>OY482670.1:39261494-40563052 GCA_960531455.1 Urophora cardui | reverse complement strand
TTTGAAGAGGAGTTCCTAGAGAAATCTGAAGCAGAAGCAAGATAATAGCGTATGAGAGGTATTTCGCGCTATAAAGAAAGTTAAATATAATCGTTGAAAACCAAAATGAGTAGAACGGAAGTATCGGAGAAATACAACGCGAGTGATGCTGCCAAAATGAGCCAAAGGGAAAATGTAAAGCTATCAATGCAACTCTGTTCGTTTGTTCGTTCTGCCGTCGCTTGAGCAAACAAATTTTTTCTTAAAAAAAAGTTAACCTATATTATATCCCATCCTTTCTTCCAAAAATATTGATCTTCAGTTTGATAAGCTCTGCTGTAGCGCAGTTGATTGAGTTGATTGCACTTCGACCACCAATAAAATTGCTTGAAGCGTGCAAATACTGCATTCAGCTAAAAGTGCTATGTAAAACGAGTGGCAGCAAATTCGGCATATGAATTTAGTTCAGTCATGGTCCCCAGTGAGATACGATTTGTATGGTTACTATAACTGAATAGAGTTGTATATTTCTATATTTCTTTATTTATTGCTTCGCTTCAACATAAACGCAGCCTAAAGCAAAAATTTATTAAATTCGTTGACAAAAATTAAGATAGACAAAATTGTTATTCTACATTAGAAGGAACTCTGCTGAGCATTTTACATTTGACGCCTAATTTTAGGCAACGGCAACTAGCCAAGAAACATCACTGAACTTAGATATCAATCAGAGGAATTGACTCGATAACTAGTCATTTTCTCAAATCTCCAACTTTAGAGCACGAATCGGGGAAACAGCGGATAACGTTCACAAGCAAAAAGGACATACATAATTCTATATTTGAAGAAATAGATAGTTGTATTTCTTCAAATCACAATCTAGTGAGATTCGAAGGAGAACTTGCAAATACTCCCAATTAACATTGACTTTCTCCAATCAGTTTCCTCGCTCTCGATTAGAAAATAGTTTGAGAATTATATTAGTTATCTCATGTAATCTGCACAAGTTTTCTAACGACATGACCTAATGGACTTCTAATAATTTCAATTCATAGTCTGTATTGCGACCTAAAGGAATTGAGAAATTGGTTTAAATATCTCTTTGTACACAAAGTTAACTGCAAATCAAAGAACTTGTTAAGCTTATTTAGAACTTTTCCCTTCGCAATTTGAGTTTCCATGTCAAATACGATTACCTATATACAAAAAAAGAGTCAGATTCATTAAAGCTGCACTGACAGCTGCCTACATTTAGGCGCAAAACTAAAACCTAATCTTTCATTCTTCTGAACTAAAATAAATGGTAACATTTTCTGTTAAATACTGAGACTTGTGAAGTATTTGTGAATGGAGAGGTATTCTTTTTTTTTTTTTAAAGAATTGATAAAGGAGCATAGAAAATGCTCTAAATTTAAGCGAAATATGTAAAATGCAAAAATGAGGAAATTTTCGAGATTCCAGAAAGCTTTTTGGTTTTACATTTCATATGGTAATACAAAAAATATCTACATATATATAAAATCTGTTGGATATACAAACATACAACAAAAACTAAATGGCAGCTCATGTTGTACTTAATTGATAGAAAAATGGAGTGGGAAGTGATCGCGTAAAGGTGTGGAAATAGAAAGGAAAAATATCAGCAATAAAGCAAAGCAACCATATCAGAAATTAACTGAAGTATATTTGTTAAAGAAGAATAAAAGATTGGCGTATTTAGGGGTTTTTAGTGGGCGCGGGAAAGGAATAGTAAAACATGAAAATGCGAACCTTAACACGAAAAAACTGGCAACGTCTATTGGTGGTAAATAGGTGAATAATTTTCGGGGCTACAAATTTGCAAGGAAATGAGCTGAACTAAGAACAAAAAATAATAAAGGAAAAAAGGAAAATGAGTTGAAATTGTGAACATTTTTAGATTCCTGGTATTTAATATGCGAAAAAATATATTTTGTAAAAAAAATATATATATGAATATTTACTTATAGATATTCTGTAACAATTGATGTCCCAAATTACAACAACAAAAGAAATTAAATTACATGCTTATTCATAGCAGAGGACTAATAATCCATTCATTGCGATCAGATGCATACAATGCGGTAAAGACAGAAACAAATTTGAGAAAAAAGCTGACAGAAATGTATGTACGTACTTAAATCTAATCACCAAAAAGAAAAACAAGAAATCAACGAATTTTTCAAAACTATTTTATGCATTCTCTTAAGTAAGTGCTTTATTTCATCTTACCGAGTATGTGGAAACACTTCATCGAAAATGGCAACAATAACTACAAAAATACATTAAAAATGATGGCGGCGCTACTCTCTACGCGTGTGTGTATGTGTACATGTGTGTCTGGACACGCATATTTTCCAAAAAAAAAAAAATGTAGAAATCTTAAAGCTCTTGGTAGAGTACAAAAGTGGATGTCTTTTTTAAGTACAAGTAAACCACTTGAAAACTCTTTGTATTTATTTTTTGGCAGAAGTGAAAACAAAAGCTTTACGAGCTTTTAAGATCCTCAAGAGCTTTTAAATAAATATATAGTATAAAAGCTCGAGCTTTTAGGTACTTAAAAATGAAAAAAAATTGTTATAATTATTAGATTGTACAAGAAAGTTTACTTTGCCAAGAGCTTCCCTTTTAGACTTTTAATATTTCAACATATTTAGACTTTTTAAAGCGCTAGAAAACTGAAATACACTTGAAAATTAATTTAAAAATTTTGTTTTTCGATATAAAACACGGTACTTATGTATGTATAAAGTATGCTCTATGAGTAAATATAATGGAATGTGTGTGTGTGTAATAAAATTTTAGGTGCAGAACTAAATTAACTAAATTGAGTTTATTTAATTTTGCGAAGAGTCACTTAGATAAAAGGTCAAAAAAAGGAACAAAAGCAGAGCAGAGCAAAAGGCAAATTAAATATTAATTAAAAAAATTTATGTAACATAAATTTAAATGTCTTCAATATCAAAAAATTTAGAAATTACAAACATTGCTTCTTTAATAAGAAGAACAATTATTAAATAACAACAACAACGACAGCTGGAGCTCCAAACTTCATATAAATAAATAGTTATAAGCGTATTTGAAAACCTTATATTTTTAAGTAACCAGCTTTAGTTTACAATTATTTAAAAATAAAATTCCTCCATTCCGCTTTAATTTTTATTTATTTTCATACTGAGTTTCCTTTAGTTTTCATTTAAAAGAATAAGTTTGCTGGAATTCTATAATTTATTTTCTTTTATTTAATAAATGATTTACATATATACACGCATATGTGATTATGGTTTAATTTTTTTACATACATACATATATCTATGTATTTATTTTTATTGAATAATTTGTATTGTACTTTAATTTAATCATTTTTTGTTAAACATTTTAATTATAATATGCAATAAATTGATGGACAATAAACATTTAAAACATTTTTAAACAATGCTACTTTTTTTGTTGAAAATTTCAAATTTTACAGGCAGATAGGCCTTTTTTATTGCTCATTGTGGCTTAATTCTTGCGCAATTCGTTGTTGCTCAACATGTTGCTAGCAACATTGTTTTTCTCACTTCATACAAGCCTAATAGCTTATTCACCACGCAATTCATATTCAATATGGATAATTGCCACGAAAAACATCTGCGCTCAGAACTATTGCCTACATTTAGACGTTTGATCTAAAAATGGCTAAACTGATTTGATTTTTCTCAATTTTTCATAATAAATTCTTAAAAAATATATATTTATTTGAAGGATAAATAAATGCTCGGCATATAAAATGTATCTGCTTCTTTTGATTATGTTTGCATGCATATCCGCTGACTAGATATTCCTTAAACCCGTTTCATTTTTAATGCCATCAATAGTGACCATTCATATACGATATCTATAATTTGCAGGAATTGATATCTGACAAATAATCTCATAAAATATTAATTAATTTAATACATGCATAAACTAATACTACTGTAAATTCCAAGTCATTTAGTACATGGAATCTTGTAAAATAATGTTAAACAATAATACAATGTTAAATTGATAAGAAAAAAAAAATACGATTAAACTTTGAGATTTAATCGCAATTCACAGCTAACCTGATATATGGAAATATTCTTTAAAAGCTGCACATAAAATTCCCACTACATTTATAGATGACTTCGAAAAAAGTACTCGAACTGAAATGCCCGCAAAACCATTTCCGCTTAATTACACACACACTCATTTACACACATATATGTATATAAACGCATGTTCGCAATTATTTGCAATATATGTATGTAATATTTTTTTTGAAATTTTTATATTCATTCGAAAAATAAATATTGGCTATTAAAACAACCACAAAAATATACTGAAGCCTTTAAACAAGCATCCAAAGCCCTCGAAGTACCGCGATTTGCACAAAAATTTAAAAAAAAGAGATTCGAAAATAGATATTGTAAACCAAAAAAAATCCTAACCCAAGTAAAAGTCAAAGATAAACTCACAGAGCGCAATGCATTCACCACACTATAACTAACCAAATATGCCAAAACGAAGAAGGAAGGAAAATAACAAAAATACGAAAAGAACAAGAAATCCTGAATTTTTAACATATCGAAATTTGTATACATATTTTCACTATAAATGTACTATATTTCAATTTAATGGGAAAAAGTATTAAAAAAAAAAACAAAAGACGAAAAAAAATAAAATAAGCTACAAAAATATTAACTAAATTCAAAAGCAACAAAAAAATAATAAAGTAAACATATGTATTAGGTTAAGAGTGCCCGGACAGAACTGAGACTTGAAACGTTGAAGAAGAAATATGACAAATGACAAGTATGTAAGTGTTATATGTAGGAAAAATTAGGACAAAGAGTTTACTTTCGTTTTCTAGCAAATAAGTAATGGACATACATATAATAAATTAAAAAAAAAAATATGGCAACGCCAGCATACATATCCCTCAGCTATAGTGAATTGGTAATAGACAAGTTAAAATGGGGAAAACTATTTTTTATTAATATTTATGATAAATACGCTTTTTTATTTATATTCGGTATCGAAAATAAAATGGAGCAGTGGTTTGAAGAAAAGTTTGTTTAAATTGAAGCTACAAAACACATATTTGTATACAAGTGATCTAAGCAAATTAAAGATTTTTTATGTTAAAGCAGGGTATCGACATCACAAGAAATGGTAAAACTCCATATAAAGAAACCTCAAGAAATAGTCAAGAAATTTTCTGGTTTCAAATTTTCTGTAGGCACAAGACGAAAAACGAGGTTGGCAACGCTGGTTTTGCCAAAAAATATACCCGATTGTATATATTTCTTCAAGAAAAAATTAAACTTCAAAATTTCTTAAGAAATAATTGCAAATTTTTTCTTGAGCAATTTCTTATGATGTGCATGCCCAGCTTAATTATTTAAGTGGATTTTGACTAAATTCGTAGTTTGGCAATTTTTCAGAATTCTATCTTTTCAATTCAACATTTCTTAAACTAGCTGGATACCATGCATTTCATTCTATACCTATGTATATTATCAATAATTTCTTATTCCAGTGCGGCCATAAAAAATGCTCTCTGAAATAATGCTGGAATTATTTCTAGAGTGCGGAAATTGTGTCCATACAACCTAAAATGTATATCATAAATTTCGAAAAATTATAATTTTGTATTTGTTTCTATGTTAGATGGTTCGCAATTGTTGCTTGATGTCACTTGCCTCTCTTTTCAGTTCAGCAAATTAGAGTCTAATTAGACACATTTCTATAACTACAAACAAAATGTGCATATTCAGCTAAGCTAAATTGCTAAAAGTACAAAATTTTCAGCTTTTCGAAATAATCGCTTACGTAACTAGCTAATCCCGCATTCTATAAAACTACATTTCATAACTAGAATGTTATTTTTTTATTTATTTCTATTACCGGTTTTGTATGTACTCGTATGTGGTTTTGTAGTTTCAACTAAATTTGGCAATAACTCGCATATTTTTTTATTAGCCATATACCTTATTTAAATTTTGTATACGTTTTACATGTTTTTTAGAAATATTTTTTAAATTGCAAATTTAAATACATAAAATAAGAAAAATAAATTAGCAAAATTCATTAGCTTTAAAAATGTGAAAGAAAACTTATTTGAGTAAATTCTTTACCTACTCAACTCACTTAGACAATATTTTATAAAAAAAAAATAAATAAAAAAAAGATTAACTAGATATGTTAGATTTTGTTGAATTTTGTTAAATAAATTGAAAAGTTAGCATTATTTATTTTCGTTGTTATTTGCTTTTGCATACTAACTTACTGCTAAAACTATTGAAACCTAATATATGATTTTCATAAGAGCTTGTCAATTCATTATCCTGCTGAGCTCTCAGTAGCACGATTTTGAGCGCTTGCCCAAATACATGTATGTATAAACATATTTATGTTTATAAAATTTATAATACTTAAGCATATAATTAACTAATTAGTATTTTTTGTATAATTTATAATTTTTATTTAGCATTTGCAAATAGATTAATAGTATGCGAAGTATCACACTCACTCATAAGTAAAATCAGCAAAATTTAATTTTTTCTATACTCGTATGTATTTATATGTATGAATTTATCTGCGTGTAAAGTTTTCGTATGTCTGCAGGTTCAGCCGCGAACGGTGTGGTAACTCCAATATGGAACCACAATTCTTTAACGATTGCATACTTTTAGGCACAGATTAACAAAAATATGCAATGTGATTTTATTTTGCTTTAACATCCCGTGCAATATTTATCTACATCTTCATTTTCGTTATATTAATTTTATCTATATTTTATTTATTTACTTTTTTTATTTATACATATGTATATTTATGTTTTCATTTATTGTTATGGGCACAACCTAAGTTAATGCTCTTTGTTCGCGCTGCATATTTAGTTAGTGAATGGCTTTAGTTTTTGATTCAGGTAATGTTATAAATACATACTTTGAATAGAGTCTGTAAGGCTGGAAACAAAAAGCAAAGCAACCGTGTACACCGATTGAATAAATATAATATAATTGCACTTGAATTAATAAAGTTTTATGCATAGCGTACTTACGTAGAGCGTAGATCGCTCCGTGAAAGGAGAAAAGCAGTAGGTGGGGATAACACAAAAATGAACACAAGAAAAAAACAAACAAAGAAAAACAAAATACATACCTTTATCCATTGCTAAATACTAATATATATGTCTATGTATGTATGTAGTTGTAGTTTAATTAATTAGAAGGTGAAAAGTACACATCTCGACACAAAAATATATTTAATAAAATGACAAACTCATACCCAAACTCACAAGCAAACACACAAACAGTTAGATACTACAAACATACAGACACACAGCCGTTTAAGAAACCGCTGAGGGCATGTCAATTGTATAAGCAAATAAAAGAATAAAAATAATAGTTTATATACATACATGCATACATACTTACATACAATTATACATACTTACCGAAGGAATTATTCAAAACATATGTATGTATATGAAAACTTCAAGGAATTGTGTACAACCAAACCACCCAGCAAGCACTGATTCATACAACGTATTCTTCAATACGCCAGCTATACACCCACGCACGCACACGTACACATACACACACATACACCTGCAGGCGGCCGAAATGCACACCATACACCACCCACCAACACGTGCTGAACTGTTGCTGTTACAAACAAACAAGCGATATCTAATAATTGCAAAACATCAACACTCGTATATACATACGTTATCTGCATCAGAAATACATACATCACATCAGCTCTACACAGAAAAAAGTCACAAAATCACACGCTTATTGGATACAAATCGTCACATTTATACACATACAGATAAGTGGAAGGTACAGAAAAGTGAAAGATATGTAACTCTTCAAAGCCTATCCGATAAAAAAAACCGAAGTAATTATCACTTCGCGGAGGCAGCAGCGATCGCACTACACTATTAAATGAATATCACATTCATACATATTACATCACATGCCAACACTTCGCAGCGATGTACTTAATCATTCATGGAACACATAACAACTATCCACATACATACCATACAACATTGGCCATGCAACTTATGTATGTTTGTTAAAACAGTTATATCAACTAGAGCTCTAGATACCCGGGTATCGAACAGTTCGAATTGATCGTTTTTGTTTGAAGCCCGTTTGTTGTTCAAATGCCCGTACAAACATTCGAGCATTCGAGCTTACAAACAAAAAAAATGTGTATCGAAAAAACAAAAATAAAAACAACTACATATGAAGAAGAAAAATATAATAAACAAAAGAAAAAAACAAACTTCAAAATGCCCGAATTGTTCAAATCGTCGTACCATACGAAAACTAACATATTTAAAATTTCTGGCGAAAGCTATCAATAAAAAAATTCTGTACGAAAAGTAGAACATTTGACTTTTGGCCGACGAAAAGTAATAAAATCGAGTTTTGGCTGACGAAAAGTAATAAAATCGACTTTTGGCTGACGAAAAGTATCAGCAATTATATACTGTTTTTACATTAAAATTGTTGTTGTTTAAACGAAATTGATAGTTTTCGTCAGCCAAAACTCGATTTTATTACTTTTCGTCGGCCAAAACTTGAACTTTTTACTTTTCGTCAGCCACAAAAAATATGATGTTAGTTTTCGTATGGTACGACGAAATGCCCGTACAAACATACGGGTAATAAACAAACAAACAACTGTTCGAGCATTTGAACAACATTTGTTTGGGCTACTCGAAAATGTTCAAAAAAAATCTGGAGCTCTAATATCAACATTATGCGATTACATCACATCACATTCAAAATAAATCAAATCACATCATTGCACATTTCGTTAACACCTGAATATTTCGATCATTCCCGGTATTTATGTAGATAATATAAATGGAAATAATTTGCTAAAATTGCTACAGATGTACATTCATAAACAAAGTTTTAACCCAGCACTTACCCAAATGAGATAAGTATGCATTCAGAAATCAATATTTTAATTATTGAAGTGAAATGAAGAATGTTGATGTTGATGCTTCAATCATGTTGATGCTTCATCATGATTCAAATCATTGAGTGTGTGCATTCCCAAATCAGTACCAATCATTCAGTGGAAATTGTTTGAAATAAACATCGTTGCTACAGTATATATGTATGTACTAATATCCCTGAAAAAAAACGTGCGATTAATACCGAAAGATATTTGTCCCGGATTGATCTCTTTCGAGAACAATCGGTCCACAATTAGTCCCCGATTGTTCCCGTACGGGTTTAAATGTAGACTAATTGTAGACCAATTGTTCCCTAACGGGTTTAAATGTAGATTAATCGCTTTCATTCCGAACGGGTACAAATCTGGATTCCTTAAATGTAGAAATTTTACAAAAATATGCAATGTATTTAAAAAATTGTAGAACAACCGGTAAAACGAATTGAACACCCTTTTTTAATAATAATTTTAACAAAATGTTGCCTAAAATATCCTATGAAAAAATCCTTTACATTACGCTCATATAATGCATACTCAAAATTTACAATTTTTTAAATTTATCTATTGAGATTTTTTTACAAAAGTAAAACATTATATAATCTTTATTTAAATATGCTTGAACATTTACAATTTTTTAAGAAAAATCTACATTTGTACCCGTTCGTGCTGAAAGCGATTGATCTAGATTTGTACCCGTTGGGGATGAAAGCGATTGATCTAGATTTGTACCCGTTCGGGATGAAAGCGATTGATCTACATTCGTACCCGTTCGGGATGAAAGCGATTGATCTACATTTGTACCCGTTCGGGATGAAAGCGATTGATCTACATTCGTACCCATTCGGGATGAAAGCCATTGATCTACATTCGTACCCGTTCGGGATGAAAGCGATTGATCTACATTTGTACCCGTTTGGGAAGAAAGCGATTGATCTACATTCGTACCCGTTCGGTATGTTAGTGATTAATCTACATTGGTACCCGTTCGGGTATACAAGTTGAACAATTAGTCTCTTCATAGGACATGCTCGAACAAATGCGATCAATTCACTCCATATAAAGGGATTTAAAATTGTACTAGTATCGCCGGTGGTCGAAATTCGACCATGCAATTTATTTTTTCAACTTTGTATTGGTACAAAAATTATTCCTTTTCGCGGAGATAAGCAACACTTTCCAAATTCCAGTTGTACCGCAACACTGATTTGCCCTTTTGATAACGGTCCGACGCGAAATCATGGTCAAAATCAAGGCAGATCTAGGAAGGTAGGCCCGGTGGTGAGCGCTTTTAAATTAAAGCGACTCTTCAACTGTGTTTACGATATTTGTAAACACGTTTACGATATCTATTTATCTTAACTAAATATTTTATTTATTAATTATAAAGAAATTAAATAATTTATAGAAAAAATTATATGCATATGCACTGCTCCTCACTCATACGAACACATCCATATCAATTTTATGTGGATATGAGTATGTTAAATGTGCAAAATAGCCTGGCAATTGTTTGTATGGGAAAAATGTTAGCCTATTAATATATAGATTAGTCGCATGCTCCCTTGCGATTGATCCCGGACACGTCCCGGATTAATCGCATTTTTTGCAGGGATGTGATTGGGAATGACTCCGCTGCATGCACATTCTCTACTGAATGCTTTCCCTCCATTCAAAAAAGACACTCAATGTTTTTTCATTTGAAATTTGCAAACCTTTTGAAAAGTGATTTCAGTATTTACGAGTACAATCAGGCAAAAACATTTTTGAAAAGAATTATAGATGAATGAAAACAACACTGATTGAAACAATTTACAGCTCTGGTTGTACATACATACATACATACATATGTATGTATTTATATTACTATAATGAATAAATTAATGAAAGCCAAACATTTCTTTTTGCTTAAGATTTCAGACCTTTTACTCATCCTTATACATATATGTAGTATGTATGTATTTTAAATTTTGTTTTTATTTATTGTTTTTGTTCTGGTATGTATTTCAAATAAACTGTGTTCGAATGTTGCAATATTTTAAATTTATTTTGCGCGTAGGCATTAATCATAAATACATAAATGCATTTATACATTTAAACATTATTCGTACATACATACATACATACATGTATATTTAGTGAAGTAGGCACACATGTGTATGGATTTTGCTATATTAGTTACATATGTATGTACTATATAGTAATTACGAGAACATATGACACATAATCATACAACATAATTACATACATATATACAAAAGCATAATTGTATTATTAAAAATCAAGAAAAAATTGAATTTTGCAAATAATACTAAATATACATAAATATACATAAATACATACTATATACTTACATACATAAATTTATACATAAACTTTCCTAATCGTATATTAGTCATGCATACCTTCAAAGATAATACATGTACGTACATATGTATGCATTTGGCTCTACCCACCAAAAAACTCGATGACCGTGGAATTAAGAGGGTAATCCAGAAAAACCCTGGCAATCGCTTCCACATTCGTTGACAGAATGCCTGGCATTAGCATGGGCTTGTCATTGGAGGGAAGGACTTGCCCACTGCATTACCGCCTAACGAATAAATCACGCAATACCGCAAGGATTCTAGCGGATCAAATAAATAATACCTTATAGGGAAGCAGAGAAATAAGGCGAAAAATTTAAGGCATGATGAAAATTGTCACTGAAAATAACGGCATTTATTCCAGTTAATTTTTCGCGCTCCATTCTACTTTGCAATACGTGGAACGGGTAATGGAAGCTCATTCCACTCTGCATTACTGGCAATGCGTGAAAGAAGTGATGAACTCGTCAGATGTTCCATGGCAAGGCTTTCTGTCATGCCTGACAGGGAATAGCGATGACCAGATTTTTACTGGGTATTTTCACTTGCATACAAACATGCATTCATACATACAAACATACTAACTTAAAAAAATAAAAACATTATTTCTTTTTGTGTATATACTATAACTACATACATATACAAATATGCACTTTGGTTGCAAAACTTAGAAAAAAAAAAATAATAATAAATTATTCATTAAGATAAATTGAGCATTGCTAAGCAGTATTGAACACAACAAAATGACATACATAAATACAAACAAACACGCGTTAGACAAACGGAAAAAAGTTAAAATATTTCATATACATACATACATACACTAAAAATTCCTAAATAAATAGGAACACAATTAATTGTTCATAAAAAACCAAGAAAAGAACTCAGAAACACAAAAATATTTTGAGAAGAAACTTAACGTTTATAAACACACAGTAGAAACATACAGAAGAGAAATGTTTATAAGCAGGCATACAACATGTGCAGAGAAATGTTTATAAACACACAGTAGAAACATGCAGAAGAGAAATGTTTATAAACAGGCATGCAACATGTGTAGAGAGATGTTTATAAACAGGCATACAACATGTGTACAGAAATGTTTACAAACAGGCATGCAACATGTGCAGAGAAATGTTTACAAACAGACATGCAACATGTGTAGAGAAATGTTTATAAACACACAGTAGAAACATGCAGAAGAGAAATGTTTATAAACAGCCATGCAACATGTGTAGAGAGATGTTTATAAACAGGCATACAACATGTGTACAGAAATGTTTACAAACAGGCATGCAACATGTGTAGAGAGATGTTTATAAACAGACATGCAACATGTGTAGAGAAATGTTTATAATAAATTCACACAAGAAAATATTCATCAAAATAAATTACAACACTGGAACAGGACAGAATAAACACATTTTAAGCGATTTGTTAAAATTATGATTAATAAATGTCATAAAGAGTAGAACATAAAGCAAACGAAAAAAAAACATAAAAACACAAAAAAAAAATTGGGAAACTAAAAAAGGCAAAAAATATAGAAACAAGCATACAAATTTAACCAAAAACTGCAATTGAAATAGCTAAAACAAGACAGCAACAGCTACAGTATAAGACACCAACTCAGAAACAAGAGAAAACAAACAAAATATAAATAAATGTGCAGAGGAACATTGAAGCTTGCAAAACAGAACTCAAAAGGAAAATGCAAAACAAGAACAAAACATATAAGAAACAATGCAGAAAAACATTAGCAGCATTATATAGAAAACAAAATAAACATGAAAATATGTATGTATTAGCTCACAATAACATGCATAAGCATACAAGCGTATATTAAATACATAATGTAGTAAACATGTCAACCCTCGACACCACATACCACTTTCAAGAATCCAATTTCCCAACTCCAAAATCAGCATTACAGAATTCGCATAGCAATCCAACATACCCCATCCTATTTTACTGTAATTAGTAAATATCAAAATTCAGAAATTTCACACTACTTTCAAAACTCCCAACAAACCAGTTTCCCAATAAAGTCCAAAACCTCTCAAAAAGTATGTAACGAGCATTGAAACATAAGCAAAAAACATTATAAAACTGAAACTTTAAAACATAAATACAAATACCAAAAAAAAATAAAAAATTATACCCTCAAAGCATGAGAATTTGAATATCTTGATTAATAAACTTAAAACTATACTTACACAACAGAAAAACAACAAAATCCGTTTGTTTTATTTCAACAATAGTGGAATTAAGTAGTATATTTTCTTTTCTCACTGCATTTCACCCACCCAACCAAAACAATTTAAAAAAAAATCAGAAAATTTACCATCTTCAGCAACAACAAATACAACAGTAACAACAATTCAGTGAGGCAACAACAACAATCAACTAATAGTATGTACATACATACATGCATACATATGTTATACTTTATATGGAGGCAAGCAACATTCATTCAGCACAATTACAATGTCATGAGATAATACCCACAACAACAACAACCACAACAACAATATTTATATAAATAAATAAGACAACAAAAAGAAGTCCTTCTCCCCACGCCCCTTTCATTTAACAGCCCACTAAACAATAATATATGTATATACGAACCACAGAAAACAACTATTAGGGTAAAAAATTTCGATTATTCGTAGGGCTTTTATTGCAAACTAATTGCACAGTTCAGTTTCTGCCTTCATGATAATTTCCATGAGAATTTCTTAATTTTATGTAATTTAATACTTATAAATAGGGCAACCAAAAATATGCTTCAAAAAAATTAAAACATACCACAAAAAAGGCAAAATATGCCAATAAAATATGACATATAAATCAAAAATATGCCCCAGAAAATTGAAAAAATGCACAAGACATCGGAAGTGCGTTTCTGTAACAAATTCGGGAAAATTTTAAAAACATGGTGCGGCGTCTGTTAGAAATAAAAGAATATAATCTCTATTGAAGCCTTCTCCCAAAAGCTTTACAGATTCATCGAAAAGCCGAGCAATTGTTTTTTGATTTACAGCTTCCAATACTGCAACGTTCAAAAGAAACTTTTGCTTAGATATATCAAAGTTTTCATGTAAAATTCCGGCTATAACATTTGCCACATATCTACCTGCAGAATCTGTAGTTTCATCAACCGCAATCCAAATAAAGTGGTCTTTTAATAGCGATTGTATCTTTTCCATAGTATTGCTATATAGTTGCTTAACTTAAGTAGTTCGAAGGCTTGTCTCACATGGTATTTTCTGGGAAACCCATTTTTCAAAAAACTGCACTAGATTTATATTACTTATTTTATATATATCTGCACATACAAATGCTTTACACAAATCCTTTGCGAATTCGACATATGACGGTGTCAAGCTATTCGCTACAAAGCTTTGTGATTGTGGCAAATTTAGTGATCATTTGAGTTTGATGTGCTTTTCACTCTACACATGCTGCCTTACAAGAAATGTTTTCTTGAATGATATGGTCTTGCTGCATAACTTGCAAATCAGCACCTCACCGTCAGTTTGAAGATTGGAAAATTCCTTAACGATCTGCTTCAGCTTTCCCGAAATAGTTTGTTTAGCTTTTGGCATTATCTGTAAGAATTTCCATATGTACATACATAAATGTATATATTTTCGATCTTTATTTCAACAAGCACTTACCGTTTCTTAAAATAAGAAAACGCTAGCAAAAAACAAAACCAGGGAATGCAAAAACAACTAAAATTTTTCAAGTGCCGTTATAAAATGAGATATGCATAAATGTTTCGATAGTTCAATAATTAAATCGAAAGATGTCCAGGGACATGGTTGCATTTTTGCGCACTAATTCTGAAATTTTTTTATAACTTAGCAGAAATAATATGGCCCGGATTCACCAACGTGACTAAAGCTAAAACTAAGTTTTGACTTAAGTTAGCCCAGATTTGGGGCTAACTTACTTTTGGGTTTCACCAACTAGTCCAAGAAAATAGTTTTGCAACCAGCAACCTTGCCAGCTTTTATGGCAAATACAATTTTTTTTTTGGTTGTTTTGGTTGCTGTATTTGCTAATTTTTTGTCACATTCGCTCTTTTGGTTGTTGAATTTGCTAAAGCGACTCAAATTCTTAGTTTATTTTTAGTCAAGACAAAAGCTGACTAACTTGTGACTTAGCTCAGTTGCATGGTGAAACTGAAAACTTAAAAAAATCGGCTTAACTAAGTTGAGACCGGTTGGTGAAACCGGGCCTATGATGATATGCATTTACAAGTAAAATATTCTGTCATTATTAAAATATGCTCTAAAAAATATACGTCAACCACTTGCTTTTCTCTAGAAACAAATTTATAAATTAGAAGTTTTTCAATAGAACGAATCAGAAAAAATATGACATTGCATATATTTGGTTGCCCTACTTATAAAGAATCGATATTTCTTGTATCTAGAATCAGTTACATTTTCCCTTCTTCTTGTTATCGAAACAAGACGATTAATTAGCATTAAATTTACCTGAACCTATTTGGTGTAGATATGTATATTTTTAAATATTTGCTAAATTATTTCCAGCTCAATAAGTCTACATCCACGTAGAGTTTAACACTTGTTGTTGAAATTCCAGGCAAGTAGATCAAATCCTATCTGATAAGTAAATGATTCATAAACAAACAATAGAATGCGAATACGAACAGGCAAAATTTTGCTAATTTTTTATTCAGAAAAAGTTTTATTAAAAGAATGTTGTTGTTTTATAAAAAAAAAAAAACATATTTTTTCTCATTGCTACAGTAATATAATAGTTTCATGCAGGGACTTGTAACGCGTTTCGGTTTCGGTTTCTGTTACACAGCTAAGTAACGAAACAGAAACAGAAACAAAACCTCTTTGTAACAAAAGTCGTAACAAAACTCCGAAACGTTTCCAGCAGAAACAAAACCTGTAACGAAACTAAATTAATTTTGTTCCTTGTAACAGAAACAGAAACAGAAACGAAACTCCTTTGTAACAAAAGTCGTAACAAAACTCCGAAACGTTTCCAGCAGAAACAAAACCTGTAACGAAACTAAATTAATTTTGTTCCTTGTAACAAAATCCGTAACGAAACTAAATCCGTAACGAAACTAAATTAATTTTTGTTTCTCAGAAACAAAATTAATTTCGTTTCTCAGTATCAGAAACAAAATTAATTTTGTTCCTTGCAACAAAAACAAAGCCAGAAACGAAATTAATTTCGTTTCTCAGTATCAGAAACAAAATTAATTTTGTTCCTTGCAACAAAAACAAAACCAGAAACAAAATTAATTTTGTTTCTCAGTAGAAAAACTATATTTGCAGAACATTAGGATGGACTTGTTATTTTTAGGTATATGTATAATATACATACATATATATGTATGTCTGTGGTAACCAACTAAAGTATGGAATAAGACACTTACATTTTTTAAATATTATCGTAAGGGACATTTATTCAAATACGCTTATAAAAATTGAGAGCGAAATTATCGTAAGGGACAAAATTATGATTTTTTCGCAAACTGCAAATTTTTTCAAGAAAAAAGATATCATGTTCAAGATATTAATTAACCATATAAACGCGTGTTCAATTTCATTTAAATATACCAGTAAAAAACAGTGAAAAAAAACAAAAAAATGCTCTCCTGTAAAATTTGCTTTTGTCCCTTACGATAAAGTCGCACAAAGGGGTCGATATGAAGAAAAATACAACTGGGTGACTATTAGGGTTGTCTTTTTTAATTTTTTTAAATGATATATAAAAACGCTTCATATGCATAGAACAACGGATTGTGAAATGTATACATTAATTGTTATCAAGAAATATTTAATTTTCTAATAATAGCTCATTCAGACTACTTTGTAGTGCAATTTCTTCATCATCATGATTTTTATAAGACGTCGAAGCAGTACAGGATGCTTTGGCGGGTGTAATATCGTTTCGTATGGATAATGGGATATCCGACTTGCGTTTTCTTAATGTATTCCTGGCGATTTTTGCTTTGAATTTTTCATTGCACCTGATAACTAATATATCATTTAATATATCCGATTTCATATTCGTCCTTAGTGACGAATATATATAGTGCATTCCCGAGAAGAGCCGTTCCACACTAACTTCAGTTGCAGCTGCACCATTAACAATTTTTGCCAATTGGTACAACTGTGGGTGTATTATTTTGTGCGCTTCCCACCAACTGAGAATATCAACGTCTGGCGATATCGACGTTGATTCGCGAAAGTTAATCATTAACTGTCTTATACAAACTCCATGCAGCGTTGTGCTACGTTTTGCGATAGCATCGTTCAAGACTTTAAGAAATGCTGGGCTTTCATATTGTGAAATCGTTTCAGAGTTTGACTCAATAGTTTGAGTTGATGTGGGTGTTGATACAGCGCTGTGCGGTCGTTCACAATGCGAGGTAGTTGTATCCTCGATTTTGCTTGATTTTTCATAGATATTTACTAATGTGTTTAAAGCGGTGTCTACATGACCATCCTCTGTCAGCAGCAACGAGAATCGTGGATCGAGGTATACGCAAGCTAACAAAACATCATTTTCCAGAAGTTGCTTTTCTCTTAAACACATAGCCTGATATAATTTATTGGCGAGAGTACCAGGTATTTCCTTGGTTTCATACTTGCAGCACTGCCAAATGCCAAAAAAAGATCCAAGTGTTAGCTGCTCCTCTTGCAGTTTTTTGCTGGCTATTTTCGCTGGGCGCAATGATATTACCACTTCCTCGATATTTTTCCATTCGGAACTCAAAGCAGCTAGACTTTTGTGAACTTTAGGATATCTGCAACAAAATTCCATATGTTCCATGATGGACTCGAACATGTCGTATGTTGAATGCCATCGCGTCACTACGTCTAATTTGGGCATTTTCGTGTTATTTTCTAATCGAAGCCTAACGTTAGGTGTTCGCAAACCGCGAGTAGCCTCGCGAACTTTTACAATAAGCGAATTCAATTCGATGTGACTTTTCAAGGCGTCGTGTACTGCAAGTTGTAGAGTATGTGCAGCACACCTTATGTTGGAGATAAAACCTGTTTCGGAACTCAGGGAAAGTGAATTCGAGTTGTCAATAGAATGCATTTCGGTAGTTTCATCGTATTGCGTAAAGTCGGCATTAACGTCCATGTCCAGATCGTATTCGTCTTTTATGTCTACATCTTCATCGTTCTCCTCATCGTTTGGCATTGTCAAGTTGATTTTTAATGCTGCTTCATCTCGTTTTTGAGCTTCGATCATAAGCTTGCCTAATTTAATCATGTTGGCGCCGTTGTCCGTGGTGAAAGTATTTATTTGTTGTATAGAAATTTCGTACGTTTTCAAAATTGTCTGAATTTCTTTCTGCAAATATTCAGATGCATGTCTCTGCTTTAATTCTATGAGACCTAATGTGCGTAGATGTATATATCCCCCTTCAACAAACTGAATGTTGACTCCCAAAAAACTGCGATTGTAACGCGTAGCACCGTCAACTTTGAGGTGAATTATTCTTCCCTGAAACAAAAATATATTTATGTTTTTATCTACTCATAACACTGTGCAAGCAAAAAAAAAAAAAAATCATTGAAAAAACAAATTTACAAACGATTTAAAAATTCTCAACTGTTTTGGATAGAGAAATGTTGACACTTTCGAAATAAACATACAGGACAATTCTAAATAATTTTTCGACGAAGTGAAGAAACTCGCAAAAATGAAAAATTATTTAGAGTATGAGATGTTCTTCACGCGAGAAGTGGAATTTAAAAAAAAAAAATTATTTTGACGTCAAAATCGGGAAAACGAAAAAATTTAGCAAAAAATTCAACTTCTCGCGTGAAAGACATGTCATAAGCTTTTCGAATGAACGAAACACTATATATATTTCGATAGTGTCAACATTTCTCTATCCAAAAACGTTGAGAATTTTGAAATCGGTTGAAAATTTCTTTTTTAATGATTTTTTTTATGAAGAAACTGAAAAAACGGGTTTTTAAAACCAGATTTTGGGGGTGTTACAAATCTTTTTAAGGGTGTGTCGTGTATAATTTGACCAGATGAACAATCTCTACTAGGTCGCTTCAAAAGTGTATTCACTTTTTTGTTTTTGTAGCACTGTGTATCTCTGAATACATACCTTTATTTCGTCCTTAATATCTTGACGAACTTCATTTGCTTTTTCTATAACTGTTTGACGAACGGTAGCAGATGATATCGTTATTTTGTTGTTGAGTTCCGGAGCGTTTAAAATGGCATCAATTATTCTGCGGAATCCTCGTGATTCCTGCGAATCGCAACCATCTATAGAAGAAAATGGTCTGCCTTCCAGCGTCACCATCTCCATGCAGGCCCGTTGGATTTCTTCGATAGTCAAAGCAACTGTTAATACACTACTTTTTTCGGATAAATTGTTTTTTTCTTTTTTCAACATGTCGGTGATCGGTTTCCATTGAGCTGAGTGAAAACGTGCTAGATGCTTGCTTAGATTTCCCAGATGATTTCCCTGTTAAATTATCGTTTATAAATATGTTTGTATGTATACAGTTATTAGCTTCGTTCTTTTGCTGCTAATTATGAATAATTCTGTGGTTACAAGTAATAATCGCTTAAGTCGACTTAGGAAGATTTCGAGTTATATATACCACGTTATTCTCCTTTTAAAACACTATATTTCTGTAAAACCCCCATGCTTATAACTTAATTCAATCAAAAGATATAAATAAAAACATTTAGGCTTAACTTACAATAGAGGTATACTAAACTTGCTATAACAGCCAAAGTAGACGTATATACTTAATCAAATTTTTTCATGACATTTTGTTTTATTTACTTATTTATTTATTTGATCGTAATATTGTGGATGGCTCACTGATTTTGCGTCCATAGTTTTTAATCGACTTTTATGATTTGTTAAGAAACGCTTTCGAATGTAAAAATCAATTTATCTCGAAATCAGTTTTAAAGACTTAAGCGATTATTGCAAATTGCCACAGAATTATGTTCTTGCATGAAAAAATTGTGGCAATAGTCTATTAATTTCTTTTGTTTTTTATGAAAAAAATTTAGAGAGAAGAGCCCAAATAGCAGATACGCCGAATAGGAGACGTTGTCAATTGCCTAAATATGTATGGATATTAGGGATATTAAAAAAAAAAATTAGAGATGTGCGCACGCACGCCCATCTCTGCTTGCAATAGTACAAAATATGGAATTTTTTAAATGGCTGTAATTAGTTTAATATAGAAATGATAATCACATTATGTAAAAAGTTTTGGAAAGTTTTGGAAAGACTTCGAGAATATGTAAAGTTTTTTTGGCAAAAGTTTCAAAAATTAATAAAAAATTCACTTTCAAAAAATCCTATTTTTCCCATACAAAATGTGTAAAAAAGGGCGAAAAAATAGAGACCTCTAAGGGTTAAGTTACAGCGCAAATTCTTTGCAAGGCTTATTTTCTCATCAATTACTAACATTCTAAAAGGTAAGACCCAAACAAATTTTTCTCTTTTTTAATGTATATTTAATATTGTATATTAACCCGCTTATTCATAAAAAATATAAAATAATAAGCTCTTATAATTAAAATTTTGTAAATGTCATTTCATGCTTTATAAAACAATTTTTTTATGAATAAGGGGCTTAAACTATAACATACCTTAATAGAAGATTTGCAGTTGTTTATTAAACACCGGCTGATACCATCCACTGGATCGTATGAAAAGTATTGGCGCTCTGCACCTCGGACCGGTCTTCCTGCCTTCTTCGATTGGGAGGGGTTTGCCATAGACATAATTGTAGGTAAACACTCGTAAAAATTTGCACAACGGCACAATGTCACACAAAATGAACTCGCAGTTCTGACACTCAAATAAACACTCACAATTCGCACGACACAGTATCACACAACAGAGAACAAATGTGACTCAATTTACAAAATTAATTAATAATGAAAAAATTTGACAGAAAACGACCAGGTTGTCACATGAGTATTACTATTTCAAAGAGATCTCGATTATCACCCACAAGGTTGACTTTTACCCAGTATCATATTAAATTTATTACACTATTGTAACAAAAATTGGCTATAATAAATAACAAACGATGCTCGCCCTATGCGAGTGAAAATTCTTTGGCATTTGGAAATGTTTATATAATTTGAAATTTCACAGCTTTTGCATGTCTACATCTACTTCCACACTTACCTCTACCTTCTAATCTACCTCTACCACGGAACCAACTAAAAGAACTTAACCCGACCTCTGTTCAAATCCAAAAATATCTTAAGTGAAGTTAAAAAATGTGTATTTGCTTAATTAATCAAGTATTATTACATTTCTGTCAATCTATAATTTCTCGCAGCCAATTATAGTCCGAAACAAGTTTCTAATAGGTATTAGTTAATAAAGCAAATTATAAGGGTTTTTTTTTTAATTTCGCCTTAGTAAATTTTGACATATTGTCCTAACTCCAGTTGAGTTAAAAAAAAAGGAAACGTGAGTAAGAAGTACTCATGAACATTGATGTGTAATCAGTTTCGAAATAGGACTTTTATTCCCTTTCCCTTATTCCTTTTTCACTGGTTTTCTATCGATTAAAATGCGACTATCGTTTTTATAATTTTTTGTTGCCATTGTCACTGCTACATTTTGTTGTTTTGTTTGTTTTGGTGTTTGGTTTTTGATTTTTAATTTTTGATTTTTGATTTCTGATTTTGATTTGTTTTGTTTTGTTTTGCTCAGAAACATGCAAGATCATTCGGATCCACGTTTGACCCATATCTCGGGGCTCCGCGTAGAAGGCCAGTTCAAAACCTTTCATTAGATACCAATATTACTCAGAAACACACAAGATCATCCGGGTCCTCGTTTTGACCCATATCTCGCGACCCGACCTAGGTATCATAAAGAATAGGGCTCCCTGTAGAAGCCCTGCCCAAAACTTTTCATTAGCTACGCGTAAACTTTACCTGTTTTTCGAAATTACTCGTAGCTACAGCAAAGATGTTAACACATCAAAATGCCACAGGTATACATATATATATTATATACATAAAAATAATAAGTCCATCCTAATGTACGGCAAATAGTATTATAAAATTTTTTATAGTTTTGCCACTGAGAAACAAAATTAATTTCGTTTCTGGCTTTGTTTTTGTTGCAAGGAACAAAATTAATTTTGTTTCTGATACTGAGAAACGAAATTAATTTCGTTTCTGGCTTTGTTTTTGTTGCAAGGAACAAAATTAATTTTGTTTCTGATACTGAGAAACGAAATTAATTTTGTTTCTGAGAAACAAAAATTAATTTAGTTTCGTTACGGATTTAGTTTCGTTACGGATTTTGTTACAAGGAACAAAATTAATTTAGTTTCGTTACAGGTTTTGTTTCTGCTGGAAACGTTTCGGAGTTTTGTTACGACATTTGTTACAAAGGAGTTTTGTTTCTGTTTCTGTTTCTGTTTCTGTTACAAGGAACAAAATTAATTTAGTTTCGTTACAGGTTTTGTTACTTATTGTAACGTTACAATCTTTTGGTTTCGAATTTAGTTTCTATCCTTTAATGTTTCTTGGAACAGAAACGCCAGAAACGAGAGTTTCGTTTCGTTACGAGTTTTGTTACAAGTCCCTGGTTTCATGCCGAGTTTTTCCCAAATTCGAGAGCTGCTCCTTCATTTTTTTCCAAACATTGGGTGGACCTGCAATTTATCCCGGCTCCGAGCGATTGCTTTTTTGTGTGAAGTTTTGCCATTAGTTAGTTTTATTAATTTGGTATTGGCCCAAGCTTGGCTCGAATCCGGAATCTATGGCATGGCAGGCGGGCACTCTACACAACATGTCGGCACCAGCAGACCTTAAGAGATAAGAAAAAAAGAGACCTTTTAATTTGCCACCTTAAGCGGTGTAATGAGGGAAAGTTTCTTTAGCGGACTTATGTACGCATTTCTATTTCTTGAAGGCATGATGTTCCAAATCGTTTGCATTACATGTTCTCTAAGGTGGATAAATCACAGTAAGTATATAAATGTTTTAAAGTTAGGTATTTTATGAGTTATACTTATTATTTTCATTTCATTTCATTTCATTTCATTTCATTTTATTAGTCTTGTGTAACAAATTCACTTACAGACTATGACAAGAATTTATACTTAACCTAATAGGAGACAAATTAAAAATAATTCATAATAACATGACTTTTAAAGTTACAAGATTTCATGCAAAACCCGAACAAAATTTGATTTGGATGAGAACAGCTCAAGTGCTGAAGAGTTTAAGAGATAATTAAGTTCTTTTAAAGCTCTGTAAATGGGCGCATTCGCCGCATAATTAGAACACACATGTGACAGAGAAAAAAGCTCGTAGTTTCTAAGACAGCGTTGTGGAATATTGAAACAAATAGACTCAAGAAGAAAAGGACAATCAATAGCACTATTTAGGATATCAAAGACAAAAGAGAGTGAGAGAGTAACTCTTCTAACATTTAAGGATTTGAGATTAATGTTATGTTCAGACACAACCTTAATTGAACATTAAGAGCCTTCATTCAATTTTCAAGCCCAATGATTCTCAATTTACCATACAAAAATTGACCAAGTTAATGCTTCATTAGAAATTAATGAGTTGTTAATGAAGAACAATTCTGCATGCAACCCTGTTAAAAGGCTTGTTTCATAAGTAAAATGAAATGTCATGAAAAGAGAAATGTGATTAGCGTCAGTGTCCACTAAACAGGTTGGTTCGTCAGATCAGCTGCATTCTTGTTCTTCTTCATCACCTATCAAATTTGTTTTTATTTCTGCTTATTTTATACATGCATTCGTGTTTACGATTGGTAAAAATTGTGAGATGAATGTCAAATTATTTCGTCCTCCTTGCAATTTTGACATTTAGGTCACGAGAGTTTGATATTCAGCTCACGGCGTGTATGTGTGTATGTATCTTGAGCCGACCTGTTAAATGGGCCAAGTAAATTAAATATGTCTGAACACCAAATCTAAAGATGTTCAATCAACCCCAATTGACTTAATTAATTTTTATGTCTGAACATGATATAAGTAATAGACATCGGGCACTATAACTGGGTAATGGGTCAGCAAAATTTAGAGAACGAAGAGCAAATCTCAGAAACACTTTTTGGACGCGCTCCAAACGTTTTACATGACAGTCAAAATAGGGTCTCCAGATGAAAACCGCATATTCAAGCTTGGAGCGAACTAGCGACGTGTAAAGAAGTTTAAGTGTATAAGGGTCACTAAAGTCTTGACTAAAGCGGCGAATGAAGCCAAGCATGGCATAAGATTTAGCAATTGTGCTGTTGATGTGGCTTAAGAATGAAAACTTAGAATCAAAAATGATGCCCAAGTCGGTAATCTCAGACAGGGTAGAAAGACGAGAAGCACAAATATAGTAAGAGGTAGGGATAGGAGAACGACGTTTAGAGAAAGATACATGGAAACATTTACTGATGTTCAGATTCAAGCCATAATTTTAGTTCAAATTAAAATAACTTTACATATTTCATTATCTTTTTAATTTTCATTTCATTCGTGAAATATTCCTTTTTTATTTTGTTTTATTTATTTTATTTTATTTTATTGTATTTTATTTTATTTTATTTTATTTTATTTTATTTTATTTTATTTTATTTTATTTTATTTCATTTTATATTATTTTGTTTAATTTAATTAAATTTACTTTAATTTAATTTAATTTAATTTAATTTAATTTAATTTAATTTAATTTAATTTAATTTAATTTAATTTAATTTAATTTAATTTAATTTAATTTAATTTAATTTAATTTAATTTAATTTAATTTAATTTAATTTAATTTAATTTAATTTAATTTAATTTAATTTAATTTAATTTAATTTAATTTAATTTAATTTAATTTAATTTAATTTAATTTAATTTAATTTAATTTAATTTAATTTGATTTAATTTAATTTAATTTAATTTAATTTAATTTAATTTAATTTAATTTAATTTAATTTAATTTAATTTAATTTAATTTAATTTAATTTAATTTAATTTAATTTAATTTAATTTAATTTAATTTAATTAATTTAATTTAATTTAATTTAATTTAATTTAATTTAATTTAATTTAATTTAATTTAATTTAATTTAATTTAATTTAATTTAATTTAATTTAATTTAATTTAATTTAATTTAATTTAATTTAATTTTTATTTATTTTATTTTATTTTATTTTATTTTGTTTTATTTTATTTCATTTTATTTTGTTTGTTTTATTTTATTTTATTTTGTTTAATTTAATTTAATTTAATTTTTCTTTATTTTATTTTATTTTATTTTTTTTTATTTATTTGTATACATACAGATTTTTATAAAGTCATACGCTATTTAATTTTCAAAAATGTACTATTAACTCCAAGTATTTGCATTCCCTAAGAATTCCACAAAGTCGATAATTAAAGTATAGTAAGAGTCGTCCCAACACTTCCTGATATGAAAATGAATTTCGGAATTCTTCTGTGGAAATAAGCCATTTGTACATTCTTGCACGACGCATTTCAAACTTCTTGTTTGCAATAAAAACCACACCGGCAGTGATTGAGACATTGAAGTACCTATTTGAATGGCTATCTAAGCCAAAATTACATACGAATCCAAACCGCATTAGAAATTACTAGGCACAAAATCATTAATGTAAATCGTATTCGAGTACATATCGTCGTACCATACGAAAACTAGCACTTTCAAAATTTGTTACAAAGAAATTCTATGAAAGAAATTTGTGTTAATTTCCTTTACCGCAATACTGTTTCACCTGTGTGTATGTATGTATGCATGTAAGCAAGTTACGTATACGCAGTGTAGTTCACTGCGTAAGTTAACGCGAATGAGAGTTTTTCAGTGTGAGATGTGCTTATTTACTTTTGGTTTCATCAATTACGGAGAGATGAAACCTCACAGTGAAATTAAGAGTTACTTTGAAAAACAACCAAAAAAGAAAAAAATTACACGCGAACAAAACATTTGCCTCTACAGGTCGTACTTCTAAAATATTAACAAGAAGACTTGCGATCATTTGAAATAAATTTTTTTATAATTTAACGACACACTTCGTTTAAATGAATATTTTCTAGCTTACCGAAAAGTTCTGAAAATTAATGCAAAAAATCGAAGGCACAAATTTAGAGAAAGTATTCCGGGTATGAAGCTTCATAGCACATTTAATTTTTGTATAGTAATATGCGACTCTCAAATCTATTTAAAAATTTTGCCCGATTCTTGGCAATTTTATTTTTTTCATTATTTACTTTGCATGGGAGAAAATTCCAAAAACCCTTAATGAAAAAATTGAAAAAATCAGGAAAAAGAAATTGAAATGAATTTCACCACAAGAATTGTAAAGATTTTAAAAATACCTAACGTACATTTCCTAACGTATTAATCTTTACTTTGACTAGTTAATGGACTTTTCTATTCCAGCAAAAACCGGTATATAACTTATTCTGCATTCTCTTCCGGCTGTCAAACTTTTTTGTTCTATTCCAGACAGATTCCACACATTTCAAGGTTGTTTGTTCTATTGACAAAATGTAAAACTGGCTCGACTACGGGGCAACACTTTCTGCTCTTAATCATCACCATGAAAGATTCAACAATTTCATAGAGCACAGGAGACATATTGATAATGCTTCCATGTAATAATGCAATATTTTCATTCAGAATAGGGAACGCTATTAGTATACAGATCTGATATCAATACAAATTATATAAAATACAACTATTATTTGCTATAATAGGGTAATATTTTGTCTTTATCTTATCCGGAAAGTCCCGGGATAAACAAAAATGTCGAAATCCCGGGAACTCTAATACATACATACATGAAGCAGTAAGGGTACAGCCAGACGACGCAAGAAAGTACTTTCGAAAAGGGAAAAGTTCAAATTTTTGTTTTTTATATTCAATTGTTTCTTTTAAATTAAAATTAAAATTTTTGTTTTTGTTTTTTTAAAAGAATTTAATTTAAATAAAATTTTTGTGTGTTTTTTTTTTAAAGAATTTAATTTAATTCAAATTTTTGTGTTTGTTTTTTAAAAAAAAATTTAAAAGAAAAGAAAAATAAAAATTTGAACTTTTTACTTTCTGAAAGTACTTTCTCGCGTCGTCTGGCTTTACCCTAAGATATCTTTTTCTTTTTTCTTTTTCTACTTGCACAAATTAAATAAAACTTATTACGAAAAAAATTTTAGTTGATATATAATTTGGTATATAATAATAATAATAATACAATGACACTATTATAACTCTGACGAGTTTTATGGCCGAGCTTCTCTCCCAATTCGAGGTGTGCTCCTTTTTGTTTTTCCTACTAATTGGGTGGACCTACAGTTTTATGCCGGCTCCGAACGGCGAATGCATTTTTTGTGAGAAGCTTTTTTCATGGCAGAAATACACTCGGAGGGTATGCCGCCCACTGCTGCTCTTACAAAACCCAATAATTGTATTTTTACTAATTAGAAAAATTGTTTTGGTGTTTTGCTCGGACCGTGGTTTAAACCCGAGACCTCTGGCATAGCAGGCGAGCACTCTACCCACTGCACCACAGCGGCCACATTAGTATATACAAAAAGTAAAATAAATACATAAGTAAAATAAAAATATTATATGTATATAACTTTATCTACGTACATACATATACATAAATAAATAAATACAAGTAACAATGATTTACCATTTGCGAAAATTTAGGGAAATTTTATATTAAAATAAGATTGATACATATGTACATATGTATGTACATACATACATACGTATAAATAAATTTAAAAAAAAAATATCCAAAGCATACATAAGTAAATAATTCCATATACATACATACATATGTACATACATACATATATGCACATATGTACATACATACATATGTATATGTATTAATGTATATATAGAACAAAGATGTTGTCTAGTTGATAGACTTACATATATATATATATATATATGTATGTATGCTTTAAAGTAATCGTATGTATGTACATATGTATATGTGATTATTACCAAAAAATATAATAACAAGTAAGCAGTCTTGGGCATTATTCGAATACATATTTATTTAGATAATTATTCGAATAAAAATTTATTTTTCAAACTTTTATTTAGATAAATTCCCTACGAATAAATTATTCGGAAATTTATTTTTCTTTCAAATAATCATATATGTATATAGTACTTCTATATCAAAAGTAACCTATCTGTGCAATGTGTAAGAATTCAGCAAACAATTGGCAGTTCTGCGCATGCGTCTCAATTACATTTAATATGGGCATGCCTAACAATGAATTTCTTGCTGCTGTCGATCTCCTCTCCGAACCAACAACCTCTATTTTAATTGAATGGGTTTAAATTGATTTTGCTTTTGCAGTTTTTATATTTTTTTATGGACTTTATAATAAAAATCTTCTAAACTCTACCAGCTGTTATTAGAGCACCTCTTAAGTGGTCAAGTGATTTGACTAACGGAGCCATACAACCTAGTGATCTGCAAGTTACTACTATAAGCCATGAAATAGGTTACGAAAACGACAAGGGTGCGAAATATCCAAAAGTCATGCTCTGCCCATATACATATGTACATACATGCATAAGTATGAGTATATGTAGTGAAAAAAAGCTTTTTAGCGAATTCTAGTCAATTTTTTATTTTAATTTGTAGTAAAATTTGGAAGAGCAATTGCAATTATTAATCATATGTTTGTAAGTATAAGAATATAAGTATGCAATATAAATTACTTTTCCTCCACATGGAGGAGGAAATTGCGATCCTAATGTCAATTCGAAGTAAAACTTTACAAACCAAATTAAGAAACTTGTAAAAATATTTGTAAAAAAAAAATTAATTCAAAGTAATGAAAATACGCAAAAAAAAATAATAATTAGATTAAAATATTGTTGAGGCAAAAGTTACTTTAATCAATGAGCCAATAAAAAAATAAAGCTAAAACTTAAAATATACAAATATCTACATAAATATGTACATACATACATACATATATGTATGCATATATACAATATACATATGTACATAGGAATAAATTTCGTTGTAGAAAAATATAGTAAAATACAATAAAAAACAAAAAATTAGAATAAATAAAAAATAATAAAATAAAATAAAATGCAATAAAATAAAATAAGTTATAATAAAATAAAATAAAATAAAATAAAATAAAATAAAATAAAATATAATATAATAAAATAAAATAAAATAAAATAAAATAAAATAAAATAAAATAAAATAAAATAGAATAGAATATGTAAAATTAAATATTGAGAACCAAGAAGATGTGCTAGTTCCTTAAATAAATTAGATTCAAATTGACGACCTTGATCCGTTGTAATTTTCGAAGGAACTCCAAAACGTGATATCCAACCATGAAGTATAGCATTTGCCACTGAGTGTGCACTTGCATCGACTATGGGAAATGCCTCTGGCCAACGAGTGAATCGATCAATACAAGTTAATAGATATGAGTAGCCATGCGAAGAAGGCAATGGACCGACAAGATCAATATTAATATGCGAAAAACGTTCTCTTGGAGTTTCATAGTTACCAATAGCACTATGGTTGTGTCGATATATTTTTGAACGTTGACAATTGATACAAGCTTTTGACCATGTCCTAATGTCTTTTTTTAAATTTGGCCAAATAAAACGTTGTAGAATTATTCTAGCTGTCGTATTTGCTCCTGGATGAGACATATTGTGGACATTATTGAAGATTTCTCTACGAAGATGTTTAGGTATGAACGGTCTTGCATTAGACGTAGGTATATCGCAAAATATAGGCTTCGATGATAGTGGAATTGATAAAGATTTAAATATTAAAGATGAAGAACTTGGATCTTTAATTAAACTTTTTAATTCAGAATCTTCTTCTTGTGCTTTTGCCAATTGTTCATAATCGATTAGATTTGGAGAATCAATAGTCGAAATCCGTGAGAGTGTATCTGCTATAACGTTGTCATTTCCTTTAATATGACGTATATCGGTAGAAAATTGTGAAAGAAAGTCGAGTTGACGAAATTGTCGGGGCGAAGCTTCTTCAGGTTTTTGTTTAAATGCGAAGGAAAGTGGTTTATGATCCGTGTAGATTGTAAAATGGCGACCTTCTAGCATGTAGCGAAAGTGTTTTACAGTAAGATATACAGCAAGAAGCTCTCTATCATAAGTGCTATAACGTTTTTGAGTTTCATTTAGCTTTAACGAATAAAAACCAAGTGGTTTCCAAACATCTTGAACATTCTGTTGAAGGACACCTCCAATTGCAACTTCAGATGCATCAACCATAACAGATATCGGTGCTGAATCAATGGGATGAGTCAACAGAGTACATCGGGATAATTCGTTTTTACATTTATTAAACGCCGATTGAGCTTCAGGTGTCCATTTAATAAGAGATTTGTCGTTTTTCTTATTACCCTTTTGTAAAATAAGAAGTGGAATTTGCATTTCGGCTGCGTTCGGTAAAAATCTTCGGTAAAAATTTAACATTGCAGTAAAACGTCGTACCTCTTTGACAGTTTTCGGTTGTGGAAAATTTATGATTGCATCAACTTTTTCAGGAATTGGTTGAATACCATCAGCAGATACCAAGTTGCCCAGAAATGTTACTTTATTTTCTCCAAAATGACATTTTGAAACATTCACCGTTAGACCATATGTGTGAAGGCGGTTAAATAATTGTTCCAAATGAATTAAATGTTCAGGAGATTCAGATGCAATTAGTACATCATCGAGGTAAGGGAAGCAAAAGTCTAACCCTTGAAGAACCTCATGCATGAACCGTTGAAATGTTTGAGCGGCATTACATAAGCCAAAAGTCATAAAACGAAATTCGAATAATCCGAAAGGAGTGATTATTGCTGTTTTCGGAACATCAGCTGCAGCAACCGGAATTTGATTGTAGGCGCGAACTAAATCTATAGTAGAAAATATAGTTTTTCCTGATAACCCATGCGTAAAATCGTGAATATGCGGAATTGGGTAACGATCGGGAATAGTTTGTGCATTAAAACGACGATAATCTCCACACGGACGCCACTGACCATTTTTCTTTGAAGCCATATGTAACGGACTAGACCACGAACTTTTGGACGGACAACAAAGTCCTTGATCCACCATAAATTGAAATTCCTTTTTTGCAATTTCAAGTTTGTCAGGTGCTAAACGACGAGGTCTTGAAAAAATTGGAGGACCTTTTACCTCAATTACATGTTCGACACTATGAGGAACTTTTTTCTGATGTATCGAAGGATTAGTTAACTCAGGATATCGAGATAAAAGTTCGTGAAAAACTGTTGTATTAATAAGGGTTTTTACTGATGGTAATTCGTTTAGTTTGCATAATTTACCAGAAGAGCTCAGACCGGTTTCGTTATCTATTAAGCATCCTTTTTTTAAATCTACCAATAAGCCAAAGTGTTTTAAGAAATCTGCACCGATTATAGCACTATTAACATCAGCTATAATGAATTTCCAAGCAAAAGAACGACGTAGACCAAAATTTGGAGTTAAAATTTGTGTGCCAAATGGGTGTGCCATTTGCAGTAAAGAGTTTGTATTTATCTTGTTTTTTGATAGATATTCCTGATGATGGAATTACCGATACGTCTGCACCTGTATCTATCAAAAAATGTTTGTTGGAAGACTTATCAAAAATATGTAGACGATTGATTATAGAATTCCGGCCACTAGTTTCATCTAGTGACCGGCCGACGGGTTTCCCTGACGATGTTGTTTGAAGGTGCAAGGTTGTCGGCAATTTTGTGCTTGAGTTCCAAATCGACGATGATAATAGCACCATTCCGATGAATTTACAGGTAACTTAGCTGAGTAACGTCCACGAGAATTTGATCGATTTCTGCGTTGAAAGCGTTGTTTTTGAAGATCATTTATTGCTGTACTTAAAATTGTGATTTGTTGCTGAAGATCCGAAAGCTCAGGAAAAGATTGTACTACTGAAACTGATGGTTGTTGTGTAGATATATCTTGAATTTTGTCTGCCATTACAGCGAGTTTATCAAGAGTTTCAGAAGACGTTGCTAAAACAACTTGGGTTTGTGAAGGTAATCGTTGTAGCCACATAGTTCGTAAAAAATCTTCAGTAATACCACCATGTGAGAGACCACGCATCTCCCGAAGGACACAACTAGGTTTTTTATCCCCAATATCCAAATCATTCAATAATTTTTTTATCCGTTTTTCCTCCGAAATAGAGAAATGGTCGATAAGACGTTGTTTTAATTGTGTATACACGTTTTGGGGTTGAGCCAGAATAATGTCGCTTACTTGACTCAAAATATCGCATTCTAATTCTGGAAGGATAGAAAAATATTTGGCTTTTTCAGAAGTTATTGAATGATGTTCGAATTGTGCCTCAATTTGGGCAAACCAAACTATCGGATTTTCCTTCCAAAATTTTGGAATTCGTAAATGGATTTGTCCAGACGTTGTTGTAATCCTATTATTGATTGAAGTTGTTGATGTGGTATTTTCTCCAGAGCGAGTATTCGGCATGATGTTTTTAGTTGTTAAATGTTCGGCCGTTCGGGGTCACCAATTGTAAATTTAAATATTGAGAATGAATATAAATTTTAATAAACAAGTAAATTCAGATAAAGTGAATGTCCTACAAATAAAATAAAATAAAATTAAAAAAAAATAAAATAAAATAAAATAAAATAAAATAAAATAAAATAAAAGTGATTCTTTAATCTAAATGTTTAAACAAATTCTGAAGTTGCAAACGACAAGTTCTGTAAAAAAAAATTAAATGTAGATCGAGTATGTATCTATATATATATATGTATGTACATACATACGTCATATGGGAATTTTTTTTAATAAAAAAACAAGGGATTAAACCAATATTTGTGATGTAAAAAGCACAGAAAAATACATGTATACATACATATGTGTAATTCAAACAAGTATAAAAAGTATGTATGTAGATGACTGTCAATAATATATATATTTCATTATTATTTAGAAATATATTTGCACGAAAATCGCTTGATAAACTAGTAGATTTTGCGTAGATGTTTTTTTTTCATGCAAATCACTATAGTTCATTTATCAAGTTGATAAAGTTATCAGCTTTATCAACCATTTATTACATGAGATGAGGACCCCTATATTTTTTAGTTCTAAATATTTACAAGAAAATTGTGTCCAAAGCTAATGCAACCGCCTAATACAAATTATTATAAATGTACAATATACATATATAGTTCTACCACTACCAATAAATGTTTATATGTATACATGTGTGTATATTTTAGAAGAAGTTCTACAAATTTTCAAGGGATCGAAAATATAAAAAAATAAATAAACATTAAGACAAAAAAACTAAAACAAGCAAGTGTAAATAAGAATTGAATAAAATGCATCTACATACATAGATCTATCCATAAGAAAAGATACAAAATACACATACATACATACATATATTATATAGAAAGTTATAATTAGCGACATCCTGAATAGTATACCAGTCTAGTAAATTTAACGCATAATGAAAATAATAAATCAACACGCACACATATATATGTATATACACACATATTAAATATTAATTTAGTTTATTTAAAGACATACACATACCAACATATGTAAGTAATTATATTTAATAGCTCAAAATAAAAAAGAAAACAAAAATAATAAAAATGTGTAAGTAAATAGAAAGTACTAACTGTCGTCGTTTCGCCATTTCTCTTACATGCATACGTTGACGACAGACTTCAGCTAAATAATATAAGTTGATGTATGTACATAACGCACATTAATTATTTAAATACATCATGATATTCAAAAAGACCAATGGGAACAACCTCAATTATCAGTTTTGCAGAATAAAGTCAATTGACGTCATTTTAAAATAAGGTAATTGACCTAATTTCCTAATTCAAATGGAAATAACACCAACAATGCAGACATGTGATCTACGTAAAGGTTAATATTTACATACAGACCGAAAATCACATTTTGATGTTGCGCAAAAGACCAGTACTGAGTTTCTGTAACTGAACTCTATCAATGTTTTCGACTAAGTGACGTCAACCGATAGATTCTCACCTACCTTTTAGATGGTGACAAAGTGTGGAACGTATTAATGTGACGTCAATTTAATCGACAGTTTTCCCGATTTTTTTACAGAAACTCACTTCTGTATGCGTTAGATCGGAACGTTAAGAAATGTTTGAATGTGCAATATTTCCTTTCTGAAAACGTACTAAAGTCAATTGACTTTGTTTCCGTTGATCCTATGCCTGCCACCTTTAAATAATATATTAATATGTATATACACATATACATATGTAGGTATGTATATATATGTACATACATAATCCCCAACCTGCATAATTAATAAAAACTAATTTCTTGATCCTTCTTTTTACGCACTGAATGGATAATCGTTTTATTTCAACAATTAAAAATAAACCCATACTTCATTGAGACAAAGTGCTGACTGCAATATACCACCTAAATATGCATACATACATGCATACAACATACAATATACATATATCTAAGCTGGAAAAACAGGAAATTTTCACGAATATACCAAAATAGTAAAACGATTTAACCAATGCAAAACAAAATAATAAAAAAAACTACCTAAATATGCGTGTTTTGAAAAATGTCTAAAGCCAATTACATAAATGTCTATTTTTTACTTTATATGCTCTTTATGGAAACCAAAATATACATAATATACATACATACATACATAAATATGATTATACAAAAAATATGCATGCATACATACAAATATAAAAAGTTTAGCATTTCCAAAAGTTAGCTTAAAATGTGTATATGTGTAATAATAATAAGGTTAATAAAAACTTAAATGCGAGGGGAAGGATGGTAAATCCTTCACTTAAACAAAAGCGACAAATTATTTAACGGTGTCGCTTATATAGCGTAGAAATTGTTAAAGGTACATATGTATGTATGTAACACTGCTCTACAGCCAAAAAATACTCTGAACGCGACCATCCTATCTTTATGTAAAATCGGTCGCTGATTCCGAAAATCGGGTTCATTTTTAATTCTATGGGAAGGTTTTTGAGATATCGGCAATTTACCGTTATTTGGCCAATGGCTCCACTTAATCCTGAATGTCTCTTTAACGCAGTGAGCTATCTTCCTTGAGATAACACCAAACGAAAGAAAATTAAATTTCCTTTTCATGGCTCCTATAACATTTTTCTCTAACTCTTATAGTTTCTGCAATATTGACGATTAAAATTGAATTTTTTCGATTTTTTACGATTTTTTGAAGAAAAAATTGACTTTGTCAGGCAATATCTTTAAAACCAATGTTTTCACCTTCGGTTTTACTCCTTTGTGTGAAGCTTCGTTCCATTACCAAAAAAATAAGCTATCAACGAAGAAAATCCATGGTAAAATGGAAAAGTTATAGGCGATCAAGTAAATACAGCCAAGTCGCGCAATGCCTCTGGATGGGTATATTCTATGCATGTTGTACCAATACCTACACATCTGCAGTAGCAGCACGTTGGCAGCGCAGTAGGTACAAGCCCATTTACGGGTATAACATGCATATAATATACCCGTGCAGAGGCATTGCGCGACGTGCCTGTATTTACTTGATCGCCTATAACTTTTCCATTTTAGCATGGATTTTCTTCGTTGATAGCTTATCTTTTTCCCAATAGAATGGAGCTTCACGTAAAGGAGTAAAAGCGAAGGTGAAAACATTGGTTTTAAAGATATTGCCTGACAAAGTCAATTTTTTCTTCAAAAAATCGTAAAAAATCGAAAAATTTCAAATTTAATCGTCAATATTTCAGAAACTGTAAGAGTTAGAGAAAAATGTTAAAGGAGCCATGAAAAGGAAATTTAATTTTCTTTCGTCTGGTGTTACCTTACGGAAGATAGCTCACTCCGTTAAAGAGACAGTCAGGATTAAGTGGAGCCATTGGCCAAATAACGGTAAATTGCCGATATCTCAAAAACCTTCCCATAGAATTAAAAATGTACCCGATTTTCGGAATCAGCGACCGATTTTACATATATATAGGGTAGTCACGTCCAAAGTACAGACAACAAATTTCATTTTGTGATCCAGTGTAATTGCTTTGTATGAGTAGTGACATACAAATATCAAATTTTAGGCGCTAACTTTAAAAACAAACGGGCACACTTTTTTTTTTTAAATAAAACAGTACTTTTTTCTTAAATTTATATACATACATGCATATAAATATATGTAGATGAATTGAATGCTTTATGTGTTTGAGTTTGACTCTTTTATATTAACCTTAAACTCAAGCAATAGAAAATTTCGAATGCTTTGAATGTGATGTTAGCAATATTAAAACGAATAACGAAATAAAAATTAGTATAAGTAAGTATACTTACATACATATATTAGAAAAATATAATGCATAAAATTTAAAAATTAACTCTGCTCAAAGTAATTGAAGAAGTAAAACAATTCAACTTGAAAACATATGTTATATTTGTAATAGTTTAAGAATAGTTGAGTTGTTATTGATTATATCATATTGTGAAATCTCAACTTACATATATACATATGTATGTATGTACAAAATCTGTTGTTAAAAAAATTTCGTTTGTAAAATAAATAAAAATACAAACATTGTGAACACATTCGCAAGCAAAATCTTAGTTGTATATTTTAAAATATGCAAACTTTATAGCTTAGTTGAATTAACATTAAAATTAAAGAAATAAAACTAACTTTAACACCAAAAATCATTAAGAAAAATTAAAAAATGAGAGGTAAAAAACTTTGTTCTTACAAAAAAAAAATTGGCGTCAATTTATGTCAAGAATAATGAAACAATTTTAACGAACCAACTCAAAATATCAAAATGCACTCATTTTATGATAATTTCAATTTTATAACACATAAAAGGGCATGCAGAAAATTAGAACTATTAAAAAATATTTATTAAGTTACTTTAAGTTAATTTGCATAATGCGAATACGACGCACATGTCTTTATATTTAACTTTAATTGAAATCGTTATTAAAATTACTATTATTACTTCTGTACAAGTATTAAATAAAAAAAAACCCATTAAGTATATCTAAATAGTAAAAAATAAGCTCTTTGAACATGGATTATACAAAAAACAAGTAAGGAAGCCTAAGTTCGAGTGGAATCGAACATTAGATACTCAGCTGTATGCTTTCATTGTTTGTTTGCGTTTGATGGAAACACGGTGCACTTAATATAAAGCGAGTGCTGCATAAAGTGGGCGTAGTCACGCCCATTTTCTAAATTTTTATCAGTCATCCAACTAAGCATATCAATATTATACTTTGTGCAAAATTTCATTCCTTTATGATTTCTAGTTACAAAGATGTCATGTTACAAATTCCCAAAGGGTGTTCCAGAAATATCTTTCTTAAAAAGTAGGCGTGGTCATAAACCGATTTCAATAAATTTTTGCGTGTCTATTAACACAAGTTATAAAAGTGTATAAACCAAGTTTCGTCATAATATCTCAATTATTTGTCGAGTTATAGGCTAAGAAATCTCGTATATCCCTTTGTGTAAAAAGAGGCGGTGCCACGCCCATTTTCCAAAATTTTTCTATTTGTTGTTTCCGGTCTATTGTGGAAGTCATGCCACAAAATTTCAATGACAGATCTTTATATTTGACAGAGATATCGCTTAAAATGTTTTATTAGGCCCCTTTATAGTTCTCATATATAAAAGTGGGCGTGGTCGTCAACCGATTTCGCTAAAATTTTGAGCGTGTATTACCACAAGTAATGAAAGTGTACACACCAAGTTTCGTCATTATATATAAATTATTTGTCGAGTTATGGGCTCAGAAATCTCGTATATTCCTGTTTATAAAAAGAGGCGGTGCCACGCCCATTTTCCAAAATTTTTGTGTTTTTCGTTTTATATCCGCAGTTGGACTCCTGCCATAAAATTTCAATGATATATCTTTATATTTGACAGAGATATGGCTTAAAATGTTTTTATTATGCCACTTTATAATACCCATATATAAAAGTGGGCGTGGTCGTCAACCGATCTTGGCAATTTTTAATCCAAACATTTGCCTAAGTAATTATATCACGCGTACCAAATTTCATCGATATATCTTCAACGGTTTCTGAGTTATGACTCATAAAACTTGAAATGTTTGCCCCTTAATAAGTGGGCGTGGCACCGCCCATTTTCCAAAATTTCACCATATTTCTTCATAAGGGCCTGAGCTCAATACGTGGGTAAAATTTTATCACTCCAGCTCTATTAGTGACTGAGATACAAAATTTCCGATTTTTACTATATAGGGGAGGTGGGCGTGGTCATGGTCCGATTTCGCCCATTTTCAATACCATCCGTTCCTGCCTTGATACCAACTTACATTTCAAATTTCATCAAAATATCTCAATTTTTGCGCGAGTTATCGTGCTCACAGACGGACAGACGGACAGACGGACAGACGGACAGACGGACAGACGGACAGACGGACAGACGGACGGACATGGCTCAATCGATTTCTCTTTTCACCCTGATCATTTTGATATATATAAGTCTATATCTATCTCGATTATTTCATTCTGTTACAATCCACCGTTAGGAAATCAAAACTATAATACTCTGTGTACTAGTACAGCTGAGTATAATAAAAAAAAAATTATATAAATGCATAATTCTAAATATTATATCAACCATTGCAAATAATAAAACAACATACAAAGTAATAATAGCATAAATAAAACTAAGAACAAGAATCGATTTAAATAAACAGAGAATATACGAATAAAAAAAATAGTATGCGTTCTTCTTTTTCTTCCTTGCACTGTTTCCCAGAGACAAAGTCCTTAGCGATTTGAAAATTGTTACTGTCAACAGTTTAGTGACTTTCAGGACACAAATGCGCTGACCCATTGTGTTAAAAAAACGAAGTACTGGACTAAAACCTTGGGCTTCTGGCATGTAAGTCGAACATACAATAGTCGGGTCTCGAATTGTCCGGGAGAAGCAAAAAACACCGGATTACTGCAACAACCATATGAAAAAGCAACAACTCAACTCGGACTACAATCTGAGCTGATTTCAACGCGGATAGCGTAATCCAAGACAAATTCATTATGGTAATGGCACGGTGAATTCGGCAATATTCGCCTCGATTCGCTTCAAGTTTTGGCCATCAAAATGTCAAACTCAAAGTAAAATTTTTCCCTGTTTGACATTCTCCTGTATTCTTCTGTACACGGTGAATTAAAAACGAGAAGAAGAAGTCAGCTGTTCACGTACCATTACCATAAGGTTGTTCTCTGTGGCTAATCTTTTTGCCGAGATATCATGATATCTTGAGAAATTTGCCACACAGAGAGAGCGCACCTTTAAGAAAATAAAATTCTAACTGACTTCATTGTGAACTAGCATGTTAGTCATATTCTTTCCACTCTTTATACGACTGTTGTCGCTTTGCTTTGCTTGCTTCAATTTCGAATTAATTAATTTTTTATCTGAATAAAATAAAATAATTTAAAAAAAAAACTAGAAGCATAAATTTAAACTCACTTCTCATAGAAGACTATTGTGAATGTAATAACATGGTTGCATTTCCCGTGATATTTTTCTCATGATATCAAATATCACGGGTTGGGGTATGAGAAATTTGCCGAAGCTCCAAATTTGACAAGACGTGTATTTTGTTGTTGTGCTCGGCAAATTTATCACACTTATGCCATCTCGGCAAATTTGCCAGGCCAAAATCACACAGAGAGAACAACCTTCATATGAATGAATAAAGCGAATCGAGGCGAATATTGCCGAATACGCCGTGCCATTAGGGATGCAAATTTTGAGGACCAACATCGATACATCGATGTCCGATGTATCGAAAAAATTAACATCGATTCTAAAAAAACATCGGAAGAAAACCATCGATACATCGATGTTTTTTTTATCAGCTAAATTGTTCGAAGAATACATGGCTCCGGTGGATTGATGATAATTATAATTGAATGGCTGTTGGGTACTTTCTCACACACCCCGAAATTGGAATTTTCATGGAAATTCGACCCGTAATGTGGAGTCACGTTACCAATATGTGGAGGATTTATTATGTTTATGTGTAAATTACCACTGACTAAAACAACAGTCAAATATCGTCAGGGTTGACATCGATGCATCGGCGATTTTTCGATACTGAGTAATTTTCAAACATCGAATTTTCGTTCGATACTATCGATGTTTCAAAAACATCGATGTATCGTTTGCATCCCTACGTGCCATTACCATAATGTATTTGCCTTGAGTGGTGCCTAGTTCAATTAGAGCTCTATTGTGAATGGATTTCAATTTAAATGTCATAATTATTCACGAAAGTTAAAGCGTAGGGAAGGCAAAAAATGGATGAGCGGTAACATTTTATTTTATTTTGTAAATTAATTAGAATCTTGGTTTATTTTAAGTATTGTGAAAATGCCGAGACGGAGGTGGACGCGAGAAGAGACGGAGGGCTTCCTACGATGCTACATATCGCGGAAAGAGGAGTTTGGCCACCCAAAGAAAAAAAAGGCAGGCATATAGCAATGTCCTGGAAGACATGCTTTCTCTAGGAATCACGGTATGTTTAGATGCTTTTTAAATTCAATTAAAATATAATTTATTTTAATTTCTCTCTCAGGATTCTGGAAGAACACCTTTGTGTTTAGAGGGAAGGATGTGCACGTTGTTGACGGCGTACAAAGCAGCGCGCGGAGTCGTTACCTCTTGCGTCCATTGCTTCTTGGACATCTCGCTGGTCTCTGATGCGGCGCAAATCGATATGGTCTTGTGACAAAATTTCGAAACCTATAAAAATAATAAATTTGTTTAAAAAATAAATAATTTGTTTTTTTTTTTTTTCATAATTACCAAATTTCCAATGGAACTATTCATTTTTTTCGTTTGTTTTTATGGCTTTTCTGACAGTTTATACCAGTGCTGCCAAAGTTCTTTAAACGGTTTCGTGTTTTTTGCTTCGCGGGCATGATTCAACAATAAAGGTTTTCGCATGACGACATACCTTCATACATAGTGGGGCCAGAAGTGTCATGCAAAGAATGTAGAAGAACTTGACAGATTTGGCCCCTATGGAAATGCTAGGGTGCGTGTGTGTGTGGAATATGTCAACAAAAAAAATGCTTGTGTTCGTGTGTTTTGAAGATTGAAGAAGAAGTCAGCTGATCTTATGCATTCTCCTTTATTGTTCCTCCATGTTCGCGGGACAATTCGAAACGCGACTAATAACAATGCTACAACGGCAATATATTCTCAATTTAAAGGGGTCCGAAAATAATGGTTATTTATTTAGTGCGGTGAAAAGGTTACGCAAAAATAACCTTTATCCGCTTTTCAGAATTTTTAACCATTATTTTAACATCGCCCCCTTTGGCTACATCCACATTAACTACCCCACGCGATTATAGATTTCTTTAATTAATTCAATAAAGCATTTTATTAGACACATTATTAGCAGTACACACATAAATAGATAGGCAAGAAAATTTAATTTTGATTATTACTAGTATTTAAGAGCTTTGGAAATAACATTGGTGTGTATATTTACAGAGCCATGCAGTTTAAAGGGATAAGAGCTCTGAAGAAAGTGGGATACATATGTATATGCACGTGCATACATATGTGTGTATGTATGTATGTACAAATGCATACAATATAGCTCCCATTCAGAGTCATTTCATTTGACCAGGGATCTCTCCTTTTATACTTGTACAGCAAAGTTTTTTAGATTTCCTTTTTCCTCCTAGTTCAGGTTTTGTGGAAAGTTTCCGCATAAATTTCACTTCCCAAAAAAAAGTTATTAGCGAAAACGTAAGCCCAAGCCACCACACACACCAGATCGGCAGTAGAAAACGCAATGACAATGGCCTCGGCTCTTCATTGGTTAATAGAATTTTCACCAACCTCAGCCGAAGTGCATCCGCAAACGCTGACTTTTGCCAATGTGCGAAGAAGCCTGATTGGGATGCGCGCATTATAAAATACGTAAAAGGTATTTGTAAATGCGAATCCGAATACAAGGGAAAGACGTGATAAAATGGTCCCATGCAAATGTCCGAACGACGAAACAGCGGTGTCTGGAGAAATTCTTGCTGCATATTTAGAAACTCCCAACGATCCGTTTGTACGCTATAACCGAAACTTGTATCCAGTGTATCACGATGTTGATCCATAAATTGCTTATCGACAATATCCAATTGTTTTAGAAAACGCAAAGGATATTGCTTAGGCATACGCTTGAGACGTTCGTGATCATAGTCGAATACTTTGATGCGTAAATTAGCACGAATCACATCGTCCATTGTATTGAACTGAGCGGAGGGCAATGGCGTGACTAAATAGCTAGCAATTTTGGTCGAATATGAAATTGTGGTTAAGAAACCAAAAATAAATAGTAGGAAATATATTAAGCGCATACGAAAATTGAGTTTGTCGTTAAAAAATTTGGGCAAAATACCATATACTGAACATAAAGCATAAATCAGAGCGTGGCTATACCGCTTGCGTTCTCCCGGCATGCACAACCAGAGTGCAATTGATATATAAATGATGGCGAAACATATGAATAACCACGTGGTATATTGAAAACTGTGTATCAAATAAATGTGTTCTGGTGAACGATTTTGAAAAGGCACCATAATACACCAGTCATTAATGCCGATCGGATAACTGATGCCAACTTGGCCAACAGCGAAGAGTGCTGTGAAAGAATGTGGACTCATTTCAATGGTGCGATTCAAAACCAATTCAACCATTTCGCCCATTTCGGTGGGTTCATAAAATGCATGCGATTTTTGCATCGTATCGACCAAAGTTGCATTAATGAACTTAACAAATGCCACAAACAGTTCGCCCGAAGTACCGCTCATTATTAACTGATTGCGTTCGTTTATGCGATCATCAAATACACGTGGTAAATCATAATGTATTATTGTATCCAGTACATAACCTTTAAGATCATTATGATAGTCGATAAAAAAATCATCAACATGCCAATTTCCAGTTTTATTAATAATATTCAGCTTAGGATATGGATCCAGCACATAAACTTGATCACGTATGGTTAGTAGGATTGTATAGAGAAATTGTTCATGCCAAATCCATGCGTAGGTTTTATTTATCATTTCCTCAATAAGATTATCAATTGTTTTTGCAGCGCTGCTCCATGCTGTCCCTTCCACCATCGGCGGTGAAAGTATGAATATAGTTTTAAGTATACGTACATTTTTCATGTTTTCTGCCGCCAATGTTAAGATATTATCGTTCGGTCCATTAGCGAAAATCAAACTTAGCGAATGTGTATTAATAACATGCTCAATATGAGAGATTTGTGATGTCCTTTCGCTTTGACTGCGGTAGATGATTTTTGGTACTAGAGGAAAAGTATCAACAAATTCCTGCAATTTGTTAGCAACGCTCTCGAAGCTTCGATCAAATAGACCACATTTGTCGCTTATGTAGAAGACAAAATTTTCAAATCGATACACTTCGTGAAGTGATTGGACCACATTCATAACAAAAGTCATTCTAACCATTTCGATATCAAACATTGAGAAATTGTTATTTCTTCCGGAATATCCAGAAGATAAGGCATTAGTGTCCTCCTTTAAATCCGTTACATTTAAATCGTAAAACATTTTTTTATTCGTTTTTGATCTTCCAAAGATAACTAATCACGTGAACGACGTCCTATGAATGTTTAACTATTCCCACTCGCGTTAAGTTATATTCATTCTTATACATACACACACACATCTACATACATATGTATGTATGTACAGACATACCTCGTTCTAATTCGGTATAATTTAATAATTCATCCATCCATATATACAATTTTATGACAGTACACAAAGAGCATTGTATCCTAATCATTTAGTGGGCTATAAATCCGTACTTATGTGCATAGATATTTTATGAACGAGAACTACAGATTTATATTTTATATTTACACAGTTATAGCCAACAATATTCATTTAACAATCATCTATGTAGAGCTACATAAAACTAACAATGGAATAAACATACAAAAGTGTCCAGGTGTACGCCAAGTGTACCAGGTACAAAATTTTATGTCACGGATTTCGCTCAAACTTGGCTAAGTTGTTACTATTGCTACCACGTATACATTTTGGGAAGTAATTACTTTCATCCCATTCTCTTGAAGTGTTATTACGTGGTTATACTTACTATGTACATTGTAGGAGTTACTTTGTTAAGTAATTACTTTCCATTATTTGTTAAATACTTTATCTTTTATTCATTGAAATTTTGGTATATCAAAAAATTAAAATTGTATGATTAGATTTTCAATTTTCATCAAGAAAACAATTAGTTAATTTTATAAATAAAATAATATTAAATATACCATACATACATATGTACGTGTTTGAATATGCGCGTTTTTGCACTTTTTCTTACAAACACAAGTTTTCTTGAGATATATATATATATACATATCCTATCACACTTGTCAGTGAATATACATACAAACTCACCAGCCTATTAGAGTTTTTTTCGGGCTTTCTAATAAAAATAACAAATTAAAAAAGAAAAATGTTTAAAAATATTTTTAATAAATTTTTTTTTTTTAATTTTTAAGAATGTTTTGATACCGATCAGAGACGCGAATATCTTTGGATGTCTTATCCATATAATGGGTGTCATATCCAAAAAAAAGATTTGTTCCTAATGTATAAAAAAATGTGGATATGACATCCATTATATGGATATGACATCCATGTCAACTTATATGGATTGATATTCCTTACTTCTTGGTATATATGTATGTACTAGAGGTTACCCGCGGTTTCACACCACGTGCTATTATAAATATTATGCTATTAAATATTAGCATATTGAGTTAGTCCAAAAAAGTTACATAGAAAAATATCATTCTTGACGTCAAAGATAGTTTTCTTATTTTTTTTTGTCCGTTGAGTACGTAATTATCTCATATGCCCAACACCAATTTTCAGTACCCTACTATAAATATTTCAAGAGATATTCGATGTGAAAATTTCAGTTTGTATGGGAGGTGCCCATCCCTGCTTTACCAAGACCTAGCGTTTTTACCCGTTTAATACATAGTTATCTCACATGCCCTCACACCAGTTTTCAGTACTCTTATACAAATATTTCCAGAGATATTCGCTGTGTAAGTTTCAGTTTGTATGCGAGGTGCCCATCCCTGCTTTACCAAGACCTAGTGTTTTTCCCGTTTAATATATAGTTATCTCACATGCCCTCACACCAGTTTTCAGTACCCTACTACAAATATTTCCAGAGATATTCGCTGTGAAAGTTTCAGTTTGTATGGGAGGTGCCCATCCCTGCTTTACCAAGACCTAGCGTTTTTACCCGTTTAACACATAGTTATCTCACATGCCCTCAAACCAGTTTTCAGAACCCTACTACAAATATTTCCAGAGATATTCGATGTGAAAATTTCAGTTTGTATGGGAGGTGCCCATCCCTGCTTTACCAAGACCTAGCGTTTTTACCCGTTTAATACATAGTTATCCCACATGCCCTCAAACCAGTTTTCAGAACCCTACTTTTTAAATTCAATTAAAATATAATTTATTTTAATTTCTCTCTCAGGATTCTGGAAGAACACCTTTGTGTTTAGAGGGAAGGATGTGCACGTTGTTGACGGCGTACAAAGCAGCGCGCGGAGTCGTTACCTCTTGCGTCCATTGCTTCTTGGACATCTCGCTGGTCTCTGATGCGGCGCAAATCGATATGGTCTTGTGACAAAATTTCGAAACCTATAAAAATAATAAATTTGTTTAAAAAATACATAATTAATTTGTTTTTTTTTTTTTCATAATTACCAAATTTCCGATGGAACTATTCATTTTTTTCGTTTGTTTTTATGGCTTTTCTGACAGTTTATACCAGTGCTGCCAAAGTTCGTTAAACGGTTTCGTGTTTTTTGCTTCGCGGGCATGATTCAACAATAAAGGTTTTCGCATGACGACATACCTTCATACATAGTGGGGCCAGAAGTGTCATGCAAAGAATGTAGAAGAATTTGACAGATTTGGCCCCTATGGAAATGCTAGGGTGCGTGTGTGTGTGGAATATATCAACAAAAAAAATGCTTGTGTTCGTGTGTTTTGAAGATTGAAGAAGAAGTCAGCTGATCTTATGCATTCTCCTTTATTGTTCCTCCATGTTCGCGGGACAATTCGAAACGCGACTAATAACAATGCTACAACGGCAATATATTCTCAATTTAAAGGGGTCCGAAAATAATGGTTATTTATTTAGTGCGGTGAAAAGGTTACGCAAAAAAAACCTTTATCCGCTTTTCAGAATTTTTAACCATTATTTTAACATCGCCCCCTTTGGCTACATCCACATTAACTACCCCACGCGATTATAGATTTCTTTAATTAATTCAATAAAGCATTTTATTAGACACATTATTAGCAGTACACACATAAATAGATAGGCAAGAAAATTTAATTTTGATTATTACTAGTATTTAAGAGCTTTGGAAATAACATTGGTGTGTATATTTACAGAGCCATGCAGTTTAAAGGGATAAGAGCTCTGAAGAAAGTGGGATACATATGTATATGCACGTGCATACATATGTATGTATGTATGTATGTACAAATGCATACAATATAGCTCCCATTCAGAGTCATTTCATTTGACCAGGGATCTCTCCTTTTATACTTGTACAGCAAAGTTTTTTAGATTTCCTTTTTCCTCCTAGTTCAGGTTTTGTGGAAAGTTTCCGCATAAATTTCACTTCCCAAAAAAAAGTTATTAGCGAAAACGTAAGCCCAAGCCACCACACACACCAGATCGGCAGTAGAAAACGCAATGACAATGGCCTCGGCTCTTCATTGGTTAATAGAATTTTCACCAACCTCAGCCGAAGTGCATCCGCAAACGCTGACTTTTGCCAATGTGCGAAGAAGCCTGATTGGGATGCGCGCATTATAAAATACGTAAAAGGTATTTGTAAATGCGAATCCGAATACAAGGGAAAGACGTGATAAAATGGTCCCATGCAAATGTCCGAACGACGAAACAGCGGTGTCTGGAGAAATTCTTGCTGCATATTTAGAAACTCCCAACGATCCGTTTGTACGCTATAACCGAAACTTGTATCCAGTGTATCACGATGTTGATCCATAAATTGCTTATCGACAATATCCAATTGTTTTAGAAAACGCAAAGGATATTGCTTAGGCATACGCTTGAGACGTTCGTGCTCATAGTCGAATACTTTGATGCGTAAATTAGCACGAATCACATCGTCCATTGTATTGAACTGAGCGGAGGGCAATGGCGTGACTAAATAGCTAGCAATTTTGGTCGAATATGAAATTGTGGTTAAGAAACCAAAAATAAATAGTAGGAAATATATTAAGCGCATACGAAAATTGAGTTTGTCGTTTAAAAATTTGGGCAAAATACCATATACTGAACATAAAGCATAAATCAGAGCGTGGCTATACCGCTTGCGTTCTCCCGGCATGCACAACCAGAGTGCAATTGATATATAAATGATGGCGAAACATATGAATAACCACGTGGTATATTGAAAACTGTGTATCAAATAAATGTGTTCTGGTGAACGATTTTGAAAAGGCACCATAATACACCAGTCATTAATGCCGATCGGATAACTGATGCCAACTTGGCCAACAGCGAAGAGTGCTGTGAAAGAATGTGGACTCATTTCAATGGTGCGATTCAAAACCAATTCAACCATTTCGCCCATTTCGGTGGGTTCATAAAATGCATGCGATTTTTGCATCGTATCGACCAAAGTTGCATTAATGAACTTAACAAATGCCACAAACAGTTCGCCCGAAGTACCGCTCATTATTAACTGATTGCGTTCGTTTATGCGATCATCAAATACACGTGGTAAATCATAATGTATTATTGTATCCAGTACATAACCTTTAAGATCATTATGATAGTCGATAAAAAAATCATCAACATGCCAATTTCCAGTTTTATTAATAATATTCAGCTTAGGATATGGATCCAGCACATAAACTTGATCACGTATGGTTAGTAGGATTGTATAGAGAAATTGTTCATGCCAAATCCATGCGTAGGTTTTATTTATCATTTCCTCAATAAGATTATCAATTGTTTTTGCAGCGCTGCTCCATGCTGTCCCTTCCACCATCGGCGGTGAAAGTATGAATATAGTTTTAAGTATACGTACATTTTTCATGTTTTCTGCCGCCAATGTTAAGATATTATCGTTCGGTCCATTAGCGAAAATCAAACTTAGCGAATGTGTATTAATAATATGCTCAATATGAGAGATTTGTGATGTCCTTTCGCTTTGACTGCGGTAGATGATTTTTGGTACTAGAGGAAAAGTATCAACAAATTCCTGCAATTTGTTAGCAACGCTCTCGAAGCTTCGATCAAATAGACCACATTTGTCGCTTATGTAGAAGACAAAATTTTCAAATCGATACACTTCGTGAAGTGATTGGACCACATTCATAACAAAAGTCATTCTAACCATTTCGATATCAAACATTGAGAAATTGTTATTTCTTCCGGAATATCCAGAAGATAAGGCATTAGTGTCCTCCTTTAAATCCGTTACATTTAAATCGTGAAACATTTTTTTATTCGTTTTTGATCTTCCAAAGATAACTAATCACGTGAACGACGTCCTATGAATGTTTAACTATTCCCACTCGCGTTAAGTTATATTCATTCTTATACATACACACACACATCTACATACATATGTATGTATGTACAGACATACCTCGTTCTAATTCGGTATAATTTAATAATTCATCCATCCATATATACAATTTTATGACAGTACACAAAGAGCATTGTATCCTAATCATTTAGTGGGCTATAAATCCGTACTTATGTGCATAGATATTTTATGAACGAGAACTACAGATTTATATTTTAGATTTACACAGTTATAGCCAACAATATTCATTTAACAATCATCTATGTAGAGCTACATAAAACTAACAATGGAATAAACATACAAAAGTGTCCAGGTGTACGCCAAGTGTACCAGGTACAAAATTTTATGTCACGGATTTCGCTCAAACTTGGCTAAGTTGTTACTATTGCTACCACGTATACATTTTGGGAAGTAATTACTTTCATCCCATTCTCTTGAAGTGTTATACTGTGGTTATACATACTATGTACATTGTAGGAGTTACTTTGTTAAGTAATTACTTTCCATTATTTGTTAAATACTTTATCTTTTATTCATTGAAATTTTGGTATATCAAAAAATTAAAATTGTATGATTAGATTTTCAATTTTCATCAAGAAAACAATTATTTAATTTTATAAATAAAATAATATTAAATATACCATACATACATATGTACGTGTTTGAATATGCGCGTTTTTGCACTTTTTCTTACAAACACAAGTTTTCTTGAGATATATAAATATATACATATCCTATCACACTTGTCAGTGAATATACATACAAACTCACCAGCCTATTAGAGTTTTTTTCGGGCTTTCTAATAAAAATAACAAATTAAAAAAGAAAAATGTTTAAAAATATTTTTAATAAATTTTTTTTTTTTAATTTTTAAGAATGTTTTGATACCGATCAGAGACGCGAATATCTTTGGATGTCTTATCCATATAATGGGTGTCATATCCAAAAAAAAGATTTGTTCCTAATGTATAAAAAAATGTGGATATGACATCCATTATATGGATATGACATCCATGTCAACTTATATGGATTGATATTCCTTACTTCTTGGTATATATGTATGTACTAGAGGTTACCCGCGGTTTCACACCACGTGCTATTATAAATATTATGCTATTAAATATTAGCATATTGAGTTAGTCCAAAAAAGTTACATAGAAAAATATCATTCTTGACGTCAAAGATAGTTTTCTTATTTTTTTTTGTCCGTTGAGTACGTAATTATCTCATATGCCCAACACCAATTTTCAGTACCCTACTATAAATATTTCAAGAGATATTCGATGTGAAAATTTCAGTTTGTATGGGAGGTGCCCATCCCTGCTTTACCAAGACCTAGCGTTTTTACCCGTTTAATACATAGTTATCTCACATGCCCTCACACCAGTTTTCAGTACTCTTATACAAATATTTCCAGAGATATTCGCTGTGTAAGTTTCAGTTTGTATGCGAGGTGCCCATCCCTGCTTTACCAAGACCTAGCGTTTTTACCCGTTTAACACATAGTTATCTCACATGCCCTCAAACCAGTTTTCAGAACCCTACTACAAATATTTCCAGAGATATTCGATGTGAAAATTTCAGTTTGTATGGGAGGTGCCCATCCCTGCTTTACCAAGACCTAGCGTTTTTACCCGTTTAATACATAGTTATCTCACATGCCCTCAAACCAGTTTTCAGAACCCTACTACAAATATTTCCAGAGATATTCGCTGTGAAAATTTCAGTTTGTATGGGAGGTGCCCATCCCTGCTTTACCAAGACCTAGCGTTTTTACCCGTTTAATACATAGTTATCTCACATGCCCTCACACCAATTTTCAGTACCCTACTACAAATATTTCCAGAGATATTCGATGTGAAAATTTAAGTTTGTATGGGAGGTGCCCATCCCTGCTTTACCAAGACCTAGCGTTTTTACCCGTTTAATACATAGTTATCTCACATGCCCTCACACCAGTTTTCAGTACTCTTATACAAATATTTCCAGAGATATTCGCTGTGAAAGTTTCAGTTTGTATGCGAGGTGCCCATCCCTGCTTTACCAAGACCTAGTGTTTTTCCCGTTTAATATATAGTTATCTCACATGCCCTCACACCAGTTTTCAGTACCCTACTACAAATATTTCCAGAGATGTTCGCTGTGAAAGTTTCAGTTTGTATGGGAGGTGCCCATCCCTGCTTTACCAAGACCTCGTGTTTTTCCCGTTTAATACATAGTTATCTCACATGCCCTCACACCAATTTTCAGTACCCTACTACAAATATTTCCAGAGATATTCGATGTGAAAATTTCAGTTTGTATGGGAGGTGCCCATCTCTGCTTTACCAAGACCTAGCATTTTTACCCGTTTAATACATAGTTATCTCACATGCCCTCACACCAATTTTCAGTACCCTGCTACAAATATTTCCAGAGATATTCGCTGTGAAAGTTTCAGTTTGAATGGGAGGTGCCCATCCCTGCTTTACCAAGACCTAGTGTTTTTCCCGTTTAATACATAGTTATCTCATATGCCCTCACACCAGTTTTCAGTACCCTACTACAAATATTTCCAGAGATATTCGATGTGAAAATTTCAGTTTATATGGGAGGAGAGTGCCCATCCCTGCTTTACCAAGACCTAAATTGTTTATCCGTTGAGTATATATTTTTGTACTATTCCTTCACAAAAATTTTCATTATTCTAGTACAAATATTTCAAGAGATATTACGAAAAAAAGGAAAATTTTGTATGGGAGGTGCCCATCCCTGACTTTTAATCAGATTAAAAATATGCCTATAGCAATTACCGGGTGAAAATACCTAGATGTGCAAAGTTTCGTGAGGATCCGTTCAGCGGTTTTCTCGCCAATTGAGTTTAAACACAATTTCCATTTCACATTTATAATATAAAGATGTACAATGTACATTGTACATACGTTCTTTTAATCCCAAATCCCAAGTGGCTTAATAAAATCAAAACCTAATACTAACCAAGCTCATAAAACTGGTTCTTATAGATACGATGAAGACCACTAATCAGAATTATAAACTGATAATGAGAAACAAGTTTATATTGAGAATATACATTTATGAATGGCAATTTACATTTCTGATCCGAGATTGCAAAAATCTATATATATAAAAATGGTGTAAAAAATGTTACTAACCTCATCAGATGAGAACGGCTAGGCCGATTTCTGTAAAACTTTTTGTCAATTGTTCGTATTCTCGAGGAGATGGTTCGTACGGAAGAAAATTTTGGAAAATCCCTCCGGAAAAGTCCGAAAATTGGAAAAATCGGTGTGTATGTGCGTATGTGTGCATCTGTGGATGTGTGTCCTCTATAAATTCCCAAAGTAACCAACCGTTCTTTATGAAATTTTCACAGTAGATTCATGTGGTGTTAGTGCACATAGTAGGGTATATAGAATTTCGAAAAATTGGGAGCTTCCCGGAATACAGGCCTAAATGAGGACCCAGATCGATCCACCAAGCCTTCGAGCAATATTGGTATCAAATGAAAGGTGTTTAACAGGCCTTCAACATAAAGTTATTTTTATTGCGATACCTAGGCCGGGTTCCCAGATATGGGTTAAAACGTGGGACCGAGTGACCCTGGAAAGTTTCTGAGCGATATTGGTATCAAATGAAAGCTGTTGAGGAGGACTTCAGCAAAGAGCTTTTTAAATAGTGATGCCTAGGCCGGGTTCCAAGATTTGGGTCAAAGCGTGGACCCGGATAACCCCTGAATGTTTTCGAGCGATATTGGTAGAAAATGAAAAGCGTTGAGCAGGCTTCCACATACAGCTATTTTCATTGTGATTTCTAAGGCTGTTTCCCAGAGATGGCTAAAGTAGTGGGCCCGGATGGTGATGGACGGTCCCGGTAAGGTAAAGGTAGGTAGCTATAGGGATAGGGGTAGGGATAGGGATAGGGATAGGGATAGGGATAGGGATTGGGATTGGGATAGGGATAGGGATAGGGATAGGGATAGGGATAGGGTTAGGGATTGGGATAGGGATAGGGATAGGGATAGGGATAGGGATAGGGATAGGGATAGGGATAGGGATAGGGATAGGGATAGGGATGGGGATAGGGATAGGGATAGGGATAGGGATAGGGATGGGGATAGGGATAGGGATAGGGATAGGGATAGGGATAGGGATAGGGATAGGGATAGGGATAGGGATAGGGATAGGGATAGGGATAGGGATAGGGATAGGGATAGGGATAGGGATAGGGATAGGCATAGGCATAGGCATAGGCATAGGCATAGGCATAGGCATAGGCATAGGCATAGGCATAGGCATAGGCATAGGCATAGGCATAGGCATAGGCATAGGCATAGGCATAGGCATAGGCATAGGCATAGGCATAGGCATAGGCATAGGCATAGGCATAGGCATAGGCATAGGCATAGGCATAGGCATAGGCATAGGCATAGGCATAGGCATAGGCATAGGCATAGGCATAGGGATGGGGATAGGGATAAGGATAGGGATAGGGATGGGGATAGGGATAGGGATAGGGATAGGGATAGGGATAGGGATAGGGATAGGGATAGGGATAGGGATAGGGATAGGGATAGGGATAGGGATAGGGATAGGGATAGGGATAGGGATTGAGATAGTGATAGGGATCGGGGGAAGTAGGTTTGTCGCGGCGAATATAACTATAACTTTTATTCAGAGAATAGACAATTTTTTGTTATTCGCAGTCATTAAGATGGACTCTAAGATAATGGTTAGCAATACGGTAATCAAAGACTTTTCTTTAGGCTTCATAGGAATAAGTTTTAGCAGAACAACGTCTGCCGGGTCAGCTAGTATCTATTAAAAATTTCAAAGGTTTTTAAAAATATCAAAAAATCTTAGACAAAAACTCTTATAATCTTTGAAAAACCAAAATCCAAAGATCTTTTCTGTTATTCACTGATATTTATTTTCAACAGAAAAATTTGAACAGGGATAAAAAAAATATAATTTACTGTACATACATATGTACTGTATATACATATATGTATAACTGAAAAATTCAAGAAATAAGAGGTTCGTTTATTATTAGCTAGTTATGAATAGTTAGCCAAGTTTCGGCTGGCAAAGCGTTTCTTGATTAAAAAAAATAGCAGAAGAGAGCCATAGACAGCTCCAAATTTCAGTTAGTAAAATTTTCCCTAGCTGAAATTATTTGCTGCCAAAGTAAGAAACAGCTGTTGAAAAAATAAACAAAAGAATACTTTTGATTTTATTACTTTTGAAATTTGATGAATTTTTAAAATAGAAATAATGAAAATTAACCATTAACAGTAAAAAATAGCATTCAAATTATTAATCGCTAATTTTTACTATTTTTCCGTTTCTGGATTATCTGTTCGTTTCGCTCTTTATGAGCGCAATTCCTTCCGTTTTGCTCAATTAACAGCTCTACGAGTTTAATAAGAAACAAACCTAAGGTTTTCTCGCAGGCAAAAATAATAAATTCCATGGAGATTTTTCAAATAACTGTTTTTTACATGATACAAACAATCATCCATTTCACTTTGACTTTGTCATTTTTGATTATAATATGGATTATTGACGTCTCATTTTAAGTAAAAAATTTAGGATAGCGTTGCCCAATCAAAAGTTTTTGGCTGAGGGTATATTTGAACAAAATATTGGGTATTTTAAATGAAATGGTGTTTTTCACATATGCTAATCAACAAAACAAATGAGCCGATGTAATGAGCTTTTCAAAGAAAATAAAAAATAAGTTATTCATAAACATAAAATAGATTTATGGAGTTATTAAAGTCGAAAAATGGTATCAAAACGTCCTTTATACAATATTTGAAAACTGTTCGATTTTTTATGAATAAGGTAAGAGTTCTTGATTTTCTTTATATGTATTATTTATTGCGTACGTATAAATATATATATGCATATTTGGTTTCAATGTTTTATACAAGAATATTTCCACATTTAAAAAATATATTTATTAAAAAATTGTTTTGCAGTTATATAAGAATGTAAATTTAGTTTGAATTTTTATGTTGCAGTTTTCTTTAGTTTTTACTTACGTTACTAAATTTATTTTCCTTAATTTTATTATTTACCTAATTCTGAAATAGATTCTTCGCAAAAAAATCTGTTTAGTACCTTTTCATCTAAATTAAATTTTGTATTTACTAATAAATTTTGCATATAACCATGCCATCGACCCCACTTGTTTTTTCGGTGGCAAGTTCATAAGTCGTGCCAATATTCATAATTTCTAAACCACTGAAATTTTTCAATGAAATTCACAGGAGGTGTAGTGGGAATGTAGTATGTACTATATTCCACAAACTTGCCGCAACTTATTTTAAGAATAAATCTTATTTTTTATATAATTATTTTTGATCTGATGTTATGAAGAATTTAACACGTAAATGTGCGTATTTATATATATATATATATCAATATTTAAATTTAAAAAATTCGTTTTGTTGCAATCGATACCATGATTACCATGGAAATAAAAAATAAAATAAATGGAGGATTTTTAGCACTGAATATGGCAGCACGAAATGTCATAATCCATATAATTGTCAGGTGGTTAATATGGCGACAAAAATTTGACGTTTACACTACCTTCTTTCTTGTATCATGGTTTTTTATATTTCTCAAAATGTGAGATTTATTTTGAAAATAAAATATTTTTTTCCGTAAGACCATTATGCGAAAGACCAAAAGATCTGAATTTCAGTTAACTTTGTTGAGACCAAAATATTTATTTTCTCTGTTTCTGATTAATAATAATAATATAATACAATGGCGCTACTATAACTCTGACGAGTTTTATGGCCGAGCTTCTCTCCTAATTCGGGGTGTGCTCCTTTTGTTTTTCCTACCAGTTGGGTGGACCTACAGTTTTTATGCCGGCTCCGAACAGCGAATGCATTTTTTGTGAGAAGCTTTTTCATGGCAGAAATACACTCGGAGGGTATGTCGCCCACTGCCGAGAGGTGACCGCTGTTCTTAAAAAACCCAATAATTGGATTTTTACTAATTAGAAAAATTGTTTTGGTGTTTTGCTCGGACCGTGGTTTGAACCCGAGACCTCTGGCATAGCAGGCGAGCACTCTACCCACTGCACCACAGCTGCCATTATAATTAAATAATTATCAAGTGTTTTTTTTACTTTTTCTCATTATAAACATGAAAAGGTGCAAAAGTAACTTTGTTCCTGGCACCTGGGAGTAGTGTTTTGTCGTGATCACCGCTGATACACTGGCAGCCAACGGGTTAATATATTGCCACAGTTAGGAATCGAAGACGCACATAGCATATTTTGGTCTAGGACATTTGCAATCCGTGCTATCTTGCTAAGGATAGTGAATACCCCTAATATCAGTTGACGTGTGTAGCATGGGCATAATAATGCGGCCTTTGCACGGGTCGATTTTTGTCGTTCAACCAAAATCGACCCATGTAAATGGCAATTCAACCGGCTCAGTCGACAAAAATTGACTGGCTCAAAGTAGACTTGCGTTAAACTTTTGCCATCGATTTCCCAGTAGGCTAAAATCGGCCCGTGTAAAGGCCGCATAAATGATGATCCAAATATTGAAAATATACAATTATTGATTTTTTTACTTTTTCTCTACAAGAAAATTTATGGAGGGAATCCACATACGAGTATAACTTTAGATTTCCAGACAAGGCCTATGGGGAAGCCGCGACTGGTCAACGGATAACGGCCGACGGTCACCCGCTGTCAAAATTAAAACAGACAGAAATGTACTTATATGTTGTTGCGCAGAATTGCGGCGGCAACGGAAATTCCGCCGGCGCTCAATTTACCGGCGGTAAAATAATTAGATCCATTTCTAATTTTTCCGGCGGGTGAAATGATCAGAGTTGATTTTTGCTGTCAAAGCTGGGCCCACGTAATGCATGGTCATACCACATCAAAATATGCTTCTTCTTCTTGGTCGACTGTTGGTATGGTTGTTGTACCTTTTTACACAAGAGTGCACACGTTTGACATTAATCCATTTGCGACTACCATTATTTAGTGGATCCTGTGTCAAATCAGTTCCGCCACAATTGTGTGTGTCCGGACAGATTTTCCGACGGAAAATATCAGCTGTTCATTACCCGTTGGCCCCTTTTCCGTTGATCCGTCGCAATTGTGTTTCGGGCATAAATTAAAACTTCTAATTGTGATCTGCATGCCCCCAGTTTACGCCAAAATCAAAATGACCATGGTCAAATAGTCTTTTCCTATCATTTTTCGATTTTTGTTCTCTTCGAGAGATTGGTTGCACGTTTATTCGGTGTGACTGTGCTCTTCCGCTATCTCTATCATTTTTCGCTTAAATTTAGAAGCAATAGCAGAAATTTTACCATAGTGATTTTGATCTTGGCGTAAACTAGGCCATACTGGTCGTAAAATTTTAGAAAACATTCACAATAATAAGGTTGTTCTCTCTCTGTTATTTTGGCCTGGCAAATTTGCCGAGATGACATAAGTGTGATAAATTTGCCGAGCACAACAACAAAATACACGTCTTGTCAAATTTGGAGCTTCGGCAAATTTCTCATACCCCAACCCGTGATATGCGATATCATGAGAAAAATATCACGGGAAATGCAACCATGTTATTACATTCACAATGGTCTTCTATGAGAAGTGAGTTTGAATTTATGTTTCTAGTTCTTTTTTTTTTAAGTATTTTATTTTATTCAGATAAAAAATTAATTAATTCGAAATTGAAGCAAGCAAAGCAAAGCGACAACAGTTGTATAAAGAGTGGAAAGAATATGACTAACATGCTAGTTCACAATGAAGTCAGTTCGAAATTTATTTTCTTAAAGGTGCGCTCTCTCTGTGTGGCAAATTTCTCAAGATATCATGATATCTCGGCAAAAATATTAGACACAGAGAACAACCTTAATGTTTTTGTACAAATGCAAAATGCAACGTAGTCCATATTTTATAGAACAGATAGTCTGCTAGAGAAGTAAGTTTAATACAAAAAATCAATTATGAAATCGGTAATACTTTTGTTGTAATCAATATATTCCACATCATAATATGTTGAGTTGTGCCACTTTACAATTTCAAAACTATTATTTAGAGAATAATACTTTAAATATTATAATCCATATAACCTTATTTCCAGTTTCGAAAGAAGAAATCAATCTCATACCATTATTTTAACATTGTTAAGTGAAATCGATATTGTGGTCGATGCCAGCAATAAAGCAATAGTAGCCAGCTGGCAGTCCATTTTAGAGATGGGTGAGTCCCAGATGTTTAGACAATCGAGAGAATCGCCATAGTTGCAAAATCACAATCGAGTCAAAAGTTGACTCGCTCCTCGACTACACAATCGAGATGTTTTTGCGATTGGTCCGAGTCGGAGGTTGTTTCGATGACAATTCGACTACACAACCGAGATGTTTTTGCGATTGTTCCGAGTCGGCGGGCTTGCTGTTGTTTTGATGATATGTTTTAGTTGATAAAATAAATTGAGTGAGTGTTGTTGATGAAGACAGTAGTATTCTTAATGGAAGTGAGGCAAATAGATAAGTAAATGTTTTTTTTTAAAGCAATTTTGATATTCAAGCGGCAACAACAAATATTATGTAGTTTTTGCAGCGAGTCCGAGATGTTGTAGGGTTGCTTTGAAAACGAGAGGAATCGTTGGCGAGTCCGAGATGCTTTAGCGATTGTTTCGACTGACGGCCATTTACGACTTGTCTCGAATACCAATGAAAACCGTCGACAGCATTCGAGATATTTCAACAATCTAGATAATCGAATAAAACACCTCGTACTCGCCCATCTCTAGTCCATTTTATGTTTCGCAGCATAACCTAACTATAGAAGGTCCATGCAAGGGAGAGTAGCTCTTCTTACGCGAGTTTGTAGCTTATGTCAAACTATTGTCTTTTGTTTTGATTTTGCATTCTTGCACGTGTTTTTCGTGGAAATAGCTTGTGTGTTCGGTTGTGCGTTTGTGTGTTCGGTTGTGTGTTCGCTCGCATTTTCTCTGCTTTTGACATTCTTGAAAGACGCCATCTAACTGTAATCACCTATTTTGCTTCACATAAGAGGACCTGTATAGATTGGTCTTGGTTTCGCAGCATGGTGAAATTATATGTATATGGTGGTTGTAAATGGGCAACAACAAAATTTACTGTTATGTACTGATCTGTCAAATGCAAAAACACGTGTTTTTCTTTGTTTTGTTTACTTATTGAAATTCGTGCAATTTATGAATCGGCTCGAAAAGTTTCTTCAAAATGGCTGACAAGCGTTCACCGCTTGAAATAATGAAAAATAATTGTATAATTATCAACACAGAAATCACACAAAGTGTATAATAATAGCTTTGTTTCTTTATACACTAATTAGCGTTAATAAACACTAATTTTTAGATTTGACATATAATTTGTGTTTCTTTGGTTTCTCTCCAGTAAAAGAGAGCGAACTGAACGAAAATTGAGAGAGCACTGAACGAAACTGGTGAGAGCGGCAATGATAGTTCTACTAACTTACTGGACAAATTTCCACTAGCAAGACACTAGCAAGAAGAAGAAGAAATGTCAAATGTGGAAAAAGGAATTCAAATTTGTATTTGAAAATACAAAAGTAAATATATACGTAGTAAATCAAGTTATATAGCTATTTTTATTAAAAAAAAAAGGTTTAATATGGAAACGGGAAGTTATTTATAATGTATGGATGCTGTCAAACTAATCCTATATTGAAATATATGTACATATATACATTAGACAGCGGCTCAAAACAAGAACCATGATGAGAGTGCATCTTCCGCCGGATTGGCTGTAATGGAAGAAGTAAGGAAAATTATTCTTACAATTCACTCTTACCTTTCACTCTTTGCTATTAGACAAATCCATCTTCATACATATGTACATACAGAGATTTTTAAGAATTGTAACAATGCTTTTGGAGCCTATTGAAAGCGATGACGAGATTGAACAGTAGTGAGTTTCTGTAAGAAATCGAGTGGATTTGTCTATTTTGATGACGTCACGTCGATTCTATCAAAACTTCTCTACTGATCGATAGCGAGTGTTTCTACAAGCATTAATCGATAAAATTCGGAACAGTGATGGAAATGAAACGCCAATCGAGAACTTAAACGCCAAAATAAATGTAATGCTCTAAGCACATTCGAACCGGCGAGCGAAAAGCAGCCAGCTGTCAAAAGTAAAATGCACACGTTCTTATGGGCGCACACATTTTAACGCCAGCACGACTTCACGGCAGAAGGGTTGCATTTGTCGCTGCCGTAAATATAGACCTATTTCTAATTTGACAAGCGACAATGCGCATGTACAGGCAGAAACGTGTGTATGTGTGCATTTTGGGAGTACAAAGACGCTCCTTAAGAGACTCTACAAATCCTTTAAATATATATTAAATATATTTAAATGTATATTCATTAATATATAGTATGTACATATATACAAAAATTATTTGTTTTAATTAAAATATACTTACATTCTGGCTGAATTCGGCTGTTTTGTCCATTTTTTCGACCGGTGAAAGCTTTCTCACCGTTTAAAAAGTTGGCGAGTATATTGATAGATAATATATCGACTATTTTGCTTACAGAAACACCTTTAATCGATCATTCCTACTGAATTGGAATGGAACATATCAGCTGATTTGTCAGTTCTATCGATCCATTCGACTCATTTTCATACAGAAACGCATGCATCGAGAATGACGTCATGATGACGTCAAATCGACTATTTCAGTAGAGAACATTGATCGATATGAGTTACAGAAACTCACTACAGGTAGCTGTAGAAAGTTTAAGGTCAGTCGACATCGGCTTGTTTCTAATAATAATAATAATACAATGGCGCTATTATAACTCTGACGAGTTTTATGGCCGAGTTTCTCTCCCAATTCGGGGTGTGCTCCTTTTGTTTTTTCCTACTAATTGGGTGGACCTACAGTTTAATGCCGGCTCCGAACGGCGAATGCATTTTTTGTTTCTAACCAATCGAAATACCAGGAATTGTTTACTTCAGTACATTGAAATTGTAGTTCCGAGCTATCGTCATAATTTTCGAATCTCCAGAAGCTTGCTTGAAAGCGTTTTCGAGCGAATATGTCAGTCGAAATTGGTTTTTCTAAGGCAATAGAACACTTAAAGGGATATATTAAAATCCATATTTTTCTTTTCTGATGATGATTTCAATTTTTTAATTTTTCTTAAATTTTCGGGCGTGTCTTTTATCTTTTTTCATGCGCCAAACAATCATATCGTCGTTTAAACTGCATAGCCGCTTAAGTGAAACTTTCATAACCGCCTATGCCAATATTGAGGTTTTCCAAACTTTAACTTCTAGTGTTCAGCTCTATGGATTTATACCACAGATTTGGCCTTTGGGAAGCTCTATATTTCCTTCTAATGTTCTTTTCACCTCTGAAGTCGGAGAGTTGGGCGGTTATGAAAGTCTCACTTGGGCGGTTACGAAGTGTAAACGGTGATATTTCACTAATAGCCCCGACACATAGCATACGTCAATCCGTCTACGTCGACGTATGTGACTGGCAGCTCAGTAAAATGTCGGCATTTAAACGTACGTCGTCACACGTACGACGGATCCGTCGCCGCAACGTACCGAAGTTGCCCAAAAGTCAACTTTTGGTATACGTCAATCCGTCGCTATGTCAGCTGATTGCTTTTGATTGTTAACCTTTAGCTACTCTTGAATTTCACTTTTTTTGCAATTTGCTTTTCGAGTTTTTTCTCATTTGTATAACATTCCTCCATAAAACAAAATGGTCAAGAATTATCAGGAGATGTGAAGTTACTGAAAACTGAATTTCAAGAGGGCAACTTAAAAGAGAAATTACAAAATATTCTAAAGAGTTAAATTTTTGCCACCACCTCTGTAGTTAAAGGTTAATCAAACAGCTGATTTGTGTATATCCGCCAACGTTTCCTATGTGGCGACCTCTCCGTCAAGTACGTGAGCTGTCAGTCACATACGTCGACGTAGACGGATTGACGTATGCTATGTGACGGGCCTATAACATTTGCTAATTCAGGTTTCCTAATCTATTTTGCTAATATCTCTCACTGAGAGCAAATGTTACTTTACTCTCACAAATATCGTTAAAAGAGATTAGCAAGAAATGTTAGTTAATGTTTTGCTGGAAAGTAAAGAAAAGAACCTAATATAATAATAGCCTCAGAAAAACTAGTTGCATACGCGATTTCACTACTTTCATGGAGGAACAATAAAGGAGAATGCATAACGACATACCTTCATACATAGTGGGCCGAGAAGTGTCATGCAAAGAGGAATGTAGAAGAATTTGACAGATGTAGGGGCCACACAAATGCTAGGGTGCGTGTGTGTGTGGAATATGTCAACAAAAAAATGCTTGTGTTCGTGTGTGTTTATGAAGATTGAAGAAGAAGTCAGCTGATCTTATGCATTCTCCTTTATTGTTCCTCCATGACTACTTTTCTCGGAAATATGTATAGAAGACACAAAGCAAAACAATAATGGCTGAAAATTTGGCACATTTGTCCATCAGCTGATTAATAAGTAAGAAGCATAATTTCATTTGAATCCACCATTATAATTCCACCATGGTTTCGCGGTTAGACGTGTGTGTTGGTCGGGTGGTGAATAGTATTTCCTAATTTTTTGATTTCTATTTGTGTTTTCCTAGAACTGGACTTTCGAAAAGTGCAACAAACGACTGAAAACCAAAAAAGCAATATACTGATTTAAATATTTCATGCCAAGGCAGCTGCAAATTAAATTTTAATAGGCCAGCTTGTCTGCGGTGCGTTGTGAAAGTGCAAGGCAGTGGCCCAATTATATTTCGTCATCGCTATAATGCCATAACGTGCACGTACGAAGTGAAATGAAGTGAAACTTAAGACTGATTAAAACGCCATAGGCCACAAAATTAACTCCATTTACATACGAGAAAAAGTGTAACTTGAAAGGATTTATACATATATATGTACATACATATACATAAATTGCGTAAATTGAAGTGGGCTGAAATTCCATTGTTGCACTGGACAACCCCTTCCTCCGGCCGAGAGTTGTGGAAGAGAATCGAAAACTAATTGCGACTGAAAAGTCGAAAAGAAGAAGCATCGGGGGGTTTTATCTACTTGTGAATGAGTAAGTAGAAGAAAAGTATGAAGAAAACCCAATGAAATGGAAAGTAAATAATTATGTATGTTAGTCATAGGCAAAGGATTAAAATTGAAGAGTTTGTTAAATCCTGCGTATGATTTTCTAAATTATTTAACTAAATTGTGTACATTCATGCAACGCATTTCCAGCACTTGGCAACTCCTTTTGCAATTTGGAAATTCTCAACGTGCCTGTCTGGAAATTTGCAAGTATTTGTTTTTTGTTTTGCTAGCAAAATTTCTACGTAATTCGCTTTTTACTTCTATTTCAGTTGCGTCCCTCCTGCTCCGCTTTTTTTAGCTTTGTTGTTGTCATGGTGCCGTTAAACAGCGTCTGTAAATTCTTCCTGTGTTGGAATGTGTTTTAAAAAAGGGCTTTAGTCCGGGTTCAGCTTGTCGACTGCGTTGAAATACTCATAAAATTTTTGCTGTCGTCGGATTGTCGCTCAATTATTCAAATACGATCTGTTTGCACAAACACGGCAGACCTGGTGCCCGTGTGCAAGTCTCGATTCTTTGTCGACTAGTAAATCTTACAAATTTACTCTCCGTGAGAGATTATATTAAATAAATATGGATACACGTAAAAGCAATATTAGATGGTGTTTCATGTTTGGGCATGAATTTGCTTACTGCTTAAATAAAAATAACCTAATTTGACTTACTGTTTGTACTTTATTTGACACATATTTGCTTTGAAATTTCTTCTCGCTATTAAATTTGTTAGTGGAAATTTGTCAAATACAAACTAGCGAAGTGGAAATAGCTCTTAAATCCAAATAGTTATAATTAGTTCTAGTACTAGTTAGGAAGAAGAGAAACGGAACTAACGATAATTGAGAGCCTGCGAAATGAAAACAAAAAACATGAATAAGGTATAGACCTGAATTCTGTCAATTTTAGAAGTTACATATGGATGTGTTGCTTTGTTATTTTGTAAAAGCCCGTCTCCAAATAAATTGAATCACCAAGAAAACATGTAGCATTTATTTGCCTTGACATGTAGCGAAACATCTCTCGAAATAAAAGCCCGTCTCCACATAAATTGATTCGCCAAGGAAACATGTAGCGAAACATCTCGCGAAATAACCTGTTCCCACGTAGCTGATCGTTATTCAGTTTGATATTTCTCATTCTTGCTCTTCTTAAATGTTTGTATGTTTTGTTTTGGCTGTGTGAGATTTCGATAGATTTTCGAGAAGACATTGATATTATCGGGGTTGGCAAGGGGATTGAGAACGAATCAATTGTTTCATTTTTCATTCGCTCTCAGAATTTTGTATATATGTAAATTAGAAAGTTTCTGCCCTGTATTCGAAGTTGAACGAAGATTGAGAGAGCAAATGCAGATAAAAAGAGCGAAACACGTTATGTGGAGACCAAGGCAAATTCGTTATGGTAATGGCAAGGCGAATTCGGCAATATTCGCCTCGATTCACTTTAAGTTTTTGTCCATCAGAATGTCAAACTCAGTCAAATATTTCTTTGTTTGACATTCTCCTGTATTCTTCTGTACACGGCGAGTTGAGTTAAAAACGAGAGGAAGAAGAAGTCAACTGTTCACTTACCATTACCATATGAATGAATTGGCCTTGGTGGGGACATGGTATAAATTTTGTAGATTTCTAATCATATCGGTTTGCCAAAGCGAACTATAAGCAAAACAGAGCAGAAGTCTTATGTGAACGGGATATAATGTCTGCAAACTGTTTAAAGGCCACTGTAATATACATATCCAAAGCGAAAATAACGGATCTATTCCACAGCTCTTTGGTCGAAGTTTTCATAATTTGATTCTGTTAATTGAATTTAACTTTTTCCTGTAGCTGTAACTTTTTGAATATTTGTTGGCTTTGGCGATGAATATTAATTTAACTTTTGTTGCTTCTTTATATGCATACGTTTATTTAAATATGTACATGTTTATTATATACTTATTAACTTTCATTTTTTTTTTTGTATCCATATACAGACGTGAATCAAAAAAGTTTAACAAAACAACTTATAAAAGGACAATACAAAAAATTTGTGAAAAGTGAGAAAGAACATTGCATCAACTCTTTGTAATGAAACGAGATAAATAACGAAACGAAATTAATAAATAAATAATAAATCTAAATAACACTAGACTTTCAACAAGGCAGTTGCATCTGAAACTAAAGAGTCACATTTCGCAATGGCCTCTATTTCATCATTCGCCGCGACAAAAACTCTGGCCGCTGGAACGAATTCTAATACCACCAAAAGACTACATATCACACACGTTGATGCATTTGGTCCATATTTGCGCATATACGGTCAGATGAATCCGGATGCAATGACTGTAGTTCGCAATAAAATTCAACAATTGTTGCCCACATGCCTAGCAATTGATCCGACTTGGCCAGTTCAGCGTCAACTGGTACCTCTACGTACTGGTGTTATGTGCCTTTATAAGTGCTCCAATAAAGGGTCATCAACCGCACCCGCCGATTTGGAATTCAAGCGAGTACGTATATTGGAAGTTATTACATATAATACACAAAACGCAACACATGGACAAACACCGATTGTGAAAGTGGAAGTGGAGTTTATTGATTATGGCGGAAGGGCGCTGGTAGCCAGTTATGAGGTAGGTGTACTCAAAATTTAATCATCACGATGCATTTTGTATGTGCTTTTTGACAAAGTACTGTCAATACGCAAACTAATTTAGCAACATTGTAAAATGAAATGCTCTTTTCAAAAATATCACTGAATGGCCATGATGCATACGTACTCATTTTATTATTCATACATTTACCTATTTGGTGTTGTTTGTATGATAGTTATAAAGTAAGCGGCTTTCACGTACAATTGTTGACTTAAGTCATTGAATGTGTACCTATAAAATTGCATTTTTGCTTTTGCATACAAAATGGAACTTAGTATAGGCGATGATTTATGTATACTCATTACGTCATTGTTAAGCATTTACTATTTGCGTGCAAAGCACACCCTCTAATGAAATGAAGCAGCGGAGAGTATGCTGGGAGTCCTAGCCTAAAACATTTTTAAAATGTAGATACATATCTATGTATGTAAAAAGTTGGGCCTGGGAATAGAATAAATGAGGATATGCAGCCTTGTTCTTAAATTGTAATCGTAACATATGTATCATGGAAATGGTTAAATCTAAAGAAAGGCGCCAAAAACCCACTAACTATAGCTTGAAAAGGTGTGAAAATGGCATAGTTATATTTGAGTTAAGGAAAGCATTTATCGCTAGCTTAGAGTGCAAACTGTGTAAGTCCATTTTTATGAAAAAGTGTATTTTTATGTAGAACGCTAGAAAAATCAAATAGGTACGCACCGCGCTAAACTAGTCTGTGACTCTTGTCATATTTCTACTGGTTGTTATTCAGTGATACGCAAATTGTGTGTTAAGTCCAAAAATCAAAGAAAATTGTGTAAGTCCAAAATATTTACATGAACGGAAATTTTTTTTTCATTTCGAAATTTTTTAGTTTTTTGTTTTTCGTCTCTCCTACAAAGTTTTAAAAAAGGACTTACACAATTTGCACTCTAAGCTAGCGTTATGTATTTAAATTGTAATTCGAAGGGGTGCGCATCGTAATCCCGAATTTTTAAAATCCCGACAGGACATAATCCAGACAATTTTAAAAATCCAGAAACTACAAAATCCAGACAGTTTAAAATTCAGACAGGACAAAATCCCGACAAATCATAATCCAGACAAGACAAAATCCAGACAGATCATAATCCCGACAAGCCAAAATCTAGACAGGGCCATCACTCTGTAGCTCTATTTGAAAGCGAAATTCAATTCGAAAGCACAAGCGTAAAAGTAATATCAGGAGCAAGAAAAAGAAGATGAGGAAGAAGAAGTAGCAGGAAAAGTAGAAGAAGAAGAAGACGAATAAAAATATTAATAATAATAAGAAGAAGAAGAAGAAAAAGCAGAAGAAGAAAAAGAAGAAGAAGAATGAGGATGATGACGATGATGAAGAAGAATAAAAATAAGAAGAAGAAGAATAAAAATAAGAATAAGCAGGAAGAAGAAGAATAAAAAAAAGAAGAAGAAGAAGAATGAGGATGATGACGATGATGATGATGATAAAGAAGAATAAAAATAAAAAGAACAAGTAAAAGCGCGGCTGTCTTCGGCCGTACCGAAGACTTCATACATTTCATGAGTGGGGAAATGAAAAGTTACCTATGTACGTACATAGCCGGATTAAGTTTAATTTATAATTTTAATTCTGTGGGTTCATTTATGGAAAGATTTATTAGAAAAAATGGTGTCTTGGCTATTTATATGGAGGAGTTATACACCAAAATGTCCATATCTGAACAATCGGTTGTATGGGAGCTATATGTTATAATGGTCCGATCTTGACAATTTTCGGTAACCCCGTTTGGGCCCATATGGGTACAAATACTTAAAAATTTCACGCCGTTAGCTGTTAAAATGGAGAAGTTATACACCAAAATGTCCATATCTGAACAATCGGTTGTAGGGGAGCTATATGTTACAGTGGTCCGATCTTGACAATTTTCGGTAACCCTGTTTGGGCCCATATGGGTACAAATACTTAAAAATTTCACGCTGTTAGCTGTTAAAATGGAGGAGTTATACACCAAAATGTGTATATCTGAATAATAGGATGTTGTGGAACTATATGTTATAGTGGTCCGATCTTGACAATTTTCGGTAACCTTATTTGGGCCAAAATGGGTACGTCTACTTCAAAGTTTCAGGTCCTTAGCTGTTTAAATTGGGAAGTTATGAACATAGTTATTTGCATATAGTTATGCATAAGTTATTTTGTGGCCGCTGTGGTGCAGTGGGTAGAGTGCTCGCCTGCTATGCCAGAGGTCTCGGGTTCAAACCACGGTCCGAGCCAAACAAATTTTTCTAATTAGTAAAAATCCAATTATTGGGTTTTTTAAGAGCAGCGGTCACCTCTCGGCAGTGGGCGGCATACCCTCCGAGAGTATTTCTGCCATGAAAAAGCTTCTCACAAAAAATGCATTCGCCGTTCGGAGCCGGCATAAAAACTGTAGGTCCACCCAATTAGTAGGAAAAACAAAAAGGAGCACACCTCGAATTGGGAGAGAAGCTCGGCCATAAAACTCGTCAGAGTTATAATAGCGCCATTGTATTATATTATTATGCACAAATTACATCCAAAAATGTCATGTATATCTGAATAATCGGTTGTTTTCTATATGTTATAGTGGTCCGATTCGGCCGGTTCCGACAAATGATCAGCTGCATATAACAAAATACCTGTATTCCGAATTTCATTCAGATATCTCAAAAACTGAGGGACTAGTTTGCGTTCACACAGACGGACGGACGGACAGACGGACATACGGACCGACGGACAGACGGACATGGCTTAATCGACTCAGCTCGTGATTGTGATCATATCGGTATATATTTTGGTGGGTACCCCACGCTTCCTTCTGGTACTTTCGACAAAAATTTTTTGGCACTAGGTTATTATACCATTTCATTCTCATGAAAGGTATAAAAAGAATAAAAATAAGAAGAAGAAGAAGAAGAATGAGGATAATGAAGAAGAATAAAAATAAGAAGAAGAAGAAGAATGGTGATTATGAAGAAGAAGAAGAAGAATAAAAATAAGAAGAAGAAGAAGAATGAGGATGATGATGAAGAAGAAGAAGAAGATGAAAGAAACAACAACCAGATCTTTACCAACACCAACACAACAATAAAATCAAAAACAATAACACTGTCATGATGCTTATTAAACGTGAAAAAATCCCGACAAATATAAAAATAGTTTAAAAAAAATCGCGCGATTTTTTTTAAACTTTTTTTATATTTGTCGGGATTTTTTTGTCTGGATTGTGTAGTGTCTGGATTATGATTAGTCTGGATTTGGTCGTGTCTGGATTTTGATTGGTCTGGATTTGGTCGTGTCTGGATTTTGATTGGTCGGGATTTGGTCGAATCTGGATTGTGTATTTCTGGATTATGTGTTTCTGGATTTTGTTTTTCGGGATTTCGTTACACACCCAATTCGAAGAAATTTAAATATGTAGAAATACTGTATCAAAATTGAAATTTTCATTCATTTTTATTATTGAATAATTTTTCCCTTGTAGCTTCTCTTCCCCCAGCAGCCGGATGCATTGTCCACCATGCCCACAATTTGCGCTGCTTATATTTCATTGGGCATTTGCAAAGACTTCAATACGAGTGAGCTTGAAGAGATTTCACGCATAATTATGCGTCAAACATTAGACATCTCCATTGATTATGAAGTAAGTAAAAAACATTAATTAATTAAATCAATTTTTAGCAAATACATACATATTATGTATTATGATGAAATGTAATTAATTATCAACTTTCTTTGTGTAGTTTAAAGAATTTAAATTTGTAAGTATGAAATGGAAGGAATTCAACTTTGCTGAATATTTGATTCATCAAAAGAAAATTGGTGCTCCAATCACAAACGAAATGCTACGTGATAATTTTGCGAAATTTATTAAGCAACAATCAACGAAGCAACAACAATTGCAAAAGGCACAACAACAACAACAACAAGAACAACAAACAAAGCCGACAGCGTTAACAGCGCCAGTAAAACAACAACCACCACATCAAACGCACTATTTAGCTTCACCATTGCAACAACAACAACAACAGCACCACCATCAACAGAACCAATCACTGCAAATGCTAGCCGTTGCTGCGGCTGTCGGCGGCAATCTAAATACCAACAACAATAATTACTATGCCATAAATGATAACAATTTTGCAACACCCGCTGGTTTATATCCGGCTATGGGAAGTACAGTCTCATCGCGGTTGAAACAATATCAGCTACAACAACATCAACAACAACAATTGGCGATGCAATCACAAATGATAACGGTAACAATTTGTTTTCAGTCATTAGACTCATACATATTTATGTGCCCGATTGCACTATGAATTAGGCGTCTGATTACTGCTTCTAGCTGCGCTAGACTTTCCTTATTTTGCTTATTTTAATGGTAATTTGAACGTTTTTTTTTCCAGAACCTACAACGTCCAGTAATGCCGCCGCGTATGCCACATTCCATCGGCAATTTACGTTCTTTTTATATGCCATCTTACGGGACGCCCAACTATACACAACAACAGCACACTGTTTACAATGGTTTTCCTGCCGATATTATACCTCCACCAAATGCTTCCGCAACCCATCCAATTCTTCCTTATGCCAATAATACATACCAGACGCGTTATCAGCGACCACAACCATCATACCACCAGCAATCACAAGACATGACCTCAGCGACCAGCCCGAACACAAGCAACCAATCTATCGTCCTTTCATCACCACGTCGCGCTACCACTGCCACTTTTAAGACCAACAATTTAACTCAAGGTAAAACTTACGATGTTTTTGTCAGCTTCGTGGAGAATGGCCCCTGTTTGTTTTCGGTGCAATTGGCAAAGGCACAAGATGCTCTAACTGAAATGATGAATCGTATTGAGCGCGTACAATTGAAGCAATTCGCCGATAAGCCGGTGTTGGGTACAGCTTGTATAGCACGTTACTCTGAGGATGGCCAATTGTATCGTGCACTCATTACTGGTGTTCAGACGACAGCATGCAAAGTAGTTTATATTGATTACGGCAATGCTGAAGTGGTAAAATATAAGGACTTGTACGAAATACCCGATGAGTTCTTGGAGGCGAAAGCCTTTGCCATACGTTTCACACTTTCCGGTCACAAAGATTTGGAACCAATCGATGAGAGTTTGAAGAAGGCATTTAAGGATTTAATGATGTATAAAAACTGTCAACTAAAGGTGATGCCATTAGAGGGACCACCATTGGTGCAATACTGTGAATTATACTTGCAGGTAAGAAATTGATATGATTACAATTAATTCATTCATTCATTTATTTTGGTATACCCTCTAAATTTCTGCATTTAGCAGCAAAGCAATGTATTGGAAGTTTTGAAAGAAATTCAAAAATGTCGTTTGGTATATCCCAAAGCGGAGAGCCTAAATAATAACGATGTCGTCGAAATACGTTACATTGACTCACCGAAGCACTTTTATGTGCAAAATGTCGATAATATTGCCAAATTTGAACAGCTGATGGACGATATGTTCATGTATTATAATAAGAATCAAGTTGTGCCAAATCATTTAGCGCTCGGCGCCCCATGTATTGTCAAGTACGACAACGAATGGTATAGAGCCGAGGTGATGCGTGCCGATTCCACTGCTATAATTGTGCGCCATGTCGATTTTGGTTACGAGCAAAAAGTCACCAAAAATTTACTAAGCACAATTGCTGAAAAACATTTGAAGTTGCCGCGTCAAGCGGTGCAATGTTGCCTTAAAGGCTTCGAAAATAATGAACTCAACAAAGACTTGGCCACCAATCAATTTGAAATGCTCGCCGAGGAATCGAATCGCGAACGTCGCGCGTTCACTGTTAAAGTCTTTCGCATACAGCCGGATGGTGTGCATTTGGTGAATCTGTGCACCAAAGATCTAAACATTATGAAAAAGCTCTACAAGCTGTCAATGCCTTTCGAACAATACCTAACATTGGAGAAAGAAGAATTTAATATGCATTCGCAAAATGGCTACAACCATCAACCGAAAAAAAGTAGTGTCGCCAATGGAAATGGTCATAAAACACCTTCGGTTGCTTCCTCAAATGATGTGGCATCGCAACGTTCCAGTAAGAAGGCCGCTCAAATGCTCAATTCCACAACGCTGCAAAGCGATGAGGTTTTGCAACAGAAAACGACGCAGCAGCAGCAGCAACAACAACAACAACCACAACAACCACAAGCGCGAAAAACGAGTCCGCGTTATGCTACAAATAGCAAAGCAGTGAGCGGAAGTGTTGGTGGTAGTGCACCAGCGAGCAGTGTACAGGGCACACTATCCGTCGAGTGGGATAAACAGAGTTCTGCCAGTTCCATGGACAATCGTGATTCGCGTTCCAGTTCAAGCGAGATGAAACAAGGTGGTAAGCGCCAACAGCAGCAGCGCCAACCTCAAGGCCAGGGCGGGCGCAATGCACAGCCCACGCCGCCGACATCGTATAGCAACTTGAATGACAGCAATGCCAGCAGCAACGTCGATAGGCGTAGCGTTGGCAGTGGCGCCAGCAGCATTTCCAGCTACAATCACAAGCCTCGTGGTGGTGGGCATCAGCTGCCGCCGCGTTTTCAAAATGAAAATCGGTATGCATTTTGTGTTTCAATAAATGCCCTTTTTTATAATTTAATATATGTACATACAATCTATCATTTCAGTCGCCAAAAGAAGGAGCAACCAGCTGTCGTCGCGACTCCCAAGCGTGATCAACGTCCACAAAATGCGCCACAAGGCTATTCACAGCAGCGCAGTAAAACTGAACCACAGCGCCCCAGCGATGTAGCATCGTCGTCCGATGTGGCCAGCAATGCAAGTGAAACAAAATCAACAGTAGTAGCAGCAGCAGCAGTAAAATCAACGACAACAACACCCGAAGAGTATATCCCATTGAATCAATCATTCCCCATACAACATTTGGATACGCCATCGCGTGATGAAGTGCTAATTTGTTGGTGGATTTCACCACACCAGTTCTATACTCACCTCAAGTCCCGGCTTACCGAATTCGAAGCTATGATGAGTGAAATGCAGCAATTTTATAAGGAAAAGTCTCTACAACAACTACAATTGAAAGTTGGCTCTCATGTTATAGCGCGCTATCGCAAAGAGAATCGTCTCTATCGTGCGCGCATACTCGCCTGCAATCAAATGTTGCGCAAATATAAGGTGCACTTCGTCGATGTGGGAAATCAATATACCGTTACATCCGAGGATATATGGCAGGTTGAGAAGCGTTTCGCCAACCTACCGATTATGGCGTATTTGTGCAGCTTCAGTGGCATTGTGTCCAATTATGATCACCTCTATATAATCGATCGCATGGAAAAATATTTACCGGTCGGTGCAACATTAAATTGCGAATATATCGAACGCGAACAGGACATGTATTATGTTAATGTTAAAGTGAATGGTGTGTCATTGAAGGATACACTCAAATCGGAGGGCATTATTACCGAAGTAGCGGCTGGTTAGTATTTAGTTTTAGTTTAGCGAACTCAGCTGTGGTCGGTTTTATAACGTTTGAGAGACGTTGCCTTGAAATAACCAGTGAATTAGTTTGTTGAGGCTATTTTAGTAGCGCTTAAAGCACTTTTCTTGTGCGGTCTTTGATTGAGCGGTCATTGCGGCATTTAGACTTCGCCATTCCTCCATCAGTCCCTATTTGTTCGAGCTGCTGAATTCAAATCCATCTTGCGCTTCAATAACACTTTATAAAATTTAATTTATATTGGACCCAGTGTCAGCAACCGTACAATAATTATTGTACACGTACAGTAATTTCATGACTTTTTCAATCCTCAATCCTACGCGTACAATATCGATAAAAGTACAATATTTTCAACGATATTCATTTTATAAAAAATATTATAAGTTTCAAGTACTGTAATACAGAAATTAAGTTTATTATACACTCAACGTGTTGTTTACACATCAATGATTTAAAATTCTTGTAACTCTGGCAACTCTCCATATGTTTTTATTCCTGTGTGTTTGTTGCATTTATCTCTTTTTGCTTTTTCTAAGATATTTGAAACAATAAAAATATGTAACTTTTATTTATTACAACTACTATTAATATCAATGCAAAAATTAAATTAAACATTTCATTTTGAAGTAAGAACTAGGAAACGCAAGACGCGTAGGTTATACTATGTTCATGCTGAGCGTGCATTTAGCATTTCGGAGACATTTTCGCATTTAGCCTAAAATACAACATTAAATGTTATCTACATTTATCCATACAAAATTCTCTACCGAAATTCAAATGCGACTTCAATTCTGCATTTTGAACGTAAATGCTAAACACAACCGTGCAATCTTCGAAAAAAATTGCCATTCGAATGGAAAATAGTGGCAACACTCTGGCAATACAAGAACGAAATACCTACAATATTACGCATATAGAGCAGCAATGGGCACACAAGCTCCCATGATGACGTCACTCTACATGTTATTAACGAAAGTAAACAAAACAAAGAGATCAAAGCGGTTGGTACGTTTGTTTTGTAAAATTAGTTTATATATCATTATAAATTCTTGTTATATTTTTTTAATTAGTCAAAACAAAAAAACCTCAACACTTGATATACGTCATCTGGGTTATTAGATCTGTTTGTTTCGAACTTCTCAAATGCGTATCTACATATTTACAAAATGCGGCAGCTTTTCGAAAAGCTATATTCGAAAATGCAAAATGTTGCATTTCAAATCCAGCATGAACATAATATTAGGCCGCAGGCGTAATTTTGAAATGTACAATAATTTTGTTCAAAATAAAATAATTTTACGGCTATGGTACAATAATTTTTCTTTTCCGAGTTGCCAACCCTGATTGGACCACAGCTGGGCGTAGGGTTTTTTTTTTATATTTTTATAATAGCCGCTTTCGATTCACAATTTCTCTGCTGGCTATAAATTTCCCTCTGCCAAATTTATATGTGAATGATAGCGACCAGAGGGAAATTTTTATCGACCAGTTAGAGAAGCCGCTTTCGATTCACAATTTCTCTGCTGGCTATAAATTTCCTTCTGTCAAATTTATATGTGAATGATAGCGACCAGAGGGAAATTTTTATCGACCAGTTAGAGAGTATGGCTACTACTCATTATGTGTTCAAACATTTTTGTTCGATCCGACCTCGCTTGTCTGATGGCGAATCGAAAACGCCAAATTTATTCAAATAAAAATGCATTTTCAATTGCTTACAGCATTCCGTTTGAGTTTGTTGGCTGGCCAACAAGTTCGCGCTAAAGTCACCAGTGTCAAAGATATGTTGAATTTTAAAATTCACTTGGATGGCATGAGCGATGAAGTGCAACTACTTTCCTCCTTTGACGATGTGCGTTATGTAAAATCAAATCCAGATGTCGCTGCAAAATTCAAACAATTCTACGAAGGCAAGTCTTGCGTGGTCAATATAAAGGATGTTAATGACAACAAAGTGTGAGTTTCTCTTTTATCAAGGCAAATTCATTCATATGGTAAGGGTAAGTGCACAGCTGACTTCTTCTTCTTCTCGTTTTTAACTCCGTGTATAGAAAAATGTCATACAAAGAAATAGTACCTGGATGACCGAGCTTATCTCGGGCTGGCATTTTTTCGCTGGTCCCCTCAAGCGAAATAAAAAGTTAAAATAAAAAAAATTAGTGGGAAAAATGAAACTTTTCAGAAGTTTGCGCCCGTGACCCCTTGTACTTATACTAAATTTCATGAAAATTGTTGAAGCCATTTGTGAGTTCCAGAACTAAAGTAAATCTGCCTCGCTTGGCCGTGATACCTCTACCTCTTCATATCCTTCTTCCTCTACTTTTCTTTTTCCTTTCTTTTTCTCTTTCCTATCCGTCTCCTTTTTCTTTTCCTTTCTCCCTAACCCATCCTTTTCTCTCACCCTCCTATTCGTTCTCCCTTTCCTTCTCCCAATATCTCTCTCACCCTTTCCCTATCCTATTCTAATTTGGTTTCCTCTCCCTTTAGCACCATTTCCCATTCCATTCCATTCGACTTTCTTTTTCCTTTTCATGTTCCCTTTACTTAGGGAACCAGGTTGAGATCTCTATATTGAAGCCATGATTCCCAATTTTCGGAGTCATCTATGTTCAAGTCCCCATTAAGACCTTTCATTCGATACCAATATGGCTCAGAGACATTCGAGGGTCATCCGGGTCCACGTTTTAACACATATCTGGGGACCCGGCCTAGGCATCACAATTAAAAGAGTTCTATGTTCAAGTCCCCATTAAGACCTTTCATTCGATACCAATATCGCTCAGAGACATTCGAGGGTCATCCGAGTCGTAAAAAAATTAAATTCTTCGAGAGTTCACCTCCGAAGATCCCTGTATACCAAATTTCATGAAAATCGTTGGAGCCGTTTTCGGGATCCTGATTATATATATCTGTGGCGATTTGCAATAATCGCTTAAGTCTTAAAAAATGATTTCGAGATAAATAGATTTTTATATTCGACAAAAGTCGATTAAAAACTATGGACGCAAAATCAGTGAGCCATCCACAATGTTACGATCAAATTTTGTCAATAAAACAAAATGTTATGAAGAAATTTGATTAAGTATATACGTCTACTTTGGCTGTTATAGCAAGTTTAATATACCTCTATTGTAAGTTAAGCCTAAATGTTTTTATTTATATCTTTTTATTGAATTAAGTTTTAAGCATGGGGGTTTTACAGAAATATAGTGTTTTAAAAGGAGAATAACGTGGTTTATATAACTCGAAATCTTCCTAAGTCGACTTAAGCGATTATTGTTTGTAACCACAGATATATATACATTTCTATATACAAGAATTACTCGTTTAAAGGTATTAGATTTGACTTTGAGTTTGACATTCTGATGAACAAAACCTTAAAGCGAATCGTGGTGAATATTGCCGAATTCACCCTGCCATTACCATATAATGAATTTGCCTTGTCTTTTATGTGATTTCTATTCATGAAATAAATATCAATGAAATGGAATAACCTTTTGTCTTGTTCAATGCAGCATTCTCCTACGACCATTGGTGCCATTGCTGAAGGATGATGTTGCAACATTCATATGCCAACAGCCCATCCTATTGGAACGTTTTGAGGCGCGTGTTGTTCATGTGGCGAACGCATATCGTGTATATGTGCATACGATTGCAAAGGAGGGCGATATGAACGCACTTTTGAATGAAATGTACGAATATTACACAGAAAATGGTAAGTAAAATTATCGTAGCTTTTGTACCTACAATATGAACTTCAATTCGTAAACCTTCTTTTAGGCATACCATTAGCTGAATGCGTACCGGAAACGCTCTGCGCAGCATTGGGCAGCGATGGCAACTGGTACCGTGCGCGTATCACACCACAGAGCAACCCAGATAACATAGAAGTACGCTATATAGATTATGGAAATACGGAAACACTGGATGGTAGTCAATTAAAAGCATTGGAAGAAAAATTCTATATTAACATTAACTCATTTGCAATTGAATTAAATCTGCCGGTGCGTACATTAAGCGCCGATGTGCAACATAAAAGCGCAAAAGCAAAGAAACCAGCCGACATGACAGCTGCAGCTGATCAAGATGCCGTCGCAGTGGAAAAGTTAAAGCAACTAACGTTGCTGGATGAGCCGGTTTTGAACGTACGAGCGCTGGAAGTACGTGAAAATCATTTGATTTCTGAACTGATTTTGTCCAGCGGCGAGAATATTGTGGACGCATTGCTAAAATCGCACGCAATTAAAGCGCGTGATATTGATTTTATTCGCAAGCAACTTGATAAAGATCAGTCAAATGTGTATGAATACATTGAATTGGTTGACTTGACACTCGAAGAGGAAGAGGATAACGAAAAGCGCTCGCAAGTAGGCAAAGGAAGAAACTCCACATCGCCAAAGAAGAAGAAACAAACTAAGACTGAGGAGAGAGTAGACAAGTCACAAGCAAAAATCGTTAATGCTAAAACGGAAAACGCCATCAAGGCGCCTGAGTTGGCCGAAATGGAAAAGCCGGTAGTAGCGTCGGCTGTATTAGCAGAAACACCGCCACAGACGCCACCTGAATTGTCGATGGAAACAGAAAATGCTGCAGCAATAGCAACCACGGCCGCTCCGCCTACGCATACTTTGCTATCACCTCGATCTTCAACACCCACATCAATGGCAAATGAAGTGCAACCGACCGCGTTGGAGCCTAACAACGCAGCGACGGAGTCGGAAACGGAATCGGTTGATCCGTATGCTGATATGGAACATGCTGTACTAAGTCATTGCGATAATCCCGGTCAGTTCTTCGTCCATCCCTACGATAAGCTGGATGAGTTGCGTAACTTGCAGGAGAATTTGCAAATTGTCGCACAATCCTTGCCGCCGCTGATGAGCGTGGTCGATGGCGCCTACTGCATATCGCTATACTCGGTTGACAAGCAATGGTATCGTGCCAGAATTCTTGATGCCGAACTAATGGTCTTACAATTTATCGATTACGGCAATACGGACTGCGTAACGGATACCACGGATGTAAAGGAAATGAACGTATTCCCCAATATCGAAGCACTCTGTATGCCGTGCGCGCTACCGATCAAACCGAATGGCACCGCCGACTGGGTGGATGCTGCAAATGCCATTTTCAATGCATCTTATAACAAGGTGCTGAATTACGAATATATAACACGTGGTGATAATAATAAGCGTAGCTTTGTAAATCTCTACATTGATGGTGTGAACATTGCCGAGCGCTTGGTAGAGGATGGCTTTGCCAAACATTTGGAGTTGGTCGATTCCGATGAGAATTGTTACATATCACACGTAAACAACATCAACGATTTCTATATACAATACGAAAAAGACTCCAAGGCGCTCGAGCTTATCGAAATTTATTTGGCTGACTATGAGAAAATGTCAAAAGTTGAGAAATTTGAATACGGAAAAATTGTGGCCGCACTCTTTCCAGACGACGAAATGTGGTATCGTGCCAAGCTGTTGAAACAGGTGCCAAATCGCGGTTACGAGGTGTTATTCATTGACTATGGCAATACATCCATTAGTGCGGAATGTCGTGAAGTCTCCACAGAGGTTGCTAAGCTACCACCACTCTCCAAAAAATGTGCACTCCAAGTGCCAGATAATTGCTTGGACTGGTCCGAGGAGGCCGAGGTGAAATTTGCCGAGATCGCTGCGCAAGGTGAAACGATTTTCACCGTGGAATTACGTGAACCCGCCGACGGCCACGCCTTGGTGCATTTGCTTATCGATGGTCGTAACATAAACGACGACCTCGCGCCATTATGCCAATACAAACCCGTCGCAGTCGAGCTAAATATGAGCATCGGCACAACAGTGCAATCGTCAGTATTCGATAGCGGCAAATTGTACGACGCCTTTATATCACACACCAATTCCCCAATCGATTTTTATGTGCAATTCAGCAAGGATGCAGTGCGCTTGGAAGATGTTACGAAAAGTCTGAATGCGCTCGGCATGGACGAGTTGCAGGACGCACAGCTTGGGCAACTATGCGCCGCCATCTACAACGAAGATGATGCTTTCTATCGTGCTCGCATTTTGGAACGCATCCCGGAAACACAAGGCGAATCTGCTGGAAAGCCACAATATCGTGTGCTATTCATTGATTTTGGCACCATTGCGAATACAGTGGATGTGCGCATATTACCACAAGACTTGTTAGCGCTGCCCGATTTCGCCCGGCATTGCCAATTGGCTGGTGTGGCCGAGGAGCTGGATCCTTCCAAAATGGATGTCGCCATCGAAGCGTTTGCACAGCTCGTGGACGAGTGCGAAGGACTTGTGAAGATTGAATTCATGGCCAATGCCAATAGTACGGTCATTCCCGCGCCAGTAAAGCTGTACACAGTCAGCAGCGCACAGGATATGGGCGAAAAGCTGCACGCTATCATAGCAAGTCTGAGCGCGAATGCATCAGCCGTGCTGGCGACACCACAAATCGGCGAGAACACTTGTGTCATCTCGCATGCCTTCTCACCCAGCCACTTCTACATACAACCCAAAGTGAATTCGCTGCATATGGAGGTGGTTGCCAAAGCGCTGACCAAATCCGATGCCGAGCAGCTGAAACAGCTGAGCGTGGTTGAAGTGGGTTGGGTGTGCTGCGTTTACAGCGCCGAGGATGATTGCTACTATCGCGGTCGTGTGCAGCGGGCACTCGCAGGCGACGGTGGCTACGAGATATTCCTCATCGACTATGGCAATACAATAAATGCCAAGGTGGTGCTTGAGCTGCCGGCGAACTTGTGTGCCATACCAGCGCTGGCCTGGCGTTGCAAACTCAATGCTATACCTGCTGATGTGGAGGAAGCGCTGTTAAATGAACGCTTCAGCGCTCTCGTCGATGCGCATTTTGGTGAAATTTACGATATGGAATCGATTTTGGTTGAACATGACGAAGATGGCAAGGAACGCATTCGCACAGTCCAACTGCAGGCCAACTACAAAGATCTGGCTGAAGAGCTGGCGGAAGCGGTGGCAAAGGGTGCAGATGCTGAGAAAGAGGTGCCGATAGCACAGCTGCACAATTGTACAATCATACACGTGAATTCGCCCGCATCATTTTACATACAACTGACTGAGGATGTGCCCGCAGTGGAGAAGATCACCGACACGCTATTGGATGCTGAAACCGAATTTGCAGCATTCACCGATGTGCGCGTGGGTGCAGTATGTGCGGCACAATTCCCAGACGACTTGGCCTACTATCGCGCCGAGATCGTGCAACTGCTCGATGGCGGCGAATGCGAGGTGCACTATTTGGATTTTGGTAACAATGCGGTGACCGATCAATTCCGTGCGCTGCCAGAGGCCATGCTCAGCACCGAGGGCTACAGCAAGCATTGCGCATTGGATGTGAATTGGGCAGGGAATGAGGCCGCTGGCAGCACCTTTGCACAGTTCGTCGATTCACGCTTCTCTGAGACATTCCAAGTTGAGTTTTTGAAGACTACGGTAAATCCGAAAATCTGTCGTCTCTTCTATCAGCACAAAAATGTGGCTATCGAGGTGCTGCAATTGGTGAAGAGCGGTGCTGCTGGTGCTGGTGCTGTTGTTGGTGCTGGTGCTAGTGCAGCGGAGGTGTCGGCGCTTTCAAATGGTTCGGACGAGAGTGGCGGCATGTTGTGGGATGGAGAAAAGGAAAGTGCTGCTACTTAAAGCTGAGTTAAACGAGCCTGCGTCTAGGCAGTACGATAAAATGTGAATGTTATGTAGTTAGTACTGGAATCATAGAAACGGCAGACGCAGCAAAATATGTAGATTTGATAGAATGTGCGAAATGCGATTGGCAGGAAAAATTTATTAAACATTTAACTTTTATAACAATTCGCAGGATAGAAAGACAAGTGTGTGTTTGCTGTTTCTCTGCGAGTAAAATTTATTAATGGACTACTATGTACATATTTATAACATGAAAGGCGGAAAGCGATAAATACGGAAAGAAGTTTTTAAGTATTTTTATATGCAAAAAATAAACCGATTAACTGAAATTTAAATCCTACACTACGAAGTTCCAAAAAAGGAAAACATAAAAAATAAAAATAAAAAAGCGAAAATTATAAAATAAAAAATAAAAAAGAATAAAAAATACAATTAAATAAAAAATACAAACGATATAAAAAAATGGGTCAAAGAAAAAAATTTATATACGAACTTAAAACGAAAACAAAAATCTCGAAAATGAACAAAAAAAAATGTAAAATAATAAATAACATGAAATAAAAAAAAATGTAACAAATATATTTTAAATATGTACATATGTATGTATTGTATATATTATTTAAAGCAAACATACATACATATGTACGCATGCACTAGAGCAATATAAACTAAATGAAAAATTATAATAATAAAAAAATGCTCAATTTATATACGAAACAATACATATGTATACACACATACTTATGTACATGTACTACTTCCATGAAAAAATATACATACATATATATAAATTAACTGTAATACAGTAAAGCAAATTTTGCTAAGCAAAAATAAAAAAAAAATAAATAAACGTTAACGTTGCAATAATATTTGTATGTCGCTTGGCGAAATAAGAAATTGCGCAATCTTTTCATTACAAAAAAAAAAATACGAAATCGATAATTCTAAAAGGAGAAAGAGATAAAGAGAAAGTAATAATATAAAAACAACGTCCGTTTGAGTGAGAAGTTCAATTATTTTATTTTTTTTTTATTTTTATAAATGGTGTTGTGAAGCGGAACTACGCTTTTGTATTGAATTTCAATTTAATTTTATTTTTTTTTTTTTTTAATTCTAATTTTTATGCAGCGCCAAACGAACATATATAAATCTGGCTGTTTCTTTTTTTATTACTATTTTTTCATACAAACCTATATATAAATTTAAATGAATTTTGAATTGAATTTGAATTATAATTTAATTATTTAAAATTAGTTAGCAAAGAAATGTGTAACTAAATAATTTAATTTGTGCATTTTAATAATGTGTTAGCCATTGTGAAATTAATAAATAAATAAAATGTATGATGATATTTGTTTCTTTTTTTTTTGTACTACTGAAGACGTTATTAACAATTATTTTACGTATCACGTTATACATACATATCTGCTTTTATTATATTTTTTCTAAAAATTTAATTACACCCGTACATACATACATACATACATATGTATATACCAAATACATTTATTAACTCGGCAACGGAAATAGGTATGTACGTATGTATTTAAAATAAAAATGTATAAAAATTAGCAGACAAACAAAAAAAAAATCAAAACACAAAAATTAAATAAAAACAAATAAAAAACAAAATAGAACTTAATGAATGTTTTACTTTTGTAGAGCAACCCTATAGATCTCAATGTATATCCTTAAGAGCCTTTCTAAGATTAGACACGCATAAAGCTAAGCCAAAGCGTTTACTTAACGAAGCACATAATGTCCTGTATCTTTGCGAATTATAACAATTTTCATTTTCGTCTCCTTTATGATTATAATACACTAGAGGTTACCCGCGGGTTTCACACCACGTGCTTTTAAAAATATTAGCATATTGAGTTAGTCCAAAAAAGTTACATAGAAAAATATCATTCTTGACGTCAAAGATAGTTTTCTTATTTTTTTTTTTGTCCGTTGAGTACGTAATTATCTCACATGCCCTCACACCAGTTTTCAGAACCCTACTACAAATATTTCCAGAGATATTCGCTGTGAAAGTTTCAGTTTGTATGGGAGGTGCCCATCCCTGCTTTACCAAGACCTAGTGTTTTTCCCGTTTAATATATAGTTATCTCACATGCCCTCACACCATTTTTCAGTACCCTACTACAAATATTTCCAGAGATATTCGATGTGAAAATTTCAGTTTGTATGGGAGGTGCCCATCCCTGCTTTACCAAGACCTAGCGTTTTTACCCGTTTAATACATAGTTATCTCACATGCCCTCACACCAGTTTTCAGAACCCTACTACAAATATTTCCAGAGATATTCGCTGTGAAAGTTTCAGTTTGTATGGGAGGTGCCCATCCCTGCTTTACCAAGACCTAGCGTTTTTACCCGTTTAATACATAGTTATCTCAGATGCCCTCACACCAATTTTCAGTACCCTACTACAAATATTTCCAGAGATATTCGATGTGAAAATTTCAGTTTGTATGGGAGGTGCCCATCCCTGCTTTACCAAGACCTAGCGTTTTTACCCGTTTAATACATAGTTATCTCACATGCCCTCACACCAGTTTTCAGTACCCTACTACAAATATTTCCAGAGATATTCGCTGTGAAAGTTTCAGTTTGTATGCGAGGTGCCCATCCCTGCTTTACCAAGACCTAGCGTTTTTACCCGTTTAATACATAGTTATCTCACATGCCCTCACACCAATTTTCAGTACCCTACTACAAATATTTCCAGAGATATTCGATGTGAAAATTTCAGTTTGTATGGGAGGTGCCCATCCCTGCTTTACCAAGACCTAGCGTTTTTACCCGTTTAATACATAGTTATCTCACATGCCCTCACACCAGTTTTCAGAACCCTACTACAAATATTTCCAGAGATATTCGCTGTGAAAGTTTCAGTTTGTATGGGAGGTGCCCATCCCTGCTTTACCAAGACCTAGCGTTTTTACCCGTTTAATACATAGTTATCTCACATGCCCTCACACCAATTTTCAGTACCCTACTACAAATATTTCCAGAGATATTCGATGTGAAAATTTCAGTTTGTATGGGAGGTGCCCATCCCTGCTTTACCAAGACCTAGCGTTTTTACCCGTTTAATACATAGTTATCTCACATGCCCTCACACCAGTTTTCAGAACCCTACTACAAATATTTCCAGAGATATTCGATGTGAAAATTTCAGTTTGTATGGGAGGTGCCCATCCCTGCTTTACCAAGACCTAGCGTTTTTACCCGTTTAATACATAGTTATCTCACATGCCCTCACACCAGTTTTCAGAACCCTACTACAAATATTTCCAGAGATATTCGCTGTGAAAGTTTCAGTTTGTATGGGAGGTGCCCATCCCTGCTTTACCAAGACCTAGCGTTTTTACCCGTTTAATACATAGTTATCTCACATGCCCTCACACCAATTTTCAGTACCCTACTACAAATATTTCCAGAGATATTCGATGTGAAAATTTCAGTTTGTATGGGAGGTGCCCATCCCTGCTTTACCAAGACCTAGCGTTTTTACCCGTTTAATACATAGTTATCTCACATGCCCTCACACCAGTTTTCAGTACCCTACTACAAATATTTCCAGAGATATTCGCTGTGAAAGTTTCAGTTTGTATGCGAGGTGCCCATCCGTGCTTTACCAAGACCTAGTGTTTTTCCCGTTTAATATATAGTTATCTCACATGCCCTCACACCAGTTTTCAGTACCCTACTACAAATATATCCAGAGATATTCGCTGTGAAAGTTTCAGTTTGTATGCGAGGTGCCCATCCCTGCTTTACCAAGACCTAGTGTTTTTCCCGTTTAATACATAGTTATTTCATATGCCCTCACACCAGTTTTCAAGTACCCTACTACAAAATATTTCCAGAGATATTCGATGTGAAAATTTCAGTTTATATGGGAGGAGAGTGCCCATCCCTGCTTTACCAAGACCTAAATTGTTTATTCGGTGAGTATATATTTTTGTATTATTCCTTCACAAAAATTTTTATTATTCTAGTACAAATATTTCAAGAGATATTACGAAAAAAAGGAAAATTTTGTATGGGAGGTGCCCATCCCTGACTTTTAATCAGATTAAAAATATGCCTATAGCAATTACCGGGTGAAAATACCTAGGTGTGCAAAGTTTCGTGAGGATCCGTTCAGCGGTTTTCTCGCCAATTGAGTTTAAACACAATTTCCATTTCACATTTATATTATCTACCTAACGGAGCTACTTGAATTCAATACTACTAGCTTTGATTATTTTGAAATGTTGGACTATACAACAGGATTAGATTAGAGCTTTCAGGCTTTTACATACTCGTCCAAGTATTAGGAAAATTCCAGCTTGCCGAGAACTACACCAAGACCATTTCATTAATATGGAGGTAAGTTTTTGTTAATGCATACGTACATAGTATGAATTCTCGTATCTACTTGCATAAGTGCCTATAGAAATCAACATAAACTTTGGTAATAAATACGTATGTACCTATATTGTTCAGCTAACATACATAACATGGCTGTGATAATTAAAATTGTAGCCTTTACAATTGGGTGATAAAAAAAATTGAGGTAGAAAGTGGGTTGTACATCAAGTGAACACACATTTCTATCAGTTTATGTAAGTACCCAGTTGGAAAGGTGGTCATGCATGACCTTGCGGACGCATGAAAAGATGTACGAAAAATTTGCATTATAGTATGTATTCCAAAAAAAAAAACTATGATTTCATCTAAACTCTATGTTGTATGGCTGCCAACTTATAAGATATCGGATACACTCTAGAATGCAACCGAAGGTAAGCGAAGAGGTCAGTTACCGGCTCTCAGCTATAACATTGAATCTAGCAAAAAAAAAAAAACTTCGTAGAATAAGGTTTTCCTTAGTTTTGCTTTTTACAATGACGACAACAATTCACAGAGTCTATTTCGCGTATAAAAGCGGAACTAAAGATCAATATAATGTTGAATGTCCCACTATATGAAGGCGTTGGGTGAAGCAGTGAAAGGGAAGATGGTGTGACAATGAGAGAAGCAGAGGAGAACAAGCTGGAGTTAAGTTACATATTTCTAAAAAAATTTCCAAAAAAAAAAAGTATTTTTTATTTTTAAGTGAGAAAATAAATTGACACTGAGATCACGGCAAGAGCGATTCTCATCCAAACATTCCTTTTTGCCTTACCTTGGCAGGAAAAGTGGATGCATGACTTTCCTAGAACATCACAATGAAAAAAATCATGCATTCTGGAATGTATAGATCCTATGGCCTTCATATCCATTTAGGTACAATGTACCACAGAAGTACATAAAATAGGTACATACATATGTATGTACATAAGTAGGTACCCTGCAAAAAATGCGATTAATCCGGGACGTGTCCGGGATCAATCGCAAGGGAGCATGCGACTAATACAATTTTACATCCCTTTATATGGAGTGAATTGATCGCATTTGTTCGAGCATGTCCTATGAAGAGATTAATTGTTCAACTTGTATACCCGAACGGGTACCAATGTAGATTAATCACTAACATACCGAACGGGTACAAATGTAGATCAATCGCTTTCATCCCGAACGGGTACGAATGTAGATTAATCGCTTTCATCCCCAACGGGTACAAATGTAGATCAATCGCTTTCAGCACGAACGGGTACAAATGTAGATTTTTCCTTAAAAAATTGTAAATGTTCATGCATATTTAAATAAAGATTATATAATGTTTTACTTTTGTAAAAAAATCTCAATAAATAAATTAAAAAAATTTTAAGTTTTGACTCAAAACTTTTGAGTATGCATTATATGAGCGTAATGTAAAGGATTTTTTCATAGGATATTTTAGTTAACATTTTGTTAAAATTGTTATTAAAAAGGGTGTTCAATTCGTTTTACCGGGTTTTCTACAATTTTTTAAATACATTGCATATTTTTGTAAAACGTCTACATTTAAGGAATCTAGATTTGTACCCGTTCGGAATAAAAGCGATTATTCTACATTTATACCCGTTCGGGATGAAAGCGATTAATCTACATTTATACCCGTTAGGGAACAATTGGTCTACAATTAGTCTACATTTATACCCGTTCGGGAACAATTGGTCTACAATTAGTCTACATTTATACCCGTACGGGAACAATCGGGGACTAATTGTGGACCGATTGTTCTCGAAAGAGATCAATCGCGGACAAATCTCTTTCGGGATTGATCGAACATTTTTTTGCAGGGTACTTATATGTGAGGTAAGCTTTGGGCTACATACGCATAAAAAATCTTCAAAAACTGGAACAGCGAAGTCTGAAAGAAGACCCCTTTACATCTTTATATATATACAAAGGTACCTATTACCTTAGAAAAGTAAGTAAGGCCGCAACATCTTAATCAACTCAGCTTATGATGAGGCTATGTCAAGGATTATTCCATTTGCCTACATTCAGTTAGTTGCATGGGTATCAAATATAGCCGTTAAAGTGACGCTGCTATAAAGATAAAACTAATTTTCAAAAATTTTTAATTGCACAGACTCTAGTTCAATGCACAATACTGTGTAAACTTTTAACAAAATGCATAAATCCGTACTTAAGATCGTTTTAAAATCATGTGTATGATATACCTATATACATTTGTACATTACCACCACTTAGCACCTTGTTTTTTTTTTTTGTTTTTTGAATACAGTCGAGTCTGGATATAGTGAACACCGAAATATTTACATAGAGTACTCTAAATAGTGAACTATCGAAAGCCTCTAAATAGTGAGCAAAATTTTAAACGCAACGGTAAGCAAAAGTGAAAAACAAAAAACAAAAATTAACCAGAAATATGTACATATGTAAAATCGGGTATTCCTCGAAAATGCTCATTTTATGTTTATTACTGGAAAATCTGATTTAATTTGATGCCAGTGTTTATTTGTTTCCTGTCGGATGCAGACCGCTTCTGAGTGAATCTGTGCTGTTTTATCTGTTTCTAAAAGTTTTTGTGTGTTAATAAATTAAGTTTTATTATGCCTACGAGGAAATTTCTTTCGTTAAAGCAAAAAGCTGAAATTGTTGGGGAAATCGAAAGAGGCACTAGTGTTTCATTCTTGGCAAATACGTATGGTGTAGCCAAATCCATAATTTCGGGAATAAAAAAAATTCTCGTAATCGCATGACCTGAAGCCAACACTACTGATTTGGTGGCGGTCCAAAAATCACTTTCCGAACGCAAGAAGCAAACATCCCGAATTCTTTAAATAAACATTCATATAAACATTTGTATTTTCCAAAGTATTAATTAATTCCAATGATATGTTAATCTTACATTTACAGACATGAATTTTTATCAAATAAACTATGTTATTTAAAAAAAAATGTCAACCTTAATATAGTGAACAGCCTGGATACTATAAACAGGCCGTGCAAAAATTAGTTCACTATATCCAGACTCGACTGTACCTACTTTCGATGTTATGTTATCACTATATGCTAAAAAATCAGTTTGGATGCGTTGCGCCATATGGATACATTTATACATACATACATACATGCGCTGTAGCGAAATAGAAATGCTGGTCCAGAAATTATCCGTACGCAGGAAGCCCTCAATGAATTCGAGTCAATCAACGATAACAATTCCTTTCGTGATCCGGAAAATTCAAATGAGCCATCACAGGGTGTTCGTCAGGATTGCCAGACATAAAAACCGCCATTTGTTTATAGATACCTTCCTTTATCCTTACCTGTATTATCTATGTATGACTATTATTTCTATCTTAAAAACTGAATTTGTAAAATTAAGCTGCAGTGTATATTGGGAGTTAGTATTTATATGTAACAATGTCCTTAGACAATAATAAGGAGAGTTCCACAGACTGCTTATTTACAATGCTGCGCGTCCTCAGCAAACAAGCAGATGGACTTAAGATAATTCATTTGAACGCGCAAAGCTTATACAAAAAACTTGATGAATTCAAATACCTCTTTGAAGATTCCGGAATTGATGTCCTGTGCATCTCCGAAACTTGGTTCTCGTCATGCCATACTAATAGCATGATAAAAGTTGATGGCTATCAAATCTTCAGAGCAGATAGATGCGGTCATGGTGGTGGTGTTGCAATATATGTCAAAAACTGTTTGTCATGTAAATTATGTTGCGTATCGAGTAGTAGTAGTGATGTTGAATATGTGTTCGTAGAAATATTTTCTGATAATAGCAGGCTCTTAGTGGGTTGTGTTTACCGACCGAATCGTTATATTAACTTCTCCGACTTTTATGAATTTCTTCAGCTATTTCTTGAAAACTATACTAACATTATTATAGCAGGAGATTACAACAGTAATTTGCTTGACGATAATAATATAAAACTAAATATGGAGTCTCTAGGACTTCTCCCAACGAACTCTACCTTACCAACGCATTTCACCAACACGAACAGTACTCTTCTAGATATATTCTTTGTAAATGACCTACAGAAATCCCTCTTATACAACCAACTTTCGGCATCAAGATTCTCGAAGCACGACTTGATATTCTTGATCTACGACTTCAAAATCTCCAGAAATCCGATATCATTCAGCTATCGCGATTTTAAAAACATTGACTACTACTCTCTTAAGTTGGCTGTCCAAAGTGTAGATTGGAATTTCATACGAAACATGACATCTGTTGACGACCAAACAAGGTTTTTGCAAGACAATATAAACCGTCTTTTTGATATATTCGTGCCCGTCAGACACAAAACAGTAAAACGCAATAACAGGCCGTGGTTTAATGCAAATATTAAAAAAGCCATAAACATACGCAATCAAGCATACTCGCGTTGGAAAAGATATAGAACCCCCGACACATTTAGCCAGTTTAAAAAAGCTCGAATTTCTGTAAACAAAGCCATTAAGGCGGCAAAAATTACATTTTATAAGGAGAGGTTTAGTTCCGCGGTGAGTTCAAAGCGAAACTGGAATATAATAAAGGAAATTGGTATAGGTAAAACAAAAGAATTTGCACCTATTCACACCGATGTAAATGATCTAAATAAGCAATTTACAAGACCACCTGCTATATCAGGTAATATATGTTTGGATAACTATAGTGATCGTTTAATTTTCGCTGATAGTCCATTTGAATTTGTTTGTGTAAACGATTGTGATGTTGTCCAAGCCATACTCTCTGTTAAATCTGACGCAGTCGGATTCGACGGAATTCATGCAAAATTTTTTAAATTAATACTACCCCTTATTTTGTCGCATGTAACTTATTTGGTCAACTCCATCATGACTACTTGTTTGTTTCCAAAGTGCTGGAAGGTCGCTAAGATAATCCCGCTTCACAAGAAGAACAACGAATATAGACCTATAGCTATTCTGCCTTTCTTGTCTAAGATTGTTGAGCGCATACTTCACAAACAAATTATGTTGTATGTGCAAGATCACAGGCTCTTAAATGCCCGTCAGTCTGGTTTTTTTCCAAAGAGAAGCTGCACAACGGCTCTGCTGGATGTGGTAGAAAGTATCCGGGCTAAAATTGATGAAAGCAATATAGCCTTCCTAACTCTTCTTGATCATTCAAAAGCTTTTGATTCAGTTGACCATCAGTTACTATGCCGCAAGCTAGATAATTTATTTAATTTTTCCCATCATGCCACTGCATTGATCCGATCTTATCTTAATGACAGAACTCAGGCAGTTAGTATCGGTGATAGTAAGTCTCTTTTCCTTCCCGTAGTCAGAGGAGTTCCACAAGGCTCAATTCTTGGTCCTTTGTTGTTCGTGTTGTATGTAAATGACCTGCCTAACGTTCTAAAATATTGCAATGTACATGTTTATGCCGATGATGTCCAACTCTATATTTGTTGTCCTCCTAATCGTAGTAATATTTGTATTAAAAATCTGAATGCCGATTTGTCTAGAGTCAGTCTTTGGGCCTCTAATAATGGCCTATGTCTGAATCCAGATAAATCAAATTGTATAGCTATTCATAGGAAGCCCCTCGTAGCGACCCAACTTGATCCAGTCATGTTGGACAACTCGGTTATAAAGTATGTAAAAACGGCGAAAAATCTTGGCATAATTTTCAACAGCACCTTAACATGGAAAGACCAAATATCTAGCGCTGTAGGCAAAGTGTATGGGATGCTCCGTACACTAAGGTTATCGCAGTACTTTACTCCCATAAATATTAGACTACTTTTAGCAAAAGCGTACCTAATACCTACGCTCCTTTATGGTTGTGAGATTTATTCAAATTGTGACGCAGTATGTAAGCATAAGTTAAATGTTGTTTATAACCACATTGCAAGATATGTGTTTTCGTTAAAAAGACTTGACCATGTAACACCGTTCGCTCAAAAGACGCTTAGCATCTCTTTTGACAACCTTTTGAAATTTAAAACACTTGTAACTTTGCATAAAATCATTTACTCAAAAGAACCTAGGTATTTGCATCAAAGACTTCAGTTTCTGACTTCTAGTGCATACTAAATATCGGTTTCTGTTATCTGAGCGTCAGTTCTTCATAAGCTCTATCCGTCTATGGAACTCGTTACCTATTCGACTAAGATCATTAAACAATACACTGCAGTTCAAAAATGAGCTAACCAGCTTTTATAATAAGTCATAATATATGTTTATATGTATATGCTATTCTATAAACACACTCGTTCGAACGTATTTCTTTACCCTTTACCTTCTTATTCTCTGTTCTTCCGTATACTTTCATATTTCATTTTAACGTAAATTTAATTTAGAGTTAAGTTTCATTTTTTGTTCTTAAATGTAATACAACATGTACAGTGGCTAGCACTATAATATAATCTTTCCGATTGTTGTGCTAGGATGAGAATAACAATAAAATACAAATACAAGCTGTAAATTGTACCCAGCAGAATATAATAAGGCCATAGAATCGATCGAAAAAGTGTATACTGAGTCTTTGACAGCATAGAACTAATGCGGCAATGTTATATGAGCTCTCTGAGTAAAACAATGGGCCTTATGCATAAAAATCGAGCTATAGCTCATACTCAGTTTTTTCGCAAAATGTGGATTTTCTCATTTATAAAAATTATTCAAATTGCTTGATTTTACTTAACAAATTAGGCTTATCTCATAAAACATAATACAACTGCATCCAATAAATTGAAATTATTTGGTTGTTTCTCGAGATTAAGTTTGAGCTGATTGTCTTGAGAAAGAACTTAGTTTTTACGTATAAGTAAGCGAAATGTCTTATTAAGACAAGCATATTTTGGTAAAAAAGCACACATATTTGTATAGTACCTATGTACTCGTACGGCCGACAAAATATGGCCATAGAATACTGAAAAAGCAACACTTTTTACAAGGAATTTTTCATAACAGTATTCATTGGTACTTACCGCTTTAAAACCTGTCTTCGGTTTAAAAAATTTGGAAATATTGTGTTAATTCTTGTAATTGATTTTGCAATTATGATTAAAATTAAATCTCAAAATAACTTTGAGCATTTTAGTTCATAAAACTTGATTTTATATTACTACACCTTTTTCAGTTTAAATTCAGAAAGTTCCAATTGATATTCAGAATTTCCAATTGATATTCAGAAAATTCCAATTGAAATTCAGAATTTCCATTTGAAATTCAGAAAGTTACAATTGAAATTCAGAATTTCCATTTGAAATTCAGAAATTTGCATTTGAAATTCAGAAAATTACAATTGAAATTCAGAAAATTACATTTGATATTCAGAAAATTCCATTTGAAATTCAGAAAATTACATTTGAAATTCAGAAACCTTCCTCACAGCACAAAACAGTTTTCTGAATTTCAATTGTAATTTTCTGAACTCCAAATGTAACTTTCTGAATTTCAAATGGAATTTTCTGAATTTCAAATGTAATTTTCTGAATTTCAATTGTAATTTTCGGAATTTCAAATGCAATTTTCTGAATTTCATATGGAAATTCTGAATTTCAATTGTAACTTTCTGAATTTCAAATGGAAATTCTGAATTTCAATTGTACTTTTCTGAATATCAATTGGAACTTTCTGAATTTAAACTGAAAAAGGTGTAGTATACCCATTAAAAAATTGTTTTTGAATTCACTTCAAGTACTTTTGCACATTATTTCCAGCTAAAAAAAGAAAGGGGAAGGAATTAGGTTCCTATTCAGCTAGAAAATAGTCTATTATTGTTTTAACATCTAATTTTTAAGAAAATATTTTATTCGTGTTGCTATGAACTAGTTGGTAGAGTGCTCACATATTTTGCAAGAGTCCACGGGTTCGAATATTGGCCCGCACATATGTACATTAAACACTACCCAATAGACCAAAGGGCTTGAGAATAATATTATAACAAGCTTACAAATATAAGCGTTAAGCTTGAGGAAAGCTTGTGTAAAGTATTGAAAAAGTCTTAAGAACAATTGTAGAGAAATCAAAACGGCACCCTTTTTATAAGCTTATAAATGTAATTGTAGAAATATATTACTTGTGAAAGCTTGTTGTAAGCTTATAAATATAATTGTATGTATAAATAGTAAAAAAAAAAAAAATAAATTTTTATTTGCATTTTTTTTCTTTTTCTCTCCTTCTTCACCTTTACTGCAATGTTCTTTATTTTATATTCTCCTCCTGTTTCGGACCATAACACCAACCTGAAATTCAATCCAACGGTATCATACAGTGGTACATTCAACATTATATCGAACATTATTGAGGCTTTTATATTTCCCTTTTCGACGAAGGAATCAATGAATTATATGAATCATTGTAAAACCAAAATTTAAAAAAATTTTACAGCAAGCTTATACAATATTATTATTAATATTTTTTCAAGCATTCATTGCAAGTGTAAAGTAAGCTTATTGTAATATTGTTTTCAAGCTTGTGTTCCTCAATTATTACAATCATGCTTGTGAATAAGCTTACAATTAAGCTTATAAAAACTGTATTGCAATAAGCTTATAATGGACAATTGTTATAAGCTTGTTCTCAAGTCCTATTACATTTCGCTTACATCCTGGTCTGTTGGGTACTAACTTCTGTATTTGTATTTGTATTTATTATTTAATAACACTGCTCTACAGCCAAAAAATACTCTGAACGCGACCATCCTATTTATATGTAAAATCGGTCGCTGATTCCGAAAATCGGGCTCATTTTTAATTCTATGGGAAGGTTTTTGAGATATCGGCAATTTACCGTTATTTGGCCAATGGCTCCACTTAATCCTGTATACCTCTTTAACGCAGTGAGCTATCTTCCTTGGAGCACTCAACGAAAGAAAATTAAATTTCCTTTTCATCCCTGCTACAACATTTTTCTGTAACTCTTATAGTTTCTGAAATATTGACGATTCAATTTGAATTTTTTCGATTTTGTACGATTTTTTGAAGAAAAAATTGACTTTGTCAGGCAATATCTTTTAAACCAATGTCTTCACCTTCGGTTTTACTCCTTTACGTGAAGCTCCATTCTATTGGGAAAAAGATAAGCTATCAACGAAGAAAATCCATGGTAAAATAGAAAAGTTATAGGCGATCAAGTAAATACATCCAAGTCGCGCAATGCCTCTGCACGGGTATATTCTATGCATCCCTCACGGAAAAAAAAAGTTAGTTGCAAAAATAAATATATTAAAAAGTGATATATATTCAACTAATTTTAAAGTAGCTTTAAACAAATGCAGCGCGGGACAGTTTCTTGTATATGTACATATTTATATGTAAACACATGTTTTCAGATCTAAGTATGCCAAGATTGTTTTTTCCATTTTTTGGTTACCGTTTTTCAGCTTCACTTCCCATTAAACACTGAAAACGAAATTCTCAAACGGAGAAAATATTGTTTCATATTTATCATTTGAAAATTAACATAAATCCAATTGTTTCTCAAATATTTTTTATCAACTTGGGAACGATTTGCGAAATTTGAGGAACATTTGTTTCGCATTTTTACCATTTCTTGAATTTCGACATCAAATGCAGGATTAAGTTATTTATATTAAACTACAAATAAAGTAGTTGAAAAGAAACTCAAGATAAAGTTATTTATTTTAAACTACTAGTAAAGTAGTTGAAAACAAATGCAGGATAGGGCAATTGACTGCTTGCTATGACATCGCCGTGTTAAAAAAGTCAGTTCATTGCAAAGGAAAAAGTCACATTTTCAATTAGTTGTTATTGAAAATAAAGTAGTTTATAAAGTGATTTAAAATTAATTAAATTTCCTACAGGGATGTTATACCAATACCTACACATCTGCAGTAGCAGCACATTGGCAGCGCAGTAGATAAAAGCCCATTTACGGGTATAACATGCCTAGAATATACCCGTGCAGAGGCATTGCGCGAGTTGGATGTATTTACTTGATCGCCTATAACTTTTCCATTTTACCATGGATTTTCTTCGTTGATAGCTTATATTTTTCCCAATAGAATGGAGCTTCATTTAAAGGAGTAAAACCGAAGGTGAAGACATTGGTTTAAAAGATATTGCCTGACAAATTCAATTTTTTCTTCAAAAAATCGTAAAAAATCGAAAAAATTCAAATTGAATCGTCAATATTTCAGAAACTATAAGAGTTACAGAAAAATGTTATAGCAGCGATGAAAAGGAAATTTAACCTTTAAGTGACGAGGTGAAATTTTGTGACATAGTTTACGACGTGGTGGTAAATTTTTTTCTACGCATTTTACTTAAAACTCTCAATAAAAAATAAATTTTTTTATAATAATTTTTGCATTGGAAAGAGGCCAGTCCTTTTTCAAATGAAATTAATAAAAAAAGTTAATTAAATTTTTTAAATCAACAAAGGTTTTACTATAATTCACAAGGCCTTGTTCTTTCAAAATAGCGAAAACATCACATGAGAAACTTATGGATAAAAGGTAAAACAAAAACTTTCTTTAAACTTTAGAGACGGTTTTTCATAAAAAAATATATATTTTTAAATATATAATAGGAATTTTATTTAAAAAATTTTTTTTGTAGAAAATGCTGGCCAGTCTTTTTGAAGTTTTTTTCATAATAACGTGAGCGTATAAAATGAATCACGAGACGAATTTTTTAGTTTTTCTTCCAATAATCATTTGAAGAAGTGGTAAAATTAATAATCCATGTTATTCAAATTGCCAGTGAGAGAAGTTTTAAATGGAAATAAATTATTTTTGAAGAAAAAGTTACGTTAACGTCAAGGTGTGGTAATTTTTACACCGATATCATAATTTATCCGTTATTGGAGATCTTCCACCATAGAAACTATACTGATCGATAATTATGATGACATGAGTAGATTCTAAACGCATCAAAATGCTGCAGAGAAGCGAGAAGTGGTAAATTTCCAAAAATTGCATTCGAAGAAAAACTAACGTTACCCAAGACGTGGGGTAATTTTTACCCCACCATCATCATTTCTCGTCAAATGTTACACCTTCCTCCATAAAAACAAAACGGGTCAATAATTATAACGAGATGGGAAGATACTAAGAGAATAAACTTGCTGGATGGTAAGTTAAAAGAGATATTTAAAGAAACTGTAAGTTGGTGTAAAAATTACCACCACGTCGTATGTTAAAGGTTAATTTTCTTTCGTTGAGTGTCACTCCAAGGAAGATAGCTCACTGCGTTAAAAAGGTATACAGGATTAAGTGGAGCCAGTGGCCAAATAACGGTAAATTGCCGATATCTCAAAAACCTTCCCATAGAATTAAAAATGAGCCCGATTTTCGGAATCAGCGACCGATTTTACATATAGATAGGATGGTCACGTCCAAAGTACAGACAAAAAATTTCATTTTGTGATCCAGTGTAATTTATGTCTAATTTATTTGTAGTACCCGTTTAATTCAAAAATAAACATTGCACAGGGGAGTATACAGAGAATTGGGGAGAATCTCAAACTAAAACTCATTGGAGTTATATTGGCGCCAGTCTATTATATGTATTATCTTGTGTTTATTATTATTTCCCCATATCAAATTATTTGTTCCATTTTTCATTAAAATTTGCAGCATCCTCAATTTTATTTCACGAGTAAATTATAAGACAAACTATATTGGAACAAAAACTAAACACTTCTAAACAGGAGCGGATTTACATAGGGGCAACATGGGCATCTGCCCAGGGCGCCGTTTTAATAGGGGCGCCAAAACAAAGACAAGGAAAAAAATTTTTTTTATTTATCAAAAAAAAGTTTTTTTTTTTGAATATTACAACAAGAATGAAAGCTTTTTTCAATTTTTTACAGAGAAAAAATCAATCAAAGTACATTTTAGAACATTGGTACAGTTCTTAACCTTCGCCCCAGTGGGACTTACATATCGCTCATTTGCTCACGTTTTTTGATTTATGCCAGTCTTGCAGCAGAAATGAGCGATATGTAAACACAAAGTTTTAGCAGCTTGTGTGCAGTAAATGACGAGAAAGATTCAAATTTAATTGAAATTTCAAATTTAAATATCAAGTAGGCATTGAAGTATTTTTTTCGGGGAAATGCGCGAGCTCACTTTTTCAAAGGAAACTAAGATCTGAATATTTTCTGTTTCTGGTTAATTTGAATAGTTCGCGCCTCTATACAATGCGCTGCGTACATTTTATGTAATCTTAAAAGTCATTCCGAGTTAAAAACATCAAAAAAGTGTCAGTGAATTAATGTTTTTGTGAAAAATAGAAGAATGAGTGCAAATATGAAAAAGTTAAGCGGCGCAGCAAACAAAAAACGTGCAGCCGAGAAAGTGCAGAAAGACAAAGATTTACTGTCGAAAATCCCTAAATTTGATTGTTTTTTTTTTTCAAACTCCTCGAAAAGAAAATGACTCCGTTGTTGATCATAACCAAAAAGGTAAAAATGCATAAGTCAATTGATCGACAGAAAGCCAGATTTCGCTACCTGAGAGGCACACTACTGTCAAAAATTGTGAGTTTAGTTTCAGGACGAAACATTTTTACTATAAAATTGTTCTTCAGATTCGTATGATGAACTGAAATTTAATGATATTGCGAAATCTGTGCCACCTAATAATGAGGGTTTAAGATCAGATAATTTTGAAGGATAGACAAGTAAGGAAGCCTAAGTTCGAGTGGAATCGAACATTAAATACTCAGCTGTATGCTTTCATTGTTTGTTTGCGTTTGATGGAAACACGGTGTACTTTATATAAAGCGAGTGCTGCTTAAAGTGGGCGTAGCCACGCCCATTTTCTAAATTTTTATCAGTCATCCAACTAAGCATATCAATATTATTCTTTGTGCAAAAATTCATTCCTTTATGACTTCTAGTTACAAAGATGTCACGTTACACATTCCCAAAGAGTGTTCCAAAAATATCTGTTAAAAAGTAGGCGTGGTCATAAACCGATTTCAATAAATTTTTGCGTGTCTATTAACACAAGTTATAAAAGTGTACAAACCAAGTGTCGTCATAATAGCTCAATTATTTGTCGAGTTATGGGCTCCGAAATCTCGTTGATTCCTTTGTCTGAAAAGAGGCGGTGCCACGCCCATTTTCCGAAATTTTTCTATTTTTTGTTTCCGATCTATTGTAGAACTCATGCCACAAAATTTCAATGAATTATCTTTATATTTGACAAAGATATCGCTTAAAATGTTTTTATTAGGCCACTTTATAATACACATATATAAAAGTGGTCGTCAGCCGATTTTGGTAATTTTTCGTCCACACATTTTCCTAAGTAAATATATCATGCGTACCATACATAGATATATCTTTAACGGTTTCTGAGTTATAGCTTATAAAACTTTCAATATTTGCCCCTTAATAAGTGGGCGTGCCACCGCCCATTTCCAAAATTTTCGTGTTTTTCGTTTTATGTCCGCAGGTAGACTGCTGCTATAAAATTTCAATGATATATCTTTATATTTGACAGAGATATCGCTTAAAATGTTTTTATTATAGTTCACATATATAAAAGTGGGCGTGGCCGTCAACCGATTTTAACAATTTTCCATCAAAATGTTTACCTAAGTAAGTAAATCACGCATACCAAATTTCATCTACATACCTCCAATGGTTTCTGAGTTATGACATATAAAACTTTCCATGTTTGACCCTTAATAAGGGGCATGGCACCGCCCATTTTCCAAAATTTCATCAAATTTCTTCATAGGGGCCTGAGCTCAACACGTGGGTAAAATTTCATCACTCTAGCTTTAATAGTGACTGTGATACCAAATTTCCGATTTTTTCTATATAGGAAAAGTGGGCGTGGTCATGGTCCGATTTCGCCCATTTTCAATACCAACCGTCCCAGTGTCGATACCAACTTGCATTTCAAATTTCATCAAAATATCTCAATTTTTGCGCGAGTTAGAGTGTTTACAGACGGACGGACGGACGGACAGACGGACGGACGGACGGACATGGCTCAATCGATTTCTCTTTTCACCCTGATCATTTTGATATATATAAGTCTATATCTATCTTGATTATTTCATTCTGTTACAATCCACCGTTATGTGATTAAAACTATAATACTCTGTGTACTAGTACAGCTGAGTATAAAAATGGAAAAAAATGTGGTACCTATATAAGAATCGAATAAAATTTTTTCAATCCAAATGTTGAATTATTGTGTAGGTACACAGAAGATTTTTAATTAATTTTATTTGGCGAAAAGCGAACAAGTTCAAAGCTACGTATTACCAGCGATGGTAGAAATGATAGCTATTTCGAAGAAAACCAATTCTTCATCATCAGATTTCTTTTCGGGATCAAGCCGACGCGCTAACCCACTCACCCAAACACGGCCTGGTACGCAGTTGAACTTTTTGTCGCTTTTCTTTTGCCACCTTTGCTCGCTCAACATTGTTATTGTATTTTTATGTACACATGATTTTCATGAGATAACACTAGTGTCCGACCGAAGCTGGAATTTTAGGCCGAAGCCGTAGCCGAATATTCGGCATAATCCTTTATTCGGCCGAAAACCGAAGCCGAAGCCGAATACCAAAATAAGAAAAATATATACTTAAGTTTGAGATGTTTTTATTTCATAACAATTAATTTTTTTTTTTTGTTTTTTGCAGAGATGTAGAATAATTATTATTTCATTTTGAAATTATAAAAAAGTCTTACAAATTTTCTTCAGGATCATAAAAGTCTTTTGATAATATTTTTTTCCTGATGAAAATGATAAAAATCTTCTATAATTATTATTCAGAAACTTATATTTTAAAATCTTTCCATAATAATTATTTCAAATATATATTTTTTAAGTCTTCAAAGACTTTTATATTGACAAAATTTGAAAAAAGTCTTTGCGTAATTATTATCAGTAACAAATTGTTTTTTATATCTTCAAAGACTTTTTCATTGAGACAAAGTTCAAAAAAGTCTCAATAACTTTCATACAAGTATAAAATAAAAATAACTTTCGTATAAGTACTTCAAAATTCAAGCAAATTTCCAATTTGAAATTGTATGAAAGATTTTTATCGAAGATATAAAAAATAAATTTGTTACTCAAAATAATTACTTAAAGATATTTTTGAAATTCGTCTCAATGAAAAAGTCTTTGAAGATATAAAAAACAATTTGTTACGGATAATAATTACTCAAAGACTTTTTTCAAATTTATCTCAATATAAAAGTCTTTGAAGATATAAAACAAAATTTCTCATTTATAATAATTACAAAACGACTTAAAAAAAATATCTCAGAAATAACTATTATGAAAAGACTTTTAAAATATGTTTCTTTCAATAATAATTATTTTTTGATTTTTATTTTTTCTCTTATAATAATTACAACTCTGGTTTTTTGAATAAGCAAAACACCTTACAGAAATGCATACGTAGTTGTAAACAAAAATAAAAAAAATTCAGCCTTTTTGTAGGTAAATAAAATTCAATACTTAAAGTTCAACAGCTTTATGTTGTAGAGTAAGTTCGGTAAATATGGCCCACCCTTAACTTTTTCGTGAATAAAAACATAAATTCAAACTTATTCAATTCATTTTTTATTTTGAAATGCTTAGAAAATATTACGAATTCAGTTTTCAATAAGGAACAGCCAAGAAAATAATATTAACAAAATATATTATTAAAAAACTTAAACAACTTCAATTTTGCACATACGAAAAATGTGTCGATAATATGGACCATGCCGTGTTAAATATGGACTATGGTGGTCCATATTAAACTCAGTTTATGAGCAACAAAAGTCGCAAATGAAATACTCTTTTTCATTTCCTGAACAAAGTTCATGCGCCCACATTGCGCATACCACACACTGCATCCATGCTTCTCCACCTTTGTCATCCGAAAATAAGCATGAACAGTAGATACATTTCGCATCTTCTTGATTGGATCTATCTGGACTAAGATCTGGCGAATCATTTAAGATTAAATTGTCACTTTCCGATGAAGAGGTTTCTTCCAAACGACGATCTTTTTTCTGAAAATACGTTTTAAGCTAAAAGTTTTTAAAAAGCTAATTTTCGTACAAATAGGTACCTTATTTTTTAAAGCATTTCCCTTGCTACTGCATTTTGTGGGTTTCGGCTTTCCGTTCTTCGTATGTTTTCCATCCTTTATTTTTTTCAAAGATTCTTCTAAAGCCTGCTTGTATGGTGAAGATGAAATTATTTCTGATTTTCCTGTTTTCCTTCCGCGGTTTGTTGTTTTTTTGGTACGAACTGGAATCGGGGAAATCTCTTGAGGCAATATAAAGGAGCCTGACTTTGCTCCAGAGGAGGTAGACGGCTCGAAAGAAATAGGTTCCACCATATCGGGATTGTTTTCTGATTCCGGCAATTTATTAGTGTGTGTAGGTGATATCGAAGCCTGATTAATGTTTTCTACGCTATCTACCGGTACTTCAACTTCTTCGGATGCCAAAAAATCGTGGTCGTTAAAGATTTGACTATTATACGGGTATATTCCGGTTGAAGAAAACCCTTTGACAGCAATTTGTCCACTTTGCGCTTTCATGTACGCTCGGCCAAATAATTCGATAATGTCATACTGGGTCAAGGCTTTAGCATTACTTATGACCCAACACCTGATTTCCTCTGTCAAATATTTTTTTAGAGGCCCCATAAAAGTTTTGTCAAGGGGCTGAATTTGGTGACTTGAATGCGGAGGAATTGAAAAAATACGAACGTGATTTTTTCGAGCTAGCTCTATTATTTCAATATTTCTTGTATGACTTGCATGTCCATCTAAAATTAGTAGTACCGGAGATGATTCAGAAGGTTTAACTACTGATAGGAAGTGTTTGAACCATTTAGTGAATAAATTTGTTTGAACCCATCCAGAGGGATGATTAGCATGTATGGCTCCAGGCGGTGCTCCTTTCATTAGAAGTGGATTATCCCTTTTACGGGGAAAAATGAACATGGGTGGCACGAACGATCCACCTGCATTCATACATAAAATTGCTGTAATTAAAGATCCTCTTTCAGCCGAAGAAAGAGCACGTATCTGTTTCCGACCTTTCAGAGCCAAAACCTTCGGCAATTTGGTAGGCACAACTGATATCCCAGTTTCATCAACATTATAAATGTTATTAGGGGAGAATTTATAAGTTTCCATCTCCTTTTGTAGCAGATCAAAGAAAATCGCAACATTTTCCCTAGAAAATCCTTTTGCTCGAGCTACAGATGTACTGGTCGGTTGACGGAATGAGATTGTCGGGTGGCGCTTAAGAAACAAACGCAACCAATCTCTTCCTGCTGTTTCCTTCGCGATAGAAAAAGGGTTAGGTAAATTGTTTTTTAACGCCAATTGAAATGCTAGGGCTCTTATGTCACTCCTGGTTAACCCAAACAATTTCGCCTCCATGAGCAATATATATTCCACAAGAGAACTTTCTAGCTCTGGAGGGAAAACTGGTTTCCTACCAAGCTTAGCCTTCACTACTTCATCAACAGGTTGTTTATCATCCGCAAATAATCTCCGCAATGTGGTTTTAGGTACGTTGTATTCTTTTGATGCCCTCAAGAACCCCATCTTCTTCGTTTTCACAGCCGAAATTGCCTCAGTCATGTTCTCCTTGCTCCACGTCTGTCGTTTTTTGGAATCTTGAGTCGATTTAGAGGCCATTTCTATCCCTAAAAAGTAAAGAAGTAATATTACTCACCTTAATAAAAACAGTAGTCAAATATGGCCCACTGGTCCATATTATCAACATCGTTATGGGCCATATTATCCGCACTACGTAATTTTCAACACTTTTTAATTTTTTTTGTACATTTCAAATTATTCTATATAAACTAATTCCACTTCCAGAAATATATTGTATAGCACTATAACTTTAACGCTATATCACATATTTTTCAGTTAAAATTAAAGCGAAAAATACTTACGAAAGCACACCAAAAAAATCTAAAGATATCACGAAGAACTTATTTTTTACTGTACTGCGCACATCTGATTCACTACAATGATCAAAGAACACTGAGTTGCGCTGTGATGAAATATTAACGAAATGAAGTCACCACGTGTATTCTTGGAATTGCAGTTCAGACGATATTGAAGTGGGCCATATTATACACATGGGCCATATATACCGCACTTACTCTACGCTAAAAAGAGTTTATCTGCATCGGTGTATAGTTGATCAGCAACTAATGGGGTTTTCTTTTCTGACAAAAAATGTTGCCCTTTAATATCTCAATTATCGAATTACGTAACATGACTTTCTATAAAATTTCTGAATTTGTAGTTAATGGTGCCCTCTTACTTAGTCAGAGGACAACATTCGTTGAAATCACCACACAAGCTTACAAAATGGCTAAGAAAATCAAACAGGGCAACATGTTTTCGAGAAAAGAAAACGGCATAAGATTAAGTTAGTCGAACGCCTGATTGGAGTTGTATATGTATACTCAAATTGTATTCCGCCAATCACGGTCTGCGACTTCCGCGAAAATAATTTTTGAATGAAGTGATAACCAAGAAAACATAAAATTACCATTATCTCAAAAACCTAACCATAAAACAATAACAATACCTGAATTTGTTGGTATTTTTTGGCTGTAACATAGTATTATACATACATTAAAATATTTTTTTAAACGGTATTGAATTTTTACTTACGATCTCCTTGTTTTTATGGCCAATAAGTGAATAAACCACTTTTTCGTGTAATAAACTATGTTTAATCTAATGACACTTTAAAAGAATTGATGGACACACTACGGTGACGATATTTAATAATTAGCGTAAGTTATCGTTCGAAATCTTAGGCCTGTTCAATAACAAAAAAATATTACTGGAAGTTACGATATTCTGTCGCTTATAAAAAATCAAAAAATCGTAAAATCCAGTCAATTTTTTTGTTATTAAACACATCTATTATTCGGCCTCGACTATTCGGCCTTTTCAGCCGAAGGCCGAAGCCGAAGCCGAATAAAAAATACCAGCCGAATAGGCCGAATACCGAAGCTTGGCCGAATATTCGGTCGGACTCTATATAACACAAACTTGTTGAGTACTGTACATAAAACGTCGCCCGGATAAATTAGTGTCGTATGTGAAGTTTGGGCCGAATTGAGTTAATAATACAGTTAAACTAAACTAATCAAGATCTTTCGAATGACGTTATCCGTTTTTTGCTATCTCCTTTAGTTTAAGAGATATTGATCAGAATTTTTTCGTTTGTGCAAGGTCGCAAGCGATTTCGTCTAATTTCCAATGTGCTTTTAATTGCTGTCAATTATTTAATTTATTTACTTTTATGAGAAATCAAATACAATATTTAACTAATTTTAAAAATCTTTAATTTAGTTAAAATTGGGAACACATTTTGTCGTACGTCATACAAATTTCCTGCAAAAATGTTGCTAAAGGTAATATACGACAAAATTTTACTGAAGAAAATCCTTTATAAATTCCAAAATTATAAACAATAAATAACAAAATTAAAATAATTTAAGAATTTTGTGGCCTAGTAGTGTTCTGCCAGACTTTGGAGAAAAACTAATCAGAAGTTTTGGAGAAATACAATTCCAAACTTCAAACCCGTTTTCCCAAAAGTCTTCAAATGCAACATACGACATTAATTTATCTGGGCGACGAAAAATACAATAACAATGTTGAGCGAGCAAAGGTGGCAAAAGAAAAGCGACAAAAAGTTCAACTGCGTACCAGGCCGTGTTTGGGTGAGTGGGTTAGCGCGTCGCTAACATTTACACCTTCTCACGGTGGGTCTAAGTTCGATTCCCGGCTTGATCCCGAAAAGAAATCTGATGATGAAGAATTGGTTTTCTTCGAAATAGCTATCATTTCTACCATCGCTGGTAATACGTAGCTTTGAACTTGTTCGCTTTTCGCCAAATAAAATTCATTTTTTCAATCCGTAAAATATATCAGTAATGAAATGTCACCACACGAAGGGTAGTACGGTTTTTTTTTTGGAAATATTGGGGCTCGGCTTGATTTGTTTGCCCAGGGCGCTTCTAGAGGTAAATCCGCCCCTGCTTCTAAAATTCAGGTTTTACCTATTGGGTAGATTCATATGTACACATACATACATACATACACCTTTATACCTCCCTACGGCATTCAGCAATCATAATTTTCTCATTTACATTTTCCTCATTTTCCACAAAACAGCTGATTTAACAGCGAGCTGTCGCTGCCGCTATCGGTTTTGGCGCTTATCACTCGGTTTCCAAAGTCGACTGCTCGCCTGCAAGACAATTTGAACAAACAGAACAATTCCCGCTGTAAACGATCACTCTGTTAGCTCGCCTGAGGGTGTATGACATGCGAAGATCGTTTTTTCCATTTTAATTAAACGATTGCAACGGTATTTAACGGATTGTTTCGTAGAATCGCTTTGACGGACGCTGTTTGCTGCAGTGGAAATGTGAATTAAATATAATAAAAAAAATGAAAATGAACCTCGGCAAATACCAAAGTGAAATAATGAAATGTGAGTTAATAAATTTTATTAAAGAACATGATTTAATAACATACATAATTAAAGCATGGTGAAAGAAGTTGAAGAGTGAAATTTGTGGAAGATGAAAAAAGAAAGAAAAAATAATTGATTTACAAATAAAATTCTATTTAAAAAAAAATAATGTCAGAGTCCTTATACAAAAAGCTTTGGACACAACAAATCTAGTAATTCAATTGATAACTAAGCTGCTTGATAAGTGAGAGTGCCGAAAACATTGAATTTTGTGATAACGATGTCACATTTGGGGTCTACAAAATTATCAAGAATACGGAATTTTACAAACACGATTTTTTAAGAGGTACATACATACATATGTGTACACATAGGTATTTGTTGTATAGATGTATATTTAAGTATATAATTAATATACATATAGCTTTTGTAGCATGATTACGTATGTACCTACACATGTATTAATTTTCAAATTGCCCATGCTTATCGCTTTCATAAACGACATCATGCTGTATTTTGTTTAAAAGAAAAAGCTGAAATGGAAATGTTAAAGGTGCTAAATCAGAAATTGGATGTGAGGGTTCTGTTTTTTTTTTTTTTGGAGCTAAAAATAAAAAAATAAAATTAAGCGCCAATTTTAGAAATATGTAGTACAAATAGCGTTTGACATGATGTACCTTTGTTTGGTACGGGCTTTCAATTTTCGAATCAGTTAGAGAAACGTATGTATTTCCATTTCCGGATACTTTCTTCGCATTTGTTTAACTCTCAATTTGTTATATAATGCCGCCAGTTACTATGCAAATGGCCGAGTCTTGCAATAATCTCCATAATAACCTCTCCTGGGCTGTTAACCAAGTTAGTAAAATACAACCGAGCAAGGGTAAAATACAACTAGTAACTAATAGGTAATACTTTTTCAAAAGCGATCTCTAGCTATAAACTGTGAAATTCCCCCCAACACATTATTACTGCTACCTTTCGATTGAAATCCATATCATACAAAACATATTACTCGGGTCTCATTCAGGGATGCCACTTTTGGGCTTTTCCTACCAAAACTGGTAGGTTTTGTTCCTTTTGGTAGGTTGGTAGGACGATTTGAATTTTGGTAGGTTTTTGCCATTGTCAACATATACAAGTCCTACAGCTCATCGAAAATCGATAAAAAAAAGTCGATATGTCATTGGCAAATGTCAAAATCGGGGACAGATTGGTATACTTAGCGGCGACTTTCGGGGGTACAGATTGGTATGGCGGCCGGATGTGGTTGTTGTAAGAAAAGGGACCATAATGACATGGTCGTAGCAATCAAGACAGAAACGCAATTCCGGAATTGGGATTTGAAAAAAAAAACAATTAATAATTCCGAAAAGAAATTAAGGCTGAGTTTCTAAAACGCAATTCCCGGAGAGGGCGTAAACGCCAGCTATTCCACGAATAACATTTGCAAGAATGTAAATTTAACAGCCTACAAAGCAGAAAGAAGAAGAGCAACTTATATTGCATTCATGATCGTCATTGGGCCATAACAACAACTTCAAAATGAGCTGAGCACAGCTGTTCGACCTCTTTGACACACATCCCAGAGTCAAGTCACTGTTCTCCATACACCATGGTTTTTGCCTTCGTTCAACTAACATAATTTATTTGGTACATTTGTTCACTTTGCCACAACACTGTTGAGAAAACATGCCTTCTCAGTAGAGTTTTGTCACAAAACTCTGCTAAATAGAAACGTTTTCTTTGAGCATCAAGTACACTTGCCCCCACAGACACAACTGGAGGAGATTGAAAACAGAAAAGCATCTGACGTTTTACGCTATATGAAACAAACAAGGCTGTTCGTCTACATGATGTGTAATAAAGAGCTCCATGTGGTATCACAACAGGCCATCAGGCCTACTTAGGTAGTAAATGCGTTTGCTGTACCAAGTGGAAACAATGTCCGGTATTTCCCTCGATAAATCTTCTTACGTTTCCTTCAGGATCAGTTGATTGCCCTCATTATTCCTGAAGTGTTATTCCACAAAATGTATATCCTGTATAGCCACGCCCATTTTCAACATTTTTATCAGTCATCCAACTAAGCATATAAATATTATTCTTTGTGCAAAATTTCATTCGTTTATGACTTCTAGCTACAAAGATGTCACGTTACAAATTCCTAAAGGGTGTTCCAGAAATATCTTTGGTAAAAAGTAGGCGTGGTCATAAACCGATTTCAATAAATTTCTGCGTGTCTATTAACACAAGTTATAAAAGTGTATAAACCAAGTTTCATGATAATATCTCAATTATTTGCCGAGTTATGGGCTCAGAAATCTCGTAGATTCCTTTGTCTAAAAAGAGGCGGTGCCACGCCCATTTTCCAAAATTTTTCTATTTTTTTTTCCAGTCTATTGTGGAACTCATGCCACAAAATTTCAATGAATTATCTTTATATTTGACAAAGATATCGCTTAAAATTTTTTTATTAGGTCACTTTATAATACCCATATATAAAAGTGGGCGTGGTCTTCAACCGATTTCGCTAAAATTTTGAACATGTATTACCACAAGTAATAAAAGTGTACACACCAAGTTTCGTCATTATATATCAATTATTTGTCGAGTTATGGGCTCAGAAATCTCGTATATTCCAGCTTCTAAAAAGAGGCGGTGCCACGCCCATTTTCCAAAATTTTTGTATTTTTCGTTGTATGTCCGCAGGTGGACTCCTGGCATAAAATTTCAATGATATATCTTTATATTTGACAGAGATATCGCTTAAAATGTTTTTATTAGGTCACTTTATAATTCACATATATTTTAACAATTTTCCGTCCAAACGTTTACCTAAGTAAGTAAATCACGCGTACCAAATTTCATCCACATATAAAACTTTCAATGTTTGACCCTTAATAAGTGGGCGTGGCACCGCGTGGAAAAATTTCATCGCTCTAGCTATATTAGTGACTGAGATACCAAATTTCCGATTTTTTCTATATAGGAAATGTGGGCGTGGTCATGGTCCGATTTCGCCCATTTTCAATACCAACCGTTCCAGTCTCGATACCAACTTGCGTTTCAAATTTCATCAAAATATCTCAATTTTTGCGCGAGTTAGAGTGTTTACAGACGGACGGACGGACGGACAGACGGACGGACATGGCTCAATCGATTTCTCTTTTCACCCTGATCATTTTGATATATATAAGTCTATATCTATCTCGATTTCTGTTACAATCCACCGTTATGTGATTAAAACTATAATACTCTGTGTACTAGTACAGCTGAGTATAAAAAAAATGGTAGGCTCGAAGCCATTTTGGTAGGAAAAAAATTTTCTTAGTGGCATCCCTGGTCTCATTTAAGTCGATATCCGCAACACCTGTTGAAAAGAAGGGTATCCCTTTCTATACCCAAAAAAAAGTGTGTAAGCGAATTTTATGATGATAGGTATACATATTACTTAAGTAGAAAAGGCATGGAAATTTCTAAAAGACGCTCTATCGAGTTCGTGATATGTATAAGACATAAATAGCAACATTAGGATAAAACAATATTTTTAAATAACTTCTAAGCAAATATGTAATACAATATCGACCCCTTTGAGCGATTTTATCGTAAGGGTCATTTTCTGGAATTTCACTTTTTGATACAAGTTTAATCTACATTCGTCAGCGCATCACCTGGTAAAATATTATAGCTGAAATCCTTATAGTTGTGCCAAAAATTGGCTTATTTTTTATCGTAAGGGACAATCCACACTTTTTTCTTGAGCTCGAATTTATCGTATCGCCCATATAAAAAATATTTTGAATATAGCTAGCAAGTAATTTTATGACTATTTATTTTGAAATTTAAAATAGAATATGAAGGGGATTGTATGCGTAATGTAGCCATGGTACCATGATTTGGATTATCTTATAACTTTAAACGAGTTTTTCCTGTATGTATATTTGTATATTTCTATATCCACTACTATCTTGCGAACGGCTGAACCGATTTGGATGATCCCTGGGGATGTTTTTCCAATGCTGCCATCTTTTTGGAACTAAAAAAATTAGATGTGCTAATATGGGCATCAAATGAGTGGTATTTTATACCATGTCTCCACATAACGTGTTTCGCTCTTTTTTTCTGCATTTTCTCTCTCAATCTAGTTTCGACACGGAAACCAGTGCCGAAACTTGACAATTTCCATACAAATTTCTGAGAGCGAGTGAAGACTGAAACACTGTTTCATTCTGAATCATCTTGCCAACCTCGATGATATCGATGTCTTCTCTAATTTTGTATCGAAAATCTATCGAAATCTCACACAGACCAAAACAAAAACGCAAACATACAAACATTTAAGAAGAACAAGAAAGAGAAATGTCAAATTGAATCACGATTAGACACGTGGAGACGGGTTATTGAGCGAAATGTTTTGCTACATGTTTCTCTGGTGAATCAAGTTATGTGGAGACGGGCTTTTATGACGTATTTCAATTAAAATATTGCTCAGTGGGATTTCTACATAACCTAATTTTATTAAATCCTTTGTAAACTATCGCGAAAACGGTTTGTCTGAGTTGAATAAAATTTTACACATCCATTTTTGGCTCATTTACTTGATTAGATATTTTTATATTTCTATATGGTGAACTAGAATACCTTCTAAGGCAAATAATCACGTCTGAGCTTGTCCACCCAAGTTCTAGTAATTTATGGAAATAAGAGAATGTCCCACTTGCATATAAAATAATGAAAACTAGCGATTAAAAATACTTACTCATTTAGAAAAAATAACAATAGATTTCTCTGTTCTTGTGGCGCCTTTAAACGGCATCTGCTAATGTAATTTGTTTTTGGAGGGTTTTCTGACATTTACTGATTGGGAGTCGCTGGTTCAAATTGACGTTCGATGTGTAGTTTTATATTGTAGACTAGAAACGCCGACAGATGTTGCTCTGTCCAACCAATGATTTATCGGAATAATGTAAAATTTTTATATTTCCATTTACCTCTCCTTCTCCCTGCTCATTTACCTCTCCCCTTTCTCTTACTCACCACACTCGTTCCATTGCTCCGTCATATTTAATACAGGAAATAATCTACCTATTTACCAAATTTCCAACAAACTTACATATTACAAAAAGCAATTTTCCCAATAGATCGGTCCCTGGTCTGCCGGAAATCGAGCTTGGAAACTTTAGAATGGAAGGCGAGTACACTACTCACTATATTACCATTACCCTAAGCCTTATTTAAGAATTAAAACAGCAGATTTAAAGGCTTACGAAATAATGAAAATTATAAGGGTAGCAAATTTGTATGGCGTAAGGCTTAAAATAAGGCTGATTTTCCTGTGTTGATGTCATCAGGCCATAAGGAGTACTCTCTCTCTCTGAGAGCACACCTTATTCCAAAGGCTTATCCGCCATGCGAAATAAGGCCTAGATAAGTATTAGAAAGTTAGCAGCAGACAGAGTGAGTGCATAATAGAAGCAGCGCTGCCAGCGTACTCCTCTTTTAGACCTGATTTGTCAACAATAAGCAAAACTTTTTTGCAGGGAAGGTACATAGTATCCTATGAATAATTTTTTGTAGTCAATATTAAAAGAGTAAGTATCTGCAAACAAATAGTTGCAAAGAAACACCAAAACATTACGAAAGACGCAAGAATAAAATAACTGGGTAAAATAAGTTAAATTGATTTAAATTGAAAGCGCGACAAACATCCATACACACATATATATGTATACGGCTGACATAATGTGCATAACTACACAGAATGCCAGCAACAAACTACCCAGCGAATATGATTAGGCCTTGAAAGTGAGGAGTGGAATCCATGTTATAAAGTGAGAAGGTAGTTTCATTGTCATACAAGCTTAACCTGAAATGCAAAAAGGTTAGGGGTATTGGTCCCAGACCATGACCGTGAATTAATCGGAAATTTATGTAAGCAAAAACCTTTTTTTATGGATTTTGAGTATGCTTTTTAAAACAAGCGTAAAACTTGCCACTAGGTTTTAAAAATGTCGGCCTTTATATATATGCTAGAGGGTACAATCTAGACAAATACTTGTATGCTTTTACGTTTACAGTTCCCAAACATACATAATTGTGAATAAGGTTCTGCGTTTAGATTGCAAATAGCCAAAAACAAGGTGCCATCAAAAGCCATCAAGCAATTCCCTTATTCCCTTAAACTGTATCTATCAACACCTGCTTCCACATTTGACCAGCGCCCAATATTTGTTGCATTGCCATACACCAGCAATCCTAAAAGTATTGTTCCAAATATATCATATAAAAGGTACTGTAATGAAATGAAAAATATGATCTGTAATTGAAATACCTCGTAGAGAGTACCGACATACCACAGAACACGAAGAATCATCAGAGAACTTTTACGTAACCTTGTACTTACTTCTAACCAGGGTTGCCACTTTGAAATTTATTTTCCGACCAAATTCATCTCAAAAACCTACCAAAATAGCTTTCAGCCGACCAAAATTTTTTTTCACAAAATTCGTCATATAAGCTGGTTTTTGAAAATTTATGTATTTTTATATATTCATTTAACTGGTATATATATAGGAACTTATACATACATATCACTCTTCAAGTATTTTCACATGTTTTAGCTTAAAATAATAATATACGAATGCGTTTATACATATGTATGTACATTAATTTGTGTATGTAATCTATGTTAATCTTTTAAAATAGACTATGGTTTAACAGGTAGGTCCAAGTAGGTATACAAATGAGATCAGAACTTTAATTAAATATCAAAATTGAATCTAAGATCTTTTTTTGTGCATAGTGCTTATTTCTAATTTGTTTCTGAGTTTGGTTTTATTAAAGAAAGTGTAGAAAATCTGCGCCCCGGTACAGCAGAGCTGTGTGGAAGCGTAAGCAGATTAAAAATAAATTTTGTGAGCCCGCCAAAGCAATTTTCATTAAGCGCATTTTTCATCAAACTAAAAAATGAAGAAAGGGTTTTCATGTGTATGCGTTCACCTTCTTTTATCCACTTTACACAAAACTCTGCCGAAGAGAAACACAAAATCTAGCAAATCAGTGATGTTACTTGAAGGAAGGTAAAAAAATTCAAATCGTGCGACCATCCGACCAACAGGAAAAAAACCGACCAGTTTTGGTAGGAAAAGCCCACTTATCACATCCCTGCTTCTAACCCCTCAATAATGAATCCCAATAAACATCAGATGAAAAAGTCTCAAACGCTTGACAAAATCTTAGTTCTCGATTTGAGTTTCGGCGTACATTCTGACTTGGTTCTCCAATGTTTGTTATTAATGTTGGAAATAGATTTGGGTAAATGGAAATCAACGGTTATTTGATCTGAAATGCATATCTAACGTTTAAGATTTGACAATATGGTTAATTATCAAATAGTTATCAAGTTGAAAATTTAGAATAATGTTCATTGGGAATGCATGATTCGAAAAAACAAATATCTGTATGTACATAATATGTACATAAATAATTATCCAAATTATGTACATATGTATATACCCTGCAAAAAGTTACGCTTATAGTTTTGTTGTTGTTAACTTTCTGATACTTATCTAGGCCTTATTTCGCATGGCGGATAAGCCTTTGGAATAAAGTGAGCAGTGGCGTAGTAAGAGAATTTTTCGGGGGGGGTCACAGCCAATGTAAAAAATTTACCAGAATTAAAATAAAAATTACCAAAAATCTAAAATTTTTTTTACAAATGATCAAAATGTAATTTTTTTCAGAAATTGGAAATTTGTAACGTGACATCTTTGTAACTTCTTCTTCTTCTTGATTGGCGCTTAACCCTTTCGAACCGGCTTTCAACCGCTTGAGTATATAACATTTAACTAGTTTCCCACAATTAAGTAGCTTATAACTAAAAAATCCACATTCAAATTATTTCCATTTTTATCAAGGTGTGGGTGGTGGTAAACCATTGTACCACCAGTGCTGTTGTGTGGTACAGCATATGTACCATCAGTCCTTAATCTGCTAAGAGTTATTGATTATTTCAACGAATATATTTTCTTATATTTTATTCAAATAATGCATTTTACATAATATAGGTATTTATATTCACGAAAAAATACTTTTAAAATTAATATGGAGATGTATTAATTTGATTTATTAGTCTGATAACTTGCAAAGCAACCCATGCAAAGTGGTATATCGCATATCTGGCACATTTACTTTGTTCTCGTTTGCTTTTTGTTGCGCCGAAAATTTTCACAACGTCTTCTAGTATTAATAGGAACTGGTAAATGCATAGATATAATGCCCAGATTCTTCTGTCCTGCAGATATGTGCCCCATTGCTTGAAACCTACGTCTGGTTGCAGTTTTCTTATCTTCAAATATTAGTGATTCTGCTAATATTATTATGAAATCGATAAATTGAAGTTTTTCTCATCGGAGATCGCAATAAATGACCGAAGATTTGGCAGCGGAAATCAATAAAAGACGATAGAACACTTTTTTCCGCGGTTTCTTTCTTGTAGGACATAACAAACATATATCCCAGCAGAATGGCTATTTCCCCAGCATCAGTTTTCGATATATTTGGTGATTGTTTTGCGGTTCCAAATGTAAAAATGCGTTCGTTTGTACATTTCGCGGTATATACACACAAACTTCGAGGGAAATTTTTTTGAAATACTGAAAATGGTGACGAAGTACGTGGAATTTCGAGACTTATATTACACTCACGATGTTCGTTTGTAATATTCTTAGGTATAAAATTTGGCTGAGGACAAGACCATGACCTTTGGTTCGAAGTCATGGAAATCATGTTATCTTCGAGCTCTTGGTAAAATTCTTCCGATTCATTTTCATTTACACCTTCAGCTGCATGGGATTCCCTATCGAAAGATAAAGATGAAGATATTAAAGATTTTTCGCTATCCGTATTCGAGTCCGGTTCGTAATTATCAGCATTTCCGCCAGAAAAGTCCCCACTTTCATCCCAACCTTCATTGCCAACGTCAGAGTAATCTCCATAAACATCCAGCGTCTTTGCTATTTCATCTTCACACAAGTTTTCGACATATTATTTCTTTGTAAAAACAAAAAACAATAAGTATGTAAAGATTGACGAAGGGTACTGCTGGTACACATATGTACCAGTATAAAGGACTGCTGGTACGTATACGTACCAGTTTTGTAAAACTCAAAATATACAATAATAAATATCCAAAATTTGTCATTATCAATACTTATCCTCATAAACGAAGTCAATATCTTTATCTGTTATATATTTTTTACTACTTTGCACTTTGTTTTGAATAACTAATACTTGCAAAAAATGTACGCGTTCGCATGCTTCGCTGTTTCACTCAAAGCTGTGTGTAAACTGTGAGCGCGAATGAGCTCCTTTTTATATGTACCATTAGAAAAACCAGCAGGCTTCGTCCGAGTATATTCTTTTCAAGTTTGAGTGAAAACTTTAGGAGTTATCCCATAATAAAATTTAGTGGTACATATGGTGTACCAGGAGGTTCGAAATGGTTAACCGTCTAGACGATTCTGGCCGCGTCCAACAGAGCGCGCCAATTGCTTCTGTTTCGTGCAGCATGGCGCCACTTGGGAACACCTAGGGAGGCAGCATCGCTGTCCACCTGATTTTCCCAACGCAGAGGAGGTCTCCCTTTTCTTTTGCGTTCAGCGGGTTTCGATAGAAATGCTTTCTTGGCCGGAGCGCCTTCGTCCATTCTCACGACATGACCTGCCCAACGCAGCCGCTGGATCTTTATTCGCTGAACAATGTCGATGTCTGTGTAAAGCTCGTATAGCTCATCGTTAAATCTCCGTCGATACTCGCCCACGCCAACGCGCAAAGGTCCATAAATCTTACGAAGAACTTTTCTCTCGAATACTCCAAGTGCCATCTCATCTGATTTTGAAATTGTCCATGCTTGTGCGCCGTACATGAGGACTGGAACGATGAGCGTCCTGTAGAGTGTGATTTTTGTTTGTCGAGAGAGGACTTTACTTTTCAGTTGCCTACTTAGTCCGAAGTAGCATTTATTGGCAAGCGTGATTCTTCGTTGGATCTCCGTGCTGACATCATTCTTGGTGTTAATGCTGGTTCTCAGATAGACGAAGTCCTCAACAGTTTCGCATTTGTAGCTATCAACATTGACGTGGCTGCCAAGGCGTGCTGTTTCTTTGTGTGATGACAGGAGGTACTTCGTCTTGTCCTCGTTAACCGCCAAACCCATTTTCTTAGCCTCTTTATCCAGCTTGGAGAAGGCAGAACATACGGCGCGAGTGTTAGTGCCAATGATGTCGATATCATCGGCGTAACTAGAAGTCATAAAGGAATGAAATTTTGCACAAAGAATAATATGCATTTCCGGAAGAGTAAAATTTCAACAACAAAATTGGGTTTATTCATAAAACTTTATTAAGGAGTAATACTTAAGATTATTTATTCCATTTGTTACGTGTTTTGAAGTGCACAATATCTCTCAAAACAGCGATTAATAGGAAAAAAATTAATTGAATAAAAAAATATCCATATTTCGCTATTGATAAATAATGAGCGATGTGAGTAAGTACTTTTGACTACTCTTTTGTGATTTTCTGCATTTGTTACACGTATGATTGTCCAAAAAATAGTCTCCCATCATATACTCGTACCAAGACCCTTGATATCACCATTCAAAAACTATTAAGTCCTGATGAAATCTCTCACAATTTTCATCACTTTCAGCACCTAAGCTTGTAGGGAAATTATTAAGATTTTTTCTGATTTTAGGACAGTCGAATCTGAAATTTCTTTTAAAAAAAATCGATTTTTTTTCAAATTTTTTTCATTATTTTTGTTTTTGTAACCAAACTACTTGACCAATTTTGGAGTGTGAAGGCAAAAAATGTCTGTTGGAGCTCCCTATACCAGCTCCTCCTAGATATCAAATCGCCACGATGTCTAATAAAACTTTTTGATGCACTTATGTGATGCAATGTTTGCATATATGGCTTTTTCCACGTTTTTACCAATATCTCAAAAACTGGGTCTGGTTATTTCATTTTTGGTGGTTAAAGTTGATCAAAATTTGTCGAGTAGTGTAATTGTAGCGTTTGTTGAGCCGTAGGAAAGTGCAGGAACCGTAGGAATTTTACCACAAAAGAGCGAGTATGGGTACAAAGAATGTAAATTGTGATAAAATTCCTGCGGTTCTTGCACTTTCCTACAGCTCAACTAACGCTACAATTATAAATAATACTTCGTGAAAAAGCGCTAAATTTCGAATTACCAATTTCGAGAAATTAATATTCTCATTGATTTTTTCCTGTAAATCATCTCTTAGTTAAAGGTGGTTTTATGGTCAGAAGAATTTTATACAAAACGAATCTTTCGGGGGGGGTTTTGTCCCCAAAACCCCCCCCGTTACTACGCCAATGAAAGTGAGCCCTCAGAGAGAGAGTACTCTTCATGGCCTGATGATATCAACACAGGAAAAGCAGCCTTGTTTTAAGCCCTACGCCATACAAATTAGCTAGCCTTATAATTTTCAGGCCATATTTTTGAAGCCTTTAAATCTGCTGTTTTAATTCTTAAATAAGGCTTAGATTTTTTGGTGGGTACATACAAACACATATACTTAGGTAGTACCTATGTATGAATATGCGCAAGTGATGACATTTCAAACCACGTGTACAGGCTTAAATAAACATATCTCTAATGGAACTGCATTTTGTTGCATACAGCATAAAGAGTTTACATACAAATATTAAAAATACACGTGAAAATTTATATATGTACATAGGTACATATGCATGTACATCTACATGTAATTGTGTTATGTAGGTATGACCTTATTTGTTTACTTTTGAAAATCCTAACTTCGGGGGTCAAGAAATGGCGTCTGCTGTAAGGTGATAACAAAAACCTAGAATTCTATTCGTGCATACATATTTCATATTTTTACGCCAACTTCTACTATAACAAGATTTTAAAATTTTGTTTGCACATAAGTACATACATACATATGTATATGTATTTGTACATATCGCACGTTTTGTTCTATAGGGATTTAACTCGAAATTTTCGATTTCTGGGATTTTGCCATATATTTCAATAACTGGGCCATGCCTTTGAGCATAGTCGTATAAAATACTCAAAAAGATAAAAATGGCGGAAATAGAAATGATAGAAGAAAACTCTTTCAAATTATAAAGGATTGTTTGCGCGTTCCCAAAAAAAAATATTTTAAGTTAAATCCCAGTTGAATAAAACATGCGATATGTACACTGTACAAATGTATTTGATACTTAGGTTGGCGGAAGCATCAGCTTTGGGAAGTCCCTAGTATCTAAAGAAAATATAGACGTAGAAAGCAAATAAAGGAACATAAATCTTTCGCAGAAATTAATGAAATTGAATTATTACATTGTTAATTCTCATTCATTATAAATTATCCAATTTAGTGGTTCATAATCTCCATCGCCAGTTTGTCAAATGCAATTGAGAACTGTCTTTGTCCACTCAAAGACGGTATCCCAAAGGTGAGATGTCTGCCCTTTTCATCCAAACAAGAAGCACTGCTTCGAAAGGCCATAATTAATTGTTGCCTTGCGTAGCTGGAAACGATTTCAACAAAAAACTCTACGGCATAGTACGACTAATAAATTTTCATTTAACGAATTTTTATTGCAACTGAAGATTAAGTGGTCGAAAGGTGTGCATAAATCATTTATTTAATCCGCAAGTGCAAAAAGATATATGGACGCCTAAAGAATTAAGTTCTTTGAAAAACTAAATTAATGAATAATAGCAGAGAAATTAATATTTGTTGTAATACATACATACTGATGTACATACATATGTATATACACACATGCATATATGTACATACATTTTTTTCGGCGTTGACAGTTGCTCAATCCATTTAATTAAACAATATGTGAAGTCAATAATATACTACATACAGTGGCTCACAGAAGTATTTTGCATAAATTATTTACGAGGAAAACGTTAAAAATTCGCCTATTTTTCGAATTGTTTCGGATTTTTTTTTAATATGGCATTATAGATGAAGCTTCATACTAGAAGAAAAATTCATAAAAAATTCAAAAATGCAATTCATCTTTAATACAAAATTAGAAAAACAAAAAAAAATCATACGTTTTTGCTCACAAAAGTATTTTGCATTTTGGTAATTAAAAATACCTACATATGTTGTACATATGCAGCACTGAATTTGATATCATACAAAATATGTAAAGGATAATCCATCTTCCCTGCAATTCATTCAACGCTTCGCATTTCGAGTTTCATATACATAAAGTAAAATAAAAAACAATTCATATTTTCTTGTTTTTACTTGTCTTTAGCTATACCCGTTTCATGGTAGCAAAATAACTCTTCACTTAACAATTGGATCAGTTGTAAGTATAATACCCGAAAAATAAGAAGAAAAGTGTAGGCCTCCCAAATTACATATCAATAACTAATTTAAAAAAAAATTGAGTTAACATACATACGTATGCATGTACATTAGAGAGGGTTGGTCCCCATACGAAAAAAAAAAGTTGTAAAAGTCCGCCCCTAAATTTGAAGCTTATGTTGAGAGGGTTAAGGGACACAAAAAAAAATTTTTTTTGATCCCGCGAAATACCGCCGAAATCGTTTTTTTATTGTAACTTTGTTATTTTTCATCCGATTTTTAAAATTGATACGTCATTATTTTAGTATTTTGCAGCTCTACACTTCCTTCTAATGCTCTTTTGTGCTCTAAAGTCGTTTTCACATAGTTGGGTCAGCTAACTTATTTGTATGTCCATGAATTATCCTTTTTGTTTTGCCAAATGAAAGTGCTTCAAAATTCATGACAATGTTGCCTTTAAAGGGTTTTACTAAATTAATAAACAAAGAAGTTACGTCACTACGAATATTTAACGTAGCTATTATTTAATTTATTTTTTTAAGCAATTCAATATATGTAAAGTTGTAAAAGTCCGACCCTAAATTTGAAGCTTATATTGAGAGGATTAAGGGACAAAAAAAAATTTTTTTTCTGATCCCGCGAAATTCCGCCGAAATGGTTTTTTTCCTGAAGTGTAGAGCTTCAAAATACGAAACTAATGACGTATCAATTTTAAAAATCGGATGATAAATAAAAAAGTTACAAGAAAAAAACAATTTCGGCGGTATTTCGCGGGGTCAAAAAAAAAATTTTTTTGTGTCCCTTAACCCTCTCAACATAAGCTTCAAATTTAGGGGCGGACTTTTACAACATTTTTTTTCGACCCTATCTAATGTACATACATATGTATTTAGTACATATTATCCGCAAGGTGGCGTTAATATTTTAATAAAAATTTTACTAAATCCATTATCACACATATAGTATTTTTACAATTTTTTTAGACACATGTAAACTACATAATATAATATAATAATAGATAAATACTAAAAATATATTTGTATATGTAGCGGATTGTTGTGTTGTTTCCTCTAATGCGTGGGCAAACACAAACAACAAATGTCAGATGAAAATTTTTCAAAGTCAGTACAGGAAAGCAAGCTAATCTTTCAACAGCATGTTCTACATAAAGCGGCGACATCACACTAATTGCTTAAAATAATTTTTACACTTACATTTGACACTTCTTATCACCTGCTATTAGTTAAGAATTTCTTAATTTCCTAGCTTAGAATTTCTTAATTTCTTAAGGAGAAACTAATACATAAATAATTGTACAGTCCAACAAATTTGAACTTTTTCTTTGCAACAGAGAAACCATGGAATTCAGACCTGCTGGAGCATAAGTTTGCTCACCAAAAATTATTAGGAAAATACCATAACTACTCTGTTCCAAATATTCTGTTGAACAGTGTTATTAGTTATTCAAGGGAGTAAGAAATTGTTTCATTACTTCCAATAACCGTACAGTATGCTCATATAGGTACTTGTATGTATGTTTTCATGATCTGAAGTTCTGCAGAGGTAAGAATTGAAAGTTTTGAAGTTATGCATCGTGTTTTTTAAGAAAATGTTTTCTTTTTCAAGGTCTATACATTGCTCATTTAATAACAAACACTCATTTGTGGTAATATACATTGTAAGTACATATGTATGTATGTATTAGACCTCTGCACAATACCATTTGCCTCTTCTATATTTGCGAATACTCTATGCATTGTACAATTAGTCACAGCACAATTTCAATGCAGATACGAATATAACCCATACTTTTCATTTGGAATACAAATACTATTTCTATTTGCTCTGTTGGAGCGATTAGTGTACACTATTCGCCACGATAGAATATAACATAATAATAACCATGTTATGAAGTATTCGCAAAACCTTGTTGCTTCTTTGGTTTGTTTGTTTATTTAATGTGCATATGGCATTAAAGTGGACCAAAAAATAAAAGCCTAACAAACATATGTTCCACTTTTTAATGATAAGAAATGTTTTTCTTGTACATTAAGGACTTTGAAAAATTATGTATCATCACTGATATAAAAGGAGAAAGAAATTTGGAGACATTTGAACGACCTCTAAATTTTAATATGTTAAGGAAAAATTTTAGGTATAGATTTCCGTATTATATTCGCATGAAAATCGGGTTGTTCCGCGAATTTCGGGAGAACTTTATTTCTTCATAAAACCACCTTAATATGCCAAATAAGTTTCCTAACTAATGCCAAAAGAATCGAAGTATTGGTTACCGAGTTATTTAAAATATATAGAACAGTTGGAAATATGTAGATCGTAAAAAGCTCTGGTTCGAAATTTATTTTAGACATATGGTTTCTTCGGCAAAAAAGCTTGAAATTACCCAAATTTTTATAATTGCGATGTGTCCATTAATTTTTTTTTGGCCCCTACCAATCGACCCGCCCTAGTGTGTATGCATATGCACATACACACACTCACACTAGCAGCGTAATTTTGCTGAACACAACGTCTGGATGTGTGTTTAGGAAAATGTGTATGTACATACATATATTTCGATTATATTCGAAGTATTCGCAAGTAGTGTACACTATTTGCAGAACCTTTTTAAGGCCATGTAATTGTCGCTACGAATAAGTAATTGTATTGGTTCTGTTTATGGTTGTGCTCTACTTGCGTTTATTCTAAAACGACAGAAACAAGTAGGTACTGTAATTGGACGGCCGCGAATATTTTGTTGGCCGTTTCGAATCCATTCGTGCAGCCTTCTAGTATGTATGTACGTATGGTAACTCAAGGCCAATCCACAATATCTTGCATATTTTGCATATATTTTAGCTTTGTTATTTTTTATAAATTAATTAATTTCTTCTCATTTCCTGAACCTCTGCTTTGGTCATTTCGTTTAATAAAAAATTGCCCCATCAATGGTGTACAGTATATATGAAATAATGGTTTAAATGTTTATACATAAATGCTTATATGTTCTTCATTTCTTATGTATGTATATGCGTTGGGATATATACAAATATAAATGCATCAATACAATTATATATGTATATAGATATATGTATATGTAGATATGCTACCTTTATCTGTAGAAGTATGATGACGGTACGTTACCCCAAGTTATTTCTTTGGCACCAGACGAGTGTTTTCGTCTCTGTACTTAATTGGCTTTAATTGAAGTAAACTACTTAAATTAATTAATCATATCAATACATACAAACATGACGATTTTTCTAAAAAACTGAGTTATATACTTACATATATACATATGTATATATATTAGAAGGCTGCACGAATGGATTCGAAACTGCCAACAAAATATTCGCGGCCGTCCAATTACCGTACCGACTTGTTTCTGTCGTTTTAGAATAAACGCAAATAGAGCACAATAGAGATGAGAGAAACTGCGATTTTTCGATATCTGTGATTTCGGTGATTGCTATTTTTAAATCACTGCGATTTTAAACTGCTATTGCGATTGCATGGACTGCTATAAAATCATCAGTTACCGGTAGAGATTAATTTTGCGTTTTCTAAGCGATATAACCTGTCTTCATTTTATGTTAATAAAATGATAGCAATAAAAACGTATTCCGCAGTAATTTCGCTGTTTGTAAACATTTTTCAAAGATAAATTGTAAATTTAATAATTATTTTTTTTTTATATTTCTATATATGTATGTACGTATGTGGTCTGCTCAAAAGTATAAACAAAAAGAAATTTATAATGCTTTTGCGATTGCGATTCACATAGGTGAACTGCTTACTTGGTACATCGATAGCAGGTCCCAATAAGTGGTGAACTGCTATTTTGAAAAAGTGATCGCAATTGCGATTTGCGATTTTTTATTCACAGTGAAAAAATCACCGTTTGCGATATATCGCTCATCACTAGAGCACAACCATAAACAGAACCAATACAATTACTTATTCGTAGCGACAATTACATGACCTTAAAAAGGTTCTGCAAATAGTGTACACTACTTGCGAATACTTCGAATATAATCGAAATATATGTACGTACATACATATTTTCATAAACACACATCCAGACGTTGTGTTCAGCAAAATTACGCTGCTAGTGTGAGTGTGTGTATGTGCATATGCATACACACTAGGGCGGGTCGATTGGTAGGGGCCAAAAAAAAATTAACAGGGACACATCGCAATTATAAAAATTTGGGTAATTTCAAGCTTTTTTGCCCAAGAAACCATATGTCTAAAATAAATTGCGAACCAGAGCTTTTTACGATCTACATATTTCCAACTGTTCTATATATTTTAAAATAACTCGGTAACCAATACTTCGATTCTTTTGATTCTTTCGGCATTAGTTAGGAAACTTATTCGGCATATTAAGGTGGTTTTATGAAGGAAATAAAGTTCTCCCGAAATTCGCGGAACAACCCGATTTTCATGCGAATATAATACGGAAATCTATACCTAAAAGAAAAACATTTCTTATCATTAAAAAATGGAACATATGTTTGTTGGGCTTTTATTTTTTGGTCCACCTTAATGCCATTTGCACATTAAATAAACAAACAAACCAAAGAAGCAACAAGGTTTTGTGAATACTTCATAACATGGTTATTATTATGTTCTATTCTATCGTGGCGAATAGTACACACTAATCGCTCCAACAGAGCAAATAGAAATAGTATTTGTATTCCAAATGAAAAGTATGGGTTATATTCGTATCTGCATTGAAATAGTGCTGTGACTAAGGCACTCTGCACACGGAGCGTCCTGCTTTAGACGCGTATTAGATACTACAGACGAAAGCTGTACGCTTTGATGTCGCGCACGTATATTTCAATTGAGGGCTGCACACGAGTCGTCAGCTTCATGCATTCGTCAAAGTATGCTGGCTACATGTCGCTTGGCGTAAAGCAGTGCTGGTAGCTAGGCGTACTACGCTTAGAAAAGAGGAAGAAGAAGATGTTTGTTTACATTTTTCCACTTGGTGGAATTTAAAATTTGTGTAAAAAATCGGAAAAAATGAGTATATAATTAAAGAAAATGGAAGATTCCGTAAAATTTTTTATCTTTTCTATTTAAAGCTTCGAAATTTAAAGCAAATACCGTATTATTAATTTGTTTGTTTGCTTTGTGCAGCGAAGTTTCATGTCGCTTCGTGTGCAGATCTTGAGGCGTAGAGAAATCGACGCTACATGAAATGTCTCGTACGCGTCTATGACGATACGCCTCGTGTGCAGAGTGCCTAATTGTACAGTGCATAGAGTATTCGAAAATACAGAAGATGCAAATGGTATTGTGCAGAGGTCTAATATATATATATATATATATACATATATATATGTACATATGTATATACATACATTTGTGGGCAACGTCTCTACATCCATATGTATACTACACTCAAAAAAAAAATCAAAGACATAATCATATATATTATTTCTAATTGGTGTTTTTATAAACATCCCTTTTCTGCTTACATAATTTACCAAAATTAATAAGTAAGACATCGTTTTAAAGGTATAAATTAGCTATGCATGCGAAACGGTGTTTTATTGGGCGTAGTACTTTTTTTAAATAGTATTTTGCAAAAATAAAATGTTTAAATTTAAACTAAAAGATTTGCGCCTAAAACTATGCCTTCAGAATTATTTTATGCTATCAATTCAAATTTCAAATGCAGATGTCGCTCCATTTTAACAGTCGTGTATATTTTAAACCACTTTTATACGCTTCAGCTGTATGTTTGTATGTAAACATTACATTATTTTAGGCGAACACGTGTGTATTCATACCTACGCTGAATGGGGGCTTTTCAGTGTAGAATGTGCTGTACGTAGTACAATATATGTATGTATATGTACATATGTATACTTTTGATCACATAAAAGTTGTACGCAAGACCATAAAATAATTGACATAGATATGGACTTACATATATATATCAAAACGATCAGGATGAAAAAAAATGATTGAACCATGTCCGTCCGTCCGGCCGTACACACTAACTTGCGCAAAAATGGAAATATTTTAATGAAATTTGGTACACAGATTCTAATGGGAACAGAGAAAGTTGGGGTTGAAAATAAAGAATAAGTATGGATGTATTCCGAAAAACACGTAAAACATGATAATTCAGTCACTAATAAAGCCCGAGTGATGAAATGACGATATGCCGTTATGAGGAAACATGATGAAATTTTGAAAAATGGGCCAAGAGGGGCCAATTTTCAAAGATTTATAAGTAAAAACTCAGAAACTGTAGCAGATGAATCGATTAAGCTTGGACCACTGATTTGCTTGCCAAGGCAAACGTGTGGAAAAAAATTACCCATGTCGGCAGGGACCACATACATATATATAAAAATATATACATATATATATGTAGATATAATAAAAACATTTTATGCGATATGTTTGTCAAACATATAAGTAATTCATTGAAAGTTCCATAAGTTCCACTGTAAACATAAAACCAAATAGATATAAGTTTTTTAAAATGGGCGTGATAGCACGAACTATATCGACTGGCGCCACGTATGTTTTATTATTTTTTGCGTAAGATGCGCACGGGTCCAGCTAGTTTTCCTAATTTTTAACACGCGTCCCAATACAAAATTTTCTTTGTTTTGAGTAAACTTTCTCAACAATGTGGAAAAAACCTAAAAAAAACATTCAAACAAATTCGTTACCATGGGGATTTGTATAGAAATTCAATTTCTCAAAATTAAAGAAATCAAGTCTTCAAAACAAGGGCAAGTTGGGAATGGAATGGCGCTTAAAGAATTTTTCATTATTTTCATGTATGAATTTTTTTAAAACAAGTAGATGAAACCATGGAAACGCATGTAAACAAAAATATTTTATAATACTTTTAACATATTTTATAGAAAATTTACTCAAAACAAAGAAAGTAGTGTTCAAAATAGGGAAACAATTTCTTTGACCCCTCCATATATTTTTTTTCTCTCAGTGTATGTTGCTTGTATTTGATAGGACCTTTGACACTCTTAGGAAATGGAGAACGGAGTAGATATTCCCCAGTAAAACTTCCAGAAGTAAAGTCGATAATGATAGAATTATTCTGCTTGGAAAGTCTTTCAAATACGCAATTCTACCTCTTCGCTATTGTTTACCACCTAAACACCGAGGTTTCGGTATACATAAATACCGCCTTCATAATTGAAAAAGAAAAACCACACTAAACCTAGGGCCTATGAACCTGTGCAAATTACATACTTCAAAGGTACTGTCCAACTAGCCATTAATCCTGCTAAGATAAAAAAAAATTAAACCATGCCAATTTCCTATTAATAATTAATTTTGTTTACCGTTACTTTTTATTTTATTTTATTTTCTTTTGTTTTTTTTTTTTTAATTTTATTTGCTGTTTTTATTTTTTTATTTTTTGCTAAGTAGGCTGCACAACGATATCAACAAAATAATTAGCAAAATTATTTCGTTTGGTTGATCCTCAAAAACAAAACATCAAAAAAAAAAATTGATTCCGGCTTTATGATAGAAATTAATCTCGTCAGCAGAGTTTTGTCAGGCAACTGCATTTCTTGCATTGCAATGTCAAAATCGATAATTTTGATAAATGACAAACACCGCACACATAAAATGAACACCATAAATCCGTTTAAGTGATTAAAATATTTGAAAATAATTCTTCAAACACCCACATTTTGTGTATCCCAACACAGCTTTCATAATTTGGTCGCTCACTTACTATTCGTATCTACATATGTACATACAGCTTTCATCTTTCTTTTTATTTATTTCGATTAACACTGGAATACATACATATGTATGTGTATATCTGTAGCTGTGGGTGACCCTTAAAATGCCAAATGATTTAATTCAATTAAAATACCGCGATAAAAAGTAAAAGCAAAAGAATTTCCGTTACAATGAAGCAAAAAATTTTACAATAAACAAGCGTACGAAAATTCATAAATCGACGGCTGAGAATAAGATCGCCCTATTTCAAAAATTGTTTCAAAAACGCCCTATTCCAAAAATTGTTTGAATAACGTCCTATTTCAGATTTTGCTTCAAGAACGCTCTATTTCAGAATTTGTTTCAATAACGTCCTATTTCAGACAAGTATTCAAAAACGCCCTATTTCAGAGAAATATATATGGAATTTTTTCTGAAATAGGGCGTTTTTGAAGCAAAATCTGAAATAGGACGTTATTGAAACAAATTTTCAAATAGGGCGTTCTTGAAGCAAAATCTGAAATAGGACGTTATTGAAACATTTTTTTCAAATAGGGCGTTTTTGAAACAATTTTTGAAATAGGGCGATCTTATTCTCAGCCGTCGATATGTATATATACATTTGTGCACACATAAATGAAATTTCCTTATATCTATTTGGTGGCTAAAAGTACAAAAACCGAAACCAAAATTTTTGAAAAATTATACAAAGTTATTATTTATTACAAAATTTTGGCTTTTGTTTAAATTGGCGCCAAATGTTCGCAAATCACTTTTATTGGAAAAATTAAAAGTGGTTTCCCTCAAAATGAGCACACGAAAAAAATAAAAAAAATAAACAGAAATAGGAAACCAAAAATAAAAATAAAAGCAAACACTGAAAAATGGGGAGTTTTAAAAATTTTTGAAATAAAGCCACGTGCATCATTTCATTTAATGGCACGCGTATTGAAGTGCAGATTTTACGTGAGCATACCATAAAAATTGTAATAAATCATAAATTAGTATATGTACATACATATGTATGTACATATGTATACCCGGATCATATTGTTTACCAATATGAAGTGCTGTAGTGCGAAAGAGTTGTAAAGAACTTGATGACTTGTTCGATATTTCGGAAGAAACAAGAATTTAAGACTTTAGGGTAATTCGAGTTCCAGCCCCACTGGGTATAAAGCTCAAAAAATTATGACCAACAGATGGTCAAGGAGGGTGTAATAAATCCCTAGGAAGTCGCATAGGCATGCATATACATAAATACATTTTTTTTTTTTTTTTTTTTTTTTTTTTTTTTTTTTTTTAGTAGGGGGAAGCATCGAAAGCCGAAAAGTGCGAGACTTCAACCCGCTAAACCTAACCTACTCCCGCCCCAGACAATACTCCCACGGAACCACCGGACAAGGTATTACTTCCTGGGAGTGGGGATTAGACACTTAAGTCTACATATTTTTTAATTGCGGACGGACTGACGCCTACGTTGATCTGTCGAGCTCAGTTGGGCCATGATTGAGGCCGAAACCTCGCTAACTATATCCCATGTAGCAGAGGACTGACACATAAGTGCAGTCAAGTTTTCCACCGTGATAGCTGCTCCTGAAATACCCTGTATTCGCCTACGTTCTGCTAGGAAACGAGGACATTCAAAAAACACATGTTCTGCACTTTCTACCTTTCCTGGACATTCAGGGCAAAAGGGACTCTCTTCTAACTTAAACCTATAAAGGTAAGCTCTAAAACACCCATGCCCACTAAGGATCTGGGTGAGGTGGAAATTAGGTTCGCCGTGCTTTCTATCTACCCAACTGCTGATGTTCGGTATAAGCCTGTACGTCCATCTACCCTTCAATGAAGCTTGCCAACGTTGCTGCCACATTTGGCGACACTTTCCCTTTATCTGTGCTTTTTCGATACATGTGGCTGGCTTTGTTACATTATGTAAATCGCACACTTCTCGAGCTTGAATGTCGATTGGAGGCATGTTTGCTATGACTTCGGCAGCGTCGCTAGAGACAGTGCGAAATGCACTTATTACGCGAAGAGCGGCGAGTCGGTAAACCGATTGTATTTCTTTTATGTAAGTCTTACACTCGAGAGCTTCGATCCACACCGGGGCAGCATACAGTATGACTGAGCTAATTGCCTTTGAAATAAGATGCCTACGACTTGAACGTACACAACCCTTGTTCGCCATCATTCTTGAGAGTCCACCATACATTTTCATAGCTTTCTCTGCAGCTTGGTTAAGATGGTCTTTAAATGTAAGCTTGCCATCTAGTATTACCCCCAGGTATTTGAGAGTTGGCTGGGAGGTTATCTCGCAGTCCCCAACGGATATGCAAATTTTCTCTTGCACTTTCCTTGTACTTACGAGTAGTACCTCTGTTTTATTCTCTGCCAGGCTAAGATTTAATAACGAAAACCAGTGACGGATTCGACGTATAGCATCGTTACACAAGCGTTGGAGGTCTTTAAGGTGTTTGGCGACCCCTACAACTATTAAGTCATCTGCGTAAGCGATCAGTTTCAAGTTTGCTGACTGAGGGAGCTTTAGGACACCGTCATACATTACGTTCCATAGCAACGGACCTAGTACCGATCCTTGCGGGACTCCACTAGAAATAGCGTAATTCTTAACGCCTTCGTCGGAATCATAGATGAGAATTCTATCCGTAAAGTAGCTCAGAATAATGTTCATGAGATATTGCGGCACCTTGAATTTGCGTAATGCCCTTATTATGTGATACCATCCAGCCGAGTTAAAAGCGTTTTTTACATCTAGTGTAATTAGCGCGCAATACTTTTTTGAGCCACCTTTCCATCTTTTGCCACTAACGGCGGTTTTTGCTATTTTAATAACCTCTCTTGTGGCGTCAATCGTCGATTTGCCTTTTCGAAAACCAAATTGCCACTCCGAGAGTCCGCCGGCATTTTGGATAGCGGACTCCAGTCGGTTGCATATCAATTTCTCATATATTTTGCCAATCGAATCTAGCATGCAAATAGGCCGATAAGACGAAGGTTCATCTGGCGCTTTCTTAGGTTTAAGTATCAGAACTAAGCGTTGGATTTTCCATGGGGTGGGAAAAATACCCTCTGTTAGACATGCATTGTACATAGTCGCAAACATGCTTGTATTTGTATATAATGCCTCTTTTAGGGCTTTGTTGGGAATACCGTCCACACCCGGTGCTTTTTTATCCTGCAAACTTTTGGCTACCTCCAGGAGTTCTTCTTCTGTAATTAGTAAAGGCCGTTCTTTGACTTGACCGCGTGGTATTTTTAGTGGCTCGTGTCTTGGAAATAAGCTCTCGACTATCTTGAGAAGGAACATTGAACATGTAGGCGGCTGGGTTTCACGCTTGAACTTAGCCAGACATACTTTGTATGCTTTCCCCCATGGGTCGATGTTTGCTTCTTCACATAGTTTATTGAAACAGCTCTTCTTGCTTTGGGCAATGGCTTTTTTCAATGTTTTCTTGCACTTTTTGAAGCACTCTCGTAGTTCTAGTTCGTTACTCCCTCGCCTGTTTCTGTGGTATCTACGCCGTGCCGCAATACATAATTTTCTGAGCTTTGCTATCTCATCATTCCACCAGTAAACCGGTCTTCTATGTGGGTGAAAAGTGCCACGCCGCATTGTTGTATCGCAGGCTACAATCAACCTGTTTCCAATGTCAGACACTAGTCTCTCGGCGTTTCGATGTGCTGGAGGTGAAGTATCCCATGCCAGATTGAATAATTCAGTGTCGAAATCCCGCTTCCTCCAGGTGTATTTTTGGCATCTCGTGCCGACCCCTGGGTGGGGGTTAGAGGGTTGTGATACTTCGGCAATGATCGCCATATGGTCGCTATTTGTGTAGATTTCGGAAACATGCCACCTAATTCTAGGACTTAGCGAGTCGTTTGCAAACATTAGGTCTATTATAGATGATTTTTTCCCCTTTCTAAATGTGCTTTGTGATCCGCTATTTATTAGCGTAAGGTTCGCTTGGCTTAGGAACTCAAGTACGAGCTTTCCACGATGGTTGGTGCGAGTGCTTCCCCATGCTGTACACCAGGCATTAAAGTCACCATACATAAATACATACCTGCATACATATGTATGTACATATGAGCACATTCATTCAAAAATGTATAAATATAAGCAGAACTTCCGTGTCTAATAGTTGCACGCATTTGTTGGTTTATGCTTTTAGCGGTCGGTCGGATCGTGTATTGCGGCTGCCACCAAGCACCTATAATTTTAAGTCTTCTCACATGGACGTGGCATCTTTATTAGTAAATACTATTTATGGCAATAAACTTTTTTATTTCTTGTTCTTTGAAGGGGAGAAATGGCAGGCGTATGAAAACAAAAATAATTTTCTAACAAGTTTTTTGGCCAACTTCAAACATAGGGAAAAATATTCCGTATCTAATTTTGCAGAAAAATTTTGTAAAATGGTTTTTTTTGGCACCGAAATTTGGACGTACTATGTACATATGTATTACACATATGTACATAAGTAAGTATGCATGCAAAAAGCGTGCAACAAATTTGGTCTAAGTTTTTCTCACTTGCCATTATTCGATTAACCTTAAAAAAGTGTGTGCAACACATGATTCAAAGGAGGAATGCAGGGCCGTGCGCACGGGGGGGGGGGGGGGGGGTTTTGGGGGTTAAACCCCCCCCCATGATCAAATCTACACGGAAAGAAATTTGTATACTTGAATCAAAAAAATACTTTCTTGAACTCAATTTAGAAAATTTTTAGGGAAATAAGAAAAATTTACTTAATTATTACTGGAAATAAGAAATTGAGTTTTCCAAAAATGAGACAATTATTTTCTTATTCAAGAACACTAACAAAATCTATAGAAAAAAAGTGTTGAAAAAAAATGTTTAAATAAATAAGAACATCTTTTCTTAAATTTACTTAAATGAAGAAAATCTTCTTGCTAATATCAAGAAGAATTTAAGAAAATTGTGTTTCGATGAATTGGAACAACAAACTACAGCAAAAAAAAATTGAAAATAAATAAGAAAACAACAGCGAAGTAAAATATTTCTTGCTCAATTTGAACGCCAAAGTTCTTTGAGCATATCATCAAACTACAGCAAAAAAAAATTTTAAATAAATAAGAAAACGTTTTATTGAGCGAAGTAAAATATTTCTTGCTGAATTTGCATTTCCAAAGTAACACGAATTTTTTTTTTCATTTACCATCCGCTTTGCATATTTCTGAATATTTCTGCAATTCTCAGATTGTTAGAGAAGCATTTGGTATAAGGAGTTCACTATTTGCATCTTCATTTATATTAATTGAAATGTTATCATTTCAGTGAACAAGTCCTAGGAAAATAAGTACTAGTTGACTAATTATGGTTTTCTAATCCCTTATGATTAGTTTTCATTTTCCTTATTTTTTACGTTTTTAATATTTTTAGAAAATTTTTACTTGATTATATATTTAATATTTTCTTATTTACTTAAGCTCGTATAAGAAAAGTTTTACTTGCAACAAAAAAATTATTTCTTAATTATTTATTCCTAAAAACAAGAAAAAAACACTTACCGTAAGTAAATTATTTCTTATTTATTTAAAGTCCATTTTTGATTGAAGTGAGAAAACTTTTTCTTATTAATTTAAAATCCGATTTCACTTGAAGCAAGAAAATGTTTACTTATTTATTTAAAATCCAATTTTCTTGGATTTTCTTGATATTAAGAAATTATTTTCTAAGTTCAAAATCAAGTCTAATTTTTCTTGTCTCGGCATTGATTCTAGTAAAAAATTCTTTCCGTGTAAGTTGCAATGATTTTGCAAAAATTTTCAAAATAGAGTTTATAAATTTTGCTTTGAATATTGACTCATAATTTTTGACAAAATTAGTTACAATAATTTTACGGAAGAAGAAATTGGTGAAAGTTGCAAAAAATAAGGTTGGCCAATACATAAGTTCGGCACTTTGAATTGCACTTGGAGCTTTCCGAAATTACAAAGTTGTGTAGCATATGTTCGTTTGGCATTTTAAAAAAAATTGTACTGATAACAAAAAATGTTCATTTTGTGAAAACAGTGAGCAGTTTCAATTAACAAGTACTGTAAATAGTACTATTTAGGACCTGGTTAACTAGATTTTGATGAATCATAATGAGTTTCAGAAAAGTTAGAGAACATTTAAATTTATGATGTATGGGTAGGGTTGCCAGATACCCTTCCCGAAAAAATCAGTACATTGCCTTCCAAAAAAAAGCAATATATGCGGAGAAAATCGTCTTTATTACTGGCATTTATTTCTTGTTTCCGTGTCGTTAACTGTCGATCATGTTTCTATGACATTTAACGTTCGCGTTGCTTCCTCCTTCTTAATCATTTCATGGTTATGCCGTGGTTATGCTTACGAGCAAACTCACAGATGAAATTCGGACACATTTTCGTCATCGATGAGAGGTGGTTACGCTTAAATCGATGATTAGAGCGCACATACACAACATAACACAATATTACCCCGAAGCCTCGGGTGCTTGTTTCACCCAGCAAATTTGATCAATGTCCGAAATTTCCCTCACTCGTCGGAGTGCACAACAACAATTACACGTTGGTCGTCGAGTAATATCGCAGGGTGATAAAATGATTTTTTTTATTGTCGGCTAAAAATCAGTACAAATCAGTACAAAATCCAAAAAATCAGTATTTCTTAAGGTTTTTAAAACCATCAGTACGGGGTACGAAAAATCAGTATTGTACTGATCAAATCAGTACGTCTGGCAACCCTATGTATGGGTCTGGATATTTGTTTCAGCACATATGTTTATCTTAGCGAAAAATGTATGCGAATGCAAACCAAAATTAAAACCCCCCCCCAAGGCTAATTCCTGCGCACGGCCCTGGAGGAATGTAAAGGTGTCATATAAGTATATTCACATGTACCTGTGTACATATGTACTCACTTATGTACATATGTGTATAGCGATATATGTATGTACATATTTATAGGACTGCAGGTGCAGGAGGGATAAGATATCTACATATATTTTGAAAGGGAAGAAATTATTGAAAAACAGAAAAATGATGCTCATCCTGAAGAATTCCTGTCAACCAGCCACATCACAATTTCCACCTTTTCTTCTTGAAACGGGCCACTTATACGGCTATTTATTTGCTATAGAGAAATCATGATGATAGCCATTTCAAAAATAAAAAAAAAATATAAAAATACATATCGACGCTTCCAAACAATACTGTACTAAGTCGACTTAGTACATTTTCTCGTTTTTGGCGTTTTCAAGTAGGACGTGTCTTAATTTAGATGCTGTCTAATTTTGGTATCAATCGGACAATCCAATCAAAAGTTAAAAGCAAAATTGTACATATAATACAACTCGAGATTTTTACAGAATAAAAACTTTGAGAGCTTGCCATGAAAAACCACGTAGCAAATTTTTATGTCTTCTTACGGTTTTATATAAAGCGTACCCTGAATTTGATATTGTCGAGTGTTGGTGTTGATCGTTCAATCCAAACAGAAGTTACAAGTGAAAATATACTTAGCATACAACCGAAGTTTCATATCGAGTTTAAACTTTGGGAGCTTCTCCTGCAAAACACAGTTTTCAGACTTAGTACAGTTTTGTTTGGAAGCGTCGATATGTATGTATGTAGTTAGGCACTAAGTAATTAGCTTTGTTCAATAACTCAAAATTTTTAATTGCTTTTACAAATACTTGCGAATTTTATGTTCAATGACCCAAAAAATTTGCAAAAGAGACCCAAATTGGGAGAGTAAGACTTCGAGAGAGTTGAAAATAGTTGCAAGTAAAATTTACACTTGCAACTACTTGCAGCTTTAAAAAAAATAGAAGCGTCAAAAACATATGATCACAAAAATTTCAATTGGAAATATGCAAACATTTTAATCGCAAATTTCTAATTGCATACTAAATAAATTAGCGCAAAAAGGTATCTTGACGATGTTTTGGAATATCCAAAGTAGATTTTTGTCTTCCTAACTCAGTTATTTACATTCATTTTCAATTTCAAAGATTTCAATTACAACCTAACCTAAAAATCAAATTGTGAAAACAGCGCATCAGCTGTTTACTTGCAAATGTTTACGATTTTGTGTTCAATAACTTTGGTTGATAATTTTCTCTTTTTCTCGTTTTTACTCTTAATTTGTCACTGACGCTCTTCTTGCAAGTAAAGTTGTTGAACAAAGCTAATTTTTTGCTCTAGTTACGACACTAGGGACTCCATTATATTACAGTAGGGTAGATGTTCGCCTACTGTACAAGAGGTCCTAGGGTCAAGCGTTACCGATGAAATTATATCAGGTGTATTTTTTTAATTTAAATTTATTTGCTCTGTGAGTTTTTGTGCATAGTAACACTACTCACAAAAAATGCATTCGCCGTTCGGAGCCGGCATAAAACTGTAGGTCCACCCAATTAGTAGGAAAAACAAAAGGAGCACACCTCGAATTATAAGAATACTTAAGTCTTTTAGTAGTACATCTTTTATTGCAGCATTTAATGGGAACAAATTGTGTTACAGAAAATCGCACTTCTTTTAACCGCTAATACGAGTAATGCACAAATTATAACAATGTCACCAAACACAAAAAAAACAACAGACGATATGAAGTAGTAATGAAATTATTCGAAAATATTCCCTGGAAAAATACGAACAGGGTGTTGGGATGTTTTCGTTGCCCGTAAAAATAAAGGTTTTACTAGACCAGATTAGAGCCGATAAGAAGAATAGTAGGACTATGGAATATCATAGGGAGATTTTTCGTTATAAATTTCTAGAAAATAGCCTTGTTCTCCAACTTCAATATGTACAAGTACATACATACATATATCTAAAAATAATTTTCTTAAAGCCTTGTTTTTTGAGACTTGGTTTAATGAATGTTTTTATGTAGAAGTTTGTTGCCAGAGAGCTAACTAATTTCGTTCTAGTTATAAAATATACAAGTATACGTTTCAAAATTGTGCTTCAAATTAACTTCTCATTTTTTCAGCCCTGTGTCAAATAATAATAATAAAATATACATAAGCATAATAGACTTCGCATTAGGTAAAGTCTTGCCGCTAAAAAATTTAAAAAGTGTCCGAAAAATGGAAAAATAAAATTTTTTTTAGCTAGAAACACATTTTTATATATTTTTGTGGTTTATTTATTGCTTAAAGCAATTCACAGGTTAAGGAACAATGTTTTACTAAAATCAAGTAAAACTAGAGCAAAAATATATTTAATTCAAGTGTATATATAATATAAATAAGTTATAATTTAATGAATTTAAAATTTAGTTCTCAGATATTTGAAACCAAGTTTTCTTCCGGTATCCAAGAATCTTAATCATTTCCATTAGTTAAATTCAGCGCTGAGATCATTGAATTGCACGTATCAATTTTGCAAGCGGTTTGTAACTGTGGCCTTAAATAGTGAAAGTTTAGAAAATAAACTTAAATTGATTTTCATATTCCCCACACTGTGCCAAAACTCTTCTATTTCGGTTTGTTCAAACAATTTTCTTGCATTCTAAATATGTATATCCCTAAATAACTCTTTCGGGATTTTCCTTCGCAGCGGAGAGTTTCCGATGAAAAGTGAAAAGGTAACAAAGAGGCTTTCTTTATATTTATGAAAAAAAAACTAAAAAAATATTTATTACATTATAGTTTTGAAAGGCTCTTAAAAAGGTTCAAATTGCCACTTTAGAGGCCCCAGCGGCAAAATTGCGGATCTATTCGCTTCGATCAAGTTTCGTAAGCTCCTCGATATTTTCAGTAAAATTTGAGTAGAATTAGTAACAAATAAATAAATATTCTTTCATATTAAAGAGACGTATTTATGTGCATTATTTTCCCAAATGTTGACATTACTAGAGAAATAGCAAACGACAAGAAGCGAGCAGTGAGCCAGCGCCATACATACTATTTTTTATTTAGGTTTTTATTTTTAGAAAATCATAAGTTTTTGTGTAAACTCACATCTGTGATGTCTTTTGTAAGTTTGTAGTTTTATATTATTTTTTTCGCATTTTCTTCACTGCATTTGATTGCTGTGGGTCCGTTGGAGTGGACAAAAGGGGTGTACCTACTTGGAATATTTGAATGTAAGGAATTAATTACTGAACAGCGAGGTGGTGCACAACATATGTTTGTACATACATACATATGTATGTCAGAATTAGTGCAACTATGTATATATGTAAATCCGTACACATGTGTGTATATTATGTAAGTTTCCACCGTGTGGTACTCGTACTCGTATGTACAATTTACACGCGTATTTGGTGGAATTAAAACATAAAAAAAATTCTTAAGCCTCCATAAAATGACATGTGTATCTATTATTTGGACCAGGAATTATTTAATAGCGTTCTACTTATAGCCAACATTATTTTGACAGCCTGGACTTGGAAAAGACCAGCGTAAAGGGAGGACGAAATAATAAAGAAAGATAATTTTGAAAAGTCATCATCGCTACGTAAATATTTAGTAAAAAATACAGTGCTAAGTTTCAAAGCTACTAAACAAATCCCAAAAGTTATTGCTTTGGAATAGAGGACAAAAAACGGTTTTTAGTGCATAATTTTATTTTGCTTCATTGGCATGACGTTGTGGAGTCTATCACAGTGCTGTTGCATTGTTTGGCTGATAAGTTACAAATTAAAATTACAAATTAAAAAATTTCTTACTCATATAGTTCCTTATTTATATTAATGTTATTTACCGGAACTCTCAGAAATCTTTACTAGCATTCGCTATCGATAAAAATATAAATCCAAGAATTTTGTCACGCTTACTAGGTATTCTGGATGTACATATGTATGTATGTATATATAACTTTTATCAAATCTTAGATTTCTATCTTTCTTCAAGTACAAAAGTTCTTGGGGACAGTTTAATTTTCGTACTTACAGACTTTATATTAAAGGTGACTAACTCATAAAGTTAATTCATGGCCCTTTGTATTACGTAAAAAAGAGAAGCAATAAATAGCAAATGACATACACATGTACATATTTGCATGTATACATATGTATGTACTATGTACATACATCATAGGTACATACTCAGCGCTTTACTCATTTTATTATTCCGTATCAGAATTCTTAGTTATTACTTTTATTCTGCGTTTTATATCAAAGACATAAATACACACTTACATACGTAAGTATGCATATATGTATGTATGCATGTTTTTATTTGTATTAACTTGATATTCGTACTATATTATTGTTATTAAAAACCGCGAGCACATTTGTACGTGATAAGAACAAAGAAAGATATCAAAGTACAGGGAACCCTCGTATATTTGAATAAGCAAGAAATATAAATTTTTTCAGAAATTCGATAAACTTTTGAGAAAAATATTTAGAAATACAAGCGTGTACAAGGCATAACCTTGGCACAAAGGCTTCCACTTAACTAGCTTTTGGATGTGAAGCCCGACTGCATGTTTTGCCATTATTTCGAATATGTGGCTCGGTTTCACGAGTCGTTGGCTAGGCCCTTATGCATAAAAAGTGAGCTCTTTCTCAAGAGACTCAACTCAAACTTAATCTCGAGAAAACCCCAAATAATTTACATTTTTTGTATGGAGTTTTATTATTTTTTTTTTATTTTTTTATGAGATCAACCTAATTTGTTTAGTAAAATCAAGCAATTTTAATAATTTGTATGCATATAAAATCCACATTTTACGAAAAAATGAGTATGAGCTATAGCTCGATTTTTATGCATTAGGCCCATAGTTTCCATAGAGGTCTGCAATTTGATTTGGTACCAACCGCAATTTGTATCTAAGGACATCTATCGGATTCGTTGGCTATAAACGAGTTGGGGATGTTCTCACCACTGCTTCAATAGCCGACCAGTCACGGTTGCACTCGAATACGGGAGTACCTAAATCATTGAATTAAATTTCTCGGGCTAGCGTGACTAGATTTTTGACATCTCCTCAGCAAATAGCATTGGATAAGTTGAGAATACTACATTAGATAACTGCTAGTGCAATTCTCTAATCTATGACCTGTTACATTTTACATTATACCTATTAATATAAAAACATACTGAAACATGATGTAAAAGTAGACACAACTTTGCTTTTTATTTCAATTGGTAGTATGTATTAGCAAATTTTTGTTTGAGAACACTATGATCTTCCACCGGCATCCTCTAATGTTAGGGAATTGAGACAATTTTTTTGAATATGCCACTAAATTTATCTTTGCATAATCTTTGGTAATCTGCAATGATTCTTATTTTAAGTGATTTATCCATAACAATCGAAAGTAATAATTACAGCCCGAGTATTATTTTTTCGATCAGCATGTAATTTGCTTTAAGACTCTTGCAAAAATGTTGCGTATACGCCACGGCAATATGCTCATATGTAAAACTAACTTGGAAGTTTAAAGCATATTTCAACGCCATATTCCCACCATTTATAATAAAAATTTCCAACTATTTCTCTTCGGAAATAGTTAGCATAGACTAGGAGGTATGTGTAAGCAAAATTTTAAGCCAAAAATCCTAATGGTTCAGGCTGTATGACGTTTTGAGTTTTATTTTATGAAAAATAAAATAAAAATCAGACTGTGATTTTTATTCTTGCGTAAAAAAATAAAAATTACACATAAAGGGAAAAAATAAAAATTAAAAAATAAAAAACAAAAGCATAATACTTATTCCTGATCAAAAAAGTTAAAATTAAATGATAAAAATTACTTTTGATTGAAAAAATATAAATCGAAGAATAATGATTACATACTGATTTAAATTATTTCGCTTATAGTGATTACCGGCCCTGGTATTTAGTATATGAAACTAACAACACGGTATAAAATATTCTCATGAATGTAGACCGCTGAATATTAGAACCATAAAAACAAATATTTATAAAGCAAAGAAGAAAAAGCGAAATTCTGAGACAAGTAGTTTTTTTTAATTGAAGCGAATAATAGAAAAACATTTTGTGTATAGTATGTACTACATACAGCCATACATTCAAAAATACGTACACTATGTGCTTAAATATTTAGTCATCTACAATTTCTTTCACGCTAAAACCGTCACACGTGCATTATCGCCTTTTATTCGGAATTTGAAGCTGATACATGCAATGTTGACTATTTTAATTTAATTTTTTTTATTCGTGATATTTCAAATGAAGTTACTGATTTGCGCATTGCCTTTCGTGTTCATTTGTAAGTTTTTTTTTAGACAGCGTTAATGAAAAAAATGCAAAAAAATCGGCTGATAGTGCAGTTAACAGAAAAATTTGCAACATGCATTTGCAATAAAACTGTGATGAGTGATGAAAGAATAAAAATATGACACCAAAAAAGAAAAAGCGCAAAACAAAAACAAGTGTACATACCTACATATGTATAAATATTAAATGCACAAATTATTTTCGCCAACTCATCGGAAAACGGTATTTAGTGCAATTTCTCTTCCAGCCTCCTACAGCACTTGAATACTTACGCCCATAGCATGCTTCTTAATTTACGGTTACATATTTTATATAACCAGGTACATAACTTATTAATATTCAATATGTATGTGTGTATATACATAAGTATGTATGTATATATGTACATATGTAAGTAAATATATATGTTTATAACAAAGATCGAAAATAACAGTTAATCATTCTAAATTTGGTTATAATCGGCCTTATTCCGACGAGGTAACATAATTTACTTTACTGGTGAAATGAAGAATCCCTTTTCGTATTCTGGCAGCAGAAAAATTAAGTTGTCACCTCAATACGTGGTAACAATTTGTTACCATTTTCAGCCCGATTCCATTCCGTTCGTATGGAAGTGCTTTGACAGCGTTACCATTTCTGCCAGAGTACTAATTAAAAAGAGCAAACAATTTTCAGCAACATAAATTACCAGTAAAGTAAATTTGCGCTAACGCTCAGAATAGGACTGAATAGCACAGATTACACTACTTCTCATTGAACGTAATATAGTACCGACCCTTAATGTGACCCATCCGCCAAAATAAACACAGCCGAGGAGTGAGACAGGAGTAGTGCACCGGTTTTGGCTCTGATATAATACATATTTAATGGTGTGGTGTTGAGCAAATTCAATAATGCAATTTAAATCTTAATTGACTCAACTAGTTTGGTATGTCTAAACATAATATTTGGTAGATCAAGCATAGAAATGTTTAGCTTCTTTTGGTCTTTTTTTCGCGAACAATACCCACAAAACAATTTGTTCCGAATTCTTTTGGAAATCGTTACGCCGCATCGAAAAAATTTTCCGGAAACGGAATCGATTTAGTTTCGAAATCGTAACGATTTTGGTATGAGAGGGTTGACACGACTTCGTAAAGAAATAGTCTTAACGATTTCGTAAAGAATGCTCTTAACTAAATCGAAACGATTTATCGTTACGAAATCGTTTCGATTTAATCTTTGCGAAATCGTTTAGAAATTTCCTATGCCATTTTTTTAATATATATATTTCCTTATTAATTAATCACTTTTTATTAATTTATATATTACATTTGTACAGATATGTATATATATATGTATTAACTAATAAATCAAATTCATTCACATAACATATACCAGTTCTTCAAATACCGATTCCGCCAAAGCGATGTTCGCTTCATCCAATATCAAGCTCGCTGGATTCTGTGGAAATAGGACAAGTATATTTTTATTAATTTTTTTTTGCAATACGAGTGATTCTGCATGTTTGTACATACCTTTATAAGTGCATGTGCTATGACTACACTTTGTCTTTGTCCACTGCTAAGCATCATACCTCGTTGTCTCACCAGCATATTCAGTCTATCGGCTAGCTGTGCGATGATTTCTTCAACTTGTCTTCAAAGGTTGCATCGCTTATTGTGTACCGGGGTTTAGTCCATATATTAGATTATCGCGTATTAAGCTGGACAACAACATGGGTTCCTTTAGAGGACATATATTAATATTAGGCGAACTTTTTTATAAATCGAAGATTCAATTTACCTGATTAAGACCAATATAATTACGTAACCATAGGTACTGGATTTAGCGCTCTCAAATCGTGATCATCCAGAGCGTGTAGTGGATCCCAGAGACACAAAAATAGTGTGGGGATTGTTGTACTATTCACAAATTCATTTTCTTTTATTTTTTTTATTTTTCATTTTCTTTTTTTTTTTTGAAGTTCAAAATTAAGAATTACACTTTACGAAATCGTTTCGAAATCTTTAAGATAGAGCGATAGACTGTCGACTTTGATCAAAAAAATTTTATTTCCGAAAAATTTAGATTTCTGTTTACGAAATCGGAACGAATTCCATAAGCTGTAGCGGAAGACTTTCGAGTTTGTTCAGAAAAGTCTGACTACAGACAAAATCGAAACAAATTGTTTTGGTGCAGTGAAATAACGCCCGTGGAATTAACGCCCGCGGGTGTTATTTCCTTTCTTGAAAAAGAAATAATTCCCGCGGGCGTTATTTCGTTTGATCCACGGGCTTTATTTCTCTTTCGGAAGGGCAATTAAGCCCGCAGACGGGGGTTTTTTTTTTTAAATATGGTGTATTAGGGAAAAAAGCGCCGCAAGCGAAAAATTGGAATAAAAAATCGCGAGATTAAAAGTATCGCGCGATTTTTAATTCCAATTTTTCGATTCTTTCAATTTTTTTTAAATCCCCTTCTAAATATTCAAATACTCAATCAAAATAAACAAAGCTTCAGTAAATTTCTATAATCATTTATTAGTAACAATTTTCAAGGTCTCTAAGTAAGTAAATATTTAAATACGCAATCAAAATAAACAAAACTTCATTACATACATATTGGCACTTTCAGACCACAATCTAAGCAAATACTCATATAGAGTTTTCAAAAATTTGACGACAAACCGGGCACAAAATATTTCTATTGCCATTTACGATTGCAACCTTACTGTGCTCTCCAAAGCAATCCGCACACAATTTAAAGTGATTGCATGGACTTAAGAGAACATCGCATGGCTTGGTAAAACAAATAACACACAACAACATGCTTTGACTCTCGCAAAAATTGTCCGCCGTTTCTTCATAGTCGCGCGATTTTTTATTCCAATTTTTCGCCTGCGGCGCTTTTTCCGATACTAATACACCATATTTAAAAAAAAAACTAAAAATTGGAATTAAAAATCGCGCGATTTTCTTGGGAAATAACGCCCGCTGGCGTTAATTCCACGGACGTTATTTCACTGCACCAATTGTTTTGTGGGTACTTATGTATATGCATGTACATATCTACATATATATGTATATAGATTAGGGTGGTCTCCAAATGTATGGAGAAATATTTTCGATCATATTTCTTGACCCTCACCCACTAATATAATAATAATACAATGGCGCTATTATAACTCTGACGAGTTTTATGGCCGAGCTTCTCTCCCAATTCGAGGTGTGCTCCTTTTTGTTTTTCCTACTAATTGGGTGGACCTACAGTTTTATGCCGGCTCCGAACGGCGAATGCATTTTTTGTGAGAAGCTTTTTCATGGCAGAAATACTCTCGGAGGGCATGCCGCCCACTGCCGAGAGGTGACCGCTGCTCTTAATAATAATTGTATTTTTACTAATTAGAAAAATTGTTTTGGTGTTTGGCTCGGACCGTGGTTTGAACCCGAGACCTCTGGCATAGCAGGCGAGCACTCTACCCACTGCACCACAGCGACCCTCACCCACTATGTCCATGCTAATATAGTCGAAAATACCAAATAAAAATTTTGTCCCGATTGGAGATGGTTAAGAAGGTCTGTCACACGGTGGTCAAAGTTCGCTTTTACTAAAATATATGTGTTATATTTTTTTTTTTGTGCTTTTACCGATGTAGGGGGTGAGACCGAAGAAAATCGCTAATTTGATCTTAGGGTCCACCCTAATATACATAGATACATATGTTGACTCCTTTAGTTCCGTTTTGCAGCAACAATTTGAGGTTCCATTACATAATAGAAATCTGCCCGCGCTAGAAGTTTTATTTTTTATGTAGATATGCATGTATGTTTTTGCTTTACTGACAGTAATATGTTTCTTTTTCTCATTAACTTATACTCTGTATTCTCCTAAAAGGTACACAGGGTTATTGTTTTCAGTGATAAAAAAGAGTGTTTAATTTAGTGTCAATTGATAAGATATAAAATGTGCTTCATATCATCATAAAAACATAGAACGTATAAAGAAGTATGTATAAGATACGCGTATGAAACAAAATTCAAAACAACAAATAAGCGAGACTTGAAAAAAATCTATGAAAAATATAATTGTTAAGGCCATTTAGTGCTGGATTTATTTTTACATTATTTCTCTTTGGCACTTTCGAAATCTCAATGGAATTTTTATTCGAGGCGTGCTCCTTAATTTATTGTTTTTCCTACTACTTAATTGGGTGGTCCTACAGTTTTATGCCGGCTCCGAACGGCGAATGCATTTTTTGTGAGAGAAGCTTTTTCATGGCAGAATTACACTCGGAGTGTATGCTGTCCACTGTCGAGAGGTGACCGCTATTTCTAAAACCCAATTAATTGGGGTTTAATTAATTAGATAAAACTTTTTGGTGTTCGTCCGGACTGGGGTTAGAACCCGAGATCTCTGTTATGACAGGCGAGCACTCTACCCTACATCGGACACGACATACATACATATGTACATATGTTTTTATATATTTGACTTAATTTTTGATTACAGCCAGTTTTTAGAAGTTTTTGAGATCAGGGCTGGAGTTACATATGTATACATATATGAACAATGTACATAAATTTCTATGTTTATTTTTCGAATGCATTTATCATTAAACAAATTCACTTCTAAATGCACTTTAAAAGCATTATTTTTAACGTTGTTACCTAATTGTTAAGAATACATGTTTTGTTAATGTTTATATAGATATGTACATATGTATGTATGTATGTATCTAGTGACTACACCTGGTTATAATCCAATCCCATGCAACACATTGGGCAAAAAAAATATTTTTCAAATAAATAGTAATTCTCCAAAATTCACGAGCTGACTAATGTCATATGAATTGGATAATTTAGTACATTTATAAGGGAATATTGTGCGACATCTTGAGGGTTATTGTCTGTGGCACAATGACTCCAACTCTGGATGAAACACTTATGTACATACAGAGGTAAAATTTCTTTGCTATAGCAATTTTAAATAAAACATACATATGTAAAAAAGTGTTGGGACTTTCTTAATGTTTTTCGGTTTAAAATTTATCTAAAATCAAAAAAGCTGAATCAAATCGAAATGTTTTCTTATAAAAAAGCTTGCATTGAAACGAAAATTTTTATTTTTACCATAAATTTTTTAGGGAGAGACATGATTCAATAATAACGGTTTTCTTATGTGATTAGCTGACTTCTTCCTCTTCTTTCAGAAATACGCAAACGCTAGTATTTTGTTTTTGTTAACATATACCACACACACACGCACACTAGTATTTCCGTGGGTGAATTCCTGTCAAATTCTTTTACATTCCTGTTTCCATGGCATTTTATTTCGCGATACGTAAACCTTTATTATTGAATCATGGGGAGAGAGAAATCTATTTGATTGTGTGATGAGCGTTTTGAATCCACAAAAAAAAAAACATTTTAAAGCAGTGTTATGCCTGGTTTTCACTAGGTCATATATGACGTCAAATATTGTCAAACAAATGAAAACGGGTTGGCATATTGTGTCAAATGCGTTTGCAGTCAGTTTTGACCACTCGCTGTCATATAAAATGACAGCCATATGAAAACACTCAAATTGTAGTTTGCCAGCGCATTGGGCAACATTTGACACACAAAATTCATTTGCCAGCGTGTTGGCAAACTTGTTTCGTTTGTCAAGCTCACAGCTGATTCGCAGGGCCCCGGAGCGTGTCAAGGAGCGAAGAGCTAAGGAGCTATGGCTTTTTCACGGAGCGGAGCTGGAGCTCAAATTACAGGTAGAAGCTGGAAGTGGAGTTAAAAATCACTAGCTGTTTACATATCTATATCTGTGGCCACAAGCAATAACTGCTTAAGTCGACTTAGGAACATTATTTCTTTTAAAACTCTATAGTTCTGTAAAAACCCCATTCTTATAACTTAATTCAATAAAAAGATATAAATAAAAACATATAGACTTAACTTACAATAGAGGTATATTAAACTTGCTAAGTAGATGTATATACTTAATGAAATTTCTGCATGACATTTTGTTTTATTTACAAAATTTGATCGTAACATTGTAAATGGCTCACTGATTTTGCGTCCATGGTTTTTAATCGATTTTTTTTGATTTGTTAAGAAACGCCTTCGAATAAAAATATAAAAATAAGATTTTCTGCACTGCCAACAAAAAAAAAATGCCGAAGAAAACCACAATTTCTTCTTTTAAATTGAAAAAGTAAAACTGACAATGTGTCAGACTTGGGTTTTACCGAAATTTATAAATTTAAGCAACAAAATCGTTCGGTAAAGTGATAAACTTTGCTTAAATATATTTTCATACAAATTTTGACAGATAATTTATCACAATTAATATTTTATCACTCTACCGCATTTACTAGCAGTTTACCACTTTAGATGAAGACCCTTAATATTTTATTGGAATTCATAAAAAAATTTAAATGAGCAAAAAATGTTTCAATGCATATAAAAATTTTGTAGATGTATTGAGCTTTGTACTTACAATACGAGAGCGTTGAGCAGGCCTGCTATAGAGAATAAAGGTAGGTTTAAAAACGAAGATGGTTTTAAAGCGATCCTAGGTTATGCCAAATAGTATCGAGTTTACCTTTATCTCAGGTAAGCGTTGAGCGTCTCTTTTCATCATTAAAAATTGTCGTATCTGATTTAAAACAGTCTTGTCGATTTGAAGCGGAGCCAATATATAAAAAATCGGAGCGACAACGGAGCCCTATGCAAAAAAAGGGTGGGAGCTAATGCCTATATGACACTACGTTTTTTCTTGTTTTTTTTTGGTGTGGAATACCCATCGAAAGTCAAAATACAAAAACAATTCTTCTGTAGGTTGAAAAGAGGCAAAAACTCCCTCAAAAACAATTTGATTGACATTAAACGTCAAACTAAATGAAAATAATATTTATTTCAAGAATTAATTTTTTTTGGAAATTTGAATTTAAATTACTGAAATAAAAGTTATGAAACTCAGATGGCAGAGTAGCTGTGTATTCCATGTTATAAAGAGAAGCCAGTACGCAGTATACTTTTTCTTCCGGACTTCTTCTTTCCCCTTACGGCCAAAGCAGATACTTACAAGAGGCAAATTTAAAATTTGTATTTCCATATATTTTTTATTTTAAATATAATTTATTTTATAGTTGTCAAATTGAAACAATTGTCAGAAAAAACTGCCGAATGCGAAAAAACCTACCGAAATACAAGGTGGCTCGTTGGTTTTTAACCGCCTAGATGGTATTTTGTTGGTATTTTGTTTGGTTTTTTCAATATAGCTTGCTCGCTTGCACCAACGCAAAACTGTATTTGACCATCTCCTTCACACAAAAAACCTTGTAGAATACCAGAAAAAAACGTAGTGTCATATGGGCATAAGAGCAGCAAAAAGTTTTGGGAGCGGAGCAAACGAAAAAATCCTTTGCACCGGGGCCCTGGTTTGTCGAGCGCACAGCTGATTGTGATTGTGCGAGTATTATAAATTTATTTATTTATTTTGTTAATAGTATTTTAATTTCAGAAAATGGAAGAGGTAGTAAACGATTCCCAAGTTTTTGTGCAACCTAGTAATAGCACCACCACAAGAAAACCACGGGTGAGAAAACTGACCTTGCTGTCCGGCTGTCAAAAGCTTTTACCTCACGTTTGACGATGAAAACGGACTGTCAATCAACTGACACCAAAATTTGACGGCAATTTTGGCCCACACTGCTCTATCGACTTCATGTCAGTTTTTGAAACCTAATGAAAACACAGTTGACTCAAAATGACATATTGTCATCTAGGGCAGTGATTTGACGTCAGTGAATTTGACCTAATGAAAACCAGGCTTTAAAGTATGCATGCAATTTGCTTTAAAATTCTTACAAAAATGTTGCGTATACGCCACGGCAACGTGCTCATTTGTAAAACTGGCTTAGAATTTTAAATCTAATTACATGCTTACATTAACACCATTCATAATAAAATTATTTTGTGATAGTGCGAACATACTGATTTTTTTGGTAAAAATTTTTAAAATAATTATTTTCGATTCTTGGTTTTTGTTGTTTGTTTGACAAATTTGGAAAGCGTAAATTTGAAGATGAATTTAGTTTGCAGCATGATACAAACAATCAAGGTAGTTCCATTTCACTTTGACATTGTCATTTTTGATTATAATATGGATTATTGACGTCTCATTTTAAGTCAAAAATATAGAATAGCGTTGCCCAATCAAAAGTTTTTGGCTGAGGATATATTTGAACAAAATATTGGGTATTTTAAATGAAATGGTGTTTTACACATATGCTAATCAACAAAACAAATGAGCCGATGTAATGAGCTTTTCAAAGAAAATAAAAAAATAAGTTATTCATAAAAAACAAAATAGATTTATGCAGTTATTAAAGTCGAAAAATGGTATCAAACCGTCCTTTATACAATATTTGAAAACTGTTCGATTTTTTATGAATAAGGTAAGAGTTCTTGATTTTCTTTATATGTATTATTTATTGCGTACGTATAAATATATATATGCATATTTGGTTTCAATGTTTTATACAAGAATATTTCCACATTTAAAAAAAAATATTTATTAAAAAAATTGTAGTAGCAGTTGTAAATTGAATGTAAATTTAGTTTAAATTTTTATGTTGCAATTTTCTTTAGTTTTTACTTACGTTACTAAATTTATTTTCCTTTATTTTATTATTTACCTAATTCTGAAATAGATTCTTCGCAAAAAAATCTTTTTAGTACCTTTTCATCTAAATTAAATTTTGTATTTACTAATAAATTTTGCATATACGCATGCCATCGACCGCACTTGTTTTTTCGGTTGCAAGTTCATAAGTCGTGCCAATATTCCTAATTTCTAAACCACTGAAATTTTTCAATGAAATTCACAGGAGGTGTAGTGGGAATGTAGTACCTATGTACTATATTCCACAAACTTGCCGCAACTTATTTTAAGAATAAATCTTATTTTTTATATAATTATTTTTGATCTGATGTTATGAAGAATTTAACACGTAAATGTGCGTATTTATATATATATACATATATCAATATTTAAATTTAAAAAATTCGTTTTGTTGCAATCGATACCATGATTACCATGGAAATAAAAAATAACATAAATGGAGGATTTTTAGCACTGAATATGGCAGCACGAAATGTCATAATCCATATAATTGTCAGGTGGTTAATATGGCGACAAAAATTTGACGTTTACACTACCTTCTTTCTTGTATCATGGTTTGCAGTCTAAAAAGTTTGAAATATAGAGTGAAATTTTCAACCGTGTAATAAGTATTTACACAACGGCTCCATATAACTTTTTTATTTTTTGAAAGATTTTTAAAGGTGAAATTTACATTCAATTGAAGTGTAAATTAAAGCGCAAATTTGACCAAGTTTCCCACTGTGCGTCGCATGCACTCGCTTTTGCGCGCCCATTCCTATGCGCTTAGCGAACTCGAGCGCGGGTTTACAATGTTGAAAGAAAGGCCGCTGTAAATACTTTATTTAAATTGTTGATTTATTTTTATATAATTTTGTGTTTTTGTTCATTTGTTTTTTTTTTTTGTTTTGTGTTGTCATTTCATTTTGAGGGAATTGTGCCACTTGATGAATTGTCGCGTTGACATTCGTAATGATCTCGTTAATTTGATTTCAATAAAGCGTTTTATTTGTTGAATGAACCAGGAGAGTCAAGTTAATGATTTATTTATTTATTTTTTTTATTTGCGATTTAACTGGCGTATCTATCATTGTTGTAGAAAGAAAGCGCTGCCCATCATTGTTTATCAACATGAAATGTGTCCGACTGATCATTACGGTGGCATTCAGTAGCTATCGACAGTGATGATATAGGTACATATGTATGTATATATACTCATACATATGATCTGTATACATATGTACATACATACATATGTACTTATGTTTGTAATTTACGAGTATAAGTAACACTCGACATGCCTCATTGCACTTAGGCTTTGCCACCTGTAACGCCCCAACTGTAAGGTACAGTCGCAAATAAAAATTTTCGATCAATAGTTGTTTCAAGTTTTTTCCTTGTTTCACGTTGTTGCTTTTTTATAAAATGCTTACACGTAGCCAAGCTATTATTTATTAGAAGAGTATTTTTAATTTTAAAAACCTGGGAATCTTTCATTATACACAATATAAACAAAAAATGTTCTATATTACTGATGAAAGAATAAAAAACAAATTTTTAGAAATCAGCGAGTATATACTACTACTGGCTGAAAAACAGACATGAATAATTTCATAATTAATTAGAAGTTTTTAATATTTCAAAATTCTCTGCAAATTTATAAAATCGTCTGTACCCAGTTTGTTTATTTCCGGAGCTACACAACTTTGATATGGATTTTCGAGTAGTACATTGGATTTTAATACTCGAAAATCCGGTTTACGTTTTCAACATTCCAACGTCTAAAATCCAATTGATTCCTTCTAAACTCGATTTGAGAAGTGGGTTAAAACATTTTAAGAAGTTGAAAACAAATCACAACAGTACGAAAACTTTCGCTGCTAACTGTGATCCGCCCTAAATGGGGTGGGAAATATCAACCAAATCCGTTGTTTGAATGTCACACCTTTGCACGCCATGGAAATTTCTATTATTTATTTATTTACTTTTATACATTCATTCAAACATACATATAAAGCCTTGTAAAAATATATTTGTTTTATTACATTTGTTTATTTACAAATATGTATGTATGTATGTATGTATGCAACTACAAAAATGCGAATTGACAATGATCTTGTATGGCTATTCCAAATTGTTGTCTTTGTAGAACAAATTTTAGTTTAAACAATAATTTTGTTTTAAATCAAACTCAATAAATTTCCAGATTCTGTTTAACTTAATTAGAGGATGGCTTCGTGTGTAAAAGTCCACGTAAGTGGGGAAAGCTTCTGACTGCCATCCACCTGGGGGTGGCCAGAGCGATTCTTTTGCATGCGGAGCAAGCAGCTCACGACTTCCGCGCAGTGTCCTCTGGATAGCCACCGAACACCCGTTTGGTGGTGAACTAAAGTGAGAAGGCGACAACTCGACAAGGCCACTCCGACATATTCGGTTTAAGGGCTTGTTGAGGGGAATAACTGCAGCGTCTGTTCACCAGAAGGTGCGGCTGCGAGCGGGCGTCTGTCTTGGAGCAAGCGGCTCGCTATATAAACGTGTAACAATATACAACTCCCGCAGGGCGGGTTGTGCGTCGGGCTTGGGACCCACCACGTAAAAATCCTATCCAATGAAAACAACAACAAAGCCTCGGATGAGACCACCCCTTTCTGATGACAACCACGGCAAACGTTTAAAGGACTATGATTTGAGGGTAAGCACCTGGAACGTCCGGACCCTTAATTGGGAAGGTGCCTCTGCCCAGCTGGTTGATGTCCTCGAAAGAGTGAAAGCTGACATTACCGCCACACAAGAGATGCGGTGGAAGGGGCAAGGCAAGAAGAAATGTGGGTCTTGCGATATATATTACAGTGGCCATGCAGAGGAGCGTATATTTGGTGTTGGTTTTGTGGTGGGAAAGAGACTCAGCCGCCGAGTACTGTCGTTCACGCCAGTGAACGAGCGTCTAGCCACCATCCGCATCAAAGCGAGATTTTTCAACATATCTCTCATCTGCGCCCACGCCCCGACGGAAGAGAAGGACGATGCGATCAAAGACACTTTCTATGAGCAGCTAGAGCATGCCTACGACCGCTGCCCCCGTCACGACATTAAGATTGTGCTTGGCGATTTTAATGCCAGGGTGGGTAAAGAAGGTATCTTTGGCAGCACAGTCGGAAAATTCAGTCTCCACGACGTAACCAGTCCCAATGGGACGAGGCTGATCGACTTCGCCGGGTCACGAAACATGGTCATTAGCAGTACCAGATTCCAGCACAAAAAAATACACCAAGCCACATGGCTGTCTCCTGATCGAAAAACGCGGAATCAAATTGATCACGTCATGATCGACGGCAGACACAGCTCCAGCATCCTAGATGTGCGCACAATCCGTGGTCCCAATGTCGACTCCGACCACTATCTTGTAGCAGCCAAGGTACGCACCCGCCTCTGTGCAGCAAAGAATGTGCCAGCAGGACAGCAAGGAAAGTTTGAAGTCGAAAGGCTGCACATGACGCAGACAGCCAATCAATACACCACTCGGCTCTCACTCCTGCTCTCTGAGAGCAACCCTTCACCAAACGATGTATCTGAGGAATGGGAACACATCGCTCGTTCACTTCGTATCGCCGCTGAGGAATCTATAGGATACAAGCGAGCCCACAAAAACACCTGGTACGACAAGGAATGTCGCGATGCCTCGGAAAGAAAGAACGCCGCCTACAGGGCTACATTGTGTGCGGGCGCAACGCGAAGCGTATGGGAGCGTTATCGAACGGCGAAGAAGGAAGAGAGGCGCCTTTTTCGAAAGAAGAAAAGGGAGGCTGAAAGGCGCGAGTGTGAAGAGCTTGAGATGCTGGCGGGTAGGAACGATGCTCGAAAATTCTATAAAAAAATCAGGCGGATGACTGAAGGTTTCAAGACCGGGGCAAATTCCTGCCGGAATGATAACGGTGATCTGGTAACTGATGTCCAGAGCATACTTAAGTTGTGGAGGGATCACTTCTCCTCCTTGCTAGATAATGGCAACAGTGAAAGTGCGGAAGGAGAAGATGTACGACCCGAATCCCCAATAGCAGATGATGGTAGGCATGTTCCACCACCTGATCATGACGAAGTGCGAATAGCAGTATGTAGGCTTAAGAATAACAAGGCCCCGGGCGCTGACGGCTTGCCAGCCGAGCTATTCAAACATGGTGGCGAAGAGTTGATAAGGAGCATGCATCAACTCCTATGCAGAATATGGTCGGACGAGCGCATGCCCGACGATTGGAACTTAAGTGTGCTCTGCCCAATCCACAAAAAAGGAGACTCCACAGTACGCGCCAATTATCGTGGGATAAGCCTCCTGAATATCGCATATAAGGTCTTAGCAAGTGTATTGTGCGAAAGACTGAAGCCTATCGTCAACAATCTGATTGGACCTTATCAGTGTGGCTTCAGACCTGGTAAATCTACCATCGACCAGATCTTCACAATACGACAAATACTGGAAAAAACCCATGAAAAAGGATCCGACACACACCATCTCTTTGTCGATTTTAAAGCCGCTTTTGATAGCACGAATAGGAATTGCCTGTATGCCGCAATGTCTGAATTTGGTTTCCCTGCTAAACTTATACGGCTATGCCAAATGACGTTGACTAACACCACCAGCTCCGTCAGAATTGGGAAGGACCTCTCCGAGCCGTTCGAGACCAAACGAGGTTTCAGACAAGGTGACTCTCTTTCGTGCGACTTCTTCAATTTGATGCTGGAAAAGATAATACGAGCTGCAGAACTTAACCATACAGGAAGCATCTTATATCACAAGAGTGTGCAACTGCTGGCGTACGCCGATGACATCGACATCATTGGCACTAACACGCGCGCCGTATGTTCTGCCTTCTCCAAGCTGGATAAAGAGGCTAAGAAAATGGGTTTGGCGGTCAACGAGGACAAGACGAAGTACCTCCTGTCATCACACAAAGAAACAGCACGCCTTGGCAGCCACGTCAATATTGATAGCTACAAATTCGAAACTGTTAAGGACTTCGTCTATCTGGGAACCAGCATTAACACCAAGAATGATGTCAGCACGGAGATCCAACGAAGAATCACGCTTGCCAATAAATGCTACTTCGGACTAAGTAGGCAACTGAAAAGTAAAGTCCTCTCTCGACAAACAAAAATCACACTCTACAGGACGCTCATCGTTCCAGTCCTCATGTACGGCGCAGAAGCATGGACAATTTCAAAATCAGATGAGATGGCACTTGGAGTATTCGAGAGAAAAGTTCTTCGTAAGATTTATGGACCTTTGCGCGTTGGCGTGGGCGAGTATCGACGGAGATTTAACGATGAGCTGTACGAGCTTTACACAGACATCGACATTGTTCAGCGAATAAAGATCCAGCGGCTGCGTTGGGCAGGTCATGTCGTGAGAATGGACGAAGGCGCTCCGGCCAAGAAAGCATTTCTATCGAAACCCGCTGAACGCAAAAGAAAAGGGAGACCTCCACTGCGTTGGGAAAATCAGGTGGACAGCGATGCTGCCTCCCTAGGTGTTCCCAAGTGGCGCCATGCTGCACGAAACAGAAGCAATTGGCGCGCTCTGTTGGACTCGGCCAGAATCGTCTAGACGGTTAAGCGCCAATCAAGAAGAAGAAGAAATATAGGTTCATAGGTAGCTTTAAATAAGTGAGATAAATAAGTGTGTGTTACTAATTAAGAACAAATGGGTTCAATATTGAGGACTAACTGGTATCTTTGGCTACACACTTCGCTAGCAAAATCCTTTTTTTTGATGTGTAAACATCTTTGCTGTAGCTACGAGTAATTTCGAAAAACAGGTAAAGTTTACGCATAAACATGTAAATGCGTAAACGAGTAAACATGTAAATGCGTAAACCGTAAATGACCTTGGCATTGTCAGTGGTAGGTAGGTAGCTAGGCATGTACTTACAAATGCTTGCATGCATAGTCGTGCAAATGCAAATATCAGCAACAACAGCAACGAAGCGAAGCGAAGGACCCGGATGATCCTTGAATGTTTCTGAGCAAAATTGGTATGAAATAAAGGTTCTGAGCAGGTATTCTATACGGAGCTCTACTCTTCATGATTCCTATGTCGAGTCCCGAGATATGGGGAAATACGAGGACCTGGATGATCCTTGAATGTTTCTGAGCAATATTGGTATCAAATGAAAGGTGTTGAGCAGGGATACTACATGGATGTCTATTCTTTATGATGTCTAGGTCGGGTCCCGAGATATGGGCCAGAATGAGGACCGGATGATCCTTGAATGTTTCTGAGCAATATTGGTATCAAATAAAAGGTGTTGAGCAGGGCTTTCACATAGAGCTCTATTCATTTTGTGAGTCCTAGGTCGGGTCCCCAAATATGGGTCAAAATGTTACCCCGGATTAACCCGGAATGTTTCTGAGCAATATTGGTATCAAATGAAAAGTGTTGAGCAGGACTTCTATACGGAGCTCTACTCTTTATGATTCCTAGGCCGGGTCTCCAGATATGGGTCAAACGTGGACTCTGATGGTCTTGCATGTTTCTGAGTAATACAAAACAAAAGAAAATAAAAAATCAAAATTTAAAAACCAAAAACCAAAACAAACAAAAACAACAAAATAGTAGCAGTCACAATGAGAACAAAAATTACAAAAACTATAGTCGCATTTTAATCCATAGAAAACCAGGAAAAAAGGAATAAGGAAAAGGGAATAAATATCCGATTTCGAAACTGTTTACACATCAATGTTTATGAATACTCGTTATTCACGCTTTAATTTTTTTTCTTATGAGGAAACATTGTGCCAGTCGTTGGCATTGCCACAAATGCAGAGAGACTAGCGAGCTATGGCCAGGCGTTGATCTGTCTAGACTCTAGACAAATAAGCGTCAAGCAAAATTAAAAGGAAGAGACAAAAATGCTCCAAACTTGCCATTTAGGCTTGTCAATTAAGGAACTTTTTTTCAACATAAATTCTCCCTCAAACCCGATTAACCGCTTTGCCCGCATGTACCAACCGCATCTATCAATGGAATACCACCAGTGGTCAATGGCACTGACTAATTTCGTATAAAATTACATTTGTACATCCATACATACATACAAATGTACGTACATACATACATACATATATCGAATGACAACAAAGAAATAGTAATTCAGTGATTGCCTAAATCAGGGCTGCTCAACGCTCTCGTATTGAAAGTACAAAACTCAATACATCTACAAATTTTGTATATGCACTGAAAAATTTTTTTGCTCATTTAAATTTTTTTATGAATTCCAATAAAATATTATTTTAGAATTTATTTTCAAATGGTACTATCACATACATACAAATTTTTTTTATTTTTTATATGAAAATTTTTTGAATACTAATTTTTTTCAGTGCTTTTTGAATATTTTTTTCATTACATATTTGTTATTGTAAATTTCGATTTCTTACGGCAGTGCTCGAGCTCCTATACAAAGTGACTTTGCTCTGCACATTCAATATGAATCATAGGCCCATACATATACAATTTTTTTTATATCTGAGTGCTTATGGGAGTGCAAAGAAAATTTTATTTTCATATTTGAAGTGAAAATATGTATCTGTGCCTATGATTCGGTACAAAACAAAAACAATTGTGCTTTGAGTGCCTATGAGGTGAGCAGCCCTGGCCTAAATCATGGAAATCTCGCAACCCAACGCTTTGGCACAATAATGAATCATTATTGGATCATTTAACTATGCACAGACCACGAATGCTCCTGCAACGTCCCGTGTTCTTTGTGCTTGAGACCAAAAGCAATCCTTTCGCTTTCAATTCATTATAATTTTGTGTAGTACACGTAAGAGCTGGCATATGTACATAAATACCCAGCAAAGAACCTACGCCTTATTTAAGAATTATAACAGAAGATTTAAAGACATCATAAATAAGGCCTGCAAATTTTAAGGGAAGCTAAGTTGTGTAGCGTAAGGCTTTTAATACGGCAGATTTTCCTGTGTTGATGTCATCGAGCCATAAGGAATACTCTCTCTCTCTCTCAGAGAACACACCTTATTTGTAAGGCTTATACGCATGCGAAGTAAATCTTATTTAAGGCCTTATTATGGCCTGACAATCAGGTATTATGTGGTGTATTTATACCTTATAAATGCCTTATTAATAACGTATTTTTTGTTTAGCTGCATAATTCAAATTTTTTGCGCAATTTAAGCGTTCCAGAAATTTAATAATAAAAAATATATTCTGCTAGGGTTAAACATTATTATTCCAGGCCCGTAGCTAGGGGGGGCATTGTGGGGCAATGCCCTACCTTAAAACTAGAATGCCCTACCTTAAAAAGGCCAACAAGTGATATCAATTACACTGTAGGTAAATTTTTAACTTTTGAAATATCACAGAGAAACGCCGAGACAGCCCAATTTAATTTTTGGCTGTAGAATACGATGGCGTTTTCAGAAAGTCAAAGTTAGCTCTCGTTTTCGAGAAATTTAGGAAATAAGTTTCAGAGCTCCGAAGGTAATTTTTTCCCGTTTACAAACTTTACTTAGGTTTTGAACCCTTTTCTCGCGTAAGGGTTTTGACGGTTGTTCTTACTTAATTGGGGCATTCTAAATTCAGTGCCATCATTAGTTTTTCCAAACTGCCTTCGGTTTATGAGATAACGGTATTTAAAAAGTACCATCAATTTGGACTTTTTTGTTAATAACTCAGTCAGTTTATGAGTTAAATTGCCCAAACTTTGCACGTGACCATATTTTAGCATTACCTTAACTTTTCCTGAAAATAATTGAAATCGGGTGACTATAACATATAGCTGCCATACAACCGATTGTTCAGATGTGGACATTTTGGGGTATAGCTTCGCTATTTAAACAGATAAGGACATGGAAATTTGGAGAATTTGTACTCGTATTGGCCTTAATCTATTCCCTGAAAATCGTCGAGATCGGGTCACTATAAAATATAGCTACCATACAGCTGATTGTTCAGATATATGGTTTTGCACTTTTATTTTTTTATAACTCCGAAAAGAGTCATTCTGCGTGAAAGAGCAACATAAAGACTTTCATTCAAAATGAATAGGTGAAAAATTTTCTCATATACGATTTCCACATATCTGCATCAGTTATTGCACTTTTGTGCAGCCAAAGTTGAAATTTCACCATAGGCATTTTTTTCAAGCCCAATAACTCATATGAGTCTTTCTTTTACAAATCGGACACCTATTGTAACCTTACACTGAACAATCAGTAGTATTGGAGCTATATGTTATAGTGACCCGATCTTGACAATTTTCAGTGAATAGATTAAGATCAATACAGGTCGAAATTCTCTAAAGTTTCATGTCCTTAGCTGTTTAAATAGCGAAGTATACCCCAGAATGTCCACATCTGAACAATCGGTTGTATGGCAACTATATGTTATAGTCACCCGATTTCAATTATTTTCAGAAAAAGTTAAGGTAATGGTAAAATATGGTCATGTGCAAATTTTGGGCAATTTAGCTCATAAACTGACTGAGTTATTAACAAAAAAGTCCAAATTGATGGTACTTTTTAAATACCGTTATCTCATAAACCGAAGGCAGTTTGGAAAAACTATTGATGGTACTGTATTTAGAATGCCCCAATTAAGTAAGAAAAACCGTCAAAATCCTTAAGCGAGAAAAGGGTTCAAAACCTAAGTAAAGTTTATAAACGGGAAAAAATTACCTTCGGAGCTCTGAAACTTCTTTCCTAAATTTCTCGAAAACGAGAGCTAACTTTGACTTTCTGAAAACGCCATCGTATTCTACAGATATAAATTGTATAATTTATCCATTAAATTTTTAAATTTACTAATATTTTAAGGTTTTAAGTTAATAAAACTAATAGCCTTCAAAGCTATAAATATTAGTAAATAATCTCTTAAGCCTTAGTAGTATTTAAATTACTCCTTTAGATTTGTGATATTTTGACCTCCCTACAGTGTTATTATAATTAAATTTTTTGTTTGAGATAAAAAATTATTTCGGTTGCAATGTATGATATCGCTAGCTTAGAGTGCAAACTGTGTAAGTCCAATTTTATGAAAAGGCGTATGTATATGTAGCACGCTAGAAAAACCAAATACGCACCACGCTAAACAAGTCTGTGATACTTGCCATATTTCTACTCGTTGTTATTCAGTGATACGCAAATTGTGTAAGTCCAAAAAACGAAGAAAATTGTGTAAGTCCAAAATAATTACATGAACAAAAAATTTTTTTTCATTTTGAATTTTTTTCTTTTTTAGTTTTTTGTCTCTCCTACAAAGTTTGAAAAAAGGACTTACACAATTTGCACTCTAAGCTAGCGATATGGAGAATCCACCCTGCATCACATATATAATTAAATAAGACCATCGAATTTTTGTAGTTTGGTTAAAGGAATGGTTCATTCCGGCAGTTTTCTGACAAAAACTAATCTGACTGTGAGCCTACAACACCAAGATCGCGGAATTGATTTCTAAGGCTGTGTGCTAATCTAAAACATTTTACTCGTTTGAAAAATGAGGTGTCTAAATTTTCTATGGTTATCGTTTAATTATTTTCGAGAGTTTTTTTCTCACCTTGACTTGCGTGCATACCTACAGTCGGCCCACATACCAAATTTAAAGATCGAAGCTCTCTTAGGTATGGAGTAATCGAAGGAAATTAAATTAAAATTAAAAATTTAAAAAATTAAAAAATTAAATTTTTTGTTGCATTAAATTTATTATAATACAGGGACCCATAATAACTGTTATCGAAATATTTTTAGACAAAAAAGTCAAAATCAAATTATCGCCGTAGAAAAAAAATTTTCATATTTCTGAAGTCCTCTCGACCTCCTCTCCAAGAATCAGACATGATTTTTATTTTTCCAACTTTTTCGGAAAAAGTCCCATATTAACTGTTAAAAGTTGACTTTTATTTTTTCAGTCAAATAATAACAGTTAAAATGTGACTTTTATTTTTTCCGGCAAAAATAAAAGGCAATTTGAAATTACAAAGAGACCGTTAGCCCAACTAGGGTAAATTTGGTATCAATGGACTCGTCGTAAGTCCTAGATTCCAACGACATATAATACATGTATATACATACAATTATATACATATATTATGATCAAATATGTAATCTATGTTATTGTATGGTGAAAATATCAAGCACTTAGAAAAAAAAACTGCCAAAAATCAAAACGATTTCCTAGAAAGCTAAAAGTTACACTTTGTTAGGCTTTTTTTTCGAGTAAATTCTCAAAAAGAGCGAAGAATAAAAGGCAATTCGAAACTACAAAGAGACCGTAAGCCCAACTAGAGTAAATTTGGTATCAATGGATTCGCCGTAAGCCCTGGATTCCATCGACATAAAATATATGTACAGTCTGTGAATTAGTTCTTTGCAAAATGAAAACAGTTCAGAAATTTGTTTTCATACTGGTATTTGGTCAACTAAAATAACTTTTTAATTTTTTTTAAAGCTAATATTAAACTAAATATGGTTACAGAATTTAGGGCCAACAAAATCCAAAACCTAAAGCATTGAAACAACAGAAAAGAAACAAAAGTTTAAAAAATTTGAAAAAACACATTGTAAATTAATTCTTTGGAATTTTTTCACATGTGACAGAAACTGAAAAAAGCAGACCTGATCGTTGAAATTTTGGTATGATGGCCACTAGCCTCAACCACACATTGTACACGAAGGGTCATGGAATGAATTAGGCCCTGCAGCCCATGAATTTCGCGTAGTTTATGCCATTTTTCCTGAATGGCATTAATTACAGCCTTTTTCGCTAGTAGACCCTCGTTTTCTCTCTTGTTATTTCAAGAAAGGCTAAAAAAGTTTGACTGGGCTTAACCTGGGACTTTGGGCAGGTGTATCCATTGCTTTGGTGCAATTATGCAGTACCCAAGTCCTGCACAGCAACGATTTGTTTTTAGGAACGTTGTTCAGGTACATCTTGTACTTTAATTTATTGGCGTTTTTAGGTTAAAAAATGCAAATTTTTATTGCGATCTTCGACTACTCGTCAAGCTAAAACTCCTTCATCATCAGCTCATTAAAAATCCGCAGTCCGCCAACACCCTTGGAGGATAAACAACTCCACATTATTGCAGAAAATTTGGTCTAATATTCTTCTGTAGCAGAGCTTTGTGGATGTTCTTTTTCGCGATGATACAAAAATACGCACGATGCATCGCTATGGACACGGAAAACTTTCGAGAACAACCAACACAGCTCTGCTACAGAAGAATATTAGACCAAATTGTCTGCAATAATGTGGAGTTGTTTATCCTCCAAGGGTGTTGGCGGACTGCGGATTTTTAATGACCTGATTATGAAGGAGGTTTAGCTTGACGAGTAGTCGAAGATCGCAATAAAAATTTGCATTTTTAACCTAAAAACGCCAATAAATTAAAGTACAAGATGTACCTGAACAACGTTCCTAAAAACAAATCGTTGCTGTGCAGGACTTGGGTACTGCATAATTGCACCAAAGCAATGGATACACCTGCCCAAAGTCCCAGGTTAAGCCCAGTCAAACTTTTTTAGCCTTTCTTGAAATAACAAGAGAGAAAACGAGGGTCTACTAGCGAAAAAGGCTGTAATTAATGCCATTCAGGAAAAATGGCATAAACTACGCGAAATTCATGGGCTGCAGGGCCTAATTCATTCCATGACCCTTCGTGTACAATGTGTGGTTGAGGCTAGTGGCCATCATACAAAAATTTCAACGATCAGGTCTGCTTTTTTCAGTTTCTGTCACATGTGAAAAAAATCCAAAGAATTAATTTACAATGTGTCTTTTCAAATTTTTTAAACTTTTGTTTCTTTTCTGTTGTTTCAATGCTTTAGGTTTTGGATTTTGTTGGCCCTAAATGCTGTAACCATATTTAGTTTAATATTAGCTTTAAAAAAAATTAAAAAGTTATTTTAGTTGACCAAATACCAGTATGAAAACAAATTTCTGAACTGTTTTCATTTTGCAAAGAACTAATTGACAGACTGTACATATATTTTATGTCGATGGAATCCAGGGCTTACGGCGAGTCCATTGATACCAAATTTACTCTAGTTGGGCTTACGGTCTCTTTGTAGTTTCGAATTGCCTTTTATTCTTCGCTCTTTTTGAGAATTTACTCGAAAACAATTTTTTTTTTTATTTTTTAGAAAACTTCTGAGTATACAGTTTTATAGACCAAATAATTCTAGCCTAACAAAGTGTAACTTTTAGCTTTATAGGAAATCGTTTTGATTTTTGGCAGTTTTTTTCTAAGAAGTGGTTGATATTTTCATCATACAATAACATAGATTACATATTCCCAATAAACACAACGGATTCGCCTCGAATTCGAGACGAGTTCGCTTCTCGGATTATATTATCGCGGCGATAGTTCGCGACAATAGATCGGCGAATCCGAATTCCCAGGCGAGTCACCCCTCATTTGCGATTCGCGCATTTTTATATTCTCGGATCGTTGGCGATTCGAGATTTAGACTCATTGGCGAATACATTCTGGAAAATCTTCTTCTGCGAATCCGCCTCGAATTCGCCACGATATCATCCGAGCTTTGCAGTCGCTTGACTAGAGTTTTAAATGGTAAATTAAAGTCCAACAGGGAATTTCTTCGTGTAAAGCAAGATTTAATAAAATTAATAAATGCTATTGCGATAATTGATTTTTCTCGAGTCCATCTCGTACTCGATACAAGTCCGAAAAATTACATTCACCTCCGCGAATTCATCTCGAATTCGCCGCGATATCATCCTCGCGTCTGTGTTTATTGGGTTTGGTCATAATATATGTATATAATTGTATGTATATACATGTATTATATGTCGTTGGAATCTAGGACTTACGACGAGTCCATTGATACCAAATTTACTCTAGTTGGGCTAACGGTCTCTTTGTAATTTCAAATTGCCTTTTATTTTTGCCGGAAAAAATAAAAGTCACATTTTAACTGTTATTATTTGACTGAAAAAATAAAAGTCAACTTTTAACAGTTATAGTCTGCCGAAAAAAAATAAAGTCAAAAAATAACTTTTTGATCGTAACTTTTATCATAAAAGTCATAACTGGTTGGGTCCCTGTTATAATATTTTCGGCTTCAATTGTATCTCTCGCTTATTTGCGTATGGCGGTTGGTCGCTATCTTCCATTAATTATATTTCTATTCACATGCATGTCAATTGCCAAAACTGACCTAGCGTTCGAATTCACCACTAAGCACGGATAAAACTGCACTCAATGGTGGTAGTGCCAAGACTGACTTCCGCCCTACCTTAAACCAACGCTGCCCTACCTTAAATGTAAGTCTGGCTACGGCCCTGTATTATTCATACATTTATATGTGTACGTGTACATATATGTATGTATACATTTATCGGAATGAGATAAGCGTGCACACTTAACCACTTAACACTTAATTGCATGTCAGTTAAAAATGAACTGAGGCGACAATAGGCGCTGCCAGCGTATACCAGTTTAACTTAGATTAAGCTTACGCTTACGAGTCTGTTTGCTGGGTGCCTACATATGTATGTATTAATGACAATACATATATGTACATATGTATGTAATAGAATTCTTCTCTTATACCCAAACGCAGACAGGATATTTTAGTTTCGCTCAAGACCCAAGTAAAATAATTTAGCAATACATACAAATAAAATTTTTAAATTGGAGTGGAGGATTTCAAACAGAGCTGGGCGATAAGGATTACATGTGCAATCGATTACACATAGGATTACGATTACATTAATCGTAATTTCAAGTTTTTTACGATTACGATTACAGTAATCGTAATTTTTATAACGACGATTACGATTACAGTAATTGTAATTTCAAGTTTTTGACGATTACGATTACAGTAATCGTAATTTTTGTAACGACGATTACGATTACAGTAATTGTAATTTCAAGTTTTTGACGATTACGATTACAGTAATCGTAATTTTTGTAACGACGATTACGATTACAGTAATTGTAATTTCAAGTTTTTGACGATTACGATTACAGTAATCCTTATTTTCTGTAATCTTAAATTACAAAATTTAAGAATTACATGTAAAAAATTATTAAAATTGCTTTTTGATACTAAACGGTGTAGGGAGGAAAAATGCTTGGCTCTGAAAGAAGTGCTAAAAACTACAAATAATTATGTAAAGCTTGCAATTTCACACATATTATATACATTTTAAAATATTTGCGGTTGAGATAGCAGCTTTTAGTGGGCTGGAGACAATGGCCTCATGCATAAAAATCGAGCTGTAGCTCACACTAATTTTCTTCGTAAAATGTGGATTTTGCATGTATAAAAAATATGTATTACAATTGCTAGATTTTACTAAACAAATTACTTAGGTTTATCTCATAACAAAATTAAAAAGTAATAAAACCCCACTGCAACTTTTGAAGATGTAAATGGCCATAACTATGAAAAGCCAATATTAGATGAAGATTTTTTTGACTTCGGCGGTAAATACCTAACTATATATCTATATAACAACTTAATATATATTTTATTTAAAACTCAAAATACCTTTACACTGAGATAAAAATCAACCAAAAGTTGGTTAATAGTACTAATTTCACACTTGAAATGGAATCAATGTGCATTTTGTTTAATATTACCATTACCATGGTTGATATATTAGACAGTGTTTTTGGTTATATTAACCATGATATTTGTTGATATAACAAAATGTTAGTTGAAATTTTCAACCAATTTGTTGTTACTATTAAACAAAATGTTGGTTATATTAAACATGCCATGCACTTTCCGATGTTTCTTTTGAAAAATTAGTTCTGCTTAAGGCTAATATTGAATATTATTGAATGTAAATTATCCAAACAGCAGTCTTAATTTTGTATCTTTATTATTTCCGCTAATTTTCTCTCTTCTTAATACACATCCCAGTTTTACTTGTTTACTTAATGTGTGAGAAATAAACACATATGTATGCATGTATGAAAAAATTATTATTATTTCTTGGAAAATGATGTTGGGCAAGTATATCACTGTTTTTTACACATTGTAATCCCAGAAAGCGAGAACAGTAATCGTAATTTCAAGTTTCTTACGATTACGATTACAGTAATCGTAATTTTTGTAACGACGATTACGATTACAGTAATCGTAATTTTAAGTTTCTTACGATTACGATTACAGTAATCGTAATTTTTGTAACGACGATTACGATTACAGTAATTGTAATTTCAAGTTTTTTACGATTACGATTACAGTAATCGTAATTTTTGTAACGACGAATACGATTACAGTAATCGTAATTTCAAAATTTCTAAGATTACGATTACTGTAATCGTAATCATCTTGTAATCGTAATCCTTATCGCCCAGCTCTGATTTCAAAGACCAGTCCTCACTTGTATGGAGACAATTTCCAATTTTTAGTTCAAATTCTGGATGGACTAACCTTTGGATTTTCGGGGGCCACCTCCAGGCGGAATGCTCACATTTGCTGCTTGGCACGAAAGCATAAACTACTTAAGTAATAAATAGTATGTTACTTATTTTTATTTTTAATATTTTTTTAATTTGTTTCTTAAGATAAATTTTTATTTGAAAATTTTTTTTTATGGAAGTAGTTATAGATCGTTTTCGGAGATCAGCACAATCTCCAACTAACTAGAATTATTTTTTAACTAGACGGTCTCACCGAAAATCAAAATTTGATTCCTTAAAAACATTAGTCCAAAGCTCTAAATTAAAGTAAATATTTAAAAAATATCTTTAACTAACAAAGTAAATGTATTCAAAAAACTCAAAATTGGCTATATTTAGTTATTAGTTGTATTCGAATTTATATGCCCTTAGTTTTACTTGTCCTTAATTTTTTAATTTTATTTTTGCAATGAACCTTTCAATAATTCCAGTTTTATTTATTTCTCTGCCCTTCTTTTGCTTAATTCACGTACTTCACCGCTTACCCCAAACAGTATGGACTTGTATGCCGTGGCGGTAGTGTTATTGGCTTTAATCACAATCAAATCCAATATGTGGATGCCATTCGGTTATCCCGGTGTCGTGCAGGACGAACGCAAATGTCAGTACTTAAGACCATCGCGCATGCTGAAAATTCGTTGTTTCGATATGAATTTGAAAGAAGTGCCGCAGTACTTGAAATCATCTGTTGAGGTGAGTAATGACAATAATTGTTATATGTACATACATATGTATGTATGAATGTCTGTACATAATTGTGAATTGATAGGATTAATTAAAAATCAATTGACTTAAGCATGAACTCAAAAGTGCTCGTGAGACATTTCGCAAATTCGAAATTCCTTTAAGTTGAAATGCAAATTTTTTTGTTTGTTGTTTCATCAGCACAGTGACTGTCCGTGCAATTGCAGGGGTTAATTTGTGTCGAAATAGTTTCGCTGATTAAATGCATTGTCAGCATCATTTACTCATTGACTTTTATCCGGAGTTTTGTTATAGTTTTTTTTTTTTTGTTATCAACATATTTACATACTTACATGTCTGTTGGCATGTGAACTTGTTCGCGACAGTAGCACAAGTACATACATACATATGTAGGTAAAGAGTGATCAGTTTGGAGGTTCCAAATATTGCATGAGTGTCCATAACCTTGCCCTCCTGCCAGAAGCATGTGCGTAAGTATTTGCAACATAGGTACCTATCGATGATAAAAACTGATATACATATGTAGCTTCTGGGCCGTCTTTTGAGACTGATACTTACATATTTTATCAAATCTGTTGCGAGTTCTAGAAAAAACACCCACAGCCTTTTTCAAGATCTTTCTTGTACTATGGTTTAAATGTTTTATTAAGAAAATAAATTGGAGCTCGAAGGTTAAAATTTCGTTATTCGAAATCTCTCTGCACTCCCTAACACATTCTCACCTAAAATGCTGCCAACCTCTGATATAAATTCACTTGTTTGAGCTGCGTAAGCAACAATTTACTGTGGTAAATTAAATTCAATTGACTTTAATTGAATGCTCAAAAGAAGTTGTCCAAAAAAAAAAGGAACCCATATTTTATATAAATACAAACATAAATGAATGTAAGTGCACAGACTTTCCGTAGTGGAAAAATTTAGGTACCCCTAATCACGAGTATTTTTATATCCCCCGTAGGGAGTTGTGAAGCTTTTTCCCCTGTGACAAATTTCGCAATAATTTAAATTTCCCTTAATTACAGATTCTGGATCTCGCTTTCAATCGCATCAAAAAACTTAAACGCAATTCATTCGAACGTTACACAAGCATTAAAATATTGGTGCTCTATGAGAATAAAATACAATCGGTGGAGCCGGGCACATTTGCTCCCTTAACATCAATGGAGGTAAGTACAAGTACATGCCTATGTAGTACAAATAAGTATGTGAGTATGAATGTATGTTTGTATGTTTACAGCAAAGTACATGCATTACTAACTAATTTCATGTACCTCCATACATACTCCATAAAATCTACATTGCAATCGATAATTAAGCGAAATTAATGTTACGATGCTTTTGTAGAACTAATTAGCAAATTGTTTTATTATCACGAAAAAAATAAAAAAAATGCACATGCACATACATACATATGTACATACCCATACGATGCATGAACATATATATGTATGTAGGTATATTCACGAAATAATTTCCGCTGATAAGCTCTCTCTATACTTGCATGTGTTTCAACAAGGCCTAGACCCTAGGGTGAATTTAAGTTTGCGAACTTGTGCTTGTGAACCTTACGACTGATGTATCATTTTTTTCTCTATATATGGCGGTGCACTGCCGTGCATTCATATGTAGGAATATGTACATATACAAGTAATATCAATGTTAATTATGTAATAGTATCAACGTTATCCAAGACAATCATTAAAGGGACTCAAAATACCTCAAACTATATATTGAACTGCTTCGACCACAAGCAAAAACCTGCAATTTTTCTAAGAAACATTTGGCGTTTTCAATTCGTCATCGAATAAGCGATGTCGGATCGAACAAAAATGTGTGAACCCATAATGAGTATTTAGTAGCCATACTCGCTAGCTGGTCGACAAAAAATTCCCCCTGCTCGCTACCATTCACACACAAATTTGGCAGATAGACATTTATAGCGAGCAGAGAAATTGTGAATCGAAAGCGGCTATAATTTGCTATGGCTAGAAATATGATTCTATCGTTTCCGGGCTTTTCTTAATTTACTGATGTCAAAAGGTATTTCGCATCAATTAGGTACGATAGATATGTGTATCATAAATGAGGAGTAGGAACAAGTAAGAAATGCTTTATGAAATATGTCCTACTTAGGTTGATTACATATTTTCGAGGGAGACATAATTTTTCATCATCACCGATATATGTACATGCATCCCAAAGCTTAATGGAAGCTATTTGTTGATACACCATTCATCTCTACAGTAATATAATGTTTAATTGCATCCCTGAATTTGGTGTTCACAAACATTCATTTAAATGTATACTGAATATGAATATTGCACTCCAAAGTAGTATCGAAAAGGTACCTACTTCCAAAAAAAAAAAAAACTCACCAAGAAGTGCCCTGAAGATGGAGTGAAAGGAAGTCCGAAAACTCTTTGATAATAACAATTTCTTGTAGGTACTCATTCCGGTAGGCATGGGTAACACTGCGCTGCGCCGCGCAATTGCGCTGGCGCCAACTCTGGTGTTATTGCGCTAACTCCGATTTGGAAAATGCGCCAACTCAATATATCGCCAACTCAGAATAGCGCCAACTAGTGATGGGCGAGTCCGAGATGTTTAGACAATCGAGAGAATCGACATCGTTGCAAAATCACAATCGAGTCAAAAGTTGACTCGCTCCTCGACTACACAATCGAGATGTTTTTGCGATTGTTCCGAGTCGGCGAGTCGGAGGTTGTTTCGATGACATCTCGACTACACAAGCGAGATGTTTTTGCGATTGTTCCGAGTCGGCGAGTCGTAGGTTGTTTCGATGACATCTCGACTACACAAGCGCGATGTTTTTGCGATTGTTCCGAGTCGGCGGGCCGGCTGTTGTTTTGATGATATTTTTTAGTTGATAAAATAAACTGAATGAGGTTTGTTGATAAAGAAAGTAGGATTTTTAATGGAAGTGAGGCAAATACATAAATAAATTAACCAAATTCAAAAATATGCTATACATAGACGCTGCATTATTGCAATCACAACTAAACAGTGTCGTGCATAATAATAATAATTAATTATTTAAACATTAATAAATTTTCTGAAGTGAGACGCTTATGAAGCAAATGAATTTTACGAGTAGCAACAACGGCAATAGATTTGTACCACTCTGTATGTTTTGTAAAGCAATTTTAATATTCAAGCGGCAACAATTAATATGTATTTTTTTGCAGCGAGTCCGAGATGTTGTAGGGTTGCTTTGTAAACGAGAGGAATCGTTCGCGAGTCCGAGATGTTTTAGCGATTGTTTCGACTGACGGTCATTTACGACTTGACTCGAATACGAATGAAAACCATCGAGAGCATTCGAGATATTTCAACAATCGAGAGAATCGAATAAAACATCTCGGACTCGCCCAGCACTAGCGCCAACTCAGTATAGCGCCAACTCAGTATAGCGCCAACTCAATGATGCGCTATTGCAATATAACACAGACTCAATTTCGTGCGCCAACACCAGCACCAATATAGCGCTAGTGTAAAATGGCACCACCACAAAGCCAATAACAGCACAGCGTATATAACACCGTCACAATTATGTATGCTAACGCCAATACTGAACCATTCGCTAATACGAAAGGGTATTGATATTTAACTTTCACAAATAAAGAAGACAAAATTGACATTATCTGTGAATAGGAGAGAAAAATAGAATACAAAATAAATTAAATAAAATATTTATTAGCATATAGTATATTTTTGTTACGCATGGTAAATAGTAAGGGGAAATTTCGATATAATGCGCCCGGACCCGGAATCTTTCTTTTTAATAGGGTGGAGCCGACACTCGTATTTCATAATGAAGATGCCGAAAAACGAGATGCCAGCATATTTTCACAAATATACGCAAATTATTTTTAAAATTAAATTTAATTGTGGCACAATTTTTCTGCCAGCGTGTATGTAAGCAGAATTGCGCCAAAAGAAATAAAACGGGTATAGTAGACAGTAAGAAGCAAACAAGTATTATTTATCGATTATTCCATGGCAATTGCGCTAAAGGTGTTATTGCGCCAGAACCGTGCGCGGCGCCACGGTTGCCGCTGGCGTTATTGTATCAGCGCCAAAAAAATTGCGCCATTACCCATGGCTACATTCCGGCTACGAACATAGTTTGAAGGTACAAAAAAAAAACAGCGTTTCATGTCGATTCTTCTAACAGGCCTAGCTCCACCATAAAAGTTACAGCATTTCGCTAGCTTAGAGTGCAGACTGTGTAAGTCCATTTTTATGAAAAAGTGTATTTTTATGTAGAACGCTAGAAAAATCAAATACGCACCACGCTAAACAAGTCTGTGATACGTATCAGATTTCTACTCGTTGTTATTCAGAGATACGCAAATTGTGTAAGTCCAAAAACGAAGAAAATTGTGTAAGTCCAAAATTTTACATGAACAGAATTTTTTTTTTTCATTTCGAAATTTTTTTATTTTTTGTTTTTTGTCTCTCCTACAAAGTTTGAAAAAAGGACTTACACAATTTGCACTCTAAGCTAGCGATTTGCTGTTTAAATGCATATCAGCTGTCACGTCTGTTATTTATCTAACTATTAGCTTTCGTGTTTCAATGCTCTTAATTGTTTCACTTTACATTTTTATTGCACATAAATCACAATTATACCTTTAATATTTGTACAGTGATAAAACTTTATTTTTATTAATTTTAACAGGAGATCGATCTGTCAAATAACGCGCTCGTAACGATACCGTTGGAAATTTTTCAATTACCTTCACTGCGCAATCTGTACGTTGATAGTAATGAGCTTTTCAATTTGGAGCGCGACTTGCAGGTTTGTTTGCATTGACTGATTGATTGGAATATTTTTGTTTTTAACCACTTTTGAGATATAATTGTGACTTTGATTTTTTTTAATTAATTCTAGGGTCTTGACACACCAATAAGAGCACCCTTGGAATATTTAAATGTCGCCGATTGTGGTTTAGAAAACTTACCCAATTTGGGTGTACTGCCAAGTGAGTATACATACATATGTATGCACATATAACTTTTTATATATGCACATATATAAATCTATGTGCTTATATAAATCTAGATAGCGTTACATCAAGTGACTAAAAAGCATTTCTTGAAATCAAAAGCAAAAATCTTCATATTGTTTATTTTCTTTTCTACACAAAGAACTATGGCAAATAAATGCCTCATCCAATCCGTTAACGGATCTCACCATGGACACACTAGCCAACATGTGCAACTTACGTACGATGGATTTAACAAAAACGAAAATAAGTCAGTGCGCCTGCCAACAAGTGAATCGATATTTGCGTTATATCGATGCGAGTGCCAAATTTGTGCCAATTTGTATAGGTGAGTATAAAATTAATTACATTTTTCTTGCTTCATATTAAATATAATAACATAAATACATTGGCCTTAAAACTGGTTAGAGTTATGTATATCCGTGCCATACGACATACGTTATTGAGCCAGAGAACTTAAAATATAGAGAAGCTGCAAATGTCTAATTCAATCTTTTACAAGCAAAATTTGTAGATCCGAGATGGTGTGATTCACCACACCCAAAATAAAATCCTACTTTACCGGCTTTATTCACTCATAAAAACGAGTGAAATGCTGCTTTTGCATTGGATTGAGCGAATTGCTGTATGAGTGAAGTGATTGCTGGTTCACATGCAAATTTTCTATTTCTTCATGTAGGGCTAATTTCCATGATTTTAATTTTTTCAAAAAATATTTTGCAAAGTATATTATAAAAAAATTTAAAAAATCTGAAAATAAAAATGCAAAAAGTAATGCTCACGGTGAGGCTCGATCACCGACCCTTGACTTTTCAATTTGATTAGATGGCTGACATGAAGCAATTGTTGGTTATATGGCTATGCAAATTACTTTATTTCTGTTTAGGGCTAATTTGAACAATTTTCCATAAGTGAAAAAAAATTGCAAAACTTAATATAAAAAATTTAATGCATCTGTTTTTTGTGAAAAAGAAAAAAAATCATACAAGTAAAGTTAAAAAAATATACAAAACATGTATGAAAAAATGCACACATGTATGTATGTACATACATATGTATGTAATTTTCTTAACTATGTATGTAATTATCTAGTAATTCCAATTGCCGTCGGCATTTTATACTTTTCTACTTTCGTGCAAAAGCATCAATCCTAAGTACATATGTATGTATGTACATGCAAAAATATACGCTCACATGTGCATACATATTCCATACGCAACCTCCTCAAAACATGTGTACATCCATATGTAAAAACAAAAACTATTGTCCACCAAACTTATCAAACCCCAACAATAACAATTTCATTCATAAGCGCAATCGCATCAACTCAAGTGAAATGTGACAACATCGCCTTCGCGCAAATCGACGACAATTTCAATAATTTTTCTTGTCCAACTCGACTTCTGATAAGTTCCTTGGCAAGAGGGCAAGGTGACAAGGGACAATCGTTGTGGGCTTTTGTTATTGTACCTACAGCTCAAAAGAAGCCACTCGCATACATACATATGTACATTCATAAGCCTTCACATGCCCCTCTACATTTCGCTGTTGTCTTCCACTTTTCACAAATAGAAGCAATTTTGCTAAATTTCAATTTGAGTTCAAGTCGGTGAGCATACGGGAAATGCAAAAGTGATCAACCGCGCGTACGATGGCAATGGTTCAACACCTGCAAGCATAGGTAAATGCGCGCTCATGTGAACAACCGCGGCCACAAGCAGTAATCGGCCCTGCGTACTGTCAGCAGCGCAGGAACAGCAACAAAAATAAAACACACACCAGTGTAAGCGACATGTATACAAATCTTCATTTGTATGTATTAATTTTTTTCACAAACTTTGACTTCTTCGCGGCGATCAAACGACGAAGGTTTGTCGGCTGTTCCTTCTGTTCAGCGAAAGAAGACAAATCTAGCACCGCTGCTGGTGCGCAGGGCCGATTATTGCTTGTGGCCGCGGTTGTTGATATGAATGCGCATTTACCTATGCTTGCAGGTGTTGAACCACTGCCTTTGTGTGTGAGGTTGATCACTTTTGCATTTCCCGTATGCTCACCGACTTGAACTCAAATTGAAATTTAGCAAAATTGCTTCTATTTGTGAAAAGTGGAAGACAACAGCGAAATGTAGAGGGGCATGTGAAGGCTTATGAATGTACATATGTATGTATGCGAGTGGCTTCTTTTGAGCTGTAGGTACAATAACAAAAGCCCACAACGATTGTCCCTTGTCACCTTGCCCTCTTGCCAAGGAACTTATCAGAAGTCGAGTTGGACAAGAAAAATTATTGAAATTGTCGTCGATTTGCGCGAAGGCGATGTTGTCACATTTCACTTGAGTTGATGCGATTGCGCTTATGAATGAAATTGTTATTGTTGGGGTTTGATAAGTTTGGTGGACAATAGTTTTTGTTTTTACATATGGATGTACACATGTTTTGAGGAGGTTGCGTATGGAATATGTATGCACATGTGAGCGTATATTTTTGCATGTACATACATACATATGTACTTAGGATTGATGCTTTTGCACGAAAGTAGAAAAGTATAAAATGCCGACGGCAATTGGAATTACTAGATAATTACATACATAGTTAAGAAAATTACATACATATGTATGTACATACATACATGTGTGCATTTTTTCATACATGTTTTGTATATTTTTTTAACTTTACTTGTATGATTTTTTTTCTTTTTCACAAAAAACAGATGCATTAAATTTTTTATATTAAGTTTTGCAATTTTTTTTCACTTATGGAAAATTGTTCAAATTAGCCCTAAACAGAAATAAAGTAATTTGCATAGCCATATAACCAACAATTGCTTCATGTCAGCCATCTAATCAAATTGAAAAGTCAAGGGTCGGTGATCGAGCCTCACCGTGAGCATTACTTTTTGCATTTTTATTTTCAGATTTTTTAAATTTTTTTATAATATACTTTGCAAAATATTTTTTGAAAAAATTAAAATCATGGAAATTAGCCCTACATGAAGAAATAGAAAATTTGCATGTGAACCAGCAATCACTTCACTCATACAGCAATTCGCTCAATCCAATGCAAAAGCAGCATTTCACTCGTTTTTATGAGTGAATAAAGCCGGTAAAGTAGGATTTTATTTTGGGTGTGGTGAATCACACCATCTCGGATCTACAAATTTTGCTTGTAAAAGATTGAATTAGACATTTGCAGCTTCTCTATATTTTAAGTTCTCTGTCCATACTTATTTTGTTAAACAAGTTCTCTGGTTAAACCGTGATACAGCTAATGGTCCTTGAAGTCTCCAACGATCTCATAAAAAAGAAATTTATGTTGAGTATTTAATTAACCAAAAATCCTCATGAGCCAAAAACAAGTCCCTGTTGGGGTGGATGCCAAGGCATGTGTGCTACAATGGCATTCCGTAGTTCAGATACCTTTTGTGAGAAAAGGAGACCATTTCTGAATGGAAGGGAAAGTAATTTCTCTTTAATAGACATACATATGTAGGTATGTACGTATGTTCTTAAAATGTCGCAATTTTTTCCCAGACATATTTTGCACTGGAAGGTAGACAATGGGGCGTGTGTAGAGTAATTGTAAATAAAAAGTCACAAAAGTTTATTTATATCTTCTTTTTCATTTCCAGACTATCTCGACAACACCATTTGTCCAGATCCATATAACTCAACTATCGATACAACGACATTCCACAGCTGCAAATCGGAGGCTGAATTGGCTAAAGCGCTAAGCTGGCGCTGGTGGATAATTGCAGCAGCAACGACCTTAGGAGCGATCAGTAAGTACCAACACACATACCAACAAGTTTCACTCAACTGTGGAACCAATTCAAAATTAAATATTTTTTTTATTTATTTAATAAATATATGTATGTACATAATATTTTTGTCACTATATTTGCAGTATTTTTATGGTTTTGCTGTCATCGACGTGCGAAGAAGAAAAAGGCCAAAACCAAAACCAAAGCGATAACCTTGCCACGCAAACAAAAGCCGCTTGTATCACCGACGCATGCGCTAAAAAGTCAAAACGATCGTACGATGCTACAGGACTGTGATTGTGCGTAATCTTTTATAGTTACTATTAGTTAGTTAATATATTGCTTCATATATCTACATACATACATATCTGCAAACTTAAAAGTCTAAGAATCGCCAAAAATGCAATCAATTAGAAATTAATTCACGTTTAAGTGCCCTTTTGCTGAATATTTAATTTCGTATTTAGTTAATTACACAGTGCTACAAAATCAGAAAAAAAAAATATGCAGGGGCTCTCACATGGTTCTTTGGTTTCGTCATGGCCCATAAAACACTACCTTATTTGCGGTTTTTCGCCATCACTTCGTTTTTAAATTTTTTGAGTACAAATATAATACAACTCTGAAATTATTGAAATTACAACTTCGAGATGCTATAACTTTCTTTTTTCTTGATCGAATTCAATTTTTTTTCTTTTATTTGAAAGATGCTACTTTTACCTTTCAAACAAGCAAAATAGTTTGCAAATCGACCTAAAAATGAGCAATTTTTGGTCCTTTATTCCAAAAAAAAAAAAAAAATTTTCTAAAAATATTGGGTTTCGGCACGTTTTTATTGGATTTTGAAGTTACAAACAATGGGTTTTAAACCTTTATAACAAAATACATAAAATCAGCTTTCCAAAAAGCAAAAGTAAATTAAAATTGATTAAAAAATTACGGTAGTAGTGTTTCATAAAGTGAGTAAGCCTTTATTTTTGTGTTTGAAAATTTTTTTTTTTTATAGATTAATATTTGCATACAAAGTAGGTATGAACTTTCACAAAACTGAGTATAGAGCGATCTGAGTGTGCTCTTTGTTACTTGTCAGACTTGGTCAGTTTACCTACTTTAAATTTTTTCCCAAGAGATTGGCGTCTATTCATCGACGGTTCAACAAAAAGTACACTTGAAATGTTTGTTATGTAATTGCATATTCAGGTTTCATTTAATTTTTAAGGTTTGAAGGCTGTGCTTTTACACAACACTGGCATATATCCATCAGTCCCACTGGCCTACGTTACCGATATTAAAGAATCATATGACAGTATGGCTAATTGTTGCTGACTTCAAGGTACTCAATATTTTAAATGGTATTCAGGGTGGAAATACGAAGTATCCATGCTATTTCTGCGAATGGGACAGCCGAGCAATTAGCCTACACTACAAACAAAAGGATTGGGCTCCACGTACATCGTTTGTAGTTGGTGAAAAAAATACTATAAATATTCCCTTAGTTAATTCAAACAAGTAAAAGCGCGGCTGCCTTCGGCCGTACCGAAGACTTCATACCTTTCATGAGTGCGGAAATGAAAAGTTACCTATGCATGTATGTACATTAAGGTGGAGTGAAACATTTTTTTTGGAAATTCAATTTGTTCCAAAGCCAGAACGGCACATTTCTAGCCCAGTAATAAGCCTGTAAACTTTTATTGACCTACTCGCATGTTTAGAGGTGCCCCCAGCCCCACAAAGTTGAAAAAATAGCACGATCTGGTACAAATGTGAAATTTTTAAAATTATCAAACCAAAAAACGAATTATGAGGATTGATAGAGATGGCTAAGCTGAGTATTAAAGTGAATTTTTTTTTTTTTTGGAAACAACAACAACAAATGTTTTTAATGGTCATAGTTTATATTGTGCATTCTTTAAATTGCAATTACTTAAAAACTACTGAATAAAACCGATTGCGAATATTTTTATACCTTTCGATAGCTATTTTGATTCCCTTCAATTTGATATACATTTTATGTGGGTTCCATAATAACCCCCCTGCGGGGGTCAACCCCCTTTTAACCCCCCTTACTTTTCATATATAAAATGTATATCAAATTAAAGGCAATCAAAATACCTATCGAATGGTATAAAAATATTTGAAATTGGTTCAGTAGTTTTGAAGTAATTCCAATTTAAAAAATGCATAATATAAACTTTGACCTTTAATAACTTTTGTTGTTGTTGTTTCCAAAAAAAAAAATTCACTTTAATACTCAGCTTAGCCATCTTTATCAATCCTCATACTTCGTTTTTTGATTTTATAATTTTCAAAATTTTATATTTGTACCAGATCGTGCTTATTGATTTCAACTTTGCGGGGCTGGGGGCAGTTCAAAACGTCATCCTATCGCCATAAAATTTTGTGGGGTTCATTAACTCGTATAAAGGCAACTTTTCATTCGTGGTACGTTCAAAAAAAGAACAAAAAAAAAATCTCCATATGATTTCACTCCACCTTAATGTACATAGCCTGATTAGTACGTATAATTTATAATTTCAATTGTGTGGGTTATTTATGGAAGGATTTATTAGAAAAAATGGTGTCTGAGCTATTTAAATGGAGGAGTTATACGACAAAATGTGTACATTTGAACAATCGGTTGTATTGGAGCTATATGTTACAATGGTCCGATCTTGACAATTTTCGGTAACTCTATTTGGGCCGATATCGGTAAAAATACTTCAAAGTTTCATGTCATTATCTGTTAAAATTGAGAAGTTATACCCCAAAATGTCCATATCTGAACAATCGGTTGTAGGGGTCCGATTCGGCCGATTCCGACAAATGATCAGCTGCATATAACAACCTACCTGTATTCCAAATTTCATTCAGATATCTCAAAAACTGAGGGACTAGTTTGCGTTCACACAGACGGACGAACGGACAGACGGACATGGCTTAATCGACTCAGCTCGTGATTCTGATCATATCGGTATATATTTTGGCGGGTCCCCCACGCTTCCTTCTGGTACTTTCGACAAAAATTTTTTTGGCACAAAGTTATAATACCATTTCATTCTCATGAAAGGTATAAAAAAAAAAAAAAAAACAAGGCCTACTCACTTTATGAAACACTACTACCGTAATTTTAAATCAATTTTAATTTACTTTTGCTTTTTGGAAAGCTGATTTTATGTATTTTGTTATAAAGGTTTAAAACTCATTGTTTGTAACTTCAAAATCCAATAAGAACGTGCCGAAAACCAATATTTTTAGAAAAATTTTATTTTTTTTTTGGAATAAAGGACCAAAACTTGGTCATTTTTAGGTCGAATTGCAAACTATTTCGCTTGTTGGAAAGGTAAAGGTAGCATCTTTCAAATAAAAGAAAAAAAATTGAATTCGATCAAGAAACAAGAAAGTTATAGCATCTCGAAGTTGTAATTTCAATAATTTCAGAGTTGTATTATATTTGTACTCAAAAAATTAAAAAACGAAGTGATGGAGAAAAACCGCAAATGAGGTAGTGTTTTATGAGCCATGATGAAACCAAAAAACCATGTGAGAGCCCCTGCATTTTTTTGGTGTAGCACAGTGTTATGTTTTTTTTGCTTAGCATAGAAATAAATATTTGTTTATTAATTAGTATCGAATATGTAATAGTTATTTGCCATACAGCAAAATGTTGCCAAAAATCTATGTATGTAAATACTAAATCTAAGAAATCGACTAGAATTAATCGTAGTTAATTTATTGCATTGGTAAAGAAACAAAATCAAAAAATAAAAATCACATAATGATGGTTACTTACATTCGAAATAAATTTAAAACAAAAATTTTATAAATAAAAGCTATTATAGATGCTGTATATTAAAATTTTATGCTGAACTAATTTTTGCAATGAACTTCTTTTATATTAAACTCTTTTGTTTTAATAGACAAAACTTTAATGTGAAAGTATAATTATATGAAAAAGGTGAAAGTATAATTAATGTGAAAGGTTTGTTCAAAATCTGGTTGGCTTAAAAGTACACCATTTCCGGGGGATTGTGTCAACTGGGTTTTAGAAAGTCACTTAGATTTTGGACAAGTTAAATTTTATTTCCAATCGCAAATCGAATTTTCTTTTTAAAATCCATCTGGAAATGGTGAAGAGCTCTCCAAGCTTTATTAAAAAAAAGCTCTCTGAGAAGTGAACTAAAACTAAGGCTCCTCGGAATTTAATTGCCGGAACATTATATTTACTACCAAAATCTTTGGAAAATTACAATCACATCGAAATTTTGAAATAGTAGAGTTGAGTTGTATACAAGAATTAGCTAAAAAAGGATATCGCAGTAGATAAGCTGATTGGAATTGTATATATATGTATACTAAAAAGTGCGAATGTCAGACAAAACCAATTGGGAAAAATTTTAGCTTGAAATTCATTTCTCTCCTCTTTCACATTGACATTTTGAAAGAAAACACACACATAAAAACGGAAGTAATATAACCACTATTTGGATAAACCTTGGTTGTATACATATTAAATGGCTTTAAAGAAATAATCAATATCGAGTATTAAAAATAACTAAAGCACCCAGATGTATGTATGCATGTACAATGTACATAGTAGTTTAAGACGAAACTTTTGCACCAGGTGCTAAATAAAATAAAATCAACCAAGTTTGATCTGTAAATAAATATGTAAGCTGTTATTTAAATTGTAGTGTGTATGTATTAGTCTTAAATATGTATGTACTTGCGTTAATTATAATTTGTTTATACAATTTTGAACTCCTTAACGAGTAAGCCAATCAAAAAGGTGCCTTAAATCAAGAGTGATCAAGCAATTTCACTAACGGAGCCATACGACAACATTGTTATAAACTTTACAACATACTGAACAGAAATAGACCCACAAAAGTCACACTTTTATTCGTTAACGCACGATTCGCTTGTTGTTTAGAGCCAAACTGAGCTAAATTGATGTTTTTGTACGCCAATAGAGCCATTGGTTGCTCACCCTTGCCTTACATTTATAGAATTGCAATTACATTTACATATATGAACATAAATCATGGGTTTGTTTAGCTTTAGTTATATAGTGATTCACATAATTAAATGGCAAAAGCTTTAGAAGTCATACAAACTTAGTTACAAACATTCTATGTTAATTATAAAGCAATTAAAATTATTTAAAATCTAGTAATTAAATTTTATAGAATAAATCTTTTTTTTGTATCTAATAAATGTTAAATTCCGAACAAATGTGATTTTTTTTTTAAATTCAGCGAAGTTTTATGTGCTTACAACTAATCGACTTTCGGCAGCTTCCTTATACATATGTATTCCTGTTTATTTTATGATTTAAATAGACATGTGAATTAAATATATGTATAAACTTGACGTTCTTTAAATATACATATGTACATATGTACATACATATTTTAGGAAATTTGTTATTCTTTTATAAGATTTATTAAAAGACTGAAGAATTGAAAATCAGTTGTATGTAGTAGATATATAATATTATTTTCATTCATCAATGTTAATTTCATCCAATCGGCTTCGTACACGATTTTTCTTCTTCTTTGTCTTTCTCGTATTCGTTTGTGGTGATTCCAAGAAATTTTCTAAAAATTCAATCGTATTCAAAATCGTATCCCTACCCACATTGCCAATATGATCCCTGTCGAAATAAATTTGTGGTTCATTTGTGCATGTACAAGGTGTAGAACGGATCGGACCGACACGCTCAACTTCACTATTGGGACTAGCTGAACCTGGAGTAAAGGAAAAAATATTTAGATTAGTGGTACCGGAAGTTTTTTCCACTAAAAAAATGATGGTGAAACTTTTTAAAGCTCTGATATATGTATGTACATTGTACATACATATCGTCGCTCCGGAAGAAGAAAGACACATGTCAGTAATTTGTCGACGAAAAAAGGCGCTTTAAAAATATGTCGGGGAAGAAAGACGCTTTACAAAACATGTCGACGAAGATAGACGCATTAAAAAATATTTCGACGAACAGAGACGCATTATAAAATATTTCGACGAAGAAAGACGCATTAGCATTATTAACTGCGAAGAAAGACGCATTAGCATTATAATAATATAATATAATATAATAATACAATGGCGCTCTCTGACGAGTTTTATGGCCGAGCTTCTCTCCCAATTCGAGGTGTGCTCCTTTTTGTTTTTCCTACTAATTGGGTGGACCTACAGTTTTATGCCGGCTCCGAACGGCTAATGCATTTTTTGTGAGAAGCTTTTTCATGGCAGAAATACACTCGGAGGGTATGCCGCCCACTGCCGAGAGGTGACCGCTGCTCTGAAAAAACCCAATAATTGGATTTTTACTAATTAGAAAAATTTTTTGGTGTTTTGCTCGGACCGTGATTTGAACCCGAGACCTCTGGCATAGCAGGCGAGCACTCTACCCACTGCACCACAGCGGCCACGCATTAGCATTAATATTGACAAAGAAAGATCGAATACGTCTTTCTTTCCTAAAAAATATTTAAATGCGTCTTTCTTTATAGTAAAAAAAAATAAAGCGTCTTTTTTCGTTATCAAAAAAAATAAAGAGTCTTTCGTTCGAAAAATATTTTTAATGCGTCTTTCTTTGAAAGAAAAAAAGTTTGCGTCTTTCTTCGTCAACAAAACAGTTTGCATCTTTTTTCTTCTATAGCGACGATATGTATAAATACGTATATACATACATATGTATGTACTAAAATACGTTTGTTTGATTACCAAATATCGGTCTAAAGCACTCTTTGATCTGTATCCACTTTTGACAAAATTGCCTAATGGCGCTATCGTTTTGATAGAAAAACGTTCTGGCAGCGTCATCGACACGCGATTGCATAAAAGGCGGTATAAATGGCCATTTCCCTTTGGCAGCAAAAAAGCAAATAATATCTGAAATACATAAAAATATGTATGCACATGAGTAATTTTCTTCCTTTATTATTAAGTATTATGATGACGTATTAATTTAAAAAAAACTCTCACAAATCACTCAAACTCACAGGGTACTTTGAAGACATGAAATATGCCTCTTTGCTGCTCCCAACTAGAAATTGCATGTATGCCTGCTGCTCCAGCTTGCCCGATTCCACCCCTCATGGCAGCATCTTTTGTGTGGCCTTCAGCCGCGCCATCAGCCGCCACACTAAATGGTATCTCCTCGATGCGTACGCTTTTTAAATATGCATGAGTAAAGAGTAGTTGATGGACCAACAGAAGCAGAAATGTTGGCATTACGCGCCACAGAATTTTTTGGCGTAATGAATGCATTTAAGTATTTGTTTCTTTTTTTTTGGTCTTGTTTTTTTTTAATTAATGATCTATAAAATATAAATTTTACATTTCACCATTTCAACGTTTGACTTCTCTAAGTGACCGACTCGAACTGTATTTCATTGTCCCTTATAGACCTGAATTATCCTGTCATTCCCGTTGGCCATTGGCATCCATGGCATGTTATTGATTTTAATTGCAACAGTGAAAAAATCCATGCTAAATGTATGCTTTGCATGCTATTTACAAATATTTCTATGCATGCCCTGCAGGGAACTCAATAACTAGTGAGTAAAATTTCTAGTTCCGAACTAGCGAAAAAGTGTCAAAAGGCAACTAGATCAATTGTAGTTAGACCCTCACCAGTTCAGAAGGAGTGAACAGAGTGACCATTATAAGACACACTTTAATTTGTATGCAATTTCGAAGTGACAAAAATTCTATGAAAATTTTTCGTTCGTTCAATTGCCGTCGGCTTTGTATATTTCTGCAATTCTCAGATGTTTAGTGAAGTATTTTATATAAAGAGTTTTGCATCTTAACTTGTATGAAATGAAATGTTCCCCTAATTATGCTTTTCCGATCCTCAGGCTTATTTTTAATTTTTTTTATTTTATTACTTTTTAAATATAATTGTAAATTTTTAATAAATAAATAAATAAAAAAAATATTAGTTAAAAAAAATTAAAAAAAAGAATTATCATCCACCTTGCCACCGACAGGATTCGAACCCGCGCCCCTCAGATTGAATGGCACATGCGTTAGCCAGTCGGCCATCGCGCCACTTGCATGAAGTGTGTCAAAGGCTGAACTTAAGCGGCAGATGTAAAACTGTAGAATATGTAGGTACTTGTAGCTAGTTCAGAACTATCGAAATTGTGCCAATAAACGAACTAGTGTAAACTGTAGAATTTAGTACTAGTTCGGAACTATCGAAAATGTAGTGCAGAGGGTGACAATTGACACCGCCTAGGACATCGCCGTGTTAAATTCGCCAGTTGATAACATGCAAAGGAGATTTAGCTCGCCCTAGTAGTGTCGAAAAATGCACTAGAAGCGACCTAGTTCGGAACTAGAGATTTTCCCTGCAGGGTGTTTTAGTTATATGCATACATATGTATATAATATACGTTCATATGCATGTATCTACATTAGGGTGGTCCTTAAAATCAAATTGGCTATTTTCTTCGGACTCATCCCCTAGATCGGTAAGAGCACAGTCAAAGATATCACATATAAATTTTGGCTCCGATCGGAGATCTCTATGGAGATTCAAAAAATAAAAAAAAAAATTTTGTTTAAATCTAATGGCCGAAATCGATAGTCCTGAACTCAAGAATATTAAATATAAATTTTGGTCCGAATCGGATACGGTTAAGGGGTGTCGCACAGGGGTCAAGATTCAGACCAATCTAGGGACCAAATAATTTTATAAATTTTTTTTATATCTGATGCCCAAAATCGAGAATTCTGTACTCGAGGATAACAAATATAAATTTTGGTACAGATCGGAGACGGTTCAGGGCTGTCGCACAAGAATAAAATATGGTAATATCAACTTTGACCTCCCTCTGTGCAACAGCCCTTAACCGCCTCAGGTCGGGACCAAAATGTATGTATATTCTTGTTCCTTTAGTGCAGGACTATCGATTTTAGGCTTTAGATATACAAAAAATTAAATTTAATTTTTTCAGTCTCCATAGAGTTTTCTGAATTTTGACCCCTGTCCGATCGGGACAAAAATTTATATGTGGTAGCATCGACCTAGGGGGTGAGGTTGAGGAAATATCATATACAATTTGTCTCCATACATTTGGGGACCACCCTAATCTACATACATACAAAAGCGCATAAGAACCCTGCAAAAAATTCGACTAATCCGGGTTGTGTACGGGAGCACTCGCAAGGGAGCGTGCGACTAATACAACTTGTGGTCTCTTTATATGGAATCAAGTATTCCCTTTTGTTTGAGCGTGTTCCATGTTTAGACTAATTGTACTCTTTATACCTGAACGAGTGCGAATGTAGACTACTGCACTTTGATGCCAATCGGATATCGAATAGAAGTTGTACCCTTTTATACCTGAACAAAATCATGTTTCGAAGTTCGTTTATAACCCTTTGAGTACAATTGTCAACAATTAGGGCCGTTTACTCAACCTCCGATTAACACTAGCCACGGTTAAAGCCCGGTTAAACATCGCTTTGTCCCTTTGCAAAAATTTATGAAATTCTGGATTTTACATAGTTTCCATTTCTGGTATGGTCTGATAATTCATTTCTACATATGTATGTATGTACGTTTGTATGTTTATTTATTTTTCCATTAAATTCTTACATCAACAAGAATGGGCACACATGCTTTGGATGCATTAGTTAGGGTTAAAAGGCAACGAACTAACATGCAATGTAAAATATTGAGTCCATTAAACTGGATTAGGTGTGGTTACCTTGATTGAAACTCCCTAGCATTTATGTATGAAAAAGCACATACCCTACTCACATGTACGTACATACATATATCTACTAAATGACAAATGCTGCAAAGCTTTTACCACCCCATTGGGTGCATTTTCCATTTTTAAAAGAGAAATGATATGGTTTAAAATGTGCATGATAAAAATAGACATTTTATTTTTGATTTTAAAATGCTGTTTTGTCTGAGTGTACCAGTAGGAATATACATATACATATACATATATATATATAAAGTTTTTTAAGTCTTTTGGATGTTTTAGAATCTTTTCTCCTAACACTTAACATTAACACATAAATACGCATAGTATACATGCATACATATATCTATACATACATATGTACATATATGTATATGTATGCTATTATAAATTTATCACTATAATTACTACTCCCTTACTAGGTACTATTTAAAATAGCTTAAACCTAATATTGGCTAACATGACTAACAACATTTGATTAACAACATATGTACATATACTAAATTTCTAAAATTTCATTCCACAGTTTTGCTCGTCTCACATTCAGCATATTATTTGCACGCACTTCCACTAAACTGTTCTCAGTATTCAAAAACTCCTGATAATCACAAAATGAACCCGAAATATCTGCTAATTTGGACTCCTGGCATGGTCTTAAAGTATCGGCATTTAGTGGCTTGCTGCGAGAGTAAATAATAAAAGATAAAAATAACCATTTTTCTCATTTTCAATTTGTTACGAGTATTTATGTATCGTCGTACCATACGAAAAGTAGCATACGTTTTTTCTGGCTGGCGAAAAGTATCAATTTCGTTTAAACAACAACAAAAGTCGATTTTGTTACTTTTCGTCGGCCAAAAGTCAAATGTGCTACTTTTCGTACAGAACTGTTTTATTGCTAGCTTTCGCCAGAAATTTTAAACATGCTAGTTTTCGTATGGTACGACGCACAATGGGTGATTGCGGCCAAAAATAAATTCAAAATTAAAGTATGAGTAAAACAATTTTTTTAAATAGAGATCGACAGATACATCAAATTGTAATAAAAAAGCTTATATAAAAATTTTTGAGACTCTTTTCGTTTAGCCGTACAGGGTGACCAAAGTTGAGCAAAAAATAGGTTCTTTTTTTTCTCAATGAACACACCTCATACAAAATGCTTTATCTCATTTAATTGTTAACATACGAACTCGAGTAACACATCATTACATAGATAATGATTTTCTCTTTCAGAAATTATAACGTAGTGGTAAATACCGTCACTATTGAATTTATATGAATTTTCAAATATTGACAAAAAATGTCGATAAGAAAAAAATTTTGCTCGACTTTGAATAAAAAAATTAAAAAAACAAAAAATATGACCTCCTCAAATTTTTTTTATGCTTTGAAATAATATATTCTTAATCAAACTACATTTTCATTTTAAAAATCCACTTGCTCCATTTGCTTTTATAATTTTTTTTCCCATTGCACTATGGTTCAAAATCGAAATATTGAGGAATTAAACCCAATTATCGACTTTTGATTTTCCCAAAAAAAATAATTACCTTTTATTACACATTACTTAGTGATGGGCGAGTCCGAGATGTTTTATTCGTTTCTCTCGATTGTTGAAACATCTCGAATGCTCTCGATGGTTTTCATTCGTATTCGAGTCAAGTCGTAAATGGCCGTCAGTCGAAACAATCGCTAAAACATCTCGGACTCGCCAACGATTCCTCTCGTTTTCAAAGCAACCCTACAACATCTCGGACTCGCTGCAAAAAATACATAATAATTGTTGTTGCCGCTTGAACATTAAAATTGCTTTACAAAACATACAGAGTGGTGCAAATCTATTGCCGTTGTTGCTACTCGTAAAATTCATTTGTTTCATAAGCGTCTCACTTCAGAAAATTTATTGTTTAAATAATTATTATTATTATGCACGACACTGAGTTGTGATTGCAATAATGCAGCGTCTATGTATAGCATATTTTTCAATTTGGTTAATTTATTTATGTATTTGCCTCACTTCCATTAAAAATCCTACTTTCTTTATCAACAAACCTCATTCAGTTTATTTTATCAACTAAAACATATCATCAAAACAACAGCCGGCCCGCCGACTCGGAACAATCGCAAAAACATCTCGCTTGTGTAGTCGAGATGTCATCGAAACAACCTACGACTCGCTGACTCGGAACAATCGCAAAAACATCTCGCTTGTGTAGTCGAGATGTCATCGAAACAACCTCCGACTCGCCGACTCGGTACAATCGCAAAAACATCTCGATTGTGTAGTCGAGGAGCGAGTCAACTTTTGACTCGATTGTGATTTTGAAACGATGGCGATTCTCTCGATTGTCTAAACATCTCGGACTCGCCCATCACTAACATTACTGCAGTAAATAAAAAATAAAAATAATAATGTCAGCTAGCGATCACTTGTTTATCAGAAAGCTTTCAAAGTCTTGGTTTTGATTTTTGTATTCGTAAAAAAGATTTTACTCAAATTATATAAAAATCTCAAGTGGTGATAAAAAGCTAACGAATTTGAATAAAATGTGTTTATAAAATGGAAAATATTAATAAAGGTATGTAAAATCAAGAACAACAAACTTTTTTCTGAAACAATAATAATCGTTAATATATTTTTGAGTTTAAATAAGCCGTGTTGTGTTTTGATTTCTGTGAGTTTTTTCTGTGTTAAATAGAATATAAATAAGTTGGATCATATAGGATCAATAAAAATTATATATGTAGTTACAGCTAATAGTGTACCCTTTAATGCAAATGTTATTTTATCTGCGGGAGTTTGCAAGCGAGGCTACAATTTCACTTTTTTCAGAGCAAAGTAAACTTCGAAAATGGCTATACTTAACAATTTTATATTGATAATAATAAAAATATAAAACTCATTTATATATAGGGTTTAAAAACCTAATAATTTCCCTTGAAAATAACGTTACACTTTTTCGGATATCTTCTTTAGTACTTGAGATATTGTTATTTCAATTTCATTAACTTGCTAAAAAAAATAAAAAAATTGTTGGGGTAAGTGGAAAAAAATTCAACAACTATTTGCAGCGAAGGTTGAGTGTATAGCTATTTCACGAAAAACCATTTTCGATCATCAGCACTCTTTTCGGAAGTGGATGCACCGGGGATTGAACCCGAGTCCATTCCAACTTCAGCCGCAATGACCCAACGGATAAACACACTCGGCCATTGAGACTCTGTGCAAGCTGTTGGATTTTCCCCACTTTTGCCTTTTTCATTTTCAACATTAACGTTAGTGTGTATATGCTTTTGCATATATTCTCCACAAACGTGCTGAATTTTTTGTTGTAGGCAGTTCGCAATGAACATTGTTGTTGGTATTTTATTTTATGTATATACCAAACAACGTTAACAATTTTTACTTGAAAGAGTTTTTAGTGCTTAGCACGAAATTTTTATTTTAATTCAATTTTTAATTGTTGGGGTAAGTGGAAAAAAATTCAACAACTATTTACAGCGAAGGTTGAGTGTATAGCTATTTCACGAAAAACCATTTTCGATCATCAGCACTCTTTTCGGAAGTGGATGCACCGGGGATTGAACCCGAGTCCATTCCAACTTCAGCCGCAATGACCCAACGGATAAACACACTCGGCCATTGAGTCAACCTTACACCTTCGCTGTAAATAGTTGTTGAATTTTTTAATTATTATTTTAAGTTCTCTGACTAAACGCTGTTTTCAAGGGTAATGATTGTGCTTTCAACTGGTTTAATCGAATTTGAGTGGAAAGATATTAAGCAGGGAATAGAGCCAAAAAACTTGTTTTTGCCTATTTGGGCATGAATATCTCAGAAACTAGAAATAATTTGGAAAATCTGACTCGAGATTCAGGTTTAGCACACTGAAATCCTTTAGAAAAGTGTAATTTCATTTCTGGTATAAAATTTTTTTGAAATGCGATTTTTTTGTATGAAAGTTTTATGATAAATGCTTATAACATACTTAAAAGTGCATATATTTTTAATTTAAAAACGGTGAAGTGCTTTACCCCTTTTCCAAAATGATTACCGCATTTGATTTATATTTCAAAAATGTATACACTAATCAAAATGGAGCATTTTAGCTATAATAGTTAGGAAAATGTTGAAATTTCAAAAATACGGTTATATGGGAGGTGGGCGTATTTGTGGGTGGATTTTGATCAAATTTTCACAGTTTACTAATTTCAACCAAAAAAGCTTAAGTTCCGAGTTTCAAGATTCTAGCTTAATTATTACTATTTTTGGCCGCGTTTGTATGGAGGTGCCCCCACTGTGCGACGGTATGTATTTATTATTTATTTTTATGCACAACTTACCCATATTTGGCGAAATGCACAAGATTCCGTACGAACAGCGCTGCCAATGTGCTATCACACGAACCCTCTTCGAAATCGGGAAATAGTAGCGGAGCCCGAAAAGTGTAAATTAATTCATCACAATGCACCACACCAACATCGCCAAGCAGAAGCCCACCAGTGTAGATATTGGCAAAGCTATAGGAACCTTTGTAATTGAATTTGTACAAGTAGAGAGGATATTTGCTAATGTCTACCGTACGCACATAAGCAGTAATTGCATTATACAAAGGTTGATGAAATGCCCGATCAGTGATGCACTGCAAAAATTTAAAAATGTTCAACTAACGCACAATAAAATAAACTGAAAAAAATCGCTGAAAATAAAATGTTTATCGGATCTTGGTAATATTATGCTCAAAGTCTTTGCAAATAAACAAGCTAATTTTTGAAAGAATAAGACTTTCCTCATTTTTACATCTTCTTATAAAAAACTTAATTTGAAAATCAAAATTTTATCAAAAATCGCAAAAAAATTACAAAATTTTGACCATCTGTCATTCAGCGAGTTTTGGCTCAATTACTACAAGTTGTACATCGTTGGAAGCGTATTTTAATTGTCCTTCGAACGAGGTACAGCTTGTGATTATCACATTTGCGACTTCCGCGAAAATAATTTTTGAATGAAGTGATAACCAAAAAACACAAAATTACCGTTAGCTCAAAAACCTAACCATATAAAAAATAAAAAATAGTTCCGAGCTCATCAGGGCCATGCCTAACTTCCCCATACCAGAATTTCTTGGTATTATTTTTTTTTTAATTATTTGTTGCGTAGTGTTATTTGTTAATGAAAATGTTGTTCTTTGTTGGAAAGAGGCCTAAGGAAAAACTACTTATTGACTGAATTTTCAGTTTGAAATGTATTCTGATAAAAACAAAACGACATTAAAATTAGGGGTCGAACCGAAGTCGCCATACTACAAAACTAATCAGCTGTATTATGTCAGATGCTTCATTCAATATCAAATGTAAATTGTAAAATTTGTAGAAACTTATGCTAGTTCAGAACTATCGAAATAGTACCAATAAAGCACTAACTAGTTGTGTCAAAAGATGCACTTGTTCTGAGCTAGAGATTTTTCGCACAGTGTACCTAGTACAACACGCACATATACTCGCACTATGTTTTTGTATTATTTTACTCACCTCAAGAAAACCATTCGCCGTGCTATTATTTAGTTCGGCTTCACCTTTGAAATATTCATCGATGATTTGCTGTGTTTTTGCATTGCGCTGTGCTTTTGTAAAGTATTCTGGAAACTCGAGTAATTTTTCTAGCAATTCACGAAAGTCACTGTTAAATTGTTGTTTTAGTGTCTCATTTGCTAATATGGAAAGCACACGAACTGCACCTTCGTCTGGTACGATACCCGCCATCCATGGCACTGCCTTGTATTTACCTTCGGCCAACAATTGTGCCGGATGTGCGGTCAAGAAGGCATCCTCTCCTCCATGCGTTTCCACAATTGGACGAAAATTTGTCATGTGATCAACATGCCAATATTTCAATCCGTCACCAGCAGTCAATAGATCAATAGCGTCTACATTACGCAGTGCATGCACCAGCTTCGCTGAGTCAAGCTCATGGGCGTGACTAACATTTAGCAATTTAGCTATGGCTCGAGTCTGCTGCAGCGGTTTATCTGTGATGCTAAATGGTACATTTGCTGTTCCACTCATAGCAATTATACTGCGAAATAGACCTGCAAGTTAATTATTGTATGTATTTGATTTTTAGTCGTTAATGAACGAAAGTATGTATCGTCGTACCATACGAAAACTAGCATACGATTTTTGGCATACGATGGCTGACGAAAAGTTACAAATTCGTTTAAACAACAACAATTTTAATGTAAAAACAGTATATAATTACATACTGCTACTTTTCGTCGGCCAAAAGTCAAATGTGCTACTTTTCGTACAAAATTTTTTAATTGATAGATTTCGCCAGAAATGTGCTAGTTTTCGTATGGTACGACGATATAAACTACATATGTATAAAAACAAACCATATCATTGGTAAGATAGATAAACACTTAAGCAGTCTGCAGAGAAAATTACGGATTATGGTATTTATAAAGTCCTAAAGGAAAAACTTTGTCTTATCGGATGCTACCTAGCGGGGTGAGCGCATCGCATAGGGTGTACTAATGACGCGTCTTGCGGCCTCTTTTTGTTTGGCTGATGGCAATAATATATGAGTTCTAAGATAATCACTTCAAAACGAATTATACACAATTTATACTATACATTGCAAAGGCATACCAGAAAGAATTGCATCGGGGCAGTTGTATCACCTTCGACATCTATGAAATGATCAGAGTTTCGCCTGAGGACATACCCCCAAAAAACTGTTTACACTCAGAGAAAAGTTACGGATTTAATTCAAGCTGTGTCGTACTTGATTGAAGAATTACAGAAATTAAAGAAAAATAAATTAAATTTAGGTTTAAGCAAGCTTAAAACAAGATAAAAAAATGAAAATATTTAATTTAAGTATAATATTCTTGAACTTAGAATTAAGTTTTCAAAATAAGTATAAGCATTCTTAAAATGGGATTGGACAGGCTTGAAGCAGTCATAGGTTGTGCTCAAAATAAGTTTATATACGCTTTTTTTCAAAACTGCACACTTAATATAATATTTATAAAAAACTTCGTTCTAAAAATAAGAATACATTCTTGATTTTAGCATTTTCAAGGTTAACAGACTTACATGACGTATTCGGCTTGTTTAAATCCCGTTAGAATTAAATTTAGATTGTTTTTTCCCTGAGTGTACTTCAGCTTTCAATTAGTTCACATACCTTCAGATTTCTGACTTAAGACATGCAAATGCGCAGAAATGGCTCCAGCACTTTGTCCGAAGAGCGTTATTCGCTCTGGATCACCACCGAATTCAATGATATTTTCTTTTATCCATCGCAATGCCAGATTTTGATCTTTAAGGCCCAAATTACCAGGCATATTAGTATCGTCAGTTGAGAGAAACCCTGACAAAAACAGAATGAGGAAAGAGACTTAAGAATATGAATAATAACAGCTAAAGCAAAAGAGTAATGGCGGACTCACTCACCGAATGGTCCCAACCGATAAGCCATCGTCACCAATATAACCTCCATTGTATCCATAAAATATTCAGGTCCATGTAGAAGTGGACTGGCTGTGCCACTAAACCAACCCCCACCGTGTATGTAAACCATAACGGGGAGTAGATGCCGAATTGCCATCTAATTGATTTATTTTGTGAAAATATTTATTTTTTACCGCTAAGCTACTTATTTTTATGCCTTCCATGAACATGAAATGGTATTATAACTTTATGCTAAAACAGGTTTGTCGAAAGTACCAAAAGGAGAGGAATTAGATCCACCAAAATATAGTATACCCAAGGCAGATCTATACCGGTAATATAAGCTCAGCAGCTGATTCATTTTCATTTTGGCTAAATTGTCAAATCGTATTGCTTTTATTTTGTTTACTTCCGTCTTGTTTACATTTTCGTACGTGCTTTTTGACGTTTTATACGAGAGATTTTCAACATGGCCGCCGTGCTGTTACCTTTATAGATCTGCCTTGAGTATACCGATGTGAGGAGAATCATGAGCTGAGTCGATTAAACCATGTCCGTTTTTGTGAACGCAAACTAGCCGCTCAGTTTTTGAGATATCTAATGGCGTTTTCTTTTCTCGAAAAAATGTTGCCCTTTTTGATTTTCTTAGCTATTTTGTAAGCTTCTCTGGTAATTTTACCGAATATTGACCTTTAGCTAAGCAAGAGGGCACCATTATCTACAAATTTAGCCATTTTATAGAAAGTTAGGTTACGCAATTCGATAATTGGGATATAGAAGGGCAGCATTTTTTTGCAGAAAAGAAAACGCCATAAATGAAATTCAGTATAGGGGTGAGCTTTTATGAGCAATAGATCATTTGTCGGAATCGGACCACTATAACGTATAGCTCCCATACAGCCCATTGTTCAGATATACACATTTTGTGGTATAACTTCTCCACTTAAATAGCTAAGGACACTGTGTTTCTAATAAATCTGAGCATACATAAATAGCTAACAGGATTAGAAGTATAAAATTAATAAAATCAGGACTATGTAAATTTCAATTTTCCCTCTCATGAAAGGTATAAAGTCTTCGGTACGGCCGAAGACAGCGGCGCTCCTACGTGCTTCACTTACGTTTGGTCTATAGACGTTCAAATAAAGGCAATCCTCAACACCATCCACCAATCGATCGCGTAGTATATAATTTTTTTGTAGGCAATTTGGACTCTGTTTGGTTGCATCTAAAATATCCCTCCAAGGTAAAGCGGCCTTTGGATTCTACTTTGGCAACGTAAATATTAAAATATTTTAGTACTAAATATATATGTACATACATACATATGTATACAATCAACTCACAGCAAATCGTAGCTCACCCACTGGTGGCATGGCATATGGTATACCGAGGTATGCCTCGAAATATTGCTGCCTCGAGCCCGTGGTGGACATATATTTGCCTTGCAAGCAACCCAAATTATTTCCACAAATTTTCGGTGAATCTGAGGTGATTTTTGTTATTGCTGTTGTCATTAATTGAAAAGAAAATAATATCAACACGGAAAATATCTTTCTTATTTTGCTATTTGCGATATTGGGGAGCGCACTTGTCGCCGTCGCCAGTGCCGTTACATGAGTCATAATTTAGTTTTTTATAAAATCACAGAGAAGTCTGTTAAGTAACTCGTCCTTTATCCACTCAGACTGGATTACAGGTGCTTAGGCTGATTGGGCTTTTGAAACCATCCATATGCATTATGTATGTATGTATTTATTACTGTATGCCACTTTTTGAAGCTGAAATTAAGAATATAGGTGGGTACCAGACAACCTACATACCCACATATCTACATATTATACATTATATAAATATTTATATTTTGATCATTTTGTTGTAAACTATTTTTAATTTATGAGTATGTGTGTTTTCGGCATTTTTATATAAATAATAACTTTTACATAAATCTAAGTTATAAGGTACACTGTATGTATCTATTTATGACACTTTATAAAAACTGCACTTTTTCATTCATACATATGTATGTCTACACATATTTGATCCTTTTTAACTTGTATAATTACCGATCAGGCGCTTTTGCTGCCACAACCGTTTACTCCACTTTGCGAAATACTTCTGATAACTTTAAGCGCTAGCGAAATTGGTTTTATTCTTGCAGCGAAAAATAGTGAATTGCTATAACAACAACAACAACAATAGTACCTAATAAGAAATAAATATTTATCAACAATACTTGCAGCAACAATAATGACAACAAAAGAGAGTAACTTACCCAGCAGACAATGGTTTAGCACAAAAGTTAAAAGCTATGTACATTAGAGCGTATCGCGAAAAAAAGTTCGTCGTACGCCCCCCCCCCCCCCCCCCATATGATTTCTTTTTCGAAAACATTTCTGGAAAATTTTTTTATTTTTTTTTTGGACACCGCTAGATGTCGTTAAAATTCGTTTTTTTCATATCTTCGGTATTTATGGTCCGATCCCTAAGTTCGATACACCAATCTCTTTGGCTTTTTCATAATTGTATTAACCCTATGTACGCCATTGGGGTCACTTCCACCCAGTACTTAGTTTATACCACCTTAATATAACTTTTTTTTTGCCGGATGTTAAACGTCGTTAAAAAGCATTAATCGTTTGCAAAAGAAGTATTTCGATCGATTCAGTAACGGGAAATAAAACAAATTTAACATTCCGAGGAATATAAGTTTTTCGCTTCCTGTGGTCTTTGAGGTTCATTTTACAAATATTTTTTCTGAAGAGACTCCTACTGAAATTTTACGCCGAATAATTTTCTAGAACATTTTAACGATCTAGCACCCCTCAAAAAGGGTTATTTTGACCCCTTTTTATGCAGTCAGGAAATAGAGTATAGTCAGGAAATACTATTTTTAAGGTCGCTAGAGGGCTAAAATGTTCTAGAAAATTATTCGCCATAAAATTTCAGTAGGATTCTCTTCAGAAAAAATCTTTGTAAAATGAACCTAAAAGACCACAGGAAGAGAAAAACTTATACTCCTCGGAATGTTAAATGTGATTTCTTTCCGGTTCTACTGAATCGATCGAAATACTTCTTTTGCAAAAGATTAATGCTTTTTAACGACGTTTAACATTCCGGAAAAAAAAGTTACATTAAGGTGGTATACACTAAGTACGGGGGGAAGTGACCCCAATGGCGCACATAGGGTTAATGCAATTAGAAATTGGAAACCCTCATCTCACGCCAAAGAGATTGGTGTATCAAACTTAGGCACCGGACTATAAATACCGAAGATATAAAAAAAATTAAATTTAGCGACATCTAGCGGCGTCCAAAAAAATAAAAAATTTTTGCAGAAATGTTTTCGAAAGAGAAATCATATGGCGGGTGTACGGTGGACTTTTTGTTTTCGTCCATATAAGGCGGGACAACCTAATGTACATATGTATGTATATATGGATGAATGTATGTATGTACATATCAGAGATCAGCATGCGATTTAGAGTATACTCATAAAAAATGCGGTGGGAGTATGACCGCAACCGCAAAATATGCGATCATAATAAACACCGTACCGCATTTTCTTGATCAATTCCGGTATGCGGTAGTATGGATATCACAACACCGCAAACACCGCATATCGTAAACACCGTATACCGCAAACACCGCATATCGCAAACACCGCATACCGCAAACACCGCATTTCCCAAATAGAGATATTTACAATGTTGCCAGTGCGATTTTTTGTTTGTAATTTTTACCGTCTTATGGATTTCTGATGAAAAATACTACTGATTACAATTTGATTTTAACCAAAAAATATCTATGCAGGAAAACTCTCAGGATTGGTTTTTTTTTAATTTTTTCATTGAAAGGGCCACTTAAAATTTAGAGTTTGTTTACATTCAAAATAATTTGACTAATGAATTTCAAGATAAAAATATGTCCTATTTACATGAAATAAAGCTTTTTCCTAAAACCCTTGAATCACATTTATGGCTTCTTAGTAATACACATAAGTTTTGTTTACACATTTTTGTTTGTCTGCGACATAGTTCTTTATTTTCCAACGATGCATTCATTCAATTTTCACAATCGTCAAAATTGGCTACGATATATTGATTGAAACCGAAGTTTTTGTCATTTTATTGGAGCAACAACAATACACATGTTTATTTTTATACATTTTATTATGCGCCCGTCGGAATGAATACTTTTCCGTCAATCTAGCAATTCGTTTAACTGAGAAACATAGTTGAATTAGATGTCTTTTTTACGGCAAAGCTGAAGTACTGAATGTGTCGATCGTTATTTAAATACATTTAATTCAACTACATATGTTGTCAATTAAACGGATTGCTAGTTTGAAGGAAAAGTATTCATTCTGATGGCCCTATTAGTCGTATTGGATTTCAAAAATGAATTTTTGATTACATATTTCATTATTGAAAAATATTTTATTATTCAAAAAACTGCCACAAAAAACAAAGCACACAAAAATAAAAAAAATACTTGAGAATAAATTTGCTGTATATCTTAAGCTAAGATCACACGATTTGTACATTTGGCTAAAAATTTGCCAAATTCATAGGCAAACCGTGTGAACGGTAAATTTTATTTGACACAAATCACAAAAGCCAAATATTTAGCCTCTTGTGGCAAATCAAAAACAGCCCTTGTAGCCAAATCGTGTGAACACAAATGTGATACAGAAGGTAAATAAAAATGATGAAAATGGACAAATTTTGATTTGCCACTTGAATACAAATGATTGTGGCAAATATACAAATCTTTTTTGACAACTATAAAATAAATTATGTTTAAAATAAAAAAATATAGAAATACAAGTTTTAAATTGGCCTCTTATAAGCTTCTGCTTTGGCCTTAAGGTGAAAGAAGAAGTCCGGAGAAACATTATACGGCGCACTGGCTTCTCTTTATAAAATGGAATACACAGATACCCTGCCATTTGAGATGCATAATTTTTTTATTTCAGTAATTTGAATTCCAATTTCGAAAAAAATTAATTTTTGAAATAAATATTATTTTCATTTAGTTTGAAGTTTAATGTCAATCAAATTGTTTTTAATGGAGTACTTAGCTCTGTTCGTGGCCGCTGTAGTGCAGTGGGTAGAGTGCTCGCCTGCTATACCAGAGGTCTCGGGTTCAAACCCCAGTTCGAACAAACACCAAACAATTATTTTCTAATTAATTAAAACTCAATTGTTGGGGTTTTAGAAACAGCGGTCACCTCTCGGTAGTGAGCGGCATACCCTCCGAGTGTATTGCCGTTAAAAAGCTTCTCAAAAAAATGCATTCACCGTTCGGGACCGGCCACCCAATTAGTAGGACAAACAAAAGGAGCACACCTCGAATTGGGAGAGAAGCCCGGCCATAAAACTCGTCAGAGTTATATTAGCGCCATTGTATTATTATATTATTATTTAGCTCTGTTCAATAACAAAAAATTGTTACGAATTTTTCGTAAAAAATGACAGCTCTCCATATGAAAATGACAGTTTTTATGAAAAATAAGTTAAAAATTTTTAGTAATTGAACACAGGTTTTGTCTCTTTTCAAGAACTGTTTTTGTATTTTGACTTTCGGCGGGTTTTTCAAACCAAATATACCAGAGAAAAAATGTAGTGTCATATAGGCCGAAGAAGCATTTTTTAACGTTTAGCTAGAAAAAATTAGGAATAATTTTTTATTCCTTATTGAGATAATTTTGTATAATGAATAAATTTTTGACGTTATTCAATTATTCTTGCTAGTCACACAAGTATACTTTTTCATAAAGTGATTTTTCGAATACTTTCCCAAATTAGGAAAGAATATTTGCCCGAATTTGAACCAAATACTTTCCGGATCCTAAACCGAACCCCAATACTTTCCCAAATCAGGAAAGAATATATGCCCGAATCCGAACCGAATATAAATAAACATGAACCCCTGGTAATAACTCAGTCAGTTTCTGAGCGAATTTAACAAAACTTTGCACGTGACTATATCCTACTATTATCCTAACCATTTCTAAAAATAATCGAAATTGATATATGATTTTGATCCTTCATTTGTTTCTAACTCCGAAAATAGTCATACCGAGCAAAAAAGTTACATAACGCTAGCTTAGAGTGCAAACTGTGTAAGTCCATTTTTATGAAAAAGTGTTTTTAAGTGTAGAAAGCTAGAAAAATTAAATACGCACCACGCTAAACAAGTCTGTGATACTTGTCATATTTCTACTCGTTGTTATTCAGTGATACGCAAATTATGTAAGTCCAAAAAGAGAAGAAAATTGTATAAGTCCAAAATTTTTATATGAACAGAAAATTTTTTTTCATTTTGAAATTTTTTTATTTTGTGTTTTTTGTCTCTCCTACAAAGTTTGAAAAATGGACTTACACAATTTGCACTCTAAGCTAGCGATAATCACTTTCATTCAAAATGAGTACATAAACAATTTCTTCATATACGATTTCGACGTATCTGCAACATTTCATTCACTTTTGTGCAACCAAAGTCAACATTTCACAATGACCATTTTTTTGGAGCTCGTTAGCACACGTATTCTATTGAATGAATTAAATTAACTTTATATCATCTTACAGAGAATTAAAAGAAGTATTATCCAGTTTTGAAATCGTGAAAATACATGTACTTATAATGATTTAATACCTATTTGATTAATTTTTGCTTGTGCTTAAAATAGAATTTGTACAAACCAAACAAACACACAACCACACCAACATACAAGTGACAAATACCGATAACGTCGGCAAGGTCACCGTTGTTGGATGGTAGGTTGTAAAAAGGAAAAAAATTAAAAGAAAAATTAATACAAGCAAAATGCAAGGCGGCGGTAGCCTAATGGTGATGCCATTAGACTTCCAACCGGAAAATCCGAGGTTCGATCTCGGCGGACGCCAATGAATAAAAATGTTAAAAAGAAGTCTGATGAAGAGATGTGGTGGTCTCCGAAATGGATCTATAACTTCTACCAAACAAGTATTAATCTTTCATACCAATTTTTCCTTAAAAAAAAAAAAAAAAAAAAAAAAAAAAAAAAAAAAAAAAAATGGTCTTGAGAGCTCAATAATAAAGTAGTTATCAAAATAAAAACGACCAAAAAACCAAAAGTTGATTAATTTTTGTTTGTTAATTTTTCATAAAATTTTCTTCCAAATAATGCCCATATGCTTCTATATTTTTCATACGACTGTTTTATCATGATTGGTTAAATCGTGTGAACGAATGTGAACAAATTTGCCACTTTACTTCTATGTACAAATGCGTGGCAAATCAAAAGCTAATAAATCGGGCAAATCGTGTGAACGCAAAGCAAATCATTTGCACATCGATATCAAAATGGGCAAATGTGGACAAATCTAAATTTGTCATTTTCTGTACAAATGCGTAAATCGTGTGATCTCGGCTTTATAATCAGTAACACATATCTATGTATTTATGTACAAATCAATTTTCAATTGCCTATACCTTTGCAGTGTGTGAAAAATTTCCGGCAACACTGAATAGTATACAAATAAACAAATGCGGTGTTTGCGGTGATTGAGGTGTTTGCGATATACGGTGTTTGCGATATGCGGTGTTTGCGGTATACGGTGTTTGCGTTATGCGGTGTTTGCGGTATGCGGTGTAAACAACACTAAATACCGCAATATCATTTAGGGTTTCAATCAATGCGGTGGCGGTGAATTTTTTTTCTGGGTACTTATTTTTTGAGCCACTTAAAAAATAAGTATTTTTGCGGTGCCTTAGAAAATGCGGTGCACCGCTGCTGATCTCTGAGTACATATGTATGCATATATGCTTAGCAATTTCACATATGGTAATATGAACATTCACCCCTGTGCGACACCCTTTAACCGCCATCGATCGGGACAAAAGAAATAAATTTGTCTCCATACATTTCGGGACCTTCCTAATGTACATACTTATATGTATGTAGCTATGTATGTATTATGCAGAATGTTGTTAAATATACATATTAGCTGTTGCGTTTCTTTTTTTTATTGAAGTCAATATACAGAAAACACCGACGATCCGCCAGAACATGCCCAATAAAGTAAACGTTTATTGTTTCTAAATTAACCAACAAACATGGGAGTGAATGCAGGAGGACTGTTCACTGGAGGACAATCCTAACGTACATACATACATATCGTCGTTTAAAGTGCATTTTTGCGTAAGAGGTATTTTCATTTTCGCGTAGCGGACATTGGTTGAACTTTACAGGAGAGCAAAAAAACTGTTTCATTTCAAAACCGTTACTTCTTTCTGCGTACAAACATAAATTTAAATAGTTACGTAGATCAGTTTGTTAGCTAAAACATCAACTTAGTGTAGAAAAAGAAACAAATTGAATTATTAGGACTCTTTTTTTTCATGTGCGGTTGTGCAATTTTTATTTGGCACAAAAATCACGCACAAGCGGTTATGAAATGGCAAAATGTTCAATATAATTCTTTTTTTTAGTATTTTATAAAGAAAAAAAGTAACAAAACTTAAACTTATATTAAATTTAAAGCTAAAATTAATATTTTTAATTAAGAAAACGTAATTTTGTTTACACATTGTTGGAGAAGTCGTAAGGTAAATGTGGTAAATTGTCATAAAAGCTATGACAATCGTAGGGCATCACTTGTTTTAAGTGTTTTAAATCTTGATATTTACTTTTTGTAATTTTGAGGTGACTTGTGGATTGGATTAGGAACATCCGTGTTCTATCTGGTTTATAACCTGACTTGAATGTCTTATAAATTTTCGCAAAACAATCATGGCCTACAAAAAACATGTTTTTATCGGAATGTAATACATTAATTTTTATACACAGCTGTAATAGTAAAATTAATTAATAGTAAAATTAAAGTTGAAAATGGGCGAAATCGGACCATGACCACGCCCACTTTTATATATGGGTATTACAAAGGAGTCCAATAAAAACATTTTGAGCGATATCTTGGTCAATTATAAAGATAATTCAATGAAATTTTGTGGCACAAGTACCACGATAGATAGAAAACCATAAATAGAAAAATTTTGGAAAATGGGCGTGGCACCGCCTCTTATTAGACAAAGGAATATAAGAGATTTCGGAGCCCATAACTTGACAAATAATTGAGATATTATGATGAAAATTGGTGGACTTATTTCTACCACTTGCGGTAGTATATGTGCAAAATTTTAGCGAATTAAGTTTATAACCACGCCTACTTTTTAGTAAAAATATTTCTCGAATGCCCTTCAGAAATTTGTAACGTGACATCTTTGTAACTAAAAGTCATAAAGGGATGAAATTTTGTAAAAACAAGAATATTTATACGTTTAGTCGGATTATTGATACGAATTTTCAAAATGGGTGTGGCTGCGCCCACTTTATGCGGCACGGGCTTTATATAAATTGCACCGTGTTTCCAGCAAACGTAAAAAAACTATGAAAGCTTATAATATTTGGCTCCACTCGAACTGAGGCTTCCTTTCTTGTTTTGTTTTTTAATTTTTGATACCTTTAGTCATAATTTGGTTGGGAAAATTGTAAAGATTGTAGCAAAAAAACGTAGTATCAGAGCTTACCAATTAGCAACTTCATTTAATTTGTTTAAAATAATACCTGCTTGATATTTACCTGACATTATTTGTTTAAAATGTTTAACTTTTGCTCCCTTTCATATAAATTCGCCATTTAATTTATTTATCTAATAACATATAACTTCGCTTGTATGAATGAACTGAAATCATACGCGGTAATGCTGCCAAATTTTAACAATACTCTTCATAAGCGATTATGAAATTTACTGTTATTATGCGTTTTTGTTGTTAGAATTGCAAAATTTTGGTATGGATCGATAGAGCTGAGCGTCAGGAACTCAGGGTTGGAAAATCTCATTTTTGGCAAAAATGTCCCTTACTCGAAAATGAAAATACCTCTTACGCAAAAATGCACTTTAAACGACGATATGTATGTACATACAGTTTTTAATGCCAAAAGCATTAGTCAGATAAAAATTCCGAATATTTAGAGAATTTTCTTAATACATATGTATGTATGAATGTGACCGCTGTGTTGCAGTAGGTAGAGTGCTCGCCTGCTATGCCAGAGGTCTCGGGTTCCAACCCCAGTCCTAGCAAACACAAAAAAAAATTTTCTAATTAGTAAAAACTAAATTATTGGGTTTTTTAAGAGCAGCGGTCACCTCTCGGCAGTGGGCGGCATACCCTTCGAGAGTATTTCTGCTATGAAAAAGCTTCTCACAAAAAATGCATTCGCCGTTCGGAGCCGGCATAAAACTGTAGATCCACCCAATTAGTAGGAAAAACAAAAGGAGCACTCCTCGAATTGGGAGAGAAGCTCGGCCATAAAACTCGTCAGAGTTATAATAGCGCCATTGTATTATTATTATGTATGGATGTACATATATTTGTATGTACACATGTATGTATATATGTGTTACGTACGGGACTATCACGTACCGAAATATCTATGGAATGACAAATACATAGTATTGCATAATTTTATTTTTCAATATTCATATGCGGCTAATTGCAAGAAGTAGACTTTTGATCTTTCAGGTGTATACCTAAATTTCTTGCAAAAGTTATCGAACATGTATGTACATACATACAAATGCACGTACATATGTATGCCCCAAATCTAACTGATCTAACATTTGCCAAGTTCACATCTGCCAGTGTGAGAAACTATTACTTTCAATCCCTGGAATATACATATCGTCGTTTAAAGTGCAAAACCGCGTATCGACCAAGTACAAACTGTGTAAGTGAAATTTTTGCCAAAAATGGGATTTCCACAAAAGCACATTGCCGGGGTCCGACCCCATCCATTCACATAAGGATTTTGACGCGTTGTCCCAATGTTAAAGTTCTTGTTTGAATGGATGGGATCGGACCCCAGGAATGTATTTTTGGGAGAATCTCATTTTTGGCAAAAATGTCATTTACGCGGTTTGTACTTGGTCGATACGCGGGTTTACACTTTAAACGACGATATGTATTGAATTTGAGTCGTTTAAGCAGAAGGAAATTTCATACAAAAAGCATTTATACATTTGAACTTGCGATACCTATTCGCTCCAGCCTATTGGGGCAGGTGCGTGCGACTCAATAAATTGGTACACACATGTATGTATACCAAAAAGCATTAACTTCTTACCATGATACGGAAATAAACTTGATCGCAGTTTTTAGAATTTTCGTCTGTCTGTATGATTGGTCCCGCATTACTCAAACACTAAAAAACTAACATTCTATTACTTGACGTCTAACTTGAAATTTCATTTGGATATTTTAATCGATTTACGAGTTACTGACCAAAATGTTTTTATACAATATGGTGTTAATGAATACTGCTGTGTGGGTTTATTTCGATATCTCAAGTGGTTTCGGAGATATCATTCAAAATGTGAAGTGGGTTAATCATAAAATTCGCTTCCGTGATATACATACATACATACCTATCAAAAATGTATGTATTTGGTAAAAGATGGTTTTCATTTCGATATTTTCAAAGGTTTTGGCAGTATGAAAAATAATAAATTGGACCTGGATAGCCGCAAGATTGGTACCAAATGAAAGATGTTAGCAAGCGTAAGAGAGATAGAGAAAGGGATAATGAGATTTGTCGCAGCGAAGCTGAATGGCTATTTTCTAGTAGGTACGCAATAAACATAAAAGTGAGGTTGATATCTTGGTTTCCCAAAATATTGACTGGGAAGATTGCCGATCTAGATACCGATCTATTCGTGAGATTAGCATCATTCATGAAAGCATTAGCGTAGCTTTGCCAATCCTTATTAGATGAACGTATGTACATGTGTATGTATGCCTAGAATCGATCTGGGAAATCGCCCTCACAAATATGTACATACACTCAGAAAAATAATCACAGTAGTATCAACAGTTTTCTTCTGTTAATCCCAAAATTCGTTAAATTAACAGAAATACATTTAAGTAGACAGATTTAGAGTTATGTATATAAACGAAAAAATCTTTTACTTTAACAAATATATCTATTAAAACCTATTTGTTAGTTCAGCAGAACAGATCTGTCAATTATTAACAGAAATTTTTGTTGATATAACTGAGAAACTGTTAACTTAACCCTAATATTTGTTGCTGTAACCTTTATATTTATTTGATTCAACAAATCATTGCTGTTGACTATCAACAGAAAAAGTATTTATTTTGCCAGCTTTTTCCGTTGTTACTTTGTTGCATTGCTTACATGAGTGAGTTGTAATTCACGAGTGCTTTTTCGAACAAAGGTAAGTATAAAAGCGGCACTAAAGTTCAATATTCAATGTTGAATATCGCACTATACATACATATGATGCCGTTGGATTGAATTTCAGGTTGATGTCATGGTTTGAAATCGGAGGAGAATATAAAATAGAGAAGACAATATAGCAAGCAGTGAAGGCGGAGAAGGTGCCACAATGGAAAACAAGCGGAGTTGATGCTACATATTGGTACTTGGAAACCGAACGGAGGGAGGATTAAGAGAAAAATGCGAACAAAAGATTTAAAAAACTTGCCAATAGCTCTAAAAATACACATTATGAATAGGCTTGCCATACGTCAGGCATTTGGCCTGATTGTCAGGCATTACATAATTTGTCAGGCAATCAGGCGCCTAACGAATTTTGTCAGGCATTTTGAAAAGTTTTTTTGTGTACATTGATATTTTATATAAATTTTATTCCGTTTTATTCAAAGCAGTATGAACATTAGATATGTAATCTTGTCGAGTGTAAACACAGCGTAAGTTTAAGTCTTGTGCGATTATTGATAACTTCTTTCTATCTCTTATTCCGTGTCATAAAAGCACATTCAGACTACATTTTAAATTACGTTGATTAGTCGAAATTACTTTCCGAAATTACGTGCGTTCACACACGCTTTTGAGTAATTTATTTTAGCCGTGTTTTATTTAATGCCGATCCTGTGCCAGATAAAACATTTTACATGCGAATGCAATAACTACGATTTTAGGACAATAAAACCAGATAAATTTCTGGTGCAATAGCTTTGTTCAATAACTCAAAATTTGTAATTGCTTTTACAAATAGTTACGAATTTTATGTTCAATAACCCAAAAAATTTTGCAAAAGAGAGCCAAATTCGGAGAGTAAGACTTCGAGAGAGTTGAAAATAGTTGCAAGTCAAATTTTCACTTGCAACTACTTGCAGCTTTAAAAAAAATAGAAGCGTCAAAAACATATGATCACAAAAATTTCAATTGGAAATATGCAAGATATTTCCTGACAATATCAATTTTTTCTTCAAAAAATCGTAAAAAATCGAAAAAATTCAAATTGAATCGTCAATATTTCAGAAACTATAAGAGTTAGAGAAAAATGTTATAGCAGCCATGAAAAGGAAATTTAATTTTCTTTCGTTTGGTGTCACCTCAAGGAAGATAGCTTACTGTGTTAAAGAGACATACAGGATTAAATGGACCCATTGTCAAATAACGGTAAATTGCCGATATCTCAAAAACATTCCCATAGAATTAAAAATGAACCCGATTTTCGGAATCAGCGACCGATTTTACATATAGATAGGATAGTCACGTCCAAAGTAGAGACACAAAATTTAATTTTGTGATCCAGTGTAATTATAGCGTAGTTGTACCGTCGCCTTTCGGCGCATAGTTACCCAGCAAAAATCTGGTCATCGCTACTACCTGTCAGGCATGATAGAAGGCCTTGCCATGGAACATCTGGCGAGTTCTTCACTTCTTTCTCGCATTGCCAGTAATGCAGAGTGGCTTCCATTACCTATTCCATATAATGCAAAGTAGAATAGAGCGCGAAAAATGAACTGGAATAAATACCCCTGGAAATTTCGATCATGCCTTACATTTTTCGCCTTCTTTCTCTGCTTCCCTGTAAGGTGTTCTTTATTTGATTCACTAGAATGCTTGCGGTATTGCGTGATTTATTCGTTCGGCGGTAATGCATAGGGGAAGTCCTTCCCTCCAATGACAAGCCCATGCTAATGTCAGGCATTATGTCAACGAATGTGGAAGCGATTGCCAGGGTTTTTCTGGATTACCCTCTTAATTCCACAGTCATCGAGTTTTTTGGTGGGTAGTAGCGTAAGCGTTATTCAATAAAGTAATTACCCAGCAAAAATCTGGTCATCGCTACTACCTGTCAGGCATGATAGAAGGCCTTGCCATGGAACATCTGGCGAGTTCATCACTTCTTTCACGCATTGCCAGTAATGCAGAGTGGCTTCCATTACCTATTCCATATAATGCAAAGTAGAATAGAGCGCGAAAAATGAACTGGAATAAATACCCCTGGAAATCTCGATCATGCCTTACATTTTTCGCCTTCTTTCTCTGCTTCCCTGTAAGGTGTTCTTTATTTGATTCACTGGAATGCTTGCGGTATTGCGTGATTTATTCGTTCGGCGGTAATGCATAGGGGAAGTCCTTCCCTCCAATGACAAGCCCATGCTAATGTCAGGCATTATGTCAACGAATGTGGAAGCGATTGCCAGGGTTTTTCTGGATTACCCTCTTAATTCCACAGTCATCGAGTTTTTTGGTGGGTAGTAGCGTAAGCGTTATTCAATAAAGTAATTACCCAGCAAAAATCTGGTCATCGCTATTACCTGTCAGGCATGATAGAAGGCCTTGCCATGGAACATCTGGCGAGTTCATCACTTCTTTCATGCATTGCCAGTAATGCAGAGTGGAATGAGCTTCCATTACCCATTCCACGTAATGCAAAGTAGAATGGAGCGCGAAAAATAAACTGGAATAAATACCAGTGGAAATTTCCATCATGCATTACATTTTTCGCCTTCTTTTTCTGCTTCCCTGTAAGGTATTCTTTATTTGATTCACTAGAATCCTTGCGGTATTGCGTGATTTATTCGTTCGGCGGTAATGCAGTGGGTAAGTCCTTCCCTCCAATGACAAGCCCATGCTAATGTCAGGCATTCTGTCAACGAATGTGGAAGCGATTGCCAGGGTTTTTCTGGATTACCCTCTTAATTCCACGGTCATCGAGTTTTTTGGTGGGTAATAATATTATACATTAATATTGAAGCGGAGTTTTACTTATCAAAATAACCACCCACAACTTAACAAGTCGCCGCGAACAAATTTAACGCGACTATTAGCGATTCGCAAAATTTTTTTCTGTAGTGGCAGAGCTTTTGAATATTCATATAAACAATGTCGAGGACTGTTCAGCGTTCTACGATAAAATAAAGACTAACACCCAGCTACTAAAAAGAGCAGCTTCATCGGAAAAGTATGAGTGGGATACTAAAAGTCAAGAAAAATGATTGCCTTTGTACCTTTTATGTATTATTTTGTCGTGTTTTTGAAACTAAACAACAGTACCTTTATTTAATTTAATTAATTTGTTTTTTGGTTATCATAAGTGAATTGTTTTTTAAATGTGATAAATTTACATATATATATGTAACTTGTAATTTTTAGACTGCTAAATATACTTGAATGAATTTTATGATTTTCTAACTTTAGGCTGCTTTCATTTCGGTTTAGTCAGGCATTGGGGTGAAAAAAATTATGGCAAGCCTAATTATAAAGTAATTGTTATGGGCCCGTCAGAATGAATACTTTTCCGGCAATCCAGCTCTGTTTAACTGACACATACTTCAATTTCATATATTTGTTACGGCAAAGTTGAAGTACTGAATGTGTCGATCGTCATTCAAATACATGTAATTCCACTCTGCTGTCAGTTAAACGGATTGCTGGATTGACGGAAAAGTATTCATTCTGACACCCCTATTAGAAATAAAGGGCCATGTAAAAACACAAAGGTATTTATTTTTAAGTGACAAAATTTCAACTGCGGAAAGTTGTTGATTTAACAGCAAAACTGTTTGGATTCACAGCGTTTTTTCTTTTTTTTAGAGTAGTTAGTTCAACAATAAAACTGTTAAAACAAAAGAACGTCTGTGAATTTAACAAATAAATCCTTTGGATGTGATTTGACTGTGGAATCTGTTGTTTTAACCCGTAATTCCGTTGATCTACCAGCATCTTTTCTCTCGGTGTATAATAATATAATATAACACAATGGCGCTATTATAACTCTGACGAGTTTTATGGCCGAGCTTCTCTCCCAATTTGAGGTGTGCTCCTTTTTGTTTTTCCTACTAATTGGGTGGACCTACAGTTTTATGCCGGCTCCGAACGGCGAATGCATTTTTTGTGAGAAGCTTTTTCATGGCAGAAATACTCTCGGAATGTATGCCTTTATCTTTTTGGTATATACCTACGCATTTTCGATTTTGATTTTTTATTTTTTTTGCAGACAATTTTGCATTGCCTTAGTGCACTCCGGGTGATCTTTAGTTCTTTGCACGCTTCGTACTTGAGCATTTTCATTGCCGCATATTGATAACGTCGTAAACAGATATGCATATGGGCGATTCCAGAATGGCGAACATGACGTTCGTACGCATTCAAAGCTCAATATACTTGTAAGGCATCGCGTTTTTCTTCTTATTTTCATTTTTTGAGAGCAGTTGATCAGCTAGTCATAAAAAGATACCCACATACCGAATTTTTCTAATACATGTCGAGAAATACCCTTTGATTTTTAACATTTAACTTTTTCCTCATGCTGTTTTTTACATGGATTCGCCCATATATACATACATACATACCAATACTCCAAATGCAGATATGGATGGATAGGCTCCACCCACCTTGACCCACTCGATGTAGTATGTAAGTATGTATGTAAGGCAGCTATAAGTTATTGTGACTGACAAGCCAAGATACGATATTTAGGTCACACGCGCGTGTCTTTACTTTAAATATGTAAGTGGATTACAAGAGAGGAATACGAATTATATTTGTGCATTGTAAAATAATTTACGATTCCCAATCTACTTTTAAATATGATCCAAGGGTCATCATTTAAATGGGCCACCTACATACGTGAATAAAAAATTGTTCGTCGGGAGCTGTTCATAATTGATAGAGATTTTATTCAATGCTTTGAGAAAAAAAGTCTCTGCCGCTAAATACACCTTTTCCATAATCAATCTTCTTCTTTATAGGCCTAGCCCAATAAATGGGACAATCGTTTCTGCTTTGAGATAATTGGCGCCAATTAAAAACACCAATGGAGATCAAGTCATTTTGCACCTGATCTTTCCAACGCAGTGGGGGTCTCACTCTTGCTCTGCTGCTATCGGTGGATGTCGATAGAAATAATTTCATTCATTCGAACCAGCCGCCGAATTTTTAATCGCTGAACTATGTCAATGACTGCGTACAGCTCGAAGAGCTTCTTCGATTTCGTGTGAACGCAAATATTTTGAACTCAATTGATTTTGTGATGTAACTTTTGGGCTATTCAGAATTTGTTTTCTTACTAAATATTATTATTTGCATTACATTCTGTAAAATGCACACATTATAATAAGATATAATACAATGGCGCTATTATAACTCTGACGAGTTTTATGGCCGAGCTTCTCTCCCAATTCGAGGTGTGCTCCTTTTTGTTTTTTCCTACTAATTGGGTGGACCTACAGTTTTATGCCGGCTCCGAACGGCGAATGCATTTTTTGTGAGAAGCTTTTTCATGGCAGAAATACTCTCGGAGGGTATGCCGCCCACTGCCGAGAGGTGACCGCTGCTCTTAAAAAACCCAATAATTGGATTTTTACTAATTAGAAAAATTTGTTTGGCTCGGACCGTGGTTTGAACCCGAGACCTCTGGCATAGCAGGCGGTTTCTAAGAAAAAGCTGCTCCGCAACTGTTGAGCTGAACAGTTGCCAACAGTTGTGTAGCAGTTGAGTTAAACAGCTACGTCTTAGAAACGGTTTGATGAATTTATCAGCTGTTTGGCTTTACACAACATGTTGAGCTGAAGTAGCGAAGAAAATTTGTGATGCAAAAAATGGCGAAAAGTTTCCAACTGTTGAGCTGAGCGGAATTACTCAACAGTGCGTTTCTAAGACAAACACTCAACAGTTGCACAACAGCTCAGTCTTAGAAACTCACCCATTCTTTGCACTCATATTCGCTCTTTTTTGGTAAAATTCCTACGGTTCTTGCACTTTCCTACGGCTCAACGAACGATATAACAGTTTTTTTTAATTCCTTGCCTTTCACGGGTTATTCCGCCTGCTCAACGAACGCTGCGTTAGTGTACAGAATATTTTAAATTACATTTTCTTTGAGCATTAAACAAACCACAAAAAAATATAAAAATGTGTTTTAGCTAAAAAAAAAATTGGGCCACTTTTTTAATTTTTTGGGCCACCTTTTGAAATTTTTGAGCGGCAACACTGTTTAGTATTTTGTATATGTTCCGAAGAGTATTTTGTGTTCCACAACAGGGGTGAGAGTACTCCCCCTTTGTGGGTTGTCCTTGACATCGTCGAAAGGCCCCGTCACCGTCCGAAAACTCCAAAGTTCCTCGATCCAGCGCCGAATGATTGGAGGTATTCCGATCCATTCGAACCCCTCCAACAGCGCCTCAGCAGATACGTTGCTAAAGGCACCCGAAATATCAAGAAAGCACCTATCGCACTCCCTGTAGTGAAGGGCCTTTCGATATGTTGTTGTGATTCTTTATCCTGTTTATCGTCCATGACGAAAAGATAAATGCGCTTTATGCCTTTCACCGGGCGCCTCGATCCATGACTGAGGCCATCTCGAACCCTCGGTTTATCCTGACGGGCCTCGATTGTTCATTGAAGTCATTGTAATGCGTGAGCGCAAGTTCGAATCGTGCTCCCGGCAAAGTTGTCTGATGTGTCTTAGATGGATCTAAGATGAAACAGCTGTCCACGCCAAGGTGATTCCACCGCTTCCATAAGTTGTTTAGAATTTTTTCGCTTCAAACTTTGACCGCTTATCATATCAACCGTTCATTGCAAAAGACTTCTCGATTTTGAAACATTGTCGATCGTCAAGCTTTGAATTTGGCGGAGCTTAAATTTTTGTCTGTGATCATGGTGAAATAAAAATAGGTGATATCACGGCCACTGACAGCAGTTTAACGTCTCACTCTTATTCCGGTCATGTATTTGATGGGAGTAGAAAAGGGGGAAAAATTTTGGAGTAGTTTAGTACTTTTTTACTACTTTTGTGTATTTTTATATGACTAAACTTGTGAAAGGGGAATATTTTTAAAATGCTTATAACGTAAGCATTTAATTTGGTTTAGATAACAAATTGTTTGTTCCATACTTACCTATGGAGCATTCCATGGGAAATGGTAAATTTGTCCCGTACAAACATTTCGATTTCTCACACATATACCAGTTTTTCAAACCCAAGCTTCTGCTTTTGCTCAGAAATTAGCCACACAATATTGATGTACTAGAAACTTTGTTTGATAACCTTTTGGTTTGTCTGTAAATTGTAAACATTTATACTATTTGTCCCGTAAAAACCACGTAAAAACCACATTACAGCATTTTTAATTCTTTTGCAATAACCTTATTTCTAATATTTTTGCTGTTTTAATAAACGTTGATATTAGTGCTACCACACTTATTTTTTAGTTTTTTCTAATACAATTAATTTGCCAAAAATTGCTCCTGGTTCGCATAAACCAAGAATCATGATAGACCAGCCCTGTCCCGTACAAACACATAACTTTTTTAAGATTTTTCATACATACACTCATATTTCAAAAGCAAGTTTCTGCTTTTAATAAGAGTTTTATCAAATAGTAATAATGCACCAGATATTCTGTTGGTTAACATTTTGGTATGGCTTTAATTCAAATCGAAAACTGTAAAAATTCGTACAATTTGTCCCGTACAAACCATGGAATGCTCCCTATGCATGTGGATATGCTTATCTATACATCAGAAAAGAAAAAAACTCCAAAAAGAAACTTGATAGATATTGATAACAAAGTTAGAGGAATTAAAGACAAAGTTTATTTTTTTTTGTTTATTACAATTTACAAAATCTTATATATACATACATACATGTATTAATGGAGATGTAATATTAACATAGTAAGCTAATTAAAAAAAAGTTGTAATTAATGTAATGCACAAAACGATAAATTTCCACTGAAAATAACGGTATTTATTCCAGTCCATTTTTCGCGATCCATTCTACTTTTCATTACGTGGAATGGGTAATGGAAGCTCATTCCACTCTACATTACTGGCAATGCGCGAAAGAAGGGCGGGGTGTAATAAGGCCTTTTGAAATAAGGCCTTATATCGCAACCAAAGTGAGATAAAGCCTTTATTTTGTCATTTTCAAAAAAAGGTCTTATTTCATATTTAAAACGCAATTAGGTCTTTTTTGAAATGTGGAATAACCCCTTTATTTATTTAAGCGAGAACTTATGAGAATTCCAATGAGCAAATAACTGTTTTATAAATAATAGAAGAACATCACCGTGGCGGTAGCCACGGCTGTGACACACGACCGGACTTGGATAGCGTAGCCAAGAGTTATTTTTCATAATCGCGGCCGAAGGCCGCCCACGCTGAAAGGTGTACTACGCAGAAGCACATCACCGTGGCGGTAGCCACGGTTAGGGCACACGTCCGGACGGATGGCATAGCCCAGAGTTAATTTCTATAAGCGCGGCCGAAGGCCCCAACACAAAAGCTGTTCTCCGCAAAAGTGGTTTCTTTATCTTCCCTTTCCGGAGTAATATCTATGGCCGGTCCACAGTGCTTTTGCGCAGAACACTTTTCTGCGTTGGCGGCCTTCGGCCGCGCTTATAAAAAATAACCCTGGGCTACACATACGCACCTATGCTGCGTAAAAAGCGACAGCGTGACAAGAAGAGCCAAGTTCGCAGATAAGTGAAGGTTGCAGCAGCACTGCGCATACTCCATCACACACACTCAACAGCGGTGGAACCGATTTTGAGTCCTAATGCGGTGCATCGGAAAAGCTAAGGGCACCGATAGCCATGCGAATTCCGATGAGCTGTATGCCGATTGTTTATTGCTTTGCATGCGTTATGCGGCGATAAAGCGGTAACAATCAAAGGCAGGAGGCTGATGTTGATGCGGATAAAATATTGGTTGTACTTCAATGTTGCCTTCAATGTGCTCAACTGGAATTAACTGCCGATGACACACGCGGTGAACAACGCTGAAACTAATTAAATAATATTATTATTTCAGGTTTTTATTAGAAAAATTACAATATCTTCTTACCAAAATAATTTTCCATAATTGTTTTCACAATTTTTGTTGAAAATAAATATGGAAATGTCAGAACAAAACCATAATAGAAAAACAAGTAAGGAAGCCTAAGTTCGAGTGCAATCGAACATTAGATACTCAGCTGTATGCTTTCATTGTTTGTTTGCGTTTGTTCGATATAGGGTGTATTTTATATGAAACGAGTGCTGCATAAACAGGGCGCAGCCACGCCCATTTTCAAAATTTATATCAATCATCCAAATAAGCATACAAATATTATTGTTAGTGCAAAATTTCATCCCTCTATGACTTTTAGTTACAAAGACTTCACGTTACAAATTCCAAAAGGGTGTTCCAGAAATATCTTTGTTAAAAAGTAGGCGTGGTCATAAACCGATTTCAATACATTTTTGCGTGTCTATTAACACATGTTATAAAAGTGTATAAACCAAGTTTCGTCATAATATCTCAATTATTTGTCGAGTTAAAGGCTAAGAAATCTCATATATCCCTTTGTCTAAAAAGAGGCGGTGCCACGCCCATTTTCCAAACTTTTTTATTTTTTGTTTCCGGTCTATTGTAAAACTCATGTCACAAAATTTCAATGAATTATCTTTATATTTCACATAGATATCGCTTAAAATGGTTTTATTAGGTCACTTTATAATACACATATATAAAAGTGGGCGCGGTCGTCAACCGATTTTGGTAATTTTTCGTCCACACATTTGGCTAAGTAAATATATCACGCGTACCAGATTTCATCGATATATCTTTAACGGTTTCTGAGTTATGGCTTATTAAACTTTCAATATTCGCTCCTTAATAAGTGGGCGTGGCACCGCCCATTTTCCAAAATTTTTGTAGTTTTTGTTTTATGTCCATAGTTGGACTCCTGCCACAAAATCTCAGTGATTGATCTTTATATTTGACAGAGATATCGCTTAAAATGTTTTTATTAGGCCCCCTTATATTTCCTATATATAAAAGTGGGCGTGGCCGTCAACCGATTTTGATAATTTTTCGCCAAAACATTTGACTAAGTAATTATATTACGCGTACCGAATTTCATCGATATATCTTCAACGGTTTCTGAGTTATGACTCATAAAACTTTCAATGTCTGCCCCTTAATAAGTGGGCGTGGCACCGCCCATATTCCAAAATTTTTGTGTTTTTTGTTTTATGTCCATAGTTGGACTCATGCGACAAAATTTCAATGATAGATCTTTATATTTGACAGAGATATCGCTTAAAATGGTTTTATTAGGTCACTTTATAATACACATATATAAAAGTGGGCGTGGCCGTAAACCGATTTTGATAATTTTTCGTCAAAACATTTGTCTATGTAAGCAAATTACGCGTACCAAATTTCATCGATATATCTTCAACGGTTTCTGAGTTATGACATATAAAACTTTCAATGTTTGACCCTTAATAAGTGGGCGTGGCACCGCCCATTTTCCAAAACTTCATCAAATTTCTTCATAAGGGCCCGAGCTCAATACGTGGGTAAAATTTTAAAACTCTAGCTATATTAGTGGCTGAGATACCAAATTTCCGATTTTTTCTATATAGGAAAAGTGGGCGTGGTCATGGTCCGATTTCGCCCATTTTCAATACCAACCGTCCCAGTCTCGATACCAACTTGCGTTCCAAATTTCATCAAAATATCTCAATTTTTGCGCGAGTTAGAGTGTTTACAGACGGACGGACGGACGGACGGACGGACAGACGGACGGACGGACGGACGGACGGACGGACGGACGGACGGACGGACATGGCTCAATCGATTTCTCTTTTCACCCTGATCATTTTGATATATATAAGTCTATATCTATCTCGATTATTTCATTCTGTTACAATCCACCGTTATGTGATTAAAACTATAATACTCTGTGTACTAGTACAGCTGAGTATAACAATGATGCCTACTCATTAAAATACTAAAATGGGAATGAATATATAATTTTTGTATGGACTTTCGGTACGATTTGTAAAGAAAAAAGCCAAGAAGGGAACATTTTTTATAAGAGTGCGAGTGTTGTCAAAATGCACCGCCATTTTGTATTATTGCAAACACCTTTTCTGTTATTTCACCATGGTCTGTGATAAACATTTTCATTAATTTCTGCCTCTTGGTGACAAAAAATTTCAATTTGTAAAACAAATTACACTTGCTAATATTTATAAAACAAGGGTGCTCAACGCTCTCGTATTGAATGGGGAAACTCCAATACATCTACAAAAATTTATTAGTGCACTCAGAAAAAATTTGTGTTAGATTTAAAAAAAGTTACAAACTACAAGTAAATTTTTATTGTACCATTGGAAAATTTTGCATACAACATACATATGTACAATATTTACAACATCCCAGCAGTATTTGAGGTAAGGAGGTGCATATTCAATAGAATATTCATTATGAAAAATAGCCTGAAAGTAAGTTCAAAATTCATTGCTGAAAAAATAACTGAACACGCAGTGAAGACATCAGGTGTACTAAAATACATGCTATGGAAGTTCTCCCTGCGTATTCAGGCCTTTTTTCCTACAGAAACTCTCCCTTCTCGTTCGGCAGTTTTTAGGTAGTTGATTTTCGACGCCACCTCTATATAAAAATGAAAGGGAAAGTTCAGATATTAGAACTACATCTCTACTGAATATTCAGTAGGAAATATGTGCTGTTTTCCAGCTGATAAATACTGCTGGGATATTTTATTTATACAAATGTATCTACATATATATTAAATTAAGATATGAACTCGTGCATATAAAAAAAAATATATATCTACATATTACATAATAAGAATAAGTGATAAGTTTATTCCAAGGCTGCAAAATAACGTTATTTTTAACAATAAACAAAAAAAAATTTTGTTTCTGTTGAAATATTCGATTTTATAAACGTAAAAAGCATAACAAAATCTATTTTGTTTCAACTGTTATCAAAAAAAATTAACAAAATTTTTTTTGTTTTGATAATTATCAAAACAATTATTTCAAAAAAATATAGTTTCAAATTTAAACGAAAAAATTGACTTTTCAATAATTTCGTTTTCTATGAAGAAAATAAATTTTACATATGTTTGTATGTATGTACATACGTACATAAATAAAAACAAATACAATTTTTGTTAATTTTTTTGATATCAACGAAACAAAATTATTCTGATTAAAGATTTATTGATAATTTTTGAAACGAAAAAATTTTGTTTCTGTTAATTAGCAAAACAAAATAATTTTTGGATATTTTTTATTGATATTTTTTGAAACAAAATTATTTTGTTCATTTCGTTGAGCAGCCTTGGTTTATTCAAGGCTGTTTATTAAATTGTCAATATTTATTGTCGAATCAGAGGTGGATAATTGTAGAATTGCTTCCAAATGCTTTTGTGATAAAAGGTTTCTTTGGTTTGTTTTGATGAACTTAAAGCTTTTTCGCAAATATATGTGCTGCCGAACATGGATAAGTATTTAAAATTTCATTTCTTATGAGTGGATACTTGTAATATTTTATTTCTGTCATATATATGTATAACTTACCTTAATTATTAATTTATATACGTACCTATAATTAATTAGCATAGACTGCGACTCGCAATAATATTTCAGCATAAAAGCTCTAATTCCTATTCTTCTTACTAAAATCTACTTTTATTTTTCTTCAAATAATTCGAAACACACTTTTGCCACACATTTTTCAATATTAACTACACCATTTCCACTTTAAAATGAGAAACCTTCACATTAAAATCAGATTAGTCAGTTTGAAATGAGAAACTTTCATTTGAAAACCAGAATAGTCACTTTAAAATGAGAATATTTCACTTCAAAATGAGAAACCTTCATTTGAAAATCAGATTAGTCAATTTTGAATGAGAAAGCGTCACTTCAAAATGAGAAAATTTCATTTGAAAATGAGAAATTATCATTTTAAATTGAGAATAGTTTATCAAATGTATAAGCTTGGTGGACGAATCCAAAATAACAATAACTCGGGTGGTTGTGCACGGGCTTTTCAACATGCCTCCTCTTTTCATACGAGTGTGCAGCTTTAGAAAACATGCCATAAAAATAAGTTTCTCATTTTCAATTGATGATTTCTCATATTAAAATGAAAATTTCTCATTTTCAAATGAAGTTTTCTCATTTCGAAGTGACGCTTTCTCATTTAAAATTGACTAATCTGATTTTCAAATGAAGGTTTCTCATTTCGAAGTGACGCTTTCTCATTTAAAATTTACTAATCTGATTTTCAAATGAAGGTTACTTATTTTAAATTGAAGCTTTCTCATTTTAAAGTGGAAATGGTGTAGACATTTTTTTCAGTTTTTTCGTTTGCCTACAAATCGCACCCTAAATCAAAAAATTGCACAACTCAAAATTTTTTGAATCCATGAATAACGTCTTTAGGGACTGCTAAATGTTAGTCTCCTCCCAGCAAAAGTCTTCTTCATTACCCAAGGTTTTACTTCAAACCAGAGATGCTTAACGAACGAACGGATTCTATTTCGTTTTGTTAATTCACAATGCTAAATTATCAAAATGGTTTTGTTTCGTTAATTCGCAACGCTAAATTATCAAAACCATTTCGTTTCGATAATTCACAAAACTAAATTATCAAAATGCAACTGGTAACGTTGAAACGAAGTAAATCAACAAAAAGATTGCCTGCACGAGGCGCATACATACACAGCCGTCACTCAAATCGTAGCAGTTCGTGTGCATATGCATATATGTATGTATGTGAGTACTCGGCCGATTGTTCGCGATGGCATTGCGAGCGCACTAAGCATTTCAACGTTATAAATTTGGTTATGATAACGCTAGTCAACGAAATGAAATTATTTTGATAATTTCTTTTCGCTAATCAACGAAATGAGATTATTTCGATAATTGCGTAAACGGTAAAAACCTGAATAGTTTCAACGGAAACGATTGCTTTTTTTCGGTAAACGATAATATTAACGTTACGATGCATCCTTGCTTCAAACCTTCGTTTGTAAAGAAAAAGGGTTTCTTGCTTTTCTTCTATTTCTTTTATATTTATTTGGGTTTTGAGTTACGTCGCTTTTCAATTCAAGAATTAAATTTTTTCAAAAAAATTTTATTTTCAATTTGTTAGTGTAATTTTCAATTTCATATGGGAAGGGCGACGCCAACGTAGCTTCATATGGGAAGGGCGAAGCTAACGTAGCTTCGCCCTTCCCATAAGAAACTCAATCACATTAATTTGAAATTTTTTATATGTACCTGTGGGCATATGGCAGGGGAAGAAAATTTTATTTTTATATTCATTGGGCGAATTTGTATCTGTGCCTATGTCTGGGGGGAAAAACAAAAACAAATGTGATTCAAGGGCATAGGCATGAGCATCTATGTTATAAAATATTTTTATTTCATGTTAATTTGCTCATGTAGGTTATTTTAAAAATCTTTCGAAAATATTGGCTGAGAGTTTCGATCTCTGTCTTTTTATACCTTTCATGAGAATGAAATGGTATTATAACTTTGTGCCGAAAATCAAATCTTGAAAGTACTAGAAGGAGGCGTGACAGACCCATCAATATATATACCGATATAATCAGAATCATGAGCTGAGTCGTTTAAGCCATGTCCGTCTGTCCGTCCGTCCGTCTGTGTGAACGCAAACTAGTCCCTCAGTTTTTGAGATATTTGATTGAAATTTGGAACACGGGTGAGTTTTGATGCTCAATCGATCATTTGTCGGAATTGGCCGAATCGGACCACTATAACATATAGCTCCTATACGACCGATTGTTCAGATTTATACATTTTGGGGTATAACTTCTCCCTTCTTACAGCTAAGGATACGAAACTTTGGAGTATTTGTACCCATATTGACCCAAACAAGGTTACTGAAAATTGTCAAGATCGGACCACTAAAACATATAGCTGCCATACAACCGACTGTTCAGATATACACATTTTGGTGTATAACTTCCCCATTTAAACAGCTAAGAACATGAAATTTTGAAGTATTTGTACACATGTTGGCCTAAACAAGATTACCGAAAATTGTTAATATCGGATCACTATAACATATATCTCCCATAAAACCGATTGTTCAGATATACATATTTTGTCGTATAACTCCTCCATTTAAATAGCCCAGACACCATTTTTTCTAATAAACCGTTCCATAAATAACCCACAAAATTGAAATTATAAATTATACTAAATCAGGCTATGTACATACATACATACCTGTGCCCGCAAATTAAAGTAGCCTAACTCAAAATATGGTGAACGGAGAAAACTCAATTTTTTGTCAAAATTCAAACCATTGGACCAATTCGGGTTTTTAAAAGGGGAAATAATGGATTTGTAGTGTTAGAGAAGGAATAGTTGTGAACCAGAAATCTTAAAGCAAGGTTAATTGCAAAAAATTGTCTTTTATAACTTAAGTGCTTTTATTGGATGCAATTTTTACGAAAAGCAGAATTAACTCGAGTTAAGTTCTTTTATTGTGTCGAATTCTTCCCAATAAGGTTTTTATTTCCATTTAACTCGAGTTAAGTGTTTTTAAGCGTAGACCTACGTTCGAGTCGAAAACGACCCGAAACGATAATTTAAGTGGATATATCTAACTAAGTAGTGGAATTAGAAGTCTTAGAGTTTTTGACTTTTAATTTTTGTTTGAAATGAATGAAATAAAAAAAAAAATAATCCATAATCCTACGCCGCGGATCGTTTTCAACCCGAACTGAATTTGCGTTTTATTTTACCGAATACTGAAAAAGGCATGGTACTAGGGAAATCACCACAAGAAGCTTGGTTTATCCAGAATTGATTAATGAAGATTCCCAGGCGAGAGGTTCAAAGCTATAACAGCTGGAACCGCCGAAAAAGGGGCGCGGTAGCACTACTGTTTGATAGAAAATAGCTGGTAATTGTGATGGAATCGACATATAGAGTCATGTGCAAAATACATATGTTTATAAACCCAGTGATGAATCTTTATATTCGTTTGTTTTTTTTTTTCGTTCAATTAAGGCATGTCTACAGCACACTCCATATGCGTATGACCATGAACCAAAAACTTGTGGTAAATTTTGTCAATGTTAGTATCACCTTGCATGAAGATTTAAAACATAGTACTAATAAAAGAGTTTTGGTTTTGGCCAGGACAGCAATCGCTATAAAAAACGACATGTTTAATATTGAATGGTAAACTATTTAAGTGTTTGAATAAGCACGATGCTATTCCATTGCCACCACAATTTGCAAGGGTCTCATGCCACATATAACACGTAGGTTGTCCGGAAACACAGTCATGTACAGTTAAATAAAAAGTGTATAAAGCGTTTATAAAAATATTCAGAAGATCGCAAAAAGGTGTAGGAAGGCATATGCTAATCAGCACTATCTGACCCCGTGTCCGACTGACTATCGTTAAAAAATGAGTCCTTAATTGAGTCGTCGCTACTATAATCCATATTCAGAAAGTCTTCTTCCTCCATGTTACCAGGATCCATACCTTGTAAAAGGCTACACGATTAAAGTTTAATAACAATAATAACTAGCCGAAGGCCTGAGTTGTCAGTGCTATATAAAAAATATCTGTTAGTTTCTAGCTTTTAAGCTTAACTATCAATATTAATAAATAAATAAAAATAACAATAATAATACACTGGCGATATTAAAACTCTAACGAGTTTTATTGCCGAGCTTCTCTCCCAATTTGAGGTGTGCTTCTCAACTATTGTTTTTCCTACAATTTGTGTGGACCTACAGTTTTATGCGAGCTCCCAACGGCGAATGCTTTTATGTGAGAAGCCTTTTCATGGCAGAAATACACTCGGAGGGTATGCCGCCGACTACAGAGAGGTGACCGCTATTTATAAAAACCCAATAATTGGGGTTTAATCAATTAGAAAAATTTTTTGTGGTGTTTGTCTAGACTGGGTTAGAACCCGAGACCTCTGGTATAGCAGGCGAGCAGTCTACGCACTGCACCTCAGCGGCCACATTAAAGTTTAATTGATGAAAAAAGGTTTTTTATGTATACAGTATATAATAATTAATTGAATTTCTATATATATTATGATGAAAAATCTCTTATCTCAGTTTATCGTATCCACTTGCTTCCAACAAAAAAACCTAACTGAAGATAATAACGCATGAAATGAGAAAAATATTCTAACAAAAAAACCTAACTCGAGATAAATTGTGTAAAACTAAAAAAAAAAATCACTTAAAATAACCTATTTCGAGTTAGGCTATGAAAACAAAATTGACAAAAAAAAATTATAATTCCTAACTCAAGTTAGGTTTTTTTAATAAACTGAAAACGCAAATAAATACGTCCATGAAGTACCCACATAACTCTAGTTAGGATGTTTTAATAAAACGATTTTTCATACAATACTAGACTTAAGAGATTTGCTAGAAGATAAGTTGTTTTAACTGGTGCAAAATGTTTCTATCTGAGTTAGGATAATTTTTATATCTTAATAACTTTTTAAATATTACTCCAATTTAAATGGGGATAAGACAGATCGATGGGTTTTCCTCCAAAGATTAACACTATAACAATAACTCAATTTCGCATTATCTCGAGTTAGGCTACTTTAATTTGCGGGCACAGATACATAGGTAGCTTTTCATTTCCCCACTCATGAAAGGTATGAAGTCTTCGGTACGGCCGAAGACAGCCGCGCTCTTACTTGTTTTAATATAGTTACATACATATTTATGAGTGCTTACGAAGAGCGAGAATGTTTTTTATTTTTATATTTGAAGTGCATATTTGGGTATGTGCCTAGGTATGTTTGAAGGAAAAACAAAAACAAATCTGCTTCAAGTGCCTATGGAGCGAGCGGGCCTGATCTAGAACAATGTTTCGAACACATTATCCCACAACTTCATGCGCTGAATATTCCACGTATTATCAGATTTGAGTGGTTCCTCATCGTTTGCTATTTTCAAATAATCACAAAAACGTCCTTCTCTTTGTCGTGTCTCAAGTGTAGCCTTTGTACAAGGAGCCATATTCTTAAAAATTTTAACATTTCTGCAATGAAAGAATAAATGTACATCCATACATATATATCGCACCCTAAATCATGAAGTGACAGAACTCCAAATTCATTATTGAAACAAGTTCTGAAATAGGGCGTTCTTGAAGCAAAATCTGAAATAGGACGTTATTCAAACAATTTTTGGAATAGGGCGTTTTTGAAACAATTTTTGAAATAGGGCGATCTTATTCTCAGCCGTCGATATATTATCTACCACTTCCACTTACCCGGTTTTAGCAAATTCTACAAATAATCCCACATAATTTTTAACGATATTAGCTTCTGGTGACTTCTTCGCAAACCCTTCGGGTATCATCCAGGGCATAGTGAAAAGATACAAACTGTCGTCTATATGAGCAGCACCAAAGTCATTCGAACTGCCCGTAAAGAACGAAGAGTAAGAATATGATCCACGGTAATTAAATTGCATAATTCCCGCTGGTATTTGTGCGCCATTTCCAGTCTTCACATTAGCATCAACGGTTTTGTATAGCGGATAAACGAAGTTGCCATCACCCAACATCTTTTTTTAAGGCCAAGTCAAAATTAGAGAGGGGAACTTTTCATACTAAGAAATACATAAGTATATACATACAATGTATGCTGTTGCATACCTCTAGGAAGCCACTCATAGTATCATTATTTAACTCCCGAACACCGCCCATATATTCTGCAACTAAAAGATCCAACATCTTCTTCACTTTTTCTGGCTTTTCTCCAAATGGAAGATCAGCTACTAAACTTAGCCTTTCGTCGAAGTTTTGATTGAGCTCAGCTTGCAAAATTGGATCAGTGGCAACTTTTAAGGCCATAACCGTTCCTTCGCCCAACGCTGGCGCGGATCCGGTAATCCATGGCACAGTTTGCGGTGTCTTATTATTAATTAATTTGAATGCATTTTCGGTTATAAATGGATCAGGCCATGTTTCTTTTTCAATGTTCGCGCGAAAATTAATATAAGGATAGTTATACCATTTTTTCAAGCTATCGGTGGCATCTAGCAAAACCACGAGATCCACTTTACGTAGAGCATTGCCCAGTTCCAATGAAGTTAACTGAGATGCATTTGGAATGCCGGCTGCCGTTGCCAGCTGAATAGCATTAGCTTTCTCGTCTATATAACGTAGAAGTAGTGCATTTGCCATACCGCTCATTGTGATAGCATTACGAAAGAGACCTGCATTATGTATGTATGTTAATTTGTACAAATGTTTGTATGTATGTATAAAAAAAGGTTTCAAAGCATAACATAACAATTCCCATCTATTGTTACAAATCATGTCATAATTACCTTTTGAGGCCGGGCTCAACATATGTAAGTGGACCACTCCACTACCCGCACTATGTCCAAATATGGTAACACGCGCAGGATCTCCACCAAAAGCACTTATATGGTTTTGTACCCATTTAAGTGCCATATTTTGATCTTTAAGTCCATAATTTCCACCCATATGTTCATCATCAGTACTTAGAAAACCTTAAAGAATTACAAATCTCTATCAAATATCTTAAGAGTTTAACTGAATTGCTATCCGGCAGTGATATGTAGATATCATAATGAGTATATGTATACAAAAATGAGACTGTTACAGACTTTAATTCGGCGAGTTTGTTGGACACTATGGAGGAGGATTCTAACCACATGGTATGCTAAGGTGCGCGGTATGTAATTCATTTGGGAATACAACAAAACTCACCAAATGGGCCCAAACGATAATTTGGAATCACTAATATAACCTCATTCGTATCCATAAAATATTCTGGACCATGGAATAAGGGATTAGATGAGCCAGAAAATAGGCCACCGCCGTGTATGTAAAACAAGACAGGTAAATTTTCAGAAGAGCGGTTCTAAAAGAGACATATTTTTGTTGTCAACGAATGAATGGAATGATTTTTTTTTTTATTTTTATTTACCATAGGTCGATAGACATTCAAATAAAGACAGTCTTCTTCGCCAGTTATAATTGGTTGTGCTGCCATGTGATTCTTTTGTAGGCAATCCGATCGCTGCTCTTTGGCTAAAAGTTTATCGCTCCAAGCAGCTGGTACGGGATTCTGGTATATTCGAAGCTTTAGACTATTTTGTTTGCACTTTTTTCCGTGATTACTGTACTCACCTTAAATCGCAAATCACCAATCGGTGGCTTAGCAAATGGTATACCGAAAAATGCCTCATATTGTTGCACTTGATTGCCCGTCTTCACGATACCTTCGATGCAACCTAACCCACTCAGACAAACTTCTGGTTCAATTGCCTTGACAAAAATAGCCACCAAATGAGATGAGAACAGTAAAATACACAGAGTACAAATTTTGATAATCGTGTGCATGGCTAAGTCTATATACTAATTCCATTAATGGCGAGTGAGCGCTTTTATATATGAAACCAGTTACACTCGAGTTATACTGCCTATTATGTAAAATACATTGTCCAGAATTTTTTATGAATAGCATATACATACATATACAATGTAGGCATATTACTTCGCGTGCACTAGACAAATAGTTTAATTGTAATCATTTGGGGTGTATTGTGATGAATTCGAATAAAAAACAAGTATGAGTATGAATTGCAACGCCAACACCCACTACGTCATAGGTGAGGTTAAGTTGACCAAACATGATATTTCCACATAGGCCAGAATTGGTTCAAAGTGTTGCCACCAGCACTTTTCGGTCATTTATACCATTTTTGGAAGCCATGTTTTTTCTCAGACGTTTCGGAATCATCGGCAACAACGTCAACTAACAACGATCACAACTTAAGAAGAAACGATGTAATTTTAGTTGTCTTGAGAGTAAATACTGCCTTGCGAATGGCTAGCCTTTTTTTGCCTATGACACTCTAATAGTCATCATTTAATACTAACAATATTGTCGCAGTTAGTAAGTATACATACATATGTATATACATACATATAATAAATTAATTGACCTAACTTAACAGCAGTAAGTACAAAATAAATTTGTTTTGTTTTTTGTGTTGCTTTTAAAGTGCAACTAACACTTATTTTATTAAGCAAATTACTTAACAATGTCAGATACTAATTTAGTACGCCCATTCACGTAACGTGTATCGCTAGAAAACGCATTAAAAATTAAATTTAACTTTGTAGATACATAAGGTAAATGTACATAATTCCGTGATACTAAGGACTTTTCTGAATTGCAGGATTTTTGGAGCTTAAACTATAGACCGCAAACTGAAAAATAAATATGTTACAAATAAATTGATGCATTGAGGCTCATTCTCAATTGCTAAAAAATTTAAATAACTATAATTACTATTTATTTTAATTAAAATTTGATGTTCATGCAAATGTCCCTAATTCCGTGACAAAAATTGTCTTATGTCCCTAATTCCGTGAATAAATGTACAAATAAATGTAAAAATTTAAATTTTTTTCTTTATAAAAATTCAGGGGCCAAATCGTGGCAGTCGTGAACGAGAAAAAAATTTCGAAATTTTTAAATCTGGTATCACCACATTCGTTAACGAGTGGACTCTATCGAAATTTGATATTCTCTCATTCGATGACGAGTATTTCAGCATTCGAACCAAACGAAATTTCATTCGAATAGAAATTGCCAAACGATTAAATAAAAAAAATTGAGAACTGAAAAATTTTAGTTAAAAATAACCAAAAACATGTAAGTTATATGATTTAAATATTAATATATACTAAATAATAACATTATAAATAATTATAGGACTAATGTGAATAAAATTAATATGCGTCAAAAAAGCATAATGGCCGAATATATGTGTGAACATGCAAACTTGGCCAGAAATATTATTCCGCATTGCAGTCAAGGTAGAGCAACTACCAACAGATTATGGGATGCGTTGGCTACGAAGCTGAATGGCGCAGGCCCCCCTATATAAGATGCTAAAGCATGGCGGAAGGTACCATTTAGCGATTTATATTTTTAGAATAGTAATATATACATACATTTTTTCATCAAATTTTTTATTCACATATTTTAGGTTTTTGCTGACCAAAAACACAACGCAAAGATGAAGTTGTCGTTTAACAAGAAGTCAAAAAAAAGAACTGGCGGGGGCCCTTATGAGGAAAGACCGCTAACGGCAATTGATGAACAAATCATACAGGCTGCTGGGATAGATGTGTCTGTAGAAGGAATGACTTCTGTGAAGAGATTTGGCAACAGTGCCCCGACGGAATTAACCAAAGATTTGTTATCCAGTGATGAAGAGAGCGATTCAAAGATGGAAGAACTTTCCACTACCGTAAAAGAGCCAGAGAATGGTGAGGTAGGGGAAACAAATAAAGAACTCCCTACTACTTCCATAAAAAACGCAACAGTGCCAAGAAATGATGAGCAAAGGGCAACAAATGAAATACGCACAAAAAGGAAAGAAAAATTAGTAGAAAAAAGTGAAAAACTGTCGCTTATAAAAACATATTTTAAGACATTTGAGGAATCTCAAAGTAACATAATCCATAGGTTGGACAAATTGATTGCGCTTAAGGAAAGATCGGTGGCATTAAAAGAAGAAGAAACAAAGAGGAATGCTCTCCTTTCGGAATTGGATCTAAAGATCAAGCGCATAAAGTTGGAGCGTTTAGAAACCTTATCCTCAAAAAGTTCCAATAATCACACGGTCCAACAAATTTGAACATTTTATTGTTCATCACAAGCAGAACTGGGCATCCTCAATAACATTTTTTTTTTTCAATTACAATTACATGTTTTTGTTTCTATTCTTGTTCCTTTTTTTATTGTTATTGTTTTTATTTTTGCTTTTGTTTTCGTTTTTGTTTTTGCTTTTGTGTTTGTTTGAGGAAAAAAAACAAAAACAAAAACAAAAGCAAAAACAAAAACAATAAAAAAAAGAACAAGAATAGAAACAAAAACAAAAACCAAAAGAAAAAAAAAACAAAAGCAAAAACAAAAACAAAAAGAACAAGAATAGAAACAAAAACAAATTGTATAACTAAATTTTCTCAACCCCAAGAAAAATGTAATTGATGCCATTCCATTACAAATACTTGTAATTGGAAATTTTCAATTACATTTACAAGTAATTGTAATAGAAATTCTTCAATTGCAATTACATGTAATTGTGATTGAGATTTTTCAATTGCAATTACATGTATTTCTAATTGTAGAATTTCAATTACATAACTTCGTCTCCAATTCATTCACAATATTCCACACTATTTTGCAAATTGTGCTTTGACCTACTCCAATTAAATAGTCGTTGCCAACTGTATTTTGAAAACCGCCACTGGCCAATAGTGATAATGTTGCTGCTAGCTGAAGTATTGGTGGGACTGATGTTGACAAATGCCCTTTAAATTGAAGGCGTGATAAAACATATTCAAATGCATTCTTGCTAAGTCGAAACCGCTGTTTGAAACTATAAAGTTTGAAATTATATTAACACAATTATTGTATGGAGTTCATTCCTTACGCCGCTGTCGATAATGCCATAGGATTGCTCCTATCGCGCATATGCCTCCTTACGACTGCACAGTTGTGTTCATCTTCCGACTCTGACGAACTCATACACAAAAGAACTATTGGATCCATTTACAAATGTAAATGTAGAAAGGTGCACGAAAATTTGATTTTTTAAATAATATTCCTTCAACTTGACATATATATGTATGTATGTACATTTTTTTACATGTGGAATATAAGTTTGGATAATAAAATTTCGATAAGAATTATTTCGAATGAGACAATACTGGCAGTCGATACGTGTCGAAATTTTATTCGTTTCGAATGCTCGCTCGTTCACGACTGCCACGATTTGGCCCCAGATACTATTAAAAAAGGGCAAAATAATAATAAAATTAAATTTCATTAAGATTTTTTTAATGTTAAAGAATTACATTTAGATACAAACTTAAACGAAAGACGAAGAAAGTACAAAAAAAACATAAAACGTAAATGTGCGATATATGTATCACGGAATAAGGAACAGTATGAAGACCCTAATTCCGTGATAGTATCGCCAGTCACTTATAAGTTGAATATTAGCGAATAGGTTCAAAAATCTATATCACGGAATTAGGTCAAGAACTTCTCTAAGATTTTATTTATTGGAAAAATGTTTTATTACCATTGGTTCTTTTCAAAAAAGCTATTTAAAAGAAGAAAGAATTAAGTACCAAAATTTCCTAATTCCGTGATAGTCACGGAATTATGTACATGGGAAAATGAAAGATGTCCCTAATTCCGTGATAAAGAAAATTTATTTTTAAGAAAAAAATAACTATTGAAATAAGGTTGAAAGTTACGAAAACAAATGCCAGATGCCTATTGAATCATAAAATATAATAATATTGATAAAAATCTTGAACAGTAAATTTTTATAGCCTTGAGAAAATACTCGATGCTCCTTAACCATTCGCTTAAGAAATTTCCTGTATTATGCTAATTTTCTGACCTGTCAGTTTTAAAATGGTTTTATTAAATTATAATAATAATACAATGGCGCTATTATAACTCTGACGAGTTTTATGGCCGAGCTTCTCTCCCAACTCGAGGTGTGCTCCTTTTTGTTTTTCCTACTAATTGGGTGGACCTACAGTTTTATGCCGGCTCCGAACGGCGAATGCATTTTTTGTGAGAAGCTTTTTCATGGCAGAAATACTCTCGGAGGGTATGCCGCCCACTGCCGAGAGGTGACCGCTGCTCTTAAAAAACCCAATAATTGGATTTTTACTAATTAGAAAAATTTTTTTGGCTCGGACCGTGGTTTGAACCCGAGACCTCTGGCATAGCAGGCGAGCACTCTACCCACTGCACCACAGCGGCCACATTAGTAAGCTCTAAAATTAGAACAAAATTATAAATTAATATACTTCGAAATTAAAATAATATGATATACTATTTTGTTTGATTAAATATTGTACCAATTCCTTATTTTAACGAATATAAACGATTATCACGGAATAATGTACTATCACGGAATTATGTACACTTACCTTATGTACATTAGAGTGCCCCGTCAATCGGTAATAACTGTGTTGTATAGCATTTTCAGGTCAAATGAAACCTTTTTCAAGTCAAGTGAAACTTTTTTCAAGTCAAGTGAAACCTTTTTCAAATTAAGTGAAACCTTTTTCAAATAAAATGAAACCTTTTTCAATTTAAGTGAAACTTTTTTCATTTAAAATGAAACTTTTTTCATTTCAAATGAAACTTTTTTCATTTCAAATGAAACCTTTTTCAAATTAAATGAAACCTTCTTAGTTAATACAATAATATATGAATTTTTTGAACACGGCTTTTTTTCGAAAGTTAACAATTCAGAATATTTTACACAATTTGCACTCTAAGCTAGCAATAGGTTTGTTTCTTATTACACTAGCAGCTAGCTGTCAAGTGAGCAAAACGGAAAGAATTGCGCTCATAAAGAGCGAAACGAACAAAAAATTAAGAAACGGAATAATAGTAAAAATTAGCGATTAGTAATTTGAATGCTATTTTTGAATGTTAATGGTTATTTTTTCTAAAAAAGCATTTAATTGTCTTTATTTCTATTTAAAAAATTCAGAAAATTTCAAAAGTAATAAAATCAAAAGTATTCGCTTGTTTATTTTTTCAACAGCTGTTTCTTACTTTGGCAGCAAATAATTTCAGCTAGGGAAAATTTTACTAGCTGAAATTTGGAGCTTTCAATGGCTCTCTTCTGCTATTTTTTTGACTCAAGAAACGATTTTCCAGCCGAAACTTGGCTAACTATTCATAACTAGCTAATAATAAACAAACCTAATATGTATAAAAGTTCGACATCACCTCAGAACTTTTTGCATTTCAATGTTTTTGTTGTTTTATTGTTTGTATCCCAGCAAACATTCGGACTCATATAAGCGTCAGTAAACATTTCTTAAGCTTATATACCACATAAGCCGCTGTGGTGCTGTGGGTAGAGTGCTCGCCTGCTATGCCAGAAGTCTCGGGTTCAAACCACAGTCCGAGCAAACACCAAAAAAATTTTCTAATTAGTAAAAATCCAATTATTGGATTTTTTAAGAGCAGCAGTCTCCCGGCAGTAGGCGGCATACCCTCCAAATGTATTTCTGCCATGAAAAAGCTTCTCACAAAAAATGCATTCGCCGTTCGGAGCCGGCATAAAACTGTAGATCCACCCAATTAGTAGGAAAAATCAAAAGGAGCACACCTCGAATTGGGAGAGAAGCTCGGCCATAAAACTCGTCAGAGTTATAATAGCGCCATTGTATTATATTATTATTATTTTATACCACATATGTCACACCTATATATTTCGGACTCATATCAGACTTCAAATTATGAGAATTTCAAGAATGTTTGCTGGGCTGAAAGAGCTTGATCTACTTAATTTTAGTACATATATAAATATATCATGTACATATATAAAAATAATGAAACCAATAACAAACTAAACAATTAAATTGTTGTTGTGATTATTTTGCAAATATATATATATAGGTACATATATATTGTTGTACATAGTTACCACTACTAACATTCAAAGTTCAATAACTTTCGATGTGTAAAAGCCGTGTACAAAAAATTTATATAAGAATGTTATTGTACTAACTAAACAAGGTTTCATTTAATTTGAAAAAAGTTTCATTTGAAATAAAAAAAGTTTCATTTGAAATGAAAAAGGTTTCATTTGAAATGAAAAAAGTTTCACTTAAATTGAAAAAGGTTTCATTTTATTTGAAAAAGGTTTCACTTAATTTGAAAAAGGTTTCACTTGACTTGAAAAAAGTTTCACTTGACTTGAAAAAGGTTTCATTTGACCTGAAAATGCTATATATTTTATTTTATTTTATTAAACAAATTTTAAAGTTAATGTACTTTTGTTGAAAATGGAAAATCTAATAATACAAATTTTTATTTTTTGATATTCAAAAATTTCAATGAATAAAAGATAAAAGAATATTTAACAAATAATTAAAAGTAATTACTTAACAAAGTAATTCCTACAGTAAGATATACAAAGATATCAACATAAATCTTGGTCCCGATTGGTGACGGTTAAGGCGTGGCACATTAAGGTCAAAGTTCATAAAACTCTATGAAGGGTGAAAAAATCTAAATATTTAATTATCTAATACCCAAAATCAGCAATTCACGGCGCAGAAGCATGGACTATATCAAAAGCAGATGAGATGGCGCTTGGAGTATTCGAGAGGAAAGTTCTTCGGAGGATTTATGGACTTTTGCACGTTGGCGAGGGCGAGTATCGACGGAGATTTAACAATGAGGTTTATGAGCTGTACGCAGACATCGATATTGTTCAGCGAATAAAGATCAAGCGGCTCTGCTGGGCAAGTCATGTCGTGAGAATGGACGAAGGTTCTCCGGCCAAGAAAGTATTTCTGTCGAAACCCGCTGAACGCAGAACAAAGGGGAGACCTCCACTGCGTTGGGAAGATCAGGTGGATAGTGATGCTGGCTCCCTAGGTATTCCCAAATGGCGCCACGCTGCACGAAACAAAAAAAGCTGGCGCGCTATGTTGGATTCGGCCAAAATCGTCTAGACGGTTACGTGCCAATTAAGTAAGTAAGTAAGTAAAATCAATACTTCTATACTAGTGGTCGGAAACTATCGATGGCACTATCGTCACTATCGATGTTTTCTGAACATCGTTTACACTATCGATGGTTTTCGACTATCGTTTGAACTATCGATAGTTTATTGAAAATTTGAAATATGACCACTAGGCACCAAACAAACGGTAACTATTCCATGCAGGGTTTGAATTGCTGACTAGCAAGTAGTCAAAACAACATAAATATGACTATGCGTTCTAGTCGCATGGTCGTTTAAAATGTGATTACCCAAAAACATTAAAATTGCACTACAATATGGGTATCAAACGAAAGGGGATGACCCCAGGTTTCATTTGGACTTCGATATATTTCGATAAATTTATCGAGAACTGAGTTATCGGTCAAAATGTGATTGCCCAAAAACATTAAAATTACACTACAATATGGGTATCAAACGAAAGGGGATGACCCCAGGTTTCATTTGGACTTCAATATATTTAAATAAATTTATCGATAACTGAGTTATCGGTCAAAATGTGATCGCCCAAAAACATTAAAATTGCACTACAATATGGGTATCAAACGAAAGGGGATGACCCCAGGTTTCATTTGGACTTCGATATATTTCGATAAATTTATCGATAACTGTATTGCCCAAGAACATTAATATAACCCTACAATATGGCTATCAAACGAAAGGGGATGGCCCCAGATTTTATTTGGGCTACGATATATTTCGATGAACTGGTCTAAAAAATATCCATCATCCAGTAATTGCTATGGAACATCGAAAAAAATATCAATTGCTCATAACAATTATGATCTGGTCGAAAATATATCGATCTTTGAGTAATTGTTATTGATGATGGAAAAATTTTTCCATTGCTCAATAATTGTTATCAAGTGATTTTTATATTTATTTGTTATAATTGTTATGGTCTCTGGTTAATATATCAATTTTTTTGAACAAGAATAAATGGCTAATAAATAAATAAAACCAAACAATGTACTGAAAAAAGTTTTATTTTATTTATTCATCTTCTATTACTTTCATGTATTGGTAAGAATAAGACCAGGACAGGTGGGCAAAGTTTGTTTACATTCGGGTGAAATCGGGTGAGCTCATTTAAAACAGATGTGTTTGTGGATGTGTTTGCTGCCGGACGGCAAAAGGCGGTTACAGTGTGAGCGTAGCCGTAGACTCTCCCAAATCACCCGAAACTATCGTCAACTATCGATATACTATCGATGGTTTGCAAAAAACTATCGTACACTATCGATGGTGCTGACTATCGATAGTTTCCGACCTCTATTCTATACCCAAGCGTAACAAATATATTGATTGATTGATGACGGTTTAGTGGTGTTTTAAGGAGGTCAAAGTTCAAATTATAACATGCGTCACTAAATTTGTAAGACTTCTAGGGCAATTTGAGTTTTGATCCCCGTGAAACACCACGGTACCAAAATTTATGATGTACTGTGGAACAATTTTCCGTCCGTTTGGTTTGCAGACACTGAAGATGGCGCATATTAGCCGAAACCGGTTTTTCTCCAAACAAACTTGACATGGGATGACGGAAAATCGTTAGACAATACATCATATTCGTACCCTGTCGGAAAAGCAAGCACCCAAAATTTATACTTGCTTTCTTTGGGTATAGAAGTATGTATTGATTTTGGGTATTAGATAGGTAATTAAAGAAAATATTTGGATTTTTTGATCCCTCATATAGTTTTCTGAACTTGTAAAATTTTAATAGAAGGCTCGCTGAAAGATGGAATATTGCCGAATTATTCTCTCGTCCAAATATAAGTTTCTCGATTTATTTAAAAAAATATTTATAATATAAAATTTTATTAATGCAACAAAAAAATAAATAAAAAAATGTGATTAAAACAAATAATAAAAAAATAAAAAACATCTTATAATTCCTTGATATTTTTCCTAATTGCTAAAAAAAAACACCGTTTGAAGATATATTTTTTACTTTGGAAGTAATTAGTTTTCCGCCGCTAGCGGAGGCAAATCGGCCAGTGTGGCACGGTCGGTGTCAGTGTACAGATCAAAGTTTACTAAAAAGGTTGTCTTGGTAAAAATAACTTTTTGTTTTTAGCACGTTTTATTAGCTTCACCTGTAGTTTGCTTGCTTTCTTGTATGCAAACGACTCATTTTGCATTGCATACTTTGCGGCGAAAGCGCGTGTTTTTCATAATAAAACCAATTCATTAATTAATTTTAAAAGTATGTACATATATAAATCATTATATTTATTAATTTCTTAACGGAAAACCTTTGCAATTATATGGGCCAAATAAAGGAAATCTTATAGTAAGAGTGACTGTAGAGGTCGAGGACGGTGAATTTTAAGGACGAAATTGGTTTTAAAACACATCGAAAATTTTACAATTGAATTCCAACTCACAATATCTTAAACTTATCTGTCCTAAAAAAATACACAAACCGATTTTCATTAAGTTATAAAAAAGCGCAATAAAGGATATAGACGCATACATATATGTATGTATATGTGTGTTTAGAAAAGAGAATATTTATTAAAAATTCAATGCTAACAACTACCTTTGCTTTATCATATTAACAGTGACTTTGTTTATTTGTGTAATTTTAATAATCTAATACATATAAATTAACATTTTTTCTACTGGATATAAACAAAATAATACAAATGTCTTTGCCTTATTTTTAAATAAATAAGCGTTAAAACTACAAAGTATATTGAAGATGAAAAAAAATTTAAATAAAATAAAGTAAAATAACAAATAATAAATAATAAAAAAAATATATTAAAAAAAATTAAATTAAATTAAAAAAATGAAATAAAATAAAATAAAATAAAATAAAATAAAAAGAATTAAAATATACTATAATATAATAAAATAAAATGAAAAATAATATATAATATAATAAAATAAATTAAAATGAAATAAAATAAAAAAATTAATAAAATAAAATAAAATAAAATAAAATAAAATAAAATAAGATAAGATAAGATAAGATAAAATAAAATAAAGTAAAATAAAAGAAAATAAAATAAAATAAACGAAAATTCAAATATATGTATATATTCACGCCTCTTTTCTGCAAGTTTTCTCAAAAAATCTAAACAAATTATAAAAATTGAGGCTATATATATAAATAAAATATACATATGTATGTACATGTGCACAAACCTTGCACTCATCTCTATTAAGTACTTAATTCAAAATATGCATAATTGCTTTATAGTTGTTTGTTCGAAATCAGTCAATTCTCATACATCTGATTTTCCTAAAATTATACCTTTGAGCTACATTTCTTTATTATAAAGTAATCTTGTTAGTATTTTATTAGTTCAACGAACACAAACTCATTCCATTAGTATTTTCGACGTTATTAAGCAACATATGTATATAAGAGGTATTTCCTAAAGCAATGTGACTTGATTTCATTATTTTTACATTTGCGATTATTTTTCTTATTATTATTAATTAGTATGTGCTGATATATTTTTTATGTATTTTTATATGTTTTTTTTAATGTATGTGCATATTTTTTGGTGAACAGGAACTAAATTCGGTAAAAAAAAATACTATTTGTGTATACATATCTACGTATGTATATATGTTTTCAGCCAAATATACATGTGTTAAAATCAAATTGGCGTTAGTGTTCGACGTTGGTGAGCACTCAAATCCGGGTGCCAGACATCGACAATTAAGACGAGCCGAAAACTAGTACCATTATGCCATACCTCATGCTCGAAACTATCGTCGAATATTAAAAATTCCCCTTCCGTCCAAGTACTGTGAAAAGAAACATAATTTTGGCAATCTGAATTAGGTATACTTATACTTGTACATATACATATACATATACATAAAATTCCACTATGTTGTAATAATGTCAATTAATCTTTAAATTGCATCCCTGAATTTGGTATTCACACATACATATATAAAATTTATTATCAGAGTTGCATTTAAAATTGTATTAAAATCGAGGTCAATTTATTCATAATTGACTATTATTAAACATATGTATATATATTTCAAAGCTAACTAAAACGCTTATTTAAATACTTAATACTAGACTCTATTTACACATATTAATATTCCTATATTATATAGTATAAACTGTATGTATGCATGTAAGTACTCACCGTTCTTCATTAGCCACACGCAAAAGCGCCCCCTGCGGCACGACCAAACCCAAATGCGCACGCAAACGACAGTTCGTCGGCCCACAGTGGGCATGCACATGCGTGCCAGGCTGCAGTACACTAAATTTAACTTGACCGCGACTACAACTCGACGCCGCGCTAAACTTTTCAATCAGTCCACACGTCAACGGCGCCTTCCGACAATTTTGTGCGATACGCTGGCCGCGCGCATACAATTCAAATTGCTGCCAGTTGCCGGTATCACGCAAACTTTCCGCTTCGTCGAGAAAGTCACCGCCACCCCTATTCAGTAATTTTAACGCTTCATCACGTATGAACTGCCAATTAGTTTCTAATTCATTGAGATAATTTTCATACGTAGTCTCTGCTTTTGCCCATAATGGCTGCGCACGCAAATTCGGTTCGTTGTAGAGTGAACGCTGATAGACAGAGGGAAATAGTCGCAATTCAGCGCCACGCTTATAAACTTCGAGTGCTTCCGTTTGCCGTCCGAGGCGCTGCAGTGAATCGCCTAAATTGAAATAGAAACGACCATCTTGAGTGCCAGCCGCTTGTGTTGCGATGCCCCTGCGTAAATAGATGCTTGCGTTCTCGTAATCTTTGTCCAATTGACGCAGCACGAAACCGTAATGCACCAACGCTAAGCCATCATTGGGCCAACGATGCAAGATGTCTTGTAGCACCCGCTTGGCTTCGGATAAACTGTAAGAAATTAATGCTAATGCTTATTGAGTCTCAGTTTACTAACTAGTTTGCTAAGTGAATTAATTATAATATAATTAGGGGATTCACAACCTGTCATATTGCGTCATAAATCATAATATTTTGTTGTTACATTCTAGGCTATATGTGTACTAAATAAATACAACTCTGCACGATATGTTTTTGAGTCGTCGTATTTGATCAGCTGGTTTTGTTTACTTCTTCACAGGGCTTCGAAAAAGTCTTTTATAACTATTTCCGTACAATATTTTAATATGACATATGACTTTATGACACTTTGTGAATCACCTAAATAATAATAATATAATACAATGGCGCTATTATAACTCTGACGAGTTTTATGGCCGAGCTTCTCTCCCAATTCGAGGTGTGCTCCTTTTTGCTTTTCCTACTAATTGGGTGGACCTACAGTTTTATGCCGGCTCCGAACGGCTAATGCATTTTTTGTGAGAAGCTTTTTCATGGCAGAAATACACTCGGAGGGTATGCCGCCCACTGCCGAGAGGTGACCGCTGCTCTGAAAAAACCCAATAATTGGATTTTTACTAATTAGAAAAATTGTATTGGTGTTTTCCTCGGACTGTGGTTTGAACCCGAGACCTCCGGCATAACAGGCGAGCACTCTACCCACTGCACCACAGTTAATTCTAAACCTTGTGCCCTAATACCATACACATTACTCTTACTTACCGATTATGCAGTAGATACGTAATAGCCAATTCGTTTCGCGTATTCGGCTCATTCGGGAAGCGTTGAATCAATAGCTGATGTATTGCCACCGTCTGCGAATGATAACCTACAAGGAAGAGTATACATTAAGTATAATTGTAAGATTTGCTTGGTGCAGCGTAGCACCTCCAGCCAATCGAGTTTACCCATGAAACGCATACGTTCGATGCAGCTCTTGGCGGCCGCGCGATATTCCACATTATCTGTGATAATGTCTCCCAGCGCCAAATACCGTTTGTAGGCGTGCAGCGCTAGATTCAGCAGCTGGTTACTACGTTGACGCTCGGCCAGCTCATCGAGCGCTAACGCTTGGCCAAGTATCGCTTGTGGCTGATTGGGATGACGGTGGGCGAGTTGATTGAATAATTTGATGGCGACCTCATAGTTCTTTTTTTTTTAGTTTTCGTTGGTATGTAGTGATATACACAGTTATGGTGGGGCAAGTGTGTATACATATGTCGATTGATGGGATTTGGTTGGGTGGCAGCAGTGGCAGCAGCAGCGTTTTAACAAAAGCAATAACGGTAACAGGAACAGCGAACGACAAATACAAGTACAAATATTTAAAATGCAAAATTAGTAAGAACAAATTTCATGCAAATGAACAAATATTAAACACTTGTCAACTCTTTTGTTTGTTTGTGTGTAAGTATGTATGTGTGTATGTAAATATAATTTATTAATGTAAACTTCAATTAGAGTCATTATTTAATTGTCTAACCAACCGCGACGCACGCGCTCATTTAAAGTGGGTGCTGAGCGCGCACTCTGACAGCTGGCTGATCAACTAAGCAACAAGTTAATTAATGTTAATATAATTGTTGGAGGGAACATAAGAAAAAACTGGCTGTACAATAAAGTAATAAAAAGATTTTATTTGCTTCTCAGCAAAAACGCAAAATCGTATAAATTAAGAAAAGGAAATAAAAAATTAATTTTTTTTTTATAATTTTATATTTTTATGAAATTATATAATTTTCTTTTAATTTTTATTTCAGGATTTAATTAATGTTGTTTTTTTTTTGTATTTCCTATATTTTTCCTTTTCCTTTTTAGCGTGTATTTTTATATATTTAGGAACTAACTTTATTATTAAATTAAGATTTAACTTAATCAAATCACCTTAAAAATATATATTTTTATCCTGTTTACTTAAAATTTAAAAACTAAAAAAAATTTAATTAAAGCGCACAAAAAGCTACATTGGCAAAGCGAGAGGTTGGGAACGTTGGATATAAATAATATATATGTATATATGTAGATATTTATGCATTTAGTGTGTTTAGCTGATTTTTCATTGAAAAGTGAACTGTCCGAATAAAAAAGAGAAAATTGAAAATATTTTCTTTAGACAATCTGTAAACTGGTTATGTATGTAGTTAGATATTTTAAGGAGCAATATTCAGAGTTACCCTATAATCGGAATTAAATTTTTTAGTTTCATTTCCGATTCCGACAGAGAGTCCAGCAAACTTTGTTTTAAATGGAAGTCAGTGCTCTATTCAGGGGTTTTCATAGTGGTTATTGAATTCTGAACAGACTTACTTATATGACAAATAGTTATATGTGAGACGAAGCCCCCAGATTTTTGGATAATTATGTATGTATGTATTGATTTCTATATGTTCCCAAGAATTATATAGATGTACATTTTATATACATATATATATTATTTAACAGTGAGATGGAACTAAGGTGGAGTATGTATTTATCACTAAAAATCTTCAGAGCAATTATTTGCATACGGGACAAGCAGCTCACGACTTTCCCGTAGTGTGCTCTGTCTTGGAGCAAATATTCTCACAGTGCAAGTTGTGCGTTGAATCTGAAACGCAATGAAATAAGAAAGAAATCTGGGATTAACTGCGCCATTTAGTACTTCTAATTGGCGCCAATTATCATGAAGCAGAAACAACTGGCGCACTTTATTGGACTCAGTCAGAATCGGCTAGAATCTAAACCTTAGATTAAGAAGCGAAGAGAGCTGGAACTACTGACTCTTTTAAACTGTGATAGTTTATTTTAATAAAGCAAGTAATATTATTGTTAATACTTTTTCGTTTTGATTTTAGTATTTGAAAAACAAAAAAAAAGAAATTGTTTCCTTAAAAAATCTAAACCTGTACAACAGACAGAGAGATACAGAAACTTTTTTGATTTAGCAATATGCGCATTGCCCACATTCCTTCTCAGTTTCGAAAATAAAAATAGTTCAAAAGAAGTGCTGGTAGGTTTGCAGTAGTCACTTACCTCTCGCATCATTTCTTCATTCGCTCTGCGCAGCTCGCGCTCAAATGAATCCAGCTGATCGTCATCATGCGCTTTTGGTCCACCGCCACCAGCTACAACTTCCTTTGGCTTGATTTCTAAAGTGCAAAGTGGAAGAACGAATATACTACATACATACATATGTACATGCAGATTTTTACATAATTTATTAATGATGTAGTTATGTACCGATATAGAATGGCATTAAACTAGTAACACATATTTCATTATACTGCTGGTACTAAATGTATCTATGTACATAATATATTTATATACATATATGTATATATATTTTTTTTTACTTTTATTTAATCAAAAGTTACCATTAAAAACAAAATTAATAGCTTTCTCCACCCACATACATATATACATATTAGATAATGCATTATTGAATCATATTTATGTATGTATATACCTACGAGTATTTATAGATATTTATAGTTTTTAGGTAAGAACATTTCGAAAGACTTACTACGTGTATATGTATGTAGTAGGTATGTATGTAAATATGTATAGGAATCCTCGTTTCACTAAACATTCCAATAAATTGCATTACATATTTGTTAAATGCTATCCGCATGAGCTTATGAAGAAGGTGTTGATGATGATGATGATAATGATGATGATGTTGAAGGAATGATGTACAATTTGCATGCTTAAATGAATGGCTGCCAATTGCTGATATTGTAATTTTTTTTATTTTTTTCGACGCGATGTTATTTAATGAACAAAATTCTTAGTTCAGTAATTACGTGTCCAAGTTGGATCATCGGGATCTTCATCGCTTTCATATTCCTTTGCAGGCGGCAAACGACCATATTTGGCCTCTAAGCGTTTCATTAATTCGGTGTCATCCACATCGGATACATCCTCCTCATCTAATAAATCATCATCAATATCTTCATCTTCATCTTCATCCTCCTCCTCTGCTTCTCCAACACTCTCATCATTATCACTACCATCATCATCATATTCATTATCGACATCAAAATCGATATGCTCTTCATCGGGTCGATAATCAACATCGTATGTGACTTCGTGTTTCTTCGGCGTATGCGACGTATCCGTTATGTATTGTTTAGCGCTTTTCGGTGAGTTTTGAATGCGATTAATTTGCCCGGCTTTGGTATTTCTTATGGTGTTGCTAGTTGTTGGTGTTGGTGCAGGTGTTTTGTTGGTTGATGTCGTTTGTTTTGTTGTTGTTGTTGTTGTTGTTGCTGGTGATGTTATTGTGTATGGTGATACCTTCTTTGTGCTTTGCGTTTGTTGCAGCTGAGAAGTTGGAGGCGGTGGTGGTGCATTGAATATGGCGGCCGGTCGATTGCGCTGCTCCCGCACTGATTCGACACGCTGCGGCGGCGCAGCTGGTTCCGGCTCACTTAGATGCGAACGATAAAGTGCGTTCAATTGCTCGAAGGTTTCGGGTATATACCCGCCAGCCATGGCAGATAATTTATCATCGTCATCGTCTTCATTGTCCATATCCTCTTCATATTCGTATTCTTCTTCAATTTCAATTTCTTCTTCCGAATATTCTTCCCCTTTTTGTATATGAATTGAAATCCAGTTATGTATATAAATATGTACATATATAGTATATTAAACATTTTTTAAGCAAGAAACCAATAAGTTTGCGGAAATGAAAAAAAGAGATTGTGGCGTCTGGGAGTGCCTAATGAGCGAGTGTTTTATACACGTATGATTATTATTTGAACATTGATGAATTAACATAATTCAAGTAAACTTATTTCATAATCATAGTAAATATTTTTTCTGATTTGACTCTGGTTTTCCAGTTAGTAGGCCTCAAAGTTCAATGCTGAAACTTTTTAAAATACTATTTTTGACGGTTGAATGTAATTAGCTTAATTCGCTTTTACAAAACATTACCATAAACATAATGCAAATGCATTCAGTTATCACATATATATTATATATGTATATTTTTTGTGTTTGCAAATTAAAATTTATAAATATTTGAGTTTGTTACGGTTTAATTATAATTAAAAATAAACACTCATTAACCACACATCTCTATCTCTTTTTATTCCAGCGAAACGCAAAATATCGCAAACAATTAAAATGAAATTAAACATATTTTTTAACCCTCATCCTCCGGTAATGGTGGCTCAGCCTCATCTGCGCCGACGTCTGCGTCGTCCTCGGCAGCGATTGTTAGGCGTCGCTTCATTATCACCTCCGCTGATGGTTCCGCATCTGAGGCGATCGTATTTTTTTTTTTGTTATTCGTTTTTTTTTTTGGCGTTCAAATAAAATATAATAAATAGTTAAAATAAATATGCAATAATAATAAAAAGTATTGCCAATATTGCAGCATACATACAATGGCGCAAAATATAATACACGTACAAAATCTTAAACATTTCAATGACTAAAATATACAAAAAGCGAGAGAAAAAATGAAAATTTGTATATGAATACATATCACGATGATAATTATGATACTTAAATGCAATTACAAGAGTAAAACAAACAAAATAAAAAAAGAAAGTGCAAATATGTATGTACGTCATTTTCAGGGATTATTAGAATTTTTAAAGAAAATTAGAAAAAAATATTTACAAAAAATTATTTGAGAACAAAACGCATGTAAAAATAAAAAAAATTGCAGTAAAAAAAAGTGGTATAACTGTATAAAGAAAGAGTATTAAAAAAAATGTCATTTATGCTTTTATTTTGTGATCAGAAAATAGCAATGAAATTGGAGGCATAAGTAAGCTTCCTTACACAGAGCGAAAAAAATTACATAAAAACAAGAAAATCTCCAAAATAAAATTTCTTAAATTTGTGTGAAAATTATTATTGAATTTATTACATATAAAAATTTTATTGAATTTATTACAGCTAAAAATAAGAAAGAAACTCTTTTACTTATTTATTTATTTATTAAGCTGGATCGTTCTTTTCTTGCGTACATATCATAACATATCTGTCAGTTTAAAGGTGACAGACAGTACAGTAACAATCAGCGTACAGAATCCGTGTGGCAAAATTAACTTTGTACAACAATTATATTTACAACGTAAAAAATCATGCAGATTTTTTGTGGTTAATCTTCACAACATATAGAAAAAAATTAAAGAAATATAACTTTTTGGTTACTGGCTTTTTAGTTGCTTCTTTTTTGTTTTTTATTGGCACCAATAAAAGTTAGAACGAAATTAAAAAGCAGGCAGCACTAGTAAGCTTGAATTTTACATTTAATTTGAAGTTTAATTTCAACTCACTTGTATTTGGATTATTCCTAATTAATACAAGGCGTGCAACTATCGCGAGCGCCACACCAACGCCAATTTTTACCGCAACTGTAAAAGTTATATATGTAGGGTATAGTATGTTTATGCAACATATGTAAGTTGTTTTAATTGGATTTCTTAAGTATTTTAAAATTATTGTTTTAAAAAAATGTATGTACACAGAGAAAAAATATATATGTATATGGAAGGCTCAAAAAAATTGCTTCCTTATATTGAACACTATTCTCCTTGCTTTGAGTAAATTTTTCCTAAAACATGTTAAAAATATTATAAAATAAAGTTGTTTACATGCGTTTCATATACTTGTTTTAAAGAAATTCTTACTTGAAAATAAGAGAAAATTTCTTAAGCGCAATTCCATTCCCAACTTGGCCTTGTTTTGGGGACTTGATTTCTTTAAATTTGATAAGTTGAATTCCCATACAGATCATCATGCCAACGAATTTGTTTGAAAGTTTTTGCATGTTCTTTCCACATTTTTTGAGAAAATTTGCTCAAAGCAAAGAAAATTTTGTACTTGGACGCGTATTCAAAATAAGGAAAAATATGTCTTTGATCGAGAGGTTTTTTTTTTTAGTGTGGGTAAGTACGACTAGATTACGATTCCCTTATGTCCATTTTATTTTTTTTGCGAAAAAAATCAAAATTAATTTTAAACACATGTCGTAGAAGAATTTTTTTATTAATATTACACTCCTAGGTTAAGATACATGCCATATGTGTATATGTAAAAAGACTCTTTGCCAACTTTATTATTTGTAGCATTGGCAACAAATAATTTATTTTATTAGTTTGTAAGATTTGCGAAATTATTGTTATTTTCTAAGTAAGAAAGATTCAATAAAAACAAATATGATGAAAAAAAAATTAAAAACCATAAGATGAATTGCAATTTCTCAATAGTTAAGAGAATAGAAAAAGACTTTAAAAAGGTTTCTATTTGCACTTTCTTGTACATTTTCATAAAATTTGCGTATGTAATACTTATAAGAAATTGTCAGTACCCAGAACCTACTACTAACTGCATACTATACTACACATAAATATACATATGCCTAGGTGGAGAAATGCTTCCTTATACATATGTACATACAAAGTACATAAGTTTGTAGACCATAAATAAATAATAAATTGGTAAAATGTATCGACTCCTTTGCTAGAAATATTTTGAAATTTCCATCACAATTTCCAAAGGATTTATGGATTTGAAAATGGTTGCAGAGCAAATATTACGAAAAGACTGTTCAGTAGAAGTCTAAAATATTTATATAAAATCATACATAAGTATGTTACTTACTAGACGATGCCCATGACTGTTGCTTTGTTTCAGTAGATGTACCGTCATCTTCACCATCGGCAACATTTTCCGCAGACGCGGGTCGATTTTTTGCTGCTTCTGCGGATTGCAAGCGAGCTTTTTCTTTCAATAACAGCAACTCTTCGGCATCATTGTCCACAACATTCTCTATAGAGTCGAAACCATCATCAAAGTCGTCCTCCTAAAAAAACAAGAAATGGTTAAATAAGGAAGTTGAGCTTTTTTATAGACAATTGAATGTATGTACTTATGTAATCCAACACACAAACCTCATCGAAAGCATCATCATTATTGGCTTGTGATTGCTGACTTGCTGTTGTTGTTTGTTGTTTGGAACGTTCATAGATTGGTTCAACGCTGGCATTATTATAATCATCCTCGGCATCGTTTCCATCTTCATCATCATCTTCATCCTCATCATTATTATTGCCATTTAAACTTTCATCAGCATCCACATCATCTGCATCGTTATCACCATTTATCTCCTCAGTTTCAGCTTTATTTTCTTGTGTATTATTCTCTTCATCTTCATTCTCTCCCATTTCATCTTCGTCGTCGCCATCGTTATCATTATAATTTTTGCTGTCACCGTCACCGTCACCGTCATTATCATCATCATCTTCTTCCTTCGTTGTTGCTTCCTTCGTTACATCAGCATCATTGTCTTCTGCTTCTTCTTGTTCTTCATTGTAATCATCGCCATTTTCCTCATCGTCATTCTCATTTTCTTCGTTGGTTTCTTCTTTGGTTACATTTTCATCATTGTCGTCATTCTCTTCATCATTTTCGTCATTCTCCTTTTCCTCCTCTGCAACCTCCTCCGTTTTTTCAGCAGTGGCATCTTCATCTTCATCCTCGTTGTGATCGGTATTGTGGTCCTCATTATCTCCATCATCCTCATCATCATCATCGTGCTCCTCATCTGCCTCTTCATCCAGTTCAGAGTGATCTTCTTCTTCTTCAAATGGCTCATCGTGCTCCTCTAGCGACGCCTGTACGGGATCGTGATCATCATGATCCTGACGATTTTCATCTACCCAACCATCGAAATAATTCGAAAAACGTGATTCCGATAATGGGGTATCCACTGAGATTTAATAAAAACATACATATGTATGTAGTTATGTTATACGTGTGTATATTTGTAAAAATATCATCATAGGTTACTTACAATCAGCCAAGCCGCGATTCTCCAATATTATCAGGCCGACAATTCCAAATAAAATCGTAAGCAGCGAAAAGAAAAATATTTTCGCACACCAATGTCCTCCAGTGCCGTGATCTTGTTGGATGTGTAGGTGGACATCGTCGCTGCCCATTTTGGTGGGATGAACGCCAATTGAAGATTCATCTTCTGAACGAAAAAAAAAAATCAATTAATAGTCATAGTAAGAGGTAGTGATCCAATTGGGTAAGTGGTTATAAAAATAGGTTGATATGTAGGTTCAAAATGATTAAAGTGTAATTCCGAGTTCAGACAAGCTAAATTAATTGAGTCAATTAACATTAAAATTACATCCCTCATTCTCGAATATACAATTAAATATTATATCCCAGCTCTGGAATTTTATTCGGATTTTTATTGTATTTAAGTACTTATATGTAATTATTCAGTCAATTTATGTAGTGAGATTTATTTTAATTAGTAAAATTTTAAAAACTAAAAATATGCTAAAATACGGACTCTTCTAGTTGACCGGGATGTAAATTTTTTAATGATATTTTAGTTATCTGTCATTTCCTTTCGCAACAGTAATTTTCTCATTGAACACTTTTATCAGAGTTGCATTGAAAATTCTACTCAATTTGAGGACAATTTATTCATAATTGGTTAAGGAGCTCAAACTTGTCAAAAGTTGTGTGTGGGAGTGGAATGGCGGTATTTTTCAAATTAAATGAAATACGTATTGGGTTCAAACAAATTTAAATATGCAAAGGGGATCTGCAACTACCTTCAAAGCTTGCATGGCGCGAAAAGGATAATTCACCCTCCGATTTACGATCGAATGCATCTAAATTATATAAATAGAAATACTGTACTTATGTTCTTACATATTTACAAATGTAGTTAATTGCATTTAGAGTAAAAAAAAAAAAAAAATTACGTAAATAAAAGGCAGTGCTGTCTTAGTTCACAATTCGTTTAGTTCAACCCAACTGAACTGGCGCGGATATACATAACTCTAAGGAATTTTAATGCCGAGCTTCTCTCTCAAAACGATGCGTACTCCTTAATTTTTGTTTTTTCCTAATAATTAGGTGACCCAGCGTTGCCGTTTTAAATTCTTGATATTACCCAAAATAATATTCAAATTACCCATAATTTCCCGAAATTCCCCATACAAATTTTCAAATTACATATCTTGTATTTAACTTATTTTTTGCATAAACACAAATCTTTTGTCCGCCATAATTACGTCACTTTAACGTCGATTTAATGTGGAATTAGAAAGGGTATTTCATCCTCTCAAAATGAAATGAAATTACTTAAAACTCAAGACGGTAATGGCGGAGATATTGAAAGATTAGTAATCCTCCTTTTCTTCTTAGCTCGAAAACTGAAACTTCAAAATATCTCGAAAACTGTTCTACTTTTGAACCATTTGATTACATATTTGGAATCAGCAGGAATACATAGGAATCAAATATCAAATGTCAAGGCTATTTTTTGTCGGGTAGTGTTATCAAGAGATTTCCAATAAACAAGTATTTTCAAATTTATTTTACTTTATAACGGTTTGTACTTTTAAATTCATGTGCATATATGTATGTATATGTGTGGTTAAAAAAAGTTATAAATAAATATAAAACAAGTAAGAGAGAAATGAAACATTAAATCCGATTTTCTTTAATTTATAGGTACCTCCAATTCTGTGGGTTTTTTATGCAAATATTTATAAAAAAAAAATATTGTAATGATCTTAGCAATTTAAGTGGAGAAGTTTTACCCCAAAATGTTCATGAAAGGTATAAAATTGCTTATTTTTTTCCTAGCTAACTTCTTACTTTAATGAGCTTATGAAATTTGCTTGTACATGTTCGACCAAGATTAAATAAATGCTGTAAAAACTCATGCACACTTTCGCAAAATGCGAATGTAATACAAACTCATGAAAATAATTAATCTTTTTATAGGTATTATTATTCACATAAAACTATTAAAAGGCGAATTCCCCAAAATTCCCCAAATCATAGCACTCCCCAAAAATTACCCAAATATTAAAAAATTCCCTAAAATTTGGTGAATTATCCACAAGACGGCAACGCTGAGGTGACCCCACCTATTTTATTATTTTTTGTGAGAAGCTTTTTCATGGCAGAAATACAGTCGGCGAGTATGCCGCCCACTTCCGAGGGATGACCGATATTAAAAAAAAAAAAACTTATAATAAAGATTTAAGCAATTAGGGTGGGGGTGACTTATACGAGTAAATGGGAAACATAACACCCATTTAACCAACTAGAGTGCTCTCTCCAACGCAAATTTCTCTCACAATTTTGCTAATTATTTTAAAATAATATAATGTAAAATCTAACTGGTTAAAGACACTTATTTCAAAGATTTACAAAGGCCTAATGACTATCAATACTAGCGAACCAACGAGATTTTCTCAGAACGAAGGAAGATACTGAAGATGGCAGTGCCATCATTGCACATAGCCGAAACCAGTTTATAACCAAATCAAACTTGACAAGGAATGACGAAAATTCGTTCCACAAGACATCGCAGTACCTACTTTTGGAGCAGTCAGTAAATATTTTCAGATCATTAAATTTGGAAGTGCTTGGAAATAGCTTGACTGGGGTATGTCAGAAGAAGGAAACAAAAACTTTATGTATGTATATATGTATACACATATACATAAATACATATGTATATTTAATTCATTATTATATATTCCAACTTTAATATGAATTCTATTCAATAAAGTTCTGACGCTTGAGAGCAACAGTGAACTTATGATCTAAAACGCACGAAGTCACGGCACTTTTTGAAACTGTCAAATAATGAGATTTCACCTATAAAGTTCCTTACTAATGCTCATCTTAATTGCTCTTAATCTTATTTATATTACTACCTTTATATGATCAAATACCTTGTGTGCTACGCACAGTAGAGGATAATTATATACATACATAAATACATATGTATGTATGTATAAAATCAACAGAAAACAAAGAAAATATAAAATAATGCAACAAAAACACCATTCGAAAATAGCAATGCGAAGAGAAAGAACGCAAAAGTGCAAATCATACATGTCTAATTTTTGTGGATTGATGCCAAATAAATAAATGTGTAATATGTGTTAGTGATACCAATTTTTGACGTTTGATCTATCCCCGGATAAAACATATATTAGACAGAGAAATATCTTTAGCGATTTAAAAAACAAATAGTTATGTATGTACTTCAAGCTTGAGGAAAAAAATAAGATATCCAAACAAGCAGAACCTATGTACATATCGTCGTACCATACGAAAACTAACATATTTAAAATTTCTGGCGAAAGCTATCAATAAAAAAATTCTGTACGAAAAGTAGAACATTTGACTTTTGGCCGAGGAAAAGTAATAAAATCGAGTTATGGCTGACGAAAAGTAATAAAATCGACTTTTGGCTGACGAAAAGTATCAGTAATTTATACTGTTTTTACATTAAAATTGTTGTTGTTTATACGAAATTGATAGTTTTCGTCAGCCAAAAGTTGATTTTAGTACTTTTCGTCAGCCAAAACTCGATTTTATTACTTTTCGTCGGCCAAAACTTGAACTTTTCACTTTTCGTCAGCCACAAAAAATCTGATGTTAGTTTTCGTATGGTACGACGATATGTAGTGGTATAATCCCAGCCTAAAATATATTTTTATTTTGGTGGTAAAAAAAAAATTAATTAAAAATAGTTTTCGTGCTAAGCACTAAAAACCTTTCACATCTACTTTTATTTGTTTATAACTACGAAAATAGTCATTCTGTGCGAAAAGTAACATAACCAATTTCATGCAGAAATGCAGAATGAATGGGTAAGATTTTTTTCAATACGGTTATACATATTTATATATGCATCACTTAATGCACTTTTGTGCAATCAAAATGAAAATTTGCTATAAATTTTTTTTTTAAGTTCGATAATACAGACATATGTAGATTGCATTGAAGGGATCATTCGAGCTTTGTATTATAGGATATTAAAAATAACTAGTATCGCCGGTGCTCGAAATTCGACCATGCAATTTATTTTTTCAACTTTGTATTGGTACAAAAATTATTCCTTTTCGCGGAGATAAGCAACACTTTGCAAATTCGAGTTGTACCGCAACACTGATTTGCCCTTTTGATCACGGTCCGACGCGAAATCATGGCAGATCTAGGAAGGTAGGCCCGGTGGCGAATTCAGAAATTTCCCATGTATTTTGTTATTGTAATTGGTAGAGTGTAATGTTAAAATCTGAATTCGCTTGGGGCTCGTCCATTCCTATTGGCCATGATGTGAATTCGCTTTGATTTTGACATTACACTCTACCTTTGTAAATAAAAAAGAAGTTTTTCAATTCGCCGCCGAGCCTACCTGTTAGATATGCCTTGGTCAAAATTAAAATTACTCAGTGCTTTCCCGCCCTCTTTCTCATTTTTCGCTTTAATGGAAAAAAAATAGGAGATATTTGGCCGCCTTGATTTTGATCTCAGCGTAAACTGGGCCAATGCATATAAAATAGAGAGAGCGCTTTTAAATTAAAGCGACTCTTCAACTGTGTTTACGGTATTTGTAAACACGTTTACGATATCTATTTCTCTTAACTAAAAACTTAATTTATTAATTATAAACAAATGAAATAATTTATAGAAAAAATTATATGCCTATGCACTGCTCCTGACTCATACGAACACATCCATATCAATTTTATGTGGATATGAGTATGTCAAATGTGCTAAACAGCCTGGCAATTGTTTGTATCGGAAAAATGTTAGCCTATTAATAGTATATAGATTACAAAAATAAAATTAAAAAAAATATATGCACTCTCGGAATTTTTGTAATTTTTCATACATCTTGTATCTGTCTTATGTTATGTTCAGACACAACCTTAATTGAACATTAAGAGCCTTCATTCAATTTTCAAGCCCAATGATTCTCAATTTACCATACAAAAATTGACCAAGTTAATGCTTCATTAGAAATTAATGAGTTGTTAATGAAGAACAATTCTGCATGCAACCCTGTTAAAAGGCTTGTTTCATAAGTAAAATGAAATGTCATGAAAAGAGAAATGTGATTAGCGTCAGTGTCCACTAAACAGGTTGGTTCGTCAGATCAGCTGCATTCTTGTTCTTCTTCATCACCTATCAAATTTGTTTTTATTTCTGCTTATTTTATACATGCATTCGTGTTTACGATTGGTAAAAATAGTGAGATGAATGTCAAATTATTTCGTCCTCCTTGCAATTTTGACATTTAGGTCACGAGAGTTTGATATTCAGCTCACGGCGTGTATGTGTGTATGTATCTTGAGCCGACCTGTTAAATGGGCCAAGTAAATTAAATATGTCTGAACACCAAATCTAAAGATGTTCAATCAACCCCAATTGACTTAATTAATTTTTATGTCTGAACATGATATTACCTTTGAAAGGAGGATATTTCTGATAACAAAATTGTAAAATTTAAATGGCTATTTAATGTTTGTTGGCAATCCCGGGATTTGCACTGTTTAATCACGGAATACTCGGGAGTTAAAGAAGACATTGCGGGATTGACATGCCTAGTATGTATGCATACGGAGAGCTAGGGTTGGGCGATATATATCGATATATCAATATATCGATATTTTTAAAATAGTACAGCCGATAATATCGACGATATTTTGAATTACCGTGCATCGATAATCGATAATTTTTGCCATTTCGAGCCAAATTCGATATTTTTCATACATTTCTGATTCGCTTTGAATTTAACACCAGAACATTTTTTAAGAAGTGGTATAACCATAATGTTCGGGTGCTTGAATTTACATTACTTTATTCTTCAAACAATTTTTAATGATGTTTATGTTTATACTTCAGGATTCGTAGAATATCTGTAGACCCATCGAACTTTAACAACAAATATCTAGTAAACTATAAGTCTCCGGCAAGTTTGGATTTCAGTTTTGAGAGCTGTGCGAACACCTCTAACCCCGTGAAGAAGTGGTTTTTGCGGGAGGTGGTTCCTTAATGTAAAGCCGACCCTTTCGATATATTGATATATCGATGTTTTTACACGGCATAAATCGATGTTTTTTTAAATATCGATATAATATATATCGATATATTTTTCCAATTTGCCCATCCCTACGGAGAGCCATACAAAATCAAAAATACTTGCAGACCTTACAGAAAGTATTTTTAAAGTGACTAACTTGAAAAAGGTAGATACGTACAATAAAAAAATATGCAGAGGAAATTGCAAAAGGAATGGATGGGTAAATAAAACCCATTAGCCCAACAGAGTGGTTAAATTACGTATTTTAATTTTAATAAGACACGTAAATTTTTACTAAACAAAAAACATCGCGATTTTAAGTCTTCAAGAATTACGCAAAATTATATGAAATTTGAGCGTTTAAAAGGGGGTCCATTCCCCATTTTATAAGACAAAACCAAATACATACATATGTACATATGTATTTCATAAAATATACACAAAGACAGAACAAACTCAACAACAAAAAAAATCGATTGGCACGGAACTATTAAAATTGTTTCAATTGTTTTCATTGTATTAAATTTAACAAGGAAAAATTTCTGCTATCTTTTTGACAAACACTGTACATATTAAGTGGAAACTATTAAAGAGGCGTTAACCGTAATATTATAGAATATAAAAGTTTGATAAAAAAAATCTTCAAACACACAACCACACCGACATACAGGTGACAAATGCTGATAACGTCGGCAAGGTCACTGTTGCTGGATGGTAGGTTGTAAAAAGGAAAAAATGAAAAGAAAAATTAATACAAGCAAAATGCAAGGCGGCGGTAGCCTAGTGGTGATGCCATTAGACTTCCAACCGGAAAATCCGAGGTTCCATCTCGGCGGACGCCAAAGAATAAAAATGTTAAAAAGAAGTCTGATCAAGGGTTATGGTGGTCTCCGAAATGGATATAAAACTTCTACCAAAAAAGTATTAATTTTTCACATCAATTTTTCCTTAAAAAAAAAAAAAACAAAAAAATGGTCTTGAGAGCTCAATAGGGTTGGGCGATATATATCGATATATCAATATATCGATATTTTTAAAATAGTACAGCCGATAATATCGACGATATTTTGAACTACCGTGCATCGATAATTTTTTGCCATTTCGAGCCAAATTCGATATTTTTCATACATTTCTGATTCGCTTCGAATTTAACAGCAGAACATTTTTTAAGAAGTGGTATAACCATAATGTCCGGGTGCTTGAATTTACATTACTTTCTTCCTCAAGCAATTCTTAATGATTTTTATGTTTATACTTCAGGATTCGTAGAATATCTGTAGATCCATCCAACTTTAACAACAAATATCTAGTAAACTATAAGTCTGCGGCAAGTTTGGATTCCAGTTTTGAGATCTGTGACAGCACCTCTAGCCCCGTGAAGAAGTGGTTTTTCGCGGGACGTGGTTCCTTAATGTGAAGCCAGCCCTTTCGATATATTGATATATCGATGTTTTTGCACGGCATAAATCGATGTTTTTTTAAATATCGATACAATATATATCGATATATTTTTCCAATTTGCCCATCCCTAGAGCTCAATAATGAAGTAGTTATGAAAATAAAAACGACCAAAATCCAAAAGTAAAAAAAATGGTCTTGAGAGCTCAATAATGAAGTAGTTAAACAAAATTCTTTTATGTGAATTTTATATGAGCTATTGGCCAGTTTTTAATTAAGGAAAATTGAAAACATTGAAAAAAATTTTCCTTTATTAAAAACTGGCCAATAGCTCATATAAAATTCACATAAAAGAATTTTTTTTAACTACTTCATTATTGAGCTCTCAAGACCATTTTTTTTTACTTTTGGTTTTTGGTCGTTTTTATTTTCATAACTACTTCATTATTGAGCTCTCACGACCATTTTTTTGTTTTTTTAAGGAAAAATTGATGTGAAAAATTAATACTTTTTTGGTAGAAGTTATATATCCATTTCGGAGACCACCATAACCCTTGATCAGACTTCTTTTTAACATTTTTATTCTTTGGCGTCCGCCGAGATGGAACCTCGGATTTTCCGGTTGGAAGTCTAATGGCATCACCACTAGGCTACCGCCGCCTTGCATTTTGCTTGTATTAATTTTTCTTTTCATTTTTTCCTTTTTACAACCTACCATCCAGCAACAGTGACCTTGCCGACGTTATCAGCATTTGTCTTGAGAGCTCAATAATGAAGTAGTTAAACAAAATTCTTTTATGTGAATTTTATATGAGCTATTGGCCAGTTTTTAATTAAGGAAAAATTGAAAAAATTTAAAAAAATTTTCCTTTATTAAAAACTGGCCAATAGCTCATATAAAATTCACATAAAAGAATTTTTTTTAACTACTTCATTATTGAGCTCTCAAGACCATTTTTTTTTTTACTTTTGGTTTTTGGTCGTTTTTATTTTCATAACTACTTCATTATTGAGCTCTCAAGACCATTTTTTTGTTTTTTTAAGGAAAAATTGATGTGAAAAATTAATACTTTTTTGGTAGAAGTTATATATCCATTTCGGAGACCACCACAACCCTTGATCAGACTTCTTTTTAACATTTTTATTCTTTGGCGTCCGCCGAGATGGAACCTCGGATTTTCCGGTTGGAAGTCTTGGGCCAAACAGGGAATCACATGCCATAACAGGGTCAAAAATATAATATCAGTAATAAAAATATAATTAATAACAATAACATTTGTAACAAAAATATTTATAATAATAAAACAAAATAATGACGATAATAATAAGAGTTCTAACACAATACCAACGAAATTGTTGATCAAAAATAATAATTGTTGACCTTCCGGATGACAATGAGGAAAATCATGGTGAAAATTTCAAGTTTCCGCGACACATATGTATGTACATGCTCGGTTGTACATACATACATACATACATACAAGGCCGTGGCCAGGATTTCATTTTGGGGGGGGGGGGGGATTAACTAAAAAAAAAAACATTTCAAATTCAAATTACATATGTACATATCTGCCCCGTTTGCTATGCTATGTGCATGAATAATTAGGTTTCGCTTATCACCCATATTTAATTGTTATTGCAAAATCCAATTAATTTCACCAAATTTATCTGTCAAATAAAATTTTCGTCAGCTGATTTTCAGTGCAACCAGCTACCCTGTCAAAGCTTCAGAGGGTAAAAAGTGTGAGTTTTTTACACCACTGAAGTGTACATTTTTAGGAAACGAAAACAGGGTAGCAAGTGAAAAACTTATGTAGTTTTTTTACACTAAATTACCACTAGATCCACTAGCCTAATAAAACCACTAAAAAAGAAGACATATTCTGTTTTACGTTTTACCTTCATTTTGCAAACGAAAACGGAAGATTGAAGAGTGTAACAAAAATGCGCATTTTTTTGATGAAACGAAATCACCATTAATTTCAATGGTAAAATTTTAAATTAAGCTCTTACCCAATTAAGTTAATTATAAGTTTATGATTTTGTTAAACAATTTCTTAGACATGCCAAAAGCAAAACCGCAGTTATCTATATCTTCTGGAAACAGGCGCCAAATTAGGTTCAGAAGAAACGGGACAGTCGCTGAACATGCAAATCGTTTAGAGAACTCACGGTTGCGTGGAATGCAGAGGAGACATGTGGCGATTCATACGAAATCAGCATTTAACTACAGACCGGATTTAAACTATATGGAACATTCTTCCCTTTTCATGGGTCGTATGAGTGAAATTTGCGTTTTTTGTAAGTCCCAAGGGCAAACATTTAGCTATATTGGGGTAGACCTTCGCAACGAGGTGTTTTCTCACGGTCAAATGTATGTCGCTCTGTCGCGAACTGGTTCACCACAAAACCAGAGTTTTCTTATACCTGGAAATGGCAACAAAACAAAGAATGTTGTGTTCACGGAAGTTTTTAATTAATGAACAAGATGTACCTTATTTTATGAACTAATTTGCCTACTAATGTACACAGAGCCAAATAAACCTCATAAAAATAAGAAGATTGTCTCTTTGAACAGCTTCGTGGCCCAAAAAGAGGACAGAAGTCAGAGACGAAGATATTTCCATAGAGATTTCTTCTTATTTTTGGGAGGTAAATCTTTTTAATTTTATTTAAAAGTATACCTTCTTACAATAAATAGAAAACTTCTTACTCAATTTTTCGAAGATATTTCCATAGAGATTTCTTCTTACCTTCTTACAATAAATAAAAAACTTTCTACTCAACTTTTCTTTACGCATTATTTTTGTCGACTGTGAACCGCTAACTCAGTTTACATATGTATGTATATAAGACTAACTTTATAATAAATTTAATTAGATAACCTAATAAAAATAAGAAGAACGCCCTCTTTATTAATTCAAGGAGATATCCACATATATATTCGAAGATTTCTTCTTGATTTTATTAAAAAGACTATCCCATTAAAACTAAGTAGGGATTCTTCTTAAAGAAAAACTATAGAGATATCTTCTTACTTTTGTTCTATTTTATTAGGTGGTTTTCGCTTTGTGTAGGTACCAAACGTTGTTTGAATTATTATAACTTTGAGTTTTTTGTTGTTAATAAATGTATTGTTTATAACGTTGTTTTATTTTAAAGTGTTTGCATTTCATCTAAAGGAGGGTGGTATATTACATTCCTTGCAGAAAACAAGCACAAAATATGAATGTGTAACCCATTTTTACACTCTACTCCCCTGCAAAAAATGCGATCACTCCGGGATACATCCGGGACAACTCGCAAGGGAGCATGCGATTACTACCCATTTGTATCTCTTTATATGGGTTGAAGTGTTCTCTTTTGTTTGAGCATGTCCTATGAAGAGACTAATTGTACCCAGTTTGTACCCGAACGGGTAGCAAAAGCGCACAATTGTACCCGTTTTGTACCCGAACAGGTAGCAAATGCGACACATCCATTTGTGCGACTAATTGTACCCGTTTGATACCCTTTCGGGTACAATTCGTCTACAATTAGTATACATATGTACCCGTTCGGGTACAATTGGGAACAGGGCCGTGCGCAGGAATTAGCCTTGGGGGGGGGGTTTTTAATTTTGGTTTGCATTCGCATACATTTTTCGCTAAGATAAACATATTTGCTGAAACAGATATCCAGACCCATACATCAGGCGCATTTCTGTCGTACCCAAGCATGAAAAGAATACTCGCTTATTCATAAAATTACCTTCAAAGCAACAACACCAACTCGACTATTTTTAAAATAGTCGAGTTGGTGTTGTTGCTTTCAAGGTAATTTGATGCATAAGCGAGTATTCTTTTCATGCTTGGGTACGACAGAAATGCGCCTATCATAAATTTAAATGTTCTCTAACTTTTCTGAAACTGCATACTCTGATGCTTAAAATAATACCCAAGAAATTTTTTTGGTTGTAAAAATTTTTCTGTATTTGATAGAGAATTTGTGATATGGTGGCATATTATTCGCACTTTTATGAATACATGGCTATAATTAAAGTCCGTTTAACATTGTAAGGGTATTCATTTAAGAGTATAAGTTTATAAAGTGTAAATTTCTATCAGTTTACACACACTGTTATATGAACGCACCTAATAATTTTTTTTCGCATCAGCTGTGCTATTGTAAAAATTTATTTAAAACTATATCTACATATATTAAAGACATATATTAAAATATGCCAAAAATAAGTGAGAAATCCAAATTAAAACGACTTTACAAGGAAATTTTTGTAAATGACTTACTGATGCTAGAGGTTTCTGTTGCGCAAGGTTGCTTTTTTCGAGTTTACAGCGTTTATACACTGAAATGTGCGCGTAAATTTCTCAACCATGCGTAAATGATTTTCCATACAAAATTTGACAGTTCGTTTACAAACTTTATAAATTTACAAGTTTACACACTTTACGAGGCATTTATAAGGTTAAATGAATACCCTTTGTGATTCTTCGAATATAAAGATAATTGATTGAAATTTTGTGGCATGAGTCCCACAATAGGCCGGAAACAAAAAACAGAAAAACTTTTGAAAACGGGCGTGACACCGCCCCTTTTTGGACAAAGGAATCTACGAGATTTCGGAGCCCATAACTCAAAAAATAATTATTATAATTGATATGTTATGACGAATAATAATAATAATAATAATATAATACAATGGCGATATTATAACTCTGACGAGTTTTATGGCCGAGCTTCTCTTCCAATTCGAGGTGTGCTCCTTTTTGTTTTTCCTACTAATTGGGTGGACCTACAGTTTTATGCCGGCTCCGAACGGCGAATGCATTTTTTGTGAGAAGCTTTTTCATGGCAGAAATACTCTCGGAGGGTATGCCGCCCACTGCCGAGAGGTGACCGCTGCTCTTAAAAAACCCAATAATTGGTTTTTTACTAATTAGAAAAATTTGTTTGGCTCGGACCGTGGTTTGAACCCGAGACCTCTGGCATAGCAGGCGAGCACTCTACCCACTGCACCACAGCGGCCACAAACTTTTATTACTTGTGCTAATATACGTTAAAAAATTTAGCGAAATTGGTGTATAACCACGCCTACTTTTTTACAAAAACATTTCTAAAATGGCCTTGTGCAATTTGTGACGTGACATCTTTGTAACTAAAAGTCATAAAGGAATGAAATTTTGCACAAAGAATAATATTCATATGCTTAGTCGGATAATTGATACTAACTTTGAAAATGGGTGTGGCTACGCCCACCTTAAGCGGTATCCGCATTATATAAATACACCGTGTTTCCGTCAAACGTAAACAAACAATGAGAACATCCCTTTGCCAAAATAGTTGAATTATCTGGTCTAATTCTGATTCATCAAAACCTAGTTAACCAGGGCCCTATTCCACAAAGAAACTTATCAACTTTGCTCTTTGCACTTTGCACTATCGATTTTATTGCAAAGTGAAAAGTGTTTCTGTTCCACAATATTCTTTGCAAATCTCACTATGCGTTGCGCTTAGTTTTGCAAAGTCTTTGCTAACGGAACATATTTTTGCAAAGACTTTTCACTCTCTGCAAAGTCTTTGCGTTCTATTGAAAAGTGAGCGTGCAAGGTGTTCCACAAAGCATTGTAACGTCTTTGCATTTGTTTTGATTCTTTTCACTTTACATTGTGTGATTATGAGCCGAAAAATAAAAATAGAGAAAAATTTAGCCGTACTAAAGCTAATTAAAGAAAAAAAGATATTTTCTAGCTTTCAAAACAATAAAGTAAGTATGTTTTTATAAAATTATTGTGAGTATTTAGAACATATTGAAGCTTATATTTCATTTTGAAGGTTAATAAATTAGATAAGCAGACAGCCTGGGAGGAAGTTTTAAATAAAGCCCAGTCACTGCAACTGGCGTCGGCCCAAAAAACATGGACTTATGCGAGGGATAGCTCCATTGTTATAAATATTGGAGTATTTTTAAAACTTTTATTTGGTTTGAAAGAAATTTAAAACTTTTTTGGGTTAAATTTTGAACCTTCGAAAGTTTAAAAGTTTCTTATACTTTTTTGGTTTAAAATTAAATTTTAATTTAAATTAAATTTTGGGTTAAATCTTACAGTTTTTCTCTTCTAATAATAACAATAATGGTCTAAGGTTTTTCTCTTCTAAGGTTTAAATTTTCAACTTTTATGGGTCGTAAGATTTTATTTCAATGAAAAAATTCTAATTTTTGATTTGAAATTCCAATTTGCTTTTTCGAGAAATGAACAATATAAAAGGCTCACTTATAGTTATTAGACAATTTGAATGAACGACTGTGTGCCGTTGTTTGAATGGGGAAAAAAAGAAACACAAAATAATTATGGAAATAGATAAAATCAAGAACGAAGAAAAGGAGAAAAGGAGGATAGGAAAAAGATGAGATATGGAAAAGGATGTAGGAGATGTTGGGGGCAGAACAATATGGAAGAAAAGGAGAAAAATAAGGTAGGAAATTAGATACAATAGGGAAAGGCATAAAGAGGATTTGGGAGCAGACATTTTTTTTTTTATTTAAACCAAAACAAGTAAGGAAGCCTAAGTTCGAGTGGAATCGAACATTAGATACTCAGCTGTATGCTTTCATTGTTTGTTTGTGTTTGATGGAAACACGGTGTAGGTACTTTATATAATGCAAGTGATGCATAAAGTGGGCGTAGCCGCGCTCATTTTCAAAATTTTTATCAGTCATCCAACTAAGCATATGAATATTATTCTTTGTGCAAAATTTCATTCCTTTATGACTTCTAGTTACAAAGATGTCACGTTATACATTCCCAAAGAGTGTTCCAGAAATATCTTGGTTAAAAAGTAGGCGTGGTCATAAACCGATTTCAATAAATTTTTGCGTGTCTATTAACACAAGTCATAAAAGTGTATAAACCAAGTTTCGTCATAATATCTCAATTATTTGTCGAGTTATGGGCTCCGAAATCTCGTAGATTCCTTTGTCTAAAAAGAGGCGGTGCCACGCCCAGTTTCCAAAATTTTTCTATTGTAGAACTTGCGCCATACAATTTCAGTGATTTATCTTTATATTTGAAAAAGATATCGCTTAAAATGTTTTTATTATGCCACTTTATAGTTCCCATATATAAAAGTGGGCGTGGTCGTCAACCGATTTCGCTAAACATCATGAACATGTATTACCACAAGTAATAAAAGTATACACAACAAGTTTGGTCATTATATATCAATTATTTGTCTAGTTATAGGCTAAGAAATCTCGTATATTCCTACTTCTAAAAGGAGGCGGTGCCACGCCATTTTCCAAAATTTTTGTGTTTTTTGTTTTATGTCCATAGTTGGACTCTTACCATAAAATTTCAATGATATATCTTTATATTTGACAGAGATATCGCTTAAAATGTTTTTATTAAGTCACTTTATAATACACATATATAAAAGTGGGTGTGGCCTCAACCGATTTGGCAATTTTAGGTCCAATCATATGCCTAAGTAAGTAAATCAAGCATACCAAATTTCATCGATATATCTTCAACGGTTTTTGAGTTATGACTCATAAAAGTTTCAATGTTTGCCCCTTAAAAATCTTTTAAACTTTTCAAAGTTTAAATTTTAAGAATTTATCGGTCGTGTCCCATATATCGACTAAAAAAGTTTAAAATTTATACTAAAATTTATTTCAGTGTTGTTTGGGCTATGGAAGATTCGGACATTCGTAAGTAAAACAATTTATTGCCTATACATGCAAATAATTTTATTGATATCACTTGCTATTTTGTTTATTATCATTATAATATAGTATTTTCGTAAATAAACAATTAAGTGAACTTCATATATTTGCTTTTTTCATATTCACCAACTTTATTTAAAATGAAATCAACTTGTGTTTGGTTTAAACGGAAGCACTCTTTAAAATTAAAGCTTTAGAGTCCCGAAAAATTAATTCGGTCTCTGTAATTTCTTCCTATAACCGCGTCTTCACTATCGTCGAACAAAAACTCACGTCTTAACATTTTGAAAAACTTCACTAGTAATAACAATGTGAATTTGCAAAGCGATCGTTTACCTTGCAAATTTTTGACAAACTTATCAAAGTTTACTTTGCAAACATAGAATTTACAGTTTTTGAGGAACGAAAGAGCGCATTTATTTGCAAAGTCTTTGCAAATTACACTTTTCAATAGTAGCTTTGCACTTTGCACAAGAGAACGTACGTGGAACAGAAATCGAAAAGAGAGTACAAAAACTGCAAAGACTTTTCAAATTACACTTTTCAAATTCAACTTATAACTTATCAAATTTTACAGTTCTGAGGAACACAAAGTTTTGCAAATTGACGAAAAATTTGCAAAGTGCAAAGTGAAAAGTTGATAAGTTGTTTTGTGGAATAGGGCCCAGGTCCTGAATAGTACTGTTTACAGTACTTGTTAATTGAAACTGCTCACTGTTTTCACAAAATTAAAATTTTTTGTTATCAGCACAATTTTTTGAAAAATTTCAAACGAACATATGCTACACAACTTTGTAATTTCGGAAAGCTCCAAGTGCAATTCAAAGTGCCGAACTTATGTACTGGCCAACCTTATTTTTTGCAACTTTCACCAATTTCTTCTTCCGTAAAATTATTGTACTAATTTTGTCAAAAATTATGAGTCAAGATTGAATGCAAAATTTATAAACTGTGTTTTGAAAATTTTTGCAAAATCATTGCAACTTAGATTTGGTCATGGGGGGGTTTTAACCCCCAAAACCCCCCCCGTGCGCACGGCCCTGATTGGGAACAATTGTAGACTAATTGTACCCGAAAGAGAGCGCTCCCGGACAAATCTTTTTAGAGACTCGTCGCACACTTTTTTACAGGGTCAAAGCTAAACATCAGTATATTTAATTTTTGCGGCGCAACGAAGTAAGCCGGTTACTTGCTAGTACATAGGTACATAGATACAAATAATAATTGAGACTAACTTTTTACATGATTTCTATGCTTCTAAAAAATACAATTAAGCATATTTATATTATAAAAAAAAATTTTATCGCATTAATTTCGGGGGGGATTGATCCCTGCCACTTTCCCCCCCTAGATACGGCCTTGCATACATATGTACATATGTATATATTTCCGTGCATGTGCAGGTATATATAAACATCATATTTTCATTTATGTAGATTGGCGTCCCATAATAAGAGAGAAATTTACTTTCAATATTACAGTATGGGAATTGATAATAATAGTTTTTATAATCATTAAATCAAAATGTACAAGACCGTTAATTAGATAAGATAAAGCCATACGCATCATTTGAAAATATGTACATATATATACATATACATATGTATATACATATATGTATGTACATGGGGATGTGCTTTCATTTGAAAAGAGTGTGTGTTTGTACATACATATGTATATTCGAGCTAATGCTAGTTTGCTGTATGGCTAGTACCTTTTAGGTATTAGAGTTGGGAAACTATCGATGGCACTATCGATAGTATCGATATTTTATTTTTTTTCAGACTATCGAAGACCATCGATGGTTTTTTCAAAACTATCAAAAACTATCGATGGTAATGTGTACTATCGATAGTTTTACAACCTTTACACACCTCCATATTGCACATTGCTATTTCAGAGTACCAGCTATTGAAAGTTGTATGAATTTAGTGTGTACATATTTACAAAATGTTTTGATTTATACATTTGCAGACTGAATAAAAGGCGGTTCCAGTTTTGTTGATTTTTTGAAAGAAACAGTTTTCGAAATATTTTAAAGTTTCAGTTTTTGAGCTAAGAAAAAAAAATACGCTTACAAGTCTGTCAATATCTTCGCTATTACCAGTTTTTATTTTACGTTTGCAGAGGATGAAATATCATTTCCACCAAAGCAAAAATAATTAAAATCGACGTTAAAGTGACGGGGTTATGGCGAACCAAACATTTTTTTTTTGTAATTTTTTATTAATTATTTTTCCGGCATTCATCTTCTTTTTTCATTATTTTAACGAAATATTAAATATCATCCTGATTTTACACTGTGATTTAATAGCTGTTTTCAGTAGAAAAATGACAATGTTATAAGAGATTCAGTGAACAAATCTATATTTATTTCAATACGATAGTACTATCGATAGTGCTATCGATGGTTTATTTTTTTAAGACTATCGAACACTATCAATAGTTTTTTTAAAACTATCAAAAACTATCGATGGTGGGACTATCGATAGTTTCCCACCTCTATTAGGTATATATATTCTATTTTATATAAATACATGCATTCATATGTACATGCACACATTCATACATACATATGTACCGAAAGTGTTCAAACCCTGCAGGGAACTCAATAACTAGTGAGCAAAATTTCTAGTTCCGAACTAACGAAAAGGTGTCAAAAGGGAACTAGATCAATTGTAGTTAGAACCTCACCAGTTCAGAAGGCGTGAATTGAGTAACCATTATAAGACACACTTTGATTTGTATACAATTTCGAAGTGACAAAAATTCTATGAAAATTTTTCGTTCGTTCAATTGCAATTTCTGAAATTCTCAGATGTTTAGTGAAGCTTTTATATAAAGAGTTTTCTATTTGCATCTTGTATGAAATGAAATGTTCCCCTAATTATGCTTTTCCGATCCGTCAGGCTTATTTTTAATTTTTTTTCTATTTTATTACTTTTTAAGTATTATTGTAAATTTTTATTAAATAAATAAATAAAAAATTTTAGTTAAAAAAAAATTAAAGAAAAATTATCATCCACCTTGACACCGACAGGATTCGAACCCGTGCTCGCCAGATTGATTGTCACACGCGTTAGCCAGTGGGCAATCGCGCCACTTGCATGAAGTGTGTCAAATGCTGCACTTAAGCGGCAGATGGAAAACTGTAGAATTTTTAGGTACTTGTAGCTAGTTCAGAACTATCGAAATTGTACCAATAAACGAACTAGTGAAAACTGTAGAATTTAGTACTAGTTCGGAACTATCGAAAATGTAGTGCAGAGAGTGACAACTGACACCGCCTAGGACATCGCCGTGTTGAATTCGCCAGTTGATAACATCCAAAGAGATTTAGCTCGCACTAGTATTGTCGAAAAATGCACTAGAAGCGACCTAGTTCGGAACCAGAGATTTTCCCTACAGGGAAAGTTCTTGTGCGCACACTAGAGCTGCAAAACTATCGATGGCACTATCGATAGTATCGATAGTTTTTTTTTCGTGTCACTATCGATAGTTTTTTTCCACTATCGATGGTTATCCCTATTCATTCTTGTAGTTTTGTCCCAAGAGAAGAATACTGAATGTTAGGGAGGAGTTGGATTTCGATATCAAATTGGTCAAATTAATACCCCAGCGGGTTAGGGGGCTTAGAATATACCCGTGGTAAGGAATGTCTGTCGTAAGAGGCGACTAAAACCCACGCTTCTAACGATATACAACTTGTAGTAATTGAACTACACCTCGCTAAATGACATCTGGTCAATGTCAAAATTTTTAATTTTTTCCGATTTTTGAAAGTTTTGATTTTCAAATTAAGTTTTTTATAAAAACTTGTAAAAATCAGAAAAAAATATTTTTTTAAAATTAGCCCGTTTAATTGTTAACGTAATATCAAAGATATCTGATAACAAGTAAGGAAGCCTAAGTTCGAGTGGAATCGAACATTAGATACTCAGCTGTATGTTTTAATTGTTTGTTTGCGTTTGATGGATTTTATATAAAGCGAGTGCTGCATAAAGTGGGCGTAGCCACGCCCATTTTTCAAATTTTTATCAGTCATCCAACTAAGCATATGAATATTATTCTTTGTGCAAAATTTCATTCCTTTATGACTTCCAGTTACAAAGATGTCACGTTACAAATTTCCAAAGCGTGTTCCAGAAATATCTTTGCTAAAAAGTAGGCGTGGTCATAAACCGATTTCAATAAATTTTTGCGTGTCTATTAATACAAGTTATAAAAGTGTATACACCAAGTTTCATCATAATATCTCAATTATTTGTCGAGTTATGGGCTCCGAAATCTCGTAGATTCCTTTGTCTAAAAGGAGGCGGTGCCATGCCCATTTTCCAAAATTTTTCTACTTTTTGTTTCCGGTCTATTGTAGAAATCATACCACAAACTTTCAATGAATTATCTTTATATTTGACAAAAATATCGCTTAAAATGTTTTATTAGGTGACTTTATAAGACCAATATATAAAACTGGGCGTGGTCGTCAATCGATTTTTTTTCGTCCAAACATTTGCCTAAGTAAGTAAATCACGCGTACCAAATTTCATTGATATATCTTCAACCGTTTCTGATTTATGACATATAAAACTTTCAATGTTTGGCCCTTAATAAGTGGGCGTGGCACCATCCATTTCATCAAATTTCTTCATGGGGCCCTGAGCTCAAAAAAAAAAAATTTCAAAATTTCATCGCTCTAGCTATATTAGTGGCTGAGATACCAAATTTCCAATTTTTTTATATAGGAAAAGTGGGCGTGGTCATGGTCCGATTTCGCCCATCTTCAATACCAACCGTCCCAGTCTCGATACCAACTTGCATTCCAAATTTCATCAAAATATCTCAATTTTTGCGCGAGTTGGAGTGTTTACAGGCGGACAGACGGACGGACGGACATGGCTCAATCGATTTCTCTTTTCACCCTGATCATTTTGATATATATAAGTCTATATCTATCTCGATTATTTCATTCTGTTACAATCCACCGTTATGTGATTAAAACTATAATACTCTGTGTACTAGTACATCTGAGTATAAAAACATTATTTTTAGCGATTTGATGTGAAACAAAAAGGATATTTTATGGACTAAAAATTCGGTTATATGACTCATCTGTGTATAGGGCGTCGTTTTACAACTTTTTTTTTGCAAAACACTATAGACTTCTTGCGCGGCCTTAAACTTCTCATATTCAATAGTACTGCCTTTAAAATAAGAACATGGTGCAACGTTTCCAATATACATATTAGCTGCGGAATGATTTGTATCTGACAGCAGCTTTTGTGTCTACAGTACAGCTACTCGCAGTTTGAAATCTTCTGATATAAAATGACAAGCAATAGTTAAGTAATTTTCATTATTCCTTTTTTTGCTTGGTTTTCCGACGGGGTAGGAATATGATGTATTGTGGAACGATTTTTTCACAAGGGATGACGAAAAATCGTTCCACAATACATAAGTATCTATATCTTTAGCTTAAGGGCCGTTTACTCAACCTCTGATTAACGCTAACCCTATGAGAGGGTGAAGTCACAAACAAATTTTATCTTTTGTCTATACACGGATGAGTCATCTAACCGAGTTTTTCGTCCATAAAATATCCTTTTTGTTTCACATGAAAGAAATCGCTAAAGATAATATTTTTATCAGATATCCTTGATATTACGTTAACAATTAAACGGGCGAATTAAAAAATATAAAACTTTTCTGATTTTTACAAGTTTTTATAAAAAACTTAATTCGAAATTCAAAACTTTTTCAAAAATCGCAAAAAATTAAAAATTTTGACATTGACCAGATGTCATTTTGCGAGGTGTGGTTCAATTACTACAAGTTGTATATTGTTAGAAGAGTAACTCCAGCGAACATAATTTTTGAATATATTGATAACAAAAAACACAAAATTACCGTTATCTCAAAAACGTAACAACGTAAAAAAAAATTAAAAAAAAAAATTGTTCTGTGCTCAGCAGGCCCATACCTATCCTCCCCCATAACTGAAATTATTCGTATTTTTTTGTTTTTTGATTTATTTAAAGCATAGTGTATTCTATATTAATGAAATGTTTAAACAGTGTGCCTTATGTACTAGTCAGCGCCAAAGATGCTAAAAAACAAATGTACTACTTTTAGTTTTATTACTATAGCGTTTTCAAGTCAAATGAAACCTCTTTCAAATCAAGTGCAAATTTTAAATTGAAAAAGATTTAATTTAACCAAAAAATGCTATATATATAAATGAAGTATTTAATTCCTATTTGTTGTTCTTTTGTTAATTAATTAATGTTATGCGTTAAAAAAAAAAAATAAAGACTTTGAAACAGAAAATGTAAACGAAACCATCCCTCTTTTTAAGGTTTAATTTAAGCTTAGTATCGACCTCTCAAGAAACGCAAAAGTTTCATATAAAATGACGTACAAGAAATGCTCAAGAAATTTTTCTTGTGAAACTTTCTTGAGCGAGTATCGACCTCTCAAGAAATTTAGTACACTTTTTTACCACTATTTTTCAGCATAATGCGAACACAGCAACACAGGTTTTGCCAAGAAATATATCATCGAGCATTTATTTCTTAAAGAAATTTTGACGTTTGTTGCGTGTTGAAAAAAATCGTGGAAATCGTTAGTGAAAATGGCAAAAAAGAAACGAAAAATAGAATGCACAATTTTTCTAATGATGCAAGGGCATAGTTGGCATCGATTTCTCATATTTTATTCCATTCCGGCCATCAATATACCACAGTTTATCAGTAATATAAGGTCATCCTCGTTGCTTTCGATGATTTCCTGAAATAACAACAAAACAAAACTATTGAAAACATATATTTAAAGCTTTTATTTAATATTTTTTAAGAACTTACTAATTGCTTATGTTTACAAAAAGGTTTATTTTGTTTACGTTTTTGATGATCTTCTTCATTTAACTTGGTATTCACGGTGGATTACTAAACGTCAAAATTTCTTGCCTACTACTATTTTTACTCAAGAAATAAATCCAAAAATTTCTTGAGCTGTTTCTTGAGAGGTCGATACCAGCCTTTAACCAGAAAATGCTATATACATACACAGAGAAAAAAGTACTTACACAGAGAAAAACGTACAATGGTTCTTGGTTAATGTTTTATTGGTTGATTTATTCATGTCAAAAGGAAAAAATGTAATATGTACATTTTCATTGTACCATTATTTTGGTTGATTTTTCTCTCAGTGTAAGTGAAGTATCTAATTCTTATTTGATCTTTTATTTAATTATTGTTTTGCGTAAAAAATTAAAGACTTTTTGGAAAGAAAACTGTAAACAAAACCATTCCTCTTTTTATTTTAGTGAAATATTCATAAAAAACTATCGATAGTATCGATAGTTTTTTTTTCGACTATCGAAACTATCGAGTGGTCCGACTATCGATGGTTTTGCAGCTCTAGCGCACACATGTTCAAGCAATATGAGAAAAAAGTATGTCGCCTACGATATTTATATGTACATAAGCATTACAAACGTACATACATATGTACGTATTTAAAAATACATATGGATATTGACATATGTATCAAGAGCACTGACAGTAACTGCCCCTTTTTAAAAACAAATTTTAGTGAAAAAATAAACCGTTATTAAAAGAAATTCACAAAACCCATTTTAATGTATTCAAATTTTTTTGTTGCATGACCGTATGAACTCACCACGTCTCTTTTTCTTATCCTTTCGCCTGCGCGGTTGTACGTCACCCGACATTTTTCACCGCACACTTTTTATTAACTTTTTTACTTGATGCAATAATTATCACTATTTGCAATGATTTTTTTATTTAGAAAAACAATACAATAAAGTAATTTTTCTGTGAATTATATATATAAAAATAATATGGTTTATGGTTTAATACTTTGCTAGATCAAACGTTTCACATTTATGTACACATGTATCTATATACATTTATAAAAAAAAAATTCGTATGTAGTTATGTTCATTGACCGAAACTGCCGTGTGCTCCCACTACAGCAACACAATCTCAATACGGCCAATGATCTACTGGACTGGTAGTGCTCCCCGATGCTTTGGAGACCAACTACACGCGATCGTTCATAAGGCATACATATGTATGTATGTATGGATGCAGCTACTTTGTATTAAAAATATACATACATAGGTGATACATCTGTGCCCACAAGCAATAATCGCTTACGTCGTAAAATATGATTTCGGGAAAAATTGATTTTTATATTGGAAGGCGTTTCTTAAAAAATCAAAAAGTCGATTAAAAACTATGAATGCAAAGTCGATAAGCCATCCACAATGTTACCATTAAATTTTGTAAATATAACAAATTGTTATAAAGAAATTTCATTAAGTATATACATACATATATTTTGGCTGTTATAGCAAATTTAATATACCTACCTACCTCCATTGTGAGTTAAGCCAAAATGTTTTTATTAATATCTTTTGATTGAAATAAGTTATAGTTTTGACGGTCTTACAGAGATATAGAGTTCTTAATGAATAACCTGGTATATATATCTCAATTTTTTCCTAAGTCGACTTAAGAGGTTATTGCTTGTGACCACAGCCATAATTCTCCTCATGTTGAAACAAATTTTAGTCCATGGGCCATGGCTCTCTCCTTGTTGGATTCGCCGCATCCGGCGCGATCAGGTGTGACATTTTACTGTCATAATCATCTGGGCTTCACAGTTGATCGTGCTACCACTTTAGTAAAATGAAAATGGTTACATAAACCAATTTTTTGAGACATCTGGTAAGAATTATAGTGTTAAGGCTGGTATCGACCTCTCAAGAAACGCAAAAGTTTCATATAAAATGATGTACAAGAAATGCTCAAGAAATTTTTCTTGTGAAACTTTCTTGAGCGAGTATCGACCTCTCAAGAAATTTAGTACACTTTTTTAATACTATTTTTCAACGTTATGCGAACACAGCAACACAGGTTTTGCCAAGAAATATATCATCGAGCATTTATTTCTTAAAGAAATTTTGACTTTTGTTGCGTTTTGAAAAAATATCGTGGAAATCGTTAGTGAAAATGGCAAAAAAGAAACGAAAAATAGAATGCACAATTTTTCTAATGATGCAAGGGCATAGTTGGCAACGATTTCTCATATTTTATTCCATTCCGGCAATCAATATACCACAGTTTACCAGTAGTATAAGGTCATCCTCGTCGCATTCGATGATATCCTAAAATAACAACGAAATTAAACTATTGAAAACATATATTTAAAGCTTTTATTTAATATTTTTTAAGAACTTACTAATTGCTTATGTTTACAAAAAGGTTTATTTTGTTTACGTTTTTGATGCTCCTCTTCATTTCACTTGGTATTCACGGTGGATTACTAAACGTCAAAATTTCTTGCCTACTACTATTTTTTACTCAAGAAATAAATCCAAAAATTTCTTGAGCTGTTTCTTGAGAGGTCGATACCAGCCTTTAGAGCGCTTTCACATTACTCGGTGCGGAATCGGATCGACATTTTTACCGAAAGTATACCGAGAGCTTACTGACCACATTCATTTCAATTGGCACTTTCACATTAGTGTTGCATATATGAAATCGGAGCGGATTAATTTCGGTATACCGCAACGCGGTAATACCGGTCAGTAAAATTTGAGGAATTACTGCAGACATTTTTGCGGCGTAATAAAAGAAGAAGAACAAAGTCAGTAAAAAACTCGTTTCGGCTATAAATGTAGCAAGTTATAATGTCTTCGTCTTCCCTAGAAGACATTATTGTTATTATTGAGTGATTTGTTGAAGTTAAAAATTTTGTTCTGCAAATTTCGATGTTTGTTTTCCTATTTTCTGCCGATTACGCACCGAAAGTATTCCCACAAGTGTGAAAAACACAGCAACGCGGAATCGTTTCGGTAAGACGAAAATACCGAGCAAAAAATGTCGATCCGATGTCGTACCGAGTAATGTGAAAAGGCCATTAGTTGAGCCGTAGGAAAGTGCAAGAACCGTAGGAATTTTACCACAAAAGAGCGAATATGAGTGCAAACAATACAAATTGTGATAAAATTCCTACTGTTCTTGCACTTTCCGACGGTTCAACGAACGCTATAAATGTTTAAAATAGAGACCATGATCTAGAGGCAAAAACCAAAGTAATATGTTAACAATGTTTAAAGCTTTGGTCTAGTGGGTACAGCCCTCGCCTACTGTAGAAGGTCTCGGTTTCGAATTTTCTACGGGTTAAACACCAAAATTAAAATTAATTAAATTTCTACATTAATAATTAAGGACCCGATAATTAGGTTTTCCTAAAATGTGTGAGCCCTCTACTGTTACTGTGACAAATTAATAGGGGCAAGTAAATGCTTGATGCTATTTAAACCGTAATACTATTTTGTATGTAGTATTGCGGAACGAATTTCCGTCTTCCCTTGTCAAGTTTGATTAGGTTATAAACCAATTTCGGCGATGTGACTCTTCAATATCTTTTTCGTTCTCGTTTTTATTGTGGCGAAAGCAAGAGTAAAGCTTAAATTAGTGATGCATTAACTTTATTTCCATATTAATATCGGTATTAATTTGGTCGATTATGGGTGCTCTAACAGTAAACAGCTGAACAGTGGTTATAAGTATCCCAATAAAGATAGCCATATGGGCGTTTTGAATGAATTTTTATTCAAATAAAAAATTAATTTTTATTTTTCATTCGAAACATTTTGAATAAGGAATAAAAATTTATTCGTTATTCAACTTATTTTTATTCTTCATTCAAATAATCTTGAATAATGGATAAACGTTTATTCAAATAATCTTGAATAATGAATAAATTTACATTCTTCATCCAAAATAAGTTGAATAAAGAATAAATTTTTATTCTTCATCAGAATTACTTTGAATAAGGCATATATTTTACTCTTCATTCACGTTATTCAATTATTCTTGCTAGTCGCACAAGTGAATGGTTTTTATTTTTTATTTTTTCAAGCTTTTTTCGAATACTTTCCCGAATCCGAACCGAATATTTTCCTGAATATGAATATATTTGAATCGTCCATTTTCAAAACCGGCCACCTCCAAAATTTTAATTTTTTAAGCTAGGTATCAGATCCACTTCTAAAACATCACCTGTATTTAATATTAAAACAATTTCTTAACCAAAACCTGCCATATTCAAGTCAAATTACTCTATAATAATAATAAACACAAATTGTTTTAGCCATTGGTTTCTTAAGAGCAGTTTTTTGCATTTTTCTCACAAACGAATTGAGTGGAGATGGCCGGTTTTGAAAATAGACGATTCGTTCGTTCTCGTTTTTATTGTGGCGAAAGCAATAATAAAGCTTAAATTAGTTATGCATCGGTATTAATTTGGTCGATTACACTGCTCTACAGCCAAAAAATACTCTGAACGCGACCATCCTATTTATATGTAAAATCGGTCGCTGATTCCGAAAATCGGGCTCATTTTTAATTCTATGGGAAGGTTTTTGAGATATCGGCAATTTACCGTTATTTGGCCAATGGCTCCACTTAATCCTGTATACCTCTTTAACGCAGTGAGCTATCTTCCTTGGAGTGACACTCAACGAAAGAAAATTAAATTTCCTTTTCATCATTATATATATATATTCATTATAGTTTCTGAAATATTGACGATTCAATTTGAATTTTTTCGATTTTTTACGATTTTTTGAAGAAAAAATTGACTTTGTCAGGCAATATCTTTTAAACCAATGTCTTCACCTTCGGTTTTACTCCTTTACGTGAAGCTCCATTCTATTGGGAAAAAGATAAGCTATCAACGAAGAAAATCCATGGTAAAATAGAAAAGTTATAGGCGATCAAGTAAATACATCCAAGTCGCGCAATGCCTCTGCACGGGTATATTCTATGCATGTTATACCAATACCTACACATCTGCAGTAGCAGCACATTGGCAGCGCAGTAGATAAAAGCCCATTTACGGGTATAACATGCATAGAATATACCCGTGCAGAGGCATTGCGCGACTTGGATGTATTTACTTGATCGCCTATAACTTTTCCATTTTACCATGGATTTTCTTCGTTGATAGCTTATATTTTTCCCAATAGAATGGAGCTTCATGTAAAGGAGTAAAACCGAAGGTGAAGACATTTGTTTAAAAGATATTGCCTGACAAATTCAATTTTTTCTTCAAAAAATCGTAAAAAATCGAAAAAATTCAAATTGAATCGTCAATATTTCAGAAACTATAAGAGTTACAGAAAAATGTTATAGCAGCGATGAAAAGGAAATTTAATTTTCTTTCGTTGAGTGTCACTCCAAGGAAGATAGCTCACTGCTTTAAAAAGGTATACAGGATTAAGTGGAGCCAGTGGCCAAATAACGGTAAATTGCCGATATCTCAAAAACCTTTCCATAGAATTAAAAATGAGCCCGATTTTCGGAATCAGCGACCGATTTTACATATAGATAGGATGGTCACGTCCAAAGTACAGACAAAAAATTTCATTTTGTGATCCAGTGTTATTGGTGCAGTAACAGTAAACAGCTGAACAGTGATCATAGCCCAATAAAGGTGACCATAGTAATAGAGTCGCTCTTCTTCTTTTGGTTTTTTAGGTTGCGAAATTATCATATTTTGTATTAATGCTAATTGCGTGTTCTCTTTTGATTGCTACGACTATATTATTATTGGGTCATGACAGTGAACAACTGAAACAAACAATCGATCAGCTGGTTAGCGTTACGGCTGAAAACCAAATGCTCAAATTAGCTATGCAGTAACAGTATCCTTATGTATCCCCTTATGGGAAACAATGTATTTGATTAGTGATTCGCTAGTCGGTAACGCTATCGGTAACAACCAAATGAATTTTTGTTTGCAATAAATAAAATAACTGAATTAGGAAAACGAAAATCTACTTTGGATATTCCACAACATCGTCAAGATTCCTTTTTGCGCTAATTTATTTAGTGAGCAATTAGAAATTTGCGATTAAAATGTTTGCATATTTCCAATTGAAATTTTTGTCATCTTATGTTTTTGACGCTTCTATTTTTTTTAAAGCTGCAAGTAGTTGCAAGTGAAAATTTTACTTGCAACTATTTTCAACTCTCTCGAAGTCGTACTCTCCCAATTTGGATCTCTTTTGCAAATTTTTTGGGTTATTGAACATAAAATTCGCAACTATTTCACATCTATTCCGGTTTACGATCCACTTTCATCGGAGGTGAATCGGATCAAATGGCATTCTGCAATTCGATTGACGTCCGATGAACGTCAGATTTTTTCGAAGTTCGGAAATAGGCATTCTGGTTCACGATGGATCGGATTTTTGACAGTTTATCGGAGCGATTCTTTCCGTCAGCTTTTGTGTGTCGGAGGCAATAGAAATTTTGATTATTTTTGGAAATATTACCAATTTAATGTCGTTAAACTATGATTTTTAAATTTATGCAACATATTATACAAAACGGGCTTGGTTTAGCTATGCTACTGGCCTTTTCTTTGCAAAATAAGTGAACAAAAGGAATCTGCTTTAGTAAAATAGACTGAATAGAGGGAAATAAGTACAAGGAGTTTCAGCGTATTGAACTTTTATTAATAATAGCCGTATTCGATTGGGCAAGAGTTAGAGACTTGCGAAAAAAACAACCACTGGTATAAAAACAAGAGAAAATTAAACAACCGTTCGTTAAAGTAAAGGAATTGGAAAAAAGTTGTGTTTATTTGATGAAATTTCTTCAACTTTTTATCGATAGATGTCTCCCTTATCTTCGAACACCGTTCGTTAAAGTACGTACAAAGAACGTAAATTGTACAATATACGTTCTTTGGTACGGAATTGGAAAACATTTTCTAATGAACGGTATTGCGTTGAATTCGAAGATAGGGGAGACATCTATTGACAAAAATTTGAAACCATTTCACTTATTGACAATAGAAAAAATTGGCATAATCAGTAAAGATAATTGGCATAATCAGTAAAGATCAGTTTAATGAGTAGCTGGCATAAGCCGTATTCGATTGGGCAAGAGTTAGAGACTTGCGAAAAAAACAACCACTGGTATAAAAACAAGTGAAAATTAAATGACCGTTCGTTAAAGTAAAGGAATTGGAAAAAAGTTGTGTTTATTTGATGAAATTACTTCAACTTTTTATCGATAGATGTCTCCCCTATCTTCGAACACCGTTCGTTAAAGTACGGACAAAGAACGTATGTTGTACAATATACGTTCTTTAGTACGGAATTCGAAAACATTTTCTAATGAACGGTATTGCGTTGAATTCGAAGATAGGGGAGACATCTATTGACAAAAATTTGAAACTATTTCACTTATACACAATAGAAAAAATTGGCATAATCAGTAAAGATCAGTTTAATGAGTAGCTGGCATACTCTCTAAAGGTCTCTTAAAGTCTCTAACATTTTGTATGGAAACTGTCAGCCAAGAGAGCAGAATCGAGTATAAGCGAGCAGAGAAATGCCCAATAAAACACTCCTAATAAAATTTATTATCCTTTTTAGCAATATTTATATATTATTGTTTAATAAAAGCTTCTGAAAATAATTTTAATTGTGTATTATTACTACGATCATGTAATATGAGTGGGTAGCGCAACTCGGGCATAATTTCTGTGCCAAGATGTACTCCTTTAAGCATTTTTGCCTGACTGTGTCTTTTTAAAGATTTAAAATATCGCCTTGCAACTTGATTTACAAACATTTGCACGAGAAACTAACAAATCGAAGAAACGTGCTCACTTTCTATATCCGTTCATGCTCAACGCGTCCTGGCGAGTCACAAAATTCCTGCTACACGATATGTACATATTCATGATTTGGTTGATCGCAACCTGGATCTCAAATTTGCTTTTATGTTTTGCGATCCATAAAAACTTGTTGATATGCGACCAGTGTGGAGCGTCATCCATGCATTGCATCAGTATAACATATCACTATAAATAGTGTAAAACAAACCAACTGCAAGAGGTTTTCGCATGAAACTTTGTTGGAATAAGCTGTAAATGTTATTTTCACTAAAGTTGGCATTTTCACTGCCCTTGAGTTCATGGAGTCCAGTTTTTTTTCATTTATTTTTAAATTACTAATAGTTAAAGTGGGAATCGCAATAATGTACCACTGGTGTTAAGGGAAAATTTGTATATAATGAACCACGATCCTATCGCAGATCATAAAAAAGTCGCTTCCGCGGACGATTATAGTGCAAGAGATATTCCTTGTTAAAGCAATGTGTGTGTAGAAGACTTCTTTGTGTCACCGGCCTTTGGGCGCGCTTTAAAAAAAACCTCAGCCGGCAAAATTCTCCTTTTGGAGAACTTTAATATTATAATTTAATAATAGTTGAAAGCGTTAAAGGTAGGTGAATTATCATCCAAAGAATATTTCCTGAAAGTTTCACTGAAAAATTCGCAGTAGTTTGTAAATAAATTAAATTGGTTCATTCTATCCAAGCTTAGCCGGTGTTAATTTCAGAATTACAAGGTATTATCGCATGAAACTTGGTGACAGTATTCTATAAATGCCGTTTTCATATATGTTGGCACTTTTTTTTATAAGAGAAAGCAATATTTTAAAAAATTGAATTAAAATTAATGTCCAAATTCCTTTGTTCTTCCATATATTTTTCCACTAAATAAGCTGCTGAAGCAATGGAATCCATTTTTTAACCATTTAATATATTCTTTCTGAAAATTTAATCTAAAACTTGCTGAAAATATAAATTTGCTGTCAAAAATACAAATGTGCTGTCAAATAATACATATTATTTCGCATAAACGCTATCTAACACTGATTCGAACATAGTTTAACACTTAACAACACTTATGTTCGAAACGTCGTAAACCAGAATACCAATTTTCGTTTTGTCGTAGCAGCCGGCGTCGCCGCGATCGGACTTCTGAGGGATTGTAGAATAGCTGTGTTTGTAAAAGCAATTAAAAATTTTGAGTTATTGAACAAAGCTATTGTTTCCCATAAGGTTGGTTGATCAGCTGTTTTATAACGATACTGTTACTGCATAACTAATTTGAGCTTAAAGCTTAAATTAGTTATGCATTAACTTTATTTCCATAATAGTAACAGTATCGGTATTAATTTGGTCGATTACACTGGATCACAAAATGAAATTTTTTGTCTGTACTTTGGACGTGACTATCCTATCTATATGTAAAATCGGTCTCTGATTCCGAAAATCGGGTTCATTTTTAATTCTATGGGAAGGTTTTTGAGATATCGGCAATTTACCGTTATTTGGCCAATGGGTCCACTTAATCCAGTATATCTCTTTAACACAGTGAGTTATCTTCCTTAGGGTGACACCAAACGAAAGAAAATTAAATTTCCTTTTTACGGTTCCTATAACATTTTTCTCTAACTCGTATAGTTTCTGAAATATTGACGATTAAATTTGAATTTTTTCGATTTTTTACGATTTTTTGAAGAAAAAATTGACTTTGTCAGACAATATCTTTAAAACCAATGTCTTCACCTTCGGTTTTACTCTTTTACGTGAAGCCCGATTTTCGGAATCAGCGACCGATTTTACATATAGAAAGGATGGTCGCGTTCAGAGTATTTTTTGGCTGTAGAGCAGTGTTATTGGTGCAGTAACAGTAAACAGCTGAACAGTGATCATAGCCCAATAAAGGTGACCATAGCAATAGAGTCGCTCTTCTTCTTTTGGTTTTTTAGGTTGCGAAATTATCATATTTTGTATTAATGCTAATTGCGTATTCTCTTTTGATTGCTACGACCATATTATTATTGGATCATGACAGTGAACAACTGAAACAAACAATCGGTCAGCTGGTTAGCGTTACTGCTGAAAACCAAAATTCATTTGGTTGTTACCGATAGCGTTACCGACTAGCGAATCACTAATCAAATACATTGTTTCCCATAAGGTTGGTTGATCAGCTGTTTTATAACGATACTGTTACTGCATAACTAATTTGAGCTTAATAAAGTAGTGCCGACCTGTACGGTAACTGAAACTGTTATACGTTTTATTTAATAAATTTAGACTCAGACAGACTGGCAACTCTATTTGGAAATCAGCTGTTTATGGGCATTAGTTAAATAAATAGGTTACAAAACCAATTGCTTGGTTAAATTAATTAGAAAATATCGTTTATTGCACCTATACAATGTCAACCTTAATTAAATATAGACAACGTTTCCAGCAACCGTTACTGGTGAGTATTAAGCAAATTTTGAACGTAATGATGGATCAAAATGGTTGAAGGATCAAACTTGGGAGCCTGCACGAAATATGCTACTACGTACATACTAGGGATTCCAATTTTTACGATCCCGGGATTTTCGAGATTCTTTTCTCTTAACCCGGGATCCCGGGATTTGGACATTAATTATACAGGCCGACAAAATTTTCTAACTCAAATAAAATTCTACTTTTCTAAAGAATTTCGGTGCCCTGAATCTGAATCTGAAGTCGGATTTTCGTTAATACTTGTAGGGTTTGAGATATTTATGCGATTATTTGCTATATTCACTGCTCAATCTGTTAAATTACTTACTTTCATTAAAAAATGATTGCAGCTATTGAAAGAACGATCAATTCTCTTGAAAACAGCGCTTTGCTTTCTCGGGTTTCTTATTTATATATCTGGAAATATAAGTTTTTGTACAATAAGGTATTTTTCTTCGAAATCAATGGCAGTATTTGTAGCGCTGATTTAATCGAAATCAAGTTTTGTAGCTGCTCTGCCGAACTATTTTTATTTCAGTATAGAAAATATATACATAGTAGGCTACTGATTGGAATTTTTGTTTCAGTCACGCAAAATTTAGTCGTATTTAAAAGGCTGCACGAATGGATTCGAAATGGCCAACACAATATTCGCGGCCGTCCAATTACAGTACCTACTTGTTTCTGTCGTTTTAGAATAAACGCAAGTAGAGCACAACCATAAACAGAACCAATACAATTACTTATTCGTAGCGACAATTACATGACCTTAAAAAGGTTCTGCAAATAGTGTATACTATTTGCGAATACTTCGAATATAATCGAAATATATGTATGTACATACATATTTTCATAAACACACATCCAGACGTTGTGTTCAGCAAAATTACGCTGCTAGTGTGTGTGTATGTGCATATGCATACACACTAGGGCGGGTCGATTGGTAGGGACCAAAAAAAAATTAATGGACACATCGCAGTTATAAAAATTTGGGTAATTTCAAGCTTTTTTGCCCAAGAAACCATATGTCTAAAAAAATTTCGAACCCCAGCGGGTTAGGGGGCTTAGAATATACCCGTGGTAAGGAATGCCTGTCGTAAGAGGCGACTAAAATCCACCGGCCTAGAAGGTTGATTATGGCCAAAAAAATCGTTCGCACGACAGTCGGGCTAGTGTCAGAAGGGACTAGTACCCGAGCGTACCGGATTTATCCGGCAAAGGACTGTCACATCCCCTACACTCCCCAAAACCTTCGGGGAGTGTCTTGGTGGCTACAACAACAACAACAACGATCTACATATTTCCAACTGTTCTATATATTTTAAAATAACTCGGTAACCAATATTTCGATTCTTTTGATTTTTTCGGCATTAGTTAGGAAACTTATTTGGCATATTAAGGTGGTTTTATGAAGGAAATAAAGTTCTCCGAAATTCGCGGAACAACCCGATTTTCATGCGAATATAATACGGAAATCTATACCTAAAATATATTAAAATTTAGAGGTCGTGCAAATGCCTCCAAATTTCTTTCTCCTTTTATATCAGTGATGATACATAATTTTTTTCAGTCCTTAATGAACAAGAACAACATTTCTTATCATTAAAAAATGGAACATATGTTTGTTGGGCTTTTATTTTTTGGTCCACCTTAATGCCATATGCACATTAAATAAACAAACAAACCAAAGAAGCAACAAGGTTTTGCGAATACTTCATAACATGGTTATTATTATGTTCTATTCTATCGTGACGAATAGTGTACACTAATCGCTCCAACAGAGCAAATAGAAATAGTATTTGTATTCCAAATGAAAAGTATGGGTTATATTCGTATCTGCATTGAAATTGTGCTGTGACTAATTGTACAATGCATAGAGTATTCGAAAATATAGAAGAGGCAAATGGTATTGTGCAGAGGTCTAGTCGTATTTTCGATAAATTAATATAAATTAATTCACTTATTTTATTCTAACGCCCAGTTTGTTGTTAATATAATAAACTGCCTAAAAGCGTGCTACAAAATTTTTATTTGCAATATTGCAAGTTACAAGCAAGATATCCGAAAAAGCAAAACATTGTCTTCAAGAGAAATGATCGTGCTTTCAATAGATTTAATCAGTTTTTAATGAAAGTGAGCAATTTTAAAGATATTGAGGAGTGAATATGGCCAAAAACAGCGTTTTTCGCCTCTTTGGTCATGAATATCTCAAAAAGTGCACCGAAATCCTTTTGAAACGTAGAATTTTATTTCTGTTACAAAAATTTGTCGACCAGTATTATTTTCCCACATTTGAGGTTGAAAAATTAAATATGTATATTTTCGAGAAACGCTACAACTTTAACATGCAAAGAAAAAATAGAGTTTTATTGCCATTTTTTATTATTTCATTACCAACAAAATAAAATAGGAACGTAAAATCATGCGTATTATTTAATAACACTTAAGAGTTACTTTAAAAAACACAATCCACAAAGAAAATTAAATACATTTGGTGAACAAAACATTTTCCTTTATAGTTGGTACTTTTAGGATATTAGGATAAAAAGGTTTGCGATCATTTGATAATTTCCAATAAAAATCTTTAGAATTTAACGACACACTTCGTTTAAGCGAATATTTCCAAGCTTGCCGAAAAATTCTGAAAATTAATGCAACTTCCGAAAATATTTAAAAATCGGAGGCACATATTTTGATATGAATTCCGAGAATGCAGCTGGGTATTTAATTTTAGTAGAGTAATGTAAAACTATCAAGTCTAATTAAAATTTTGTTTGCATTTTCTTCCATTATTTACTTTCCATATGGGAAAATTCCAAAAATGATTTGGGAAATAAATGACCAAAAATCAGGAAATAGAAATTATCAAATGAATTTTACCACAAGAATTCTAAAGGCTTTAAAAATACCTAACGTACGTTTCTTTACAACGCGTACTTCATGACAAAAAAATTTGATTATTTAAAAAAAACATCAAAAATATTAATCCTTACTTTGACTAATGGACTTTTTTATTCTGGCAAAAATGTCGCACTTTCTTCGGGCTGTCATATTTTTTTGTTCTCTTCCACACAGACTCAACACTTTTTTAAGGCTGTTTGTTCTACTGACAAAATATAAAACTGGCCCGACTACGGGGCAGCATCTTCTGCTCTTAGCACATTGCATTATTTTTGTTTCATTCATCACATGAAAAATGCAACATTTATAGGGCACAGGGCACATGTTGATAATGGTGCAATGTAATAATGCAACATTTTCATGCAGAATAGGAAATGCTATTAGTATACAGATCTGAGACCACTAAAAATTATATAAAATACAACTTTTCTTTGCTATAATAGGGGAATATTCTGTCTTTATCTTATCCCAAAAATCCCGGGATAAAATTCTAGCGATCCCGGGATTTTCGGGGTGTCCCAAAGGGCGGGATCCCGGGATTGGAATCCCTAGTACATACATAGGGTATGTTCAGAAACACGGCATGAAACGCAACAGCGGCAGTAATTATTCTTTTGATGATTGTGATGAGCGACGTTTCATGCAAAATTTACGTTATTGAACGCTCTGCTTGTACTACAAAAGCAGGTTGCGCTTCAAACTGAGTTTCTGAACAAAGCCATAATTATGCCATCGACAGGGGCGTTTGGAGACGGTCCTTTCGTAGCACCTTGACATCCTTGTTTATATATTACAACACCAAACTTCCTCACACCTTTAAACGCTTTCAATCACGTTGAAAGTACTGTGCATGTAACGAAGTGCTTTCACCGGTACTATAAGTGAGAAGTCACTCCCAAAAGCTAGACAAAGGTGTTTTGTTAAATACACATAGATAAATTTGAGGGGACTCTCGTACTGACAGTGCTTGAGTGGATAGTAGAAAAATATATAATCTATTATAATCTGAAACTCGTTGAAACAGAAGTCTGTTATAGCCCTGTCGCTTCAAAAATATTTAAATATGGTTTTAACCTTCATATTGCGAATAACCTCTATTTCTATCTCAAAGCAACGACTTTATTCCTCCACAAAGTCATCGGATACAGACGCGGACACCGAGACTAAAACAATTCCTAAAAATCTACTCGAAGAATATCAATCTGCGCATTTGCAAGCCGAGAACGGAGCAATCTTTGACAAAAAACCATTTAAAATTCGTCTTGAAGCAAGTGAGTTACAATAAAGTAAAATTAAAGCTTACATTTACTAAAAAATATCAAAATATGTTGTATTTCAATATAGAAAAAGACTACAGTTGGTGTCTTTGCGGAAAATCGAAAAATCAACCGATTTGTGATGGTACACATAGGGATATATTTCTGAAAATTAAATTAAGGTACATATATACACACATAATTAAATTCACTTAAAAGTAGAATTGAATTGTATTAACAAACTTCTCTCTACAGACCAGTCCGATTTCAAGTGGAGAAGACCGGCGATTATTGGTTATGTAATTGTAAGCAAACAAAACATCGTCCATTTTGTGATGGCACGCATAAACAACCAGAAATTCAAGCTGCTGTTAAATATTGAATTCAAAGTCCATCTTCAATTAATTGGTAATATAGCATTTAAAAAATGTGTAAACATCTTTACCAACTTTCTATGTCCACTTGTTATTGTTTAAGATAATAGTTGACAATAAATAAAAGAATCAAGAAAAACAAAAGTAGACAATTCGCTGAAATGCAATAAAACAACGCTACTTATGTATATACGTAGTGAATCATATATTTTTTTTAGTAAATGCAAACAAATTTATATTATATATACATATTTAACTTCTAGTACATATTTTTACGAAATTTATATCTACACATCTATAACATCGTTGTACATTTCTTTTGTAATTGGCATTGGAAAAACCAATAATTTCGTTAAATGTTTTGGTGGTCCGTTCGCATAATTTTAGAAGCTTCTTACTTTGTAATTTCTTTAGTGGTGCTATGGCGGACAAGGAGCTCAAACCTAAAGCAAATAAAAGATCAAGAACGAAAGTTATATTTACTAAACCTCAAAATCATTAAGAATGAAATTTTAAAAATTTATTTTTTTTTTAATACTAACATTTACCAACACTTCCAAAGTAAATAAATAGAGAAAGTGGCGTTAAATTATTTAAAAACGGAAACATTTGTGTATATAAACAAACGGAAATATTTTATGCGACTACGACTGCTATGGTGCTGAGAGCTGCAAAAGGAGTCAGTGCGAACGTATTTATCATTATCAACGCATCACATGTCTAGTGTTACTGTTTCGCGCAGCTAAAATTCCTAGCACGGAACTGCAAATTTTCGTGTGTTAAACTCACATCAACTAAAATCTATGAATTTTGATGCTGTGCATCACTGCTTTTAAGTAGTATAATATCCCACTTCCGACATTGTTTAAGCCTTGACTGTTTATTGAATTGAAAGGTACTTACACATATGTACATGAGCCTATTGCCACATTAGATTTAGTAATGTATTGTCCGGTTTCGTTGAAACAGCTTGATATAGATCTTACCTATGTATTTGGGAGAACCTGTTGTGTAAAATTCGTTAAATTTGAAATCACATTATAAATTATTTTTTTTCCGGTAAGGCGATGTTGAAGTTATTGGTGCTAAATTTTAAAATAACTATGCCAAAAAAGTAATATGTGTGGTCTCATCAGCAAATATATCCGATTGTTGGAAATTTCGAAGTATATTCACAATTGTAATGACACAACGCATACAATTTAATGCAAATGACTATATCAATTTGCCGGCTTTGTTTAGATACAAAAAAAGTAAAATAATCGGAATTTTGTTTTAATATTTAAAAAAAAATTATCTTTATTAAACCAGAAATCAGACATATGATAAGAAAGTAAACTTAATTGCTGAGGAGTGCTAGAAACTACTATCACTAAATAAACCTCATATCTTTAATTTGTTCTTGGCCGCTCTCACTTCAAAATTAATATACATATTTTTAAAATTTAGTTGAGCCTTAAGCAAAGGCATATAAAAAATTAAATAAAACTCAAGTGACGGCCGGCCACCTAATATTTTGGGGAATGTGTCATGCATAAGAAAAATCGCTGTTAGGGTTGGTAATGCATTCTTTTACTGCATATTCGTGCAAATGACACACCTACCCGTAGGTTGGCTTCGCCATTATACATATTCCGTTGATCCTTATCTTAGTGCGAATATTGTTCTTAGAGTGTAATCAATATCTTTGTGTGCAAACACGTTTTTTAAGATTGGTTTGGTTTATTTTTATTTAAAAATTATTTATCATAATTTTAGAAAATGAATTTTTTTCATTTTGTTAAATGTGCTTTTCCGTCGTTTTTTTTGTATTTTTTTTTTTTTTTTTTTTTTTTTTTTGAAAAACGTTTGACCGTGCTATTTTTCCTGTGCAATCAAATTCAAGGTTAAGCGTTCCATACTTCTAAATTGTCATTGAGTGGTGGTTACATTTATAAATATTTTCAACATTTATCCATTATATTTAACATAGTTTATTATGCTTAAATTCTTGTATTATTGTTGTATTTTTATTTTAATTTTATTTTTTGATTTTATTATAATCATTCTTCTCCTCAGTTTCGGCTGTTTCTGTTTAAATTTGCAATTTTCAGTAATCAGCAGCACTCCTTACGATTTGTTGTTGTTGTTGAGTTTGTTTTAATACTCCTCATCCTCAGGGGGATTTTCGTCCGGAGGCGCAAAACCATCCTATCCGATGTAATATTCAGCATGTGTGTATATGTATGAATATGTGTGTGTGTGTGTTGCAAAAGGATCGAATAAATCAAAATTTGGAGGGTATGTTGTGATGGAGAGGTGTAAAATGTTGAGGAAAGGCGGGTAAAGAACCGTACATAAGACAGACATAACAGACACAAGTGTTTTTTGATAAGTAAATGAAGCCGATGCAACACGCGTACACACACACATACAAGTGCCAGTGGGGGTGATTTTGCGGTGATTCCGAACAGCAAATGACGGCGCAATTGTTTTGTTGATCATTTTATCGTCATTAGTCAATTGTGTAATTGATAAAAAAGAAAGAAAAAAAAAGAAAACAAGAATTTTAAATTTAAGTATTCATATATAAGTGAAGGATATTGTTTGTTGTTAAGATGATAAACCAAAATTGTGTTACTTTGTATGCATACATATGTATTTAAAACAATATTGATATAGATAAAAATCAATATGCACTATAAATGCCAATTTGCCGCGAAAATAATACAAAAAACAAAAAGTACAGTAAGTGCTCAAAATCAACATTACAAATATCTGTGATTACCTTCTTAAATTTTAAAGCATAGTACTAAGTTCAAGTTTCACGCGAAACTGCTGTCAAAATCCATACAAAAACGATGGTCGCTAGCTTAGTGTGCAAACTGTGTAAGTCCACTTTTATGAAAAAGTTTATTTTTATGTAGAACGCTAGAAAAATCAAATACACACCGTGCTAAACAAGTCTCTGATACTTGTCATGTTTCTACTACACCTTTTTCACTTTAAATTCAGAAAGTTCCAATTGATATTCAGAAAATTACAATTGAAATTCAGAATTTCCATTTGAAATTCAGAAAATTACAATTGAAATTCAGAACTTCCATTTGAAATTCAGAAAATTGCATTTGAAATTCAGAAAATTACAATTGAAATTCGGAAAGTTACATTTAAAATTCAGAAAATTACATTTGAAATTCAGAAAGTTACATTTGAAATTCAGAAAATTACAATTGAAATTCAGAAAACTTCTTGAGTACTGTGAGGAGGTTTCTGAATTTCAAATGTAATTTTCCGAATTTCAAATGGAATTTTCTGAATTTCAAAATGTAATTTTCTGAATTTCAATTGTAATTTTCTGAATTTCAAATGCAATTTTCTGAAATTCAAATGGAATTTCTGAATTTCAATTGTAATTTTCTGAATTTCAAATGGAAATTCTGAATATCAATTGTAATTTTCTGAATTTCAAATGGAAATTCTGAATATCAATTGGAACTTTCTGAATTTCAACTGAAAAAGGTGTAGTTGTTATTGAGTGTTACGCAAATTGTGTAAGTCCAAAAAGCGAAGAAAATTGTGTACAGAATTTGTTTTTCATTTCGAAATTTTTTTAATTTTTTTGTCTCTCCTACAAATTTTGAAAGAAGGACTTACACAATTTGAACTCTAAGCTAGCGATATATTACACGAAAAAGTTGTACTTATTTATTGCCGTGAAAATGTTGCGAAACATGCTAGCAACATTACGGCAGCAATATTTTTCATGCCAATTTAGTTTCGAGCGAAAAGTGATACTTGTTAAAGTTGGTGAAAAAAATTTTTTTGTTAATTTTTATGTGATATTCAACAAAACAAAAACTGGTTGTTGATATCGTTGTGCAGCCTTGGCTTAAACCCAGTACTAAGTGCACGGTCTTGAAATTTCGCCAGCAACATGTATTTATTTTGCTGCAAAATGTTGCTAGAAACATTTTTTGTCAAATGAGAGTAAACGCCAAAACAAAAACTTAACAAATGTAAAAACAAATTTTAGAGCATCGCCCCAAGAAAATCACCTTTTATCAGATAAATGTCAGCTTCAACAGATGTCAATATTTGGTCGAATTAGGCACTCTGCACACGGAGCGTACTGTATTAGATAGTACAGACGAAAGCTGTACGCTTTGATGTCGCGCACGTATATTTCAATTGAGGGCTGCACACGAGTCGTCAGCTTCATGCATTCGTCAAAGTATGCTGGCTACATGTCGCTTGGCGTAAAGCAGTGCTGGTAGCTAGGCGTACTACGCTTAGAAAACAGGAAGAAGATGTTTGTTTACATTTTTCCACTTGGTGGAATTTATGAAAGCAGTAAAATTTGTGTAAAAAATCGGAAAAAATGAGTGTATAATGAAAGAAAATTGAAGATTCCGTAAAATTTTTCATCTTTTCTATTTAAAGCTTCGAAATTTAAAGCAAATACCGTATTATTAATTTGTTTGTTTGTTTTGTGCAGCGAAGTTTCATGTCGCTTCGTGTGCATATCTTGAGGCGTAGAGAAATCGACGCTACATGAAATGCCTCGTACGCGTCTATGACGATACGCCTCGTGTGCAGAGTGCCTTAAAGTCTACTAAATTGGCTTGAAAAATGTTGCCGACATAATGTTGCTAGCGTGTTACGCAACGTTTTCATGGCAGGAGCTCAGTACAACATTGTCGTGAAATATCTGTGAAATTTCAAGATTGTCATGTTATTGTGAATTAAAGCCTAGTACTGAGTTCACTGCCGTGAAATTTCGCCAACAACATGCATTTGTTTTGCCGTGAAATGTTTCAAAAAAAGTTTTTGTCAATTGAGAATAAATGCCAAAACGAAAACTGAGCAAATGTAAAAAGAAAAATTTGGAGCATCGCCTCACAACCAACTTTCAAATTTTGGCCAATAAAAAAATTTTATACAAAATATAAATTTCAATTTCAACAAATGTCACTTTTCACTCGAAAATAAATAGCATTGTATATTTTAATTGTCGTGAAAAAATGTTGCTGGCATGATGTTGCTAGCATGTTGCGCAACTTTTCACGGCAGGAACTCAGTACAACTTTGTCGTGAAATATCTGTGAAATTTCACACATGTTTCACAACCAGTTTTTTTGTATGGATTTTGACAGCAGTTTTACGTGAAACTCGAACTCAGTACTATGCTTAAGCTTGAATCAGATGTCAAGAGTTACTGGGCTCAAACAGGAATTATAATTATACATACATAGAGACAAACAATTAATAGACGTGCGACGCACGTAATAATTAAAAAAAAAACTCTAATATTGAAAACATATCCCAGGTAACCAGTAGTATCAGGAAGGTGTTAATTTAGGACTACCTACGCAATGGGCACACGCTTTAGGGATGCTGCGAAAAAGGCTCTCGTGGAACGTATTCTACGCCAAGGTTAGTCACCATGCTGACTGATTTAATGAGCAATTAAAGTGTCGAAGAAAGCTCGACTAGATATACCAAAAAGAGATGACTTTTTCACACCTTATTCGTAGCGCTCCATTGGAGAATTGTTTTGCCTCCTCATTTGAAGCGCCTCGAATGTGGTTAACTGGGATACATACATCGCACAGGGGGACTTTCACTTACATACTTAACTACATACATATATTTCAACCTAAAACTGTACACTAACTTTTAATTGGCAAATAAGGAATAAAATTAAAAATATAAAATTAAAGTAGCAATTTTGTTGGGGGAAGTACTATGTACTTTCAGGATGAAATTAGGATACATATATACAAAATGAAATTACACATACAGAAGTGTTGCGCTTTACCTCAGTCGCATACATAATATCCAAAATCTTTTGTATTAAAGGGTGCGGGTCGCCTTCTGCTGCTTCTTGACAGCTATGAAATACAAAAGCAGAAGATGAATAAAAGAAAGAAGTAAAAATAACTCTCGCAATAGAGTAAACTTTAATTAATTTACTTACAGAATTTCTATGTCACGTAATTTTGAGAAATAAAAGTCTCGTTCCTTCTCTAAACCCTCTAAATTTAAACGCATATCCATGACCTGTGGAAATGTAGAAGTTTTGTAAAATGAAGACGAAGACAAACAAAACTCAAATATATCTACATATGTGTATACTATATATGGCAATGCATGTAGTATGTATGTATGTATTTACATATGTATACCTGATTTGACAATTCTTCGATTTGTTGATTCGATACTGCATTAGAAACATCGCCTGACTTTTTCACCGCGCCGGTGGTATTGTTTGCGGCAACTGTCTTATGAGCGGTTGGTGCTGTAGCGCGCGGTGGGACTTTAGAAACTGTGCACAGAGAAACGCCAAATAAGAAGATATTATTATAGTACTTACAACAAAATTTTAAACAAAAAAAAATAACATTTAATTATTTATAATGGGTTAGAGTTGAACAAACGTGAAGCACGCACTATTTTAGTATACTTTTTTTTTAAATTTTACTTTAAACGGGTATCATTATATTCATGTTATTTAATTTCAGTTTTCGTTTTTTGTTAAGAACTTTTCGTTTTGAGAATAAAATGCTATTTATTTTTGTTTCTGCTTTTTGAAAAATCTGTGCTCTCAATTTTGTTAAGTGAAAGTTAACATATATACAATTCTAACAAGCAATGAATAATGATTAGATACAGATTATAAAATTAAAAGCAAACTAAAAATTTTAAGAATAAATATAGAAATGATTAAATAAACTACCGTATAATATTTACATATAGAAATACATACACATAAATATTAAATGAAGTGCAATAGAACAAAAACTAAACCAAAGGAAAATTATATGTATAGAATGTAAATGCGTATGTATGTACATATATTTTAAAAACATATACGATTTTTAATGATATACAATGTGTCTCTACTATATAAATATATGCGCACATGTACATATGTACATATAATATGTGTAGTATATACATATATACACAATATGTAGATTAGGAAGTTTTCAAAAGAAAACACGACATACTGGGCCTTGCCGCCGACGTTGTTGAAGTTGAACGCACCGTAGGTGCTATAGCCATTGGCTTGCGCGTGGTTAGAGAACCGCCACCGATGCCAGGCAATGCTTTCACCACACCCGAACCGAAACCCATTGGTGCACCATCTCTAGCAGCGCTGGCATCATAGTCTCGCCCATCATAATTGGCATCGAAGAATTTTTTAAACCATTGTAAGAATTCGAAATTATCTTGGAAACGGCCCTTGATCAGTTTGTCAATTGGAATTATCTACAATAAAAAAATAAATAAACAAACAAAAAATAAAGATGATGATGTGTGTATAATACAATAGAATAAGAACCAAAGAGACAAAAGGCAAAGCCAAAGACAAAAAAAAAACTGAAAAATTAATAAAACAGAGAGATAAAAAGAAATGCGAAATCAATAAAAGAAAAAGAAATATACACGTGTATGAACAAATATTAAAGTGAGCTTAAATTACTAATGCTTTTACATACATATATGCATGTATATGTGTAAGTAACCTGTACATAAGTAAATGTGTACGCATATTGTTATGATAATTAAAAAGAATACTCTTTGGAATTCGGAAAATTTGAGAAAAGAAATCCATTGCGCCCTTTCCGTCCGTCTGTTCGTGTGTCTGTAAACACTCTTGTGTAAAATTTAATTATTTTGAGGACATTTTATTTAGTTTGGTTCCTGTATACACCTTTTTTAATTTAAATTCAGAAATTTGAGATTTAAATTCACAGTTACAATAGAAACTCAGAATTTCACATTAAAGTTCATAGTTACAAATTGAAATTCAGAAAAATACCATTGAGATTCAGAAAATTGAGTTTCAAATTCAAAAAATTACAATTGAAATTCACAAAAATTTTTTTTATTTCAATTTGAAATTCTGAATTGTAATTGCAACTTTATGAATTTCAAATTGAAATTCTGAATTTCAATTTCAACTTTCTGAATGTAAACTGGAACTGTTAGTATTGAAAATGGGCGAAATCGGATGATAACCACGTCCACCTCCTCTATATACATAGCCTATTTCAATAATATAACCCGAGTGATAAAATTTCATTCAAGTAATGTGCGTAATACATAATAAAAACGAAGCAAATACTTTTACTCAAGGTTTTAGAAATTTTACATCAATTTGTATGAACCAAATTATAAAATTTGAGTAAAAGGTCTCAAGTTTTAAGTAAAAGCAAATGCTCAGCTTTTATTAATATGACCCAATGAGCGGTGCCACGAAAATAGGCCCACTTATTAAAGGACATTTTTTTTTTTTTAAGTTTTATAAGTCGTAACTCCGAAACCGTACCCGATATATCGAAGCAATTTTGTACGCGTGATGTACTTGCTGAGGCAAATGCTTGGACGAAAAATTGCCAAAATCAGTTGACGACCACGCCCACTTTTATATATGGTTATTATAAATGGGCCTAATAAAACATTTTAAGCGATATCTTTGTGAAATAAAAAGATAATTCAGTGTATGTTTGTGGCATAAGTCCAAATATAGAGACGTAGGCTAAAAGCAAAGTTTTGAAAATGGGCGTGGCACCGCCTATTTTTAAAAAAAAGGAATCTACGAGTTGGGAGCTCACATCTAGGCAAATAATAAAGATATTATGACTAAACTAAATCGGTTTAAAAGCACGCCCACTTTAAGAAAAAATATTTCTAAAACGCCCTTTGGAAATTTGTAACGTGGCATCTTTCTAAGTCAAAGTCACAACCGGATGAAATTTTGCACTAATAAAAATATTTACATATACACTTGATCTAATGATAGATACAAATTTTGAAAATGGACCTGGCTACACCCACTTTATATAAAATACACCATGTTTCCATCAAACAGAAACAAACAATAAAAGCATCTATTATAACCCGTATTGTAGATATGTATACCGTAATAAGTATTATGAGACATTAAATATGTACCTACATATGTACATACATATGTAAATACAAATCTCATATATATAGTACTCCTATATTCGTAATACCTACGAGTTCCATCAGCCAACATTACAGTACAGACATATAAAAAAAGAAAGAGAAAACCGAGCAATCAAATTTGAAAAATGACATATGAATTCAAAATAAACCGCAGTGACGGCACATAAAAAAGTTATAGGGAATTTATATATTTATTTGATTCTTGTATTAAAAAATTAAAAAATGTCGAAGCGGTGCTATATTTGTGACAATAAAAGGGATAAAATAAATAAAATATCTTTACATACGTAATAGATAGATAGATAGATTTCTTACATAAATATGTATGTATACATACATATATACTTTTAAAAATCATCATATATATATATTATTTCTAATTGGTGTTTTATAAATATCCCTTTTTCTGCTCACATAATTAACCAAAATTAATAAGTAAGGCATCGTTTTAAAGGTATTAATTAGCTATGCATGCGAAACGGTGTTTTATTGGGCGTGGTACTTTATATGAAAAGTAAGGGGGGTAAAAGGGGGGTTTACCCCCGCAGCGGGGAGTGTTATGGAACCCACATAAAATGTATATCAAATTAAAGGGATTCAAAATACCTATCGAATGGTATAAAAATATTTGAAATCGGTTCAGTAGTTTTTAAGTAATTGCAATTTAAAAAATGCATAATATAAACTTTGACCTTTAATAACTTTTGTTGTTGTTGTTTCCAAAAAAAAAAAATTCACTTTTATACTCAACTTAGCCTGTTTATCAATCCTCATACTTCGTTTTTTTGATTTCATAATTTTAGAAATTTCACATTTGTACCAGATCGTGCTATTTTTTTCAACTTTGTGGGGCTGGGGGCACCTCCAAACATGCGAGTAGGTCAATAAAATTTTACAGGCTTATTTCTGGGCTAGAAAGGTGCCGTTCTGGCTTTGGAACAATTTGAGTTTCCAAAAAAAATTTTTTCACTCCACCTTAATATATACGAGTATATCAAAACGATCAGAATGAAAAAAAAAATGATTGAACCATGTCCGTCCGTCCGGCCGTATACACTCTAACTTGCGCAAAAATAAAAATATTTTAATGAAATTTGGTACACAGATTCTAATGGGAACAGAGAAAGTTGGGGTTGAAAATAAGGCATATGTGTGTATTTCGAAAAACACGTAAAACATGATAATTCAGTCACTAATAAAGCCCGAGTGATGAAATGACGTTATGCAGTTATGAGGAAACGTGCTGAAATTTTGAAAAATGGGCCAAGAGGAGCAAATTTTCAAAGATTTATAAGTCAAAACTCAGGAACTGTAGCAGATAAATCGATTAAGCCAAGGCAAACGTGTGGAAAAAAATTACCCAAGTCGGCAAGAACCATATATACGCACATAAAAATATATATAAAATATATAAAAATATATATAAAATATATAAAAATATATATAAAATATATAAAAATATATTGCACATACCTATATAGGAATTATTAAAACATTTTATGCGATATCTTTGTCAAACATATATCTAGGTAATTCATTGAAAGTTCCATAAGGTCCACCAAACCAAATAAATAATAAGTTTTTTAAAATGGGCGTGACAGCACAAACCATACCGACTGGCGCCACGTATGTTTTGCTATTTTTTGCGCAAGATGCGCACGGGTCCGGCTAGTATATATTATTTCTAATTGGTGTTTTATAAATATCCCTTTTTCTGCTCACATAATTTACCAAAATTAATAAGTAAGGCATCGTTTTAAAGGTATTAATTAAAAATCATCATATATATATATTATTTCTAATTGGTGTTTTATAAATATCCCTTTTTCTGCTCACATAATTAACCAAAATTAATAAGTAAGGCATCGTTTTAAAGGTATTAATTAGCTATGCATGCGAAACGGTGTTTTATTGGGCGTGGTACTTTATATGAAAAGTAAGGGGGGTAAAAGGGGGGTTTACCCCCGCAGCGGGGAGTGTTATGGAACCCACATAAAATGTATATCAAATTAAAGGGATTCAAAATACCTATCGAATGGTATAAAAATATTTGAAATCGGTTCAGTAGTTTTTAAGTAATTGCAATTTAAAAAATGCATAATATAAACTTTGACCTTTAATAACTTTTGTTGTTGTTGTTTCCAAAAAAAAAAAAATTCACTTTTATACTCAACTTAGCCTGTTTATCAATCCTCATACTTCGTTTTTTTGATTTCATAATTTTAGAAATTTCACATTTGTACCAGATCGTGCTATTTTTTTCAAATTGTGGGGCTGGGGGCACCTCCAAACATGCGAGTAGGTCAATAAAATTTTACAGGCTTATTTCTGGGCTAGAAAGGTGCCGTTCTGGCTTTGGAACAATTTGAGTTTCCAAAAAAAATTTTTTCACTCCACCTTAATATATACGAGTATATCAAAACGATCAGAATGAAAAAAAAAATGATTGAACCATGTCCGTCCGTCCGGCCGTATACACTCTAACTTGCGCAAAAATAAAAATATTTTAATGAAATTTGGTACACAGATTCTAATGGGAACAGAGAAAGTTGGGGTTGAAAATAAGGCATATGTGTGTATTTCGAAAAACACGTAAAACATGATAATTCAGTCACTAATAAAGCCCGAGTGATGAAATGACGTTATGCAGTTATGAGGAAACGTGCTGAAATTTTGAAAAATGGGCCAAGAGGAGCAAATTTTCAAAGATTTATAAGTCAAAACTCAGGAACTGTAGCAGATAAATCGATTAAGCCAAGGCAAACGTGTGGAAAAAAATTACCCAAGTCGGCAAGAACCATATATACGCACATAAAAATATATATAAAATATATAAAAATATATATAAAATATATAAAAATATATATAAAATATATAAAAATATATTGCACATACCTATATAGGAATTATAAAAACATTTTATGCGATATCTTTGTCAAACATATATCTAGGTAATTCATTGAAAGTTCCATAAGGTCCACCAAACCAAATAAATAATAAGTTTTTTAAAATGGGCGTGACAGCACAAACCATACCGACTGGCGCCACGTATGTTTTGCTATTTTTTGCGCAAGATGCGCACGGGTCCGGCTAGTATATATTATTTCTAATTGGTGTTTTATAAATATCCCTTTTTCTGCTCACATAATTTACCAAAATTAATAAGTAAGGCATCGTTTTAAAGGTATTAATTCGCTATGCATGCGAAACGGTGTTTTATTGGTCTTGGTACTTTTTTTAAATAGTATTTTGCAAAAATAAAATGTTTAAATTTAAACTAAAAGATTTGCGCCTAAAACTATGCCTTCAGAATTATTTTATTCTAACAAGAGTGCAAAGTTAAATACAAATTTCAAATGTAGATGTCGCTCCAGTTGAACAGTCGTGTATATTTTAAAACACTTTTATAAGCTTCAGCTGTATGTTTGTATGTAAACATTACACGTGTTTATTCATAATAATAATAATAATAATACAATGGCGCTATTATAACTCTGACGAATTTTATGGCCGAGCTTCTCTCCCAACTCGTGGTGTGCCCCTTTTTGTTTTTCCTACTAATTGGGTGGCTACAGTTTTATGCCGGCTCCGAACGGCGAATGCATTTTTTGTGAGAAGCTTTTTCATGGCAGAAATACTCTCGGAGGGTATGCCGCCCACTGTCGAGAGGTGACCGCTGCTCTTAAAAAACCCAATAATTGAATTTTACTAATTAGAAAAATTGTTTTCGTGTTTTGCTCGGACCGTGGTTTGAACCCGAGACCTCTGGCATAGCAGGCGGGCACTCTACCCACTGCACCACAGTGGCCACAACGTGTTTATTCATACCTACGCTGAATGGGGGTTTTTCAGTATAGGATGTGCTGATTTACACAGCTGTATGTAGTACAATATATGTATATGTATGTATACTTTTGATCACATAACGGTTGTACGTAAGACCATAATTGAGATAGATATGGACTTACATATATGTATATATGAAAACGATCAGGATGAAAAACAATTGATTGAACCATGTCCGTTCGTTCCGCCGGACACACTCTAACTTGCACAAAAAGCCCGAGTGATGAAATTTCATATATGCAATGACGTTATGCTGTTATGAAGAAATATGACGAAATTTTGAAAAATGAGCCAAGAGGGGCAAATTTTCAAAGATTTGTAAGTAAAAACTCAGGAGCTGTAGCAGATCAATCAATTAAGCTTGGGCCACTGATTTGCTTGCCAATCGACTGGCGCCACATATGTTTTATTATTTTTTGCGCAAGATGCGCACGGGTCCAGCTAGTCATATAATAATAGAAATAAAATTTTAATTCTAGTATTTTAGCTTGCTTTTTGGCTTTATAATCAGCATCGGGTTCGATGCATGCCGTGTACGCCTGACTTTGCACCAGTCCCATCTTGAGATGGGATGACAGTGCCCTGTTTAGTATGTGACCGCCAGTCTGCTCCAGGAAAAAAACACACACCGTCCACCTTTTATCCGCTGTAAATATGTGGAACATATAGCGATTGGTTCGTAGTCCTTTCTTTCATCCGTCTTGTTATATGATTACCTGTAGTCCCCTGTTGAGGTCGGTTTGGAGAGTAACGTAGTCTGAACTTTGGTCCTCATATGTTGCTGTGTCCAAAAGTTCGTTGTCTAAATTGTCCTGTTATTCAGTTTAGAAATTCGCAATACTTTTGCTTAGATCACCGTGCATACTTTACAAACATAACCCTCAAACGGCAAAATTCTACTTTTTGATATAATGCTCATGGATCGGACCACAGTATTTTAACATGGAACGCTTTCCGCCGCGATTCATAAAAATATGAGTGCATAGAAAATAGATTTTTCTAGAACATTTCCACTAATTTTCATAAAAAAATTCACAAAAGTTTGCATCTCAAAATAAATGTGGCAAATTTCTTATATTAATTATAAAAAAATTCAAAAACTAAAATCAAAGGGGTATAAGTCCCCTAGAACATAATTATGCCTTTCAATTTTTTTTTTTCAAACGCCTCTGAAATCAATTGAATGTATTTGTCACACATATTCACAGATGACATTAAATGTAATTGAGGCGCATGCGTAGAACTGCCAGTTGCACAAAATTTTTGGATGAATTCATACACATTGCACAGATAGAATACTATCAATATAGAAGTACTGTATATATGTAAAATCTAATCTACTGACGAAATTGGGAGTCACCAGGTGAGTGTATGTATATGTATGTTTTATGCAGAGCTGGGCGATAAGGATTACTTGTGCAATCGATTACACGTAGGATTACGATTACATTAATCGTAATTTCAAGTTTTTTACGATTACGATTACAGTAATCGTAATTTTTGTAACGACGATTACGATTACAGTAATTGTAATTTCAAGTTTTTGACGATTACGATTACAGTAATCGTAATTTTTGTAACGACGATTACGATTACAGTAATTGTAATTTCAAGTTTTTGACGATTACGATTACAGTAATCGTAATTTTTGTAACGACGATTACGATTACAGTAATTGTAATTTCAAGTTTTTGACGATTACGATTACAGTAATCCTTATTTTCTGTAATCTTAAATTACAAAATTTAAGAATTACATGTAAAAAATTATTAAAATTGCTTTTTGATACTAAACGGTGTAGGGAGGAAAATATGCTTGGCTCTGAAAGAAGTGCTAAAAACTACAAATAATTATGTAAAGCTTGCAATTTCACACATATTATATACATTTTGAAATATTTGCGGTTGAGATAGCAGCTTTTAGTGGGCTGGAGACAATGGCCACATGCATAAAAATCGAGCTGTAGCTCACACTAATTTTCTTCGTAAAATTTGGATTTTGCATGTATAAAAAATATGTATTACAATTGCTAGATTTTACTAAACAAATTACTTAGGTTTATCTCATAACAAAATTAAAAAGTAATAAAACTCCACTGCAACTTTTGAAGATGTAAATGACCATAACTATGAAAAGCCAATATTAGATGAAGATTTTTTTGACTTCGGCGGTAAATACCTAACTACATATCTATATAACAACTTAATATATATTTTATTTAAAACTCAATATACCTTTAGAAAACACTGATTTACCTGAAGTGCTTCCTGGTAGTGGCTCAAACATTATAGGAGAAGAATTTTTTAAATATCTGAACGATGCTGATAGTAGCCATGGCTGTTTTAAAAGATATCCTCTGATAAAGAAAGCATCTTTAAGATTCAGCACCCCGCTTACATCGTCAGCACCTGTGGAAAGGCTATTTGCGTTGGCGGGCATTATAAACAGTCCTCGACGCCATGCACTTTCCGATGTTTCTTTTGAAAAATTAGTTCTGCTTAAGGCTAATATTGAATATTATTGAATGTAAATTATCCAAACAGCAGTCTTAATTTTGTATCTTTATTATTTCCGCTAATTTTCTCTCTTCTTAATACACATCCCAGTTTTAATTGTTTACTTAATGTGTGAGAAATAAACACATATGTATGCATGTATGTAAAAATTATTATTATTTCTTGGAAAATGATGTTGGGTAAGTATATCACTGTTTTTTACACATTGTAATCCCAGAAAACGAGAACAGTAATCGTAATTTCAAGTTTCTTACGATTACGATTACAGTAATCTTAATTTTTGTAACGACGATTACGATTACAGTAATCGTAATTTCAAGTTTCTTACGATTACGATTACAGTAATCGTAATTTTTGTAACGACGATTACGATTACAGTAATTGTAATTTCAAGTTTTTTACGATTACGATTACAGTAATCGTAATTTTTGTAACGACGATTACGATTACAGTAATCGTAATTTCAAAATTTCTAAGATTACGATTACTGTAATCGTAATCATCTTGTAATCTTAATCCTTATCGCCCAGCTCTGGTTTTATGTACATCATTAGCGGTCTTAATAAATAATGTAACAAACAGTTTGTAAAATTTACAATACAAGAAACATAAGTATAGGCATGAAGACGCTAGAAAGTAAATGAAAGACAAAAACAAAACCAAAATATAATTTACGGCCAAAAATATAAAGAAAACATTGAAGCGTGTATGTATGTATGTAAGTTCACATGTACATACATATGTAAGTCGCATGTATAAGGTGCACGCTCAGCGAGCGTATGAGGTCAACTTGAGTTTCAGCTTGGCCGGAGTGTGCCAATGGCCAAGCTCAACCACCTTTGTTCTATGCAAAGTTCAAGGCAACCTCTGCTGTTAAGTTTTTCATGACCATCATCATGTCTACTAAGTGCTTTAGAGTGGCATACATTGCTCTATGTAGGTATGTATGTACATATGCATAGAGTGCAGTTTATTTCGGTGCATTTATTATAGGATACTTATGTTATTTATTTTTAAAAAATCATATTTTTGTATTATAATATATATTTTTTTTTTGTTTTTAATTTTTGGTCAATTATTTTTAAATGTTTTTCTTAACCCCCTTTTCAACTATCAATTAAAATCAGCTCGTGCTTCACGCTTAAGATTTGCAAAATGATCGCAATTTTTTTTGTAAGAGTAGGAAGCACAGAACAAGGTTCCAAAAATATAAAAAACTATGAACACTTCTTCTCGCCTACCCCTCGTTTACTTCTTTTAACTATCTTTTCATTTCTTCATGCCCACCTCCACAAACTCGGTCTGGCCTAACGGTAGTTGTACGTTGTGCTATAGCCGGCGGTGCGTAAGCCCGAGTTAGCATCTGTATGGGTCGTTTATCGAGTAAATCGTTGCTACTGCCACGGCCACTACTGCCAGCGCCGCCGCCAATACCGTTACCAAGTTTTATACCGCTACGCGCTATAAGCGGCTCATATTCACGGCCATCATAATTGGCATCGAAGAATTTTTTGAACCATTGTAAAAACTCAAAATTATCTTGAAAACGACCCTTTATCAATTTATCGACTGGTATAATCTATAAATTATGGATCAGAATACATATATAAATATATAGAACATATGTATATTAATAATTAAAGTGTAATTTACAGTAATTGTATGTAGATACTTATACTTTAAAAATATGCTAATTATTTTTGTGAGTATTTCTATTTCCTTATAAAACAATAAAAAATATTTTGCAGAAAATAATTTTAAGAATTATAAAATATTTCTAAAACAGCATTAGGGCAGCTCTCTGTTTAAGAAAAGTTGGAAGTGGAAACTTTCTAGACAGACTCTTCAACCACTATATTCGTTTACTGCCCTTTTTCTATTTGATGAAAGTTCAAATTAGTATAGCAGTAAAGGTTATGGTCTAGTAAATTTACCAGCCATAGAAAATATACAAAAATGTGAATTTTTTTGTTGCATGCCGCACATTTTCTATTTTTCCAACACTCTCTAAACTAAGAGAATTGCATTATGTTTTTTTGTTAAAGAAATTTAAATTTCATAACACAAATTTTGTAAGACCACAAAATATAAAATAAAAAACGAAATTTAACAAAAATCATTTTGAACAAAAATATGTATGTACCTACGTAAGAAAAATTACAAATTCTTACAGACAATCGATCGAGCTAAATTACCTTGTCAACTGCCATCTTTTTAAAGGAAGCTTGCAAAATTTTAAAATTTTGAATGTATTCATGTTCCAGATTTGTGCGGAACTTAACACGTTTCATTGGCACCGAACCGGGAAATAGCATGTCCATAAACTGACAATAAGCAGCACCTGAAATTAAATATTTTATAATTTATTTATACAATTAAAAAAGAAAATAAAATAAAATTCAAAGACTCGAGGACTATTTTCTAAGTCTCATCATATACCTACATACATATGTACATCCATTTGTATGATATATAATATAATAATTTTTGTGATAGCTTTCGTAATAGGTGAATAATATAACAGCACCACTGTGTATATCTAATTTACCTTTCTCTTAGTGCCTCTAATTTAAAATTTTCATATGAAACATTACTGAATAACCAATGATGATTTCTGTAAATTGGCGATTTCTTAAACATTCTAAAACAATATTAGCCGCTTTCGATTCGCAATTTCTCTGCTCGCTATAAATTTCCCTCTGTCAAATTTATATGAAAACGTTAGCGAGCAGAGGGAAATTTTTATCGAATAGATAGCGAGTATGGCTACTACTCATTATGGGTTCGAACATTTTTGTTCGATCTGACTTCGCTTGTTCGATGCGAATCGAAAACGCCAATTATTATTTTTTTGTTTTTTTCTCACTACAAAAAAAAATCAAATATCACTAGTGAAGTAACAAAAGCTTTTCAAAAAATTTAATCAGTAATATTTATTTTGTTCCGTTGCTGCATTAAATAAAGTCCTTTTGTTTAAACAATTGTGATTTGTTTTTTCTACATACTCATGTGTATCTATTTATTTGGTTAAAAACTGATTTGATCTATTTTCGCGAACTCGCCGCGAATTTGCCACGTTATTATCTGCGGAACTGTGATATTCGAGTTCAGGTCTAAATGTAAAATTTCAGAACCACATATATTGATTTTTTAGTGCAAAACAACTTAAAAAAAAATAGAAAAAATGCTATCGCGAAAAAGCTGTTTTCTCGAACTTGTCGCGAACTCGAGGCGAGTCCGAGAAATTACATTCGCTAAAATCTGCTTTCGCGAACTCGCCTCGAATTCGCTGCGATATCATCCTCGCTTCTGCGTTTATTGGGTTATGTATGTAAATGGATATGTGTAAAAATATATTGATATCACATCAAACATTATACATAAATTAACAAGCCTGTCTAATCAATAAACAATTATTTTATGATTTTATAATTTTGCTTGCATACGGCATCCATTATATGATTTTTGTACTCACCAGTGCAAAGTTCTTCGATTTTACCGAATTGCGCTTGCAGACAATCGTTTACCCAAGCGAGCATATCATGTCTAGATAAATTTTCGGTAGTCACATTTGTGGAATACACGTTGACGGCCATTGTTGTTGTCATCTTGTATTTTTGTTCTTGATAATAGTATTTCCGCTTTACTGCACACCAGTTGGCAGGCTCAGTCTACCCTCAGTCCCTCTTCTCTAATCTATATTTGATCTAGCTGATTTACGGCACCGAAACGGTAGTTACAATTTCTAATATTTTAACTCTCTACGAACTACTGTAAGAAATGGGAAGTGAGAGTACAATAAATATAACATCATTATTATTACATATTACTATTTTAAAGATGATTATTTATTAGTAATTGCTTATTATTGAAAACAGATCAGTACGATGTTCGCATTACATACCTACAAATAACTCTATTCTTAACAACTGGCCTTCGATTCAATTTCAAAAGCAAAACAATTTATTTAGCGCGGTTTCAAGTTACCGCGAATCATCGAATGTAACGAAACTAATGAAAACTTGAATGACTTGTACAGACATACATATGTACATACCAGTGGCGGATCCACGGGGGGGTTTTGGGGGTTCAAACCCCCCTTGTGGTTTATCATAGATCCAAAATTAATGCCCTTATAGATTCTGCGCCCAAATTTCCCAAACTGATCAAGGAAAACTATCATTCCAAAAGCAATGGTTGGACCACATAACATCCAAAATATGTACCTACATGCGAAAAAAGTTCATGTAGGTACCTTTGGACGCACGTGCATAAAATCAAATTTGTCAAATACTATTCGCAAATTGCCAAATCGCAAATTTATTTTCTTTTTTTCTTATCCCTATTTTTATCGGGATTGTACAGAATTAATTTGGTCAGAAATGTCTGAATCGTTGGAGAAATTGCTTTTTTCAGAGGCATTTCGCAATTCTTGTTTAAATTAATCTTTTAAAAATTTGAGTATATAAAAACAAGAACAAGAATAATTCTATTAAAAATATAAATATAACCAAAAAGTACTACATACATATATTCTTATTTATTTTGGCTTTAAATGCAAGGGTAAGTGAAATTGATGATCAATTTCCCACCAATACCATACGATACTCATTCGCACGTACCAATGCAAAAATATACATACATACGTTATACATGTTATTTAGAACTTCAATTGAAATCTCCTGCACTTTATGTGATGACATACATATTGTTAATTTGGAGTGTTTTGAATTTGGTGTTTTTAAGGTGCGGGAAATGGCGCAACTAGTATATAGAATAATAATAGTAGGTGGTATTAGTCCATATTTTCACCAGCGCACATAGCTAGATTTTCAAGTTTTATGCGGCCAAAAATATTTTATTGTCTACATCTATTCCAAAATGCTTGTTTAATGCAAAATTTTTAATAATTTGAGTTAAAAGTCGATTTTATTGAAAAATATATAAAGTGACTCAAAAAAAAAAAATCATACGCCAAAGTTTTTAATTTATTTCAAAGAGTTCTGTCGAAAATTTTACTTTCTTATTTTAGTTTAAAAATATAGAAAATTTTTCAATAAAAATTGTTTTAAGCAGGATTTCTGAGCTTATGGAAAAAATCTGAAAAATCGTAGAAATTTCTGAAAGTGGATTAAAAATTTCAAAGCAAGGCCATAATTTATAGAAGATTTTGAGGAAATTTCTAAGAGTACTGTTATGTAGCCAACCCATTTTAGCGTAAAAAGTGAAATTCTCAATGCTGTGAAAAATTCCGTCAATCTTAGAAGTTTTTTTCTGTACGGTGTAGGGTGAGACCGTTCCAATTAAAATTTCCGAAAAGCCAATGAAAATTTTCAAAAAGTTGAATGTTGCATATTGTTATATTAAAATTGAATGAGCTGCAAAATTGCATACTCAAAACTCTTCTAAAAAATGTAGCTTTAGGATTCTTAGCCCCTTTTTATGATAAGTATTTCCTTGACTTTGAAAAATTGGAAACACTAAAAATACGAAAGCAGGTAATTTTCCAAATAGGCCAATTTTTAATCCATTGTTGATAATTTCTGGCTTTGCATTTTTCCGTAGAGAAATTGACGGGTAATCGATAGGAGGCGATAATATAACTAATGGCGTTTTCTTTTCTCGAAATAATGTTGCCCTGTTTGATTTTCTTAGCCATTTTGTAAGTTTGTCTGGTCATTTCACCAAATATTGACATCTAACTAAGTAAGAGGGCACCCTTATCTACAAATTCGTCCATTTTATAGAAAGTCAGGATATGTAATTCGATAATTGGGATATAGGAGGGCAACATTTTTTCGTAGAAAAGAAAACGCCATAAATTGCTTTTGAATTAAAAAATTAATATTTTTTCAAGAAAGGCCGATATGCTTAAAAGCTTCAAAATGGTGGGTCTTTTATTATGCTAGGTTGACGATTTCTTCAATAAATAATGATATTTACCTGAAGCACCCGAATCCATGATGTTTACTTTGATAACTGTCTTAAAACTGAAAATATTGACGTTTAGAAATGGGTTATTTAAAATACGTAAAAAAAAAAATCGAAAAAGGGAGAGAATAATAAGTTTCGACTAGCGGCAGGGACACCCCCGTTGTCTATAAAAGCCGAGAAGACCGGTTTATTATCGCCCGGTCTATTATAAACGTAGAGCGATTTTGGATTTTGCATTTGCACCAATTTTAAAATTTTCAATTTTGGCCGCATAAATTCGTAAAATCTACCTATGTGCAGCGTCTGCCCTTAAAAAACATCTTCCAAAAAAAGAAATTTTCAAAACCCCCCCCTTGCCGAAATCCTGGATCCGCGCCTGGTACATACTATGTACTAGAAAAAATTTTTTTTGAACATTTTCGAGTAGCCTGAACAAATGTTCAAATGCTCGCACAGTCGTTTGTTTGTTTATTACCCGTATGCATGGTATAAGTCATGGTATAAGTATACCAGGTAAAACAAACGTCAAGTTTTCGTCGCCATATTAACCACCTGACAATTAAGCAGATTATGACATTTCGTGCTGCCATACTCAATGATAAAAATCCTCCATTAATGGCATTTTTCACTGCTTTGTTTTAAATATAAATTTTAACCATGGTGTTCATAGTAACGAACTTTTTCAATTTGAATTGAGAGAAATTTTTTCAATTTGAAAAAATTACACATCCTGCAGTAAATTTGTTTCACTGCTGAATGATCATTGATGATTCTTCTGAGTACAATTTTTATTATTATTATTATTTTTTTTTTTTTGAAAAAAGCAAACCACACCATATCGTCGCATAAAGTGCAATACCGCGTATCCGCTACCACCCAAATTTTACAGGAGACAGTAAAAACTGTTTTAATTCAAAACGGTTCGGAATTTTGCAAACCCACATCCAAACCAAGGTAAATTTTTGGATTATATTCTTAATCCAAATATCATTTTGGCGAAAAACAGTTAAATGTGCAGTTATTGGCTTACTTATGTATTTATAAGCGGTTTTGCGTCTTTTATTTTGTTTAATAATGACGTATAGGCGGTTTTGCAGGCGTACATAAAAACTTTTCTTCAATAAAGCAAAGTTATAATCCATTTCGTGTTTATGAAAGTATAATCAACTTTAGTACATTACAGTACAGTTATAAAGCAATAACACCTATTATTCGCGGTATTGGTTCGAAAAATTTCCTTAAAAAAAGCGGTTTTGAAACTGTGTCATTATTTGGAATTGCGTTGTGTGAATCTCAAAATTGTTGCATGAATGGATGGGGACGGACGGCAGGAATGTATATTTGATAAAATCTCATTTTTGGCAAAAATGTCACGCGGTTTTGCACTTTAGACGACGATATGTATGTACACCACCATACCAAGTGAGCATTTCAGTCTATATATGTATGTATCAGACCTGTAAAGTGCAAGTACCAGTACAATTACAAGTACAAGTACCCCAGTACTTCGAAATTCCAGTACAAGTACAAGTACTTCAGTACTTGTACTTGAATTTTACAAGTACAAGTACTCTACTGATAAGTACTTTTTAAGTACGTACACATATCTGTGTTTTTGTTCTGCTTTTTTAAATGTTTTGATTGAAATAAAAATTTTAAATAAAAATCAACTGAGGTGATATTTTTTTGTTTGAAACAATCTGAAATAGTTTGTCAAAAAAGTACTTGCATATAAATTGATAAGTACTTTTACTTGTACTTGGAATTTCCAAGTACAAGTACTGTAGTACTTGTACTTCGAATTTCTAAGTACAAGTACTGTGGTACTTATACTTATTTGGTACTTAGTACCAGTATATACTGAGTATTTTACAGGTCTGGTATGTATGTACATATATCAAATCCAATTATAAAAAAATATGTACCCTAGATTTTAACAATATGAGTTGCTTATTTCCGCGGTGCAATAATACCAAATATGGCTGCAAAGACGGTGATATAAAATTTTTCCAATTTCCGACGAAGGGTATCGTATTCGCGGAGAGTGGATGAAGATTAGTGGAGTGAGCGAAGAGGAGCTACCGGAAGTTCCATAAATCTGCTCACTAGTGCCCTTTCTCTTTCTGTCCTTTGATTTCTGAAATACCCAAACTTTCAAACAAAAATCTACGCATTCAAAAAATAAAAGTCTAGCATCGCTATACTCCAAAACTGACATAAGATCAAACTTCAAAAATCTGCTTTTTAATCAAAAAGACAGCGTCAAAATGACAATGCACATACCTGTATTTTTTATACCATGACCCGTATGTTTGTACGGGCATTTGAACAATTCGGGCATTTTGAAGTTTGTTTTTTGTTTTGTTTATTATTTTTTTTCTTCTTCATATGTAGTTATTTTTATTTTTGTTTTTTCGATACACATTTTTTTTGTTTGTAAGCTCGAATGCTCGAATGTTTGTACGGGCATTTGAACAACAAACGGGCTTCAAACAAAAACGATCAATTCGAAATGTTCGATACCCGGGTATCTAGAGCTCTACTATGTACATACATTATTGACAAAGATCCTCATAATTTCAATCAATTGGACAATTTTCTAGAAAAAATACAAGATCACTTATGTATATGAACTATGGATATTAGGTAACTACATATATGTATTAGAAGGCTGCACGAATGGATTCGAAACGGCCAACAAAATATTCGCGGCCGTCCAATTACAGTACCTACTTGTTTCTGTCGTTTTAGAATAAACGCAAGTAGAGCACAACCATAAACATAACCAATACAATTACTTATTCGTAGCGACAATTACATGACCTTAAAAAGGTTCTGCAAATAGTGTACACTATTTGCGAATACTTCGAATATAATCGAAATATATGTATGTACATACATATCTTCATAAACACAGATCCAGACGTTGTGTTCAGCAAAATTACGCTGCTAGTGTGAGTGTGTGTATGTGCCCTGCAGGGAACTCAATAACTAGTGAGCAAAATTTCTAGTTCCTAACTAGCGAAAAGGTGTCAAAAGGGAACTAGATCAATTGTAGTTAGACCCTCACCAGTTCAGAAGGAGTGAATTGAGTGACCATTATAAGACACACTTCGATTTGTATGCAATTTCGAAGTGGCAAAAATTCTATGAAAATTTTTCGTTCGTTCAATTGCCGTCGGCTTGTACATTTCTGCAATTCTCAGATGTTTAGTGAAGCATTTTATATAGAGTTTTCTATCTGCATCTTGTATGAAATGAAATGTTCCCCTAATTATGCTTTTCCGATCCCTCAGGCTTATTTTTAATTTTTTTTATTTTATTACTTTTTAAATATTGTTGTAAACTTTTATTAAATAAAAAAATTTTCGTTAAAAAAAAATAAAAAAAAAAAAATATCATCCACCTTGACACCGAAGGGATTCGAACACGCACCCCTCAGATTGAAAGGCACATGCGTTAGCCAGTCGGCCATCGCGCCACTTGAATGAAGCAGGGATGGGCGGTTTTGAATAAATTTTTATTTAAATAAAAAATAAATTTTTATTCTTCATTCTCATATCCTTGAATAAAGAATAAATTTTTATTCTTCATTCCGGCGCCCTTGAATAAAGAATAATTTTTTATTCTTTATTCAGATGCCCTTGAATAAAGAATAAAAATTTATTCTTCATTCTGATACCCTTGAATAAAAAATAAATTTTTATTCTTCATTTTGGTGCCCTGGAATAAAGAATAATTTTTTATTCTTCATTTTGATACCCTTGAATAAAGAATAAAAATTTATTCTTCATTCTGATACCCTTGAATAAAAAATAAATTTTTATTCTTCAATCTGATACCCTTGAATAAAGAATAATTTTTTATTCTTCATCCGAAATTGGTTGAATAAAAAATAAAATTTTATTTTTCATTCAGATAATTTTGAATAAAGAATAAATTTTTATTCACGTTATTCAAATTATTCTTGCAGGTCACACAAGTAAATGATTTTGCGAATATTTTTCTGAATACGAACCAAGTATTTTCCCGAGCCCCAACCGAATATTTTTCCGAATACTTTCCCGAATCCGAACCCAAATACTCAACCGAATATTTTTCTGAATCCGAACCCAATATTTTACCAAATACTTTCCCGAATCCGAACCGAATATTCTCCCAAATCCGAAACCGAATACTTTCCCGATTCCGAACCGAATACTTTCCAGAGTCTGAACCGAATAATTTTCCGGGTTCGAACCGAATACTTTTCCGGGTCCGAACCGAATACTTTTCCGGGTTAGAACCGAATACTTTTCCGAGTTCGAACCGATTACTAGCTGTAATTAACGAAGTTATGGTAAAAATTAAAATGCAAACGAATATGCATGTATGTAAAAGCAAAAGAAGTATGTAGTTTCTTGTTATTATGTTCTGGTCATCGGTTTTTAATGAAATTTGGCGCCGTTCTATTCAAATACAAGGACATTTTCATTTTTACCATAACTTCGTTAATGAAAGAGCCAGCGGGTCCCGGACTCGGTACAGTAATCGGTTTGGACTCGGAAAAGTATTCGGTTCGGTTTTGGAAAAGTATTCGGTTCGGACCCGGAAAAGTATTCGGTTCGAACTCGGAAAAGTATTCGGTTCGAACTCGGAAAAGTATTCGGTTCGAACCCGGAAAAGTATTCGGTTCAGACTCGGGAAAGTATTCGGTTTCGGATTTGGGAGAATATTCGGTTCGGATTCGGGAAAGTATTCGGTAAAACATTCGGTTCGGATTCAGAAAAATATTCGGTTGAGTATTTGGGTTCGGATTCGGGAAAGTATTCGGAAAATTATTCGGTTGGGGCTCGGGAAAATATTGGGTTCGTATTCAGAAAAATATTAGCAAAATCATTTACTTGTGTGACCTGCAAGAATAATTTGAATAACGTGAATAAAAATTTATTCTTTATTCAAAATTATCTGAATGAAAAATGAAATTTTATTTTTTAAACGGTTTTATTTAGCTCACCCCGTTTGTTTTATTGTTGGGTCAAATTTAGTAATTAAAATTTCACCCTCTTCCTGTCAACCGATTAATCTGAAATTTTGTACGCATGTATAACCCCGATGACAATGCAATATTATGAAAAAAAAATTCCGCTAGGTGGCGCGTGGGTCGCTATATTTACAAAAATCGCATTTATGGTCCGATTTGGCTGAAATTCGGAACATGTATTACTACCTTGAAAAGAAATATTTTCTTAAAAAAAAATTTCCGCTAGGTGGCGCGTGGGTCGCTATATTTACAAAAATCGCATTTATGGTCCGATTTGGCTGAAATTCGGAACATGTATTACTACCTTGAAAAGAAATATTTTCTTTAAAAAAAAATTCCGCTAGGTGGCGCGTGGGTCGCTATATTTACAAAAATCGCATTTATGGTCCGATTTGGCTGAAATTCGGAACATGTATTACTACCCTGAAAATAAATATTTTCTTAAAAAAAAAATTCCGCTAGGTGGCGCGTGGGTCGCTATATTTACAAAAATCGCATTTATGGTCCGATTTGGCTCTTAGTAGAGTAAGAACTTTGCAGGGACTACGTATAGAGGCGTTGGACTGCAATAAACTAACGGGCAAGAAACCTTGCAATAATGAAGCACTAAATGAATTAAACAGAATGCGAAATAAAAACTAAAAACTAGAAAATAAAAATAGGTAAAAAAACTTTTTAAGTTAAACGGTTTTATGTTATACATACATTGCAATGTTTAAGATAAATGTACTAAAAACCAAAAAATAATAAAATAGATACAGTCGTGGGAATTATAAACATTTGCATAGACTAGACTAAAATAAAACCGTGGGGCACGTCAATTGTCTACAATCGTTGATTAAAATGTTTGTTTTGTAATGTTACACTATAATTACACAGTTGTTCAACCGACAACGATGGACGTGTGATAAGTAGGGCTAGAATGTGGAAAAAAGCTAGCAAGCTCGATTATAAGCGAGTTTTAGGGTTTCATAGTGGTGAGCGAGTAGTACTTTTATCATATGTTTTGTCGATTAAAGACAAACTACGAGCAGTGAAACGATTCCTCGTGTGAATGTCCAACGATAAACTAGTTGAAACATCTCTTTTATTAACATGGAGTGTATAACTATTGGAATTTCCATGAGCAAGAAAATAGTAAGTAATTTCCTCACCGTCTGCGGGCCAACTGCCTAACGACGAATTAAACGATTCTTCTATCGCACATTAAGTCGATAATTTGTAGACAATTGACGTGCCCCCCGGTTTTATTTTAGTCTAGTCTATGCAAATGTTTATAATTCCCACGACTGTATCTATTTTATTATTTTTTGGTTTTTAGTACATTTATCTTAAACATTGCAATGTATGTATAACATAAAACCGTTTAACTTAAAAAGTTTTTTTACCTATTTTTATTATTCAACCAATTTCGGATGAAGAATAAAAAATTATTCTTTATTCAAGGGCATCAGAATGAAGAATAAAAATTTATTTTTTATTCAAGGGTATCAGAATGAAGAATAAATTTTTATTCTTTATTCAAGGGTATCAAAATGAAGAATAAAAAATTATTCTTTATTGAAGGGCACCAAAATGAAGAATAAAAATTTATTTTTTATTCAAGGGTATCAGAATGAAGAATAAATTTTTACTAGTATCGCCGGTGGTCGAAATTCGACCATGCAATTTATTTTTTCAACTTTGTATTGGTACAAAAATTATTCCTTTTCGCGGAGATAAGCAACACTTTCCAAATTCCAGTTGTACCGCAACACTGATTTGCCCTTTTGATCACGGTCCGACGCAAAATCATGGTCAAAATCAAGGCAGATCTAGGAAGGTAGGCCCGGTGGTGAGCGCTTTTAAATTAAAGCGACTCTTCAACTGTGTTTACGATATTTGTAAACACGTTTACGATATCTATTTATCTTAACCAAAAATTTTATTTATTAATTATAAAGAAATTAAATAATTTATAGAAAAAATTATATGCCTATGCACTGCTCCTGACTCATACGAACATATCCATATCAATTCTATGTGGATAGGAGTATGTTAAATATGCTAAACAGCCTGGCAATTGTTTGTATGGAAAAAATGTTAGCCTATTAATATATAGATAGTGGGCACATTTGCCAACGAAGGAAAAACGAAGTAAATCAAAAATGGCACAAAACTAAAAACTTTATTTATTAATTATAAAGAAATTAAATAATTTATAGAAATAATAATATGCCTATGCACTGCTCCTCACTCATACGAACACATCCACATCAATTCTATGTGGATATGAGTATGTTAAATGTGCTAAATAGCCTGGCAATTGTTTGTATGGGAAAAATGTTAGCCTATTAATACATATATAGATATAGATAGTGGGCACATTTGCCAACGAAGCAAAAACGAAGTAAATCAAAAATGGTACAAAACTAAAAACTTTATTTATTAATTATAAAGAAATTAAATAATTTATAGAAATAATTATATGCCTATGCACTGCTCCTCACTCATACGAACACATCCACATCAATTCTATGTGGATATGAGTATGTTAAATGTGCTAAATAGCCTGGCAATTGTTTGTATGGGAAAAATGTTAGCCTATTAATATATAGATAGTGGGCACATTTGCCAACGAAGCAAAAACGAAGTAAATCAAAAATGGTACAAAACTAAAAACTTTATTTATTAATTATAAAGAAATTAAATAATTTATAGAAATAATTATATGCCTATGCACTGCTCCTCACTCATACGAACACATCCACATCAATTCTATGTGGATATGAGTATGTTAAATGTGCTAAATAGCCTGGCAATTGTTTGTATGGGAAAAATGTTAGCCTATTAATATATAGATAGTGGGCACATTTGCCAACGAAGCAAAAACGAAGTAAATCAAAAATGGTACAAAACTAAAAACTTTATTTATTAATTATAAAGAAATTAAATAAAACAAAGTAAAAAAAATTTTTTTAAAAAGCTTTTATTTAATATTAATATAAAAATTTACTAAAAAGGAAAAAAATAAATTTTTAATATTTTTGAACAAGATTTATATTAGTCCTTAGTTCATTTGGATCTTAATTTCAATCTTAGCATACATTTAACGTATTTCTTCAAAGCATTTCTGTATATGTATCAACATAAATAAAAGCGTGGGTGCTCTTTACGTAATGCATATCTTACGTAATTGGAATTTAAATTTTTTATCGCTTCTTTCCATTTCACCAATACTGTTTTATAACATGAACATCTAATGAGTACCCGCGCTTTTATTTGTGTTGATACATATACAGAAATGCTTTGAAGAAATACGTTAAATGTATGCTAAGATTGAAATTAAGATCCAAATGAACTAAGGACTAATATAAATCTTGTTCAAAAATATTAAAAATTTATTTTTTTCCTTTTTAGTAAATTTTTATATTAATATTAAATAAAAGCTTTTTAAAAAAATTTTTTTTTACTTTGTTTTATTTTTGCCTTTTTAGTTTTACAATGCATATTACATCTAATATTTGTCAACACTCCCACTATCAATATAGTCCAACAGTTTTTAATATGAAGTGCACTATGTTTAACATTTTGATGGTTTCTGCTCAGCCAGATTTTTTATTATCCAATTACTGTGGAGTCTTTTAAGTGGTTTTACTATACTCTTTTGTGAATAGATTACTTCGTGCAATCTTACCTACATATGTATGTTGGCTTTGTATCAGTGTTTCAGAATCTCTCTTGTTAGTTTCTTTACTTTCGCAGATTAATCTTAATCAATAGACTGGCCTTATACTTTTTTTATTGCTAACGCTTCCAATGTTTAAAGATTGTCGGCATTTTTCCGTGTTTATAGTTTTTTCTGCTACTGTTCCGTGATTCATAAAACTTGCTTCAATATGTCGACACCTGCGTCATTTATCGGCAAAATTTTATTACGGATTTTCTCTATTTTTTTTAGGTAATACGTGTTCAAAATAGGAACAAAATTGGTTCATAAATACTAATTTTCTAAATATCTTGACAATAGCGCCACCTATCGGCGATTTCTTTTCACAGATGTATTTACTTTCTCATAGGCAATATATATACCGAACATGAACAAACTCGGTCGGTAAATACGAATTTTACAAATATCTTGACACCAGCGCCATCTAGCGGGGATTTTTTTCCTCGGATGTATTTACTTTCTCATAGGCAATATATATACCGAATATGAACAAATTCGGTCGGTAAATACGAATTTTACAAATATCGTGACACCAGCGCCACCTAGCGGGGATTTTTTTCCACGGATGTATTTACTTTCTCATAGGCAATATATATACCGAATATGAACAAATTCGGTTGGTAAATACGAATTTTACAAATATCTCGACACCAGCGCCATCTATCGGATTTTTTTTTATTTCACATTGCATTGTCTTCGGGTCCTGAACCATGTTCCAAATTTCAAGTACCTAGCTCAACTAGAAGTATCTTAAATATTCGTTGCAAAATTCCACGACATACATACAAAAAGTGAAGTTAAATAAAAGCTTGTAATAATTTATAGAAAAAATTATATGCCTATGCATTGCTCCTCACTCATACGAACACATCCATATCAATTTTATATGGATATGAGTATGTTAAATGTGCTAAATAGCCTGGCAATTATTTGTATGGGAAAAATGTTAGCCTATTAATATATAGATAGTGGGCACATTTGCCAACGAAGCAAAAACGAAGTAAATCAAAAATGGTACAAAACTAAAAACTTTATTTATTAATTATAAAGAAATTAAATAATTTATAGAAATAATTATATGCCTATGCAATGCTCCTCACTCATACGAACACATCCATATCAATTTTATGTGGATATGAGTATGTTAAATGTGCTAAATAGCCTGGCAATTATTTGTATGGGAAAAATGTTAGCCTATTAATATATAGATAGTGGGCACATTTGCCAACGAAGCAAAAACGAAGTAAATCAAAAATGGTACAAAACTAAAAACTTTATTTATTAATTATAAAGAAATTAAATAATTTATAGAAATAATTATATGCCTATGCACTGCTCCTCACTCATACGAACACATCCATATCAATTTTATATGGATATGAGTATGTTAAATGTGCTAAATAGCCTGGCAATTATTTGTATGGGAAAAATGTTAGCCTATTAATATATAGATAGTGGGCACATTTGCCAACGAAGCAAAAACGAAGTAAATCAAAAATGGTACAAAACTAAAAACTTTATTTATTAATTATAAAGAAATTAAATAATTTATAGAAATAATTATATGCCTATGCACTGCTCCTCACTCATACGAACACATCCATATCAATTTTATGTGGATATGAGTATGTTAAATGTGCTAAACAGCCTGGCAATTATTTGTATGGGAAAAATGTTAGCCTATTAATATATAGATAGTGGGCACATTTGCCAACGAAGCAAAAACGAAGTAAATCAAAAATGGTACAAAACTAAAAACTTTATTTATTAATTATAAAGAAATTAAATAATTTATAGAAAAAATTATATGCCTATGCACTGCTCCTCACTCATACGAACACATCCATATCAATTGTATGTGGATATGAGTATGTTAAATGTGCTAAACAGCCTGGCAATTATTTGTATGGGAAAAATGTTAGCCTATTAATATATAGATAGTGGGCACATTTGCCAACGAAGCAAAAACGAAGTAAATCAAAAATGGTACAAAACTAAAAACTGTATTTATTAATTATAAAGAAATTAAATAATTTATAGAAAAAATTATATGCCTATGCACTGCTCCTCACTCATACGAACACATCCATATTAATTTTATGTGGATATGAGTATGTTAAATGTGCTAAACAGCCTGGCAATTGTTTGTATGGGAAAAATGTTAGCCTATTAATATATAGATTCTTTATTCAAGGGCATCAGAATAAAGAATAAAAAATTATTCTTTATTCAAGGGCGCCGGAATGAAGAATAAAAATTTATTCTTTATTCAAGGATATGAGAATGAAGAATAAAAATTTATTTTTATTTTTTCGTTATTGAATTATTCAAATTTTGAATAATGCCCATCCCTGGAATGAAGTGTGTCAAAGGCTCCACTTAAGCGGCAGATGTAAAACTGTAGAATTTGTAGGTGCTTGTAGTTAGTTCAGAACTATCGAAATTGTGCCAATAAACGAACTAGTGTAAACTGTAGAATTTAGTACTAGTTCGGAACTATCGAAAATGTAGTGCAGAGAGTGACAATTGACACCGCCTAGGACATCGCCGTTTTAAATTCGCCAGTTGATAATATGCAAAAGAGATTTAGCTCGCACTAGTAGTGTCGAAAAATGCACTAGAAGCGACCTAGTTCGGAACTAGAGATTTTCCCTACAGGGTGCATATGTATACACACTAGGGCGGGTCGATTGGTAGGGGCCAAAAAAAAATTAACAGGGACACATCGCAATTATAAAAATTTGGGTTATTTCAAGCTTTTTTGCCCAAGAAACCATATGTCTAAAATAAATTTCGAACCAGAGCTTTTTACGATCTACGTATTTCCAACTGTTGTATATATTTTAAAATAACTCGGTAACCAATACTTCGATTCTTTTGATTTTTTCGGCATTAGTTAGGAAACTTATTTGGCATATTAAGGTGGTTTTATGAAGGAAATAAATTTCTCCCGAAATTCGCGGAACAACCCGATTTGGAATATAATACGGAAATCTATACCTAAAATTTTTCCTTAATATATTAAAATTTAGAGGTCGTGCAAATGCCTCCAAATTTCTTTCTCCTTTTATATCAGTGATGATACATAATTTTTTTCAAAGTCCTTAATGAACAATAAAAACATTTCTTATCATTAAAAAATGGAACATATGTTTGTTGGGCTTTTATTTTTTGGTCCACCTTAATGCCATATGCACATTAAATAAACAAACAAACCAAAGAGGCAACAAGTTTTTGCGAATACTTCATAACATGGTTATTATTATGTTCTATTCTATCGTGGCGAATAGTGTACACTAATCGCTCCAACAGAGCAAATAGAAATAGTATTTGTATTCCAAATGAAAAGTATGGGTTATATTATTATCTGCATTGAAATTGTGCTGTGACTAATTGTATGTACAATGCATAGAGTATTCGAAAATATAGAAGAGGCAAATGGTATTGTGCAGAGGTCTAATATGTATGTATGTAGGTATGTAGATAGTAGACTTTACATATTTATAAAGTATGCAGCATTTAGTTATTTGATTATATTGCTACTCTGCTAATTATGTACGCCTCTATTTAATTACAATTGCAATAAGTGAAGCGTAACATGCGCATGCGTACGTACATATGTACCATGTGAACCCAAGTTATGAGTATTTCTGGCGCATAGCAGCACAATTACATATTTATTTGCATGCATAGCATGAAGGAAAAAGTAAAAATGTATCCGAAACGAGCATAGCTTTCGTAAAGAAAGGCAAAATATTAGCACATAAATATCACAATAATTTAGCGAAATTAGCACATACATATGTACATATGCATGTACCTATGTATGTATCTATGTATGTATGTACCTATGTACATAAGCACACTATTGACCAAAAAAAATAACTTCAAAATGTATGCGCCATCGGACATGCTGTAAGACAAGGACTTAATTTTCTTTTTGTAATGGCAAAACACTCCCAGCAGTTCGGAGGTGTGATGCCGGATTGGCAGCTTTTGGCAGATTATTATAAAAAATTTTATACAAAACAAAAATTTCAATTTCAACAAATATCACTTTTCGCTCGAAAATAAATGGCATTGTATATTTATGCCCTTATTTTACAAAACGCCGTGACTCGTTGCGTCGCAGTCACTCACGTTCACTCACTTTCACCTTCACCTAAAACTTGGTATTTTATAAGCTTTTACGTTTTCTCGTTCGCTCCGTTGCGTAGTCACGACGATTGTCAAACGCTTTACGTAGCCTATTTACCACTTTTCTGGTTTTCTTCATTTCCTTAGTAATTTTTAGTGTGTGTTTTTTTTTAATTGAACTGTTTTATTGAGTGGTTAACCCTGGAAAGTTGGCAGCTGCTAACCCAATAAACATTTTTCTTCATTTTCAATTTGAGGTTCATTTGAGAAGTAACCCTATTGTCAAATATCAAACGTTAGTTATCAAATGCGCCTCAAATTTCTCTTGATAGCGTTCTCAAACAAAAGGGCACATTTTTAGTATGGGATTTTGGACTGATTCTCAATTTGATAAATTTCATTTTCTCAAATCAATTTCAAAGTTGGTACGAAATGGAATGCAATCGATGTATGTATGTATTACATATTTGTACTCTAGACTCTAGAGTCTATAGTACAGAAAAATTGAGGGATAGTTAGAGAGTTTGTGTTATGAGCGCAGAAATGGAATGGAATAAATAGATGTATGTATGTACATATGTATTACATATTTGTACTTTGATATGATATTTTTCATTTACCCGTGCGGGTAAATTTCGGCGGTGCCTTTTGTACAGTCACATGTGTATATTAATATCTTTTTTAATATGCATACACACATATGAGAAAAAAACTATGTTTTTAATAAAGTTTGTGTAACTTCACAAAAAGCAACAAACAAATAAAATAAGAAATACAGAATCATTATTACACACAATCATTTTCAACCATCATCATTTCAACCGTTAAGATACTGCTCAAGTAAAACAACGAACGCTGATTGAAATTTGCAAACATACAAAATTTCTTCGTTCCTTGAAACCTCGACATGATGAAATTCGTGAAATGGTACAAAATGCGAAACAAGTCTTTTTTCAAATGTGTTGTAAGTTATTCTAAAATTGAGAAACAATGTTTGATGAACACTTGAAAATATCGCACGTTTTATGCAATAGGGATTTAACTCAAAAAAATTTTTTTTGGGAAAACGCAAATAAAGTTTTATAATTTCAAATAGTTTCCTTCTACGGCTAACTGCAAAATCACTTTTATTTCCGCCATTTTTATCATTTTGAGTATTTTATAAGACTAGACTCAAAGGCACTACCCAGTTATTGAAATATATGGCAAAATCCCAGAAATCGAAAATTTCGAGTTAAATCCCTATTGCATAAAACGGGCGATGTTTATTTTCAAATTATATATCTGCTTAATCTCAAATTTAGAAACAATATTTTCTCAAACGTTTGAGAATTTCTTTTTCAGTGTTTAATGGGAAGTCAACAAAAATAAAAAAAAAATATTTGTTGACATTGTGTGTAAATACATACATACGTGTTTTGTTTAGTTTGTTTTTTTGAATAAAACAGCCCAACAGACCAGGAAGTAAGCGAAATGTAATAGGACTTGAGAACAAGCTTATAACAATTGTCCATTGTAAGCTTATTGCAATACAGTTTTTATAAGCTTAATTGTAAGCTTATTCACAAGCACGGTTGTAATAATTGGGGAACACAAGCTTGAAAACAATATTACAATAAGCTTACTTTACACTTGCAATGAAAGCTTCAAAAACTATTAATATTAAGATTGTTTAAGCTTGCTGTAAAATTTTTTTAAATTTTGGTTTTACAATGATTCATATAATTCATTATTCCTCTTTCGGAAAAGGGAAGTATAAAAGCCTCAATAAAATTCAATATAATGTTGAATATCCTACTATATGATACCGTTCAGGTTGATGTCATGGTTCGAAACAGGAGGAGAATATAAAATAAAGAACATTGCAGTAAAGGTGAAGAAGGAAAGAAAATGAAAAGAAAAATGCAAATAAAAATTTATTTTTTTCTTTTTTCAACTATTTATACATACAATTGTATTTATAAGCTTACAACAAGCTTTCACAAGTAATATTTTTCTACAATTACATTTGTAAGCTTATAAAAAGGGTGCCGTTTTGATTTTTCTACAATTATTCTTATGTCTTTTTCAATACTTTACACAAGCATTCCTCAAGCTTAACGCTTATATTTGTAAGCTTGTTATAATATTATTCTCAAGCCTTTTGGTTTATTGGGAGGGCTGCTCAACGCTCTCGTATTGAAAGTACAAAACTCAATACATCTACAAATTTTGTATATGCACTGAAAATTTTTTTTGCTCATTTAAATTTTTTTATCAATTCCAATAAAATATTATTTTAGAATTTAGTTTCAAATGGTAGTATCACATACATACAAATTTTTTTAATTTTTTATATGAAAATTTTTTGAATACAAATTTTTTACAGTGCTTTCATTTTTTTAATTTTTTTTTTATTACACATTTGTTATTGTAAATTTCGATTTCTTACGGCAGTGCTCGAGCTCCTATACAAAGTGCTTTTGCTCTGCACATTCAATATGAATCATAGGCACATACATATAAATTTTTTTTGATATCTGAGTGCTTATGGGAGTGCACAGAAAATTTTATTTTCATATTTCAAGTGCAAATATGTATCTGTGCCTATGATTCGGAACAAAACAAAAACAATTGTGCTTTGAGTGCCTATGAGGTGAGCAGCCCTGGAATAAAATATATTATTTATATGCAACATATGTATTAAAAAAATGTGTGTGTAATATAGTTAATATAAATATATGTACGTGTTATGCAATGTTAAGAAATAAGATGCATTTGTGTGTTCTTGTGTGTGCGGGAAGCAAAAGTTAAAACGTTTTTATTAATAAATGTTTTATTTAAATCAAGGAAAAAATTAGTTCAGCATCATATTCGGGTTCGCGAGATTGAAACGCGTCGATTGATACCCCGTTTTTTTTTTTTAAATTGGCTAATTTTAGCCGTTGCAAATTAAAATATATCGAATGCTCACTCGAACAAAGGGAAGTGACTCTTTTGACAGTTGAAGTGACCGTTTTCGTCACTTTGCGTTTTATAAAATACCAAGAACGTAACATACTCACCAAAAAACGTAACACATTCACTTCGAGTCACTTACAGTCACTTTCAGTCTCCTAAAGAGATACAAAATACGAACACGACAATAAGTGACTCTGGGTGACTCGTTGCGTCGCGTTGCGTTTTGCAAAATAAGGCCCTTAATTTGGCATGAAAAATTGTTGCTGGCATGATGTTGCTAGCATGTTGCGCAACCATTTGCGCAACGTTTTCACGGCAGGAACTCAGTACAACTTTGTCGTGAAATATCTGTGAAATTTCACACATGTTTCACAACCAGTTTTTTTGTATGAATTTTGACAGCAGTTTCACGTGAAACTCGAACCCAGTACTATGCTTATCCTCGAAATTTTTGTTAACGATTTTTAGAAACTTTTTTGTATGCGGGTTTTTATCGGGGATCGTAACGGTTATGACTTTTATCCAAAAAGTAAAAAAATAACCATTAAAATTTGACTTATTTTTTATCATTATTAGTATGAAAAGTGTGTGAAGGGGAATACGGATAGCCAGATACCATAACAATCATAACAAGTAAATATAAAAATCACTCATAACAATTATTGAGCAATTAGGAAGTGATCTAAAAAATATCCATCAAACAGTAATTGTTATGGAGGATCGAAAAAAATATAAATTGCTCATAACAATTATGGGATGATCTAAAAAATATCCATCATCCAGTAATTGTTATTTAAGATCGAAAAAAATATCAATTGCTAGTAACAATTATGAGCTGATCTAAAAAATATCGATCATCCAGTAATTGTTATTTAAGATCGAAAAAAATATCAATTGCTAGTAACAATTATGACCTGAACTAAAAAATATCCATCATCCAGTAATTGTTATGGAGGATCGAAAAAAATATAAATTACTCATAACAATTATGTGCCGATCGAAAAAATAAAAATTGTCTACTCCCGTAATTTTAACGATTATCGATATTAGGATAATTGTTATTTTGGGTCTCTGCGGATAGCAGTATGAACACGTATACCGAATACCGAACACGAATACTGCATACCGAAACTATTACGTACAGCGAATTCGAGTACCGAATTCACTTACCGAACACCGAGTACAGAAGATTAATAAAAGTAGGTGAATGCGAATGCGATGTGATGTCATAATATGAAGTCATGATGTGATGCAATGATGTGATGGCACAATGTGATGTCATGATGTGATGTCATGATATTTATATGTATGCATTCACCTATTTTTCATAGTAATATTCGGTACTCGGTGTGCGATATTTGAATTTGGGACTCGAATTCGGTATTCGTATTCGTTTCGGTATGCAGTATTCGTGTTTGGTATTCGGTATACGTGTTCATACTGGTATCCGCACCGGCCTATGTACATACCAAATATGACCCAGATAGCAATAATCATTGATCTACGCCATTTTGACTTATTTTTGACGTAAAAAATAAGTCAAAGTTTAATAGTTATTTTCTGACTTAAAAAATAAATGTCAAATTTTAATAGTTATGTTTTGACTTTTTCGATAAGTCAAAAAAATAAAAATCACATCGGATTGACCATAGGTGTACTCGCGTACTTTTTCCAGCAGCTTTTCTCTGTTTGCCTCTATCACTCTCTATCTAGCCAAATATCATTCTTCCTCTCACAAGAGAAAAATATCCAAAAAAGTAAAAAAATGCAAATCTATTCAAATCTTGCAGGAAAGATGAACAGCTGATCAAATTAAAATTATGGGAATTAACAAAATATATACAAATCCTATATTTACAAAAATTTATACGAAATTTCTATTACTTTAGCTTAGTTTCAGCTGTAGATTATGCCTGCATTGTATTTTACTAATAAAGAAACATGTATGGATGTATAAAAATGCGGAGCTGCGGCTGCCTGCTGGCATTGCATATTGACATACATACATACATACATATAAGTTAGCAGAGGGTAACCGGCGGACTTCCTACATTAAGCAACAAACATACAATGCTGCTGTTATCATCCGACAGCTCAAGTACAGATGCAGACATAATCAAATGTTATTTATTTACATCTTTCATAATTAATTCGTCCATATTTAACTTTTTTAATTTTGAATTTCAATTTTGCAATTTTCGCAAATTACAAACATATGTTTTTTCATCAGCTGTTTTGCTGCTGGACAAATGTGATGGAAAAAATTTGTCCTGCAGAATTTTGCAGCCTCTCACAAAAATAAACGTCACTTTGCTCTCTCATTTCCATCACTTCTGCAATTTTTTTGCGTAAAAAAATGGAAAAAGCGGATATTTGTTGCAAAATTGTAATAAATTGCAACAAATTGCTGTACGCGAATACGACTCATCTGTGGCCCACGAGCATCACAATGGTATATATATGTATATGGTTAAAATATTAACCCTTTCCCTTTGACTTTTTGAGTTGAAATTTCAAAAATAATAATTATTTTCCATCCCTGGTTTTTAACTATCTTATTCAAGTAGCTATGTATGTATATACATACATATTTAATGTGTGTAGCTCAACATAGCGTAGAACTTTGCGGATTTCTGCAATTTGTTTTAATAGGCTTTGGCATTTTCTCCTATTTTAAGCTCATACCGCATGTTTGTATGCATGTATGTATGTACATACATACCCATGAACAAAGTCATGCACAATTGTACACAGCATGCAGCATGTCCGATGGCGCATACCACACGTCGCATGTGCTGTCAATGGCGAAAACCAAATTCTCAAAGTTGGAGTAGATACTATAGCCTACCTACACACGTCCATACATACACATGTACATATGTACACAGCAAACTGTCTCCACTATGCAAAATGCAACAATTTCCCCATTTTCTTGATTCTTCTTTTTATATCACCATAGTTCACACTGAAAAGTCAATGTATTTACTATGTACATATATATGTATATAAATAGGCACAAACGGAACAAAACCAAAATGAACACACAATTAAATATCAAAGTATTCGTCAGCGCACTTTCATGAACAATAAAGAGCGAAACGAACAATGAACTTTAGTGTATGCGTGCGGGGCGCTGGCCCCGGCTAGAAGCCGATGAAACCAAACAAAAGCGATGCCGACGCGATCAATCTGCGATGAACCGGCAAACATACTAAAATCGAAAGCGGTTGGTTAAAAGACATACAATTTTTCGATGCTGAGGAATGGGGAAGCACCTGAATTTGATGAATGGTGGAATCAGCAAATTGTCGTTCACGATGCACACATACTAAGAATTAGAAAAAAGAAACACAAGCAAAACGTAGAAATTTGAGCACAAACAAATTGTAATAAACTCTATTATTTTTTTTTGAATGAAGACTTAATTATGTATGATCAAAAATTTTAGAAACTAGATTACAACAAAGGGCAAATTAACATTCAGTGGAACCGTTTTGAAATTAATTTTCATCACAAAATAATCGTTATCAATCGCTAAAACTTTGAATTGCATTGTATAAGCTAGTTTGGAGAAACAGACAGTACTTAGTCTTATATTGATTCGCGTCTCTTAGAAACAAAGCATTAAAGTATACAAAACCTCTCTACCGAATCAAGTAATTAACGGTCATTTCAACATTATTTCTCCATCCAAAGTAGCCCTAGATCAAGAGATAATTTTTTAAATGGGTTGTACGACACCAAAGAAAATGGAAAGCCACAAATTCTTTGGCCTGTCTCGATATGTGTACCTATGTGTGGCCCTACCCAGGGTACACTTATAAGGTAGAAGCACAAGGGTTGATTTTTTTAGTAGTATTTTTCGAGACTAACCTTGAATTGTCAAATCTTGTTTATGTGTGCACACACATACGTACATTTGTTTACCCAATAAACATTTTAATTTGCAACTTGAGGTTCATCCGAGAACTAACCATATTCTCAAATATCAAACGTTAGTTATCAAATGAAATGGAATGGAATCAATAGATGTATGTATGTACTACATATTTGTATTCTGATGTGATGTTCTTCATTTACCCGTGCGGGCGAATTTCGCCAATGCCTTTCGACAAGTTACGTGAGTATATTAATATCTTTTTTATACTCAGCTGTACTAGTTAATATATGTATGTACATGCCTGTGTAGAAACAAACTACATTTTAATAAAATTTGAGTAAATTCACAAAAACCCACAAGCACACAAAATAAGAGGAAAAAATACAAAATTATCTTTATACACAATAATTTCCAACCATCATCACTTCAACCGTTCAGAGATCGCTCGAATAGAACAACGAACGCTGACTGAAATTTGCAAATACACAAAATTTCTTCGTTATTTCAAACCTTGAATGTTGAAATTCGTGAAATGGTACAAAATGCGAAACAAGTTTTTCTCAAATGTTTTGTAAGTTATTCTGAAATTGATAATAATATTTGACGAGCACTTGAAAATATATTTATTTTCAAATTATATATCGACGCTTCCAAACTACTGTACTAAGTCGACTTAGTATATTTTCCCGTTTTTAGCGTTTTCAAGTATTGCGTGTCTAAATTTAGATGCTGTCAATCCAATCAAAAGTGTACATATAATACAATTCGACATTTTTACAGAATAAAAACATTGAAGGCTTGCCATGAAAAACAACGAAACAAGTTTTTATTTTTTCTTATGGTTTTATACAAAGCGGGGCCTAACTTAGATGGTGTCGAGTTTTGGTATTAACCTTACAATCCAAATAGAAGTTACAAGCGAAAATATACTTAGCGCACAACTGAAGTTTCATATCGAATTTAAACTTCGAGAGCTTCCCCTGCAAAACACAGTTTTCAGACTTAGTACAGTATTGTTTGGAAGTGTCGATATATGTTAATTCTCAAATTTAGAAACAATATTTTCTCAACGTTTGAGAATTTCTTTTTCAGTGCTTATTGGGAAAGATCTTACGATTCTGAACTGTCAAATTATATTGAGTGTGGGGATGTGTGTTCGCCAATTGGACAATTCACGTTTGACAGTCTAGCGACATGAGGCAACAACAAATATAATGGAAGGGTTGCATTTTTCCTAATGCTTCTACCTTCTCATTATAGCATGGCCTGCGCGCGTTTAATATGAGTACAATGACCTTACCTCGAATTCCTCTACCCTATTGCCCTTCGCGTGGTCAATAAATGCCTATGTACATACATCATATGTTGTATATTAGTCAGTGCAGTGATGTTTGTTTGCAATATTTCCAACAGTTCAATTTACTTATAGGTACTACATACGACTGATGTCAGAGGATGTCGATTCCGTGTGTCTTCTGTGTAGGTACATGAATGTCATGTTAACAATGCTTTTGCTTTTGTTTTATTTATGTATATAAGCAAAGTTAAGAAATTATTCTATATAAATCGGCGGCCGCAGGGGATAAAAAAGAAAGTAATTTTGTTTACTTGTAAAGTAGCGAGAACAAAACACAGCGAAAAAAATGCTGCACTGGAAGGCAACGGCGACTAATGCAGTTTAAGTGAGTAAGTATTAAGTGTGCTTTGAATGATACAAATAATGGGTGTCTGATTAACTTCCGTAAATAAGTAGATACTACATACATATGAATGGATGTACTATATCCCTGCAAAAATCATTGGATGATATGCTCCATTTGTCGTAGGTTGGAGTACTTTCAAAGTGACCACTAACATAGCCCAAAGGACCGATTCGTGTATCTGCATCGGTTCGTAGTTAGCCGAAGATAACAGAAACCAAATGTTTATCGCGACGACGATATGTGTATACATACATCCCTGTAAGACAGGAATGATGGAAACTCCAACACATTCTCAGCAAACACTAACACATATAGCAGTGATAGTCATTTGATACATCATTTGGTGAACACGATTGATGGAAAGAGACAAGGACACAAATGTTTTAATCACATTTTTCACACCTTCCATATAAAAATGATGGAAACTTGTAGGCAGTGTGTGACAGAAATTTCCATCAATCGTGCTGCATACATACATATGTACATACATATGTTTGAATGTGTACACGTCATTCGGTGTCGTCGCGATAAACATTTCGTTTTTGTTGTTATGTTCGGCTAACTGTTAGGTACTCCATCAATTAATCCAATGTAGGTACTCCATGGATTAATTTGATTGTTATGCAGGACTGGAGTATATACTCCATTGCAATGACATGCAATGTTAAATGGACCATATTTTTTGTATGAAATGTGGCAAGTTATGGAGTAATCGGTATGGTCCATAGCGAGCACTCCATGGATTAGCGAATGGAGTAATCGGAATTTTTGCAGGGATACGTACCTACACGACCACATCCACACATCTATAACAATTTGAATAACCTGTCCAGCGGCGGCAACAACTTCGTCCAGTATACATAATTCATACCATGTCAGAAAGTTGCCATTGGCATTGACCAATCGTATATTTGTCAGTGCTTACTTCGCAAGCTAATTTTTTATCCAATACCTATGTACATTAAGCCGTATCACGTTATATGGACAAAAAAAAAAGTTCAGTGTGTGTCAGTTTTATTTGAACACTTATGTCGAAAAAATATTTTTGGTGTAAAAAATTTTTTTTTAGGCCCGCGTTAAAAACAGCTAAATCGCGTTTTTTGTAATAACTTCCTTATTTGATGTCGGATCTCTATCATCTTAATGTCGCTGAAAAGGTCTCGCCCAGCACTATATTTGGCCCATATGAAGTTTCGACCTCAAAGGTTGTTCTGATTTTTACCTTTAAAAATTTTGAAGTTACTATCCCTAGATTTTTTTATTTTTATCACTAATACAAAACTCTCAAAAAACCATGAGGATACCGCTAAAAAAGTTGTAGCCTTTATTCACAAACAAAAAAGTTATAACATTGTAAAATGAAACACTTGTTTTTTTATAAAAAATTACACAGTAGGGAGGCAAAAATACCACAGAGAAACGGCGAAACACGTCAGCTTAATTTTTGGCTCCAGATTACGATCGTGTTTTTAGAAAATCCGTATTAGCTCCCATTTATCGCCATTTTCGGTCTCGGTTATCATAGGCAAGAAGGTGTTTTCGGGATTTAAGTAAAATGCGTTGTTTTCAATTGTAGGCTGAGTAATTAACTGCATTTCTAGGGGCACACGACGCATCCAGCGCAAGTATTGATAATACATTTAGACTTCCGTTGTCTCTTTAGGCGCGTATAATTTTACAACGAACTCTAGAAGTTTTCTAAATAACTTGGATGATTTTACGATATGCACGGATGCAGAAATCGTGAAGCCGTTATAAGCCAGCGCGCCGTGCTTAGAGGTCCCTTGAATACTTGCCAAATCTTCACTACAGCCATTATCATTCAATATAAATAACGTTGATCAGCACGAATAGTCCAATCATCAATAATTTATTGCATATTATGTGTTAAGTATTGGTATCTGTTCCATCGCTGTTACATCGGGGACTTAGAATGCTTTTTAATCAAAAACTCATACTATATGGCGTTACTGCCTCATATAAATAAGAACTTGGGATAATTTTTCAAAAAACACAGGTTCCCTGATTTTAAAACGGTATAACTTTTTTGTTTGTGAATAAAGGCTACAACTTTTTTGAGAGCTTTGTATTAGTGATAAAAATAAAAAAATCTAGGGATAGTAACTCCAAAATTTTTAAAGGTAAAACTCAGAACAACTTTTGAGGTCGAATCTTTATATGGGCCAAATATAGTGCTGGGCGAGACCTTTTCAGCGACATTAAGATGATAGAGATCCGGCATCAAATAAGGAAGTTATTACAAAAAACGCGATTTAACTGTTTTTAACGCGGGCCTAAAAAAAAAATTTGTACACCAAAACTATTTTTTCGACATAAGTGTTCAAATAAAACTGACACACGCAAACTTTATTTTCGTGATACGGCTTAATGTACATAGTTACATACATACTATGTATACCTATATATATATATATATATTTAAGAGGTAGTTAATTGCAAAATAAGCAAGAATTTTTTCTTTTAATATGTATGTACGTATGTATGTAGGTACATACATATACATAACAAGAGGCATACGTAGGTGGCTACAAGCAAAACGAAGACCGGCATGAAACATGTTTAGCAACTAATCAAGCGGCATATATGCACACATACATATTTGAACCACTAAAACGGTGGAAAGGAATTTAGTTCATGATTTGATGACGTAATAATAAAAAATCGACATATTTAAATAAAACTTATACAACTTTCAGCAAACAGCTATTCAGAACCCTGCGTAGCATTCGTGAAAAATTGTATAACACTAAGCTTGGAGTGCAGTGAACCAATGAAAAAGCATGCACTGCCTGTAACGGCGGCAGCTAATTTTTCTAAAAAAAAAAGCAATGTGGAAAAGCACCTACATATCTATAAACTTAACGACCCTGTAAAAAAGTGTGCGACGAGTCTCTAAAAAGATTTGTCCGGGAGCGCTCTCTTTCGGGTACAATTAGTCTACAATTGTTCCCAATTGTACCCGAACGGGTACATATGTATACTAATTGTAGACGAATTGTACCCGAAAGGGTATCAAACGGGTACAATTATTCGCACAAATGGATGTCGCATTTGCTACCTGTTCGGGTACAAAACGGGTACAATTGTGCGCTTTTGCTACCCGTTCGGGTACAAACTGGGTACAATTAGTCTCTTCATAGGACATGCTCAAACAAAAGAGAACACTTCAACCCATATAAAGAGATACAAATGGGTAGTAATCGCATGCTCCCTTGCGAGTTGTCCCGGATGTATCCCGGATTGATCGCATTTTTTGCAGGGATGCAACTCCCCCACAAATAATCATGCAAAATTTCCTTTTTGCATAGGGTCTTAATGCATAAGTGCCTACATGTGTACATATTCATGAACATACATATGTATATACAAATATGATCACCCAAAGCTATTTTAAGCCACAATAAATTCCCCTGTAAAAAAGTGTGCGACGAGTCCCTAAAAAGATTTGTCCGGGAGCGCTCTCTTTCGGGTACAATTAGTCTACAATTGTTCCCAATTGTACCCGAACGGGTACATATGTATACTAATTGTAGACGAATTGTACCCGAAAGGGTATCAAACGGGTACAATTAGTCGCACAAATGGATGTGTCGCATTTGCTACCTGTTCGGGTACAAAACGGGTACAATTGTGCGCTTTTGCTACCCGTTCGGGTACAAACTGGGTACAATTAGTCTCTTCATAGGACATGCTCAAACAAAAGAGAACACTTCAACCCATATAAAGAGATACAAATGGGTAGTAATCGCATGCTCCCTTGCGAGTTGTCCCGGATGTATCCCGGAGTGATCGCATTTTTTGCAGGGTCGATGCATAGTGACATGATGTTCCTTGCTTCCATATTGATTGTGGTTACCTCAGGTTACCTCGAATGTTAAATCTTTTCTGCTATTTACAAACTTCTAGTGATTGCAAAAATTTTAGTTGTACTTCCATATCATCATCGGTAATATCATGTTCGCTTATGGCCTGGTTATGCTACCAATGCTGCTGGTCGAGCACCGTGTAATTGTTGTTGTGCACTCCGACGGTGAGAGAATTTTCGGACTCCCACATCCAGCAAATTTGCTGTGTGAAACAGGCAGCCAGCAGCCGAGGTTTCGGGGGTAATCATGTATTATGTTGTGTATGTGCGCTCCAATCATCAATGTAAGCATAACCACATCTCACCAATCACGAAATGTTTCCAATTTTGATTGGCAAGCAACATTGGTACCATAACCACCGCATTAGCCTTTTTGTTGCACCTTTTTTTTTTTTTTTTTTTTTAAATCATAGCATTAATCACCATCTTCCTTTTTTACTTTCTTCTGCTCCTTTTTCACTGCCTTTTATCAGTTCATATACTTTTATTTTTATTTCTTACTTCCATGGAAAAATCGCCGAACATCATTTGTGTTCTCGCTTTAACACAGACATGATTGGCATTCTCTTTATTAATTGAAATTCTTGCCATCGCACTCGCACTTATCGACGATGAACTAATTCATTTCAACTCGCCCGAAAAATGCACTCGTTCCTTGAAAGCCGACGAGCGGAATGCACACAGAAGCATAAATACATAACCATGCGTGCACTAACCTTCTTTATAAGCTGAAAATTTTGCAAATTTCTATTCTTTTTTTTTTGTTCGTGCTCTCGAAATCCACGTTGAAAGATGTCCCCCTAATTACAAGTTTGTTTTGCCCTTGAATTCAGTATACACATCCTTTCAGTTTCCTTTTTACTCAATTTTGATTTAATATGCAGTATATTTAAAATTCTTTTTTATTTGATATTCACCTTTTACCAACTTGTCGCTCCCTCGGTTTTTTTCTTTTAAATGCTGTAATTTTGGTAGTTTCCTATTGAAGGAATCACCAATTGATTTTCAGTTTTTAATACCGTGCGAATGAGGAAATTAAACAACGTGTGCAATCAAAACCGAAAATGCTAGCGAACTGATGTTTTCGAATTGTGGAATGGCGATGAATCGATGAATTGCGATGAATGGGGAAAAGTGAATTTTAGCCAGGCCCTCGGAACGGAGCAAAGGAGTTAATAGGCGAAAATTGTCAAGGTTGGTAGAAACAGCTGACTATTTTTTTCATTAGGGGCATTTCAGTTATTACATCTGGGTCTGGGTTAAGATAAATTTTTACTGAAACAATCCGGCTCATAATGAAAATTGGCTGCACTTGAAAAGAACTAAAAAGAAGAAGAAACATATACAACATATACCCAGCAGTAAAAATCTGAAATTAATCCTTTATGAATCACTGGTGAAATTCATCATGAGGAGGCATCAGTGAATGCTTTCATATAAAGGCTGCTGAATTTTTTCAAATAAATGGTTTGCTTTCCTAATGCCTATATGACTCCGTTCGGAGCCGGCATAAAACTGTCCAATGGTAGGAAAAACAAAAGGAGCACACCTCGAATTGGGAGAGAAGCTCGGCCACAAAACTCGTCAGAGTTATAATAGCGCAAAAACAATTCTTCTGTACGTTGACAAGAGACAAATACTCCCTCAAAAACAATTTAATTGACTTTAAACTTCAAACTAAATGAAAATAACTATTTCAAAAATTATTTTTTTTGGAAATTTGAATTTAAATTACTGAAATAAATTATGAAACTCAAATGGCGGGATAGCTATGTATTCCATGTTTTAAGGAGAAGCCAGTGCGCAGTATAATTTTTCTTCCGGACTTCTTCTTTCCCCTTACGTCCAAAGCAGAAGCTTACAAGAGGCAAATTTGAAATTTGTATTTCCATATATTTTTTATTTTAAATATAATTTGTTTTATAGTTGTTAAATTGAAAAATTTGTCAGAAAAGCTGCCGAATGTCAAAAAACCTACCGAAATACAAGCTGGCTCGTGGGTTTATAACCGCCTAGATGGTATTTCGTTTGGGTTTTTCAATATAGCTTGCACGCTTGCACCAACGCAAAACGATAGTGACGAATATTCAACAAAGAATGATCAATGATCATTTAGCAGTGAAACAAATTTACTGCAGGGTATATGTATACATACACAAATGTCACTTTTCAGTTCTGCCAAATCAAAAAAGCACTGTGCTGCCAAATCAGCACGGAAAAAACAAATCGAACAGGGCGGATCAGAAATTGAACCAGCAATTTATCTGGTTTAATCGAGCTGAAATCTTTGTTGTTGCATTTACATACAAAAATTTTTATCTGGGTTAGGATCACCGCATGTGAAACACGGCTATTACCTTTGTTGTCAAACTTTGTGTTTGTTGCTTTTCTTGGGTGCCGTGATTTAATCCCGAGTGGCATAACCCCAATTTTAAAATTTGGGATTATGTCACTCACCATGGTGTGACATAATCCCAATTTTTTTACTTGGGATTATGTCACCTATGTGGTAGTGACATAATCCCAAATAAAAGGGAGCCAGAATACCAAATCACTCGAGTAGGTACTAGTGCGAAGCAAAATCGCGATTTTTGCTTCCAAATTTTTATTTTTTATAGTCATATGTACAAATATATATATATTTTCATCTTTTTATATACATATGTATATACATACCTATCGATCTAAAATAAAAAAAGCGCCGCAGACGAAAATTTGGAATCAAAAATTGCGCGATTTTTTCTTCCAAATTTTCATCTTTTTATAGACATATGTACATACATATGTATATACCTATCAATCTATTAAAAAAAAGCGCCGCAGGCGAAATCGCGCGATTTTTTCTTCCAAATTTTCATCTTTCTATAGACATATGTATATACCTATCGATCTATTAGAAAAAAAGCGGCGCAGGCGAAAATTTGGAGTCAAAATCGCGCGATTTTTTCTTCCAAATTTTCATCTTTTTATAGACATATATACAGTGTACACAAATATTTATATACCTATCGTTTTATTGAAAAAAGTCTGTATATATGTAAATATATTTAATTTTAATGTAATTTTTTAGTTTTAAAGTAATTTTTTGAGAACATGTGTATTTAAGTACCTACATACATATTTCATCTTATACATATACTCAATGTATTGTTGTATAACAACATTAACTTTATTGTCAGCTTTAATTTTTTTGCTTAATGTAATAAAATCTTAGAAAAAATCTGAAATGTTTTTTTGGGCTTGAAAATGACATTATCCCAATTGGGATTATGTCACTACGCCTAGGGTGACATAAGCCCAAGTAAAAAAGTTGGGATTATGTCACCCTAGGGGGAGTGACATAATCCCAAATAAAAAATTTGGGATTATGCCCCTTGGGATTATGTCAGGGTACCATTTTCTTGTATGTGTGTTGCTTTTCTTGTATGCATGTGTTGCTTGGCCAATTAAAAATGGACGTTTGACAATTGAGATAGCAAAACGGGCAACAACAAAATGTATTGCAGGGTTGCTTTTCCCCACTGCGGTAACCTTATGTATCAACCTCGCTGCTATAGTTAACACTTACCAATTTCCATGAATGGGATTTTTCCCGGAGCACGCCGCCTGCTACCGCTCTGGCAATCTATAGCCAGGGTTTGCTTTGTTGTAAAACACATCGGGCGCTCGCACACATTCAATTATTATAGGACCGTTTTTTTACAGGTGGGAGCCCCGTTACTAAATTTAATTTTGCAATTTGGTTTTTAACATTTTATTATAAAAATATTTTTTATGGTTTACGTATTAAAACAAAAATTTACTTTTAACAAAAGGTCATCTTATATCTAATAAATGCAACAATTTCCTTAATATCATTTTCAAAGTTGATACAAAACGTATCGAAAAAATTGCAACAATCTTTTCGCTATGTCTAATGACCATTTTACATACGGAAAACGCCGAACCTAGTAGACTGCACACCATTATTTAGAGCAACTTTCAAACTAAGGCCCAACACTTGACGTGTATTGGCAGGATCAATAATGCCATCATCCCACAAACGTGCTGTACTATAGTAGGGTGAACCCTCCTTCTCGAACGTTTCGATAATAGGTTCTTTTAGTTTATTTGCTTCTTCTTCACTAAAATGTTCGCCGCTTCGCTTTCTCTGATCGGCAGTTATCTGCGCAAGTACATTGGCTGCTTGTGTACCACCCATGACGGAAATACGCGAGTTTGGCCACATGAAGAGAAATCGTGGAGAATAGGCTCGTCCACACATGCCGTAGTTTCCAGCGCCATACGAGCCACCAATGATCACAGTGAATTTAGGCACATTTGCACAGGCTACAGCGGTAACCATTTTAGCACCATTTTTAGCAATACCATTTGCCTCAGCATCACGACCAACCATGAAACCTATTCGAAAGGAAATATATAAAAAAAAAAAACCAAACCCGTAAAATATTTTAATTGCAATTGGACATATACATATGTACATAAGGACAGTATATAAATGAGTTTATTAAATGTTAAAATTACCAGTAATATTCTGCAAAAAAACCAAGGGTATTTTGCGTTGAGCACAGAGTTGAATAAAATGGGCACCTTTTAGTGCACTCTCCGAAAAAAGTACACCGTTATTTCCAACTACTCCCACTGTAAGTCCATATAGTTTAGCAAAACCACAAACCAAAGTTTCTCCATAGAGTTTCTTGAATTCCGTAAACCGACTGCCATCCACTAAGCGAGCAATCACCTCCCGAACATCAAAGCTTTTGGTTAATTGAGTTCCCACAATGCCATACAACTCACGCTGATCATATTTGGGTTCTTCAAGGGTTCGAATTTCATGGCTCGTATTAGAAGCTTTGCTTGCCATTTTACTCGAATACAACAAATTTTCGTTATAACGATTTGTTGAGGGCAAGTTCAAATTCTGCACCACCTGTCGGGCCAAATACAAAGCATGTTCATCATCAACCGCATAATGATCAGTTACACCCGACGTCTTACAGTGCAAATCAGCGCCGCCCAAATCTTCAGCTGACACCTCTTCTCCAGTCGCAGCTTTTACCAGTGGTGGCCCAGCTAAGAATATAGTACCTTGGCGTTTCACAATAATGCTTTCATCGGCCATTGCTGGAACATAAGCACCACCAGCCGTACAGCTACCCATAACAATGCCTATTTGCGGTATTCCAAGCGCTGACATGTTGGCTTGATTATAGAATATTCGTCCAAAATGGTGCTTGTCGGGAAACACTTCTGCCTGACGTGGTAGATTCGCACCGCCGGAGTCCACCAAATAGATACATGGTAAATAATTCTCTTGAGCAATTTCCTGCGCTCGCAAATGTTTCTTTACAGTAATTGGATAGTACGAACCACCTTTAACTGTAGCATCATTCGCAACAACAACGCACTCCGCCCTGCAAAACATACAAGATTTTTTTAATAGAGTTTGCAACATCTATTGCTATAGAATTAATTTACCTGCAGAACAAATAAACCTCATGGGATATATGTATCTGATTAATTGCATCATTCACAGTTTAACAATTGATATACGCCATTACGGTAGGTACTTACCCACAAACTCGTCCAATTCCAGTAATAATGCCCCCGCAATTTACGACCTCTTTCCCATACAACTCGTAACCAGCCAATGTGCTTAATTCAAGGAAGGATGACCCCTTATCCAACAACAAATTGATTCTCTCTCTAGCTAGAAGTTTTCCACGCAAAGTATGACGTTCAGTAGCTGTGGCACCACCACCACTCAACACCTTTTCAGTTATCACATTCAACTCGGTTACCAACTTTTGCATTTCGCCAGCATTCTCCTGTACACATAATTAATTATTTAGTAATTCAATGTAGATATATATGTACTTATATTGAGACCTTATACTCATCCGAGTTCTTATCAATTGATGTTGGCAAAATATCTGCATCGCCGATGTGTAAACATTTAACTGCGAAGCGTGGAACACTTAGCGTTATGGGATTTTTAAATATCGACATCAATTTCAACATAGCAATCTTTCAAGATTAAATTAAACTACCGCAATTAAATAAAATCAAATAAAAGGAAAGGAGGAGGGAATAAAGAATAAATGGGATAAACTTTCTTTGGAAAAGTTGAGGGGAAGTTACCATAGTGTTTAGCATACAGTGAAATGGCTCTGGGATGCGTAGTCGAAATTCGATAAAAAAAAGACGATAAGTCATCGAAAAATATCAAAATCGGGGACAGATTGGTATGGCGGCGACTTCCGGGGGTACAGATTGGTATGGCGGCCGGATGTGGTTGTTGTAAGAAAGGGGACCATAATGACAAGGTCGTAGCAATCAAGACAGAAACGCAATTCCGGAATTGGGAATTGAAAAAACCAATTCATAATTCCGAAAATAATTTAAGGCTGAGTTCCTAAAACGCAATTCCGGTGATAGCGTAAACGCCAGCTATTCCACGAATAACATGTTTAAGAATGTAAAATCAACAACCTACAAAACAGAAAGAAGAAGAGCAACTTCTATTGCTTTCACCATCGTTAATGGGCCATAACAGCAACCCTGAAATCAGCTGAGCACAGCTGTTCGAATTTTTTAACACACATCCCAGAGTCAAGTCACTTGTATCCATTCACAATGGAAGTTACATCAGAGAGAAAGTACTGATAACAAGTAAACAGCTGTTTCACCATCTGTTTCACAAACTGATTAATCGATAACCATTGGTGAGTACTTATCGACCATGAACATGGCCAAATAAATCTATATAGGAAATGATGACTTTTTATAGCATTGGGTACGTTCAGAAGGCGCAACCGTGGCGCAACAGTTGCTCAACTGTTGTGTTTTATCTTCTGAACGCAACGTTGAGTATTTCTGATCAACACAACATGTTGTGATTTTGGAGACTTTTTTCCATCATAAATTTTTTACGCTCACTTTAGACAACATGTTGAGCTTGCGATTTTGACATATGTACAAAAATATAAATAGTGTTTATGAATTTTGGAATGTAATAAAAATGTTTAAAAGCCGCGAAATTATTGGCAATTACGTTGGGGATAATTAAAATAATAATTTGTTTATTTAATGGATCAGCTCGTTCAGAAGGCGCAAATTGTATCACTTTCCGATTACTGATATCTACACAACAGTTGTGCTCAACCGTTGCGCCTTCTGAACGTACCCATTGACAGTCGGCAGCCATAGGGTGAAAACAGAATCGGGACGTAACGACACGACGTTGCGACAACGACAGTCTGTCAAAATTAAAACCCATGCGTTCTTATGAAAGTCATTATAATAAAGACGACGCGGCACGACGTCGTCCACCGACAAAATTACGTTGTCGCCAACTTAGACCGATTTCTAATTTTGGTGACGACGACGAGCGGACGACGAGTTGCCACTGCATTATGAAATATGAATATTTTGACAACTCAATAAATCTAACGAAACTTTACAAAAAAAAGTAGAAGTATTTATACACAACCAAATGTAATAACAGTTTAAAGCATTAAATTAATAAATTTAACTATTTAATTTATTATTTTACATTAAAAAATGACCATCTGAACAAAAAACTTTTTAGCTGTGAATGAAAAACTGTAATGTGGCAGCAACGAGCCTTCTGTAGGGGCGGTCGTTGCCGCATGTATTATGTTTCAGTCGCTGGCTTCGCACCGACATTTTTACGTCAAGAGGCTGTCGTTGTCGCAATGTCGTGTCGTTACGTCCCGGTTCTATTTTCACCCATAAAAGCCTCCTCAAACCAAAGAACGTAAATCTAGATTTACGTTCTTTGGCATGACCGGCAATCCAGGAGTTGCCTCGCACTATTTTTCGTCTCCGCGAAATAGAAAGAATTATATGGAGGAATAAATGGAGGCAGAAAGAAATGAAATGAAAGAAACACGATGCCTATGACCCCTGTTGGGAAAATCTCTAGTTCATAACTCGTGAGCAGCTAGATCATTTTTCGACACTACTAGTGCGAGCACAATCTCTTTTGCATCATACAAATTGCATGTTAGCAACTGGTGAATATAACACGGGGGTGTAAATTATCCACCGCTGGATTACCTATTCGATAGTTCAGAACTGGGGCCTCACTCTGTAGTTCGATTCGAACGAAAATTCGTTCGCTTTCGAGTTCTTTTCCATATATTCTATACAACACGAATGTGCTTTCGAATCGAATTTCCCTTTCGAATCGAACTACAGAGTGAGGGCCCTGGTTAACAATTTTTGCAAATTCTACTGTGACAAAACGACCATCTCTAACCGGTTTGATTTATATGTATGTATGCTCATCGCTATTTGTCAATTCCCTTTTGACTTATTTGCTGCACTTTCGATTTCAAAGTCATTAGTGTCGTGGATAAGCAAGAGGAAGGCGCAAACTGCGGTAAGCAATTAAAATTTGACTTGTAAAACATTTATGTAAAATTGATGTTATATTGAATGTAATTTCTTTGTTTTATACAGAAATAAATAGATGTACTAGTTGCTATAAATGCATTGATAAATGTTAATCTGCATTTGGAAAACTATTTGCACTATTCTATTTCATCGCCCCACACCACGACACTACAGCTTTATTTCGCAGTGCATTGGCCGCATTGCTTTTGGAATTTTTTCGCATAACGGACACTCATAGCGGTTGATTTGCAGATCCGTTGTCAGCCATACAATTTTTTCACGGATACATATTTCATTGCACATTTTTTCATCGCGCTAAAACTCGTTGCGTAAATAGTAATTGCGCTAATTTTCAATTGCGCACAACCTTGGCAAACCATGAAACGTACTCCGCCGAGACGTAGCCCCCGCCTGCAAGAAGGAACACCAGAACTAGCCGAGAGTTCTAGCGTGATGAGTGCGTCATCATCATCATCATCCCAAATCAGTGCGTCGTCAGCCAATGCAATATCAGCGCTTATGAAAATGTCCGCTATGCAAGCCAATACAGCCACAGGGATTTCAACTATGACCACCACCGTCAATGCCGCCTCAACATCAGTGGTCACACAAGCTGCCCCCGCCGCCGCAGCCACTACTGCTACATTTACAACTACCGCCACCCCTATAGTCACGCCAGGTACAAATGTGAATGCAGCTACAACAACAACCACATTTATTGCCACTGCCGCCTCGACAGTAACCACTACGCCGATGGCAACAAACATTAGCACCACATCATCAGCTACTACTATTGCAAATAACACAGCCGCCGTATGTAAGCCATCAGGGTCAGAAACTGGAAATAATTTAATATCAGCACAACAGGTGAGTCTCTTATTAGATAAAATACAATCATTAGAGAGTCAGCTCCGAGATACGCAAGTGCAGGTGTACAACACCAACCAACGTAGACATTTTGACGAAAATACCCACCAATCCGTCGAGCCCACAGCCTGTAGCCTTAATGATATGGTGCCATATGCACAGTCAAACGGTACCAGTGGTGGGCAACCGTCAACTATATCAGGTGCTTCGCCAACGTACCTATATACAGTTGCTTCACAGCCAGCAACAACAATGCCTAACGTCAATAACGGGTATCAGTCGAACGTCGTGTTTAGTGCACTGCCTTGTCGTCCTCCTACAACAACAACAAATATAGATTATTTTTCAAATGGGTTTCGCACGCCGCAATCGTTAGCCACTGGTGTTAATTATCATGTTCTGCGTAAGCTTCAAGATTTGCCTGAATTTAGTGGTAAACCTGAAGACTGGCCATTATTCTCAAATGCGTTTAGCCAGTCTACCGTCGCCTACGGTTACACTAATTTAGAAAATAACCAACGTCTTTTAAAATGTTTGAAAGGCGAAGCTAGGGAGGTTGTCAAATCGTTGCTTATACACCCAGATAACGTCAATGCTGTCATAGAGCAACTTAAGTTTAGATTTGGCAGGCCGGAGTATTTGATACGAAGCCAACTTCAGCAACTTAAAGAGATTAGTCCCATATCAGAATCCGCCATAGAGAAGCTTATTCCGTTCGCAACGAAGGCTAAAAATTTATCTGTTTTTTTACAATCTGTAAATGGCACACATCATCTGTCCAACCCAACGTTGTTGGAGGAGCTGGTCAGTAAGCTTCCAATCAGCAAGCGAATGGATTGGGCCAGATTCGCCGCCGCCATTAAACCGTACCCAACTGTTGTCAACTTTAGCGACTGGCTCAGCGATTTAGCCAGTTTAGTCTGTACCTTGCAACAAAGTGATAGCCGTCGTCGAGTAGTATTGCATGCCACAGAAAATAGGCCTAGCGCGCTTCAACCCTCTGTTAGGTGCCCAATATGCAAAGGGCAACATAAAGTAATGACATGCAAAACGTTTTTAGATTCCGATGTATCTAATAGATGGGCACAAGTTAAGCAGAACCACTTATGCTTTTCGTGTTTGAGGAGTGGCCATTCGTCGCGCGACTGCCGTAGTCGCACATTGTGCATGGTTGATGGTTGTCAACGTAAGCACAACAAACTCTTGCACGAGGCAAGCCGGGACGCTAGTACGACGAACACATCACAACGTGGACAACAGCTGGTAGGTACCACCAACGTAGTAGAACCAATTCTGAGCTGCTCCTCCAACACGTCCAAACAAGGGGTTCTATTCCGCGTCTTGCCAGTTACGCTGTATGGGCCGCATCGAAGGGTTGACACATATGCTATGTTGGACGAAGGCTCCTCCATTACCATGATGGACAAGAGTCTTCTTGGAAAGCTGGGCATCCGTGGAGAAGAATGCGATCTGAACATGCAGTGGTTCGGTGGAAGAACCGCCAAGGAAGCAGCATCATCGGTCAACATCTACATCAGCGGAAAGGGAATGAGTAAGCGTCACGAGTTACGTCGGGTCTACGTTTTGCCGAACCTTAATCTTCCAGTGCAAAGTCTGAGCAGCAATGATTTACGTGGAGTTTCCCTCAGCGACCTGCCAAGCTGGCCTGTACCGTATTCAAATGTAACTCCAATGATTCTCATCGGTCTGGATCATTGCCACTTGGGTTTGCCGTCCATCACCATGCCACTGGAGGATCGGGGTCCGTATGCAGCTAACACCGAGCTCGGTTGGGTAATCTTCGGGCCGACTGGACACAATGTCGCTCCAAACGCTGCGTGTCTACATGTATGCAAGGTGAGTGATGATTTACACGCGCTAGTAGAAGAGTATTTTGATATGGATAGCTTTGGGGTACGACCCGCTCCGGTAGTGAAGAGCGACGCTGACAAACGTGCCGAACGCATACTTAGGGAAACCACGGTTCGTGTAAATGGTAGGTTTCATACAGGGCTCCTCTGGAAGAGCGACCATGTTGAGCTGCCAGATAGTTATAAAATGGCCGAAAACAGACTGTTTGGCATCGAACGCAAATTTAGAAAGGACCACATTTTCGCCGCGGCATATAAAGAAATTATACATCGTTACATTGAAAAAGGGTATGCACGAAAGTTGGCAAGGTGCGAAAGAGAAATATTAAGTTCAAAGTTATGGTACTTGCCCCATTTTGCGGTAGTAAATCCCAATAAGCCAGGGAAGTTGCGTCTTGTGTTTGATGCTGCCGCATCTGTAGGGGGTGTGTCACTAAATTCATGTTTACTTAAAGGGCCACAGGAGTATCAGCCGATGCCCTCCGTGTTATTTAACTTTCGTATTGGGTCAGTCGGCGTATGTGGAGACATAGCCGAGATGTTTCATCAGGTGTACGTTCGGCGAGAAGATAGGTGTAGTCAGAGGTTTTTATGGAGAGATGACGAAAATAGTCCACCAGATGTGTACGAGATGCAAGTTATGACTTTCGGTGCCGCCTGCTCCCCGTGCGTAGCGCAGTATGTAAAGACGTTGAATGCAGTGGAATACGCAGATCGATTCCCTCGCGCAGTAGAGTCAATTCTGAAGCATCACTACGTTGACGATTTTGTGGACAGCTTCGAGTCGGTGGAGCAGGCGGTGAGTATCGCCAAACAGGTGTCCCAAATACATGAGGCAGCCGGGTTTCATATGTGTGGGTATATTTCCAACTCAATAGCCGTAATTGAAGCAATCGGTAGCGAAGTGGACGCGAACAGTATGAGGAGTACCTATTTCAGCGCACAGAATCCATCAGCCGAAAAAGTCCTTGGAATGTTTTGGCAGCCTCAGGATGACACCTTCAGATACGAATTACGATTCCCACGGTTAAGCGCTGACGTCATCAGTGGTAGCAGGCCGCCAACAAAACGCGAAGTACTTAGCTACGTAATGTCGATTTTCGATCCACTGGGATTCTTAAGCCATCTAGCCGTTGGAGCTAAACTTATAATGCGTGAAGTATGGCGGCGTAAGATTAATTGGGACGAGCCACTCCCTGATGACATCACCACCGCTTGGAGAAGTTGGCAGAAGGAGGTTCGAAGAACGACCTCGGTTAAAATAGATCGGTTTTATTTCAAGCATGGTGCGCCGAAGCAGTTGGAGCTACACGTTTTTGTCGACGCCAGTGAGGACGCGTTTGCTGCTGTTTGTTATTGGAGGTATATCACCGATGATGGAGCTATCAACGTATCATTTGTATGCTCGAAATCGAAATGCGCTAGCATGAAACCAATGACGATACCAAGGCTCGAGCTCCAAGCCGCCGTACTCGGAACCCGACTGTCCCAAACGGTTATCGACGAGCATCGACTTGAAGTTTCCTCGCGTGTTTTTTGGAGTGACTCAACAACCGTGGTCAGCTGGATTAACTCAAATCATAGGCAGTATAAGCCGTTCGTGGCGCACCGGATAGCGGAGATCCTATCGCAAACGTCGACGAAAGATTGGAGATGGCTCCCTACAGGTGAAAATGTCGCTGACGCTGCAACACGTCGAACGAGTGGGGTAGATCTTGACCCGTCAACGCGATGGTTCTCAGGTCCAAAGTTTTTGTATATGCCCGAAGAGTCGTGGCCGCGTACTTCAACCATTGAACGCGAAGAGTGCGACAATGGCGACGAGACTCGAAAGAGATATATATTTTTAACCAACAATAACAGTATTATTGATTTTAAACGTTTTTCATCATATATTAGATTAAAGAGAACTACGGCCTGGATGTTAAGGTTCATACAACGCGCGCGCTATGGAAGCTTTACTGGTGGTAACCAGGGTCTATCGTCGCAAGAGTTACATGATGCTGAAGTATACTTATGCCGGGAAGCCCAGTCTGCGATATACGGTACGGAACTAAAAATACTACAAGATCGAGAGGTCATCCCTAAGGAGAGCCAGCTCTGCAATTTATCGCCTTATTTGGACGAATCTTCAGTAATCAGAGTGGGTGGTAGGATCCAAGCAGCCAGCTGGCTACCACTGGACGCCATACATCCAATTATACTGCCGCCAAAGCATCGCATCACGACGTTGATTGTCGCGTATCATCACTGTAAAATGAAGCACCAGAATGTAGAGGCAACGATTGGTGAAATAAGGCGTAAGTTTTGGATCGTCAACATAAGGCATGTTTTACGACGCGTGGTAAGTGAATGCATGGAATGCAGAGTCGCGCGCTCCAGGCCAGTGCAGCCAATTATGGGCCCTCTTCCTAAGGACAGACTAACGCCCTACGTCCGGCCGTTCAGCTACACTGGTCTGGACTACTTCGGTCCTCTAAAAGTTACGATCGGTCGACGTACTGAGAAGCGGTGGATAGCCCTTTTCACTTGCATCACAGTCCGCGCAATCCATTTAGAGGTAGCTTACGATTTGTCCACCGACGCATGTATCCTAGCTATCAGAAACTTTATCAATCGACGAGGCGTACCAGTGAAACTGAGGAGCGATAACGGTAAGAATTTTGTTGGCGCTGATCAAGAAGCGAAACGGTTTGATGAAGTGTTCGACAGCGAGCGTGTGAGTGACGAGTTATCATCGAAAGGCATTGAGTGGGCCTTTAATTGCCCACACAATCCAGCGGAAGGCGGTATATGGGAGCACATGGTACGTTGTGTGAAACGAGTGCTAAGCCATACATTGAAGGAAGTTGCTCCCCGCGAACATACCTTGCAAAGCGTAATCATTGAGGCGGAAAATATTGTGAACTCGAGGCCGCTCACTCATCTTCCGATCTCCGTCGACCAAGAGGAGCCACTTACTCCGAATCATTTTTTGTTGGGCTCACCTAACGCGATGCAGACACCTTGTATACAGGAAGCAGAAGAGAGAACGTGTGCATTGAGGAAGCAATGGAGGATTGCAAGGCAGCTGCGCGACAGGTTTTGGAAGCGTTGGGTAATGGAGTATTTGCCTACTCTGACAAGGCGGGCTAAGTGGTGCGTACCTTCGAAGGAGTTATGTGTGGATGATCTCGTCTTCATCTGTGATCCAAATATGCCGAGGCGACAGTGGTGCCGCGGTGTGGTTGAATGCGTGTATAGGGGTGCGGATGGCGAGATAAGGCGGGCGGATGTTAGAACGAGCACAGGAGTACTTCGACGTCCAGTTTCCAAGTTGGCCGTTTTGGACATAGATTGTGGTGAATCATAGCGATCCACGGGGGTGGGGATGTGACAAAACGACCATCTCTAACCGGTTTGATTTATATGTATGTATGCTCATCGCTATTTGTCAATTCCCTTTTGACTTATTTGCTGCACTTTCGATTTCAAAGTCATTAGTGTCGTGGATAAGCAAGAGGAAGGCGCAAACTGCGGTAAGCAATTAAAATTTGACTTGTAAAACATTTATGTAAAATTGATGTTATATTGAATGTAATTTCTTTGTTTTATACAGAAATAAATAGATGTACTAGTTGCTATAAATGCATTGATAAATGTTAATCTGCATTTGGAAAACTATTTGCACTATTCTATTTCATCGCCCCACACCACGACACTACATCTACAGTTTTACATCTGTTCACTATTTATTGATTTCCCTACAAGGACGCTACAGGTCTTCATACACATCTATATGTACATACATCCATGCATATCCATACGTATACCCCATAAACATTTTCCTTAATTCTCAACTTATGCAGTTGAGAACTAACATTGTCATATTTTGATCTGATGTTTATTGAGTATGTACATGCAAACTATTGCATATGAAGACAGCGGTAGACTTACAGCATTTGGCATACCCAGGTACACGAAGGTGATATTTTGCTTACCTTGGAAAAAGTTATAATTTATTTACGTTCTTTGGCGATACCAACGCGATACGATTTTGGTTTGTGGGCTGTATCGTATCGCTTCTGTTTGAGCATGGCTTAATCCCAATTACCGCTACAGTTAATCCGATTCAAATTTTACCCTGACAGACGGCAAATATTGCGGATTAACAAACCTGATGGAAGGTAGGCGCAGCGGCAAATTCAAAAACTTTTTTTTTATTTCCAAAGGTGGAGTGTAATGTCGAAATTAAAGTGAATTCACATCATGGTCAATAGGAATGGGCGAGTACAAAGAGAATTCAGCTTAAATCATGATCCAATAATTCTATATGGTCGTAGCGGCTAAAAGAGAATAGGCGATTACCGTTGAACGGCCGTAGAAAAGAATGTCAAAAACAGAAAAAACGCCAGCGAACATACAAGCGAACACACAAGCTATTTCCACGAATAACACGTGCAAGAGGGAAAAATCAAAACAAAAGACGATAATAACAAAATAGCCGTCTTCTGCTGCGTCCACCATTTTATTATTTCATCATGGTTTCAATCAAGGCGAAATATCATTTTGACATTACACTCTACCAATTACAATAACAAATACATTGAAAATTTCTGAATTCGCCTATGCGCCCACCTTCCTAAATCTTCTTTGGATTCTTCTTTTTCTGCACTTTAATTCACAATAGAGTCTTTTCGCCAGTGATGTCATTAGAAAATGCCCTAATCCGCTAAAATTTTGAGGACTAACTCAAGAGATATTCCGGATTACCTCCACTTAATTCTCAAGTTAATTCCGAATTAGCTGGATATTCCAGATTATCGCTGCCGTCTGTCAATGCTATTACAATGCCTAGTAAGCTGTCAAATTATCGTCATTTGTTTTGATTTTTCGCTCTTGCACGTGTTATTCGTGGAAAATAGGTTGTGTGTTCGCTTGTATGTTCGCTGGCGTTTTTTCTGTTTTTGACATTCTTAACTACAGCCGTTCAATGGTAATCGCCTATTCTCTTTTGGCTGATACGACAATATAGAATTATTTGGTCATGACCATGAATTAATGCTAGAGACACACATCGTAGTATAGTAGAAATATTGCGATCTATACCACATATGTGTCACTCTCATATTGTAGTTTAATTGAAAATTTTCATAGTAAAGCCAAATCATAATATTGATATTATAATATTCATACCACATGTGTGTCTGAGGCATAACAAACAACCAGATTGTGCATTATACGGTCCCGCTAGGCGTTCATCCAAAATTTGACCGAATCAGCTGATTTAGTGACGTAGTAACATAAATTCTCTTTCCCCCAGTTTCGTTTCCGGTTTTCTAATAACTAAAGATTGTGTGCGATAAATGTGAAATTTATATTTAAAAAACTATTTGAAATAAAGAAAGATGAAGTGCCGTGTATTTATTTGTGTAAATAATAGTTCAATAAAGGTATTTTTTGCCTGTTTGCAAATTTTCTTTCTCGTCTGTAACGTAGTTGATGACGTCATGTCAGTGCGCTGACTGCCATATTTCTTTCGGTTTTAGAAAAAAGTATCAGGTCCTCATACGTCATTTCCTTTTGCAATTGGCACAGCTGTTTGTTTGGTTGTTCGCGGCTTTATTGGTCCTGTTACGTAAGCAGTATTTGACATTTCCGCCTACTGGCATTACCGTCTCAATATATATACCGTGTGTTCAGTCATTATCAAGACCAAACTATACAGGTCCTCTTATGTGAAGCAAAATAGGTGATTACAGTTAGATGGCGTCTTTCAAGAATGTCAAAAGCAGAGAAAACGCGAGCGAACAGACAACCGAACACACAAGCTATTTCCACGAAAAACACGTGCAAGAATGCAAAATCAAAACAAAAGACAATAAGGTTGTTCTCTCTCTGTGATTTTGGCCTGGCAAATTTGCCGAGATGACATAAGTGTGATAAATTTGCCGAGCACAACAACAAAATACACGTCTTGTCAAATTTGGAGCTTCGGCAAATTTCTCATACCCCAACCCGTGATATGTGATATCATGAGAAAAATATCACGGGAAATGCAACCATGTTATTACATTCACAATGGTCTTCTATGAGAAGTGAGTTTCAATTTATGTTTCTAGTTCTTTTTTTTAAGTATTTTAATTTATTCAGATAAAAAATTAATTAATTCGAAATTGAAGCAAGCAAAGCAAAGCGACAACAGTTGTATAAAGAGTGGAAAGAATATGACTAACATGCTAGTTCACAATGAAGTCAGTTAGAATTTTATTTTCTTAAAGGTGCGCTCTCTCTGTTTGGCAAATTTCTCAAGATATCATGATATCTCGGCAAAAATATTAGACACAGAGAACAACCTTAATAGTTTGACATAAGCTACAAACTCGCGTAAGAAGAGCTATCCTCCCTTGCATGGACCTTCTATAGTTAGGTTATGGTCATTATTAGTGATAAGAGTTGAACCGATTATATTCGTCACCATGATTTAACAAATAACCAGATTATGAATTCAGCGGTCCCGCTAGGCGTTCATCCAAGATTTGACAGAATCAGCCGATTTAGTGACGTATTAACATAAATTCTCTTTCACCCAGTTTCGTTTCCGGTTTTCTAATAACTGAAGATTGTGTGCGATAAATGTGATATTTATATTAAAAAAACTATTTTAAATAAAGAAAGATGAAGTGCCGCGTATTTATTTGTGTAAATAATAGTTCAATAAAGGTATTTTTTGCCTGTTTGCAAATTTTCTTTCTCGCCGATAACGTAGCTGATGACGTACTAACCAAAATGAACCCAGTCTCACGGATGAATATTTTGCTAAATATCGCTGAGTGCACAAATTTCTTTATTTGAATCATGGAATAAATACGCGGCACTTAATTTTTCTTTATTTAAAATAGCTTTTTAATATAAACTAGTATCGCCGGTGGTCGAAATTCGACCAAGCAATTTATTTTTTCAACTTTGTATTGGTACAAAAATTATTCCTTTTCGCGGAGATAAGCAACACTTTCCAAATTCCAGTTGTACCGCAACACTGATTTGCCCTTTTGATCACGGTCCGACGTGAAATCATGGTCAAAATCAAGGCAGATCTAGTAAGGTAGGCCCGGTGGTGAGCGCTTTTAAATTAAAGCGACTCTTCAACTGTGTTTACGATATTTGTAAACACGTTTATTTAGAAATTTATAAAGAAAGTTATAAAGAAATTAAATAATTTATAGAAAAAATTATATGCCTATGCACTGCTCCTGAACCATACGAACACATCCATATTAATTTTATGTGGATATGAGTATGTTAAATGTGCAAAACAGCCTGGCAATTGTTTGTATGGGAAAAATGTTAGCCTATTAATATATAGATTAATATATAGATAGTGGGCACATTTGCCAACGAAGCAAAAACGAAGTAAATCAAAAATGGTACAAAACTAAAAACTTTATTTATTAATTATAAAGAAATTAAATAATTTATAGAAAAAATTATATGCCTATGCACTGCTCCTGACCCATACGAACACATCCATATCAATTTTATGTGGATATGAGTATGTTAAATGTGCTAAACAGCCTGGCAATTGTTTGTATGGGAAAAATGTTAGCCTATTAATATATAGATTAATATATAGATAGTGGGCACATTTGCCAACGAAGCAAAAACGAAGTAAATCAAAAATGGTACAAAACTAAAAACTTTATTTATTAATTATAAAGAAATTAAATAATTTATAGAAAAAATTATATGCCTATGCACTGCTCCTGACCCATACGAACACATCCATATCAATTTTATGTGGATATGAGTATGTTAAATGTGCAAAACAGCCTGGCAATTGTTTGTATGGGAAAAATGTTAGCCTATTAATATATAGATTAATATATAGATAGTGGGCACATTTGCCAACGAAGTAAATCAAAAATGGTACAAAACTAAAAACTTTATTTATTAATTATAAAGAAATTAAATAATTTATAGAAAAAATTATATGCCTATGCACTGCTCCTGACCCATACGAACACATCCATATCAATTTTATGTGGATATGAGTATGTTAAATGTGCTAAACAGCCTGGCAATTGTTTGTATGGGAAAAATGTTAGCCTATTAATATATAGATAGTGGGCACATTTGCCAACGAAGCAAAAACGAAGTAAATCAAAAATGGTACAAAACTAAAAACTTTATTTATTAATATAAAGAAATTAAATAATTTATAGAAAAAATTATATGCCTATGCACTGCTCCTGACCCATACGAACACATCCATATCAATTTTATGTGGATATGAGTATGTTAAATGTGCTAAACAGCCTGGCAATTGTTTGTATGGGAAAAATGTTAGCCTATTAATATATAGATTTCACATTTATCTCACACAATCTTTAGTTATTAGAAAACCGGAAACGAAACTGGGTGAAAGAGAATTTATGTTACTACGTCACTAAATCAGCTGATTCTGTCAAATTTTGGATGAACGCATAGCGGAACCGCTGAATACACAATCTTCTTTATTTGAATCATGATTTGAATCATGGTTTGACATATCGTCGACAATTTTCGGTAGTTATGGGACTTTTCTTAAAAAACTTCACAAAATCGATAACAATATTAGGCCTTATCTAGACGCTACACTTTATGAAAACATTAGGGCGAATACATATGATGGACTTTCGATGCGGCAACAACGTCACTAAATCAGCTGATTCTGTCAAATTAACGCATAGCGGGACCGCTGAAAGTACAATCTATTATTTGTTGATTCATGAACAGCAAAAGATTGTGCCTCAGCCCCTATTCAGAAAAATATTCATCCGTAAGACTGGGTTCATTTTGGCTATTACCTACGTCATCAACTGCGTTATCGACGAAAAAGAAACTTTGCAAACATACAAAAAATACCTTTATTGAACTACTATTCACACAAATAAATACGCGGCACTTCATTGTTCTTTATTTAAAATAGTTATTTAATATAAATTTTATATTTATCGCACACAATCTTCAGCTTTTAGATAACCGGAAACGAAACTGGGTGAAAGGGAATTTATGTTACTACGTCACTAAACCAGCTGATTCTGTCAAATTTTGGATGAACGCATAGCGGTACCGCTGAGTGCACAATCTTCTAAGAAGGATATCGCAGTAGATAAGCTGATTGGAATTGTGTATGTATACCAAAAAGTGCGAATGTCAGACAAAACCAATTGGGAAAAATTTCAGCTTGTAATTCATTTCTCTCCTCTTTCACATTGACATTTTTAAAGAAAACACACACATAAAAACGGAAGTAATATAACCTCTATTTGGGTAACCCTTTTCTGACGTTTTCTCTGCTTTTGACATTTGCGAAAACGGCCGTCGAACTGTAATCACCTATTCTCCTTCACATAAGACGACCTGTATAGATTGGTCTTGCATGAAAGGGACCAAATTTGGTCCAAAATGGCACAATCTGGTATCCGTATGAATTTTGACAGTTTCGTTTTGACAATCGATTTACCCATTTTTATTGTACGTCATTTGCAGCTCCAAAATACTGTGGTTCAATTCACTATTTTGAAAGTGTATTAAAAGCTAATAAAAAATATTCAAGCCAAAATGTTGGGTCGCACAAGCCTATTAGCTCGCAACATTACCCAATCATTGGTCAGGCATCACAGCCATGGCGGTATTCCCGGTGAGGTATGTAATCGAAAGCGAAGAATGTAAAATGTGGACGTTGTTGCATAACTTGGAAAATGGTATAAAAATGCATTTTTTTCATAGAATCTGCCTTTTGGAATTGATAATCGTTACAAATTGACCGCTTACTTTGTGCTTTTCTTTGGATCTGGATTGGCTTTGCCCTTCTTGATTGTTCGGCATCAGCTTCTCAAGCAATAAGACCATAATGTAAGGGAAAGATGTATGTACATACCTACATTCATATTATGAACTTGCAATAAATTTTCCCTTCTTTTCAGTGGTTGGAAATTTGGCTTAATATAAGCTTAGTGGTGGAGGAAGTGTGCTCTTATTGATGATTTCGTATACTGTATTCTGATTTAAATAAAGTACTGATTGTAAAATCGAATCATAAAATAGTGTATGTCTTCATAACATGGAACCATATTTAGAGAAATGTAGAGTTGCCTGAAAAGTATTAGAGGGATCTAAGGTGAAACAGCTGTCGCTATATCCAAGCTTCAAAGAATTTTTTTCTAGTTTCAAAAGAAGTTGTTTGAGGGAACATGCGTTTATACATAGTTGGCTTAATATGGGAGGAATCTACGCTGCCTAAAGTACCATACAAATCGACGTCCGATCGTTTTTCTTGTCAAATCTTAATTTTTGAAATAGAAAGCAAGGATATTAAAACAAACTCAATATTATTTAACATATTTCATTAAACAAATCGTGAAATCCAAAGACGATCTCAGCAACTGGGTTAAAATGGGCACACTTCGTTGTGGGGTGAGACAAATTTATCCAAGTATTGTACGTAATGGTAATCACGACTTAGTTGTGTCGGTGAGGTAAGTTCAGTGGCTGTAATAAACATATTTTTATCGCATAAGAATTTTCCGATGAACTTGCATGCTAGTAAGGGAAGAATAACTTCGATTATGACATTATTCTTTGGCAGTGGTCTGGCTGCGCCGTGGCTAGTTATATGGCGGTCATTGGTCAAAGGCAAATGGCAAGTACATTAGTGTATCAGCGCTAGCAAGAATATATGTATGTAGGTACATAAATATTAAATGAAAATTAATACACATTTTATAGTACAAATTGGTTTTACTATTAAGTTTCAGCGTCATGCGCATATAAAATATTTAGATTAATAAAAGTGCTATTTTTTAAATTTTCTAGGAAATTATGAACTAAAATTTTATCACAATTCATCTTTATCATCGAAATCGTACTCTTCTTGTGTGGGCGAATAGGGACAGTAATTCGTATGCAGTCCACAAATTTGTGAATCCAAATCGTCGGGGAGTGTTGGCTCTTGGAAAGCTTTAAGAAAAGCCAATTCGGAGTCATCTAATATTTCTAGGCACTTTGTTTTGAAAACAAAAATAGTTAATAATTTTTTTTAAATATTTTTTAATTTAAATATATACAGATGATGAAATTGCAGTGCTTATTAGGGTGGAGCGAGTTGGTGCTTTTTTAAATCATTGGGCCGTATTAATAAAACCCAAGCAAATGCTTTTACTGAAGATTTCGGAAATTTGACATTAATTTGTATGCAATAAATTTCAAAATTTGAGTAAAAGGTCTGAAATATTAAGCAAAAGAAAATGCTTGGCTTTTATCAATATGACCCATTATTGGCATACCTGCAGAAAGTTGCCTTTCTAGCACAGAAGCTTGCAAAATATTATTGGCCTAGTCCTTTATTTAGAGGTGCCCCAATTCCATTAAAAGATGGACAAAATGCTGCAGATGCATAAAATTCATTAGCTACATAAAATTAATTTGCTAATTTCTCATAAACAATCTCACTGATTTAAACATTTTCCATCGAACAATTACGAATATTTTTTTTTTAAATTAGCACCTCTTAATAAAGGACTAGCGCAATAATATTTTGCAGGCTAACTTCTGTGCTAGAAAGGCAACTTTCTGCAGGTATGCCAATAATGAAAAAAGCCCCAACACGTTCCATCCTATTGCTTATACTTACATAGTGGCCAACGCTTTTATTCAAATCGCCATCTTGCACAAAGTCCACCTTCGATGCCTCTGGATTCATGTGACCATCGACAATCATTTTGAGTAGTGTGAATTTGCCGTTGTTTTTATAAGTCGCCTTAACATAGTCATCCATTTTATCACCTGTTAATATGTGTGTAATATTATCTTTAAATTTCAAATATTTTTTCCACTCACAAATTTTTTCCATCAACTCAGTTAAGTACATCTCCGATTTGATTAGCTTTACAGTTTTACTTATTGAGTTCCCTTTGGCATCTATGCGAAAGCCACCCACGTCAGCTATTTTATTTGGATCTACTTTGGCAATGGCCGCTTCCATTTCGCGCACCGTTGCTTTACAAACTATGTACATATACATACATAAAAAGAAAAAAGGAAGAAAATTTAAGAAATTCTTTTGTTAATAAAAGACAGAGAAAAATATCTAGTATCGTAATTACCATAGCATTTGACCTCATCCGAAGTGAATCCTGTGGCAAAAGACCAAAGCACCAAGAAGAATGCCGAATATGCCAATATATTAGAATTCATTTGTTATGATTTTTGCTTACTTCGTTTTACGGTAGTTAAGTGATTAATGTTTTATACTAAGTGTAATTCTTAAATATGAACAGAATATCTGCAAAATCTACCCAAATACCACATAACAACAAGCTAAATGTTTATTCCACGTTTCCCTATTTCATTGGCCTTTTATCGTTAGTGGTTGTTATAAAATCCATAAAATCGAAAAAAAAACTGAAACGACAATACTCGATATTTTATTGAATCGAAATCGCTATTCCGTATAATGGTTTAAGCCCGTCTCCACATAACTTGTTTCACCAACAAAACATGTAGCAAAACATCTCGCTCAATAACCCGTCTCCACGTGGCTAATCGTGATTCAGTTGGACATTTCTCTTTCTTGTTCTTCTTAAATGTTTGTATGTTTGCTTATTTTTGCGTCTTTGTTTTGGCCTGTGTGAGATTTCGATAGATTTTCGATACAAAATTAGAGAAGACATCGATATCATCGAGGTTGGCAAGATGATTCAGAATGAAACAGTGTTTCAATCTTCACTCGCTCTCAGAAATTTGTATGGAAATTGGCAAGTTTCGGCACTGGTTTCCGTGTCGAAACAAGATAGAGAGAGAAAATGCAGAAAAAAAGAGCGAAACACGTTATGTGGAGACATGGTATTAAGCACATTCGAACCGGAAACGACAAGCAGCAGAACAGTGTTTTACTAAAACCAAATAAAACTAGAGCAAACATATATTGAATTCAAGTGTATGTATAATATAAATAAGCTATAATTTAATGGACTTAAAATTTAATTATCAGATATTTGACAACCAAGTTTTCTTCCGGTATCCCAGAATCTAAATCATTTCCATTAGTTAAATTGAGCGCTGAGATCATCGAACTGCACGTATCAATTTTGCAAGCGGTTTGTAACCGTGGACTTAAATAGTGAGTTTTGAAAATAATCTTTCTGCTGATGCACTGCTACACAGTGGGCTGAAATTGACAAGTAGGGTCATAGGACTTCAATTGTATAATTTCATATTCTATGATATTTTGCCATAATTTTTAGTAATATAACTTTTTTCGTAAAGCCTTGTTTTAAGAAGTTATCAGGCTTTTAGTAATAGATTTAGGGCCGTTTACTCAACCTCTGATTAATGCTAACCGGAGGATAAAGGGCCGGTTAACTTATGGACTGCATTATCGACAACATGATAAATATATGATTTGATGGAGTCGATAATGATGTTTAACCGGACTTTTACCGTTTACTCAACCTCTGATTAACGCTAACCGGAAGGTCTGGTTAAGTTACGAACTGCATTATCGACCACATGCTAAATGTATGGTTGGATGAAGTCGATAATGATGTTTAACCGGACTTTAACCGTGGTGCGTTTATTTGTATGCGATTGTTTAAACCTTCTCAGATCCTCCCTCCGGCCCCAGAATATGAAAATAGGTTGTTTTATAGTAAATAAAATGAAAAAAAATCACTTTTCTAAAAACTAGATGGAGCTACACCAAAAACCGCGCAATTTTCAAGAATTCAAGGTATGTTTAGTTTTATGTATGCAATAAGTTGAGATTTTGCACAAGATAAAAAACTGTTATCTAGTCGTACGTAATATTAACCGCTTAAACCAGGGATGGGCGCCGCAAGGCACATAAACGCAGCAGAGGGGCGATCATGGGCTTTCGTGGGCACTGCATAATTTCCGGGGAAAGGGGAGCTAAGGCGATATCGAAGTTGATATACACTCCGCCTTAAGTGATGTTCATCGCACAGCGCACTGTAGAACTGTAGGCAAGCTTTGAGATGGGATTTTGGGAAATTCACCAAAATTGGTTCCATTGACAGAAAAGGCTTGCCGGCGCAGCCAAAATATGTGAAAAAAATATTTTAAGATCGTGGTATAGTTGTACAATAAGTAGTTATATCAAAGTGCACTCTTTAAAACAGATTGAGAAAGTGTTTTTAAGTGATCAACGAAGGATAGCTGAAGTTTACAGTTAGTTTTGTTTTCTTTCCAAGCTCTAAAGTTTTGTAGAGCAATTCAAATGCAACTCTGTGCTGCTACTGTCCACTATATTCACCTAAATGGGTTCCGTCATTTTTTCTTTTTCACCTAACCTTGCCTACAGGTCTACAGTGGCACAGCGCGTACGGAAACACTAAAAATGAAAACCACATTGTTTTATATAGAGAGAGGAATTCACCAATAATAAAATGTGCAGTATTGCCGCTAAAAAATTTCGAAAAGTGGCCGAAAAAAGTAAAAAAAAGTGCTTCCCAAATTTTTTTTAGCTAGAAACACATTTTTATATATTTTTGTGGTTTATTTAATGCTTAAAGCAAGTTTGTACCCTTGGTCTTAAATAGTGAAAGTTTTGAAAATAATCTTTCTGCTGATGCACTGCTGGCAGCGTTAACATATTTGCAACAAATTCACAACTAGTTCTCATTTAAGTTGTTTTTCATTCCCCCACGTTGTGCGAAAACTCTTCTATTTCGGTTTGTTAAAACAATTTTCTTGCATTCTAAAAACTTTTACTCCCAAATAACTTTTTCGGGGTTTTCCTTCGCAGCGGAGAATTGCTAATGAAAAGTGGAAAGGTAACAAAGAGGCTTTTTTATGTGAATTTTATATGAGCTATTGGCCAGTTTTTAATTAAGAAAAATTTAAAAAAATTTTTTGGTAGAGGTTATGGATCCATTTCGGAGACCACCACATCCCCTCATCAGACTTCTTCAGGCGGCCTCAACCGAGGATCGAACTTAAGTTGTTTCGATTGGTAAGCCAATAGCATCCCATTGAGCTACCACCGCCGTCAGCTTTGTTTTGCTTAATTCTCAATTTTCCTTTTATTACAATTTACATACCAACAACAGTAGCAGAAAACGGCCATGTAAAAACAAACGTAAAAAAGCTTTTTTTATATTTAAGAAAAAAACTAAAAAATATTTATTACATTATAGGTTTGAAAGTAAAAAAGGACCAAAGTGGCCCAAATGTTTAAAAAGGTTCAAATATTGCATATTTTCAAAAAGTTGGGTTCCGGTAGCCTGGCTCTTAAAAAAGGTTCAAATTGTCACTTTAGTGGCCTCAGCGGCAATTCTGTACAATCGCTAATTTTGCAGTTTCTTTCTCGCTATTGCTTTCGAACTCCGAAGCCATTTACTTCATTAGTGTCATAATTTAAAAAAACCAATTTATGTCTTCTTCGCTATATATGGAAGTAAGCTACTATACTAAAGCAACAATATTTTTTAAATAAAGCCCTTAATTTTTATCTATGACCATAAAATTTCATAACAAATAAATAACACTGATTCTCACAACTAAGTATCGATTCAGAAAATTGTGTTGTGTCGTTATTGAAGCAAGTGTGCTTTGTTCTTTTGGCATGTACATTAAGGTGGAGTGAAAACATATGGAGCTTTTTTTTGTTTTTTTTTTTGAACGTACCAATGAAAAGTTGCCTTAATGAACCCCACAAAATTTTATGGCCATAGGATGACATTTTGAACTGCCCCCAGCCCCGCAAAAGTTGAAAGCACGATCTGTTACAAATATGAAATTTTGAAAATTATAAAAGCAAAAAACCAAGTATGAGGATTGATAAACATGGCTAAGCTGAGTATTAAAGTGAATTTTTTTTTGGAAACAACAACAACAAAAGTTATTAAAGGTCAAAGTTTATATTATGCATTCTTTAAATTGCAATTACTTAAAAACTACTGAACCGATTTCGAATATTTTTATACCATTCGATAGGTATTTTGATTCCCTTTAATTTCATATACATTTTACAGTGCATTCCATAACACCCCCCAGCGGGGGTCAACCCCCTTTTACCCACCTTACTTTTCATATATAAAATGTGTACCAAATTTAAGGGAAAATACATGCGAGTAGGTCAATAAAATTTTACAGGCTTATTTCTGGGATAGGAAGGTGCCGTTCTGGCTTTGGAACAAATTGAATTTCCAAAAAAAAAAAATTGGCCCCACCTTAATGTACATATGTATATATATATATGCTCTCTTGTTCTCAATACCGAATATGCATTAGCGCGCTCAATATTGGTTGATATTGGTTGCCACTATCCTAAGAAAATGTTGATAATAATTCCCAACAAAATAACCAAAAAATTACAAACAGACTAACAAATTATCGCCTTCATAATTCGAATGATAAAAGAAAATTAAAAGAAGTACACCTGCTTTGGTTTATAAAAAAAAATTATCTGAAACGTAAATCACATCTATGAATGAATTTTGTTTGTAGTTCGTTTGATTTTTCTTTGGTCATAGCTTTAGTAGAAATTAAAAAAAAAACATTTTTAACATTAACAAATTAAGTATACCTTAGAATAATTTTATCACATTGAAAAAGAAAAATACTAAAATCATTTGATAGTTACCAAATTACCAACCGCAAAAAACTACCTATTTTGGAATTATTTACCAAGTGTGGCAACCATATGCTCAGTTTGAGTTCGTCCTTCTCCCCACCAGCTGGTACATTTACCTATTTCACCATCCTCATGCAATGAGCCGACGCGACCCGTACGGGTAAATACCCATATGGGCTCAATCGCCCATGGCTGGCTTAAACGAATGGCGTATTCAGTTTTTTGGTACACTACTCAGGGAAGGTAATATCGTGGCCTAAAGTGAACATTTTGTTTTCTTTCTCACGAATCTTCAACTTCATGTCCTATATTCTTCCTAATAGCTTAAAATTTTTTTTTAAATTTAATTACACATGAGGCTGCAGGTTTCAAAAATACATTCAGATTAAAAATCTAACAATATTTGGATGAGCTCTTGAAATTTAAGTGAAGCAATATTTTTGTTTTTGTAATCTTTTTTTTCATCAGGATGTCTTCGAGATATTTTCAGTTAAATGTTTGTTTATAAAGCACTTACGTATCTACAGCTTCGAGATTTTTGTTCACAAAGCTTTCCACTAATTGCACTTTGAAAAATACATATTTTATTAAGATTTATGCACATTTTAATTATTGCGTCCGTACTTTGTTTTCGCATTATAACTTGGCACTGCACATTTCGATAATAACGTTTTGTTGTTTGTGCTACTAATATCGCTAGCACCGAAATGCACTGAGCACATCAACGGGTTCTTTGGAAGATAAACTTCCTCTATTTGGCACGCTTGAAGCCATTGATTCCTTATAAACGGAATTGCTGGAAACCTAAAAAACTTCACCGCTGAGCCTTTGCAAAAGTGCACGGTATTTTCGCACCCCCTGAAGAGGCAGCTCATTTTTCAAATCTTTTTTCACAAATTACGCGTATGAAAGTAAATTTGTTTATTTATTAATTTTGTACAAATCACACAGCTTTCGACGCAATTGTTTTTTTAAATTAATTTATTTTCACAAACTTCAGATTTCGGCCCAAAAAAATATTTGCTGCTGTTTACTCTGGTAGCATGATTTCAATGAAATGTCATAAATTCAATAAAAGTCAAATGGCTAAGATGGCTGCCTACGTCAATGAGTGATTTTACCTTCTATTTTTCTACCATGCTTTAGGCAACATGTTGAGCTTCCGATTTTGATATATGTACACAAATATAAATATTATTTATGAATTTTGGAATGTAATAAAAATGTCTCAAAGCCGCGAAATTATTGGCGATTACGTTGGGGATAATTAAAATAATAATTTGCTTATTTAATGTATCAGCTCGTTCAGAAGGCGCAAATTTTATCACTTTCCGATTAGTGATATCTACACAACAGTTGTGCTCAACCTTTGCGCCTTCTGAACATAACCATTGTAAGTCATACGAGTTACACCAAGATTCTAGTGATGATGATATGAAGGAGTACATATATAGAAATTTAAATTAACGTTAAATTAAACAAATGGAGAATAATTTGTAAATTCCTTACCTCTTTTATGTTCAAATGTACATGCATGTATTTATTTATGTTTCTATGTATTTATGTATGTATATTTCAAGTTGACTAATATCATTGACAGACGGCAGCCGCTACACTTAATCTGATCCAAATTTTGGCCTGACAGACGGCAAATATTGCGGATTAACAAACCAGCTGATGGAAGGTAGGCGCAGCGGCAAATTCAAAAACTTTTTTCTTATTCCCAAAGGTGGAGTGTAGTGTTAAAATTAAAGCGAATTCACGTCATGGTCAATGGGAATGGGCGAGACCAAAGAGAATTCAGTTTCAATCAAGGCAAAATATCATTTTGACATTACACTCTACCAATTACAATAACAAATACATTGAAAATTTCTGAATTCGCCTATGCGCCTACCTTCCTAAATCTTCTTTGGATTCTTCTATTTCTTCAATTTAATTCACAATAGAGACTTTTCGCCAGGGATGTCATTAGAAAATGCTCTAATCCGCTAAAATTTTGGGGACTAACTCAAGATATATTCCGGATTACCTCCACTTAATTCTCAAGTTAATTCCGAATTAGCTGGATATTCCAGATTATCGCTGTCGTCTGTCAATGCTATAACTAAGGTATTGATTTGTGATATATAGACCGCTGTGGTGCAGTGGGTAGAGTGCTCGCCTGCTATACCAGAGGTCTCGGGTTCAAACCCCAGTCCGAGCAAATACCAAAAAACTTTTTCTAATTAGTAAAAATCCAATTATTGGGGTTTTTAAGAGCAGCGGTCACCTCTCGGCTCCGGGTGTATTTCTGCCATGAAAAAGCTTCCCACAAAAAAAATGCATTCGCCTTTCGGAGCCGGCACACCTCGAATTGGGAGAGAAGCTCGGCCATAAAACTCGTCAGAGTTATAATAGCGCCATTGTATTATATATTATATTATTATACATATGTATATAGAATTAAATAATATACGAGCTGCAGAACTTAACCATACAGGAAGCATTTTATACCACAAGAGTGTTTAATGCCGGAATCGCAATTTGGCGTTAGGTCGGTCGCGCGTTGATCGTACCTCAAAGCCGCTTCACATTGACATTCGATATTAGATGTTGGATTGTAAACATGTTCACTGCCACTAATATATTTTGTTGAATTTTTTCATAAATTTTATAATTTTACATAAAAAAAAAAAAAAAATTTTAATTTATTAATGTCAAACGCCCGACTTAGTAGAGAAATATTCAACTCAGGCGTTATACAGGGTTGCAATGAACATACGATATTACAAAAATTTTACGATCAAACGCTTGAGGTCACAATGCGATTTGCTCCATATATTTCCATACATTTCTACTCACTTGTCAGAAGCGCGACCGACCGAACGCCAAATTGCGATTCAGGCATAACTGCTGGCGTACGCCGACATCAATTGCACTAACACTCGCGCCGTATGTTCTGCCTTCTCCAAGCTGGACAAAGAGGTTAAGAAAATGCGTTTGGCGGTTAACGAGGACAATACAAAGTACTTCCTGTCATCACACAAAGAAACAGCACGCCTTAGCAGCCACGTCACTGTTGACAGCTCCAAATTCGAAACTGTTAAGGATTTCGTCTATTCGGGAACCACCATTAATAGCAAGAATGATGTCAGCACAGAAATCCAACGAAGAATCACTCTTGCCAATAAATGCTACTTTGGACTAAGTAGGCAACTGAAAAGTAAAGAGTATTCGAGAGGAAAGTTCTTAGGAAGATTTATGAACCTTTGCGCGTTGGCGTGGGCGAGTATCGACGGAGATCGCGGCTGCGTTGGGCAGGTCACGTCGTAAGAATGGATGAAGGCGCTCCGGCCAAGAAAGTATTTCTATCGAAACCCGCTGAACGCAAAAGAAAAGGAAGCCTCCACTGCGTTAGGAAAATCAGGTGGACAGCGATGCTGCCTCTCTAGGTGTTCCCAAGTGGCGCCATGCTGCACGAAACAAAAGCAATTGGCGCGCTCTGTTGAGCTCAACAGTTGCGGAACAGCTTTGTCTTAGAAACTCACCCAATATGAATCGCGATCCAAGGATTTCATCAATATATATTGACCGTCTGACATATGCCAAATGCAACGAGTACTCGTTCCCAGCGTTGCCACTTCGGTTACTTTTTACCAAAATCGGGTACAATTTTTTCGTTTGGTTACGTGGTTACTTTCGACCGATTTTGCTTATAGGGCCCTTACACGATCAAATATTTGATCAAATCGTGTATCTGTGGTAGTAAAATTGTCTATGTGTTTTTCACACGTACGTGTTTGATGCCGATTTGACCGAAATCAAAAATTTTTGTTTTCCATCAAATTGGATGGCTATTTGACGTGCGTTGTGGATGCGTGTAAGGTGCTGTTTGATCAAATTTCAGTGCCAAATTAGCATTTGACGTGTGTTGCAACCATTTGATCAAATTTCAAATGTAAATAAACGTGTGTTGCATTATATGCTAACGCAATATATGCAATGCAATCGTCAGTGTCACTCATTTTGTGCTCCAAAATTTAATTCTATAAACAAATTAAAAGAAATATCAGCATTAATACGTGATAAAATATCTATTGTAAAGAATAGAAAGCTAGAATGAAATTTGATAGGCTATTTGATGAGCTATTTGACAACGATTTGATCAAATTACACAGACACGAGATTTGATCAAATGATTTGATCGTGTAAGGGCCCTATTACCTTCAAGATCCATGTATTGAGTACACCATGGTTACATTCAATTTTTAGGAATACGCTTTTAATTTTTTCAAACTATAAAATATTTGTTATCCAAAGTGTTTCGTTGTATTTTTTGTAATCAAATTCCAAACAATTTATTGTTGGGGGTAAATGGAAAAAGAAACATCTATTTCCAGCGAATGTTGAGTGTTAGGGCCTTTTCACATTACTCGGTACGACATCGGATCGACATTTTTTGCTCGGTATTTTCAGCTTACCGAAACGATTTCGCGTTGCTGTGTTTTTCACACTTGTGGGAATACTTTCGGTGCCTAATCGGCAGAAAATAGGAAAACAAACATCGAAATTTGCAAAACAAAATTTTTAACTTCAACAAATCACTCAATAATAACAATAATGTCTTCTAGCGAAGACGAGGACATTATAACTTGCTACATTTATTACCGAAACAAGTTTTTTACTGACTTTGTTGTTCTTCTTTTATCACGCCGGAAAAATGTATGCAGTAATTCCTCAAATTTTACTGACCGGTCTTACCGCGTTGCGGTATACCGAAATTAATCCGCTCCGATTTCATGTATGCAACACTAATGTGAAAGTGCCAATTGAAATACATGTGGTCAGTAAGGTTTCAGTATACTTTCGGTAAAAACCAAAAATGTCGATCCGATACCGCACCGAGTAATGTGAAAGCGCTCTAAAGATGTTTCAGAAAAATGAATAAGGCAAAAGTGGGAAAAATTCAACAGCTTTCACATGGTCTCAGTGGTCGAGCATGTAAAAGCGTTCCCACATTGCGGCTGAAGATGGAATGTACCACGGGTTCGATCCTCGTGCTGAGCATCCACTTCCGAAAACGGTGCTAATTATCAAAAATGGTTTTTAGTGAAATAGCTATACTCAACCTTCGCTGGAAATAGTTGTTGAAATTTTTCCATTTACCCTCAACAATAAAAAATTAAATTAAATAATTTTCGTGCTAAGCACTAAAAAGCTTTTAAGTCCAAATAATTTATTTGACAGGAGCCAGCGACCACATTAGAAATAAATCTATTCTGTCGAATTTTCGTCGGGCGATATTCTGGCCGTTATTTTAAATGTTGATAGAACGCTACGACGCACACTGGGGATTTTGCGGAAAAAAGTCGAATTGTCAACATACTCTTCAGGCAATATGCAGTGATATTTTGGAATTTAGACTAAATGGTACAACCAAATCAAAAAGAATTACTCCGATCTGACTGCTAGTTTTTTTTTTATAGCCGTCTCAAACTCAGTACTTGTATGTTTTACCGAACCAACTTAATTTAAACCTAAGAATTTCAAAACGAATAATCTTTTATTATGTGAGCTAACGTTTTTCTTTTTATTTTTTATTTAAAGTAGGATATTTCAGTCTACTAAAATTGAAAAAATAAACTCTGCAGAGACTTAAGTTTTTTTTTTTGTTTATTTTTATGAACATATAACAAAAATCCCTTTTTTCTCCAAACATTTGGACCTGTAATTTTAGCGCCACTTGCCTCCAGTTGGAAGTCACTACTAATACATTGTTTCATATCTGTTTTTACATTTTTAATCAATTTCAAGTGCCCCCAGGTGCCCCCTTTCAATTTATTGTATTATACAGTACAACATTTTTCAGCTAATTGATTCGCGACTCAATTCTGATAAGGCTCTTTTGTTTAACATAACTCAAGAACCACTAGTCGGATTTTGTTTAAACAAATTTATAAAAATCAAGAATTACAAGTAATTTCATCTGTTTATATAACGTTTCGCTATATAGGCAACAGTTTCCCAGTTATAAATAAATGTATGGAGAAAAAAAAATATTTTTTGCCTAAAAATAATTTTTTTTTTTTTTTAATTCATAAAAAATCGAAAACGGTAAAAAAGTTCAAAGTCCTATTATTTTCACGTAAAGTCGCATAACCTATGAACAAAATGATACATAAATCAAGAAAATCGATGAACGCGTTTCGCTTTTATTCACAATTAAGTACAGGTATGGATTAAAAATTATTTTTATTTTTTACTATAGGTCCAAGGGAGGTACCCCTAGGGAGTGGCCGATTTCAATTATTTTTTGTACCGTCAATGCCCTTTATGAGGGTAACTGATATGCGAAGTTTCGTAAAGATATCTAACTTTTTTGAGCGGAAATTAAAATTTGTATTTAAATTTTTTTTTAATTTTTTACTATAGGTCCAAGGGAGGTACCCCTAGGGAGTGGCCGATTTCAACAATTTTTGGAAATTTTCTTAACTAGCTCATATATAACCTGTCTGCAAAATTTCAAAGCCCTACCACAACTCCTTCTATTTTTTTCCGCTGAATGTATGGAAGCTTCCCCACTGTGCGACGGGGTGATTTTTCACTCGACGTTGGATCCGTTTAAGAGCCTATACACACTTGCGACTCAATCGATTTAGTCGAATGTTGATTTGCATGGGAATGTATGGAAGCATTCACACTACATTCAATTAGTTGTACAACTGAAACAGTTGGATTTGCAGCCCAATTTCATTCCAACTGAAACAGTTGTACAACTGCTTGATCAGCAAGGCGCCCTTCTACGTATTCACACTTGAGACAATTTAGTCGAACGACTACAACAACAACAGTGATATTCGTAGTGGAAAGAGTTGCCATGCTGACAGCACTACTTTTATTTCACTTTTGGTAAATTGTAGAGATTGAATATTTCAATTAATATTTTCAAAATGTTTAAAAACAAAAGGTTCGTTTCTTATTAACTACACCATTTCCAGATGGATTTTAGAAAGCGTTAACTGGATTTTAGAAAGGGGAAATTGGATTTTAGAAATGTCAATTGGATTTTAGAAAGCGTTAAAAGGATTTTAGAAAACAAAATTGGATTTTTGAAAGCGTGAATTGGATTTCAGAATGTGCGTTTAAAATAAATTTTACACAGAATTTTTCGAATAGAAATTCTTTATTGCGTATGAAAGTATAAATTAATAATTATTATTTCTAAAGTCAAATTTCCCTTTTCTAAAATCAAATCGAAATTTCTAAAATCCAATTTTCCCTTTCTAAAATCCATTTGGCTATTCTAATATCTAATTTCCCCTTTCTAAAATCCAATTGACATTTCTAAAATCCAATTTCCCCTTTCTAAAATCCAATTGACATTTCTAAGATCCAATTTCCCCTTTCTAAAATCCAGTTGACGCTTTCTAAAATCCATCTGGAAATGGTGTAGTTATAGACAAGAATTATCTAACTAAGGATATTTACTTCCGTTTTCATATGTTTCTTGATATTGTTGTTCTCTTCAAATGTCATTAATCGCATTTTAAAATAGAAATAATGAAAATGAAATTTCATGAAAATTATTAATGGCTGATTTTTACTATTTTTCCGTTTCTTGTACTTCTGTTCGTTTCGCCTTTATGAGCGTAATTCCTTCCGTTTTTCTCTTTTCATTTACTTGACAGCTAGTTGCTAGTTTAATAAGAAACAAAGCCAAATAATGTATGCACTTTTTGTTTATTTTATTGTTTTTTATTTATTAATCAAGTTGACAGCTGACAAGAAGGTGCTTTCATGTAAGAATGCAGATAAACTTTAACAATTTAATACTTCATCACTTTATATGAAGACCACTAATGTAAAATTTGCTGAGTAAAATGTGAACATTGGCAACACTATGTCATTGTCAATCGCACGACTATTTATAGCGTTTTCGATTCTGAACCAAAATGCTGCATTATTACAAGGCAACATTATCAACATGCGCCCTGAGCCCTAAGAAAATGTTGCACTTTTCATGTGATGTATGAAACAAAAATAATGCAACCCCTTGGTCATATTAAGGGCAGAAAATGCTGCCCTGTGGTCGGGCAGAGGGCGACATTTTTGTCAATAGAACAAGCAACCCTAAAAAAATGTGTGGAATCTATGTGGAATAGAACAAACAAATTTGACAGCCCGATAAAAATGCAGAATAAGTGCGACATTTTTGCCAGAATCGAAAACGCCATTAGTCTCAAGTGTGAATAGCTGCCACCGATTCGACTAAATAGTTGGAGTAGTGTGAATACAACAGTCCAATTCGACCAAATCGATTGAGTCGCAAGTGTGTATAGGCTCTAAGGCTTAAAGATGTACAATAATTGATATATTTTAGTTTTCGTTAACCGTATATATTGTTTAGCTTCCAAATAAATTGCCTTACGCCGAAACTCCACAAAACAAAAATTATGTTAATTTTGTCTACCAGAATCATGTCTAAAATCCATGTTTGCATATGCGTGGGCACTTCATTATGTTAGACATAATTTGCAAAATGGCGCCGAATTGGCATGCCGTGTACGCAGAAGCACTTAGAAAGTTAAAAAAAATTGTTTAAAATTGGCGATGATGCTCGCAAACTGTATATATGCACTTAATGTTCTTTTTATTTATTTTTTAAGCCCAAACACTCAAGCCAAATGGACGCCGTGCGAAATTTCACGTTCAATGTGGAGATGTTGCCACTGTGAATTTTTCGTTGAAATGAAAAATTAGCTGTCAAATCACCAAACTGACAGCTCATGTTAAGGCAATCTTGTTAAAGCAATTGCCTTGGCATCTCTGTTATACCAGAAGACAGAGGCGGTCTCCATTTGAAATCTATGTTATAATGGTGCTTGTGATGACAGAATTCTGTTTTGAGGAGACGCCGGGTTAACGTTAATGGGACATATGCCTATATTATTAATTTATTTTGGTTACTTGTTACTAGTTTCGGTTACTTTTATTTTGTATTTTGGTAAATTTAAAATTTTGTAAGTGGTAACGCTGCTGGTTCCCAAGATTAGGGTGAAAACAGAATCGGTACGTAACGACACGACATTGCGACAACGACAGTACCTTGACGTAAAAATGTCGGTGCGAAGCTAGCGACTGAAACAAAATAAAAGCGGCAACGATCGCCCCTACAGAAGGCTCGTTGCTGCCACATTACAGTTTTTCATTCACAGCTAGAAAGTTTTTGGTTCAGATCATAATTTTTTAATGTAAAATAATAAATTAAGTAGTTAAATTTATTAATTGAATGCTTTAAACTGTTGTTACATTTGGTTGTGTATAAATACTTCTGCTTTTTTTGTAAAGTTTCTTTAGATTTATTGAGTTGTCAAAATTTTCATATTTTATAATGCAGTGGCAACTCATCGTCCGCTCGTCGTTGTCGCCAAAATTAGAAATCGGTCTAAGTTGACGACAACGTAATTTTGTCGGTGGACGACGTCGTGTCGCGTTGTCTTTATTATAATTGCTTTCATAAGAATGCATGGGTTTTAATTTTGACAGGCTGTCGTTGTCCAAGAATTATCTAAAGAAGGATATCGCAGTAGTTAAGCTGATTGGAATTGTGTATGTATACCAAGAATTATCTAAAGAAGGATATCGCAGCAGATAAGCTGATTGGAATTGTGTATGTATACTAAAAAGTGTGAATGTCAGACAAAACGAATTGGCAAAAATTTTACCTTGAAATTCATTTCTCTTCTCTTTCACATTGACATTTTTAAAGAAAACACACACATAAAAACGGAAGTAATATAACCTCTATTTGGATAAACCTTGATGTATACTAAAAAGTGTGAATGTCAGACAAAACGAATTGGCAAAAATTTTACCTTGAAATTCATTTCTCTTCTCTTTCACATTGACATTTTTAAAGAAAACATACACATAAAAACGGAAGTAATATAACCTCTATTTGGATAAGCCTTGTCGTTGTCGCAATGTCGTGTCGTTACGTTCCGATTCTGTTTTCACCCTTATTGTCCGCGCCGCGCCATATTGTAAAGTTATTCATCGAAAATTGTGCGGTTGGTGAGCGTGACGAAATTTAGTGGGTCTGCTAGCTTGCAAAAATTGGAAAACGTATTTTTATATTAATGAAAATACTAATTAAAAAACGATTTGTTGCGTTCGATGAAAAGCATTTTACTAATTAACACATGTTTCCAAGTTAAATATGGAGGACAAATTAAATAATCGAAATTGACATACGAATGCGCTACATCAAGAAAAAGTTATAAAAACACGAAGTTCAAAGGATTTATACAGCAGCTGGCTGGCTTTTTGTCTCGCATATACTTTATCAGAAAAAAATAAAAGGATTGCATTAACTGATATCATTTCTGAAAGGTAAAATGAGATAATTTCCATTGCGTTACGTTTTATTGGTGCTCCTCCGCAAAAATTTAGGACGCACTTAAATATATAATTTATGTATATAACGTAATATATAAATGCTATTATGTACATACATATATGAATACTTCTAACTTCATACATATATATAGGTACATATGTGGGGAAAGGAAATTATATTGATGAGATGGCGAACTGTAAAAATAAAGTTGAACACGCGGCAGAACAGAAAACGTTATCGATTGCATATAAGTAAATTTTCTTTATAAACAACCCAACTTGTGAAGGAAGATATTCCAATTTAATTAACAATCAATGTATGTATTTCGAACAACATAACGGCGCATACGACAAAAATAGGTAAGTGGTAAATAGCTATAAGTCAGTTAGTAACATCAAAACAGTTTCATTTGCATTTTTTTTTTATTATTTAGCTTGTGGGGGATAAATTTGTGTTGCCATAACCTCACTTTCAGTTTTATTTATTTTATTTTCGGTTGAAAAGTTACAATAAAATATGGAACAAGTAAAGAATACCGTCCGGTGAGCTAAAAAAAAAAACAAAAGTGGGCGCGGTCCGTCTTTTTGGCCTGATGTCAGTGATATACTTCTTTTTTGGCGCAAACGATTTTTGATGGAGCTAGAGGGGGATGAAGTTTAAAAAACTGTTTTTTTAAAGAGCCGATATCTTCCACAATATTAACTCAATTTTTAAAATTAAGGCATCGTTGGAAAGCTTACTTAAATGCCTTTCATATGATACATGAATATTTCCACAAATTCCACACAAATTTTGTAAAAAAGCAAAAAACTTTAATTTTGGTAATTTTTTTTTGTTTTTTCTTTTTTTTTTGTTGAAATGACCTTAATAACACTATACAAAGTTATTTCCATTTAAAAGGACGTTAAATTACCTTTCATTTGATATATAATTTGTTACGAAAATTTTGTTAAAAACGTGCAAAACAATTCTTGTTAGTTATGTATAATATCAAGAAATGATCTATAGCGCGGACAACAGTACTTTTATACAGAACCACGAATAGCGTTGGCGGCCTTCGGCCGCGCTTTAAAAAAATAACCCTCAGCCGCCAGAATTCTCTTTCCGTAGTAAATCTATGGCCCGGTCCACAGTGCTTTTGCGCAGAACACTTTTCTGCGTTGGCGGCCTTCGGCCGCGCTTATAAAAAATAACCCTGGGCTACGCCATCCGTCCGGACGTGTGCCCTAACCGTGGCTACCGCCACGGTGATGTCCTTCTGCGTAGTACACCCTTCGTGTGTCAAAAAAGCCTACTGTACAACTTTTTTCATGGTTCTCTGTATACCTAAAACTACTAAAACATCTTTTCATTTCACGATAGCTAATTATATAGAAGTCTTGCTATAGAGAATAGTATATGAAATGAAAGATATTTTTATGCTCTTTTAAATGAATATAATTTTTAATATACTTAATAACACAAAAAAAAAAAAATCACAGTTTTTCCCTAAAAAAAATACCAAAATTTAAGTTTTTTGTTTTTTAACAAAATTTGTAAGGAATTTACGAAAATTTTGATACGTCATATGAAAGGCCTTTAAATAAGCTTTCCAACGATACCTTAATTTTAAAAATTGAGTGAATATTTTGGAAGATATAGGCTTTTTAAAAAAAAGTTTTTTTTAACTTCATCCCCCTCTAACTCCCTAAAAAATCGTTTGCGCCAAAAAAGAAGTATATCACTGAACTCAGGACAAAAAGGCGGACCATGCCCACTTTTTGTTTTTTTTTGTAGCTCACCGGACGGTATCCTTTACTTATGCCTAAAATATTCTGAAAATCTTCAGAAATGTGGTTAAAGTTGTAATTCCTGGTCGGAAATATGTACATCAATGTGGGTGGTACCAATGCATTATAACCGACTGCCATGTTAAATTCGAAACTAATCGATGTAATTCCTCTGCGATACTTTTCATTGAAATATTGTGAAAGGTTTCAGCGTGTGACACTTTATTAAATATTTATTATTTGAAAGTGAATACTGCTCATCCATGTGCTCTCCGTTCATCCATCCATCAATGTCATTCATATATCTATGTTTGTAGGAACATTTCTGCCTTCTAACATATAATTATGTATGTACATAATGTAAAGAAAATTCATATTTTCGTATGTATGTACTTACTCTTTAAACAACTTCCTGTTCCTCGAAATAGCACTTTTCTATCGAAATTTTGTATTAAGAAAGTCAAATATGAGAGGTAGAGCGAAGTGCATAAATAAATATAAAGGATAACACGAAAATAACGTAAGTGCTTTAACATAAACTCCTCGCCCAATCTAATGGCCTGAACAGCATGATCTACAACAGCCATAAGCCATCAGTTGATGGAAGATATTGTGGGAAGTGCAAAATATTAAGAAAAGATAATTTTTTTCCAAATACCATTCTTGTAAGTAGAAGTAATGAGCCCACCAAAATGTATTACGATATGATTAGACTAGTGTGCTGAATCAACTTAGCCTGTTTGTCTGGTTGAAAGCAAATACATTTTTGAAATATATGATTGAAATTTAGTAAACGGCAACCGTTTTATGTAAAATTGTTCATCTGTAAGAATTGGATCAATATAAGAAATATGTATGAAGCTCTCATACAACCGATTGTTCAGATGTAGACGCTTCGTGGCAGTCTGGTACAAGTACCGGAGTAACCCGTATTTGCATATCTACCCCTTTGCGCAATTTTATCGTAAGGGTCATTTTTTCGAAATTTACTTTTTGATGCAAATTTGTTCTACATACCTCAGCGCATCACCTGTTAAAATATTGTAGCTGAAATCCTTATAGTTGTGCCAAAAATTGGCTTTCTTTTTTTTCGTAAGGGATAATTTATACTTTTTTCTTGAGTTCGAATTTATCGTATCGCCCATATAAAAATTATTTGGAATATAGCTAGTAGTAAATCGAAGGCGGAAACTCACTCACTATATTACCATGACCCCATCATTAAAAATGCAAAAATATGGTATAAGACACTTGTATTTGTCATATACAATTTTTTAAATATTATCGTAAGAGACATTTATCCAAAGAAGCTCATAAAACACTGAGAGCAAAATTATCGTAAGGAACAAAATTATGATTTTTTCGCAAACTGAAAATTTTTTCAAGAAAAAAAAATATCAGGCCTTCCTTTCCGCTTTTCCCTTGATACCAATATCACCCATATAAGATACAGTGTTATTCAGGTCCATATATAAACCCGCCGTGGCCGCTGTGGTGCAGTGGGTAGAGTGCTCGCCTGCTATGCCAGAGGTCTCGGGTTCAAACCACGGTCCGAGCCAAACAAATTTTTCTAATTAGTAAAAATCCAATTATTGGGTTTTTTTAAGAGCAGCGGTCACCTCTCGGCAGTGGGCGGCATACCCTCCGAGAGTATTTCTGCCATGAAAAAGCTTCTCACAAAAAATGCATTCGCCGTTCGGAGCCGGCATAAAACTGTAGGTCCACCCAATTAGTAGGAAAAACAAAAAGGAGCACACCTCGAATTGGGAGAGAAGCTCGGCCATAAAACTCGTCAGAGTTATAATAGCGCCATTGTATTATATATTACTAGAGTGCTGTCTACTGTCGAAACTCGACAGTTTTTCTAGAAGTTTTCTTTTGACTAAGGTGCAACTATATTTTTTGTATAATTGTTTGTTGTTATTGTCACTGTTACTATTTTGTTGTTATTCCTGTTGATGCTGCTCCTTTTGTTGTTACTTTCACTGCTACTATTTTGCTGCTGTTGTTGTTGGTGTTGTTGTCGTTAATTGTTTTCATAATTCTCGTAACTACTTCTTTCTTTATATTTCTGCTCTTTTCTTTTCTTAATTTCTTTCCTACTTATTCTTTCTTATCCTTCTTATTACTTGACCTTATGTTTTTGTTGTAGTGCTTTTGCTACCTTTTTACGTTTCTACTTCTTTGAAACTACACACCACATCCAGCCAAACATGTTCAGAATTGCATGGTAACGCACAAAGTCAGCTACATATGCTTGCGCATTGAGACAGCTCTGTTGTGTGCAAAAGCATGCAACAACAACCACACGGCAATTTTCCAACGACGATTGTGGACGCATTTTCCAACCAATTTTAATGAAAATTGGCGCAGTTCTATTTGAGGGCAATACCTTTCTAATGGTGTGCTTAGTTTTAAAATCGGTTCAGTAGTTTCGACGGAGAAGATGGAACAAAATTTATGTTAGCGTATTAATAATATAGATATATAAACCCATATCTGAGAGCCCGCCCTAGTCAACGAAATGGAAAGAGCTCTATGTTCAAGCCTTGCTTGATACCAGTAGCGCTCAAAAACATTCCCGGATCATCAGGGTCCACGTTTCAACTAACTCGGGGAAACGGACTTCGATATCACAATTAAAATAACTCTAGGTTTAAGCCCTGCTCAACTCTTTCTATTTGACACCAAATCAATCAGACATTCCAAGCTCATTTGGTACATGTTTTGGCCCGTATATGGGGACCGGCTTTAATACTTAATTATCCTATATCCTTTTCCGGGCGAAAATCGTAAAAATTGGTCCAGCCGTTCCTGAGTTAAAAATGTTGTAACTTACACGACTTTCTTTTATATATGTACATATGGTACGTCTTCATTGTTCTTCTACGCTCATATAAATATGGGTATACCACAAAATCCCCAACCCAAAATACATTAAAATCGATGCGATTATATACCTAATTTGAATGTGTTTCACACAGAAAATCTGGATTTGGTGTTTGAAAATATATATCGTTGGCTTGGTGAGGAAATGTGCTAAGTCCATTTAATGCAACTTTTCAGGAGAGGCAAAAAACCTCCTAACTTGTTACTATTTTAAAAATCTGAAAATATAGTTTTCTTCCTCAGACGGATTTCTTGCTCACGAGATAAAAAACCAGAGGCACAATTTGATGGTTAATTGAAGCTTGAACCGTGAAAAGTTCTCGGAAAAGTTTAGATACAACATAAAATGTCCCATCCATTACCCAGCATTGTGACCTCCCTAATTCACACAATGATTTTGATGTACCCATAATTAAAATTTTTTCGCCTTTGAAATCCTCTAAATATTTCAAATACTCTGGTATCTGCATTTCTTGCAAACTAAGCGGCTCGCTGCCATAATCTATAGATTTTCTTCTGCGACAAATTTCAAGTTTTTTTGCTCGTTTCGACACCAAGTACACGCGTTGATCTGGTTGGCATTCTACGATCGCTCCCCTTATTATTTGGCACGGTTCCATTGAGTTAACCGGCTCATCGATTTCACTTTATTATTGGTTTTTGCTGTAGATAGACGATGGGCCTTGGGATCGTGGCTGTGTTCTGTAGCAGCCCATTTAATTTCATGTCCACAGCCACTTATTCTTGTAATTAACACACTTTTACATCTATACTAATTATATAAAATTGATTGTATGGAAAATGCCCAATAAACACAACGGATTCGCCTCGAATTCGCGTCGGATTCGCTTTCTCTGATTATATTATCGCGGCAATAGTTCGCGGCGATAGATCGGCGAATCCGAATTCGTAGGCATGTCACCTATCACTAGCGATTCGAATTTTTTATCATTAGCGATTCGAGAATTTTTAATTTCTCTGATCGTTGGCGATTCAAAAATTTGTTCATGGCGTTTCGAAAAATTAGAAGTTCAGAGTTTGGTTTACTGGCAATGGGTTAACTCCGTATAAAATAATACAAATCACTTAAGATATTTTTATAAGGAAAGTTTAAATTTCATGAAATAACAAAAGCTTTTCAAAAAAAATTTAAGCAGTAAATAAAGTCTCCATATTAAACAATTTTGAATTGGTTTTTCTACATACTCGTATCTATTTGATTATAAACCGATGTCATCTACTTTCGCGAACTCGCCACGATAACATCTGCGGAACTTTGATATTCGTGTTCAGGTATATATGTATGTAAAATTTCAGAACTATAATGATTTTTTAGTGGAAAACAACTTAAAAAAAATAGAAAAAAAATGATATCGCGAAAATTGATTTTCTCGAACTTGCCGCGAACTCGAGGCGAGTCCGAGAAAATACATTCGCGAAAATCTGCTTTCGCGAACTCGCCTCCAATTCGCCGCGATATCATCCTCGCGTCTGTGTTTATTGGGTGTATGTAACGCGATAACTCAAAAAGTACTGCACCGATTTTAATAATTCTTTTTTTAAAATGTCACAAATGGTAAATTCTCGACAATCATGTACTTTTTTTTGCGCATTTCTAAGACTTTAATACCTTTTTCCCGGTTTTAAATTTCGAAAAACTCGAAAAAGCGCAAGCATAGACAGATTCGTTTGGTCATTTGCCGTGTTCAGTGGAGGCGTCGCAGTCGTGCCAGGTAGCGCAGCGTAGGCGACTCATATATTTGTTTTTGCACGGTTTGTTGTTTGTCTTGGTGGCAATCAAAAACCTGTTTACACGTGCACAATATGCTATAACTCAAGAACGCCTGCACCTACACGTGCGATATTGGTATCAAATGAAAGGTGTTGAGGAGGACTTCAACATAGAGTTATTTTCATTGTGATGCCTAGACATCCTCCCCAGTCTGGGTAAGAATGTGGACCCAGATGACTCCGGAATGTCTTTGAACGATATTGGTATGAAATTAAAGGTATTGAGCAGGGCTTTAACACAGACCTATTTTCATTGTGATTTCCATGCCGGGTCTCCTGATATGGGTCAAAAGGTGGATCTGGATGACGTCGGGATGTGTCTGAGCGATATTGGTATCGAATGAAAGGTCTTGATCTGGACTTCAATATAGAGCTATTTTAATAGTGATGCCTAGGCCTGGTCTCCAAATAAGGGCCAACAGGTGGACCGGATGACCCTCGAATATTTCTAAGCGATATTGCTACGAAATGAAAGGTCTTGATTAGGACTTCGACGTAGAATTATGTTATTTGTCATGCCTGGGCCGGGTCCCCAAATATGGGTCAAAATGTGACCCCGGATTAACCCCGAATGTTTCGGAGCAATATTGGTATGAAATGAAAGGTTTTGAACAAGGCTTTTATATGCAGTTCTACTCATAATATTTCCTAGACCGGATCCCCAGATATTGGTCAAAATGCGGACCCGGATGTTTTTTAGCGATATTGGTATCAAATGAAAAATGTTGGGAACGGCTTCAACATAGAGCTGTAGTGATGGCTAGACAAGGTCATCAAGTGGACCCAGATAAGCCCGGAATAACTTAACTTAACTTAACTTGGCCTGACTTGAGTTGATTTGACTTGACTTGACTTGACTTGACTTGACTTGAGTTGACTTGAATTGACTTGACTTGACTTGAGTTGACTTGACTTGAGTTGACTTGACTTGAGTTGACTTGACTTGAATTGACTTGAATTGAATTGACTTGAATTGACTTGGCTTGACTTGACTTGACATGACTTGACTTGACCTGACTTGACTTGACTTGAATTGACTTGACTTGAGTTGATTTGACTTGACTTGACTTGACTTGACTTGACTTGAAGTGACTTGAATTGACTTGAATTGACTTGAATTGACTTGACTTGACTTGACTTGACTTGACTTGGCTTGACTTGGCTTGACTTGGCTTGACTTGGCTTGACTTGACTTGGCTTGACTTGACTTGACTTGACTTGACTTGACTTGACTTGACTTGACTTGACTTGACTTGACTTGACTTTGGTTAAGTATTATTCCGCATTGCGAAGCAACGGGTATTTGCTAGTTTTAAATATTTTTGTTGTGCACAAACCCTACGAAACTCCTTTTTTATTTTTGGAGTGGAAATGGTAATGAAATCCAACCAAAAATAATTTATCGTTGCCTTTATTTGATTTAATTACTTTCATTCTGTTTCAAACATTAAATATTGAGCAAAAATCATTAACTAATCAACGCAAACGTTTATACACACGAATAATTATATCAAAATGATGGGCGAGTCCGAGATGTTTTATTCGATTGTTCATTTTCAGTTGTATTCTAATCAAGTCGCGAATAGCCGTCAATCAAAACAACTGCTAAAACAATTGTAAGATTGCACGGAGTGCAAATATCCTAGACCAAAATATGCAACACATCGAGAACACCCTATTGCGCAATCGTAGGAAATTTTAAGAAGCAGCTTTTCTTTTTTGCCAAAGGGGCGCGTTCATCACTCATTTTTTAATAAATAAATCTTTTTTATGGTGTTTTCGATTATAGCAAAAAAGTCGCACTTATTCTGCAGAATTCTTTTATTCTATTCCACATAGATTCCACACATTTTTATGATTTTTGCAGGGGTGTTGCAAAACTTTTCAATCCGTGCACGTGCAGGGGTTTTGCAATGGATAGCGAATCAATCCCTCTATTGTGTTTGATCGTCCACGTAACTTGCGCTTGCCGACTGACTGCTTGCATTTTTTTCGGTCCTCATAATGTTAACACCAACGTTAATCAAAACTCCTATAATTATATTATATTTATTGTGTATCTATTTAATTTCCCCGTAGTACTAAGCAAACCACAGATCCACAGATGAGTTGGTGGCATTTAATAAAGGATGCCGGATTCATTTTATAGATACCAGCCATGCTTAGCCGGTCCAAGAAAATATGGTATATTGCTCGCCTGTCATACCAGTGTTCGCGGGTTCGAACCGAGTCAAACAAATTTTGATCTAAACGTAAATACTTGGTTTTTCAAAAATATCGGTCACCCCTCTGTAGTGGGCGACATACCTTCCCTCAAAGTGTTTACTCGTACTCGTATGTATTTCTGCCATTACTCTTGATAAGATCTCCATTAAAACAAGTAAATTTGTCTGTAAATGATTTTTTGTACTATAAAAGGTTGTTTTCGATCTTATTGTACTGTGTTAGTTAAATAAATGAAATGAAATGAAATCTGCAATTGGCGTCAAGTTTTCACACTTGCGCAAAATTTTATGAATAGCTCTGATTTATAACACATTGCACTTTTATGTAGGCAATATGTAATAGCATTATTAGAAGAAAAAAACAAAAATTAGCGTTGATCACAAAATAAATTTTATTCGCCTCACTCTCTTTCTGTATAAGAAAATATTGCGTTAAATTAATACTTTATTTATCTCCATACGTACATATCTATATTTTTTTTAAATATCACAACTTAATTGACAATTATAGACATATTTACAAATGTGATACAAGAATAATAAAATTACAAATTGCATAATATGTTATAACAAAACAATATCTAGGTTTTTAAAAAATCTTCACACGAATGTGTAGCTTATTTGCGTAGATACATATTTACAAAAAAAGACGTTATTCTGAAAAATTTTTCAATTGTTACTTAGCTTTAGCGTGTACTTAACCATCGATATACCTATTACTATGTTTACGCTTTCGTGGTCCTTTGTATGTCGCTCGGATTCTTCACTGTGGTGTAGTTTTAACATTCTGGCTGTGTTTTAACATTCTGGTAACCTAATTTAGCTTTGCCAATTTCGGAAATTTCGAGTAACCATCAATTCGCATGTCAACCGTTTCAGTATATAGCCACTCGTTTCCATGCGCAGGTACTTGTCTTTGGCGGGTTAGGGTGCTTTGACTATACCCGAGCTAAGGAATGTCTGTCTTAAGAAGCGACTAAAATCTACCGGCCGATAATGGCCAAAAACTAGTTCGCATAACAGTCGAAGGGACTTGTATCCGAGCGTACTTGATTTATCCGGCGAAACCATCCCTGAATTTCTGAGCAGTGCAGCCGCAGTATAAGTCGTTGGGCGTATATAAATTCAGGTCGTTTCGGTACTTCGAGCTGCCTACCGTAGGCGTTGCCATCGTCGTTATTTACGGATTAAATTAAAAACTGACAATAATTACATATGCACAGGTACATGCATTGCTTACGTCGTAAATATTTAGGCAACTTTTCAAACCTTTACACCTTTACTGAGCCTTGATTTGGTTTAATATCATAGAAGAACATTTTGCAGCTTATTTGATTTTTTGCAGATGATTGTCAGTGGCCTCAAGAGCTGAGCGGTTTGTGGCTGCAACAAATACAAAAAAAATTATAATTGCAAGAATTTTGATATTTTATGTTTAATTTTATGTTTAGACTAGCAAATGCCCGTCTCGCTTCGCAGCGACGAAAAATGTTTTTATGTTATAATGAATCCTTCCCTCTACCCCCCTTTTTCTATTTCCCATACATTTACCTTTACGGACCATAAATAAGGATTTTCTGAATATCTCGACTCCAGTGCCATCTAGCGGGTTAATTTTTTGTAACCGAGTTCTTAATTACATAAACAACATACATACGTGCAAAAAATTAATAGAATCGCATGATAAATACGGAATTTGCAAATATAGCGACTCCACCACCATCTAGCGAGAAAAAATATAGCCTATGTCGAGAGGACTTATCCAAAGAATAAAGCGTTAAAACAAAGAGCGTATATGGATAAGAGGGTGCAGTCTGCGAAACTTCACACTAGATGTCACATTTCGCGCAAGATGGGACACGCGAAAGTTTTTTACTCATTTAAACAATCTCCACCCTTTCGAAGCAAATTTTAATTGAAGCTTGGTGTCCAAATAAATTTGATTCAAATATGATACTTTTTTAATACATACCAAGATACGTAGATACCTTTTATTTTGGCTTAGAACAAATTTGATAAAATCCTCAAACATGCATATATTTTCATCATTTAAAAACAGAGTAATAGTTCTTTAAGTTCTCTGTAAGACGATATAAAGATCATCTAATTCATTTAATACGATATATGTGTTATCGGGCTTGAAATAAATGCCTATGCTGAAATTTTAACCTTGGTTGCACAAAACTGCAATAACTGATGCAGAGACGTGGATATCGTATGTGACCAAATTGTTCACCTATTCATTTTGAATGAAAGTGTTTATGTTGCTTTTTCACGCAGAATTACTATTTTCGGAGTTATAAAAAATAAAGGTGCAAAACCATATACCTGAACAATCAGTTGTATGGCAGCTATATGTATGTTATAACGGCTCGATCTTGACAATTTTCAGGGAATAGATTAAGGTCAATACGCGTACAAATGTTGCAAAGTTTGCTGTCCTTAGCTGTTTAAATAGCGAAGTTATACCCCAAAATGTCCATATCTGAACAGTCGGTTGTATGGCAGCTATATGTTATAGTCACCCGATTTCAATTATTTTCAGAAAAAGTTAAGATAATGCTAAAATTTGATCATATGCAAAGTTTGGGCAATTTATCTCATAAACTGACTGAGTTATTAACAAAAAAGTCCAATTTGATGGTAATTTTTAAATACCGTTATCTCATAAACCGGAGCCAGTTTGGGAAAATTAATGATGGCTTTGAATTTAGAATGCCCCAATTAAGTAAGAACAAGTGTCAAAATCTTTACGCGGGAAAAGGGTTCAAAACCTAAGTAAAGTTTATAGACGAAAAAAAACCTTCTCTGAAACTTCTTTCCTAAATTTCTCGAAAATTCGAGCTAACTTTGACTTTCTGAAAACGTCATCGTATTATACAGCCGAAAATTAAGTTTGCGTGTTTCGGCGTTTCTCTGTGATATTTCAAAAGTTAAAAATTTACCTACAGTGTAATCATTGGTCTACGCCATTTTTTTACTTTTAATTTTTGACTTAAAAAATAAAAGTCGAAAGTTTAATTGTTATTTTCTGACGTAAAAAATAAAAATCAACTTTTAAGTTTTTTTTTTACTTAAAAAATAAAAGTTAAAACTTAAGAGCTGTATTTTTTAACTTTTTGGATAAAAGTTATAACCGTTAAGATACCTGGGCGAATAGCAACGTGTACTGGTAATTTTTTAATCAAAAGAGACTGCATTTCTTGGCATTGAAATTTCTTGATTGCTGCAAATTTACCACCCGTAACTGTATTCGTTTGAGTTGCATACAAATTTTTCAACTTTTCTTTTTTACTTTTTCAACCCTTTTACTCTTTCTCCTATGCTGTTGCATTTTTTCGAAATTGCTTTTCTTTGTTTGCGCTTTGGGAGAGTTTGTTGACTTGGTACACACCTATTTAGGTACTGAATATATGACACATACATACCTATATAGTATGTATGTGATATTAGAGAATTTCGTTGGGCGAGCTGAGTAATCCCCAATTCGTATGTACACTCGTTTTGAGCTTTCTTGTATTTAAATTTCTTGTTACATACATATGTATGTATGTATGTACATATGTCGTCGCCCGGATAAATTCAATTCGTATGTTGCATTTTAAAGACTTTTGGGAAAACAGGTTTGACGTTTGGAATTTTATAATAATATAATACAATGGCGCTATTATAACTCTGATGAGTTTTATGGCCGAGCTTCTCTCCCAATTCGAGGTGTGCTCCTTTTTGTTTTTCCTACTATGTAATTGGGTGGACCTACAGTTTTATGCCGGCTCCGAACGGCGAATGCATTTTTTGTGAGAAGCTTTTTCATGTGAGAAGCTTTTTTCTCGGAGGGTATGCCGTCCACTGCCGAGAGGTGACCGCTGCTCTTAAAAAACCCAATAATTGGATTTTTACTAATTAGAAAAATTGTTTTGGTGTTTTGCTCGGAGCATGGTTTGAACCCGAGACCTCTGGCACTCTACCCACTGCACCACAGCGGCCACGTAATTCGGAATTTTATGTCTCCAAAACGTCTCATTAGATTTTGTCCAAACTCTGGCAGAACACTACTAGGCCACAAAATTCTTAAATTATTATAGTTTTGTTATACATATGTATGTATATTGTTTATTATTTTGGAATTTATAAAGGATTTTCTTCAGTAAAATTTTGTCGTATGTTATCTTCAGCAACAGTTTTGCAGGAAATTTGTATAACGTACGACAATATGTGCTCCCAATTTGAACTAAATTAAGGATCTTTTAATTTAGTTAAATATTGTATTTTATTTCTCATAAAAGTAAATAAATTAAATAATTCACAGCAATTAAAAGCACATGAGAAATTAGACGAAATCGCTTGTGACCTTGCACAAACGACAAATTATTGCTCAATATCTCTTAAACTAAAAGAGATAGCAAAAAACGGATAACGCCATTCGAAAGATCTTGATTAGTTTAGTATAACTGCATTATTAACTCAATTCGGCCCAAATTTCACATATGACACTAATTTATCCGAGCGACGATGTACATACATACATATCTAAGAAGATACAATGGAAAAATTACTGTTGAGACATACATACATACATACATACATACATATGTTCAAAATCCAATAATGTTCACAACTTAATAATCAACTTTGTCGAAATGCTTGCTCTTTGTTTTGTTGCTATCAATTACATAAAACCTTTTTTAATCACAGTTCTCATTAAAAAATATAAAATTATCTTTTTTAACTCATTCGCTGCAGTTTTTATTTTTTTATTTAATTTTTATTTAGGTAGGTACATTCAGTATTTTATATCAATTTAAGGTACACATTTTTGCAACGCCAGCAATTTTACCTTTTAACAGATACTTTTTAGGTGTTTCTATGCCTCCCAAGTATTTGTTTTTGTAGTCGTTTTGCTGTGGTGTATTTGTTTTTGTTTAATTTCTTTATTTTTTATTTTTTCTCTTTCGAACAAATTGCCATTGCTTTGTTATCTCTCTCACACAACTTACGTAAGTGAATTATACCAGGCAGCTGAGTTTTATTGTATCGGATCGGAATTGAGCGCAAGAATAAGCACATCCACAAGATACAAAGATATAATTATGTATGTCATATGTACATACTACATAAAGATCTGCATACAATACAAACATACATGTACATACCTACATACATATATTTACATGCATGCATACAAATTCAGATACTCTCAACCATAGTTTATATCTATAAGTTGCGACACTCTTTGACATGTTGTGCCTGTCACCCTGCAGTGCTGTGCAAAAGTTACAGAAAAAAATTCATATAAATTTTGAAATCTTTAAATCTTTAAAATTATTGGGTGAATTGAATTTGTAATGCTATATTTGTAGCGATAATAACAAAAAATTAACATATTTTTGAGTTTTAATTGATTTTATTCGGAATTTTGGCTATTTTCTTGTGAAGATTTTGCTACGTTGGAATACAACACTGTGGTCGATTCTTCTTCACATTTGGTTTATTTAGTTTCCCATTCTCCCATTGACACATAATGTGCCTGTCACTTTTTGCAACAACAATTCCCATGGTTGAAGTTTGTTTTGATGGGGATACAGTGAGTCACAGAGAAAGTGAGCCATTATTTATTCAGACATTTTTATTATTAAATATCTTTGTTAACAATTACTTGACTTTCCAAATTTTTTGCGACGGAAAAGTTTCAACAACATCCCAGAAATGATGAAAAACAAAAGCATACACGTATATACGCGTCACAATCAAAGCAAGCTTTCTGGCAACTCCAATTTAAATACTTAAACTTTCTCTCTAGAACACCGATTTCTCTCTTATATATTTTTACAGTTCACATTTTACATTATGTGTTAATTATATAAAAAAAAAACAGATCAGGCAATTTTTTTCCATTTTTAAAAGGTGTACTTATCATAAAACACACGCTAGAGCGCGTAAAAATCGTGTTTTGTTAGTTGAATAAAACACATTGGTTGCTAATAAAATTTGTATTATATTAAATTCAAGTGCGCCAATAGATGCATTAGTTGCATTTTGGATGTCAATGTGCAAAGATGGACCGACAAACAAGTTTAGATATTAGGGATAGAGTAATTGAACTGTTGAAACAAGGCAAAAAATTATTAAAACCGTTTTAGGGCATATTCCTCTTAGTGGCTAACCTTCACTGTGAGCCCGTTTCATGAACTTTTCCGGTTTTAACTATTATTTTTATAACTAAAAAATAATGTTCATCAAATTGTGGTTTATTCTAAAATATACCTAAGTACATAAATTTGTTTTTCAATCTGTTTGTGTATAATTTTTTATTTGCATAAAACTTCGGACAACATAACGTGGGTCATTTTCACTGCGACTTACTGTATGTATCAAAAATATAGATACACATTTATTTTTTCAAAACAAAAATGAAATATCCATGACGCAAATCGTTGCTACCCAATAAGCATTTTTGAATGCATTTGAATTTCATTGAGATCAAATCCATTTTCCAATTTCCAACAATAATTTTTAACTTGAATTCAGAAACAGCCCATTTTTCGATATGAAAATGTTTCTGTTTCTCCACTTGAAAAAAATATTGGAATTTGACTTGAACTTTATCGATATTCTCCAACCAAAATCAAACGTCAGAATAAAGCTTTTGAGCAACAAACTCTCATCCGATTGAAATAAAGGAACAAAAATGTAACAATTATGATTGTCTGCTTGACTTATTTGCTCACTTTTTTGTTATGCATTTAACAATAATAACAATATTTTATACACAATAATTAGTTGTATTATACATTCCTCTTTAAATTTTATTCTTCACTCACTTTTTCGTTTACTTATTGCTAATATGATTGAATATAATTAATACTAATTATGCACTCAGTTCAGTTTGGAAAAGTATTGTACCTTAAGTGTAAAGACATGTTGGATATAAGCTTGATAATTGAGACTTTTTCCCCACATTGGATTCGTGCTAATTGGGAAATATCCAAATGTAGGAGAATGTAGAGTTTCCAAAGCAACCAAAGCGTTCGAAGGCATCCAGGCATTAATCAAAAAGTATGAATTGGTACAGCGTTTTATCAGCGAACACAATCTGAGAGTGTTAGAGAGTGTAATTCTCAAACTTATCTCTAATCCAAAGCGAAGGTAGAAAACCACACTAGAAATCAATTGGAGACTGATTAGAAAAAGAAATTTTTGCAAATTCTCATTAGAATTTCATTAGAAAACTACATTGGATTTCAATTCGGAAATTATAATTTTCTCCATTTGAGAGTTATGTCCCATTTTTTTTGAGATCGATATGATTCTCGACAGCTCCTCGAGTCGTCCTCTAACGTTAGAGATTTGAGAAAAGGGCTAGTTCTCGAGTCATTCTCAAACCGATATCTAACCTAAATGTTTGTTGGGTTTTCACCATCAAAATGGCCGTTTGAATTTAAATTTTTTTATTTCCTTTTGAACATTTTCGTATAAGCAGGGTTGCTCTTTCTCGTACTGTTCTGTTAATACATTTTTCCAGAAATATAGAAAAGGGAATATACGGATACCATTGCCTTTACTACTTCATTCGCGTATATGCAAATTTTATTTCATGTAAGATTACCATGATCGATCTTTACACATAGAATAGCAACAATTTTTTTCAAATTACACGATTTTTCAAACGTGATTTTAGCTTTTTAAACATCATTTGACATTTTGGTAAATGCAACCAAATTTTAGTGTTGATGCAACATAGAGCAATTTTAAAATATACGCTATGAATTAAATATAATATTTTATTCTTAAATGTCATTTGGAATTTGGTTTCTTTAACATGATGATAGTGTCAATATAAACAAAAAAAAATTTAAAAAAAGAACTTCAAAACTATTTTGAAACATACACATTTTTTTTGAATATTTGGAGTTCTGCTGTTCGTGCAAAACGCAATTATTATTCTTTTTTTTTAAATAAAAAGAAAATCTGGTGTCGTGGGAAGAGTTTACCATCAGTGGAAGTGCGTGATAATGGCGTTTCCACTTATATTTTCAGTTTTCAGGTGAATTAAAAGTGAAATGCATTTTTATTTTTAAAAGTTTTTAATGTAAAATATTTTCTTTTTTCTCCTCAAAGTTTGCAATTTTACCACGAGGAAGTCCTTCCATATCTCGCAATACCGAAGCACCTTTTTTTATTGAATGTACATATCGCACCCTAAATCATAAGGTGATACAACTCAAAATTTTTTGAAATCGAGTTTTTTCATAAATGTTACACAGAACGATTGCCAAAAAAACTTTTCAATAAGTGTCTCTTTTGACCGAAAAATTACCATAATAGTGGTCTTTTGCCATACAATTGCTTGTAAAGAAAAAAAGTTTTTTGGCTCTCCTGAAAATATTTGAATTTTTAATTGTGTCACTTTGTGATTTAGGGTGCGATATATTGTATTTTTGTAAATTGTAAAATCAGTCCAGTTAATTTAACAATAAATTTAAGGTAAAATCAAAAAAAATTCCGTGTTAATTTAAATAGCTGAAATTGCAAAATTATCTAGTTAAAAATGTAAAATCAACAGGAAAACATTTATCTGTTATTTTATGCGCACGTGGGCCGATATGCGGAAAAAATTAATATATATCGCATACTAAATCATGAAGTGGCACAACTTAAAATTCAAAAATTTTCAGGAGCCAAAAAACTTTTTCTTGACAACCAATGAATTGGAAAAAAGCCACGTATTTATCAGTCAAAAGAGACTCCGAATGAAAAGTTTTTTTGTTGGCAATCGCTAGAGATATGTTCTGTGTACCGGTTTATGATGAAAAGTCGATTTAATAAAATTTTGAGTTGTGTCACTTTATGATTTAGGGTGCGATATATTTTTATTAAAATCGTTTTCGTAGTGAAGAAAAAAATTCAGTAAAAACGAAGTAAATCAGTAAAACGACTTTGCTCCCATTTTGGTAGTAACAGCAATTATACGAAATTGCACAGCATTGATTCCTTCATTCTCTTCATTTTCGCACAAACACATACGCATTTTTTAAATTGAAGAAGAAGAAGACCATTTGAGTGACCAAACTATTTAGTATAAACAATGCTCTCAACCATGTATGTATGTATGTACTTTATGTAGGCATGAACTACCTACAGCTGTGTTCAAAATAATAATAGTGCTATGAAATCAATGTGCAACTTTCTCATAAAAAGTTTATTTTAATTTCTTTTTGGTTAAAATTGGGTTCAAAAGTAGCATGGAGATTCATTTCACGCGTCACAAAAGTTTTACTGTGTTAAGTTGCAAGATAACCGATTTATAAAGACAAAGGTAAAATAACTAAAAAATTCCTTGTTCAAAAAAATAATAGTATTTTTATTCTAGTTTAGATAAATATTTAAAAAAGGGCAAAATCAAAAAATTTAGAATATGCAAAATAAAGTAGCGTTTAATATTAGTTCGTGGAACCATAATTGTCTAAAAACACCTTACAGCGACGCGGCATAAAATCGACTAATCCTTTACAGCGTTTCTAGGGTATTTTTTCTCAACAATTCTTTCCTACTTCCCAAAGTTCACGATTATTGGCTGGTTTCCCATTTCTTTATGTCCCCCCACAAGTTTTCTATAGCATTGAGTTCGGTTGATTGTGCAGGACAGGACATTACGTCAATTCCTTTGAACTCCTTGCCTAGCCTACTCGTATGTTTTGGGTCATTATGCTGATGGAAGGTTCATTCCAGAGAAATTTTGTATTCCGCATAAGGCAGCAGAGTGTTCTGCAAAATACCCACATAGGCACGTTGATCCATGGTGGTGTCAATACGATCTATGTGCCCAAGACCATAAAAAATAAAACATGCTCAAACTGATATTTTCAGCCCACCATGTTTAACCTTTTTGGTTGTGTATCTAGGCTTGTATTCAGTACTCGGTGGACGACGGACATACTGTTGAGAACCTGTGCCTCGAAAAAAGGAGGGACGAAAGCAAGAAATCAGCTAAACGTTGTGGGTCGAAAATATTAGTTTGAGTGTGTTTTACTTTTTATGGTGTTGGGCCCATAGATCGTATAGACACCACCATGGATCAACCTGCCTGCGTGGGTATTTTGGAGAACACTATGCTGCCTTATGCGGAATACAAAATTTCTCTGGAATGAACCTTCCATCAGCATAATGACCCAAAACATACGAGTAGGCTAGGCAAGGAGTTCAAAGGAATTGACGTAATGTCCTGTCCTGCACAATCAACCGAACTCAATGCTATAGAAAACTTGTGGGGCGACATAAAGAAATGGGAAACCAGCCAATAATCGTGAACTTTAGGAAGTAGGAAAGAATTGTTGAGAAAAAATACCCTAGAAACGCTGTAAAGGATTAGTCGATTTTATGCCGCGTCGCTGTAAGGTGTTTTTAGACAATGATGGTTTCACGAACTAATCTTAAACACTACTTTACTTTGTATATTCTAAATTTTTTGATTTTACCTTTTTTTTTAAATATTTATCTAAACTAGAATAAAAATACTATTATTTTTTTGAACAAGGAATTTTTGAGTTGTTTTACCTTTGTCTTTCTTGATCGGTTATCTTGCAACTTAACACCGTAAAACTCTTGTGATACCTGAAATGAATGTCTATGCAACTTTTGTACTCAATTTTAACCAAAAAGAAGTTAATATAAACTTTTTATGAGCAAGTTGCACATTGATTTCATAGCACTATTATTATTTTGAACACAACTGTATGTATAAGATCAGAGCTGCACTAAACGGAGGTGGTGGGGCGCAGACAAGTAGAATCCTACTGCGGCGCCAACTGGTAGACTATTAGAGCTTTGGTAAAACAGCTTCTCCATATGAAAGTATGTATGTACATACCTACCTTGAACGCCGAGGGCCAATGCAAAATATTTATCGCCGAGGAGCTTTGGGGGCAGCGTAGCACAACTCCACGCAAACTGCTACGGTGTCGACCATCAACAGCAGCGAAGACCAAATAGAAGTAGGTACCTATAATCAAAACACGAAAAGCAACGTTGCCTGCAAACTATTTATTCATCGTTTTATTTTCGCGTTATCGTGGGGTCTTCGTGTTTCTTCTGTACAGCATTGCCGTTTGGGCCACTAAAGTGGCAATTTGAACCTTTTTTAAAGCCAGGCCACCTGAACACAACTTTTTGAAAATATGCAATATTTGAACCTTTTTAAAAATTCGGGCCACGTTGGTCCTTTTTTTTTTACTATTTTACTTTGCATTGGCAATTCTCCGTTTTGAAAGGTTCTTTATTTAACTTGTTTGCCAACACTACCCTTGAATACTCTGAAATTTGGGCTGTTCGTGAAGATAATGAAAACGCCCAGACACACACAAACACATATAGCGTTCGTTGATCGGTAGGAAAGTGCAAGAAACGTAGGAATTTTACCACAATTTACATTCTTTGCACTCGTATTCGCTCATTTTTGGTAAAATTCCTACGGTTCTTGCACTTTCCTACGGCTCCGTCTGCTCAACGAACGATCATATTAACGCTGCGTTAGTGTAGAGAATATTTTAAATTCCATTTTTTTTAAGCATTAAATAAACTACAAAAATATATAAAAATCAGGGTTCAGAAAATATTTGAAATATAATTTGTTTTCACAAATTATTCTTTGCCGAAAATGTTTGTTTTGAATTTTATCTATCTTATGCCTATATGACACTGCATTTTTCCCTGGTTTTTTTGGTTTTGAAAACCCACCGAAAGTCAAAATACAAAAACTATTCTTCTATAGGTTGAAAAGAGACAAATACTCCCTCAAAAATAATTAGATTGACATTAAACTTCAAACTAAATGAAAATATTTATTTCAGAAATTATTTTTTTGGAAAGTTGATTTAAATTACTGAAATAAAAAAGTTATGAAACCCAAAGGGCAGGATAGCTTTGTATTCCGTGTTATAAAGGGAAACCAGTACGCAACATAATTTTTCGAATGCCAATAATTGACCGAATGCCAAAAACCCTACCGAAATACAAGCTGGCTCGTTGGTTTTTAATCGCCTAGATGGTATTTTGTTTGGGTTTTTTCAATATAGCTTGCTCGCTTGCACCAACGCAAAACTGTATTTGACCATCTCCTTCACACAAAAAACCTGGTAGAATACCAGAAAAAAAATGTAGTGTCATATGGGCTTTATCATTTCAAAAATATTATACATTTTCGAATTATTTGAACACCTGGAATAAAATTTTTGGGAAAGATTTTATTTTCAAATATTTGAAATTAATTTGTTTTTCGTTCATTTGCAATACGGGTATATTCAAAAACAAAAGTTCTTTTTCATTCCAAGAATATTTTCTTGAATCTAGATAGTACATATTGTGCTTATAACATTTCTTTGTTTTTGTGAATTTGCGAAAATTAGTGTTCAAAATGGGTAGGGTCTCAAGTATCGACAAAACAAAATATGTATGTTGAATATAATAAAGAACTAAATTTGTCGAAGTGTCTTCGTTGCCAAAAACCTTTAAGAGGGAATTTGCTAGGAAACATAAAACGGTATTACGCTGCAGTTCATAAGGTGAATTTTGGCATTGTGTTGGCAGAATTTGCCTAAAGTTCCTTTAAAACTAAGCAAGCACATTCATTTGAGACAGCCGTCCTTGTTGGTGGGCAGATTATGCTAACTTTAGGCGAATATTTTGGAGCGTATCTCCTACCCTATTTTTCTTCTCTAACCAAAATTTGATCAAAAGTAGGTTATCGCATTTTAAAAATGAGTTTTCTCGTGGCACGAATTAAGAAAAAAATATAGGATTGTAACCGCTTAGTGAAATGTATATATAAGCGCATTTGTATAAACACAGGTAAACAATAACACTGCTCTACAGCCAAATAATACTGTAAACGCGACCATCCTATCTATATGTAAAATCGGTCGGTGATTCATTTTTAATTCTATCGGAAAGTTTTTGAGATATCGGCAATTTACCGTTATTTGGCCAATGGCTCCACTTAGCCTTTATATCTCTTTAAAGCAGTGAGCTATCTTCCTCTCTAACTCTTATAGTTTCTGAAATATTGAATCGTCAATTTTTTGAATTTTTTCGATTTTTTGCGAATTTTTGAAGAAAAAATTGACTTTGTCAGGCAATATCTTTAAAACCAATGTTTTCACCTTCGGTTTTACTCCTCTGCATGAAGCTCGATTCCATTACCAAAAAAATAAGCTATCAACGAAGAAAATCCATGGTAAAATGGAAAAGTTATAGGCGATCAAGTAAATACAGCCAAGTCGCGCAATGCCTCAATATTTCAGAAACTATAAGAGTTAGAGAAAAATGTTATAGGAGCCATGAAAAGGAAATTTAATTTTCTTTTGTTTGGTGTCCCCCAAGGAAGATAGCTCACTGCGTTAAAGAGATATAAACAATTAAGTGGAGCCATTGGCCAAATAACGGTAAATTGCCGATCTCAAAAACCTTCCCATAGAATTAAAAATGAATCACCGACCGATTTTACATATAGATTGGATAGTCACGTCCAAAGTACAGACAACAAATTTAATTTTGTGATCCAGTGTAATTGATTGCGAATGTTTGATTTGGAAAACGATTAAAAAAATGTATTCTTCTATACTCAACAAAAGAAAGAAAAATATTTAAAAAACTTAAAATTTGTTTCCCGAATGTTTACAAATTTCAATTATTCGTAGCCATGAAAAGAATTTTTCGGTTTAAATTCTTTTCAAAGTGAAAAGAATTATTTGTTTTCAAATTTTTTCGCAGCCAGTATAAACAAATGAAATTCATGAATTTTAAATATTTGAAAACGAATTTTTCTGAAGCCTGATAAAAATGTGTCTTAGCTAAAAAAAAAATTGGGGCCACTTTTTTTAATTTTTTGGGCCACCTTTGAAATCTTTGAGCGGCAATACTGTTTCTGTAGATTTGACTCATTCTGAGCAGAGGTGCCGTTTTGATCCAGTCGTATCATATGGGATACTTTTTCAACCAAAGATACGGAGATACTCTTTATTTTGGCTTAGAACAAATTTGATACCTTTTTAATCGGCATCAAATATTAATGAAATTTGATACCATTTAATCCATATCAAAGAATAATAATGTATGTATTATTTTACATTTTAGGATTTTCTTAAAATTTTTAGCCTGTGAAAGCCACGAAAAATATGTGTTGTGAAGGGCTTTGAAAATACCAATAAATGGGTAGATCTTAAATGGGCAACATTCTACCAAACTTTTAGTAGGCATCACTGCCCATAGCAGACATTTTTGCTTAGAGGAGGGCTGTGCATTAAATATTAAGTACTGATTCAATTCAAGAATCAGCTCTGGCAACTACATATTCAGATTATCCTGCTTGTTTGACCCATTGAATTTTATGGAACTTTTATATCATTCGCTATAATTTCGAACCGATATTTTTTCTCTTCGTTACCAAATCAAATGCTTTCGGTAGATAATTATTTGACAGGATGAGGCTACCAAATTAGAAATATGTAAATCTCTACTGGTAAATTTTCGCTAGGCGATTTTCGTCATCTTTTTGGTGCTGTTCATTCTCATACACTGCCTTTGTTTTAATGTTGATAGAACGTTACGACCGGTCGATATTAAGCCCGGCGTTGATTCTGTTTAAGGCCTAAAGATGTAAAATAAGTGATATATTTTAGTTTTTATTAACCGTACATATATGTATCATGCTTTGATTTGAAATAAATAGCTCTGACGTTATTAATGGAACATATTCCTATATTATTAATTTATTTTGGTTACTTTTATTTTCATTTTGGTAAATTTAAATTTGTTTAGTGGCAATACTGGTCTTGCAGATATTGAGTAAAGAGCGAGCGCGCATGCAAACGTAGCCCATCCAGTGGTGGTTATGTACATATGTATATACGAGTATCTACCTATATGGTGCCGAAACTCATGACTTCGGTATATTTGCAAACGAAATCCATACATATGTATAATTTATTGTACATGTAAAAATAAACTGGCGCTGATATAACTATCGAGTTTGAGGCCGACCTTCTCAACCAATTCGAGACATGCTCCTGCCCTCCTGGATGGTCGAACGGCGAATTAAATTTTTGTGAAGCTTTTTTATGGCAGAAATACACTCAGAGGGTATGCCGCGTACTGCCGAGGAGTGACCGCTGTTTTGAATAGTTTGGTTTTGATGAATTAGGAAATTGTAATTGTAAATTGTCTAAACAAATTAAATTTTTTGGTGTTGGTCCGGGATCGGTTGGAATCCGTAACCCCTGGTGTGGCGGGTGGGCATTCTACGCACTACGTCACGGCGACCATTCGTAAACGAAACATGCCTATGTACATATACATTAGTATGTGTGTATATATTTATACCTAGCAAAACATCTACGCCTTATTTAAGAATAATTTCAAGAGTTTTTTAGGCTTATGAAATAAGGCCTGAAAATTCAACACGAAGCTAAGTTGTATGGGCAAAGGCTAAAATAAGGCTGATTTTCCTGTACTGATGTCATCAGGCCATAAGGAAGACTCTAGCTCTCTGAGAGCATACCTTATTTCTAAGGCTTATCCGCCACGCGAAATAAGGCTTATTTATTCAAGGCCGTATTATTCAGGCCTTTTGTGGTGTATTTATACCTTATAAATGCCTTATTAAAAATGTGTGTTTCTGTTTAGCTGCATAATTCACATTATTTGCGCAATTTAAACGTTGCGGATATTTAATAAGTGTACACTAGGCATATAACTTTTTACAATTTTTGCAAATACGAAAAACGGCATACCATAGTCGAATAGAGCATAAAAAAGTATGAACCCCATTATTTTTTTTTTGCTAAATTGCAAAAAAGTCCGCGCAAAACGAAATTACTTTTCTATCAGAACTGCTGAAAAAAACAAAAAGTTGTGTACAGTTTACACGTTTTTCTTCATAATAATAGATATTTATTTAACTAATAATCTTCCTATTATTCCAAACGCCTTTTAATGGACCTAAGGGAAGTGCCCCACCCACCCCAAACTAATTTATCTTCAGAAAATTCTGATTCAATATAATAATAACACAGCTGTGCGCGGAACGTTTTAGAACCGAAATCACCTAAAAAAGTGATATTCATTACTTGTACAATATTTGCCACCACGTGGTGGTATACCAAATTTTTCGTCAACATTTGTTATATGCCTAGTGTACACAGTTTACCAAACACTACACTGCATGTCAGTAGAAACTAAACTGAAACAAAAATCTACAATACGCCACACATTGTACATTCTTTGCTCATAAAAACTCAATTCCCTTTCATTCTATTTGGGATATGTGAAAATAAGTTTGGAGCAGAGAGATTAAGTGCATAACAGCAAGCAGCGTATTCATGTTTAATACCTTATGCGTCAACAATAAGCGTAGCCTTTTTGGAGGGTTCATATACTATGTATGTATGTCATATTGGAAATCTTGACCTAACGACCAGCATTGCCACTAAAATATATTAAATTTACCAAAATCAAAATAAAAGTAACCAAAATAAATTAATAATATAGGCATATTTTCCATTAACGCTAGAGCTATTTATTTCAGAGTAAAACAATAGAATATATCACTTGTTTTACATCTTTAAGCCTTAAACAGAACCAATGACGGGAGAAATATCGCCCGGTCGTAGCTTTCTATCAACATTTAAAAACATAGCCGGATATGAGAATGACCAGAACCAGAAAGCTGGCGAAAATTCGCGAGAATAGATTTATTTCTAATTCTTTAGACTTGGATTTACATACATATGTGAATAAAAAATTTGTTCTGAAAATCAAATTGAAACACTACTTTTTATGTAGTCACCATCCATAGTTTATATCAATTTAATATGTTATAGTAATTTGGATACTGCTTCTTGCTCTTTGCTAATTAGTTTGTAAGACAATTTTGTTATAGACTTGAAGAAATAAATAAATATATGATTTGGTCGCTGGCTCCTGTCAAATAAATTATTTGGACTTGAAAGTTCTTAGCACAAAAATTATTTAATTCCATCTTCAGCCGCAATGTGTGAACGTTTTTACATGCTGGACGACTGAGACTGTGAAGGCTGCTCACTTCTGCCTTATTCATTTTCGTGATACAGCTATACACTCAAAATTCGCTGGAAATAGTTGTTGAATTTTTTCCATTTACCCCCAACCTTATTTACTTACTTACTTAATTGGCACGTAACCGTCTAGACGATTTTGGCCGAGTCCAACATAGTACGCCAGCAATTTCTGTTTCGTGCAGCATAGCGCCATTTGGGAATACCTAGGGAGTTAGCATCACTGTCCACCTGATCTGCCCAACGCAGTGAAGGTCTCCCCTTTCTTCTGCGCTCAGCGGATTTCGACAGAAATACTTTCTTGGCCGGAGCACCTTCGTCCATTCTCACGACATGACGTGCCCAGCGGAGCCGCTTGATCTTTATTTGCTGAACAATGTCGATGTCCCCCAACCAGTGTTTGAAAAACTGAAAATATCTAATGTCGAAGCACAGGAGAGTCGAGAACATTTTTTTGTTTCTTTGTGCTGTTGCTTTATTGTGTAATTTCAAACAGCTCAGTCGACAGCAAAGCACAGATAAACAGGGTTTCAGTTTTCAGTACGGATTTTTGATTTTTTTTTACATTACAACTTCGATTATGTTCTCATAAATTTAAAAAAAAAAAACAACAACAACAGTACGAAAATTTAGTCGCCGGACGGTATCTCGTTTTCGAGGAATTTATGGTTAAATTTAATACTGATTTCAGACAGAAAATTAATGTAGTACATTACATTTATAATTTAACAATAAATTTTTGTGTTTCACACATACTCAATTCAAGGAGATGTAAATTTTTATAAAATAATTTGTTGTTATTGACAACAATTTTTGAATAAATAATCCCAGTAAACATTCGGGTCATAAAAATTCTTTTGTTTTTGCATTTTCCTTCCCCTCACCCAATTCTCTTCATCCTATCTCTCCCTTCATCCCAGATTATTCTCCTCTTTCATTGGTTTTGTTCAGAAGTCGCAACTGTTGAGCAAAACGCCGAGCGGAATGTTATATAATTTGCGCCTTCTGAACGAGCTGATACAGACAAAAAACGAATTATTATTATAATTACCTATCCCCAACATAATCGGCAATAGCTTCGCTGCTTTGAAACATTTTATTACATTCAAAAATTCGTAAATTTATGTAGGTATTTATATTTTTGTACATATGTCAAAATCGTAAGCACAACATGTTGTCCGAAGTGAGCATAAAAAATTTATGATGGAAAAAAGTGTCCAAACTTACATCATGTTGTGTTGATCAGAAATACTCAACTACTCAACTTTGCGTTCAGAAGATAAAAAGACAACTGTTGCGCAACCGTTGGGATTCTGAACGCAACCATTGTGGAACCTTCATTGCTTGCTTTATAGTGGAAAAAATTTAAAATGTGTACAGAAGAGAAGAGTCAATTGAAGAAGTAAGGACACATCATAATAATAAAAATATGTATATGGCAATTTCGCATTGATTCTGTTTTACTGGGCGATATTCGCAAACAAATGTCATCGCCGCACCACGCGAAAACACGTCCGGCGATCGGTTCTGTTTAAAGCTTAAGCTCACACATATTTCACACATGTTTGTGATTCATATCCGACTCCAAATTATGAGTGCTATGAGAATGTTTGCTGGGATAATAAATTCATGCCAAAACTAATTGACGGTTGACACTGAAAATTTCAAAATTAAAAAAAACGAACTTACCTCCCAGAGTTGCATTGGATTTTTATTCGATTAAAAATTCAATTAATTAGTAATGGATCCATTAAGAATTGAACTTCTGTATGGAAAATCGAGCTTCATTATTGACTTAATGAAGAAAATGAGGATAATTACTCTATTAACCGCCTGTGTGAAATCAGTATTAGTATTTTTTTTCAGGAATTGGGGTTGTTACCGGCAAATATTGAACAAGTTCCTCGAAAACGAGGTACGTCCGGCTGCTAAATATAATTCAGAACCTACTCCCCCTCCCCTACCATCCGGTAAAAGTAATTTTTTCGGGGTCGTGCGACATTATTGGAAAGCCGACCCATGTTGCTTATACGAAGGTAAAACCAAAATTCAAATTGCCCTATCATCATACCAAAAGAAAAGAAAACCTACTAGTTTTGGTAGGAAAAACCCGCAAACGGCATCCCTGTTCACGACTGGCTCGCTTGCTCACACAACGCGCATTGCAAGCAATCTATTAGTTTTTACAGCACCTCCTATTAATGAAACTTCTGATTTTGAGATTTTCTTTTAAGACTTAAATTTTTACAAGTTTTTTTCACCCAACAAAAAATTATAAATATGGTGGATTAACTTTATATTGCAAAAAAAATTGTTTACATATATTTTTCCTTTTGATATGAACTTGAATGCCCTTCGACTTTCAATCGTGTTTTCTGTATTCGAGAGCTTTTCCAACAAGAGTACACCGAATATGTCGTTGTGTAACTCTTCAGCTGAGTGGAATTCATGCTCAATGTTGCCACACTCACAGACATATATAGATGGTGTAAAGTATGTATTAAATAATTATCTATTAAATTTTGTAAAATGCAGTAGATAATAAATAATTAAAAAAAATTTGTTCCTCTGAACGTCCCTACACTTTATTTCGCTACTTGTGTTTAATCCTACTAGATATGTAGATATATAGTATGTACCTATGTTCAATCTGGCTGCACTGGCACAAAAAATACACGAAAAAGCAAATTCTCATATGTACATATGTATGTTTGTTTAGAATACTCCACAGGGCTCTTGATATTCATTTAATCGAAAATTCGAACTATTCGAAAGTGAAATATTTGAGTATCGAGATATACCTACACATATGGATATTGGAAATAGGTGTAACAGTTTTAACGGTTTTTTTCTTTCACAGCCTTACAGCATTAGCAATTAAAACTAAGTTTGGCTTAATTATATAAAGAATATCCCCATAAACATTTTTCTTAATTCTCAATTTGAGATGCATTTGAGAACCAACCTTATTCTCAAACCTCAAACGTTTGTTATCAAATGCACCTCAAATTTCCCTTGATAGCGTTCTCAAACAAAAAGGCACATTTTTATCAAACGGTGAAATTTTCGAGAAAATCTTTATTAGCAAATTGAGAATTGAGGTTTTCTCAAACGTTTGAGATTTTTTGGTCTGATATTTTTTGGGTATACTTTACTAAAACGTATTATGTTAAAATTATTTCATTTCATTTATTTAAACGAAAGTTATATCAGATAATCAAAAATTTCTCTGAAATAGGACGTTTTTGAATAATTTTCTGAAATACGACGTTATTGAAGCAAGTTCTGAAATAGGGCGTTATTGAAAAATAGGGCGTTTTTAAAACAACTTTTGAAATAGGGTGATCTTTTAATCAGGCGTCGATATGTAATACATATGTATGTATTGAACCGAATTTTTCATGTCGTGCTGAATAGGAATAGTAGAGTTTTTGAATAATTTTACGTTTTCTATCTTTCGAAGTGTGGATTTTTTATTTGATTATTCGAATTATTCGACAGTCCTACTATTCATACGCGAATTAGAGAAATATTATACCTATGCACGATTACCCTGTGGGAATATTCATTATCTTTTTGTTTACAATATGACGATACTAAGTACTCTGAAAGACCCGTTAAGACTAGCTGGTTACTCACTTCCAAAACTTGTTAGAATAAAAACGGTGTATCTTGTGTGGTTGATATTAATGCGTTACAGGCAAGAATTATCTAAAGAAGGATATCGTAGTAGATAAGCTGATTGGAATTGTGTATGTATACTAAAAAGTGTGAATGTCAGACAAAACGAATTGGGAAAAATTTTACATTGAAATTCATTTCTCTCCTCTTTCACATTGACATTTTTAAAGAAGAAACAAGATAAAGCAAACGCAAGTAACTTAACCTGTATTGGATAAGCCTTGGTTACAGGATGTATGAGAAATTTCACTACCTTTCATTTTTGTACATTAGGGAGTATCGAAAAATAAAAATATTCCCGCCAGGTTTCAATTACTTGCCTTGTGAGAATTTTAAATTTCTTCATCACCGTTTTAAACAACGAAACAAAAAGGGTTTCATATACATACCTACTTATCGTTTCATTTCTGTAAGTGATACATTGTTTTAAAGGAATCCAAAATATTTTCCGTCTATAAAAGTGAATAAACTACTAAATATATCACCCATAGAAATGGAAGACCAAATATAAAAATTAAATGGATAAAGTTCGACGTGTTTGGAATGTTCCGAAATTTTTTCCTTATTTTATTTATTTATTTATTTATTTAAACGCCAATCGGCTTTGTTTTGGAAATCTTTGTGTTGTAAATTTTTTTCCATACATCGTGATACGCTCTAATGTATGTACGTAGCTATGCATATATCTACATTCAGATGTACATACCTATATATGTACATCTGTGCATCTGTATGCATGGGTGTAAGCAAGGGGGAACAGGGTGATTGTCCCCCAAAATCTGGGAAACATTTCCTAAAAGCAGGGTTGGACATGAGTCAACTAATTTGAGTGCACTCAGCCTCAAAATGGGTGGTAATTAAATCTCCAATTAACTATTACTCAATTTCAGTGGTAGTTAAATCTAAAACCTAAACACTGTTTTCGACCGGTTAATTGCAGAAGGGCTGCAAAAGTTATCAACCGAATGGTATACTAGGACAAAGAAATATGATTTTTTGTTGTGTTCAGCGGCAAGCTGAATATTTATAATAACTATGTATGATCGCAAAGTACTCCAAAATCCTTGAACCGGGTTGCTACTGCTTTTCAATCAACAACAATAAATATTCTTCCACACGCAAATTATATAAAGTAAAGTTCATAAACGTATATCCTACGTTATGACATTCTTGAAGTAAATGAAAATTAATTTTACAGGAGAGCTTTATGTTATGTTCAGACACAACCTTAATTGAACATTAAGAGCCTTCATTCAATTTTCAAGCCCAATGATTCTCAATTTACCATACAAAAATTGACCAAGTTAATGCTTCATTAGAAATTAATGAGTTGTTAATGAAGAACAATTCTGCATGCAACCCTGTTAAAAGGCTTGTTTCATAAGTAAAATGAAATGTCATGAAAAGAGAAATGTGATTAGCGTCAGTGTCCACTAAACAGGTTGGTTCGTCAGATCAGCTGCATTCTTGTTCTTCTTCATCACCTATCAAATTTGTTTTTATTTCTGCTTATTTTATACATGCATTCGTGTTTACGATTGGTAAAAATTGTGAGATGAATGTCAAATTATTTCGTCCTCCTTGAAATTTTGACATTTAGGTCACGAGAGTTTGATATTCAGCTCACGGCGTGTATGTGTGTATGTATCTTGAGCCGACCTGTTAAATGGGCCAAGTAAATTAAATATGTCTGAACACCAAATCTAAAGATGTTCAATCAACCCCAATTGACTTAATTAATTTTTATGTCTGAACATGATATAAAGCTGCTTCATTTCAAACTTATTTGTGCGTATAAAATTTAAATAGTTATGTAGATCATTTTGTTAACTAAGGCATCAACTTCGTATAAAAGTAGGAACAATTTGAATTATTGGCAAATTTTATTTTTGGCACAAGTGCCACTTATGCGGTTATGAAATTTTGCTTATGCGATTATGAACTTTAAGCGACGATACAATTATTGGCTTGATGGATGTCGACCTAAAGCCACCCAGAAGTTTGCCAAGACAACAGCAAAGACCCAATCCTCTATTTGCAACCGAGAGAACATTGGAAAAGGGCCCTGTTAATTGCTTATTTGGATTCGCATCTTCTTCATTAAGGAACAGGAAGTGTGTGATTTCTTCAGAAGTGGAATAATAACAAATCGTTTAAACTTCGCTAATGTGCATACATAGATATGTAATGGGGTGGTAAAAGTTAAAATAACATCGCCCTTACTTTGACTACTCCCCATATGATGTTTATTTTTATTTATTTATTATTATTTATAATGATGTTTACATCCTGTAAGCCTTTTATTTTATACACCTGCACATGAATTTTCATAATGGCATTTCAATAATTGATTTGGATAGAGGTAGGTATGTACCCTTGGTATTGACATTCGTGTATATAGTATACTAATTTTACTATCGAATTTTCAATGCAGTCTGTTACTACGTTTTTTTTTTAATGGATCCCCCTTTTAGCTCTGGCTACGCCCATGTGTATGTGTACATACGCGGGATGTTTAACTACTTTTTTCCATTGGGAAAAAAAGAGAGAATAAGAAATACTGAGAGATAAAGGGAAAATAGTAGCAAATGTAGTGCTGCCACTAAGAAAAAATTTCGTTTCATACTAACAAGGTATAACAATTAGGCGAGCATTAAAGCCCCTTGGCAATTTAAGGCCTTTGGCAAATTACGATCTGGATTGTCAGTTTGAGGGTTTTTTTTGAGTGAGTTAGTCAAATTTGAGTGTTTTTTGTGTGTGTTGATGTAATCGGCAGCCGTCGTGCTACACGTACTTGTTGTCGGCTCTCTATCTGCTCGCGGCGACGAAAATCAAAAATTTTTGATATTTGCGTCAATCACACATATACACTTCCTCTCAATCCAGATTGTAAGTTGCCAAGGGCCTTTATTTTTATATCACGCCGATTCGAAATTATATTTTGTAATTCGTGCGTTGTTACAATAAAACTAACGGAGCGAATCCAGCAAATATTAATATTTCTTCCATATGTTTATAATATTCTAACATCAATAGCGGTTAAAAGTACAAAACGGAAAACAAAAAGATGCCAAAATACTAAATAATAAATTCAGTATATATAAAGAGGGAGGGTTATACGCTTCTACCCTCTGGCAACACTGCTCTCAACTCGCGGGAAATCGTTGTGCTTCGTCAGTCAGTCTATTGGACACTTTGCACTTGGCTTCGTATAGTTTTTAATCGAAAATGTTTTCGGCGGCGGTAAGATGTAGCAAAACGTTTTCTCGTCAAATTTTTGTGAATATCTGTAGAAATTCATTGAGAAAAAAATTATTGAAAAGGGAATTTAATAGTGAAAAGCTGCTAAAAATTAAATGGGATTGAATTAAATTAATTAAAAACTATTTAGTGTATGTGTGTATATGTGGGAAGGCAGTGATTAAAAACATTTGTGGCGCGATTAAGCAGGTTCAGATATTTTGCAAAATCAAGAGAAATATGTAAAATATATACATAGGTATGTCTTTATTTAAATGAAAAATGTTTATAAAACCTGTAAAAGAAAAAAGTGAAATAGTTTTTTAAGTGAATTCGGTTTATATGATTTTTTTCGCTGACTACAGTGCTGATGTAAGTGGAATTTTTTCTTGAGTCTCCAGTTTTTTACCTAATTTTTATTTGCTTTGCGCATGCTAAATATGTTTAAATTCCTTTTTCACTTAATATAATCTAAAAATGGTTAAATTTCCAATAGCACAAAGGTGCAAAATCTGAAAGGAAAAATACATATATTTTTTTAGGTTAGGTCGTCAATTCAATTGGTTTATATACGTCGTTTTTGTTCCACTGCTTCACCTCCGCTGTCATCAGACACACAAACACATCCACCTATACATGCGTAGATATTCCCGAGTTTGAATATACACACGTCGATTCAAAGCACATCTGTGCATGAATTTTTATATATACCCATATGTAAATATATCTATATATCGCACCCTAAATCATAAAGTGACACAACTCAAAATTCAAAAGTTTCAGGAGAGCCAGAAAACTATTTTTACAGGCCTAAATAACTGGACAGTGCCACGTATAATAGTTATTTTTCAGTCAAAAAAGATACTGATGGAAAATATTTTTTGACAGTCTCTGAAGATTTATTTTATGTACCTTTTTTGAAAGAACCCCGATTTCGGAAAATTTTGAGTTGTGTCACTTTATGATATAGGGTGCGATATGTGCATATATATATAGTATATATTTACATACACATCCATATAATATTTATATATAAGGATGTATGTGTATATTCGTTTCCATTTCTGACAATTGCGTATGACTAGCAAAATGACTTTGGCGATGGCATGAAGTCGACAGCGAATTTTCTTCTGCTTGCTGGGGCTTTTTTTAACATACATTCATATACATGTCGTCGCTTAAAGTGCAAAATCGCGTATCAACCAAATACCACACCTCGGAAGTGATATGTGCCAAACTGCGCAAGTGACTTTTTTGTCAAAAATGAGATTTCCCGAAAAACACATTCCTGGCGTCCGCCCCACACATTCATACAAGAATATTGAAATTCGGACAACAATTAATAATTCTTGTATGAATGGATGTGGACAGACCACTAGGAATGTGTTTCGGGGAAATCTCATTTTTTGCAAAAATGTCACGCAGCTTGCACCTGTCACTTACGCGGTATTGTATTTGGTCGATACGCGGTTTTGCACTTCAAACGACGATATGTATGTACATATGTATCTATATAAATACGTATAAACACTAATTTATATACATATATACCTATATAGGTACATACAGATGTATTTTATCAGGGCAGATAGTGCTGCGGTGCAACAATATCGTAAACAAAATTCTTACCTCTATTTTTTTTTATGTGTTACTTTAAAGTTTTATTTCCATATAAATAAATTGATTAAATGACATGTCACATGTGTATTATCTAAATAGATGTTTTAGAGCATAGTTGCCCAAGCCCTATACTCGCATACACATTTTGTTTTTGTAGTGCTCGTAGGGATTGAACTTCACTCGCCTATACACTTTCATAAGAAATTTGTGTATATGGCGAGCATAGGCGAGCATAGGAAAACAAAATTTGTATACTCCCGAAACATTTCTATGGAAACACAAAAACAATTTTTTATTTTGATTCGAACAGGTCCAACCCAGCAATAAAAAGAATGAAATGTGGAACATATATGTATATACATATGTATACTAATTTCATTCGTTCATATTTTCGATAATGTTATCTATGTCTATTTCAACATTTGTGGTTGATAGTTGCCAAACTGACTCGAGGTGTTTGTGTGAGATCCGGTTTCTGTGTTTTGATTTTACAATTTTTCATTTTGAAAATAGACTTTCACATTTATACGTACTAAAAACATTGACGAAAGTTTAAAAATAAACGCTCGGAGGCAAAGATAGTAATTTAATAATAATTAATTAATTATTTATTTATATATTTTGAAAAATTTAGAGGAGGGCATTGAAAATTAATTAATAAATTCAGTAATAGTAGCCAAAGTCCATAAATCTCGTATTAAAGATATTTTTTAAGCTTTCTAAAAACAATCCACTTATCAATATTAATTAATTATTTATTTATAAATATTAATATTAATTTTATTAATTAAAAATGTATACACATGTTTGTGTCCTGATTTTTTTACTGGGTTATCAAGATATCAATGAAGTTGTAGAAAACTACAAAAACAAACATATAGAAAAAAAAATTTTTTTTCTTTAAATTATGATATTGCTCGCCCGTAAGAAATGTTTGGGCATCATTGTTTTAGAGACATGAATTTGTGAAAAAAAATATACCTACATCCATAGATACATATACATACATATATCTACATATTACCAGAGTTGTCGTATTTACTCTTTCTTTGCATCAATTCGTATAGCCAATATCATGGCAGTGGTGTAAAATTTTAAAGGAAAAACTGAAATTTGGTTGTGCACGGTGAGGTATATACTAAGGTAGATGTACATACATATCTGCATACCTACATATGGATGTATATAAGACTTCAATTAAGCTAAACAGATACTTGGTGACTTTTTTTAACAACTTTTTAATGAAAAATTCTGAAAATATTTTCCAAAATTTTACAAATACAAATTTTATTTCTTACTACTTTCGCACAAAAAAAGAACTACCCATTAAATACCACGGATTTTCCTCGAATTCGCGACGGATTCGCTTTCTCTGATTATATTATCGCGGAATTCGCAGGCATGTCACCTATCACTAGCGATTCGAGATTATAGAATTTTTAATTTCTCTGATTGTTGGCGATTCGAGATTTTTTTTATGAATGGCGATTCGAAAAATTAAAAATTCAGAGTTTGGTTTAATGGTAATGGGTTAAATCCGTATAAAACACTTAAAATATTTTTATAAAGTTCATTATAAACTGATTTCATCTAATTTCGCGAACTCGCCTCGAATTCGCCACGATATCATATGCGGAACTGTGATATTCGAGTGCAGGTCTAAATGTAAAATTTCAGAACTATAATGATTTGTTAGTTCAAAACAACTTAAAAAAAATTACATCGTGAAAATTAATTTTTTCGAACTCGCCTCAAATTCGCAGCGATATCATTGTCGCTTCTGTGTTTATTGGGTAGTTGTTTCTCGTTCGGTTGTATTCGGTTTACTTGGCTAAAAACTAAATTATAAATACCTAAATAAATAGAAATAAAATATGTTTGTACATATGTACCAGAGATCAGCATGCGATACATTTTTTGTGATTTAGAGTATACTCATAAAAAATGCGGTGGGAGTATGACCGCAACCGCAAAATATGCGATCATAATAAACACCGTACCGCATTTTCTTGATCAATTCCGGTATGCGGTAGTATGGATATCACAACACCGCAAACACCGCATATCGTAAACACCGTATACCGCAAACACCGCATATCGCAAACACCGCATATTGCAAACACCGCATACCGCAAACACCGCATTTCCCAAATAGAGATATTTACAATGTTGCCAGTGCGATTTTTTGTTTGTAATTTTTACCGTCTTATGGATTTCTGATGAAAAATACTACTGATCACAATTTGATTTTAACCAAAGAATATCTATACAGGAAAACTCTCAGGATTGGTTTTTTTTTTTTAATTTTTTCATTGAAAGGGCCACATAAAATTTTGAGTTTGTTAACATTCAAAATAATTTGACTAATGAATTTCAAGATAAAAATATCTCCTATTTACATGAAATAGAGTTTTTTCCTAAAATCCTTGAATCACATTTATGGCTTCTTAGTAATACACATAAGTTTTGTTTACACATTTTTGTTTGTCAGTGACATAATTCTTTATTTTCCAACGAGGCATTCATTCAATTTTCACAATCGACAAAATTGGCGACGATACATTGATTGAAACCGAAGTTTTTGTCATTTTATTGGAGCAACAACAATACACATGTTTATTTTTATACATTTTATTATGCGCCCGTCGGAATCATGATTCAAATAAAGAAGATTGTGCATTCAGCGGTACCGCTATGCGTTCATCCAAAATTTGACAGAATCAGCTGATTTAGTGACGTAGTAACATAAATTCTTTTTCACCCAGTTTCGTTTCCGGTTTTCTAATAACTAAAGATTGTGTACGATAAATGTGAAATTTATGTTAAAAAACTATTTTAAATAAAGAAAAATGAAGTGCCGCGTATTTATTTGTGTGAATAATAGTTCAATAAAGGTATTTTTTGCCTGTTTGCAAATTTTCTTTCTCGTCGATAACGTAGTTGATGACGTACTAACCAAAATGAACCCAGTCTCACGGATGAATATTTTGCTGAATTATTTGAATCATGCGTCGGAATGAATACTTTTCCGTCAATCTAGCAATTCGTTTAACTGAGAAACATAGTTGAATTAGATGTCTTTTTTAACACGCTTTTATTAGTTTCACCTGTATGTATGTATGTACATATGTATGTATGTATGTATGTAATTTCTAGCTGCTGTCTAAATATATGCAACATATTTACTAATGAGTTTAGGTTATAACTACCGCTATGTACCAACAGATGGCGCGCGTGTATTTATATTTTTAAAATATTCACTTATTACGGCATAGCTGAAGTACTGAATGTGTCGATCGTCATTTAAATACATTTAATTCAACGATGTTGTCAATTAAACGGATTGCTAGTTTGACGGAAATGTATTGATGGCCCTATTATTTCAAAAATGAATTTTTGATTATTTCATTATTGAAAAATATTTTATTATTCAAAAAACTGGCACAAAAAACAAAGCACACAAAAATAAAAAAAAAATACTTCAGAATAAATTTGCTGTATATCTTATAATCAGTAACACATATCTATGTATTTATGTACAAATGAATTTTCAATTGCCGTGTGTGAAAAATTTCCGGCAACACTGAATAGTATACAAATAAACAAATGCGGTGTTTGCGGTGATTGCGGTGTTTGCGATATACGGTGTTTGCGATATGTGGTGTTTGCGGTATACGGTGTTTGCGTTATGCGGTGTTTGCGGTTTGCGGTGTAAACAACACTAAATACCGCAATATCATTTAGGTTTTCAATCAATGCGGTGGCGGTGAATTTTTTTTCTGGGTACTTATTTTTTGAGCCACTTAAAAAATAAATATTTTTGCGGTGCTTTAGAAAATGCGGTGCACCGCTGCTGATCTCTGATATGTACATATGTATCAACATGTAAGCAACGAATGAAGAGAACAACACAGAAATATGTACCTACCTGAATTGTAATAAACACTTTTCTGTGTAGATGTATCACCGTTGTTTCCATTTGTTTATCAAATAATTTACCTATAGAAGTTATAGTAAACATCGAAAAAATTTAAACGATTCGTAGGTGGTACATTTGTATGTAGGTACCAGAGATCAGCAGCGGTGCACCGCATTTTCTAAAGCACCGCAAAAATACTGATTTTTTGAGTGGCTCAAAAAATAAGTACCCAGAAAACAAATTCACCGCTACCGCATTGATTGAAAACCTAAATGATATTGCGGTATTTAGTGTTGTTTACACCGCATACCGCAAACACCGCATAACGCAAACACCGTATACCGCAAACACCGCATATCGCAAACACCGTATATCGCAAACACCGCAATCACCGCAAACACCGCATTTGTTTATTTGTATACTATTCAGTGTTGCCGGAAATTTTTCATTTTTGTTTGTACATAAATACATAGATACATATGTGTGTCTGATTACAGCAAATTTATTTTCAAGTATTTTTTTTTATTTTTGCTTTGTTTTTTGTGGCAGTTTTTTGAATAATAAAATATTTTTCAATAATGAAATAATCAAAAAATTTCATTTTTAAATCCAATACGACTAATAGGGCCGTCAGAATGAATACTTTTCCGTCAAACTAGCAATCCGTTTAATTGACAACATAGTTGAATTAAATGTATTTAAATGACGATCGACACATTCAGTACTTCAGTTTTGCCGTAAAAAGACATCTAATTTAACTATGTTTCTCAGTTAAACGAATTGCTAGATTGACGGAAAAGTATTCATTCCGACGGGCGCATAATAAAATGTATAAAAATAAACATGTGTATTGTTGTTGCTCCAATAAAATGACAAAAACTTCGGTTTCAATCAATGTATCGTCGCCAATTTTGTCGATTGTGAAAATTGAATGAATGCCTCGTTGGAAAATAAAGAATTATGTCACAGACAAACAAAAATGTGTAAACAAAACGTATGTGTATTACTAAGAAGCCATAAATGTAATTCAAGGATTTTAGGAAAAACTCTATTTCATGTAAATAGTACATATTTTTATCTTGAAATTCATTAGTCAAATTATTTTGAATGTAAACAAACTCTAAATTTTAATGAATAAATTAAAGAAAAAACAAATCCTGAGTAGTTTTCCTGTATAGATACTCTTTGGTTAAAATCAATTTGTAATCAGTAATATTTTTCATCAGAAATCCATAAGACGGTAAAAATTACAAACAAAAAATCGCACTGGCAACATTGTAAATATCTCTATTTAGGAAATGCGGTGTTTGCGGTATGCGGTGTTTGCGATATGCGGTGTTTGCGGTATACGGTGTTTACGATATGCGGTGTTTGCGGTGTTGTGATATCCATACTACCGCATACCGGAATTGATCAAGAAAATGCGGTGCGGTGTTTAGTATGATCGCATATTTTGCGGTTGCGGTCATACTCCCACCGCATTTTTTATGAGTATACTCTAAATCACAAAAAATGTATCGCATGCTGATCTCTGGTAGGTACCTTTTTATACTGTAGTAAATAGGTACTATAAAATTTATTTCTGGGCTTACTTTTAGTACCTAAAATTTCCGAAAATGGTTACCTTTGTATATTTTATTAAAGTGTTAGTTATATATATGTACCTATCTGTGTGCATACCACACGATAAGTTTACCGCTAAAGGCTGGTATCGACCTCTCAAGAAACAGCTCAAGAAATTTTTGGATTTATTTCTTGAGTAAAAAATAGTAGTAGGCAAAAAATTTTGACGTTTAGTAATCCACCGTGAATACCTAGTGAAATGAAGAAGAGCATCAAAAACGTAAACAAAATAAACCTTTTTGTAAACATAAGCAATTAGTAAGTTCTTAAAAAATATTAAATAAAAGCTTTAAATATATGTTTTCAATAGTTTTATTTTGTTGTTATTTTAGGAAATCATCGAAAGTGACGAGGATGACCTTATATTACTGGTAAACTGTGGTATATTGATGGCCGGAATGGAATAAAATATGAGAAATCGATGCCAACTATGCCCTTGCATCATTAGAAAAATTGTGCATTCTATTTTTCGTTTCTTTTTTGCCATTTTCACTAACGATTTCCACGATTTTTTTTTCAACACGCACCAAACGTCAAAATTTCTTTAAGAAATAAATGCTCGATGATTTATTTCTTGGCAAAACCTGTGTTGCTGTGTTCGCATTATGTTGAAAAATAGTGGTAAAAAAGCGTATTAAATTTCTTGAGGTCGATACTCGCTCAAGAAAGTTTCACAAGAAAAATTTCTTGAGCATTTCTTGTACGTCATTTTATATGAAACTTTTGCGTTTCTTGAGAGGTCGATACTAAGCTTAAAAGTGGAAGGAAACCCTATGTACATATATCCCCCATGCCTAGGCTGACCATCCGTTCTGTTTTTTGAGGGACCGTTCTGTTTTTCAGAAGTCTGTCCCTCGTATTTTTGTTTTTTCGGAAAACCTCAAAATGTTCTGTTTTTTTCCTAGTGTCCCTCATTTGTCCCTCATTTATTTATTTTGGGGCATATTCATAGTCTTGATAAAAGCTGATTTTAAGTTAGTTAAAATCAATATTTTATTTTGACTATGAATAATCCCCTTTTTGTTTAAAAATCTGTTTTGTATTAAAAAGGTTGAGGTGGCAGCCCTTTTTCTCATCAGAATTTAAGTAGTTATCGATAATAACTACCATCCTCATTGACTATATGTTTGTTGGAATGAAATTTTTGTGGCTGCTGTGTGGCAAATTAATTTGAAAGAAATTGGTAAATCGTATTAAAATTGATTTGTGGACATTAAATTAAGTTACCAAATTCTTTTTTATCGTAGCATTATGCTTGCTTTATTGTAGATACCTATAATTAAACTTGCAAATTTGTTTATTTTTGTTAAAACAAAAAGTCTGAAGAGAATGTGAATTACATATGTTTGTAAGCCTATTATTTGATGAAAAAATATTTTTTACGATTTCAAGTTTCATAAATATATGTTCGTATTTACATATATCATTTGAAGTTTTGTCCCTCATTTTCGATTCATATTTATGGTCAGCCTACCCATGCCCCACCCCGCGAATGAAAAATGGCAATAGTTACCACTTCCAGCAGGTCGTTAATATAATATTATGTACGTAGGTATGTAGATATGTATATATACATAATTTTTTTTTAACATACATACATACATATACATATCTATATCTAGAAAAAACGCTGTTTTAGAGGAAGCCTTTTTTTTGATTGTCAAATCGCATTTATTTCGTGTTGCGTTTAGTTTTCTTTTCTGTTGCAATCTTGGATAAAGATGCGGAGTGTTCGCGAATGCATACCTAATTATGTATGTAGGTACCTACCTACCAAGGCAGATCTAGGAAGGTAGGCTCCGTGGCGAATTCAGAAACTACTTTTTTTTATTTACAAAGGTAGAGTGTAATGTCAAAATCAAAGCGAATTCACATCATGACCAATAGGAATAGGCCAAGGCAAATTCATTATGGTAATGGCACGGCGAATTCGGCAATATTCGCCTCGATTCGCTTTAAGTTTTTGTCCATCAAAATTTCAAAATCAAAGTAAAATTTTTCCTTGTTTGACATTCTCCTGTATTCTTCTGTACACAGTGAATTAAAAACGAGAAGAAGAAGAAGTCAGCTGTTCACGTACCATTACCATAAGAATGAATTTGCCTTGGAATAGGCGAGTCCCAAGCGAATTCAGATTTTAACTAAGGCGAATTATCATTTTGACATTACACTCTACCAATTACAATAACAAAATACATGGGAAATTTTTGAATTCGCCACCGAGCGTACCTTCCTAGATCTGCCTTGCTACCTACCTCATTTGGATACCTACATACATACATACATATTTGTGCGCTGCTTCAGGTTTAGCTTTAGTCCGCAGAACCGCCACCCTTGCATCATCAAACCTCTCTTCATCAAACCAAACCTGCAAAATAGTATTCGACTGGTTAAAGTTAATACAGTACTGAGAAATATTTCGGTAGCGTTTGTTTGCTAAACATAGTGATCCGATAACATTTTCAATTGCTTAGTCAAAATCTATTTATCTTATTATTTAATTTTTTTCTTGGAAATAAGGACCCGCAGTTAACTTGCTATAACAAATATTAGAAACCTGGTTCGTACAGTGTCGGTAATATACACATGTATATACATATGTACCCTGCAAAAAATGCGATTAATCCAGGACGTGTCCGGGACCAATTACAAGGGAGCATGCGACTAATACAATTTTACATCCCTTTATATGGAGTGAATTGATCGCATTTGTTCGAGCATGTCCTATGAAGAGACTAATTGTTCAACTTGTATACCCGTACGGGTACAAATGTAGATCAATCGCTTTCAGCACGAACGGGTACAAATGTAGTTTTTTCCTTAAAAATTGTAAATGTTCATGCATATTTAAATAATGTTTTACTTTTGTAAAAAAATTTCAATAAATAAATATAAAAAATTGTAAGTTTTGAGTATGCATTATATGAGCGTAATGTAAAGGATTTTTTCATAGGATATTTTAGGCAACATTTTGTTAAAATTGTTATTAAAAAAGGGTGTTCAATTCGTTTTACCGGTTGTTCTACAATTTTTTAAATACATTACATATTTTTGTAAAATGTCTACATTTAAGGAATCTACATTTATACCCGTTCGGGATGAAAGCGATTAATGTACATTTATACCCGTTAGGGAACAATTGGTCTACAATTAGTCTACATTTATACTCTTTCGAGAACAATTGGTCTACAATTAGTCTACATTTATACCCGTACGGGAACAATCGGGGACTAATTGTGGACCGATTGTTCTCGAAAGAGATCAATCGAGGACAAATCTCTTTCGGGTTTGATCGCACATTTTTTGCAGGGTATATATGCACTAACACACACAGAAAAACACTCACACATAAACACTGCTTGACATGCCAGATTGTAAGTTGCCAAGGGCCTTTACATAATTTCATTTTATAGTAGGGTTAGTAAAACTAACCTGTCACTGTTTTGTGAGTGGCTGTTGTAGCTCATTGCAATTATTGCCATCGCTAGTCAACTTCGTCATTGCTGACCACGGATGCCACTGTTTGTTTCCACCGAAACTTGATTGCTTTTCTTTTCTTTTTTTTCGAATTTGGTTGTTTGGTAGGTTTTCTGATTTGGCTGTTTCTGTTTTATTTAGAAATTAGATAATTCTTTTCATCAAAACGACAACAATTTAAAAATTATGAACAAAAATTTAATCTATTTTGAGCTTTTTTTTAATGTAAAATAAATTGTGTTGCTAAATGTTCTAAACTAGTATGTATTATGTATGTATAAACAAATTCTTGTTTTCAACATAGTCAGCCTTATCGTGAACTTCATGTGAACAAAATGTTCCCAAAAATTACAAAGCAAAACAAAAACAAAATGTGAAAAATTGTTAGTGTTTTGCTTCCCATTTCGAGGGAAATTTTTCACATGAAGTTCATGATAGGGCTGAATACGTATAAAACATGTACCTATGTGTGTATGTACTTACGTTCCCATATTTAAAAGAAAAATATAAACTTTTATTAGAAACATTATAAAATTAATTAAAAACCAGTTTATGTAAAAAGTTCAATACAAAAAATAAATCAAAGTAAGAATACTACATACACACATTTGTACATATACAGTTTTCCACAAAATAGGAGAAGAGCCGAAATCAAAACCTAAATTGCTCAATTCTCAATAAAAAAAAAGTTTTATTTGCAAGTTTTTTCATAAAATTATTCACTAATCTTTTATTTACATATTCACAGCGCACATATGTATTCCAATCAAGTACATTGAAAATTATAAATCTCAGTGTTTTTGATTAATTTTTTTAAAGGACGTTGGAGTTATGTACCAAGTAAAATACTATCGATGGTTAAAAAAAACCATCAAATTTTGGATTTTTTTATTTAGGTTTCTCCAATTTTTGGTTGGTAATTTTTTTTTAACATGTGGGAACCCATTTACTGACCCATTCAAAACAATAACGCCAAAACTCCACAAAACAAAAATTATGTTAATTTTGTCTACCAGAATCATGTCTAAAATCCATGTTTGCATATGCGTGGGCACTTCATTATGTTAGACATAATTTGCAAAATGGCGCCGAATTGGCATGCCGTGTACGCAGAAGCACTTAGAAAGTTAAAAAAAATTGTTTAAAATTGGCGATGATGCTCGCAAACTGTATATATGCACTTAATGTTCTTTTTATTTATTTTTTAAGCCCAAACACTCAAGCCAAATGGACGCCGTGCGAAATTTCACGTTCAATGTGGAGATGTTGCCACTGTGAATTTTTCGTTGAAATGAAAAATTAGCTGTCAAATCACCAAACTGACAGCTCATGTTAAGGCAATCTTGTTAAAGCAATTGCCTTGGCATCTCTGTTATACCAGAAGACAGAGGCGGTCTCCATTTGAAATCTATGTTATAATGGTGCTTGTGATGACAGAATTCTGTTTTGAGGAGACGCCGGGTAAGAAAAACAACGTACAACTATTCCCACTCACCAGCATTGCCGCTGGGGCCACTAAAGTGGCAACTTGAACCTTTTTAAGAGCCAGGCCACCGGAACCCAACTTTTTGAAAATATGCAATATTTGAACCTTTTTAAAAATTCGGGCCAATTTTGCTCCTTTTTTACTTTCAAAACTATAATATAATAAATATTTTTTAATTTTTTTCTTTACTATAAAAAAACCTCTTTGTTACGTTTTCACTTTTCATTGGCAGCTCTCCGCTGCGAGGGAAAACCCCGAAAGAGTTATTTAGGAGTATAAATTTGTAGAATGCAATTGTTGGAACAAACCGAAATAGAAGAGTTTTGGCACAGCGTGGGGAACATTTGAAACAATTTAAATGAGGACTTCTTGTGAATTTGTTGCAAATATATTAACTCTGCCACAGAGCAGTGCATCAGCAGAAAGATTATTTTCAAAACTTTCACTATTTAAGACCAAAGTTACAAACCGCTTGCAAAATTGATACGTGCAATTCAATGATCTCAGTGCTAAATTTAACTAATAGAAGACATTAAGATTCTTGGATACCGGAAGAAAACTTGGTTGTCAAATATCTGAGAACTAAATTTTAAATCCATTAAATTATAACTTATTTATATAATACATACACTTGAATCAAATATACATATCGCACACTAAATCAAAAAGCGTTACAACTCAAAATTTTTCGAAATCGGGTTTCTTCCATAAATTGGTACACAGAATATATCTCTAGCGGCTGCCAAAAAATCTTTTCCATCAGAGTCTTTTTTAACTGAGAAATAACTATTATACGTAGCCTTTTCCCATATCATTGCCTACAAAAATTAAAAAGTTTTTTGCCTCCTGAAAATTTTTGAATTTTGAGTTGTAACGCTTTTTGATTTAGTGTGCGATATGTAGTTTTACTTGGTTTTAGTAAAACAATGTTCCTTAACATGTGAATTGCTTTAAGCATTAAATAAACCACAAAAATATGTAAAAATGTTTTCGGCCACCTTTTGAAATTTTTTAGCGGCAACTCTGCCACTCACACTTAGCGAAGTGTACTTTCAAGGATTGTATCATCTTGTGTCTCTTTTACACTCACTTCTGATTTGATACCCAATGTTGTTTGGTTGCGTACGTCGAGTTGGTCTCATTTCAACAAACGTGTTTGCTTGGCTTGTGTAGCTGTATGCTTTGTCGGTTCGGTCTTCGCTTTCTCTTGCCATACACCACGAGTGCACAATATCTACATACATATATGCATACATGCTTGAGCGAAACCGACGAGATGTTTGTATAAATTTTTCTTATCTCCTGCTGCTAGTACAGTTTACAATAATAAAAAATTCAGGCAGACTGTTAAATCGATTATTATTAAAAATATAATCGTCTGATATGATTTTTATTTATTCTGTATGTGTATATACATATTTTGTAATTTTAGTATTATTAATTTTAGTTTTTATATGCATATTTTTGTATTGTTAACCTACACAATTCGAGAATTCCATTATTTGTACCTACAAAAAAAGAAAATAAATAATAAATATAAATTTACATATTTCATGCATACATATGTATGTATATACACAGGTGCATACATATGAATGTACATATGTATGTATATACCTACATATATCTATACATATGTAGGTATGTAGGTAGGTAAATTATAAAAATAAAATAACGTATGCATGCATGTGTATCTACCTACATACATACATAGGTACTTATGTAAATATATACCTACATTTGTATATGACTGTAGATATCGCACCCTAAATCATAAAGTGAGACAACTCAAAATTTGTTTAAATCGGTTTTTGCATAAACCGGTACCTACACACAACATAGGTTTCTACCGACTCCAAAAAAAAATTTCAATCAGTTTCTCTTTTGACTGCAAAATAATCATTATAGGTAGTAGCTGCCCTTTTGCCATATCACTTCTTGTAAAGGAAAGTTTTTGGGTTCCCTGAAAATTTTTGAGTTTTGAGTTGTGTTACTTTATGATTTAGGGTGCGATATGTATGTAAATATCAGGGACTGTAACGGTTATGAGTTATATCCAAAAAGTTGATTTTTAATCATTATTTACTGTTTTATTTTCTGGTCACAAAATAAAAGTTATTTCTTGAGTTTTATTTTTCCCTCAGAAAATAAAAGTTATTTCTTGAGTTTTATTTTTCCATCAGAAAATAAAAGTTATTTTTTGAGTTTTATTTTTCGATCAGAAAATAAAAGTAATTTTTTGAGTTTTATTTTGCGATCAGAAAATAAAAGTTATTTCTTGAGTTTTATTTTTCCCTCAGTAAATAAAAGTTATTTTTTGAGTTTTATTTTTCGATCAGAAAATAAAAGTTATTTTCTGAGTTTAATTTTTCTGCTCAGAGAATAAAAGTTTTTTTAGTTTAATTTTGGCTGCAACTGTAGATTTTGCCATATAAATAGTTAAAGTAGATAAATAAATTTTTAATTTTTTAATTTATAAACTTTACCTACGTGTTAATGTGGCAAAATCGACAGCTGCATCTAAAATTAAACTGAAGAAACTTATTCTCTAAGCAAAAAGATAAAACTCAAAAAATAACTTTTATTTTCTGATCGAAAAATAAAACTCAAAAAATAACTTATTTTCTGATGGAAATATAAAACTCAAGAAATAACTTTTATTTTCTGATCGAAAAATAAAACTCAAAAAATAACTTTTATTTTCCGGGCAGAAAATAAAACTCAGAAAATAATGATTAAAAATCAATTTTTTTTATAAAAATCGAAACCTAGATATAGTCTGCGTTACGGTGATTTTCTCGGTCTCACCCCCTAGATCGGTAACAGCACAGCCAAAGATATTACATACAAACTTTGGTCCCGATTGGAAATGTGTAAAGACTGTCGATGAAATTTTATCGTTCGGGCTATATTAGTGACTCAAGTTAAAAATAAATTTTGGAAATTGGAAAACGGATTTCATACTAAATGAGAATCAAATGTATTTTTAACAAAAATGCTTATTAGGAGTTACATAAATATTTACATGCAAATCGTAATTTTCAAAATGTACCAAACTGGTAAAAATATTAAAATCTGCAAACAGCCATGATACTTAGGAAAGTGTAATCGGCGGGTCCAGGAGGCACATAATATTCATATGTATATGTATCTACGTAAATTCATATGTAAATACCTTCCGCAATTTAACTAGATAGTAAGTATATATGTCCGGACACTCGCACCTTAACCTTACTTGTGCATAATTAAATCTTTTAAATTATGAGTTATGATAGTTATAATTGGATTGGTACGAGTATTCTCAAAGACGCAATTCGAACTGGAAAATTTTACAATTTTTATTTAAAGTTTATAAGCTCCTCTAAGACCCGAATAATCCAACTTACATATTTCTTATATACATACATATGTACATATGCTTGTTTCTTTTCAGAAAAAACAAGCAATTCTAATCAGACGATCGCGCAGAGCGCAATGAAAAAGCAACGCAGCAGTCACATTTCTCCACGACCTAAACAAAAGCGAAGAATAAATTGGCTAGATAATAAGCAAAAGCATGAATTCTATTTAGAGAAATCAAGAGATCAAAGAATAATAAGAGTCTACTCTCACTGCTTGGAGAGTTAGGCGATTTATTAAAAAGGAAATACAAATAAAGAAATAAAAAAAAAGCCGGCAGCAATAAATAAAACACATTATCGGAGTTATTTTGCTGAGAATCACTGAAATTTCATCATCAACAGCTTTTAACGAAAGAAGTAAAAACCAATTGCAGCAATAGCAGCCAAAATGATGAAACGAACGCGTGTTGATGAAGTACAATATGGCACGCGACCGGGCCCTGGTGGAGTGGGTGGCAGTGGGGGTGGAGGTGGCGGTGGCGGTGTCGGTGTCGGTGTTGTTGGCATTGGCGGAGGTGGAGGAGGCATAACGGGCGGTGGTGTTGGCATAGTCGGCCCATCGAATCCAGCCAACACCATAAACATTGGTTCAGCCGGTACTGGCGGCAGTCATGTTAGTGCCAATATAAGTGTGGGATTATCATCGGGTGGAATATCCACCAGTACCATGCCACATCATCGCTTACTAACACCACAACATGGTGGAGCACAAACAATTGCTTACTTACCATCAACAACACCATCCGCAGCAGTTGTTAGCGGCATGAAGGGTACTAGCGGTGGTGGTGCAAATACCGTCGGATTGATGGATGGCAGCACGGGCGCCAGTAGTGGCGGTAATGTAGTTGGTATAAATAGTACAGGCAATGCTGGTGGTAATACGGTACAGTTAACTGGCGGATCAGTGGTTACATCTTCCGGTGCAGTATCAGCAAGTTCAGCCAATGCCGGAGCATTGCCCACACAAACTGTACAGTATTCAACTTGTAAGTACCGAAGAAAACTTGATGGTAAATTTGTATGTTGCACTAGAAATTTATATTTTGCACTAGAATGTTGAAATTTTAAATTTTTTTATGCTGTAAGTTCTTTATTGTCACACAACATATTCGACGATTGTCGAGTGAATTAGTTGTTTTTCATGACTCGAAATCTATGAAAAACCTGTTCCAAAAGGTATCTCCAAACTATGTGTTGTGTCGAGCTCCCCATTTATTTATGCTCTCTGTATAATCCTCGGCCTTCTCACTTTTGTATCCAATGGTTAGGGCGTTACACCAGTACAAAATATAAAATTATATGTGTATTTTTTTTTTTTTGCTCTACTGTTAATTTTAATAATTTGTATTTCTTACTTTTAGCTTACAATGTGTCCTCCGTGTCTTCAAGTAGCACCAGCAATTTGAAAACTACTTCCGATGGGCCCCTACAAACCCACGTAACCGGAGGTGGTGCTGGCAGCAATGTCCTAAATTCTGGATCTCAGTCAAGCTCTTTGCGAACGCGTACGATAAGCTCTTCTCAAAATATTTCCAACACTGGTGGGGGTACATTAACGGCGCCTTCAGTGTTGAGCGTACAGCAATCTGCAGCACCACCCCTGCCAACACCTGCTCAACAAGGTCCGCCCCAACCCGGACAACCAGGTGCTCCGCCGCGTCTCAAGGTTGAGGATGCATTAAGTTACTTGGATCAAGTTAAATTTCAATATGCAGATCAACCTCAAATCTACAACAACTTTCTAGATATAATGAAAGAATTCAAATCGCATTGCATTGATACGCCTGGCGTCATACAACGCGTATCTACGCTATTCAAAGGGCATACTGAATTGATATATGGCTTCAATATGTTTCTACCAGCCGGTTATAAAATTGAAATACATTCAGATGAATTAGGTGTTTCGGTTCCGGTCGTTTCGATGCCATCAGCCTCGCCGAATAGCATGCATGGCACAATACAGAATGTCTCCAATATACAGACATCCCTGCGAAATCAAGGCAGTAGTGCAAACGCTTCTGTTGTCGGTAATATCGATCACCATCAACAAATGCAAAGTAGCGCTAACAATAACGGTACTGGGACAGGTGCTGTTAATTTAATGACGCATGGTGGGGCATCCCTATCGCAAACCACAATACATGCCCTCCAGGCGGCAGCTTCTCAGCCTTCGCCCAGTGCTCCAACGTCGATGGCACAACATGCGCATATATCCGTATCTCCGGCACCGCCATCCACAGTACCGGCCTTGCAGAATGTAACTGTGGCACCTGTTGGAGCTGCGCATTTACCACAAAACTTCTCGCGAGATCGCGATCGTGCGGCAATAACACACGCCGTGGTGTCAAGTAGTATGCCCGGTGCTCAACCACCTGCCGCCATGAATACGCTCAGCGAATTGAATGCACAGATCAATAGTAGTGGTGGCGGTGGTGGCTCCGGCAGTGGCGGCAGTAGCGGTGGCGGCAGCAGTGTTGGGCATCATCTGCATCATATTTCACAAGCGCATCAATCAATACTCATGGGTGAGACGGTAGGCCAGCAGAATCAACCAGTGGAGTTTAATCACGCCATATCATATGTTAATAAAATTAAGGTAAGGCACAACAATCAAAAAATAAATGCTCTTATTGTAAAATTTATGAAACCAACTTGCTTTCCAGAATCGCTTCCAAAACAAACCAGAAAAATATAAAAAATTCCTCGAGATTCTCCACACTTACCAAAAGGAACAAAAAGTAATTAAGGAAGGTAGTCCCAATCAGGGTAAAACTTTAACCGAACAAGAAGTCTATACACAAGTGGCCAAGTTGTTCGGTCAAGATGAGGACTTGCTAAGAGAATTTGGTCAATTTTTGCCCGACGCTACAAACCATCAGGGCGTGCAATTTATGTCTAAGACTCACAACGACCACAAACGTCCGAATGCCGGCGCAATGGGTGCACATGTGAGTGGTACAGGTGGTGGTATCATGGGTGGTCCTGGCGCCGGTGGCACCGGCGGTCATATTGCTATACCACCAGGCTCTCCGCTGCACCTTAATAGCGGCAGTACATTGCCACAGATTGGAGGTAGCGGTGTCGCTCATGCCGCTTCTTTGGGTAATTTGTCGACAATGAACACGAGCGTAAGCATTAAACCGTACAATAATGCGCAACAGCAATCCCAAAATCATGTGATCAATGCGAGTTCTGTAGGCGGGGCTGGTGGTGGTGTTGGACGTGGTGGTGGCGCTAGTGAGATTGTCTACGATAAAGATTTTCATCATCATGTAAATTTGCACCCCAGCGGCAGTGCTCTACACTTGAAGGTGCTGTACGATAATGTTCCCGGAGCTGGTGGTGCAGTTCATGATTCAAATGCCGTAGCGGGTGTACGTGGCTATGAGAAAGATACACATCGAAGTAACCATCAGGCTCTTAGCGGCTTAAAATATCAACATGCGCCCGGCTCAAATATCGGCGGTATCACCGGTCAGTCCTCCAAGCGTTCGCCCAGTTACGGCACGAATATGGGCGCATTGGGCGGAAGTGGCAATGCGGCAATGAATAGTGTTGGAATAGATCGCATGAACATGAGCTATTCACAGCAAGTACATGGCGGGACGCATCATCATTACACCGCTGCTGCACGTCGTCCGGCAATTGATGATGGCGGTAGTGGAAGTGGTGGTGGACCGCCACCAGCTAAAAAGCACAAGCCCATATGTAAGGATGTGTCATTTTCGGAGGCATCGCGCAAGTGTACTATATCCGATGCAGCATTCTTCGATAAGGTGCGCAAGGCGTTACGAAATTCCGAGGTGTACGACAACTTTTTGCGTTGCCTAACACTATTCAATCAGGAGATTATATCTAAGACTGAATTGTTGAATTTGGTAACACCGTTTTTGAGCAAATTCCCCGATTTATTGAGCGGCTTCACTAAATTTCTGGGACAACCAATATCCCAATTGTCTGCGGGTGGCGGCAGCGGTGGTGCTGGTAGCGGTGGCTCCAGCATTTACGGCCTAGAGGAAATCCCCATGCAAGCAGCGCATAGGCAAAGTAGTAATCTGAGTGGCTCTGTGACGGTGAACGATAGGCAAGGCAATCATCAGGGTGGCGAATTGGCGCAAGATATCGATTTGTCATCATGCAAACGGCTTGGTGCGTCGTACTGTGCTCTGCCGCAGTCGATTGTACCGAAGAAATGCTCAGGTCGGACAGCACTGTGTCGTGAAGTGCTAAATGATAAATGGGTGTCATTCCCCACATGGGCTAGTGAGGATTCGACGTTTGTGACATCGCGCAAAACACAATTTGAAGAGACGATTTATAGGTAAATTTCAGACATGGGAGTAGTGCATTACACTTTCTACTATCACTAACTCTAATCGTAGTGGAACAATTTTATTATTTACAAATTTTTCTTTGATAATTAATTTTGTATTTCGTATAGTATCTTCAAAACCTTCATTAGCTAAAAAACACAAAATTCGAATTCAAATCCATATTTCCCTTTCTCTTCCTCAAACATAACACACACTTAGCTTCTTTGAACACGACTCGATTAATATATTGAAAACAACCAAAATTCTAAACAAAAGTTATATTCACAGGACGGAAGACGAACGCTTCGAATTGGATGTTGTGATCGAAACAAATAGCGCAACGATTCGTGTGCTGGAAGGTGTACAAAAGAAAATGTCACGCATGTCGCCAGAGGAGTTGAGCCGTTATTATTTGGATGACTACTTGGGTGGCACCTCGCAAACCATACATCAACGGGCCATCCACCGTATATATGGCGACAAAGCTGGGGAAATAATCCAGGGCCTCAAGAAGAATCCATCTGTGGCCGTGCCAATTGTATTGAAACGATTAAAGGTTAAAGAGGAGGAATGGCGGGATGCTCAAAAGGTACGTGGAAAATTTTAATTATATTTGTTTATATACACATATTATCTCAGACATGGGAGTAGTGCACTCTGACGAGTCTTATGGACGAACTTCTCTCCCAATTAGAGGTGTGCTGCTTTTGTTTTTCCCACTAAGTGGGAATTGTTTTTTTAAAAATAGTTACATTGCAGATTTTAGATTAACGAAACAAATTTCAACATGAAAGTTTAAACTGAAGACTTTTGTGGAAGTTTTGTTGCTATAAAAAAGTATATTCATCGGGTTTTTGGTTTCAATTCTAAAATTGCAATCATATAATATTTCGTGTCTTAATTTAGATGCTGTCTAATTTTGGTATCAATCGGACAATCCAATCAAAAGTTATAAGCAAAAGTTTACATATAATACAACTCGAGATTTTTACAGAATAAAAACTTTGAGAGCTTGCCATGAAAAAGCACGTAGCAAATTTTTTTTTTCTTACGGTTTTTGGTGTTGATCCTTCAATCCAAACAGAAGTTACAAGTGAAAATATACTTAGCATACAACCGAAGTTTCATATCGAGTTTAAACTTTGAGAGCTTCTCCTGCAAAACACAGTTTTCAGACTTAGTACAGTTTTGTTTGGAAGCGTCGATATGTTTTATAGGTATCAACAGGTTTCAAATTTAGATTAAAAATTATAATAAACCATTTTTTTTCAAAATTTTTCTCCACATTTATGTTTTAGGTCTTCAATAAAGTGTGGCGTGAACAAAATGAAAAGTATTATCTAAAGTCGCTCGATCATCAAGCAATAAATTTCAAGCCGAATGACATGAAGGCATTACGCTCTAAAAATCTCTTCAACGAAATTGAAACATTGTACGATGAAGTGAGTATAAGCGAGTTAGATTTGTGAAATTTCTTCTTATTGTTTTTTTTTCTTTTATTCTTGCTTTCTTACGCTTCAGCGGCATGATCAAGAGGATGAAAATGGCATCCCCATAAGTGGACCACAACTTGTGCTACCATATAAAGATAAAACTATTCTAGAAGATGCTGCGAATTTACTGATACATCATGTGAAACGTCAGACTGGTATACAAAAGCAGGAAAAGACCAAAATCAAGCACATACTGCGACAATTTGTGCCCGATTTGTTCTTTGCGGCGCGGCAGCCTCTTAGCGATGATGAGCGTGATGATGGTGAGTGTGTATTATTCAGTTTCTTTTTTTTCATTTATTTTAATTCAATACATATCGAAGTTCGCCTCTATGGGGAGATGCCTCGGTATGTCGTTCAAGACTTTTCGCCGCGTCGACGAATGTGTCATTGAATCGTAACTCCTTCATCCTATATTGGCTTTAGTATTTACTATTCCTGCGTCACTTCGCTTTATCTAACTTTATCAATTTTTAATTCATTAAATAATTTCAATAATTTTATAGATGACAATGAAAAAATGGACATTGATTCTACCACCACGGGGGGCAATGGCAAAAGTAGTAGAACAGTGAGTGGTAGCACATCTTCCACATCGAATACAGATATGGCATGCAGCGCTGCTGTGGGCGCTAAACCGCTTGACGGAGCCGCTGAAACTTCCTCGTCATCAACAACAACAGCAACAACGACGACGACACCTTCGAGCAGCAATCCAAATTTGTTGGAAAATCATAAAAACAACGAAGCTCCCACCACAACTGCAGCAGCATTTAGCCAAAACAGTGGCAATACCACTGCACAAGCTACAACTGCAGGAGATGGCAGCAGCAGCAATGTGATTACATCAGTGTCTACGTCGCTTAAAACATTTACAGTAGCAGGAGCTGCCAAAGACGCCAACTCAACGGCGTCATCGAAAAGTCAAGCAATCAATAAAACTGCTGCTGGCGACGCTAGTGCCAGCAGTGGCAGCCGATCGTGTTGCGAAATTACGAGCAATATTAGCAGCACAGCGGTAGCCTCGACATCATCATCATCGACGACGCTGACAGCGACGACAATAGTGGGATCGGGTGCAGTTACTACGTCTGAAAACAAAGTCATATCCAGTAGTAGTAATCTAAGTGGTGTTGGAAAATCTGTCACATCGGGCGATGGTGGTGTTAAAAAATGTGAGAGCGGCACTTTGTCCAGCAATACGACAACATCGACAATAGCTGTAACGAAGGATGAGAAAAGCGGCAGCAGCGCTACAGAAAATTCAACTACAGCGAGTACAAATCAAGCATCGCTATCAACAGCATCAACAACAGCTGGCCAGCAACAAGGCTCTTCTAGTGCTATCAAAACTGCTGATGATATTAAAGTTGAAATCAAGGAGGAAGTTCAAGATATGGATACAGATATTAAATTGCCGCCGCATGCTATTAGCAAGCATTTGGTAAGTGCAAAACATGTTTTAAATAAAATTATTTTCGTAGTCAACACACTTTGATAGCACTTGCATCACATCAAAAACAGTGACATTAAATGACGAGCTGAAAAAAAATCTTTTGTGTAGACGAACTTTTAGTTGCTTATGTATAAGCATATCATTCACAATTTTTTAATTAAAATTTTCTCTTATCATCATCCCTTCTAGGACGAGGCGTACACACTTTTCTTTGCAAATAACCATTGGTATTTATTCTTGCGTCTACATGCCATTCTTTGTGATCGCTTGCGATCAATGTACGAACGCGCCCTATTACTGGCCGCAGAAGAGGAACGTCATCGCAGCAAACGTCGTGAGAGTACAGCGACAGCGTTAAGACTGAAACCGAAATCTGAAATACAAGTCGAAGACTATTACCCAACATTCCTTGAAATGCTCAAGAGCGTGTTGGATGGCAATATGGATTCGAATACATTCGAAGATTCGATGCGTGAGATGTTTGGCATACACGCCTACATATCCTTTACGCTCGACAAGGTGCGCATACATACAAAAATATAGACATATTCTTTTCTTTTGAATTTCAACTTGCTAAATTTCTTGCCAATTTTCTTTTTTTTTTTTTGCAATTCACAGGTGGTTTCGAATGCTGTGCGTCAATTGCAGAATTGTGTCACCGAACGTAATGCCATCGAGTGCGTTGAACTATTACATCAAGAGCAAAAGCGTGGCGGTGCAGGTGGCTACTGTCGTGATGCGCCTAAAAATTATGCCAACGAATTGGCATATCAACGCAAAGCCGAAGCAGCATTGCATGAGGAGAATTGCTTCAAAGTGTTAATTGTAAGTTTGCGTATATTAAAATAAAACTCAATTAATTTCGAAACCTTTTAATGTTCGCCTGCACACAATGTTGATTTCATAAATTATGATTTAGTTATAAATTGAATATGTCAATACATCTATTGTTTTTGGTTTTAGTATAAAATCGATTGCCGCGTAACAATTGAACTGCTCGATACTGAAGTAGAAGAGACGGAAAGACCTGTAAATAAAGTGAAAACATGGAATAAATATGTTGATCGCTTGACAAATCCAGCGAGTGGGAATAATGTTACTGGCCAAAATGCTATCGCCGGCGGCGCCACCACGAATACCTTATCCGGCGGTGTTGGCAGCAATATTGTCGGAAGCGGCAATGCCAGCGCAACGAATAATCCAAACAACTCTGGAGTAAATCCAAATGCACTGGGCGCTATGCCATCGACAACGACAGCCGGTGGTGACGTGGATGCTAGCGAAATTAAGATTGAACACATGGATGACGATACACCGGTGAGTGAGATGTATTTTATATCCAGCTTTATTAGTATATTGGTAGTTAATTTAGTTTAATTTAGTTCTATTTTTTCACTTCTAATTTTATAAATAAGTTAAGTTAAAAATTTCAGCGTAATAAATTCAATTTGTGTGTTGTTAGTAGAAAATTAGGGGAGGTGGGCAGTGTTTAATTTAAATTAACGGTTAGGTAATGGCGTGGGTGGGCGTTATACATATGTACAAGGGATGGGCGTTTTTGTATCAGTTTTTATTCAAATAAAAAATAAATTTTTATTCTTCATTCAGATAATCTTCAATAATGAGTAAATGTTTATTCTACATCCAAAATAATTTGAATAAAGAATAAAATTTTATTCTTCAACAGAATAACTTTGAATAAGGAATACATTTATATTCTTCATTCAGATAACTTTGAATATTGAATACATTTTTATTCACGTTATTCAATTATTCTTGGTAGTCACACAACTGAATGGTTTTTTTAATTGATTTTTCGAATACTTCGCGAGTCCGAACCGAATATTTTCCCGAATTTGAAGCTTTTCACCCTTATTACGGTTGTCGTCGTCGACACTCACTCGACGCTGTCGGCGACGACTTATCAAAATCGGTATTACGTATGGTAAAGTCGATAACTTGTGACAACTATCGAAACATATTTGCACCCTTATTACGGTTGTCGTCGTCGACACTCACTCGACGCTGTCGGCGACGACTTATCAAAATCGGTATTACGTAGGGTAAAGTCGATAACTTGTGACAACTATCGAAACATATTTGGTATCAGCTAAGTCGACGTCGACGGTCACTCGTTGCCATTTTCGTCGACGCGCTGTTTAATGGTGACAAGAAGAAAATTTAGTATGTATACATATATGCATATATGCATTTTTGTTTTTAAAATTTTATTACGGGAGTGTTAAAATTAGTAGAACTAACATCCGCAGAATATTTCCTGCTAGTTTTATTGAAAAATAAATTCGGTGAGCGCACATACCGAAGCCGACCCAAAGGTTTTCAATGGGGTACGATACCAACTAATTTTTTACAACATTGAGAAGCAATCACCATTAAATTGAATGCCTTGGCACCTCCTTTAAGAGAGATTGAGGAGAAAACTAATTTATTAAATATTTGTGTACATATGTACATACATACATATGTATATATTTCAATTAAAATTATTTTTCTTTTATTTCTTAAATACTCGAGTACTTCATTGCTATGTTCACCGCTAAAACTTGATGAATCATATGCAAAATACATTTATAATAAAGAAATAAAATAGCACAAATAAAAAATGCGGAAAAAATTGCGCACAGATTGTAAATAAAATCAAACTGCTAGTGCAGAAATTATAGGGATGGTACTTTCGTCATTCGGTTTACCGGTAAACAGTCGACGTCGTCTCAATACGCTTAGCTAATACCGATTTTGCGTCGACGTGACGACGACGTCGAGGCGACGTGATGTCGACTGAAAAGTGACAACGACGTCGACGACGACAACCGTAATAAGGGTGAATATTTTCCCGAATACTTAACCGAGTATATTTCCGAATACTTTCCCGAATCCGAAACCGAGCCCGAATACTTGACCGAATATTTATCCGAATACTTTCCCGGATATTTAAACAAATATTTTTCCGAATACTTTCCCGAATCCGAAACCGAACCCGAATACTTGACCGACTATTTTTCCGAATACTTTCCGGGATATTTAAACAAATATTTTTTCCAAATACTTTCCCGAATCCGAAACCGAACCTGAATACTTGACCGAATATTTATCCGAATACTATATCGAATCCGAAACCGAACCCGAATACTTGACCGAATATTTTTCCGAATACTTTGCCCAATATTTTTCCGAATTCGGGAATGAGTTAAGTATTTGCGTTCGGTTTCGGATTCCAGAAAGTATTCGGCAAAGTATTTAGAAATATATTCGGTCAATTATGCATTCGGATTCGGGAAAGTAGTCGTGAAAATATTCACAAAAATTTATTTTTTCGTTATTGAATTATTCAATTTTTGAATAATGCCCATCCCTGAATCCCTAATATGTACATTATGCGAACTGTTCTGACTACGAGCGACCTTAATAAAGGCAAACAATTTAGCTTATTTGTGAATAATGCTCCAAAATAGATACTGAAGAATACATAATAAGAAAAGTTCATCCAAAAAGTTTTAGTTGATACATATTTCGAAACACAGTTCTTTTCTCATTTTATCATAAAAATCATTATGTAATAGATTAGATATTTATTTCGAAAATAAGTAACCTTCTTTGAACATATGCTAAATGAATGAGTGAAACTTGAAAAATCCACTATTTTTAATTTGTTGTTAAAATAGTGTATGTGAAATTTTTTCCACTATCACTGATTTAATTACCTTTTTCTACTAAGTAAATCAAAAATAGTGGTAGTGAAAAATATTTGTCTCCACCACCACTAAACTGTTAGTGGCAATTTCTTGATGAACTAACAAAAATTAGTGAATACTACGGATTAGATTTAGTGGTAGTGAAAGGTGTAGTACGCTACAAATTTTTGTGCACTATCTTCATGTTTGCTAAATTCATTTTTGTACTTTGCTCATCACCCAGTAAGCGTATTTAAAAAAAAATAATGCATAGATTCTATTTTATTCGCACCCAACAATTTTAGAATCGTATTGAAAAATTAGAAAAGTTGTATATTTGGTTTTGAGTGTTTTATTTGGCGTTTTCGATTCGCCATCAGACAAGCGAGGTCGGATCGAACAAAAATGTTTGAACCCATAATGAGTAGTAGCCATACTCGCTAACTGGTCGATAAAAATTTCCCTCTGCTCGCTATCATTCACATATAAATTTGACAGAGGGAAATTTATAGCCAGCAGAGAAATTGTGAATCGAAAACGGCTATTTTTAGTTTAAATTTCCTTATTTTCCAATGTTTGTTTTTTTTTTTAACTTTTGACTGCTGCAAGCGCCTGAAATTTTCATATGCATACATACATACATACATGCATTTATTGGTGTGCAATCGATCTGTGATTGTTTCGTTTTTTTTTTTTTTTGTTTTATTATTTCAAAAAATGGTTCTCGCCTTAAAGAGCAAAAACTCTTTTCAGTTTTGAGTTGAAATCGAAATTTAAACGAAAAAAAGTCTCTTCAAATCACTAATTAATGCTTTTTTGCATTTCTTCTCATTTTTTCAATTCTCTTCGTACCAGGTCAAACTCTCCCCCGACAAGGCTTAGTAAAATCAAAAACAAATAAAAAAAAAATAAAAAAAATTATGTAAAATATTTTTAAGTTGAACGCTTTTAGCTATTCATGCTCTAAATTGCAAAAAAAAAATGATTGCGCAAATGTAAGGGACAAATACCTACGCACATCCATTATTACATAACAGGCAGTTCACTTTAATATTTACATATATGCATATACATATATAATATGTTAACAATTGCTTTTCTACACAACCGCATGAAAACACAACACACAAATGCGAGTAACGACTTTTTTTGTTTGTTGTTTTTCTTTTAAAAACTATAGAACCATTTTAATGAGAAAAATGTTGCATAACACACCAACTTACTCTTTTCGCAGATCTACATACAAATGTATAAATTATTGTATTTGAATTTCTGTAACATATTCGAAAGCGTGCAGTTGAATGAGTTATTTTAATATCTTGTGTACATACAATTAGTAGGAAAAAACAAAAAAGGAGCACACCTCGAATTGGGAGAGAAGCTCGGCCATAAAACTCGTCAGAGTTATAATAGCGCCATTGTATTATTATTATTACATACAGTATACTTTTTCTTTCTACTTATCAAGTTGGTAAATTTCGGAATTGTACAGAAAGCTCGCCATGTCCTTCACGTCCATATACGCGATATGGCGCGGGATTTTCAGAAAAGGAACCCTCTCAAGAGTCGCCATTCGCCGTCACTCCTATCTTCCCTTGAGGTGTTCCAATGAGGCGGTGTCTAGGGAGCACTTCCATAAAGTGCGAAAATTCCACACTACTTAGAGTGTTTGCGAGCTTCCATTTCGGCCAAGCTTGTGTTCATATCCGACACATTTAAGCATTAGCTTACCTACATGTGGCAATGGCCTGAATTGTTTTACAAGAAGAACCAAGAATGGTTCTTCGTACATTGTCTTGTAAGCTCATATTCCATACAAACTTTTCCACACTTAACAGATATTATGACTTGAAATTTATTTTGGCATAATCGTCGCTTCGACAAGCTTCTCGACAACACATTTAATTAATGCTTTCAAGCAAATACATTACCTGAGTGCAAAATCTGCTATTTTTAATCATGCTTATTGAAAGAAAAAAGCACCAAGCGGCAATTTTGGTTGCTTTTCTTTCTGCGAAATGACAAAAATTAAGTTTGAAAAATACTTCTGGTCAAACATTTTAATTTCATTTTATGTACATTTCGTTTAAATCAAGGCAAATTCATTCATATGGTAATGGTAAGTGAACAGCTGATTTCTTCTTCTTCTCGTTTTTTACTCGCGTGTACAGAAGAACGTCATACAAAGAAATATTTGACTTTGAGTTTGACATTCTGATGGACAAAAACTTAAAGCGAATCGAGGCGAATATTGCCGAATTCGCCCTGCCATTACCATATAATGAATTTGCTTTGGTTTAAATCAAACATCCAAATTTGTTTATAAAAAAGTTAATTTTTCAAAATTATTGTGGACATTATTATTGTAAACATGAGTGACATCAGCTAATTTTTCTGGTGAATACTCAAAAACACTTCTCCTGTATATAAAACAAGAACTAACCTGTAATATTAAATCGTAAATGTTAATGCTTTTAAATTAATAGAATTTTTCATAGTGAAAAGAAAAGGCTTCTCTCAAGTTTTTAAGGTAAATGTAAGCAATTGGAATTCGAATTTGTTTGCAAATTTGAAAAAAAAAGTCAAGCATGCTAACGCACACTAATTACATACAAACATACGAGTACATATTGAAATACACACAAATTTTCCTATTAAGCTTAACGAAATTTTATAGCATTCATTAAATAAAAAATAAATAAAAATAATAATAATAGCCAAATAATAATAAGCAATCGGAAACTAGTAGAATAGTTTTGGTTTTTACTCATTTCATGAAATGTAGACAATTTTAAAGTTATTGTGTGAGCATTCCAAAAATAGAGAGTATTTTGATTAAGTAATAAACTAACATAAATAAATATATGCGGTTGTCTTTGATAAAAGAAAAGAATTTTTTTTTACCCGATTTTTGATAAGAAATAAACATGAACATATGAGTATGTTTTGTTGGAAACATCTGTTTAAACTATGTACATATGTACATACACACGAGTTCGGAAAAGGCTTGCTATTTGCTGTTGGCAGGTCGTCGTTCGAAATACTCGTATGTGCCTTTGTTTACACTTTTTCAATAAGCTGTGCGTCGTTCTAGCGTACCTATAGGCTGTGCGAATAATAAATATTTACATACATACTATGTGTTTGTATGTACATATGTATGTTCGCGCAATACATTTAGTTAAAAGGACCGAAATTACAACCTTAAGGTAAGTGAAGTGTACAAATTCGAATTAAATACTCGTACGTTGCGCATAGTACAATCCAAATAAATAGTTCCGATTTATCGAATAATATATGAAAATTAAAATAAAATCTTTGTTATTAAAAAAAAATGTTCAGTTAAAATAAAATATTTTTTTTGTTGTTGCAACATGTGTTTTGATTTTTATATTGTTGATTTGTATATTTCGACGCCTGAGCAAAAGATCACCCCATTTCAAAAGTTTGTGGCGTACCTACTGTATAATATTTTACTTTGATTTATAAAATAATTATTTCTTTTTGTGTCATAAAAATTTCTATTCAATTGGAAAATTTTTATAGATCATTATAATTTGAAAACCGAATTAATAAAGATAATTTTTTGTAATATTTTATATTAAAAATAATAATTTAAATATATATACATATGTACATCACTACAAGTCCTATTACCGAATTCTCTTCAATAACGCCCTATTTCAGAATTTGTTTCAATAACGTCCTGTGGTACAGTGGGTAGAGTGCTCGCCTGCAACACCAGAGGTCTCGGGTTCTAATCCCAGTCCGAGCAAACACCAAAAAAGTTTTCTAATTAGTAAAAATCCAATTATTGTATTTTTTAAGAGCAGCATTCTCCGCTCGGCAGTAGGCGGCATACCCCCGAGTGTATTTCTGCCATGAAAAAGCTTCTCACAAAAAATGCATTCGCCGTTCGGAGCCGGCATAAAAACTGTAGGTCCACCCAATTAGTAGGAAAAACAAAAGTTAAGGAGCACACCTCGAATTGGGAGAGAAGCTCGGCCATATTTCAGAAAATTATTCAAAAACGCCCTAGTTCAGAGAAATGTAGAAAGTTCCATATTCTCTGAAGTAGGGCGTTTTTGAAGCAAAATCTGAAATAGGACGTCATTGACAATTTTTGAAATAAGGCTATCTTTCACTCAGCCGTCGATTCATAAGTACATGTATGTGTGTACATTAGGGTGGTCCTGTTTTTTGTTATATCGAGCCCTAACCGCCATAAAAATGTATCCAACAAAAAGTAAATTTTGCAGATTTTTTTTTTTAATTTTCTTTGCATACAGTTTACATATACATACATATGTAGCCTTGAAATTTATTTAGTCTCTAGCTTCGAAACGGCACATTTCACAGCTATGAAGTTATTATGGCGGTTAGGGCGCGATAACTTCGCCTAGAATTGGCTCTACCTCCAGTTTTTCAAGAATGCTGTAGGTACATATGTATGCCAAGCGCTAAATTTAAACGAAAATTTTCTTTATTCATTTAAGTATCTATGGACTACCCTATTTTACATACACATATTTCTTTAGTTTTTCTTTAATGTTGTTTGTATATATATTAAGGTGTAGTGAAACATTTTTTTTGGAAATTCAATTTGTTCCAAAGCCAGAACGGCACCTTTCTAGCCCAGTAATAAGCCTGCAAAATTTTATTGACCTACTCGCATGTTTAAAAGGTGCCCCCAGCCCCACAAAGTTGAAAAAAATAGTACGATCTGGTACAAATGTGAAATTTCTAAAATTATAAAATCAAAAAACGAAGTATGAGGATTTATAAAGATGGCTAATCTGAGTATTAAAGTGAATTTTTTTTATTTGGAAACAACAACAACAAAAGTTTTTAAAGGTCAAAGTTTATATTGTGCATTTTTTGAATTGCAATTACTTAAATACTACTGAACCGATTTCGAATATTTTTATACCATTCGATAGGTATTTTGATATACATTTTATGTGGGTTCCATAATACCCCCCTTGCGGGGCTCAACCCCCTTTTACCCCCCTTACTTTTAATATATAAAATGTATACCAAATTAAAGGGAATCAAAATACCTATCGAATGGTATAAAAATGTTCGAAATCGGTTCAGTAGTTTTTAAGTAATTGCAATTTAAAAAATTCATAATATAAACTTTGACCTTTAATAACTTTTGTTGTTGTTGTTTAAAAAAAAAAAATAATTCACTTTAATACTCAGCTTAGCCATGTTTATCAATCCTCATACCTCGTTTTTTAATTTTATAATTTTCAAAATTTCATATTTGCACCAGTTAGTGCTTATTGCTTTCAACTTTGCGGGGCTGGGGGCAGTTCAAAACGTCATCCTATCGCCATAAAATTTTGTGGGGTTCATTAACTCGTATAAAGGCAACTTTTCATTGCTGGTACGTTCAAAAAAAGAACAAAAAAAAAAATCTCCATATGATTTCACTCCACCTTAATATATATGTATGTATATGTACATATTTAGTACATATGTACATAAACATATGTATATACTGCGTGTGTGTAACTTGGTGTGCTGTTTCATGTTTTTTCAATTGCTTTACACAGTACATACATATGTAAATTCGTCTACTTTTTTATACACTGTCACTATTCAGTAATTTCATCAAGTTATAACAGCCGAATGTTTATTCGCTCATTCTTTGGTACTTTCCCACATAGCATTTTATGAATTCTTTGATCATATTCCAGTCTTTTTCGATCCCTATGCACGTTTAAAATAATGGAAAATGCGCTCATTCCCTGATCATAAAAGAGTCTTTCATCGTCGTTAGGAAATGGTACCCTACGTCCCACTCTTTTTGGGGAGTCGTTTTCGAGTCTTATTTTAATCATATTTAATCGAGTCCCTTTCGATTTTATTTTTTTTTTTCGATTTTGAATCTTATTTTAGTAATTTTTGAATCGTTTTCTGATCGTTATTTTTTTCTCCTTCGTTTTTCTGATAATTTTCGATTGGCTTTCCAATCTTTTTTGGGTCGTTTTTCAATAACTTTCTGATCAATTTCTAATCATTTTCTAATACTTTTCTAATCATTTTCCCCATCATCATTTTTGGGTCATTTTACAACCGCATTTCTTTCCCATCTTTTATCCTCTTACATATTCTAGCCTTAGCCTTACCTTTGCTAATATCGCATAAAGAACTTCCACGGTCACGCTTAGTCCACATTTTGGTTTGAACTTTTGAAACAGATTCTTAGCTTACAATAATATTAAGCAAATAAGGAGTTTACAAAAAAAAAAAATTGCAATCCATAAATTATTTGCTATGAAAATTCATATGCAAAGCAAAGTATGCATCAGCTAGGTGATTTTTATATGACAAAAAATAAAATCACTATTCAATCGCTGGTCTGACTCATTTTCGAGTCTTATTCTAATCGCAGAAGTGATTAATCAGTTTTTGATCATCAAAGGGTATCGAAAAAGATTCGGTATAGTCAGTTTTCATATAACATTCTTCCAAATGCTATGTAGGTTGGTACAAGCTTCCGCTTTTTATGATATTATTGTATACAGAGTTTTTTTTTTATTTTTTGCTAATTGAGTTCTCATTATCACATGTTATGTATATGCCATTGAGTGCACACATGCTTGTATGCCATTGCTCGCAACAGTTATCATTCAATGAATTAACTCACTTCTTTAAATTATAGTTTTTTCGCCTTATTGGGCATATGGAAATTAAATAATTTACTAACTGTAATCCATAAGCCTATCGTTAAAAGTTGCTGATTATAATTTATAAAAAAATGGAATTTCTCTTCAAGTTTTTCTGTATTATGTAGAATAAATGTAATATACTCCGATGAAATAGGATCTTATAAAAAAGTGATGTTTATAGTGTGACCTGGTACTTCTGTATTCAAACCATTTTTTTTTTTTTTTGTTAATTTTTATTTCAGTCTTGTAATAGTTCGTTTTTCTTTTATAAATATTTTTCTATTACAAAATAATAGAACATTTGTTTTTTTTTTTCTCTCTTATCTTAAAATTCGAAATACATATCGGTGTTCATAGCGAACAGTAGCTTATGTCGAAAGGCAAACATTCAAGATATTCGTAAATTTGTGTAATTTTTTAGCAGGTCCCCGCACAAAAATTTTAAGTGAAATCATTGAGACTGAAGCTAGTTGAAAGCCTGAGAAAGAGTTAAAACAACTGCAGAATGTATTCTCTAAGATATATTTCTTGCAGCTTTATGAAGACTGACTCATTTTTTTCTTAAGTTTGCTTAAACTACTGTTACATTTGAACACAGATATGTACAGCTCCGGTCAACTAATTAGCAACGCTTCGGCACTGATAATTCTTCCTTCAATAGTACCGAAATTCCATCGAAATTTTTTGCTCTTTTTCAGTACAGATATCGTTTAAATGTAATTTAATAGATTCCACTTGCATTTCTAGCATACCTCAAATATATCGCATTTTATTAAGACTTAAGCCAAAAATGCACTTTTTTAGTCGGTCACATAATTAGCAACGCTCTTATTTTATGGTCAAAAATCTATTTTTTTTATTAATAATATTCAATAATTTGTTGTCAAACAATTATTTCTAATCACTGCTTCCCACCTACGAGGCATTGACTCAAAAAAATTTGCGCAGACGTCTTTCGGGATACTTTCCCACTCCCACTGCGATTTTGCCAACAAATCAGCGAAATTTCTTATTTTATGCTAGCGGACTTTCTTTTTCAAGTGCTACCCCACATTCTTGATACGTTTTAGGTCCGCACTGCATGAAATCCAGTCGAGAAATCTAACAATTTTTCCCTCCATCCACCGTTTTGTTGATCTTGCGGTAGGTGTCGGCTCGTTATCTTGCTGAAAGATCCATGTCACCGGCGTGTTGTCACCTTAAATAGGGTGAATTGTGTCACTTGATATCGAAATATACTATTGCCGGTCCATTCTACTCTCAATTTTTGTAATTGGCGAAATCCCACGCCAGGACATTCCGTCCCACACCATAATATTGCTGCTTAGGTGTAGATCGAGTCGAATTCTTTTGACTGGGGACGACGAATGTAAAACAAACAACAAAAAAGAAAGAAATATACTTTCCCCTGATAAGAAATATTACGTACGCCGTCCCCAGTCCCAAACATTCGACCCTAAGTATACTCGATCTACATCAAAGCACGGTGGCAGTAATATTGTGGTCTGGGGCGCTATGTCATGGAGTGGGATTTCGCCAATTACAAAAATTGAGGGTCCCATGGACCTGCATTAGTACATTTCGATATTAAATGACACCATGCTCCCTATTTGAGACGAGAACATGCCGGTGACATGGATCTTTCAGCAAGATAACGAGCCGACACCTACCGCAAGATCAACAAAACGGTGGATGGAGGGAAAAATTGTTAGATTTCTCGACTGGAATTCATGCAGTGCGGACCTAAAACATATCAAGAATGTGGGAGAGCACTTGAAAAAGAAAGGCCGCTAGCATAAAATAAGAAATTTCGCTGATTTGTTGGCAAAATCGCAGTGGGAGTGGGAAAGTATCCCGAAAGACGTCTGCGCAAATTTTTTTGAGTCAATGCCTCGTAGTTGGGAAGCAGTGATTAGAAATAATTGTTTGACAACAAATTATTAAATATTATTAATAAAAAAATAGATTTTTGACCATAAAATAAGAGCGTTGCTAATTATGTGACCGACTAAAAAAGTGCATTTTTGGCTTAAGTCTTAATAAAATGCGATATATTTGAGGTATGCTAGAAATGCAAGTGGAATCTATTAAATTACATTTAAAACGATATCTGTACTGAAAAAGAGCAGAAAATTTCGATGGAATTTCGGTACTATTGAAGGAAGAATTATCAGTGCCGAAGCGTTGCTAATTAGTTGACCGGAGCTGTATATGTATGTAATTCTAATTTAGCATTATTGCTTAAGTATATGTATATATATATAGCTTAGTTGTTTTGCATGTGCAGTAATTTTATTTTATTTTATATTAAGGGCCGATTTCATAATCAAATTAAAAGTTCCTTTAAATTCTAAAGGAGCCTTTAATTTGCTGATCGATTTCATAAAGTAGTTTTGAAGATAAAAGTTCCTTTAAAGTTAAATACCCAAAAACGGGCATTTAAGTTATTTAAAGGTTCCTTTTGCCAGAAAAAATTTCATTTCTGCAGTCTGTCAAAATCAAATATCAAAAATTTATTAAAATTTTTGAACCGATTTTGTTTGTTGTTTTGTTTGTTGAGTCCTATAATGCAATATTCATCTCTTCCTCTTTTGTGAGGTTGGATGACCGCTTCCTATTTTTTCTGCACTGGGTTTCCAAATTGTGCTTCTTTTTATTTTTTCAAAAAAATAAAATATATAAAATATATATACATATTTTCAGAAAAAAACCAAATGTCAAATTTCAATAAATTTATATTTATTTTTAAATTTATGAATTCATTTGACGTTAAAGGAGACTTTAATTTTATATGATTATGAAATCACTCCCACTTTAAAGAACATTTAAATGGCTCTTTAACTAAAAGGCTCCTTTAACAAAAGGAGCTTTAAGAATTTCATTATGAAATCGGCCCTAAGATATTCCAAAACAAATGTAAAAAGTATGTATGTATGTATGTATGAGTTTAAAAATTTCTATGTATTCTATTAATTTAAAAAAAATTAGGACAGCCCAATTCATTTATTTATATATGTTATTACATAAATATTTTCTAAAATTAGTTTATAATAAATATTCATATGAGAAAAATCATTAATCTTCTCTACCTTTCACATATATGTATGTATATTCACAGGACTCGCAAAACGCACGTAAGGCTCGTTTTTTGAAGCGCAACAAGCGTTCCGCTTGCGCTCACGCCGAACAGTTGGCACGTCTACACCAACAGCAACAGCAAAATTCTTCAACAACAAACAAGCAAACAACTTCGACAGTGACAGCGCCACCAACAGGACATTCCGATGCATTATTGCGGGCCAACGCAGCGGTTGGCAGCAGCAGCACCAGCGGTGCCGGTGCCCCGACAGACGGCAGCAGCAGCAAAAATCCGCTAATCGCCAATGTTGATCCCTTATGGAATTGGAATAAACGGCCACCAGAACGTTTGGGCAGCATTGTGGTCGGCAGTGGTGCGGAGAAATATTTCGTCAATGATCGTGATGAAATCAAGTTTAATGCATCTGGACGTCAAGTTATAACGATCAATAAGAATCTGCAACTATTTAAATGGGACTCTGTACGTCGGGCGAAAATGGTGAGTTATATGAAGTAATGCAATTGATGTGAAATTTCCTCGTTTAAAAATGAGGAAAAAACCCCTTACCTTATTTTGAGCTTGAGTATCCAAACGACTTTTGTGAAAAAAGATTCTTTCTTGGATTTCAAAGCTGTGCACCATTTTTCGTATTCGCTACCACGACAATTGGATCTAAGTACCCTAATAACCCGATTTCAATCCACCCAAGAACTTTTACACCGACTTCTCTGTTCAGATCTCCTGGGAGTGTTTTTGCCTTTACAACAAAACAGTAGGGGGATTCACTATCCATAGCATAACCCTAGCACGTAGCACGGATTGCAAAGTTTTACAACACACAACAACAAAATACAGGAACAGAGAAATATGCTAGACCTAAAAAATAAGCTACACCAAAACCTATGCTGTCGATGTATTGAATATTTTGGTCTAGGATATTGGCAATCCGTGATATCATGCAATTGTGCTAGGTATAGTGAAACCCCCTATTTTCGGTTTTCAATGCTGATTGCCAAAAATGCACGCTTCTTTGCGTTTTCGAATAACAGCAAGCAATTCCTCTTGTTCTATTTGACCGCCAACCCCATTTTCCTGAGTTCTATTTAGCTTAGTGAGATGAGGAACACGTGAAACCCCTTATCAGCTGAATAATACTCAATAAAGCGACTCGCCATTCGTCGTTCCGTCAAAGTTCTATGCGACAATTCTTAACGATTTTATAACCAACAAATTATTTATTTATTTTTTTCTTCTCTTTTTTCTCTCGCCCCTTTTCTCTTCAAAAAGTCACATTTACGCGTAACACAACGAAAGCATAAGCATTTCCAGCGTTTCGCGCAAAAATGGTTGGCGGAGCATGTAAGCGATCAGATGCAACAACAATGCAGCGACTGGCTACTCGGAAAGAACCTCAGCAGCAGTGGCAGTGGCGGCACGAATATAAATTGGGCTATGAAAACAAAAGTAATACAACAAAACGATGTGAAGCGTACACCCTATCGCATTTATAATCGATACCAGGTGAGCTTTAGCGGCGGAGGTGGTGGTGGTGGTGGTGTTACGCTTGGTGGAGGTGGCAGCAACAGCGGTACGATTATAAGCAGCAATGCGCTGTCAGCTGTTGCCTCTGTAGCTTCATCAATAATAGCCTCAGCAGCAGCCGCAACAACAACCACCGCAATGCACTACAATAGTAGCGGTAGTAGCAGTGCGCCACCGTCGAAACCACCAGCACCACCGACAGCAGCGGCGGCATCATTAGGCTCGACAGCAGCAGCAACAACAGCATCAGCCGTCACTTCAAATGTCGCAGGCACCGCTATGACGACACTGTCTTCGTCAACCTCAAATGTAATAGACGCGTCCAAACTGTCCAACATTAGCAGCAGCAGCAGTGGTGGTGCCGGCAACTGCAATACCAACAACACCAACAATAGACAAACGGAAAGCTGAATTGGATATAATCCGGCGGGTGGAAAACGGCATACTCGCAAGGTGGGCAGGAGACATTTTGCCGCAGGAGATGACGTATGTTGATTAACTAACATCTCTGTACATAAATATGTTCATAATATGTGTGTACTTAAGGATCGATGTGAACTGCGCTTTTTAAATAGCGCAACGTAAACGACCAAACCGCCGGCACGCAGTTTTTCTGTATACAATGTTCCTTTTTTTGCTACCAGATTTTAATTTAACACTATTTCAAGGTATCTACACATGATTCGATAATACAAGATTAGCTAATGAGCTCATAAGTAGTTTAATTGAGAAGCTACTTTTGTTCTCTTTTTAATTTGCTTTAAGGTTTCTAACAACATTTCGCGCTCTGGTCACGTCTGTTGACATACATGCCTTGGCACTTTCAATTATAAATGCTTTTTGAAGCAAACACATCCCTTTCAGTGTCTAATAACTGCTGGAACATCGTTCAAGCTTGTCGAAATTACTAAGAATTCTTCACCCTTAAAATGCCAAGTTTTGCTTCACCTTAAAGCTCGATATTTCATGGCAGTGTTCGCATTTCCATAAAGGAGTATATAAATACTATTGTCTTGGCAAGCAAAAGTCATAAATGCCAATCATTATACAATTTCTGTATTATTGAATTATTTCCATAAATTCCGTTAATTTCCGTTTCTTTTGTTGATAGATATTTTGCAACTAACAAAAATAATAGAAGCTGCTTTTATAAGCGCAGCTTTAGGAAGAATAGAAGCAATAGGTTTATGTATAATTAATGTACACAATTACAGCCAGCTTGAGTATGTATGTATATATGTATAAGTACGTGGACGTGCAAAATATGTACATACAATTGATATAATTCGTATATGTGTACAAACAAACGATAAAACAACAAAAAGTAGAAAGTAAAAAAAAAAACTGCACTCGATAGAAAAACGAAACGGCAGCTTTTAATCCATTCAAGTTCGTAATTATTATATATTAATTTTTAAATTATGCAACCTTAAGAAAGAATGTTATTTAGGAAATTCATATAAGACAGTAAGAAGTACTAATAATAAAGAAAACTAAAAACCGTTTGTATATATGTATGTACAACAAGTGTAGATAAAAGGGGTATTTAACAAAATAACAATGAAATAATACTAATTTAATAAAGCTAAATATGTAGTAATAAAAAAAATTAAGTAAGAATCTACATTGTACATTTCATACATACATACAAACATAAATATGTACATACCATACGCACGTATGTATGTATATAGAGCTGTTCGATATTATTTACAAATGAGTGCATTAAAAACTATTGGCGTTTAATTTATACATACATACATATGTACATGCATAAATATATGTATTTATACACAAATAAGCAATTAAATTCTTAATATTTAATTAGCGTTAAAGCAGCGTTTAGTATGTAACTAATATATAAAAAAATATTTTATATATGCATATTAAATACATGCATTGCTGCATGCAAGTAAATATAGATATTGTAGAATTATGTGGTATATATATATAAGCGCTTATAATATTTTTATGCTATTGCTTGTAAATACACATAAAATAGAGAATAAAGCTATTTACGCAATACTGAAATATAAATAAGCTGGTATGTAATAAAAAATTAACAAACTCGTTACATGAGTAACATCCATATAAACATACATATGTACATTACATAATCCATGTAAACAAGAATGTATGTATATACATGCATACATACATACTTATATACACGCATAAATGTATATGTATCCATAATAACTTAAACATATTTGAATAAGTATTTATGTAAGTATTCCCTTCTTCCTACATAGTTTGTATTATCAATTTTCGTTCTTTTTTTATTTAAGCGCATAAAATAATTGTGTAACCACATAACGTTAATTTTTTGTTTTGTAAAACACGGTAATTGATAAAAACAAACATATACACATTGTATGAAGTGGGAATATCTATCTTAATTGCGCTAAGTTATATTAAATGAAAAATGGATATGAACAACAGATGAACATTTCAAAATAAAACGCCCACATTTTAATTCTTTGAGTAAAATATATCACTTGTTTTCATTTGATAAGGGAAGCAAGCAATTTTTAATTAACTTTCAACTTTATAAAATTAAATCAGAAGTGGAATATAGGCTCTGTTCAGAAACTCAGTTTGAAGCGCAACCCGCTTTTGTAGTGCAAGCAGAACGTTCATAAACGTAAATTTTGCATGAAGCGTCGCTCATCGCAATCATCAAAAAAATAATTACTGCCGCTGTTGCGTTTCATGCAGCGTTTCTGAACATAGCCATAATAATCTTCGAATTTATTACCTAGCATAAAAAAAACTGCTTTCAATTAATCGAGCGCTTACCTAATTCGGTTATGTTGACCATAACAAAAGGTAGGTAGTACCACGACGGGTTAAGTACATGGCATTGCTCAGAAACTCAGTTTTATACGCATATTGTTACTTGCGAAGCGAATATATTTGGCGAGTCGAACAGGTTAGCGAACACATCTAAAATTTGCATTGTGAGTGGCGAATGAACTTTTTCGCCTGCCTTGTGATGTTGCCATTCATACAAATTGAATAAGTTCATCCGAATTTGACGTTTCTGTCACTTACTACCATGGTTCAATAATAGAAGGTTTTCGCAGTACGACATACGTATATACATACATACACACTATGTAAATTGTTTGTGTATTCTGTGGTGCTTCTGTCAAAATCATAACCCGCCATTGTAGATTTTGCAATGTAGATATTGCAACAAGATCAAAATTGACATAAGTTTGACATAAGCACCACAATATGAATAAAAAAAAATAGAAAAAAGTTAGCAATCAGCTGTTTAGTAGGTTAACCTTCTATAAATTAGCCTTGCTTACTACATATGTTTTGATTTGTTTACAACATCCATATGTATGTATTTTTTTTTTCGAATTGCTGTGGTGTTGTGCGTTTCATAATGCTATTAAATACTCCTTTAATTTAATAATTTTTTTACTTTCTTTAAATAGTTTCTACTTTTTTACCGAAATATGTAAATGCAGACGTGCAAAAGCGAACAAATTAGACATTCGCCAGATTTTGACAGATCTAGCGAAGCGAATTAAATTTTTTCGCTACCGGCAATTCGCAATATTCATTTTCGTCACTCATTCGCAATTTGTCGGCGAATTCGCGGCAGATTCGCATCCCGCAATTCGAGACCGCGAAGTTCGCCTAAATTTTCATTCGCTTCGCAAGTGACAATATACGTATTAAGCGCAAGAGCGCAGAGCGTTCATAAACGTCAATTTTTCATCAAGCGTCGCTCATCACAATCAAAAAAATATGTACTGCCGCTGTTGTGTCTTTGGTGCATTTCTGGACATAACCTACATCTCTACACTACCGGCGAACTAGCTCGAAAAAACCACCCGTAATAGAGGGATTGCTCATGTGCACAATTCAGGGTGGCTTTCTAATGGAGCGAAATTCTTTATTGAAGGTTCGTCTTTGCCTTCCGTAAACACAAATATCGTCATACAAGCAGAGCGTTCATAAACGTAAATTTTGCATGAAGCGTCGCTCATCGCAATCAAAAAAATAATTACTGCCGCTGTTTCGTTTCCTGCTGCATTTCTGAACATACCCTGTATCGAAAATTCGATGTAAACGGTTGGACATCACTTTAGCTATCGGTTTGCCTCATCGAAGATGTCAACCGCAGAAAAATACGACCAATGTTAATATTTTTGTTGTGGATTTAAATGAGTAATTTGTTTACAGGTCAGAACACAGCTTTTTAAAGCCCGTCTCCACATAACTTGTTTCACCAACAAAACATCTCGCTAAATAACCCGTCTCCACGTGGCTGATCGTGATTCAGTTTAACATTTCTCTTTCTTGCTCTTCTTAAATGTTTGTATGTTTGCTTATATTTTGCGTTTTTGTTTTGGTTTGTGTGAGATTTCGATAGTTTTTCGATACAAAATTAGAGAAGACATCGATATCATCGAGGTTGGCAAGATGATTCAGAATGAAACAGTGTTTCAATCTTCACTCGCTCTCAGAAATTTGTATGGAAATTGGCGAGTTTCGGCACTGGTTTCCGTGTCGAAACAAGATTGAGAGAAAATGCAGAAAAAAAGAGCGAAACACGTTATGTGGAGACATGGTATAACAGATATTAAAGGCATTTGATGCACTTTAACTATTATAAGAAAGGTATTCGTATCGAAATACAGCAAGCAAAATGGTATCGTCGCCTATTCGATATCGAATAGAAATATCGAGCCGACGAGAGTTGAATATCAAATTAGAGAAAGCTACCCCAGTAGTTAAATAGCCCAATAGACGAACGCCAAAGATGACTTGATACGAAACTCTTTTTTACTCTCTCACTTTTATGATTTTCCCACGGGTTTTCTGTGGCTTTGTTGCCAGCATCAACACAACAGAAAACCCGGCCGATCAGCTGTTTGTACAAATTGCAGGTGCCAGAAAGCAAAACACGCCAAAATAAATTGTCACATTCGGTGGATTTTGATGTTTTGTTATATGTGCCCAATTTGGTTGAAATAATAAAGAATTATAAAAAATACAGAGGTAGTTGTATTGCTTGTGTGTAATATGCAATGCAGTTTATTGTTTCTACTGAAAAAAAATTGTATTTCAGTTAAAATTATAAAAAATATGTTAATGAGATGGAACGCGGGCAGCGGTTCTTCGGTAGATTTATATATATATCCGGTTAAAAATTATTATACTTTAGTTCTAATTTATTCACATTTTAATAGAATTGCAAAACAGAGTAAAATATTTCTTAACAAATACCACCCAACTACATGTATTATCGTTCACCACTTTTTGTGCGTTATTCTTAATTTGTCTGAGATCGAGTTTCGAACACGAATATTCGGAATGTGGGAAAATCATACTATCCTGTGTATCACATTTGTGGTTATATCCTTATCTTAATTTGGTATAAACAAAATTTTATTATTGCTATAGTCTTCAATAACATAAGGAAGCCGAAAAATTCCTAGAAATAATATCTAAAATACCCATTTTCAGTTTTCGAACAGAGTGGCACTAATGAAAAATGTTATAAAAAATGCGCATTTTGACAGCGCTCTCACGAAATGAAGAGTTTCGTATCTAGTTATCTATGACGAACGCAACGCCACGCAATCAGAACCGCAGTTTTGCAAGTATCACGTTCTTCGTGTGTTTTTTGGCAACACCTGCAAAAGTCAAACGTTCGTTTGACACAGCAACCGTGCAGTTTGTTTGCATAATCGGCAACAGCAAATTTGTGTATGCAATTTTTGCTTTAAAACAGGGCTGCTCAACGCTCTCGTATTGAAAGTACAAAACTCAATACATCTTCAAATTTTGTATATGCACTGAAAAATTTTTTTGCTCATTTAAATTTTTTTTATGAATTCCAATAAAATATTATTTTAGAATTTATTTTCAAATGGTAGTATCACATACATACAAATTTTTTTTATTTTTTATATCAAAGTTTTTGAATACAAATTTTTTACAGTGCTTTCATTTTTTGAATTTTTTTTTCATTACACATTTGTTATTGTAAATTTCGATTTCTTACGGCAGTGCTCGAGCTCCTATACAAAGTGCCTTTGCTCTGCACATTCAATATGAATCATAGGCACATACATATAAACTTTTTTTCATATCTGAGTGCTTATGGGAGTGCGAAGAAAATTTTGTTTTCATATTTCAAGTGCAAATATGTATCTGTGCCTATGATTCGGAGCAAAACAAAAACAATTGTGCTTTGAGTGCCTATGAGGTGAGCAGCCCTGCTTTAAAAAAATGGAAAGATAAGGGTAAGCATGATTGCTATATATTTAATGGAATATGCAATAATGTAATTTTAATAACACAAATTAATTGCAAATACTTTTAATAATGCTGTTATAGCAATATATCAGCTGAGTATCTAGGGTTGCCAGATGTACCCCTTTGGGGGGATTCTACCCCTTTTTGACTTGGTGTTCCCCTATCTACGGAAGGCTCCGTAGATACCCCTTTTTCACTATACTCCTAATATCCTAATAAATTTTATTTTTTGCTAAGTGAACATGATGAGATTGGCAAAAATATTTTGAAAAGCTTGAAAGCCAGTGTCAAATATGACTAAATAAGTGAAACATAAATATTATATACATACATACATATATCGAGCCGTATGCGCCGGAAAGATGTAAACGCCAAATTCAAAAATGTTCAGGAGAAGGTTTTTTAAAAAATTTTTTACTTTCATTTCTTTATTTCGATTTCTTTTTTTTGTTTTGGCTTTTCGACAATTTTTAATCAACTTTAACTACCAAAAATATAAAACTATACTTTTCTAAAACGAAATTTAACGCTGATCCCGAATAGCATATCCATTTTTTTGTGGCAGACCCTGTTTCTGAGATATCGGTAAAAATGTAGAAAAAACCGTATATACAAGGCATTGCATGACATACATGCATAAGTGCATAAAAATTTTTATTAAACACCGTAGCGATTTGGCATCTAATAAGAACTGGTAAAGAGAATCCCAACAAGCATTTTTTGCCTTTGCACTTAAAAACTGGTCAAGTAGTTTGGTTACAACGGCAAAAAGAATGAAAAAATCTAAGTTTGTATAAGGAATTTCAGATCCGACTCCTATCCATCCCATAAAGAATTTAAATGTGAACATTTTGGGACTAATTTGCAATAATGGGATGTATCAGTATTTATATTTACCTATTTTTATTGAGAGTTCTTAACCAAGCATTTTCCGTTTCTTTATAAAACTTTATTAAGGAGTAACATTTAACATTATTTCTTTCCATTTATTATGAGTTTTGAAGTGCACATTGTCTCTCAAAACAGTGATCAATAGGATAAAGAATTAATTGAATAAAAAAATTAATGGATTTCGCTATTTTAAGGAGAGGATAAATAATGAGGGATGTAAGTACCTTTGGCTATTCTTTTGTAATTTTCTGGGTTTGTCTCCCATCATATCCTTGTTCCAAGATCCTTGATATCGCCTTTCAAAAACTATTAAGTTCTGATGAAATCTCTCGCCATGTTCATCACTTTCAGCATTTACGTTTGCAGGGAAATTATCGGGTTCAAGAAATAAATTTTGGAGAAATTTTAGAAATACACAACCAGTTTGTTTAAAACTGCTCTAAGCAGTAACAAAAGGGACCCTAACTATCGTGAAATCGTTAGAACTTTATTCCAAAATTATGGAGCAATAAAGTGCAATATGCCGCTCAAGAAAACCATATTGGTCATCGATATGTAATAAAATACAAAGTAGAAGTCTTCAAAGTGAAAAAAAAGATGGGAAGGAATTTGGGGAAGTCGCTAGATTATAAAATCTATTATGGAGAAAACCTGACTTCAAAAAATTTTCTCTTGCGTCACTTTATGGTTTAGGATCCGATTTATTTACCTATTACATATTAAAGAAAGTAAGACTTGGTGAAAATTCCACAAAAATAAGTAGACGTAGTTGACTCGATGTGCTTACATATACATATACAAAGATATATTTATGTTCAACCTAATTTATAATATTAAGGATATATGTACATTCATAAATATGCGTGTGCATATCGTCATACCATACGAAACTAGGATTTTAAAAATCTCTTACGAAAACTCGGTAATTTAAAAATTCTGCACGAAAAGTAGCACTTTAAATTTTTGCCTGAAAAAAAGTTGCAATAATTTTATATGCAATTCGTCAGCCAAAAGTCAAAAATCCTTTTCCAAAAATTTAAAGTGCTAGTTTTCGTCAGACACAAAAAATCGGTGTGATAGTTTTCGTATGGTACGACGATTAAACATACATAAGAATATTTTTTTTTTTGGTATTGAATTTTTACTTTTGATCTCTTTGTTTTTATGTCAAATAAGTGAATAAACCATTTTTTTTTTTTTTTTTTTTTTTTTTTTAGAAACTAGAAAAAAACTTTTTTTAAGCATGGATGTAACTACAGCTGTTTCACCTTAGATCCCTCTAAGACTCATCAGGTTACTTTTGCTTCTGCCAAGACTCGAACTTGCGCACCTTGCAGTACAATAACTACAGTGCAAGGTGCGCAAGTTCGAGTCTTGGCAGAAGCAAAAGTAACCTGATGAGTCTTAGAGGAATCTAAGGTGAAACAGCTGTAGTTACATCCATGCTTAAAAAAAGTTTTTTTCTAGTTTCTAAAAAATAAAAAATAAAAATATAACTTGGGCCTGTGCTCGTTAAATTAAATAAACCAATTTTTTGTTTAATAAATTTTGTTTTATTTGGCACCCCCAAAAATACCCCATTTTTTCTAAGTTGTACCCCGAAATCCCCCTTTTTGGTCTCTTCGATCCCCCTTTCGCCATTTTTCATCTGGCAACCCTATGAGTATCAGCAGGCAAGTGCAAAAAAAGCAACGGGGTTGCTGTACTGCTGCAATTATAAATTTTCATGAACGTACCCATATTTGGTATCAGCTAAGTCGACGTCGACGGTCACTCGTTGCCATTTTCGTCGACGCTGTGTTTAATGGTGACAAGAAGAAAATTATATGTATGCATTTTTGTTTTTAAAATTTTTTTACGGGTGTTAAAATTAGTAGAACTAACACACACAGAATATTTCCTGCTAGTTTCATTGAAAAATTCCCACTAGTTTAAAAATAAATTCGGTGAGCGCATATACCGAAGCCAACCCAAAGGTTTTCAATCGGGTACGATACCAACTAAATTTTTACAACATTGAAAAGCAATCACCATTAAATTGAATGCCTTGGCACCTCCTTTAAGAAAGATTAAGGAGAAAACTAATTTATTAATTATTTATGTACATATTATGTACATATTTCAACTAAAATTATTTTTCTTTTATTTCTTAATTACTCGAGCACTTCGTTGCTATGTTCAACGCTAAAACTTGATGAATCATATGCAAAATACATTTATAATAAAGAAATAAATTATCAAAATAGCACAGATTAAAAATACAGAAAAAAATGCGCACAGATTGCATCCTGTATGCGAGTGTCCTTCGCACTGCCAAGGAAAAATGATGTGCTTTGGTAAGCCTTTCCTCGGCAGTCTCTCGGAGATCAAGAACGTCAGGCCCGAGGGACTGCCCGAGTATTTAAATTCAACGGGATGGATATAGGGTGCGTGGCCTACCCTGGTTTCCGCACTCAGAAAAAAAATCATCAACACGATTCATGTAAAATTAACACGATCGATCTTTACACATAGAACAGCAACAATTTTTTCAAATTACACGATGTTTGAAACATGATTTTGGCTTTGTAACTGTCATCTGAAAATTTGGTAAATTCAACCAAATTTTATTGTTGATACAACATGAAGAAATTTTAAAATATACAAGATGATTCAAATATAAAATTTTATTCCTAAATGTCATTTGGAATTTGGTTTATTTAACATGATGATAGTGTCAATATAAACTAAAAAAATGCTAGAAAAATGACGTCCCAATTTTAGTGTTAATACAACATGAAAACAAATGTGAAAACAACAAGAACCACAATTAACAATAAAATTTGGTTTATATAACACGAAACAATGTTCAAACAGAAACGTCATTTGTAATTTTGGTTTATTCAACACGATCATAGTGTCAATGTAATCTAAAAAAAAGTGTTAAAAAAGAACGTCAAAACTATTTTGAAACATACATAATTTTTTTTATCATTTGAAGTCTAATTTTCGTGCAAAACGCAAATTATTTTTTAAAAAAGAAAAGGACAATTTTGTGCCGTGGCAGTGATGTGAGTTTAGCATCATTGTCAGTTCGCGATAGTGGGCATCGTGAATGGATACAAGTGACTTGACTCTGGGATGTGTGTTAAAAAGGTCGAACAGCTGTGCTCAGCTGATTTCAGGGTTGCTGTTATGGCCCAATAACGATGGTGAAAGCAATAGAAGTTGCCCTTCTTCTTTCTGTTTTGTAGGTTGTTGATTTTACATTCTTGCACATATTATTCGTGGAATAGCTGGCGTTTACGCTATCACCGGGAATTGCGGTTTAGGAACTCAGCCTTAAATTCTTTTCGGAATTATGAATTGGTTTTTTCAATTCCCAATTCCGGAATTGCGTTTCTGTCTTGATTGCTACGACCTTGTCATTATGGTCCCTTTTCTTACAACAACCACATCCGGCCGCCATACCAATCTGTACCCCCGGAATTCGCCGCCATACCAATCTGTCCCCGATTTTGATATTTTTCGATGACTTATCGTCTTTTTTTTTTTATCGAATTTCGACTACGCATCCCAGAGCCATTTCACTGTATGCTATACACTATGATAGTGGGTTTTCGATTTATATTTTCAGTTTTCAGGTGAGTTAAAAGAGGATTACATTTTTGTTTCTAAAAGTATTTAATGTTCAATATTTTACTTTTCCTCTTCATAGGTTGCAATATCACGAGGAGGTTTTTAGCGAATGTGTTTGCGTGCAGCATGCGGTTGTTGCATTAGCGGCCAAACATTACTCGGTGCAAGTGATAGTACTATCGCCCATGTATAAACTATCGCCGGTACATTTGTGTTCGTATGAGAAGGACGCCTTCAATTTGGTCAGTTGTGCGGGTGATGTACGAATGTGCTTAATTGAAGTGATGATTATATATTTTATGTTTTATATGTTTTTTTTTATTTAAAAAAATAAATTGTACAATCAACAAGACTTTCTAGTTAATTTAACAATAAATTTAATATAAAATCAAAAAGATGTTATTGTTAATTCAACAGGACCATTTCGTGTTAATTTAACCAGCTTAAATTGCAACATTAACTAGTTAAAATTGTAAAATCAACAGGAAGACTCAATACTTTTTAGTGTTAATTCTACAGTTGTCATCCTGTTAAACTAACACTTGACAGTAGTGTTAAATTTACACGATTACATGATGGCATACATTAAGCATCGTGTTGAAAAAAATTAACCACAAAATTTGTTGGTTTTTGGTTGATTTCACACTATTTTTTTTCTGGGTGCGGACTGTTCATTATATCCTTTTAAATACTTTTCATTGGTTTAGTCATGAGTTGTGGTAAGAAAACGGCGCATTGGCGCTACTTGGTCAGTGGGACTCTCCACTCAAGCCAACCAAACAAACCATGTACTTCATCCGCTTTCTCTACAGTGCGGATAGATAGCACAGATTTTTTCGGCGTCAGGTTCTTCATCCCCACAGGCCCTACACCCAGAAAAAAAATAGTGTGAAATCAACCAAAAATCAACAAATTTTGTGGTTAATTTTTTTCAACACGATGCTTAATGTATGCCATCATGTAATCGTGTAAATTTAACACTACTGTCAAGTGTTAGTTTAACAGGATTACAACTGTAGAATTAACACTAAAAAGTATTGAGTCTTCCTGTTGATTTTACAATTTTAACTAGTTAATGTTACAATAAAAGCTGGTTAAATTAACACGAAATGGTCCTGTTGAATTAACAATAACATCTTTTTGATTTTACATTAAATTTATTGTTAAATTAACTATAAAGTCTTGTTGATTGTACAATTTATTTTTTTAAATAAAAAAACATATAAAACATAAAATATATAATCATCACTTCAATTAAGCACATTCGTACATCACCCGCACAACTGACCAAATTGAAGGCGTCCTTCTCATACGAACACAAATGTACCGGCGATAGTTTATACATGGGCGATAATACTATCACTTGCACCGAGTAATGTTTGGCCGCTAATGCAACAACCGCATGCTGCACGCAAACCCCCATTCGCTAAAAAACTCCTCGTGATATTGCAACCTTTGAAGAGGAAAAATAAAATATTGAACATTACTTTTAGAAACAAAAATGTAATCCTCTTTTAACTCACCTGCAAACTGAAAATATAAATCGAAAACCCACTATCGCGAACTGACAATGATGCTAAACTCGCATCACTGCCACGGCACAAAATTTTCCTTTTTTTTTGAAATTATAATTTGCGTTTTGCACGAAAATCAGACTTCAAATTATCAAAAAATTATGTATGTTTCAAAATAGTTTTGACGTTCTTTTTTAACACTTTTTTTTAGATTACATTGACACTATGATCGTGTTGAATAAACCAAAATTACAAATGACGTTTATGTTTGAACATTGTTTCGTGTTATATCAACCAAATTTTATTGTTAATTGTGGTTCTTGTTGTTTTCACATTTGTTTTCATGTTGTATTAACACTAAAATTGGGATGTCATTTTTTTAACATTTCTTTTAGTTTATATTGACACTATCATCATGTTAAATAAACCAAATTCCAAATGACATTTAGGAATAAAATTTTATATTTGAATCATCTTGTATATTTTAAAATTTCTTCATGTTGTATCAACAATAAAATTTGGTTGAATTTACCAAATTTTCAGATGACAGTTACAAAGCCAAAATCATGTTTCAAACATCGTGTAATTTGAAAAAAATTGTTGCTGTTCTATGTGGAAAGATCGATCGTGTTAATTTTACATGAATCGTGTTGATGATTTTTTTTTTGAGTGTACAGAAGTCGCTATATTTAGCCTTTCTGCATGCTTTTCGAGGTTTATAAGACTTGTTAAGTACTAAATTAATGTAGTTCTCTAATGAGTATTTGCATATACATATTTCATAAACATTGGGATTTGGCTGTTTGTCTATCATCCCGGTACCATCACCCTTATTACGGTTGTCGTCGTCGACACTCACTCGACGCTGTCGGCGACGACCTATCAAAATCGGTATTACGTATGGTAAAGTCGATAACTTGTGACAACTTTCGAAACATATTTGGTATCAGCCAAGTCGACGTCGACGGTCACTCGTTGCCATTTTCGTCGACGCGGTGTTTAATGGTGACAAGAAGAAAATTTAGTATGTATGCATTTTTGTTTTTAAAATTTTATTACGGGAGTGTTAAAATTAGTAGAACTAACATCTGCAGAATATTTCCTGCTCGTTTAATTGAAAAATTCCCACTAATTTAAAAATAAATTCGGTGAGCGCACATACCGGAGCCGACCCAAAGGTTTTCAATCGGGTACGATACCAACTAATTTTTTACAACATTGAGAAGCAATCACCATTAAATTGAATGCCTTGGCACCTCCTTTAAGAAAGATTGAGGAGAAAACTAATTTATTAAATATTTATGTACATAATTACATATGTTTATATGTATTTCAACTAAAATATTTTTTCTTTTATTAATTACTCGAGCACTTCATTGCTATGTTCATCGCTAAAACTTGATGAATCATATGCAAAATACATTTATTATAAAGAAATAAATTATCTAAATAGCACAGATTAAAAATACGGAAAAAATTGCGCACAGATTGCAAATAAAATCAAACTGCTAGTGCAGAAATTATACATGCCTATTACGGTATCCGACGGATGCCACTCCCGCGAATGCCATCCGATTCGCACTCCCCTCGCTGGTCAAATTTCACGCTATTACCATAACCGTCGGATTACTGCTTTATCGATTCACCCTGCGTATCGTGTCAAAAGCTTTTTAAATTTTACTACATTGTCAGTTGTGATTTATTTGCATTTTGAAAGAATATAATTGAATAAATTGAAGAAAAATTGATTTTTTTTTTTGCAAATGGAAGTACTCTTTGTTGTGTTTGCGGACTTGAAGCTGTTCCAATTTCTTACGAAGTACTCGCTAAATTTTGTACTTCTGCATTTGGTCTCGAATTATTAACGGATGGTTCGCAATCAACGCTTATAGTTTGATCATCGCGCTACAGAGCCTACCAAAATGTCTTCCAGTGAACTTCTGCGTTTTGTCCTCCACCTTTAACTTGCATTTGGAAGCAGTTATTTGTTAGCTTGATCTTAATACAGGATTTGGATTCAGACCAAGTAATTTTGATGTTGGTCCCAAAGCATTCAAATCCGTGCTTAATGTAGTCCAAAACTCAGATCAACTTCTGGAGGCTGCTTGCTCATGTTATTTTGCGATATTTTCGTTAAGCTTCTTCCGCTCAACCAAAAAAGAAAACTGCCCACGTTTTTCGTACGAAATCCGTTTAAAAATAAAATTAACTCATATATGTATATTTACTTAAAATATATGTACGAATTATTTTGTTATTCGTTAAATTTCATTGTAATTTACTACGCAATGAAAATTCAATTTTTTAAATTTCTATTGAATCCGCACCAATTTTATGACGAATCGAAATCAAAAGAAATTACAGCTACTGCGTTTCGATTACGGTTATAGGAATGCGGTGAATCCTCGAACTGCTTTATCAACATGTTTTTTATTCCCGGACTGCATTGACGTTCGGTTATGAGAATATCAAATTTTATCAAAACGATTCGCATTCCCTGCGAAAGGCATCCGCCGGATACCGTAATAGGCATGATAGGGATGGTACTTTTGTCATTCGGTTTACCGATAAACAGTCGACGTCGTCTCAATACGCTTAGCTAATACCGATTTTGCGTCGATGTGACGACGACGTGATGTCGACTGAAAAGTGACAACGACGTCGACGACGACAACCGTAATAAGGGTGCATGTGTTACAGTGACCGAGCACCCATACCAGGTGCACCTATCTCATCGAGAGATTTGCTGATGTTCTGGACTTAAACGTGGCAACTCCTATCACTTTCATTGTAGCTTGGCCTTCTGTCTAATGCAGCTACTTAAGCCTGAAAGATGCTGTGGTGGTGATCAGGCAGGAGTAATGAGATTTTCAGCCCCGCCAATGAGCTTCGAGCCTTCGCACTATGGTTCAAAATTAAATTTTTGAGGAATAAAATCATACATATTTTCGACTTTCGTTTTTTCCAAAGAAAGTTCAATTACAAATTGCTGTATAAGTTTAAAATTAATATCATAATTGCAGCTCGAATAAAAACATTTTTCATATTTATTTGGAAGCATGGATGTAACTACAGCTATTTCACCTTAGATCCCTCTATGACTAATCAGGTTACTTTTGCTTTTGCCAAGAATTGAACTTGCGCCCTGTGCAGTACAATAACTACAGTTCTAACCGCTGAGCCATTGCCTGCCTTTGACATCTGACAGGAATTTGTTGCTAGTTTCTTTCCTACTATAATTCGTTTCTAACTTATACACACACATATGTTTCTATATTATTAATACGCTAACATAAATTTTGTTCCATCTTCTCCGTCGAAACTACTGAACCGATTTTAAAACTAAGCACACCATTAGAAAGGTATTGCTCTCAAATAGAACTGCGCCAATTTTCATGAAAATTGGTTGGAAAATGTGTCCACAATCGTCGTTGGAAAATTTCCGTGTGGTTGTTATTGCATGCTTTTGCACACAACAGATGCGCATGCATAGGTGATTTTATGCGTGTTCACCAAACTTACCATTGAATTGTGAACATGTTTGGCTGGAAGTGGTGTGTAGTTTCAAAGAAGTAGAAACATAAAAAAGTAGCAAAAGCACTACAACATAAACACAAAGTGAAGTAATAAGAAGGATAAGAAAGAATAAGTAGGAAAGAAATTGAGGAAAGAAAAGAGCAGAAATAGAAAGATAGAAGTACATAATATGTAGGAGAATTGTGAAGACGAGTAACAACAACAAAAAAATAGTAGCAGTGACATTAGCAACAAAAGGAGCAGCATCAACAGGAACAACAATAAAATAGTAACAGTGACAATAACAGCAAACAATTATACAAAAACTATAGTTGCACCTTAGTCATAAGAAAATATCTAGAAAACTGTCGAATTTCGACAGTAGGCAGCACTCTAGTATAGATAGATAAGGTGAGTTCCCGTGGCAGTGATCCAGATCGGGATACGAAGTTTGCAAGCAAATTCAACAACAATTTTGTGATCCTGATATTTTTCTGGATCAATTTCGGATCCGTATAGATTGTAATAGATATTTTTGATCCAGATAAAAATCAGGTTCACAAAATAGTTGCTGCATTTGCTTGCAAAATTCGTATCCGGATCTGGATCACTGCCACGGGAACTCAGCTATAGATACCAGGAGGAAATACTGCACTGCGTCATCTTGCTTTTCGAGAGCTCCATTATCGCCTTGAAGCGCTTTTTGTTAAAACCCCCGAGTAGAGGCTTTGCCTGTCGAATACCGGCTGTTTGTTACCAGTGCTGTTCTCTCAAACGATGTTCCTCCAGCCTGAGCTCTCTTATTGTATGTGGTCCTACACTCAGAAAGGGCTCTGCTCCAATTAGCTTCTCAGCTGCTGCCTCTCTGGCGAGGCTGCCCGCTATCTCATTTCCGGTTACTCCTCTGTGTACAGAAACCCATGCCAGAAGTATTGAGTCCTAGCGCCAAAGTCGTTTAAATTATTTATGCACTGCAGGACTAGCGCGGAGTTAATCTCACAAGACGCCAGCGCCCTGAACGCCGCTTGGCTGTCACTCAATATACTTAGTAATGTTTTCATCACAGTATCCTCTTCGTGTATTCGTTATTGTATATCTAAACAAAAGCAGCGAAGAAAATGTAGGGACGTTCAGAAGAACAAATTTTTATTTATTTAATTTAATGAGCACAGGCCCAGGTTATATTTTTATTTTTTTTTAGAAACTAGAAAAAAAATGTTAGGCATGTTTTTTTTCATTTTTCTTTTTTTCATTTCATTGACTGCAACCCCCAAACTTTTATCTATAAAAATATGAGGCAAAGCCGTTATGGGCAAAACAATTCATTCCTTGTTGGTGTTCTAATGACTTTATTCACATTTCTTTCTTTCACAATGATTTTTTATGAATTTTAAATGTAGGTACTTACATATTACTCATACGTTTGTTTTAATTGTATTTACTTTTTCTAATAGTTTGCTTTGTGGCTTAATTTATACTATGCATAAAGATTAAATGGTAGATATCTGTTTTACACATTTACATATTTTTCCAAAGTTGAAATTTAAAACAAATTTTTTCATTGCACTGAAACGGAATTCAATATTTTACTATAACAATCAAATTTGAGAAAAAATAATTGAACAATTTGACATGAGATTTCATAATTTTGCTTTTTTAATTACATTTTTTCCATGTTTTAATAAACATACCTAAGTCTTTTTTTTCTGTGACTGATATTTTTCTTTTATCGTTAGAGATAAGATAAAATCTAAAACAGTTCTATGTATTAATAATACACTTACAATTCGTTCTCGCAAAATTAAAAATATAATCTGAAAATTTTATGACATTTAAGTACCTCAAAACATAGTAAATTGACTGATAAACATTAAAAACAAAATTTATTATTATTAAACCGCAAAATTTAGTTGGAAAATAATAAAGAAAAAATATGTTGTCGTTTAATAATTAAACTACGTATATGTTCGACTCCTCTATACGTTATACGTTGTTTTATTATTCAAACGGCAATATTTTAATTTTTTTCTTTTTAATTATATTCGCCGTTTTATATTTTTCTAATAGTCATACATTCATACTAGTTTCTAAAATATCCAACAAATTTTGAAATACTCTATTTAGCATAAATGACCTGCATTTTAAGGTTTAATAAACGACAAAAATAAAAAGAACACTGAAATCAATTTGCTTAAATTAGATAGATAGGTATGTAGATATGGTCTTTAGTCTTGAATAAAATTAAGTAAATATGTATGATAAGTGTATGTATGTATATAAGTATGTGTATATGCCAATCAATTAATCAGCGTTTTTCACACACATTACATCATATACTGAATTATAAACATTTAAAAAGTATTTAACCCTTGGCATGACCGTTAACAACCGGCTGTATATTGGATGATACTCCGTTCGATTGTTTAGTGTTTGGTACTTCCTCTACAAAAAAAAAGCACAAATGAATAGCAATTGAAAATAAAGTAATTATTGTTTGTATTTATATGGCCGTTTTAATTCTAATAATTATTTTATGTGAATTTAAATGAGCTATTGGCCATTTTTTTTAATGAAGAAAAATTGAAAAAATTTTTTTGGTAGAAGTTATGGATCCATTTCGGAGACCACCACATCCCCTCATCAGACTTCTTCAAGCGGCCTCAACCGAGAATCGAACTTAAGTCGTTCGATTGGTAGTCCATTGTCTATACCATTGAGCTACCACCGCCGTCAGCTTTGTTTCGCTTAAATTTCAATTTTCCTTCCATTACAATCCACATACCAACAACAGTAGCTTAATGACACTCTGCCTTTGCTACCTAGTATGTTGGTGTGATTGTGTGTTTGGTTTGTACAAAGTTCTAAAGCTATTAACAAGCAAAGCTTTTGTACAGGCAATGCTTGTTATTGTTTTTCAGACTTTTGTTTTTCGGCAGGCTCTCCGATATACATATTTATGTTTGTATTTATATGGCCGTTTTATTTTCCCAACAGACCAGGAAGTAAGCGAAATGTAATAGGACTTGAGAACAAACTTATAACAATTGTCCATTGTAAGCTTATTGCAATACAGTTTTTATAAGCTTAATTGTAAGCTTATTAACAAGCATGATTGTAATAATTGAGGAACACAAGCTTGAAAACAATATTACAATAAGCTAACTTTACACTTGCAATGAACGCTTAAAAAACTATTAATAATAAGATTGTTTTAAGCTTGCTGTAACATTTTTTTAAATTTTGGTTTTACAATGATTCATATAATTCATTATTCCTCTTTCGGAAAAGGGAAGTATAAAAGCCTCAATAAAATTCAATATAATGTTAATTGTCCTACTATATGATACCGTTCAGGTTGATGTCATGGTTCGAAACAGGAGGAGAATATAAAATAAAGAACATTGCAGTAAAGGTGAAGAAGGAAAGAAAATGAAAAGAAAAATGCAAATAAAAATTTATTTATTTCTTTTTTCTACTATTTATACATACAATTGTATTTATAAGCTTACAACAATCCTTCACAAGTAATATTTTTCTACAATTACATTTGTAAGCTTATAAAAAGGGTGCCGTTTTGATTTTTCTACAATTGTTCTTAAGACTTTTTCAATACTTTACACAAGCTTTCCTCAAGCTTAACGCTTACATTTGTAAGCTTGTTATAATATTATTCTCAAGCCCTTTGGTCTATTGGGTTATTATTATTAGAATTAAAACGGCCATATAAATACAAACATAAATATGTATATCGGAGAGCCTGCCGAAAAACAAAAGTCTGAAAAACAATAACAAGCATTGCCTGTACAAAAGCTTTGCTTGTTAATAGCTTTAGAACTTTGTACAAACCAAACACACAATCACACCAACATACTAGGTAGCAAAGGCAGAGTGTCATTAAGCTACTGTTGTTGGTATGTGGATTGTAATGGAAGGAAAATTGAAATTTAAGCGAAACAAAGCTGACGGCGGTGGTAGCTCAATGGTATAGACAATGGACTACCAATCGAACGACTTAAGTTCGATTCTCGGTTGAGGCCGCTTGAAGAAGTCTGATGAGGGGATGTGGTGGTCTCCGAAATGGATCCATAACTTCTACCAAAAAAATATTTTCAATTTTTCTTCATTAAAAAAAATGGCCAATAGCTCATTTAAATTCACATAAAGTAATTATAATTTTTTTTTTGTAAATACTTAGATCTTTTCTTTCTCGAAAAATTTACATAAAAGTTATCAGGCCTAAACGTAATGTGAACTTAGCATTACTTTAGAAATTAGTTTGTTTTTAGTTGATAGTAGACAGAGTTTGTGTATTAATTTGACATACAGTTACCCACACTGTTATTGCTTATTTAATGAAAGAATTTAATTATCAATCTAGAAATATAGATATTGATTTACTATTTTTTAATTCTAATTATTTTTATATATCGTCGTACCATACGAAAACTAACATCATATTTTTTGTGGCTGACGAAAAGTAAAAAGTTCGACTTTTGGCCGACGAAAAGTAACAAAATCGAGTTTTGGCTGACGAAAACTATCAATTTCGTTTAAACAACAACAATTTTAATGTAAAAACAGTATATAATTACTGATACTTTTCGTCAGCCAAAAGTCGAACTTGTTACTTTTCGTCAGCCAAAAGTCGATTTTGTTAATTTTCGCCAGCCAAAAGTGAAATATGTTACTTTTCGTACAGAATTTTTTTTTTTATAGCTTTCGCCAGAAATTTTAAATATGTTAGTTTTCGTATGGTAAGACGATATCTAGTTACGTTTCTACCTCTATACCTACATATGCGTTTCAATTGAATTTTTATCTCCGTTCGGCTTTATAATTAATGTGACAATTGTCTACATTCAAGCTCGTTTCGCTGCAGCGTTACTGTCGCTCTTACTGACTATCTGGTTACTATATTCATACATATATATATATATGTGTTTATATTACATACTCTATTCTATCTTAGCTCTATCCTTATTCTTATTATCTATTATCCTTCTTCCCTCCTCGCAATCCTTTGACAGTCGTTAGACATGATACAATTAAAAAAGTGATTTTGCTCGTAGCGTTCCAATATTTTGGCAATCTACATACATTTCTATTTCTATTTATATTTATGTATCTAGTTCTATTTCTATTTTTATTAATTCTATTCTTAACTCGCTCTATACCAATATTCTTACTCTTATCTTATGATCAATATAAATATTTTACACTCTCTTTCTACACTTTTATATATAACTATTACCAAGAATATGTTTTTTTAACTTCGTGACTTTGTAAAAGCGCTCTTTGATAAATCGAAAATGTTTTTAAGCTCGATTGGAGTTATTCTTGGTAAACATTTAAGCGCATCCGTAGGTAACTGTATGTCTCATAATGATGCAGCTTTTTACATAATATAATATAAATATATTTATATTATATATATTATATCTTTTCTGTAATATCATGTTTATCATATGTATATATAATTAGTTTCTAAATTATTAGGGAGGGTCATGTCATGCCACTTATTTTACAAAAAAAAAAAAAAATAATTTACAATAAAATAAAAAGTAATGTTGATTTATTCTAAAATTTAACGGAAAATATACATAAATATATAATTTAACCTACTTTGTTTGCTTTTCGCTAATACATAATTTTGTCTTAATAACAAATTAAAGAAGCGTATTGCTGTACAACAATCACCAAAAAAAATTTTGATTTATTTCTAACAAGTATACCTTTAATAAGTTGCATAACTACCCTGCAGGCAAAATTAAACTAGTATGAAAATAACCTAGTTGATCAACTGGTACGTAAAGAAAAAAATGCAACTAGTTGGGTTTCTACTAGGTGATCAATTGGTATGAAACGGACAAAGTTATACTAGTTGGTTTTCTACTACTTGATCAACTGGTATGAAACGGACAAAATTATACTAGTTAGCTATCTCCTAGTTGATCAACCGCTTTTAAAAAGACAAAATCATCCTAGTTGGTATTCTACTAGTAATATACCAATTTATTTATTAACTGAATATAGCAGTTTGTGCAATTCTATCACAAACTAAGCTTTATTGGTGATTTTAAAGTAAATTTACTTTATTATTTAGCAAAAGGGTCAGAATATGTAGTTATTATCAATTTGCCAAAAAGAAACAACCATTTCTCACAAAATAAATATTTTCAAGGCTTTTCATTTACTTTTGTGCAAGGGTACACAAGAGCACTTACGTACATAGATATGTATATGTTTGCAGCAGGTGGCAAGAAGAGTTTAAGAGAGTTTAGTTAATTGATTTGGTTTTATCCAAATTGGAGATACTAGTATTATTCTGACTGGTATTCTTCTAGTATACCCTTAACTGGTATTTTTCTAGTATGAAGCTGATGTGTTGTCTACTGGTATGAAACTGAGTGGCATTTTTCTAGTATGAAGCTTATGCAAGGGAAGACAATTGCCATCTCGTAGGCCAGGGCCGTGCGCAGGAATTAGCCTTGGGGGGGGGGTTTTAATTTTGGTTTGCATTCGCATAAATTTTTCGCTAAGATAAACATATTTGCTGAAACAGATATCCAGACCCATACACCATAAATTTAAATGTTCTCTAACTTTTCTGAAACTCATTATGATTCATCAAAACCTAGTTAACCAGGTCCTGAATAGTACACGGAAAGAATTTTTTACTAGAATCAATGCCGAGACAAGAAAAATTAGACTTGATTTTGAACTTAGAAAATAATTTCTTAATATCAAGAAAATCCAAGAAAATTGGATTTTAAATAAATAAGTAAAAATTTTCTTGCTTCAAGTGAAATTGGATTTTAAATAAATAAGAAAACATTTTCTTGCTTCAAGTAAAATTGGATTTTAAATAAATAAGAAATAATTTACTTAGGGTAAGTGTTTTTTTTTTTAAATAAATAATTAAGAAATTATTTTTTTGTTGCAAGTAAAACTTTTCTTATACGAGCTTAAGTAAGTAAGAAAATATTAAATATTAAATTAAGTAAATATTTTCTAAAAATATTAAAAACGTAAAAAATAAGGAAAATGAAAACTAATCATGAGGGATTAGAAAACCATAATTAGTCAACTAGTATTTTCCTAGGACTTGTTTATTGAAATTACAACATTTTATTTAATATAAATGAAGATGCAAATAGTGAACTCCTTATACCAAATGCTTCACTAACAATCTGAGAATCGCAAAAATATTCAGAAATATGCAAAGCGGATGGCAAATGAAAAAAAAAAAATACATGTAACTTTGGAAATGCAAATTGAGCAAGAAATATTTTACTTCGCTCAAGAAAACGTTTTCTTATTTATTTTCAATTTTGTTTCGCTGTATTTTGTTGTTCCAATTCGTCGAAGCACAATTTTCTTAAATTCTTCTTCATATTAGCAAAAAGAATAAGAAAATAATTGTCTCATTTTTGGAAAACTCAATTTCTTATTTCCAGTAATAATTAATTCAATTTTTCTTATTTCCCTCAAAATTTTCTAAATTGAGTTCAAGAAAGCATTTTTCTTGATTCAAGTATACAAATTTCTTTCCGTGTACTGTTTACAGTACTTGTTAATTGAAACTGCTCACTGTTTTCACAAAATGAACATTTTTTGTTATCAGTACAATTTTTTTAAAAATGCCAAACGAACATATGCTACACAACTTTGTAATTTCGGAAAGCTCCAAGTGCAATTCAAAGTGCCGAACTTATGTATTGGCCAACCTTATTTTTTGCAACTTTCACCAATTTCTTCTTCCGTAAAATTATTGTAACTAATTTTGTCAAAAATTATGAGTCAAGATTCAATGCAAAAATTATAAACTGTATTTTGAAAATTTTTGCAAAATCATTGCAACTTAGATTTGGCCATGGGGGGGGTTTAACCCCCAAAAAAAACCCCCCCCCCCCCGTGCGCACGGCCCTGTCGTAGGCCATCGCCACGTTAAAACTACCAGTTGCTTTCAAGTAAAATGGATAGTTGGGCAACTAGATGCCGACATTTTCAAACTGGTAGAATTGTTGTATGCAAATAGTTGCTTTGCCTGCAGGGTAATTACAATGCAGCATTGTTTTTGGTAAATTTTTCAGCAAACTTTCTAACAAATTTTCTAGTAATACATAATCTGAATGAACAAAAGTATGACTTCAACAGGACTCCGCGAAGTTCATTTAAAGTGTCCAAATTCATGAGACGGCGACATTTTGTATTCATTCTCTCCGCGTAGAATGATTTTTTGCACATTTAGGGTTCCAAAAAGCTCATTTATGAGGGAATGTGTATTGTGTAGCTTCCAATGCAGTCCATCTCACCTTTTTTTGGTTAGCTGGGTATTTAGTAATAGTTGTTGGGAAGTTAGTTAAAACCGATCAGCCACAGTGGTTCGAAATCTTGCAACTAGCTTCTTTTGTGCTTTCTATGTATGTATGTAATGTTTGGTTGTAATTTAATTTGTAGATTTTAGCGATTATTTTGTTATTGTAAAATTGTGCGCATTTCGTTGAATATTTAATAAAAAATGAACAATCTATAGCTTAGCATATGAATAATCATAAGCATATGTATGTTTGCAACACCTATATTTTATGTATGTATAAATGTTTAATAAATACAAATATACAAATAGCACATTAAATTTAAAACACATTATTTTCAAAATATTCATTTTGTTGAAATTTTAGTTTGCTTTTGCGAGCTAATTTCTATTAATAATGGTTAGTTACTGATTTTTGGCTTCCAAATGGTAACCTTTTTTTAAATTTAAAACAAATTTGACGCAAGAAATGCTTTTATAAAAATTGTACAATCTTCATCATAAATGTAAAAGGTTTAATAGTAAAGTGATTTTTTCACTTTGTATAAATTATTTATGTATCAAAATAGTTCTTTCGAAATTTTTTACTCTACTCTGCTCCATGTTTCAATCATGAATCTGCACCTCTTATTAGTTTTTGAATTAACATAATGTGGATTGTTTTATACAGATACAAGTACAGTGGTGGTCTTAAATTAGAAATGAAGTGTTGGAAAAAGGAAAGAAACCCAAATTTATTCACAACCTTCCTCGAAATATTTTAAAATGAATATTTATGTATTATGCCTTACTAAAACGTATAATTCTTTTGTTGACAGGTTGGTTTGAATCTCAATAAGTTCGTGTGCTTACTTTTTGGACTAAAATTTGCATAGGGTCAAAATGCAGGAAGAGGAAGAAAATTAACTTCATTTAAAGAAAATGTAAACGAACGCAAAAATCTACATAGATTTGTATGTGAAAGAATGTCAACACAAAAAATAATTACTTGTTGTTCTTGTTGTTGTCACCAAGACACTCCACGAAGGTTTTGCGGAGTGTAGGGGAAGTGACAGTCCTTTGCCGGGTAAATCTGGCACGCTCGGGTACTAGTCCCTGCTGACACTAGCCCAACTGTCGTGTGAACGATTTGTCACTGTTTGTGATTAAATTTCAAAAAAAAAAAATAATAAAAATAATAATAAAAAAAATAATAAAAAAACAATAAAATATATACTAATTTATTTTCATTGAAAAAAAATTCCGGGAAGATAATTGAAAGAATACAAAATAATTGTGTTTTTCGATTAATTTTTAATTACTTTTTCTACGCGCTTTTCAAGATTTTGCTAGCAAACATTTTCCGGACTAAATCTTGAAGTTTCATACAGAAGAGAACGCAACTATGTAGTTTGAATAGTCAAATTTCACAAACAGAGCACATACATACATATTTATTGGTATATTGTTAAGCTGAGAAAAGACAAATACACCGGGAGGATGCCCACTGCGATCTATAGGTCTATTGCGTTCTCCACCTTATCACATCACCACAAGGCCAACCACATACACGAATTCGAGAATTGCGCTTGGCCCTACATTTGGTATGTGTTTATTTAATAAACAATAAAGAAAAATGTTGCGATGTCATTTCCAACCATTCGACCACCACTGTAACAAGTAGATTTTTATATTAGCGTGCAATTAGCTTTAGTTATACATACTAGTATAAAGTTATATACATTCATATACATACATACATATGTACATACTTATTTCCCTTAAACTATTTTAGTATTTTCATAGCATGTGAAGTAGGCAGGCAATCAAGCAATCAGTTAAGCAAGCAAGCAGCTATACTTATGCTATATTAAACATATAGTATTAGTCACTATCAACAATTTCTTCACATTTCTTTTGATTAGTTTTGCTGTCGTCCTTACCAGGCTGGGCGGGCCAAAATTTCTTTGACGTACTCCAATCCTCGCGCAATGATAAATTAAACATTGAATATGCCGGATCACCGGTTACTTCTTTAACAATATTCAAAAATTTTGGCATACAATTTTTAAGTGCATCACCCGAATGCGATGAGTAGGTTTCCAAGAGGATGAGGCCTTTGCAACTGCAAATAATAAACAAATCAACACGTTGGCATTGGAGTTTTTAAAATTAAAATTTGAATATTTGCAACTCACCGTGGATGGCTGGGCTCTTTATAAATGTCCAATTGGAAATATTGATTGTTGATTAGGAAACAACGACGCTTCTTGTAAATGGTGAAATGTGCATCGTCTCGTTGTGCCAACAAATTCATATAATCACGATGTGTTAGCTGTGTCTTAACCTCAATGCGCGATCCATGCACATTGGCACGGCGTATCGTATGTATGTAGCTCCAATGATTCTTTTGGCCACGCTTGCGCAAACGCGCTTGTACTTTGGGTCCTGAAGATTGTAGATAATGATGTACAACATCGAAGTCTTGAAATGGTGGAAATTCGGATGAGGGTGGGAGTGAAGCAACTGCAAGTGGCGATAGAAAAAATATGAAGATAAACTAAGAGCTATTTAAAAAAATAAAGACCTTATTTACATACAAACATACATATGTACATACCAAGAAATTTGAGTTTACGTGATGTGGCAAGCAGCCGATCACCAATATCGATGCCAACCTTCTGGCATACGGCCTCTATGAGGCGATTCATTTTGGTCTCGAAATTTGTTGAATTATCGATGACATCGAAATATGGATGACCAACCCAGGCGGCGGCCGATTTATAATCCAACTCACGCGCTATGTCAACACCTTCGGAGCGGCAAGCATGATCCTTGAATAAAATTAAATTAAATTTTGAAAAATTTTAAAATACATTTCTCTATATATGTACATACATACATAAGTATTCTAAATAATTATACAATATTTGCTCTAGCATCTTTATTTGTCACAATACAGCTTTTAAAGCATTTACATTACATTTTAAAAATATTGAAAAACTTTACCTGAGACGGCTTCTTTAAAATCTTTTGATAAAATTTAATTGATAAAAGAGTTTTGCCTTTAATAAATATTTAAGTACTTAAATTTTATTGTTTTTTGTAATACACAGCAAAATGGCTATGAAATCTTAGGCAAAGTTTTAAATCTGAATGTATTTATGCATATAAGAATGGCCCGTCCTTAAATGAAGCGAGAAAATATTTGTATAAAATTTGCTACTACTACCTCAGTGAAATATTTATATGTGCACTTCATTAATTCAATTTATCTCTCTAATTTAAGACTCTATTTAGTTATCTTTGGGCATGTAAATATTATATTACATATTTGGTAATTCGTTTATATATAATGATTAGTTTTAATCCGCTGATAATGTATACGGTATATAAAAACTTGTTGTATATGCCACCTTTCTTAGGAAAAATTTATATGTGCAAAACGCATTTTCCCTGCTTCAAATGTGAACAAGTAAGATAAAATAACTTTATTGATACAAATCGCAAGTGAAGCAAATATAAATTTTTCTGCAAACGGATATTGAGTGATTTCCAACTTTTAGAAAAAATGCCACGCGGATCCACCTTGACAGAAACAGAGCGCGGTTTTATAATTGGACAAAGGGATGGTGGTGTACCATTGGTCGAAATTGCAACGAAATTGGGACGCCATAGAAATACGATTACTAATTTCCTAAAAAACCCGGAAAAATATGGGACTACCCAACGCAGTGGCAGAAAATCAGAGATTGATGAACGTTGTAAGCGAACAATTCGGCGTCTAGCTGTTGAAAAAGGTATGAGTTGCAGTGAAATTCAAGCCCATCTTAATCTTAAGGTAACAAGGAGACGAGTCCACCAAATATTATCCCAAAACAAAAATGTCACATATACTGCGCGAGTATCTCAACCTATGCTTTTAAAGACATATGACATCCCGTTTGGCCTTCGCCGATAAATATAAGTTCTAGGATACAGAGTTCCAAAAAGTTATATTCAGCGATGAGAAAAAGTTTAATTTGGATGGTCCCGATGGCTGTCAAAAATATTGGCGCGATTTAAGACACCCGAGGGAGAATCGTCTTAAGCGAAACCATGGTGGCGGCTCGTTAATGGTTTGGGGGGCTTTTGGGTATGCTGGATAATCTCCACTCTGTTTCATCCCATGCAAAACCAATTCCCAAATGTACATTGAGTTATTGGACAATGTACTTATTCAATTTGCTGAAGAAGTTTATGGAAATGAGTGGATATTTCAACAGGACAACGCCCCAATCCACACCGCTCGTACAACAAAAGATTTGTTTTCGTCCAAAAACATCCCTTTGTTGGATTGGCCAGCCATCAGTCCTGACCTCAACCCCATTGAGGACCTATGGGGAATACTCTCGGCTAAGGTTTATAAGAATGGTAGACAGTTTCAGACCATGAAGCAGCTTAAAGAAACGTTGGTAAAGGAATGGGACGAAATAAGCATCCAAACCTTACAAAAATTGGTAGAGTCCAAGCCAAGGAGATTGACCCAGGTTCAGTTGAAGAAAGGGAAGCATATAAATTATTAGAATTTATAAAATATTGTTATCTAGCCACATACATGTTACAAATCCTTTGACGCACATATACTTTTTTTCTAAGGGAAAATTAAATAAAAATTAAACTAAAATCACCAGTAAATAAAGACAAATTGATTTGCTATTGTATTAGTTCATATCTAGTCATATATGTAAAAATTAATATTTAAAAAATATAACTTTAGTTTTTTATAATTTTTATAAAATATTATTCCATGCACATATAACTATTTCACTGAGGTATAGTCTATATTATCATATTTAGGTTCCGATTGGCATTTTGAGTTCTTATTGGGTAATCTGAACTTGCCCCCTGTGCTATGTGCTTTAAGAGACTCGATGACGAAACAATAGGGACTGGATGACGAAAACAATAGGGGGATTCACTATCCCTAGCACGGATTGCAAATATCCTAGACCAAAATATGCAACACATCGAGAACACCGCACCCTGAGAAGCGGCTTTTCTTTTCATAGATTTAATCAACATAAAATTTTCAAAATTTTTTTTCTCGAAAACAAAAAAAAAAAACCCCTCTTTCAAATTTGGAGGGTAGTTTAAGGACACCTTGAAGTTTATTTGAGATTTTTTTTAAAGAAAATCGGTGCTATCCTTCATGACTTTAAACTGAAAAAAAAATTATTTTTTTTTAAATCATAGTATTTTTAAAAATTTTGAAAAAATTTAATTTTTATAAATTTCAATAATTTTAAAAAATTTTAGTAGTATAAGATTTTTTTCTAAAATTAATAGTTTAAAAGATATTTTAACTCAAAAAAAAAAAAAAATGTTAAAATTTTTCAAATGTCAATAAAATCCAAAATATTGAAAATTTCAAAAAAAATTTTTTGACAGACAATTTTTGACGTCAAATACTGCATGTATTCCGAATTTGAAGGAAAGTGGAGAGGTCGACCTATCTTTTCATATGGAATGCCTCATATGTACATATGTACTTTAAACAAAATTACTGATCATACTATATTCCACTAAAAACAAATATTGAATTACCTCTGTTGTGTAGAATTCTTCAGCGCCATTTGCTGCAGACACCAAATGCAATATCTGATTATAGCGATTATCGCGTAATTCAATTGGATTCCAATTATTTGTTGACATCATTTTTTCCCATTTCTCTTTTGAGATATCTGAAAAATAAAGGTGAAATTAAAATAATAGCATAGTAGTAGATAAAAAGAGATTTGTTCCGCATTGATCTCTTTCGGGAACAGTCGGTCCACAATTGGACTCCGATTGTTCATGAACAGGTATAAAGGTAGATTAATCGATTTCATTCCGAACCAGTACAAATCTAGATTGATTAAATCGCACGTTTTATTCAATAGGGATTTAACTCAAAAAAATTTTTTTTGGGAAAACGCAAACAAACTTTTATAATTTCAAATAGTTTCCTTCTACGGCTAACTGCAAAATCACTTTTATTTCCGCCATTTTGATCTTTTTGGGTATTTTATAAGACTAGACTCAAAGGCATGACCCAGTTATTGAAATATAAGGCAAAATATCAGAAATCGAAAATTTCGAGTTAAATACCTATTGCATAAACCGTGCGAAATGTAGAAATTTTACGAAAATATGCAATGCATTTAAAAAATTGTATGTATAACAATCGCACACCATTTCTTTTAATAACAATGATGAATAATAATTTTAACAAAATGTTACCTAAAATATCCTTTGAAAATTCTTTACATTACATAGTGCATACTCAAAACTTAAAATTTTTTTTATTTATTAATTGAGATTTTTTTACAAAAGTAAAACATTATACAATGGGTGAGTTTCTAAAAAAAAGCTGCTCCGCAACTGTTGAGCTGAACAGTTGCTAACAGTTGTGTAGCAGTTGAGTTAAACAGCTACGTCGTAGAAACGGTTTGATGAATTTATCAGCTGTTTGGCTTTACACAACATGTTGAGCTCAAGTAGCGAAGAAAATTTGTGATGCAAAAAATGGCGAAAAGTTGCCAACTGTTGAGCTGAGCGGAATTACTCAACAGTGCGTTTCTAAGACAAACACTCAACAGTTGTACAACAGCTCAGTCTTAGAAACTCACCCAATCTTTTTTTAAATATGCATGAACATTTACATATTTTCAAAGATTGCTATGAAAAATAGCCTTGGCTAACAACTTTAAAAAATTTACATTTGTACCCGTTCAGGATGTGAGCGATTGATCTACATTTGTACCCGTTCGGGTATATAAATTGAACAATTGGTCTCTTCATAGGACATGCTCGAACAAATGCGATCAATTCACTCCATATAAATGGATGTAGAATTGCATTAGGCGCATGCTCCTTTTGCCTATATGACACTACATTTTTTCCTTGGTTTTTTTGGTTTGGAAAACCCACCGAAAGTCAAAATACAAAAACAATTCTCCTGTAGGTTGAAAAGAGACAAATACTCAAAAGCAATTTGATTGACATTAAACTTCAAACTAAATCAAAATAATATTTATTTCAAAAATTAATTTTTTTGGAAATTTGAATTTAAATTACTGAAATAAAAAAGTTATGAAACCCAAAGGGAAGGATAGCTGTATATTCCATGTTATAAAGGGAAGCCAGTACGCAATATAATTTTTCTTCCGGACTTCTTCTTTACCCTTGCGGCCAAAGCAGAAACTTACAAGTGGCAAATTTAAAATTTGTATTTCCATATATTTTTTATTTTAAATATAATTTATTTTCTAGTTGTCAAATTGAAACAATTGTCAGAAAAAATGACCGAATGCCAAAAAACCTACCGAAATACAACCTGGCTCGTTGGTTTTTAATCGCCTAGATGGTATTTTGTTTGGTTTTTTTCAATATAGCTTGCTCGCTTGCAGCAAATCAAAACTGTATTTGACCATCTCCTTCACACAAAAAACCTGGTAGAATACCAGAAAAAAACGTAGTGTCATATGGGCTTTTGCGATTGATCCCGGACACGTCACGGATTAATCGAATTTTTTGCAGGGCACAGTCAGCATTTTGACTGGAACCCAAAGTTGCTTAAAACTAAAATCCAAAAGGGGGCGCTGGTGTCGGGATATTTATAAAAACGTTTGTCATATAAATAAAAAAAAACTGCAGCCTTTAAGGTTAACTTAATCAAATCCTAAAATTCATTCATTATTGTATTAAAAATTGGCTTAGACCACATTATTAAAAAATGTAATCTAGTATGTAACGAGAATGAGCTCATCTCGACTTTGTGCTGTTCGTTTTCTTTTTAACACGCTTTTATTAGTTTCACCTGTATGTATGTATGTATGTAAATAAGTTACGTATACGCAGTGCAGTTCACTGTACGTTTGCTTGTACGCATTTATGTAGCCGAGTCCTTTTTGCATTGCATAAGTTAACGCAAAAGCGTGTGTATTCATACACTGAATGGGAGTTTTTCAGTGTGAGATGTGCTTATTATTCTGATAAAATCAATTCATTTCACTTACATGCACTGGCATCCATGACGCCGCGATCACAGATAATTAAACAATCACGTTGACTGGATTGACCCAATTCAAAGTAGGTATTCTCGATTTGTATCATCGTCCTTATTAAGTTTTCTTGAAATTTAAAAGCTGAAATGCACAAAAATGTAAATCGTACATTAAGTAATTAAGTATATACATACGTAGTATGAATTTATATTATTGAATATGAAACGTAGCATGAATAACATCTTAGACCAGGGCTGCTCACCTCATAGGCACTCAAAGCACAATTGTTTTTGTTTTGTACCGAATCATAGGCACAGATACATATTTTCACATCAAATATGAAAATAAAATTTTCTTTGCACTGCCATAAGCACTGAGATATAAAAAAATTTTATATGTATGTGCCTATGATTCATACTGAATGTGCAGAGCAAAGGCACTTTGTATAGGAGCTCGAGCACTGCCGTAAGAAATCGAAATTTACAATAACAAATGTGTAATGAAAAAAAAGTTGAAAGCAATAACCACGATCTGGTACAAATGTGAAATTTCTAAAAATATAAAATCAAAAAACGAAGTACAAGGATTGATAAAGATGGCTAAGCTGAGTATTAAAGTGAATTTTTTTTTGAAAACAACAACAACAAAAGTTATTAAAGGTCAAAGTTTATGTTATGTATTTTTTAAATTGCAATTACTTAAAAACTACTAAACCGATTTCGAATATTTTTATACCATTCGATAGTTATTTTAATTCTCTTTAACTTAATATACAGTTTATGTGGGTTCCTTCACATCTTCCTGCGGGGATCAACCCCCCTTTTACCCCCCTTACTTTTCATATACATATAAGATGTATATCAAATTAAAGGGAATCAAAATACCTATCGAATGGTATAAAAATTGCATAATATAAACTTTGACCTTTAATAAATTTTGTTGTTGTTGTTTGCAAAAAAAAAAAATTCACTTTAATACTCAGCTTAGCCATCTCCATCAATCCTCATACTTCGTTTTTTGATTTTATAATTTTCAAAATTTCATATTTGTACCAGATCGTGCTTATTGCTTTCAACTTTGCGGGGCTGGGGACAGTTCAAAACGTCATCCTATCGCCATAAAATTTTGTGGGGTTCATTAACTCGTATATAGGCAACTTTGCTGGTACGTTCAAAAAAAGAACAAAAAAAATCTCCATATGTTTTCACTCCACCTTAATGTACATACATACATACATAAGGTATTCTATCGAATTTACTAATGACGGAATATTCATAGAGCTTATTTACAGCAAGTCAGCTGCTTGCCGCTTTCCGCCCGCTAATACGCAAATTCCACACACAAACATAGAGAGAAAGAGAAAAGCGAAAGTACAAAGAGGATTTGTTAATTTTGTGACAGAAATAATTTAATTAGTACTACATATGTATGTAAATAGAAAAAAAAGTAAGCGTTAAAACAGAAAAAGGTAGAAAGAATTGATGAAAACACTTGCGTAATTTTTTTCCCACAATTTTTAAATACATGTACCAGGGTTGCGTGATTTTGATTTGGCTGAATTACGAATCAAAAATATTTTCTAATTATTGATTTAAAATATTTTCAAATAAAAGATAATTTTTATTTGTGATTCGTTTCAAAATAGAATCAAAAATACCCTTTGATTCGTGATTAAAATTTTTTTCAAATAAAAGATAAATTTGATTTGTGATTCGTTTCACAAAAGAAAAAGAAATACCATTTGATTCGTGATTCAAACTATTTTCAAATCAAAGAAAAATTTGATTTGTGATTCATTTCTCAAACGAATCAAAAATATTTTTTGATTCTTGATTCAAACTTGATATTGGATCAAAAAATTATTTTGAATCCAAAATGTATTTCAAATAAAAAATACTTTAATACGTGATCTCACCACCCCCTCGAGTTGAGGAAATGCAAAAATTAATCAGAAATCAAATTTATCTTTGATTTGAAAATAGTTTGAATCACGAATCAAGCTGATTATTGATTTGAAAGTTGATTTGAAATCAAAATTGATTCGAAATCATTCAACCCTGATGCATACATATGTATGTACATACATATGTAGATAGAAAGCTATATAGTACATAACCTGCAGCGAATATAAGGGACAGTCCCCAAATACGACAGTCTAGAACTAGAGAGTTCATAACTAACTCAGAACGGGTTCTAAACAGATGCAGACGGGGCCATTTTATTATTGTGACTTCATGAAAAATTTATGTTTACAGCAACAACAAATGTGGCACTTTAAATTAACCTCTAGTATAACAGTGAAATACCCTAATGCACATGCATTTAATGAATTTTGATTTATTATTTGATGATATGTATATAAATTAGAAAAGTACCTTCGTATAAATGAATGTACACGTGCATGATAATATGTACATTAGATGCGTTTTTTTTCGGCAAAGTTTCTCAGATCTTCCCTCCGGCCACAGGATATGAAAATAGGATGTTGTAGGATAACTAAGCTGATTTTTGTTTTTTTTTAGACAAAAAACTGAGTGGGCTACTCCAAAAACAGCGATTTTTTTTTTTAATTCCAGGATAGGTTTAGATTCATATATGAAAAAAACCACAGAATTAAAAACAAAAAAACAAAAGATACATATTATCATGTAAAATTAACGGCTTAATCGAACGGTGTACTCAGTTTTTAGTGCGAGCCATAGGGAAGGTACCAAGATCGCCTAAAGTGGAATTTTATTTTTTTAGTCACGAATTTTCAAGTTTGGACCCTGGTATTTCCAAGATACCTTAAATTTCTTTTTAATCAAAATATACAGGAATCTGCGCAAATTAATGCAGTTTTCAGAAAAGTTTATTTGATCGAAATCGAGCCTTTTTTGTCCAAGCTACTTTGGTTCAATTGAAATATTCCAAAATCAATTTCATATTGAACAACATTTTTTATTGTTGCAAGTACAAAATTCGAAAATTTATTATTTACCATTCGATTAAGCCGTTAATTTTACATGAGAATATGTATCTTTTTTTTTTTATTTATAATTCTGTAGTTTTTTTCATATATGAATCTAAACCTATCATGGAATTTAAAAAAAAAATCGCTGTTTTTGGAGTAGCCCACTCAGTTTTTTGTCTAAAAAAAAAACAAAAATCAGCTTAGTTATCCTACAACATCCTATTTTCATATTCTGTGGCCGGAGGGGTATGTTAGATCAAAAAAACGCATCTAATGTACATATGTATGTAGTTACGTATGTAGTGCAATGCCGGTAAATTTGCTGCACTGCACTTCAGAGTTTATTTACATACATACATACATATTTAATTGCAAACAAAGCCAGCAAATAAAAAAATGTTGATATTAAATTACGAAAGATATACAATGTATGTATGTACATATGTGTTTTTAACTTTGGAGACGTTCGTGCCGATTGTATTCTTAAATAAACAGCAAAACCAAAACAGTTTAATAAAAAAAATTGTATGTATAAACAATTCATTAGGAAGATACCATCAAAGCCATAAGTGGCACGTGAAACCGAATACCAATTGTTTTTCTGTCGGGACATTCACGACAATTACAGATCGAAATTTGTTCAGTTATGGATTTTATATATAGATTGTTAGCCAGGGACGTAACAGTTATAAGAGAAATGGGGTAAAAGTCATATTTAACCATTATCATGAGAAAAAAAAATTTTTGGTCCTTAACCCATTAGTGGTCAAAGCACACCTACAATAAATATAAAGTATATCATTGGGTGTTCCCCAATTGGCACGGCAACCACTACTGGGTTAATAACCATTATAAAAACCGTTTTGGCCCTGAATAACCGTTATGGCAACCAAAAAAGTGTTTTGGGCTTGAATAACCGTTATGGCAACCAAAAAACGGTTTTGGGCCTGAATAACCGTTATTCAGATTTTTATTTTTTTTTGGTCAGCTATAAAAATCAAGCCTATTTATTTGTCAATATTTCTGGACGAAATTGGTATCAAATGAAAGGTGTTGAGCAGGTTGTAGCTCTGATTACCTCTTTTCATTTGATACCAATATTGCTTAAAACATTCCAGGGCATCCGGGTCTACTTTCACCCATAACTGGGAACCCAACCTACGAATCTCAACAAATACACCTCTATGTAAAAGCCCTGCTCAACACCTTCCATTTGATACCAATATCATCTAGAAATATTGTCAAATAAATAGGCTTGATTTTTATAGCTGACCAAAAAAAAAATAAAAATCTGAATAACTGTTATTCAGGCCGAAAGCAGTTTTTTGGTTGCCATAACGGTTATTCAGGCCCAAAACGGTTTTTTTGTTTTTATAATGGTTATTAAGGACCAAAAGAAGATAAAGGTTATTTTTGCGTAACCTTTTCACCACACTAGAAAAAATAACCATTATTTTCGGTCCCTGCTGTTAGCACTTTGATTAACAGCAAATAAATTCTTACAGTCGACCTTCGATTTTTTAGAATTAGAACACTACGAAAGAAAATTTGCTAAAATTTAAGTTTTCTATTAAAAAAAGTTTTCAGCAGGAACTTTCTTTTTAAATGCAAAATGTTTCCAGGTTTCGCAAATACATGTTATAGCGCAGCAGGCAGTTTTTAGTTGTAACTTTCATAAATTTAATTGATATTGAACCCGGAGTAACCAATTCTCAGGTTACTATAAAAAGTTGTAGACGGCATGCTGAACCCTTCCTTCTTCCTTAATTGGCATGTAACCGTCTAGAAAATTCTGGCCGAGTCTAATAAAGCGCGCCAGCTGTTTCTGTCTACACCTTTTCCAGTTTAAGTTCAGAAAGTTACAATTGAAGTTCAGAAAATTACAATTAAAGTTCAGAATTTCCAATTGAAGTTCAGAAAGTTACAATTGAAGTTCAGAAATTTACAATTGGAGTTCAGAATTTCCAATTGACGTTCAGAAAAGTTACTCATACGCCCTGGTATCTCGGTTGCAGGAAAATTGTATGGATTTGTTTGAAGATTTAATAAAAATGTAAATTCTCGTGTCTTTAACGGCCTTCGGGGTAGATGCATTTTTAATTCGCGTAATCCCATACATACATATATGTTTTATAGGGCTTGAAACAAACGTACAGTATTGTTTGGAGGCGTCGATATGAGCGTAATGTATAGGATTTTTTCTTAGGGTATTTTAGGCAACATTTTGTTAAAATTATTATTCATCATTGTTATTGAAAGGAAGGGTGTTCAATTCGTTTTAACAGTTGTTCTACAATTTTTTAAATACATTGCATATTTTTGTAAAATTTCTACATTTAACAATTGGTCTACAATTAGTCTACATTTATACCCGTTTAGGAACAATTGGTCTACAATTAGTTTACATTTATACTCGTCGGGGACTAATTGTGGACCAATTGTTCTCGAACGAGATGAATCCGGGACAAATCTCTTTCGGGATTAATCGCACATTTTTTGCAGGGTACAAATTGATTTTGGTTAATTTTAGTGCAAAGCGGTTTAGTGTGGAGAGAAATGTACATAGATAAAAATATGTATATGTACCCATAAATCAATTTACACGTTTTTAAATTGTGTTGATAGATAGTACCTACATACATACATACACATGGTTTGTTTTCTTTTAATTTTTTTTGTTGCGTTCTTCTGGCGGTTAAGTTTTAACTTAATACCTACTACATATTCCATATTTTGTTTTTATGTATGTATGTAAGTATGCATAATAAAAAAAAATTCTTTAGTCCTTTATACCTTTTCACAAACCTCTATCGCTAGAGGACAACTCGAGAAACAGTAGAGAACAAAACAAGTAAGGAAGCCTAAGTTCGAGTGGAATCGAACATTAGATACTCAGCTGTATGTTTTCATTGTTTGTTTGCGTTTGATGGAAACACGGCGTATTTTACATAAAGCGAGTGCCGCATAAAGTGGGCGTAGCCACGCCCATTTTCAACATTTTTATCAGTCATCCAACTAAGCATATAAATATTATTCTTTGTGCAGAATTTCATTCCTTTATGACTTCTAGTTACAAAGATGTCACGTTACAAATTCCCAAAGGGTGTTCCAGAAATATCTTTGTTAAAAAGTAGGCGTGGTCATAAACCGATTTCAATAACTTTTTGCATGTCTATTAACACAAGCTATAAAAGTGTATAAACCAAGTTTCGTCATATTATCTCATTTATTTGTCGAGTTATAGGCTAAGAAATCTCGTATATTCCTTTGTCTAAAAAGAGGCGGTGCTACGCCCATTTTCCAAATTTTTATATTTTTTGTTTCCGGTCTATTATGGAACTCATGCCACAAAATTTCTATGAATTATCTCTATATTTGACAAAGATATCGCTTAAAATGTTTTTATTAGGCCACTTTATAGTTCCCATGTATAAAAGTGGGCGTGGTCGTCAAACCGATTTCGCTAATATTTTGAACATGTATTACCACAAGTAATAAAAGTGTACACACCAAGTTTCGTGATTATATATAAATTATTTGTCGAGTTATGGGCTCAGAAATCTCGTATGTTCCTGTTTCTAAAAAAGGCGGTGCCACACCCATTTTCGAAAATTTTTGTGTTTTTCGTTTTATGTCCGCAGTTGGAATCCTGCTATAAAATTTCAATGATATATCTTTATATCTGACAGAGATATCGCTTAAAATGTTTTTATTAGGCCACTTTATAATACACATATATAAAAGTGGGCGTGGCCGTCAACCGATTTTGGAAATTTTTCGTCCAAACATTTGCCTAAGTAAGTAAATTACGCGTACCGAATTTCATCGATATATCTTCAACGGTTTCTGATTTATGACTCACATAACTTTCAATGTTTGCCCCTTAATAAGTGGGCGTGGCACCGCCCATTTTCCAAAATTTTTGTGTATTTTGTTTTATGTCCATAGTTGGACTCATGCAACAAAATTTCAATGATAGATCTTTATATTTGACAGAGATATGGCTTAAAATGTTTTTATTAGGTCACTTTATAATATACATATATAAAAGTGGGCGTGGCCGTCAACCGATTTTAACTATTTTCCGTTCAAACGTTTGCCTAAGTAAGTAAATTACGCGTACCGAATTTCATTGATATATCTTCAATGGTCTCTGAGTTATGACATATAAAACTTTCAAGGTTTGACCCTTAATAAGTGGGCGTGGCACCGCCCATTTTCCAAAATTTCATCAAATTTCTTCCTAGGGCCCTGAGCTCAACACGTGGGTAAAATTTCATCGCTCCAGCTGTATTAGTAACTTAGATACCAAATTTCCGATTTTTTCTATATAGGAAAAGTGGGCGTGGTCATGGTCCGATTTCGCCCATTTTCAATACCAACCGTTCCAGTCTCGATACCAACTTGCATTTCAAATTTCATCAAAATATCTCAATTTTTGCGCGAGTTAGAGTGTTTACAGACGGACGGACAGACGGACGGACGGACGGACGGACAGACGGACGGACATGGCTCAATCGATTTCTCTTTTCACCCTGATCATTTTGATATATATAAGTCTATATCTATCTCGATTATTTCATTCTGTTACAATCCACCGTTATGTGATTAAAACTATAATACTCGGTGTACTAGTACAGCTGAGTATAAAAACAAAGTGAGGTGTAACAGCTCTCGGCTATTCCTCTCATTTCCGTACGCATGTTTAGTTTGGACATGTTAACATGTTATCACCTAAGCAAATAGTATTAAAATTCGCCCGCAAATTTTACTGTCTGAATACTAAAATTGTGTACCTACTTATACATACATACAGTTTGTCAATTAATTCTTTGCAAAATGAAAACAGTTCAGATATTTGTTTTCATACTGGTATTGGGCAACTAAACTTTTAATTTTTTTTTAAATGCTAATATTAAACTAAATATGTTTATAACATTTAGGACCAAAAATGTCCAAAACTTAAGGCATAGAAACAACACAAAAAACAAAAGTTCAAAAAATTATAAAACACACATTGTCAATTAATTCTTTGCAATTTTTTCATATGTGACAGAAACTGAAAAAAAGCCGACTTGACCGTTGAAATTTTTATATGACGGCCACTAGCCTCAACCACACATTGTAGACGAAGGGTTATGGAATGAATCAGGTCCATCCGCCCATAAACTTCGCGTATTTTATGCCATTCTTCCTGAATCGCATTAATTACAGCATTTTTCGCTAGTAAACCTTCATTTTCTGTCTTGTTATTTCAAAAAAAAAGCCAAAAATGTTTGATTGGGTTTAAGCTAAGACTTTGGGCAGGTGTATCCATTGATTTGGTGCAATTATGCAGTACCCAAGTCCTGCACAGCAACGATTTTTTTTTAGGATGTTTGTTCAGGTACAGTTTTTACTATAATTTATTGGCGTTTTTTGGTTAAAAAATGCAAATTTTTATTGCGATTCTCGACTAGTCGTATCAAGCTAAAACTCCTTCTTCATCAGGTCTTTAAAAATCCGCAGTTTGCCAACACCCTTGAGGATAAACGACTCCACATTATTTCAGACAATTTTCGAAACATCAGATTTGGTTTAATATTCTTCTGTAGCAGAGCTGTGTTGGTCGCTCGCGAAATTTTTCTGTGTCCATCGCGATGCATCGTGCGTATAGAGATCTATTTTTGTTTCATTGCGAAAAAGAACATCAACACAGCTCTGCTACAGAATAATATTAGACCAAATCTGATGTTTCGAAAATTGTCTGAAATAATGTGGAGTCGTCTATCCTCAAGGGTGTTGGCAAACTGCGGATTTTTAATGACCTGATGAAGAAGGAGTTTTAGCTTGACACGACTAGTCGAGAATCGCAATAAAAATTTACATTTTTCAACCAAAAATCGCCAATAAATTATAGTAAAAACTGTACCTGAACAAACATCCTAAAAAAAAATCGTTGCTGTGCAGGACTTGGGTACTGCATAATTGCACCAAATCAATGGATACACCTTCCCCAAGTCCTAGCTTAAACCCAATCGAACATTTTTGGATTTTCTTGAAATAACAAGACAGAAAATGAAGGTTTACTAGCGAAAAATGCTGTAATTAATGCCATTCAGGAAGAATGGCATAAAATACGCGAAATTTATGGGCGGATGGACCTGATTCATTCCATAACCCTTCGTCTACAATGTGTGGTTGAGGCTAGTGGCCGTCATATCAAAATTTCAACGATAGGGTCGGCTTTTTTTCAGTTTCTGTCACATATGAAAAAATTGCAAAGAGTTAATTGACAATGTGTGTTTTATAATCTTTTGAACTTTTGTTTTTTGTGTTGTTTCTATGCCTTAAGTTTTGGACTTTTTTGGTCCTAAATGTTGTAAACATATTTAATTTAATATTAGCATTTAAAAAAAAAATTAAAAGTTAAGTTTAGTTGCCCATTACCAGTATGAAAACAAATTTCTGAACTGTTTTCATTTTGCAAAGAATTAATTGACAAACTGTATGTAGATAGAAAATATTTCGAGAACTCTGCAGTAAATTTGTTTCACTGCTGAATGATCATTGATGATTCTTTGTTGAATATTCATCACTGTCGTCATAACTGAGTACACTTTTTATTTTTTTGTTCTTTTTTTTCTGAGCAAAGCAAACCATTTATATGAGAAGCAGTCTTTATATGAAAGTATTCACTGATGCCTCCTCAGTCATGGGTGCATTTCATCATTGATTCATAAAGGATTCATTTCGGATTATTTGCAATTAAATACGCTGACATTTGAAAAATAAAACTTTTCTGATTTTCAAAAGTTCTGAATTTTACCAACTATCGCTCAGCGAGTTTTTATTCAACCAATACAAGTTGTACGTATGTAGTTAGAAGCGTATTTTGATTAATTTTCGAACGGGGTACTGTTAGCGGTTATCGATTTTGTAACTTTACTGAAAAATACTTTTGAATGCAGTGATACCCAAGAAACGCAAAATTACCGCAAAATTTTCAATGAATATTCGATTTTTGAAATTCGAATTGCTACATTGCCTACTCGAGTAGTCGAAGCAAAGCAATTACATATTCGAATAATTGAAGGCAGGCGACTATTCGAATATCATCAAACGACTTTTTAGCAAGTGAACGGTTATGAATAGTCGAATAATTTTAAGAGCCTTACTCCACAAACTATGATATTAAGGTTGCGTTTATGTTTTTACGATTTTTACGTTAAGTATATGAGCAATAACTCTTTTGCTTCCAGAGGTGGTCCAGTTTTTTTAGTTATTAACTTCTTCTAATACTCACTTTTCTTAAAGTAAAACGAAAGAAGGTAACTCAAATGGAACGATCCGTTCTAAAGGCCTATTCAATATTAGCGGTATTATTATAATAAGTGCACACAACGCACACTGGTCTCATTTGTATGGAGAGTGGGATAAAACTCAATTTCTTGGAAACGGATGGACCTACCGAAACCAAATTGGGCACATTGGTGTCCCACTATGCGACTCATCTTTCAGAAAAATTAAAAGCATATATGTTGTAATCCACGTCCACCACTAACGCTAGTTTACAGCCAAAAAAAAAAAAACAAGAAAACCAGGAATGGGGGAGGATAGGAATTGACCTGCTGAGCTTGGAACTATTTTTTTTTTAATTTTTTGTATAGTTAGGTTTTTGAGATAACGGTAATTTTGTGTTTTTTGTTATCACTTCATTCAAAAATTATTTTCTCTGGAGTTACAAATGCGATAAACGCAAGCAGTACCTCGTTCGATTAAAATACGCTTCAAACGACATACAACTTGAAGTGGTCTAATAAAAACTCGCTGAGCGAAAACTGGTCAAAGTTAAAATTTTGTGGATTTTTTGCGATTTTTGCAAAAATTTTGATATTCAAATTAAGTTTTTATAAAAAGTTGTAAAAATCAGGGAAGTTTTATGACTTTAAAAATTTGCCCGTTTAATTGCAAAGACTTTAAGCGTAATATCAGAGAGATACGATAAATAATTTATTTTTGGCGATTTTTTTCTTGTGAAACAAAAAGGATATTTTGGACGAAAAACTTGGTTAGGTGAGTTAACTATGTGAACACGACTTCATAGGTCAAAAGGACATTAGAAGAAAATATAGAGCTTCCAAAGACTAAACTAATGACATTTCGATTTTAAAAATCCGATGTCAAATAACAAAGTTACAATAAAACAAGTAAGGAAGCCTAAGTTCGATTGGAATTGAACATTAGTTACTCAGCTTTATGCTTTCATTGTTTGTTTGCGTTTGATGGAAACACGGTGTAGTTACTTTATATAAAGCGAGTGCTGCATAAAGTGGGCGTAGCCGCGCCCATTTTCAACATTTCTATCAGTCATCCAACTAAGCATATGAATATTATTCTTTGTGCAAAATTTCATTTCATTATGCCTTCTAGTTACAAAGATGTCACGTTACAAATTCCGAAAGGGTGTTCCAGAAATATCTTTGTTAAAAAGTAGGCGTGGTCATAAACCGATTTCAATAAATTTTTGCGTGTCTATTAACACAAGTTATAAAAGTGTATAAACCAAGTTTCGTCATAATATCTCAATCATTTATCGAGTTATGGGCTAAGAAATCTCGTTGATTCCTTTGTTTAAAAAGAGGCGGTGCCACGCCCATTTTCCATATTTATTATATTTTTTGTTTCCGGCCTATTGTGGGACTCATGCCACAAAATTTCTATGAATTATCTCTATATTTGACAAAGATATCGCTTAAAATGTTTTTATTAGGCCCCTTTATAGTTCCCATGTATAAAAGTGGGCGTGGCCGTCAAACCGATTTCGCTAAAATTTTGACCATGTATTACCACAAGTAATAAAAGTGTATAAACCAAGTTTCGTCATTATATCTCAATTATTGTCAAAATTTTTGTGTTTTTCGTTTTATGACCGCAGTTGGACTCCTGCTATAAAATTTCGATGATATATCTTTATATTTGACAGAGATATCGCTTAAAATGTTTTTATTAGGCCACTTTATAATACACATATATACAAGTGGGCGTGGCCGTCAACCGATTTTGGAAATTTTTCGTCCAAACATTTGCCTAAGTAAGTACATAACGCGTACCGAATTTTATCGATATAGCTTCAATGGTTTCTGAGTTATGACATATAAAACTTTCAAGGTTTGACCCTTAATAAGTGGGCGTGGCACCGCCCATTTTCCAAAATTTCATCAAATTTATTCCTAGGGGCCTGAGCTCAACACGTGGGTAAAATTTCATCGCTCCAGCTATATTAGTGACTGAGATACCAAATTTCCGATTTTTTCTGTATAGGAAAAGTAGGCGTGGTCATGGTCCGATTTCGCCCATTTTCAATACCAACCGTCCCAGTCTCGATACCAATTTGCATTTCAAATTTCATCAAAATATCTCAATTTTTGCGCGAGTTAGTGTTTACAGACGGACGGACATGGCTCAATGGATTTCTCTTTTCACCCTGATCATTTTGATATATATAAGTCTATATCTATCTCGATTATTTCATTCTGTTACAATCCACCGTTATGTGATTAAAACTATAATACTCTGTGTACTAGTACAGCTGAGTATAAAAAATATTATTGCGCGATATTTCGCGGGATCAAAAAAAAAATTGTATGGAGAGTGGGACAAAACTCAATTACTCAGATTTTGTCGAAAATAAAGTTTTATCGAAAACAGTCGATGTAAATATGTACAACAATCGTAAAAGGGCAACAATATTTTGTATAGACTAGTTACATTTAATATGATATTTTAAGAAAAAGGGAAAAAAAGGGAAAAATGTATGAACAGGCTTCTTAAGAGAAGACTTGAAAGAACTCAAATCTGCTTATAAGACCTGGTCCAGAGTTGTCCTTAATTGTTAAAAGTTTAAATGAAAATACTAATGCTAGAAAATTACGCTCATAGAAAAGCCAAGATTTCTTCATCTTGTATTTTGCTAAAAATAATTTGTTTTCACTGTTTTCTTTCGCTAAATCATGAAACATACGTTTTTCTTGCGTTTCCATAGTTATCCGCATTTTTTTTAGCACTCAAACTTGAAATATCGCAAAAATCATAATACACTTATTTACACAAACTTTTTCCAGAAAAATTTTTTTCAAATGTGTTGACTTTAAATGAGCCAAAGTAACATTTAATGGTGGCTATTGCGTATAGAAGGAGGTTTTCCATAAAATTCAATATATTTCCCACGGAAATGCATGACAGAAGTTTCTTTTTCAAGCACCAACGTTTTTGACTTTTGTGTATGGGGGCTGACCAGTGTGCAACGGTGTCTACCTACATACATATGTACCTACATACGTATTGACCCTGCTAGCACTTGGAAGAGCATTTTCTCGTCTATCGAAAATAAGTAACGTCTGAGACACTTCCAGGCGTTATTCGGATGAAACAAACTTCATTGATATCGCGTGTCTCACTTCTTGGTGTGTATGCAGAAGATACATACATACTTGAATAGTTGCTGCGAATTTATTCCGAAAAAAGTCTGAATATATTTTTTTTAAATAAATAAAAAGCGTGTTAAAAATGAGTTAAAGCAAAAGATTTGCTGATGAAAAGTTGGTTAATAAATAAAAAATTGGGCAAGAATAAAATTCCGAGCTTAGAGCAAAGCTTAGTAGAGCTGCAGTTATGCTTTACGGATTATCTATTGATTGGGTAAGTTATGCATTAATCGAAGGTCTTATGCATTAGTTAATAATATCACACACGCCCTTTTTTACAGACTCTAGTGCATCATCGCACCAATGACATCAATAACGATTTTCGTTCAATTCGCTGTTACCGCCATTTGCATTGGCACCGCTCTTGAATTTAACTTAAATACGTACTATTGTTTACTTTGTGTTAAATAGAATTAAAAAACTGCACATCTATTTATAATTTTATTTGGGTTCTAAATAAAGTGAGAAATCTGTAGAAGAAATTATTAATTGACGCTTTTCTGTCATCCAGATGACACTAAGAAGTTACTTCCAAAAGCGTCGTATTCGTTTTTTTGTACGTAACGATTTTGTCTCTTCCAAACGACACTTGGAAGTTACTTCCCGAAGTGTCGTTTATAACTCCTTATGGACGTAACGTTGACGAGGAACACTTCTTCCCGAACGAAAATAGGAAAAAGTTGAGAAAGGGATATCTTCCGCGATTGAATTAAACTTCTTGACGTTACCTTTTCGTCACTTCCACGATAATAAATGTTGGCTGGGGAGTTAGATTTTAAACTACATAATTGCTTATGTAAACTTTTTTCTTTTGAACAAACGAGTACATTTCACACTCAGTGAAGACATGCAGCAAGCATATATGTATGTATACACACGCAAACAGCGTGTAAACTCACCTTCGCTGCCATTTGGTTTGGAGGCAGCATTAGCCAAACAGCGTGGACAGGATGCGGTCAAGTCAATAAGACTGTGTTCCGGCGCAGCAAATGGTAGAGATTTGTATTTAAATGTGCTTGGCGTTGGTGGTGCTATACATACATACATACATACATATATACATCAAATACATTCAATAAATATTAAAAAAAGAACATTCATTTATAATATACCCAATAAACCCAGAAGCGAGGATGATATCGCGGCGAATTCGAGGCGAGTTCGCGAAAGCAGATATTAGCGTATGTAATTTCTCGGACTCGCCTCGAGTTCGCGGCCAGTTCGAGAAAATAGATTTTCGCGACATAATTTTTTCTATGTTTTTTTTTTGTAAGTTGTTTTGCATTAAAAAAATCAATATAATATTATGTAGTTCAGAAATTTTACATTTAGACCTGACCTCGAATATCACAGTTGCGCAGATGATGTCGTGGCAAATTCGAGGAGAGTTCGCGAAAGTAGATCAAACCAGTTTAGTCAAATAAATAGATACATATCAGTATGTAGAATAAACCGATCAAAATTGTTTAAACAAGAGGACTTTATTTAATGCAGAGACTGAACAGAATAAATATTGCTGCTTAAATTTGATTGAAAAGCTTTTGTTACTTCATGAAAGTTAAACTTTATTTATAAAAATATTTTAAGTGATTTGTATTATTTTATACGGATTTAACCCATTAAACCAAACTCTGAAATGGCCAATATAAAAAATCTCGTTTCGCCAACAATCCAAAAAATTAAAAATTTTCGAATCGCCAACAATTCGAGAATAAATAAATTCGGATTCGCCGATCTATCGCCGCGAACTATTACCGCGATAATATAATTAGAGAAAGCGAATACAACGCGAATTCGAGGCGAATCCGTTCTGTTTATTGGGTAGGTACATACATACATACATATATATTTCTTAGTACAAACGCACTCTTACTCTGAAAAAAATACCCGTAGTTAAATCAACAACTTTCCGCTGTTGAATCTCCGTCTTTGATTCAACAGCAAAAGTATTTGTTTTAACGGCAAAGCTTTTGATTCAACAACTTTCCATAGTTAATTCGGTGCAGTGAAATAACGCCCGCGGGCGTTATTTCCCAAAAAGGAAATAACACCCGCGGGCGTTTTTTCCTTTCTTGAAAAAGAAATAATTCCCGCGGGCGTTATTACGTTTGATCCACGGGCTTTATTTCTCTTTCGGAAGGGCAATTAAGCCCGCAGATGGGCTTTTTTTAAATATGGTGGATTAGGGAAAAAAGCGCCGCAGGCGAAAAATTGGAATAAAAAATCGCGCGATTTTTAATTCCAATTTTTCGCTTTTTTTTTTTTTTTTTAAATATGGTGTATTATTATTGGAGAAAACGCCGCAGGCGAAAAATTGCAATTAAAAATCGCGCGATTTTTAATTCCAATTTTTCGATTCTTTCAATTTTTTTTAAATCCCCTTCTAAATATTCAAATACTCAATCAAAATAAACAAAGCTTCAGTAAATTTCTATAATCATTTATTAGTAACAATTTTCAAGGTCTCTAAGTAAGTAAATATTTAAATACGCAATCAAAATAAACAAAACTTCATTACATACATATTGGAACTTTCAGATCTAAACAAATACTCATATAGAGTTTTCAACAATTTGACGACAAACCGGGCACAAAATATTTCTATTGCCATTTACGATTGCAACCTTACTGTGCTCTCCAAAGCAATCCGCACACAATTTAAAGTGATTGCATGGGCTTAAGAGGATACATCGCGTGGCTTGGTAAAACAAATAACGCACAAAAATATGCTTTGACTCTCGCAAAAATTGTCCGCCGTTTCTTCATAGTCAGAACAATCCATTTCGGATACATCAATGTCTTCTGTGTCACATGTCTTATTTTCGGGATTACTCATTTGATTCGTCTGCGGCGCTTTTTCCAATAATAATACACCATATTTAAAAAAAAAACGAAAAATTGCAATTAAAAATCGCGCGATTTTTTATTCCAATTTTTCGCCTGCGGCGCTTTTTCCAATAATAATACACCATATTTAAAAAAAACGAAAAATTTCAATTAAAAATCGCGCGATTTTTTATTCCAATTTTTCGCCTGCGGCGCTTTTCCAATAATAATACACCATATTTAAAAAAAAAAACGAAAAATTGGAATTAAAAATCGCGCGATTTTTTATTCCAATTTTTCGCCTGTGGCGCTTTTTTCCAATAATAATACACCATATTTAAAAAAAAAAAGAAAAATTGCAATTAAAAATCGCGCGATTTTTTATTCCAATTTTTCGCCTGCAGCGCTTTTTCCAATAATAATACACCATATTTAAAAAAAAAACGAAAAATTGGAATTAAAAATCGCGCGGGCGTTCTTTCCCTTTCTAAATGGAAATAAAACCCACGGGTTTAATTTCGTTTTATTCGCAGGCGCTATTTCTTTTTCAAGAAAGGAAAAAACGCCCGCGGACGTCATTTCCTTTTTTGGGAAATAACGCCCGCGGGCGTTAATTCCACGGGCGTTATTTCACTGCACCGTTAATTCAAAGACGGGCGTTTTTGATTCAAAAACTCCCTTGCTGTTGAAAAATTTTGAAGTAAATAAAATTTTCCAAACTTAAATTTTCGGGAAAAATTTATACATAGGTACATACATACATACATATATATTTCTTCCCTGCAGTAAAAATCCGCAATGAATCCTTAATGAATCACTGATGCAATTCACCTATGACGAGGAGGCATCAGTGAATACTTTCATATAAAGACTGCTGAATTTTTCATATAAATGGTTTGCTTTCCTCAGAAAAAAAAATAAAAACAAATAAAAATATACTGAGCTATGACGACAGTGATGAATATTCAACAAAGATTATTGCAGACAACGATGAAATCTATTAAATTCATTGATAAAAGAAAGCCAATGTTTGAAATTGTTCAAAGATCGAAATTTTATTCAAATACTATATTCATACTATGCTTAATTTCATAGTTAAAAATCGTAAAATTAATTCTAGAGTGAAAAACTAGTATCGATTTTTTATTTTTATCTAAATTTACTGCATTTATCTAAACCATCTGCATTGCAAAGTTTCATATCGAATTTAAACTTAGAGAGCGCTTCCCCTGCAAAACACAGTCCTCAGACATAGTACAGTATTGTACGGAAGCGTCGATAGGTACATATGTAGGGTAGAAGGGGGCACAATCCCAACCCACCCACGCAAAAAAGTGGATAAACGCTATAGTTTATAATCACTTGTAAACTTCAAATTTTAAGGCTAATTAAACAAGAGGTTGTTTAATGGAGTACCTATAACTTATCGTTTATTAAAATTCGAAAGGACTGCTGAATTTTCAGAAAACAAGGGGTGGTGAATGTGCCCCCTTCTACCCTAATTTGTGTTGCCAAACAAAGAAGACACGCGACAAGTACTACTGAAATGGGTTTTGTAAAATTAAGTAATCATGATAAATGTTAAATTCAATTTTAATACAGACATTATGGATGACAATGACATTAAATAATCAACAAAATACACAAAAAAAGAAGCAAAATAAATAAAGATTTTGATGGGAAACGAAAACAGCAAATGGGGGAGCAAAGTGTGATGGGACAAAAATTTAAGTCAGCAATTTGAATAACAAATAGATAAAAAATTGTATATTTATATGTATAAATAAAAAACAAGAAACAACAAAGACAGAAAAAACACGGCACCATGTGTTGAGCTTAGCACGAGCATTCGTGTTTGTTTATTTGTTTTTACTGATAGCACAAACAAAAATGAAATGTTAAAAAACGCACTGGTAAATCTAATTAACCACGAACATGCAATGTCATTATTTATTGCATAATCGACAATGAAAAAAAAGAGCATCGTAAAAGAATAAAAAAATAATCGATTTTTAAGCACAAACTTTAAATGGCAAACTGTAAATTAATTACAAAAGGAGAGTGGATTGAGTTGAAATTTTTGATCATAGCAAATGATTTGCTTGCTTACATACAAATATGTATGTATGTATGTACCTATGTCCTTATTGATTAGCTTTATAAAAATTTTCTCATAAAAACAAGCAGATTTCTTCTAACAATTTAATTTTTTTTGACAAAATGACATACATAGTACAAAATAAACAAGAAGTTATCTCCTCGTTTTCAGACGATATCTTTTTCAATAAATTTAAGAAGAAATTCAAGCTAAAATCTAGAAGATTTTCCAGAAAAAAGTTCTTCAATTTTGTCCCTTCACTCTCCTCGGCCATATAGCATTTTTAGATGGCAGTCTTTTTGATTATTGGTGAATTTTTTGGCTCTGTGTACGAGGCGCCAGTAATCGAGGGTGAACAAGTAAGGAAGCCTAAGTTCGAGTGGAATCGAACATTAGATACTCAGCTGTATGCTTTCATTGTTTGTTTGCGTTTGATGGAAACACGGTGTAGGTACTTTATATAAATCGAGTGCTGCATAAAGTGGGCGGAGCCACGCCCATTTTCTAAATTTTTATCAGTCATCCAACTAAGCTTATGAATATTATTCTTTGTGCAAAATTTCATCCCTTTATGAGTTACAAAGATGTCACGTTACAAATTCCCAAAGGGTGTTCCAGAAATATCTTCGTTAAAAAGTAGGCGTGGTCATAAACCGATTTCAATAAATTTTTGCGTGTCTGTTAACACAAGATATAAAAGTGTATAAACCAAGTTTCGTCATAATATCTCAATTATTTGTCGAGTTATGGGCTCCGAAATCTCGTTGATTCCTTTGTCTGAAAAGAGGCGGTGCTACGCCCATTTTCCGAAATTTTTCTATTTTTTGTTTCCGATCTATTGTAGAACTCATGCCACAAAATTTCAATGAATTATCTTTATATTTGACAAAGATATCGCTTAAAATGTTTTTATTAGGCCACTTTATAATACCCATATATAAAAGTGGGCGTGGTCGTCAACCGATTTCGCTAAAATTTTGAACATGTATTACTACAAGTAGTGAAAGTGTATACACCAAGTTTCGTCATAATATATCGATTATTTGTCGAGTTATGGGCTCAGAAATCTCGTATATTCCTGCTTCTAAAAGGAGGCGGTGCCACGCCCATTTTCCAAAATTTTTGTATTTTTTGTTATATGTCCATAGTTGGACACCTTCCATAAAATTTCAATGATATATCTTTATATTTGACAGAGATATCGCTTAAAATGTTTTTATTAGGTCACTTTATAAGACCCATATATAAAAGTGGGCGTGTTCGTCAACCGATTTTGGCAATTTTTCGTCAAAACATTTGCCTAAGTAAGTATATCACGCCTACCAAAATTCATCGATATATCTTCAACGGTTTCTGAGTTATGACTCATAAAACTTTCAATGTTTGACCCTTAATAAGTGGGCGTGGCACCGCCCATTTTCCAAAATTTCACCATATCTCTTCATAAGGGCCTGAGCTCAATACTTGTGTGAAATTTTATCACTCTAGCTCTATTAGTGAGTGAGATACAAAATTTCCGATTTTTACTATATAGGGGAGGTGGGCGTGGTCATGGTCCGATTTCGCCCATTTTCAATACCATCCGTTCCTGTCTTGATACCAACTTACATTTCAAATTTCATCAAAATATCTAAATTTTTGCGCGAGTTATCGTGCGCACAGACGGACAGACGGACGGACATGGCTCAATCGATTTCTCTTTTCACCCTGATCATTTTGATATATATAAGTCTATATCTATCTCTATTATTTCATTCTGTTACAATCCACCGTTAGGAAATCAAAACTATAATACTCTGTGTACTAGTACAGCTGAGTATAAAAAGTGTTGGCGAAGGTCCGATGATTATTTTATTTTTGGCGATTTTTTTCAGGTGAAACAAAAGGGATATTTATGGGCGAAAAACCCGGTTAGATGACTCAATCATAATTTTTGAATGAAGTGATAACTAAAAAAACACAAAATTAACGTTATCTCAAAAACCTAGTCATACAAAAAAAATAAAAAATAAAAATAGTTCCGAGCTCAGCAGACCCATGCCTATCTTCCCCCGTACCTGAACTTCTTGGTTTTTTATTTGCTGTAACAAGTGTTATATATTGTGTTCTTAATAAACAATTTTTTTTGTCATGTTCGATCGTGCCCAAAAATCAGAGACCAACTTTAACAGTTAACACTTATTTTCATTCCATTTCAGTCTGACGGAAACACAAAAACGCTGAGCGCAAAGTGTTTCCCACTGACTGAAACAGAAAACTCTTACACTCAAAGTGTTTCTCTCCGTGGGCAACCTCTCTCAACGATCTTTTTTCTGTTGCCATTTAAGAGTTATTTTTCAACACTCAAAAATATCCCTCAGCAAGTGACGGTTTCAATGAGACTTTTATTTTTTTCCGTCCTTTGAAAACAGTTAAAAACAGAGGGATAAAGAAAAGTGTTGCTGAAAAATATGTTTGCATATGTAGATATGCATGTAGGGTGATTATGCCAGTTACCGACCACTTAAATTAGTTAATTGTTTTCAAACTCCTCTGAATTACAGTCTATTAGTAATATTCACTATCCCTAAATTAATAAATGAGCATTGACTAATTCTAAATCTAATAAAATTAACCATTTTCATAGAAAGCTGTCAGTTTTTTTACAAAAATTATTATTGTAAAAAAAGTCGAAATATGCCAGTAACCGACCACTTTTTCCAGATACCGGACAGTAAAGATCCAGTAACCGGACACTTATTTTTTCGTTATAAAAACCACAAATTTATAGTTTTATTGACATTTTTTATTTAAAAAACTTTAGAAAAGGCATTGGAAAAGATATTTAAATTGTAATGTAAAATAAATAAATAAACAAAAGGCTTCAATAACAAGAAAAGCCAACCCTGGCCCATGCTTTACTTATTTCAATACACTTTAAGGGAAAATATGTATATTTACATATATATATATATATATGTATGTATTTATTACTGTTATGTAGTAGTAGCCCTGCTAGAATTGTGTGACCGAAAGTACTAACACTATTCCAAAAATATAATATTACCAACACACTTGCACTCGTATGTGTTTCTAGCCAAGTTCAAAACCAATGAGATAGATAAGGATAGAATGGAATTTGAAAATACACATACGGGAACGTGATGAATGAAACGGTCACAAAAGTTACCGATGCCCTTAAGAATGTGATAGGAAATATCCCAAAACTTTTGGTCATGCCTGCCGGTCATATGACCGGTCAAATGACCTGCACAGTTCTTGCAGGGAGAGTGCTAGCTTGCCATAGTAGGGCCGTGGGCTCAACTCCCAGCCCGGACAAACACCAAAAATTTAATTAAATTAATTAAAACTTAATTATTGGAATTTGTACAACTAGCGGTAACATCTGGGTAGTGGTTGACATACTCTCCGGGTTCCTGCCATAAAATAAGTTTTCGTAAGAAATGCATTCGCCATTCGGAGCCGGAATGGAACTGTTGGGCCACCCAATAAGTAGGAAAAATAAAAATTAGGGAGAACGCGTCGTATTGGGAATAAAGCTCGGCCTTAAGACCTTGGAGTTATATACGCGTCAGTGTATTATTATAAATATTATATATATATCTATATATATATATATATTCTAAGTCTCAATTATTTTATTTTAAATAATTAGAAATCTCTGAAATCCAATGGGGTATTTCTTTTAATGTTATTTAAACTTTGCGGGCTGTTCTAATGAGGGCATTTTTTCCAGAAGGGATTGTGATAGAATGTAAAGCATTATCTACAACCTTTCCTTCTATTTTATCTAGAATCGTTGACCTTGCAGTGTCAAAAAAAACTTCCTGAATACTCATCGAGTTTATTCGAATATCTTTCTTCTCAGTCACCCCCACATTGGCCCTCTAGTTGGTATAATTACTGGCTACTGCATCATGGGTATCCATGGAACGCACATGGTTCTCCTTACCAATGATTTATGTCGAAACTGCAGGGATGAGGAGGAGGTATAAAGCGTAGAGCTCCTGTCCCGCTCTTACTCCATGTACGCTTGCTCGACAGATGCACCTTTAGATGTCTGGAATAGCTTGAAAACATAAAAATTGTTGACGTTTTATCCCATACGACGCGAATAGCTGGTTCACTTTCATAGGCGTCCAATCTCCGTCTACGTGGTGTGTAATCCAGAGATCCACGTGGTATCACAACTGGTCATGAGGCCTACTAAAATAGGTACTTAAATATAGTAAATGTGTTTGCGCTGTAGCAAGTGGAAAACAGTGTGCACTATTTCCTTCGACAAATCTTCTTATGTTTCCGTTAGGATCAGTTGCTTGCCCTCTTTATTCCTCGGATGTTATTCCACAAAATGTAAATCCTGATCTTCGCACTGCACGAGCGGTGGCAGCCACTAATACCTAACCTAACATTGTCCGAATAGCATTTAACGCCAACTAAAGTATTTATTTAACTGGACCTGCTTCTGCTCCTTTTCCTTCACATTTGTATAACTCATTCGGAAAATAATTGAAATTTTAACACATATTATTAAATATAATACTAAAGTAAAAGCGTGTCCGGTTACTGGCATAGTAGGTTTTTTAACGCTTTCCAGTAACCGGACAGGTGAATATACTAAAATATGTAATATTTTCTAATGATTTTATGCTGTTATTACGTATTTTTATCATTATTGTGCATGGAAACAGCCTTTTGAAACACTTTTGTCAATAAATTTTAATAAAAACTTACTTGAAAGAAATGAAGCGCCACTATGAAAAAAATAAGAAATCACACGTTTTCACACTTCACTTCATACACGCAAACTAAATGTCATGCGACAAGGATTTCTTTTGAAAATAAAACGAAAACCAAGTAGCGAATTTGTATAAAATTAATTGCTAATTCGATTGCAGTTTTCAAAATTAAGAAAAAATAAACAGTTTTCTTATTTTAAGCGGTAAAAGACAAAAGTGTCCGGTTACTGGGGGGTGGTCGGTTACCGGCATAGTTACCCTACGTTCGTGCGCATACGCATGTGTGCAAATGGAAGAAAATTTGTATTCGTAGTAGGTATGACTGTATTTAAAATAACCAATTTTGTAACTTAGCAGGTATGGACAGAAATTTTATTTTGAATTATTTAGTTAATAGATACATAATATATGTATTAAAATATAATTTGATATTAGATTCGTTACTTACATATTTATGTACATATTAATATACATACATAGGTATTTAATTATAAAGGCATGTGTCTGAATTTTTTTACATACACTGCAGGGAAGTTAATAAGTAACTAGAGAACAGAATTGCTGGTTCAGAACTAGCGAAAATGTGTCAAAGAGGCACCAGTTCATTTGCCGTCGGCATTGCATATTTCTGCAATTCTTATACAGCATACATATGTACTTACATACATATTAACTTATCATAGTTAAGCTTAGTAGTATGTAGGTGCAAACCTGTGTACATAGCTACTTTATATTATTATTGTTAATACTTAGAGTTCGGCTTTATTAAAGATAACGAATTTATTATTGTGGTATTAAGATTTTACCGCCTCTCACTTAAAATTTAATAAAAGGCGACTACCTATTCTATATATGTATATGCAAAAAAATGTTAAACGAAAGATTCAATAATGTATAATAAACATGGAAAATTGCATTACCTGCTTTCCATTCCTCCAGATCGCAGGCATACCGGCGTACCATTTAGTATAATTACATACCTACATGCATGCATATGTATGTATGTATTTCATATGTTCATCCTCAACGGAGTGGCACATGTACGTGCGTACGACACATACATGCACAAAGGACTTTTATTTTTTCTCTGCCCGAAATATGCGTCCTTTCGCGACAGAAATTTTTCGCTGCTCAGCGATAACCGTCACTGTCCAACAGTGACGGAAAAAATTGAAAATAAAGGTTTCCCACCAGTGTGGCCAGGTTAGCTTTTTCGAGGCTAGATTTGGCCTTTCTTTTTGTCCTTTAGCCTCATAATTTTCGTTTTAGCTTCGTGGCTTTTTTCTAGCATTTTTTACTCAAATGTTAATTTTACTAATTTGTACAACGAGAACTTGCTCTAATTCATATGAACGTTTTGTACATATGCAACACCATGAATATGTTCTAAATGTAAAGTAATTGTAGCCATGATTGTGTTCTGACCGTAAGCTATTTGTAGCAACCTTGTGAAAATAGACGTGTTTTAATTATTACACCAAGCTCTGGATCAAGCTAAACTGACTGAAACAATCGGGATCATTGTTATGTAAATGTCAGCAACACATGCACAATGTGTGAACGTGTTAGGTGCTATACATCAAAAAAGCTCTGGTAGCACGGAAGAAACAAATCGAAAAACCGGATCATAAAATTAACAAGAAATGAATGTGGTTCTATCGGGCTCAAGTCGCTGTTGTTGAATTTATATGAACAATTTTTTATGTGGCTCAGGATCAGCGTAATTGAAACACGCTTAATGTTTTGCCCCAGAGCGCACCAGAGTAAAGAAGCTAAACCCTCTTCCCGGAGCGGAGCTGGAGCAAAAAATCACTAGCTCCCAGCTCCTTAATACCTACATATAAATATAATGCGCAAGTCAACTCGAAAAACCCCTATAAAACGAACCCGAAAGCAGAAATTAATATTTGCCATCGGATTATTATTATTATTATATTATATTATATTATATTATATTATAGTATATACTTACTTCCTATGTCAATTTGGTAAGAAAAGCCGGCAAACGGCATCCCTAATCAGTGATAAACACAACAACCAAAAATAGGAGCATTTATTTAAAAAAAAGTCAGTACTAGTCGAGAAAATGTGCCTGATATGTGTTCAAACATGAATAGTTCCTTTAAGTAATGTTTATAGTTTTTATATGCAAATGAACAAAACTTAAATAAATAAAATTTGAATGAATTTCTTAAAAAAAATGCTGACTTCTTTTTAGCTTCTTTTTTTTTAGTTTCAGCCTTTTCTAACTTTTTTTTTTTGCCAATCTAGCCTCGTTTTTCTTCATGACCTGGCAACACTGTTTCCCACTGACGGAAACAGCTAGTCTGTAAACAATAACTGTTATCGGCGTTGCTCAACTGTTATGCTTTTGTGTTTACATGAAACTGTTATTTTAGGACACTTAGAAAAAACTTAACAGTTATGTTGGACTCTGCCAAAAATGTTAAGAAAAGCAAATGCGCACATACATATATACATACATATGTACAAACATACATACATACATACATATGTAGGTATGTATGTATTTTCGTAAAGCATATCAAAAAGGGCCCATGGCAACCACAACATCCTTCGCTGAGGGGGTGTATACCCAACGGAATAACGTGAACGTGGACACGAGAGCAATGTGATGCTTGACAATGTGAATTTTCGAGAAATATTTACATAACTATTTATGTGAGTAGATATGTACATATGTATGTATTTAAGAAACATTTTGGCACAATTTCAATAATAAACAAACAAGCAAAAGCAAATAATATAATTTGTTTTTGCTTTGAGGAAACAAATAAACTACAAGTGTTCAAGTACCAATGAGGAACTTATTGCGACAAATGACGAATGCCCAACTGACGCCAACGAATTGATGATGCCTTTTTGTTTACTCAATAAGTTAACAAATATTAACACATTAACAGCCAGCTGTGTCATTGGATAGCAATGTAAATTACATACATATTACTTTAAGGTGTTTCAGGCCAAGCTTCCTCCATATCTCAGCTTAAAAAAAAATCCAGCACATCCCTCTTTTCTGTTTCATGAACAAAAATTTTAGAATATAAAATTTAGACCATACATACGGATTGAAATTAATGGAAAATTAATTATGAATTGATTTATGAAGATAAGGTTAGGTTGGTTTAGGTTGGCCAGGATAGAGTGATCCCTCACATACATATGGTCCTCAGTGTTGCCAACAGCGTATTGGAGGTTATGAAGATAAGAGTTTCGAAACAGATTTTTTTTTACAAATAACAGCAGTTACACCGAAAAAATTAAATTAACTCATGCAGTTTATTTGGACCATTAATGGGTTAATGCAGCAACTTATCATCTACAAACAAGGTAATCGAACAAGGTCCTTACCAAACAAAAGAAAAATGCTAGTCTAAAAGAATTGGGCAAATATTTTGACAATTGAAAAGGCGCGGACATGACCTTTGGTATAGCACAAAAGGAAGGAAGGAAAGAACTCCTGCATCTTCAGTTTCAATGGCGGGCCATGAAATTTATTTATTTGATAGAAAAATGTTAATTTAGATACATACCTATGTAGTTGTGAGGACGATTTATTTGTTTTTAGGATGTCAATTATTTTCTGAATCTAAGTACGTATGGATGTATTTATGTATGTACCTTCCCCGCAGTAAAAATCCGAAATGAATCCTTTAAGAATCTCTGATGAAATTCTCCTATGACTGAGGAGGCATCAGTGAATACTTTCTTATAAAGACTGCTGAATTTTTCATATATCGTCGTACCATACGAAAACTAGCATAGGATTTTTTGTGTCTGACGAAAAGTAACAAGTTCAAGTTTTGGCCGACGAAAAGTAACAAAATCAAGTTTTGGCTGACGAAAAGTAACAAGTTCGACTTTTGGCTGACGAAAGCTATCAATTTCGTTTAAACGACAACAATTTTAATGTAAAAACAGTATATAATTACTGATACTTTTCGTCAGCCAAAAGTTGAACTTGTTACTTTTCGTCAGCCAAAAGTCGATTTTGTTACTTTTCGTCGGCCAAAAGTCAAATGTTCTACTTTTCGTACAGAATTTTTTTATTGATAGCTTTCGCCAGAAATTTTAAATATGTTAGTTTTCGTATGGTACGACGATATGTACAAGAATGGTTTGCTTTCCTCAGAAAAAAAAAAAAAACAAAAAAAAATAAAAATGTACTGAGTTATGAAGACAGTAATGAATATTCAACAAAGAATCATCGCTGATCCTTCAGCAGTGAAACAAATTTACTGCAGGGTTCTTGAGTTAATTAATCGACGCTTCCAAACAAAACTGTACTAAGTCTGAAAACTGTGTTTTACAGGAGAAGATCTCAAAGTTTAAACTCGATATGAAACTTCAGTTGTATGCTAAGTATATTTTCACTTGTAACTTCTGTTTGGATTGGACGATCATCACCAAAACTCGACAATATCAAATTTAGGGTACTCTTTAAATAAACCCGTAAGAAAAAATAAAAATTTGCTACGTGGTTTTTGATGGCAAGCTCTCAAAGCTTTTATTGTGTGAAAATCTCGAGTTGTATTATATGTACACTTTTGCTTATAACTTTTGATTGGATTATCCGATTGATACCAAAATTAGACAGCATCTAAATTAAGACACGTACTACTTGAAAACGCTAAAAACGGGAAAATGTACTAAGTCGACTTAGTACAGTATTGTTTGGAAGCGTCGATATGTATGTATATAGGGTGATCCCCAAATGTGTGGAGTCAAATTGTATATCATATTTCTTCAACCTCACCGCCAGGACTGCTGTGCGACAGCCCTGAACCATCTCCGATCGGGACCAAAATTTATATGTGATAACTTGGGCTGTGCTGTTGAGACCGCAGAAAATCGCTAATTTGATTTTAAGAACCACCCTAATATACATACATAATTGGTATTGTAGACATGTTTAAATTGTGTGATTGATTTTATGTACATTCAATTTCATAGAAGCTAAAAGACATGGAAAAAAAATAATCGATAAAATAAAAAATCGGTAATCTAAGAATAAGAAAAAACAAAGTGTAGGAAAAATATAAATCTAACTATTTTTGCAAAATACTATTATAAAAAGTACCACGCCCAATAAAAAACCGTTTCGCATGCATAGCTATTTTATACCTTTAACACGATGCCTTGCTTATTAATTTTGGTAAATTATGTGAGCAGAAAAAGGGATATTTGCATAAAAACAACAATTAGAAATAATATATATTTTTAAAAGTTTAAATAGAAACACGTTCAACTTTTAAGCTATTCAAAATTCTATTTAGCATTTGACTATGTATTAGTATTTGTATTTGCTTGCAAACTCCACATTCGGCAACAAGTAAGTGTACATGAACATGTTATATACATATCGACCCCTTTGTGCGACTTTATCGTAAGGGACAAAGCAAATTTTTCAAGAGAGCATTTTCGTGTTTTTTTTTTACTTTTTTTTTTATTGGTATATTTAAATGAAATTGAACACGTGATTGGATAGTTAATTAATATACTGAAAATATTTGCAGTTTGCGAAAAAAATCATAATTTTATCCTTACGATAATTTCGCTCTCAATGTTTTATGAGCGTATTTGAATAAATGTCCCTTACGATAATATTTAAAAAAGGTTGTAGGTACATATATGACAAATACAAGTGTCTTATTGCATACTTTTGCATTTTTAATGATGTGGTCAGGGTAACACTTTTCCTATTATATGGGCGATACGATAAATTCGAGCTCAAGAAAAAGTATAGATTGTCCTTTACGATAAAAAGAAAGCCAATTTTTGGCACAACTATAAAGATTTCAGCTACAACATTTTACCAGGTGATGCACTGGAGATGTGGAACAAATTTTCATCAAAAGGTAAATTTCTAGAAAATTACCCTTACGATAAAATCGCGCAAAGGGATCGATATATACATACATACATATGTACATATATTTAAAGATAAACCAATTCCATCAATATATTTTAAACAATTACCTTCTTTATCTGTGAGGTCCGAAAATTTAACGCCACCACTAGATTTTTACAAAAAGGAAGAAATTAAGAATTAAATCAGTTAAAATTGCTTAAAATCGTACTAAGAATAATAATATTTTTTACTACCAGTTTTTTTTGAAAATATACATACAAGTTTTTGATTTCTTTTTTGCGTAATTTTTTTGAATAAGTAAAATTTATAAAAAAAAAGAAGGAACATGTATTTTTTCTCTTTAACTTGCGCAGCTTGTATACATCATAGCAGAAAATGTATACATAATTGCTGGCAATTTGTGAATTTAGTAAAAGAAAAAAAATATTTTTTTTTGTATTTTTTTCAATGTTAGCACATACATACATACGTTTATATATAGAGTTAAAACTGTAATCTTGTATCTTAAAATTTAGTTTTATGCCAACAAATCTTTCGACTAAATTTTATCTAAATTTTCTTGAAATACATACTATAATTATATTATAGTACATATACATATGTAATGTATATATTATAGTACATAAATTTATTGTTTTTCATTCATTTAATTTGTTTTTAGGCATTTACCTGAGAAGCACTGTAGCCGTTTCAGGCACGCGGAATACCTGAAAAAATGATTAAAAGCTCATTTTCTTTGTCATGGTCGAGTACAAGCTATTAGATTGAAATGTTTTCTATTTAATTTTTTAAGCTTGTTGAGTTTGAATTATCATTTATTTTTTTTTTCCTGTTAATCTGCTTTTATTGATGAGACCTTTTAAATATGAAATATGTTTTTTTGTTTTGATTTTATGAACCTAGTACCTATAACGAAATTTTTCCATAAGTCTCTAATATTTTCAATGGGACTTTTGAGGTATTTCAAGAATGTACTTTATGAAATCTAAATAAAATATCGGGTATACAAACATACATATGTAGATATCGTCGTACCATACGAAAACTAACATCAGATTTTTTGTGGCTGACGAAAAGTAAAAAGTTCAAGTTTTGGCCGACGAAAAGTAATAAAATCGACTTTTGGTTGACGAAAACTATCAATTTCATTTAAACAACAACAATTTTAATGTAAAAACAGTATATAATTACTGATACTTTTCGTCAGCCAAAACTCGATTTTATTACTATTCGTCGGCCAAAAGTCAAATGTTCTACTTTTCGTACAGAATTTTTTTATTGATAGCTTTCGCCAGAAATTTTAAATATGTTAGTTTTCGTATGGTACGACGATATGTAAATACATATATAATACTGAATTAAATTTTACCTAATATCAACATTAGAGCTCCCACCAGGAAAAATTGTTAATTTTCTTTGATTGATTTTCTTTTTTGATTTGAGTGCACAAAGTTTCCATTACCGCTATTTTAATTAATGTTAGTGGAATTATTCAGAGTTCTATTCCTTCAATAACACTACCCGAAAAAAATACCCTCGACATTTCATACATGATTCCTACGTAGAATTTTCTGCTGATTCCAAATATTCAATCAGATGATTCAAAAGTAGAATAGTTTTCGAGATATTTTGAAATTTCAGTTTTTGAGCTAAGAAAAAAAAAATAGGATTACGAATCTGACCATATCTCCGCCATTAACATTATTTAATTTCGTTTTGAGGGGATAACAAGCAACAAAGCAAAAATAATTAAAATCGACGTTAATTTAACACCGATTTTAATTGTTTTTGCTTTGTTGGAAAGGGCATTTTATCCTCTCAAAATGAAATTAAATAACGTAAAAATCGAGACGGTAATGGCGGAGATATTGACTAATTAGTAATACTACTTTTTTTCTTATCTCAAAAACGGAAATTTCAAAATATCGAAAACTACTTTTGCACCATCTGATTACAATAAGCTGAAAATTCTAAATAGGATTCATGTATAAAATGTCTTCGACATGAAAATTTTTGAAATTTTTTCGGGAGTGTAAGGAGAGGAGCTGGAAAATTAATGGATTATCCCCATGTTTGCAATTTTGACTTAAAGTTTGAACATCTGCCAAGAGCAAATCCTCCACATAAATATTAGAGCCGTTTCAAAGCTATTTCGGATAGGAGCGTACAAAAAAAAATCTTTAAAAATGATTCTTCTTTTATGAACTGCATGTCAACTGTTTTTGTAACATATTTATGTATTTTATGCTAACTCATATCGTTATACTTATGATTTATTTAAGTTAATTTTCTAGACTTGTTCCATTGAATTTAAATACTTATGCGTTATATGCCTTTCAACTTACTACACCTGTTTAACCTAAATTTTAAGAATATTCAAAGGTTTAATTTTCCCACTTATAAAATTGAATTTAGTAAGAACTACTTTTTTTTAGTAAAATATACCTTTATAATATTAAACAAGTAAGGAAGCCTAAGTTCGAGTGGAATCGAACATTAGATACTCAGCTGCATGCTTTCATTGTTTGTTTGCGTTTGATGGAAACACGCTGTATTTTATATAAAGGGAGTGCTAGATAAAGTGGGCGTAGCCACGCCCATTTTCAAAATTTTTATCAGCCATCCAACTAAGCATATGAATATTATTCTTTGTGCAAAATTTCATTCCTTTATGACTTCTAGTTACAAAGATGTCACGTTACAAATTCCCAAAGGGTGTTCCAGAAATATCTTTGTTAAAAAGTAGGCGTGGTCATAAACCGATTACAATAAATTTTTGTGTGTCTATTAACACAAGTTATAGAAGTCTATAAACCAAGTTCCGTCATAATCACCCTTATTACGGTTGTCGTCGTCGACACTCACTCGACGCTGTCGGCGACGACTTATCAAAATCGGTATTACGTATGGTAAAGTCGATAACTTGTGACAACTATCGAAACATATTTGGTATCAGCTAAGTCGACGTCGACGGTCACTCGTTGCCATTTTCGTGACGCGGTGTTTAATGGTGACAAGAAGAAAATTTAGTATGTATGCATTTCTGTTTTTAAAATTTTATTACGGGAGTGTTAAAATTAGTAGAACTAACATTCGCAGAATTTTTCCTGCTAGTTTTATTGAAAAATTCCCACTAGTTTAAAAATAAATTCGGTGAGCGCACATACCGAAGCCGACCCAAAGGTTTTCAATGGGGTACGACACCAACTAATTTTTTACAACATTGAGAAGCAATCACCATTAAATTGAATGCCTTGGCACCTCCTTTAAGAAAGATTGAGGAGAAAACTAATTTATTAAATACTAGCTGACCCGGCAAACTTCGTTCTGCCCAAAATAGATTTTTTTATTGATTTCATTTCAAAAATTGTTATTACACCGGTATTATTTTTAACCCTAAAAAGATAATCTGCGTCAAAATTACGCATCCCCTTTCGAATTATTGTTCTCACTCCCCCAATTATCTGAATATGTCGCTGAATGTTATATATATTTCAGTTGTGCTGCATATCTCTCACGAGACATATAATTTTCTGTGGTAAGTTTTGCCAATTTCCCAATATGAGGGGTCAGTGAGTCAAAATTACGCATGATTATCTTTACCGTGACTTTCAGGAAGCATTTCTCACGTATTGCATAAGGACAATGATGACTTTCATTCATCAGAACATTATACTGAAGAAAAAATATATGTGTTGTATTGTGGCAGCTGTTGGGGAGTGGGTAAAGTGCTCGCATGCCATACCATGGGTCGCCTGTTCAACCCCCAGCCGACCCAACACCAAAATTTAATTTAAATAATTTTCTAATTAAAAGACAATTATTAGGTTTTTAAAATATTGGTACTCTATAGGTAGTGCACGGCATACCCTCTGAGTGTAATTCTGTCATGAAAAAGCTTCTCACAAAAATGCATTCACCGTTAGGAATCGGCATAAAACTGTAGGTCCACCCAATTAGTAGGAAAAACAAAATTAAGGAGCACGCTTCGAATTAGGAAAGAAGTTCGACCTTAAAAATCGTTAGAGACAGTGTATCATATTATATTATGTATTTTACATAATTTTTCTTCTTCTTTTTAATCTGCACGTAACGGTCTAGCCGATTTTGGCCGAGTCCAAAAAAGCGCACCAGTCGTGTCTGTTTTGTGTTGCCTCTCGCCAATTGGAAATACCTAGGCAGGACGAGCCGGTCTTCACCTGAACTTCCCAAAGCAGAGAAGTTTTCCCTTTTCTTCTTTTGTACATACAGCCCTTCCAAAAAAAGGCGGAAGGTATGGGTCACGCAATAAGTGCAAAAATGCTATATGTCGCAAGGACAATATTTGATATGTTCCAAAATTGTGTTTGACTGACCTTCATAAAAAAATTTCAGTTATTTTTCTTAATGAGTTTCCAGTTCATTTAGATTGTAAGTCAAAAAGTCTGATTTTTGCAGCTAAGTTATTCAAAAAGGGACGGAAAATGAGTGTTTCCTAATTTCAGGAGAAAATTTAAGATGTTCTTTTGGTTTAGTTTTTTATAGTAAACAAATTTAAATATACTTGAAAGAGTTTTTAGTGCTTAGCACGAAATTTTTATTTTAATTAAATTTTTAATTGTTGGGGTAAGTGGAAAAAAGTTGTTGAATTTTTTTCCACTTACCCCAACAAATTTAAATATATTTTATTTATAATGTTTACATTTATTTTACATATCTATAATAAAGTTTGTGCAAGTTCAGGGCAAATTTATAAATAAACTGTGAAGATATAGCTGAAAAACCCATCATGCGTCAATTTTACGCATGATTATCTTTAACGTATGTAAAAATATGATTATCTAACTAGGGTTAATAGAAAATTAACGATTTTTCACTACTTCATTGTGTATACAACTTCAAAAATATATAATTTTAGTATTCAGTTTAAGGCTGCACGATACACAACATTTTTAGTTTTCTGTTCCGGATATTTATTTTCACTGAGTACTTATTGGCTATTTTCACTAAGTAAGTAAGAGGATTGATATAGTATACCTCCATAATGGTTTTCAGGCCCCTCCTCCAACCCTTTTAGATATATTCAGCCTCAAAAGTTTAGTACGTATGGGAGGTGCAATGCCCCATTTTTCGATAATCTTTTTTTGGGTGAACATGGTATTTATATCGTATATCTACATAGTGATTTCTATGTACATGCCATGAACGCTTTTAAGGATATTTAGCCTTAAAAATTAAGAACGCATGGAAGGTGCCACGCCCCCTTTTCCCAAAACTACTGTTTTTTCATAAGCACGCTATTGATATCGTTAATCTCCTGATCAATTTTCAGGTCCCAACCTTAAACGCTTTTATAGATATGCAGCTTGAAAAATTAAGTTTGTATGGGAGGTGCCACGCCCCCTTTTCCGATAACCTACACTTTTATGCGCAAAAATTGTTTTGATATCATATAGCTCTGTACCAATTTCCAGGTCCCTGACTTAAATCCTTTTAAAGATATTCAGCTTAAAAAATTAAGTGTTGTTGGGAAGTGCCACGCCCCCTTTTCGTATAACTCCTATTATTTTGCGCCAATATGGAATTGTTATCGTTTATCTCCACACCAATTTCCAAGCCCCTGGCGTAAAGAATTTAAGAGATATTCAGCATGAAAAATTAAGTTTGTATGGGAGGTGCCACGCCCCTTTTTCAGATAACCCCCACTTTTATGCATGGGAATGGTTTTGATATCATTTAGCTGTATACCAATTTTCAGCTCCCTACCTTGAACTGTTTTAGAGATAATCAGCTTTAAAAATTAATGTTGTATGGGAGGTGCCACGCCCCCTTTCTGATAACCCCCACTTTTCTGAGTGAGAAGGGTTTTGATATCACCTACCTCTATACCAATTTTCAGCTCCCTACCTTGAACTGTTTTAGTGATAATCAGCTTTAAAAATTAAGGTTGTATGGGAGGTGCCACGCCCCCTTTTCTGATAACCCCCACTTTTCTGAGTGAGAAGGGTTTTGATATCACCTACCTCTATACCAATTTTCAGCTCCCTACCTTGAACTGTTTTAGAGATAACCAGCTTTAAAAATTAAGGTTGTATGGGAGGTGCCACGCCCCCTTTTCTGATAACCCCCACTTTTCTCAGTGAGAAGGGTTTTGATATCACCTACCTCTATACCAAATTTCAGCTCCCTACCTTGAACTGTTTTAGAGATAATCAGCTTTAAAAATTAAGGTTGTATGGGAGGTGCCACGCCCCCTTTTCTGACAACCCCCAATTTTCTGAGTGAGAAGGGTTTTGATATCACCTACCTCTATAACAATTTTCAGCTCCCTACCTTGAACTGTTTTAGTGATAATCAGCTTTAAAAATTAAGGTTGTATGGGAGGTGCCACGCCCCCTTTCTGATAACCCCCACTTTTCTGAGTGAGAAGGGTTTTGATATCACCTACCTCTATACCAATTTTCAGCTCCCTACCTTGAACTGTTTTAGTGATAATCAGCTTTAAAAATTAAGGTTGTATGGGAGGTGCCACGCCCCCTTTTCTGATAACCCCCACTTTTCTGAGTGAGAAGGGTTTTGATATCACCTACCTCTATACCAATTTTCAGCTCCCTACCTTGAACTGTTTTAGAGATAACCAGCTTTAAAAATTAAGGTTGTATGGGAGGTGCCACGCCCCCTTTTCTGATAACCCCCACTTTTCTCAGTGAGAAGGGTTTTGATATCACCTACCTCTATACCAAATTTCAGCTCCCTACCTTGAACTGTTTTAGAGATAATCAGCTTTAAAAATTAAGGTTGTATGGGAGGTGCCACGCCCCCTTTTCTGACAACCCCCAATTTTCTGAGTGAGAAGGGTTTTGATATCACCTACCTCTATACCAATTTTCAGCTCCCTACCTTAAACTGTTGTAGAGATAATCAGCTTTAAAAATTAAGGTTGTATGGGAGGTGCCACGCCCCCTTTTCTGATAACCCCCACTTTTCTGAGTGAGAAGGGTTTTGATATCACCTACCTCTATACCAATTTTCAGCTCCCTACCTTGAACTGTTTTAGAGATAATCAGCTTTAAAAATTAAGGTTGTATGGGAGGTGCCACGCCCTCTTTTCTGATAACCCCCACTTTTCTGAGTGAGAAGGGTTTTGATATCACCTACCTCTATACCAATTTTCAGTTCCCTACGTTGAACTGTTTTAGAGATAATCAGCTTTAAAAATTAAGGTTGTATGGGAGGTGCCACGCCCCCTTTTCTGATAACCCCCAATTTTCTGAGTGAGAAGGGTTTTGATATCACCTACCTCTATACCAATTTTCAGCTCCCTACCTTAAACTGTTTTAGAGATAATCAGCTTTAAAAGTTAAGGTTGTATGGGAGGTGCCACGCCCCCTTTTCTGATAACCCCCACTTTTCTGAGTGAGAAGGGTTTTGATATCACCTACCTCTATACCAATTTTCAGCGCCCTACCTTAAACTGTTTTAGAGATAATCAGCTTTAAAAGTTAAGGTTGTATGGGAGGTGCCACGCCCCCTTTTCTGATAACCCCCACTTTTCTGAGTGAGAAGGGTTTGATATCACCTACCTCTATACCAATTTTCAGCGCCCTACCTCGAATTGTTTTAGAGATAATCAGCTTTAAAAATTAAGGTTGTATGGGAGGTACCACGCCCCCTTTTCTGATAACCCCCACTTTTCTGAGTGAGAATGGTTTTGATATCACCTACCTCTATACCAATTTTCAGCTCCCTACCTTAAACTGTTTTAGAGATAATCAGCTTTAAAAATTAAGGTTGTATGGGAAGTGCCACGCCCCCTTTTCTGATAACCCCCATTTTTCTGAGTGAGAAGGGTTTTGATATCACCTACCTCTATACCAATTTTCAGCGCCCTACCTTGAACTGTTTTAGAGATAATCAGCTTTAAAAATTAAGGTTGTATGGGAGGTACCACGCCCCCTTTTCTGATAACCCCCACTTTTCTGAGTGAGAATGGTTTTGATATCACCTACCTCTATACCAATTTTCAGCTCCCTACCTTAAACTGTTTTAGAGATAATCATCTTTAAAAATTAAGGTTGTATGGGAGGTGCCACGCCCCCTTTTCTGATAACCCCCATTTTTCTGAGTGAGAAGGGTTTTGATATCACCTACCTCTATACCAATTTTCAGCGCCCTACCTTGAACTGTTTTAGAGATAATCAGCTTTAAAAATTAAGGTTGTATGGGAGGTGCCACGCCCCCTTTTCTGATAACTCCCACTTTTCTGAGTGAGAAGGGTTTTGATATCACCTACCTCTATACCAATTTTCAGCTCCCTACCTTGAACTGTTTTATAGATAATCAGCTTTAAAAATTAAGGTTGTATGGGAGGTGCCACGCCCCCCTAATATTTTTTAATTTTCTCTTCGACTAAACCTTCGCGGGGTAACAACAAACAAACCCCCCTAAGGAAGTATTTGATTTGGTTCAGCCGTTTTCAAGTTTTAGCGTTACAATGAAATACCAAATCATTTTTATATATATAGATATATATAGATATAGATATAGATTTATGTACATACATACATATATGTATATATGTATTTCAACTAAAATATTTTTTCTTTTATTTATTAATTACTCGAGCACTTCATTGCTATATTCATCGCTAAAACTTGATGAATCATATGCAAAATACATTTATTATAAAGAAATAAATTATCTAAACAGCACAGATTAAAAATACGGAAAAAATTGCGCACAGATTCTAAATAAAATCAAACAGCTAGTGCAGAAATTATAGGGATGGTACTTTCGTCATTCGGTTTACCGATAAACAGTCGACGTCGTCTCAATACGCTTAGCTAATACCGATTTTGCGTCGATTTGACGACGACGTCGAGACGACGTGATGTCGACTGAAAAGTGACAACGACGTCGACGACGACAACCGTAATAAGGGTGAATATCTCAATTATTTGTCGAGTTATGGGCTCAGAAACTCGTATATTCCTTTGTCTAAAAAGAGGCGGTGTCACGCCCATTTTCCAAAATTTTTGTGTTTTTCGTTGTATGTCCGCAGATGGACTCCTGGCATAAAATTTCAATGATATATCTTTATATTTGACAGAGATATCGCTTAAAATGTTTTTATTAGGTCACTTTATAATACCCATATATAAAAGTGGGCGTGGCCGTCAACCGATTTTGACAATTTTTCGTCCAAACATTTGCCTAAGTAAGTACATGACGCGTACCAAATTTCATTGATATATCTTCAACAGTTTCTGAGTTATGACTCATAAAGCTTTCAATGTTTGCTCCTTAATAAGTGGGCGTGGCACCGCCCATTTTCCAAAATTTCATCAAATTTCTGCTCAGTGGCCTGAGCTCAACACGTGGGTAAAATTTCATCACTCTAGCTATATTAGTGGCTGAGATACCAAATTTCCGATTTTTTCTATATAGCAAAAGTGGGCGTGGTCATGGTCCGATTTCGCCCATTTTCAATACCAACCGTCCCAGTGTCGATACCAACTTGCATTTCAAATTTCATCAAAATATCTCAATTTTTGCGCGAGTTAGAGTGTTTACAGACGGACGGACAGACGGACGGACGGACATGGCTCAATCGATTTCTCTTTTCACCCTGATCATTTTGATATATATAAGTCTATATCTATCTCGATTATTTCATTCTGTTACAATCCACCGTTATGTGATTAAAACTATAATACTCTGTGTACTAGTACAGCTGAGTATAAAAAAAGTAAACTGTTGAAAAGTGGCCATTTTGTAAAAACTGAGAGCAGAACAATATTAATATTCAACATACCTTCCAACCCAAATTTTCGAAGAAAGTGCACAGACGTGACTGGCCAGTTGTCTTGCCACCACATGGACCTGCAAATAGACAAAAACAAAACTATAAAATAGATAACAATTCAAATTGAAAAAAGAAAAATATTTTTGGAAGCTTTTGGAAACTAGCCAAACAAAAAGTTTTTACTGCAGCTTTGGTATGGCTGGAAGGAAGGAAAGGACTTCTGCATCCTCATTTTCAATGATGGACCATGCAATTTTATAATACATAATAATACAATGGCGCTATTATAACTCTGACCAGTTTTATGGCCGAGCATCTCTCCCAATTCGAGGTGTGCTCCTTTTGTTTTTCATACCAATTGGGTGGACCTACAGTTTTATGCCGGCTCCGAACGGCGAATGCATTTTTTGTGAGAAGCTTTTTCATGGCAGAAATACACTCGGAGGGTATGCCGTCCGCTGCCGAGCGGTGACCCTGCTTTTAAAAAACTCAATAATTGGATTTTTACTAATTAGAAAAATTTTTTTGGTGTTTTCTCGAACTAGGGTTTGAACCCGAGACCTCTGGCATAGCAGGCGAGCACTCTACCCACTGCACCACAGCGGTCACAATTTTATGTACATCCCGAAAATCATCCACACTCTACCCTTTTCTGAGAAATTTAGGAATAATACATTCAATATTTGCATCTACATATCGTCGTAGAATAAGAAAACTAGCACTTTTAAAAATTCTTTCATACAATTTCTTTGTAAAAAATTTTGAAAGTGCTAGTTTCAGGGATGGGCGTTATTCAAAATTTGAATAATTCAATAACGAAAAAATAAAAATAAATTTTTATTCTTCATTCTCATATCCTTGAATAAAGAATAACTTTTTATTCTTCATTCCGGCGCCCTTGAATAAAGAATAATTTTTTATTCCTTATTCTGATACCCTTGAATAAAGAATAAAAATTTATTCTTCATTCTGATACCCTTGAATAAAAAATAAATTTTTATTCTTCATTTTGGTGCCCTTGAATAAAGAATAATTTTTTATTCTTCATTTTGATACCCTTGAATAAAGAATAAAAATTTATTCTTCATTCTGATACCCTTGAATAAAAAATAAATTTTTATTCTTCATTCTGATGCCCTTGAATAAAGAATAATTTTTTATTCTTCATCCGAAATTGGTTGAATAAAAAATAAAATTTTATTTTTCATTCAGATAATTTTGAATAAAGAATAAATTTTTATTCACGTTATTCAAATTATTCTTGCAGGTCACACAAGTAAATGATTTTGCGAATATTTTTCTGAATACGAACCAATTATTTTCCCGAGCCCCAACCGAATATTTTTCCGAATACTTTCCCGAATCCGAACCCAAATACTCAACCGAATATTTTTCTGAATCCGAACCGAATATTTTACCGAATACTTTCCCGAATCCGAACCGAATATTTTCCCAAATCCGAAACCGAATACTTTCCCGAGTCCGAACCGATTACTTTCCCGAGTCTGAACCGAATACTTTTCCGGGTCCGAACCGAATACTTTTCCGAGTTCGAACCGAATACTTTTCCGGATCCGAACCGAATACTTTTCCGGATCCGAACCGATTACCAACTGTAATTAACGAAGTTATGGTAAAAATTAAAATGCAAACGAATATGCATACAGTACATACATATTTACATATTTATATATGTACAACATACATATGTATGTACATATGTGTGTATAAGCAAAAGAAGTATGTAGTTTCTTGTTGTCATTATGTTCTGGTCATCGGTTTTTAATGAAATTTGGCGCCGTTCTATTCAAATACAAGGACATTTTCATTTTTAACATAACTTCGTTAATTACAGAGCCAGCGGGTCCCGGACTCGGTACAGTAATCGGTTCGGACTCTAAAAAGTATTCGGTTCGAACTCGGAAAAGTATTCGGTTCGGACCCGGAAAAGTATTTGGTTCGGACCCAGAAAAGTATTCGGTTCGGACCCGGAAAAGTATTCGGTTCGGACTCGGGAAAGTATTCGGTTCGGAATCGGGAAAGTATTCGGTTTCGGATTTGGGAGAATATTCGGTTCGGATTCGGGAAAGTATTCGGTAAAATATTCGGTTCGGATTCAGAAAAATATTCGGTTGAGTATTTGGGTTCGGATTCGGGAAAGTATTCGGAAAAATATTCGGTTGGGGCTCGGGAAAATACTTGGTTCGTATTCAGAAAAATATTCGCAAAATCATTTACTTGTGTGACCTGCAAGAATAATTTGAATAACGTGAATAAAAATTTATTCATTATTCAAAATTATCTGAATGAAAAATAAAATTTTATTTTTTATTCAACCAATTTCGGATGAAGAATAAAAAATTATTCTTTATTCAAGGGCATCAGAATTAAGAATAAAAATTTATTTTTTATTCAAGGGTATCAGAATGAAGAATAAATTTTTATTCTTTATTCAAGGGTATCAAAGTGAAGATGTGGCCGCTGTGGTGCAGTGGGTAGAGTGCTCGCCTGCTATGCCAGAGGTCTCGGGTTCAAACCACGGTCCGAGCCAAACAAATTTTTCTAATTAGTAAAAATCCAATTATTGGGTTTTTTAAGAGCAGCGGTCACCTCTCGGCAGTGGGCGGCATACCCTCCGAGAGTATTTCTGCCATGAAAAAGCTTCTCACAAAAAATGCATTCGCCGTTCGGAGCCGGCATAAAACTGTAGGTCCACCCAATTAGTAGGAAAAACAAAAAGGAGCACACCTCGAATTGGGAGAGAAGCTCGGCCATAAAACTCGTCAGAGTTATAATAGCGCCATTGTATTATTATATTATATTATATCAAAATGAAGAATAAAAAATTATTCTTTATTCAAGGGCACCAAAATGAAGAATAAAAATTTATTTTTTATTCAAGGGTATCAGAATGAAGAATAAATTTTTATTCTTTATTCAAGGGTATCAGAATAAAGAATAAAAAATTATTCTTTATTCAAGCGCGCCGGAATGAAGAATAAAAATTTATTCTTTATTCAAGGATATGAGAATGAAGAATAAAAATTTATTTTTTATTTGAATAAAAATTTATTCAAAACCGCCCATCCCTGGCTAGTTTTCGTATGGTCCCAATAAACGTATCTCGAATCGCTAGTGATAGATGACATGCCTACGAATTCGGATTCGCCGATCTATCACCGCGAACTATTGCCGCGATAATATAATCAGAGAAAGCGAATTCGAGGCAAATCCGTTGTGTTTATTGGGGTACGACGATATGTACATACATACATATGTATGTATATATTTATTTATATTTACGCAAATCGCAAGTTTACACTAAGGTTGTTTCTCTCTGTGATTTTGGCCTGGCAAATTTGCCGAGATGACATAAGTGTGATAAATTTGCCGAGCACAACAACAAAATACACGTCTTGTCAAATTTGGAGCTTCGGCAAATTTCTCATACCCCAACCCGTGATATGTGATATCATGAGAAAAATATCACGGAAAATGCAACCATGTTATTACATTCACAATGGTCTTCTATGAGAAGTGAGTTTCAATTTATGTTTCTACACCTTTTTCAGTTTATATTCAGAAAGTTGCAATTGATATTCAGAAAATTAAAATTCATATTCAGAATTTCCATTTCATATTCAGAAAATTACAATTCATATTCAGAATTTCGATTTCATATTCAGAAAGTTGCAGTTCATATTCAGAAAATTACAATTGATATTCAGAAAACTACAATTGATATTCAGAAAATTAAAATTAATATTCAGAAAATTACAGTTAATATTCAGAAAGTTACAGTTTATATTCAGAATTTCCATTTCATATTCAGAAAATTACAATTGATATTCAGAAATTTACATTTCATATTCAGAAAGTTACAATTCATATTCAGAAGCTTTATTTCATATTCAGAAAGTTACAATTCATATTCAGAAAATTACAATTGATATTCAGAAAATTACAATTGATATTCAGAAAATTGAAATTGATATTCAGAAAATTAAAATTGATATTCAGAAAATTAAAATTCATATTCAGAAAATTACAATTGATATTCAGAAAATTAAAATTGATATTCAGAGAGTTGTTCAGGTATTTTTTTATACGTTGCATTCAAGGAAAATCTAACATGTTGGATGCATTGTATAGCTTCACATGAATGCAGGCTTTATGTATGTCGGACTTTTGGAAAATCTGATTGGACCTGGAGGGAAAGGAAGAGGATGAAGAAGACAGTCCCGGGATGCAGGAGAGTCAGAAATGAAAAACCTTTCCACAAATAAACACGTCAACGAACATTGTATTTCTTTATTTTCATACAACGCAAAATATTTACATAGTAACAATATACATACATATGTAGAAAGTGTAAAAAAATAATGTAAGTATTTGGCGGAGGGTAAGGCACTTTGTTTTTCCAGTCTTCCACTTACAGCCCAAGTGTAGGCCGTTTTGTAGGCGATGCCCAGGTTAGCTAATCCTCCCCTTTGTTAGTGGCATTGACAATGCGCTCCCTGTCCATCAAGGAGTAAGACTTGTAAGTGCTCCTTTCAATATCTTCGGTGTCTGGAAAAAAAGAAAAAAAAAATGAATTGTTAAAAAAGGTTCTGAAAAACCTTGCTCAAGTTTCAAATACTTACCATCAATTGAAGGTCTGCATATCGCGCAGAGCTTGGGAATTGCCATGAGCAGCACATATGTATATGTACAATATAAAAATTACATTTACATTTTATTTTCTGAATATCAATTGTAATTTTCTGAATATCAATTTTAATTTTCTGAATATCAATTTTAATTTTCTGAATATCAATTGTAATTTTCTGAATATCAATTGTAATTTTCTGAATATGAATTTTAATTTTCTGAATATCAATTGTAACTTTCTGAATATGAAATGAAAATTCTGAATATGAATTGTAACTTTCTGAATATCAATTGTAACTTTCTGAATATCAATTGTAATTTTCCGAATATTAACTGCAACTTTCTGAATATCAAATGGAATTTCTGAATATCAATTATATTTTTCTGAATATCAATCTTAAATTTCTGAATATAAACTGTAACTTTCTGAATATGAATTGTAATTTTCTGAATATGAAATGGAAATTCTGAATATGAATTTCAACTTTCTGAATATGAAATGGAAATTCTGAATATGAATTGTAACTTTCTAAATATCAATTGTAATTTTCTGAATATAAATTGTAACTTTCTGAATATAAACTGAAAAAGGTGTAGTTCTTTTTTTTTAAGTATTTTATTTTATTCAGATAAAAAATTAATTAATTCGAAATTGAAGCAAGCAAATGACTAACATGCTAGTTCACAATGAAGTCAGTTAGAATTTTTATTTTCTTAAAGGTGCGCTCTCTCTGTGTGGCAAATTTCTCAAGATATCATGATATCTCGGCAAAAATATTAGACACAGAGAACAACCTTACTATTTTAAAGGTATGCTAAAATTTGATTTACGTATTTGAGATTGTTGCCTAAAAAGTAAATTTCAATAGAGGCGTGGAGGAAGATACTTTTCACACTCTTGAGCGCAAGTTCTGTAACATTGCTTTATTTTAATGGTACAAATCTTTGGTATTGGCGCCCATCTTGAAACATTGCCATAATTATGATTATCAAATCCGAATGCGAACTAATAGCCTCTGCACATTGGCATGCTTTAAGGGTAAATTAGGCAAAAATCGTTGTTTCGGCGTTAATTACCCTTAAATAACGTTGTTTCTCCATACAAAAATGCCAGCTGAAATTACCCTTGAAATGCTCATCTAAATTTTATCGATTATAATCGAAAACATCTTTACCCATCGCTAATATTTCACAATAGCTGTGTTTTATTTAAGCGCATATACATCTGCGCTAAAATAAAAACACGGCTATTAAATTTGTTCTAGATGGTTTCTTAGATATATTCTCATCGTATATTGCATTAGCGATTCTTTAATTATAAAAAATTTAATTTGGTGGGAGTATTTTATTAATGATATTTTCATTTAAGTTGACCATGTAAAAATTTTTATTTGGCGCATGAACAGCGTAACTGAAATCGACTAAATGAAATTACTCAAAAACGTGTGTAAATGCGCGTGATTTCGGAAAGTAATTTCGGCTAATCAACGTAATTTCAAATGCAGTGTGCAGAGGCTATAAGGATACTTTTATTTCCTTCCACTTGTTTCCTTTGAAAGCAAATACAGTCGGATTGTTTAATATAAATTGAAGTATGTACATTAGACCGTATCGCAAAAAATAAAGTTCGCCGTACGCCCCCGCATATGATGTCTTTTTGGAAAACATTTCCGGAAAATTTTTTTATTTAATTTTTGTCGCCGCAAGATGTCGCTAAAATTTATATTTCTCATATCTTCGGTATTTATAGTCCGATCCCTAAGTTTAATACACCAATGTTTTTGGCTTGAAAGGGCGGCTTATACTATGGAATATTATTAACCCTATGTGCGCCATTGGGGCCACTACCACCCAGTACTTAGTTTATACCACCCTAATGTACCTTTTTATGTCTGTATGTTAAACGTAGTCAAAAATCATTAATCTTTTGTAAAATAAGTATTTCGATCGCTTGAGCAGAACCCGAAATAAAACACGTTCAACATTGCGAGGAATATAGATTTTTCGGTTCCTTTGGTCTTTAAGGTTAATTTTACAGAAAATTTTTCTGAGGATACCCCTAATCAAATTTTATGCCAAATAATATTCTAGAACATTTTAACCCTCTAGCGACCTTAAAAAAACTATTTTTCCTGATTTTCTAAAAAATAGGGGTCAAAATAACCCTTTATTGGCGGTGATAGAAGGTTAACATTTTCTAGAAAATTATTCGCCATAAAATTTCAGTAGGGGTCTCCTCAGAAGAAATCTTTGTAAAATGAACCTAAATGACCAAAGGAAGCGAAAAACATATATTCCTCGGAATGTTGAACGTGTATTATTTCGGGTTCTACTGAAGCGATCAAAATACTTTTTTTTTTTGCAAAAGATGAATGATTTTAGAATACGTTTAACATGCAGACATAAAAAATTTCATTAGGGTGGTATAAACTTTGTACTGGGTGGTGGTGACCCAAATGACGCACATAGGGTTAATAATATTCCATCAAGCCAAAGACATTGGTGTATTAAACTTAGAGATCGGACTATAAATACCGAAGATATGAGAAAAATAAATTTTAGCAACATCTAGCGGCGTCCAAAAAAAAAAAATAAAAAACTTTTCCGGAAATGTTTTTCAAAAAGACAACATATGCGGGGGCGTACGGCGAACTTTATTCTTGCGTCCCTATAAGGCGAGACGGCTTAATGTACATACGTACATAGTATGAATGTAAAACTACAAACTGCATGTTGTTGACCTTGAGAAAGTGCGAAGGCAAAACTGTGCTGTCAAAACCACCCAGCACATATGTAGATATATGTATGTATGTACATACAGTGGCGAGCATTAATGGATGAATGTTTCCCACTTCTGTGCTTATGTGTTCATAAAACCTAATCCAAGCGCCTAATTTCAACCAATTTTTTTTATTAATTAGCATATATATTATTTTAATAGAAAACATACAAAGAAATTTAATTCCATCTTGATAACCACGTTTTTTAGGGCGAAAAACTCGAACATCCACATTCATCCAATTTTGCTCGTGAGGAAAAAAATTATTTGATATGGAGTAATATTATTTCCTCCGTAGCCCCTTGTATTTTGGGGCTGTTTTAATGTGCGTTGGCATGCTTTCCTTCAGTTCTGCTATGGTTACCCTTGGTTTCTTGGCCCATTCGTCCTCAACTCGCGGCCAAAGTTGATTAAAATTTGTGGGAACTTTTTCGTACACAGCCATCCTCTTTTTTAAAAATCCCAAAGATTTTCGATGGGATTAGGATCTGGGCTTTGGGCAGCCCACTTTATCACACCAAATCATTGGCTAGATAACCAGTTTCGCATGATTTTCGCCTATTTTTGGGGTTACCGCCTTGCTAAAATAGCACCTCGTCTTCGGAATATGCGCTTATTCCGGCGAACTCAGGCAAATCTATTCTTAAAATATGAAGATAATCTTCCTTTTTCATAGCTCCACTTATTTTTATTAATGGATCGAGTTTCCATGAGGTTAAACAGCCCCAAACCATAAAATTGCCCTCTCCATGCTTTACAGTTTTCTTTAATTGGTCTTTTTGGAGTGTTTCATGTTGCCAGTGCCAAAAGTATTGTTTGCTATCAGACTGGAGAAGAGTTATATGGTCAGACGAAACAAAAATAAATTGCTTCCAGTCGGATGGAAAACAATACTTTTGGCACTGGCCACTTGAAACACTCCAAAGGCACCAAGCGAAGAAAACTGTGGAGGAAATTATAGGGGTTGGGGCGGTTTCACCTGATGGAAACTTGATCCGTTAATAAAAATAGGTGGAGCTATGAAAAAGGAGAATTATCTCCATATTTTAAGAATAGATTTGCCTGAGTTCGCCGGAATAAGCGCATATTCCGAAGACGAGGTGCTATTTTAGCAAGGCGGTAACCCCAAAAATAGGCGAAAATCATGCGAAACTGGTTATCTAGCCAATGATTTGGTGCGATAAAGTGGGCTGCCCAAAGCCCAGATCCTAATCCCATCGAAAATCTTTGGGATTTTTAAAAAAAGAGGATGGCTGTGTACGAAAAAGTTCCCACAAATTTTAATCAACTTTGGCCGCGAGTTGAGGACGAATGGGCCAAGAAACCAAGGGTAACCATAGCAGAACTAAAGGAAAGCATGCCAACGCACATTAAAACAGCCCCAAAATATAAGGGGCTACGGAGGAAATAATATTACTCCATACCAAATAATTTTTTTCCTCACGAGCAAAATTGGATAAATGTGGATGTTTGAGTTTTTCGCCCTGAAAAACGTGGTAATCAAGATGGAATTAAATTTCTTTGTATGTTTTCTATTAAAATAATACATATGCTAATTAATAAAAAAAATTTGGTTGAAATTAGGCGCTTGGATTAGGTTTTATGAACACATAAGCACAGAAGTGGGAAACATTCATCCATTAATGCTCGCCACTGTATATACACACGATCACTATGTGCATATGCTAGAGATTTTCGGTCTACTAGCGCTTTGAAAACGATTTGGTACGTTGGTACTTTGCTTTTGATTTTGGTACTTTTTCCTTATCTTCTTCTTCTTTTATTACGCCGCAAAAATGTATGCAGGAATTCCTCAAACCGCGTTGCGGTATACCGAAATTAGTCCGCTCCGATTTCATGTATACAACACTAATGTGAAAGTGCCAATTGAAATACATGTGCTCGGCAAGCTTTCGGTTTACTTTCGGTAAAACCAAAAATGTCGATCCGATACCGCACCGAGTAATGTGAAAGCACTCTAATGCAAAAATATTTTGCGCTTGTATTAGGCTGCGAACAGAGTGGGCGCTGAAAGCCGAGCCGAGATTGTCAATGCGATAAAGATTGTCAGTGCGATAAAACTGGTTACATACAAGTCAATACAAATAAGCTTGTGCATAACACAGTGAACGCCGACAAGAGCAGAGAGCAAAGCCGATGAGTGCGAGAAAAACAGTTTCAAAGCGGTTTTCGCGCTTGTTTACATTGTTGATGTTTACTTTTTAGGGTGCAGTCGTGTTTTTTAATGGTTTAAAAGTAAAAAAAAAAATGGATATCGATCAAATAATAAGCGAAATTTTTTCCCGGCCTGCTTTGTGGGACCAAAAAAACAAATTGTATCACAATCGTGTTTGTGTGGAAGGGCTGTGGGCATCAGTTGCAGCAGAAATAAAAGTACCAAGTAAGTAATATTACATATTATTTCAGTTTATTGAGGCATAGATAGTTACAAAATTGATCTCTAATTAATCTACCATTCTTGATGCTAGTTTTATTGAATTCATTTTGCGTTCTTTTGTGTTTTGCTTCTCAACTTCTTCTCTCAAGTTTTCATCCAAACCCTCTCGATCAATGATAATATTGTGCAGTAGGCAAATTGCCTTAATAATTTCTTCGGCAAAGGAAGGATCGGTTTCTATCGGTTTCCATAAAATTCTAAATTTGGCATTTATAAGTCCAAAAGCGCATTCAATGCACTTTCTAGCCCTTGAAAGGCGCGCATTAAAATACTCGTGGTCTTCAGTGCAGTCTTTTCTGCTATATGGCCGTAATAAACATTCCAAAAGGGGATAGGCTTCATCACCAAAAAAAAACATATGGCAAATTATGGTTAGTATTTGGTAGACTTGTGCTTCGCGGTACCTGTAGTTCAGCAGTTTTTAAAAGTTTATAAATCTGAGAAGAACTGAATGTACCACCATCACTTTGTTTTCCATACCCTCCAACTGCGATCGCAATAAATTTGCAGTTGGCATCGGAAATACCTTGCAACACAATGGAAAAAAAATGTTTGTAATTATAAAACATTGAGCCAGAATTTGCTGGACACTTGATACGTATGTGCTTTCCATCAATAGCACCAATGCAATTTGGGAAGTTCCATAAATTCCAGTATTGCGCTGCAACTTCTTCCAAGTGTTTTTTAGTTGGCGGCGGCATATGGACAGGAAATAACTCCTCCCATAACGTTTGAGTTGTTCCTTTTATAATTAGTCCAACAGTTGATTTGCCAAGTCTAAACGAAAAAGCCAGCGACGCAAACGATACAACAGTAGCCAAATATCTAAATAAAGAGATTGTCCTTTGTTAAAAATTTTGTAATAAGAAAAATTTGTTTATTTTCTTTTTCAGAGGAAGATTTGAGGAAAAAATGGAAATATTTGCGCGACCAATTCCGGAGTGAACTGCGGAAGACTCCAACACCAAAGTCTGGTGATGCTGGTGACACTGCATCACAAATCACTTCAACTTGGCCATACTTTCAGTCTCTCCTTTTTTTAAAGGATCAGATGAAATATAGAAATTTAAGTGGAAATTTAAAACCAGGGAAATTTAAGAAGAGCCAGCTGGAGGAGTATGAAAATGAAGACATCCACAACACATCACAAGGTGGGGAAAGTGAGGAAATGAATGAAAGCCTTGAAACAAACCCTGAACCATGTCAAAAGGGGAAACGGACTGCGAACAGCAGCAGTGCAGAACTGATAGAAATAGAAAAAAAAAATTACTTTTACTTGAAAAAAGAAATTCAGAAAAAAAAAAATACTGTATTGGACGAAGATGAAGCCTTTTTCTTAACATTACTGCCGCATATTCGGAAATTGGAGCCGGAAAAAAAATTTTTATGCAGGATGGAAATGCAAAATACACTGTACAAATATGTGTATGGCAAAGTCAACAGTTTGCCAGAACTGCACAACGAACGCTCACGCTATGAAGCAATTTCCTCTCCAATTAGTGCCTCCTCTGAGAACGTGTACTCAATTCATTTGAGCACATCAGGACATTTTCAGTCCAGCACATTTGTGCCAATTGATATCACAAATGAACCAACCACTTCACCATTTGCCTCCATAAAAAATGGAAGTGAGCAATCATTGGACCAAATGCAATTTATTACAATGACTCGATAAATAAATATTAGTTTTTTATAAATACAAATTATTACATGAAATAAAATTAATTTAAACAATTAAATAATTATTTTACCTCAGAGTCACTATCAATCTTTCGCAAGAAGTTACTGGCACCTTAATAAAATGTGTCCAGTTTTTGTTTAGTTTCACACTTATCTTGTCCAGAATGTAATCAAAGGTTTCAATTTTCATTCGGGTATATTGTTGAAATTTAGCTGGATATTTTCTTAAATCATTATATAAATGATGAAATTCACCAAATTCATTCCTTTTTAATGTAATTGGATGTTTTCCAAATTCTTTTGTGTTAATAATTGCGTTAATCACACAAGGAGACGCAAAATACTCTTCATCAGATGAATCCATTTCCGTATACAGCAATTTTATAAACACAAATGAACAACAATACTAAATGACATAAAAGAAAAACACATGGAATAAACAGGTTTTCAGCGCTGATTCTCGCATTCACTGTGTTATAGACAAATTTTCTTCTCGCATGAAAATAAGCGTCAATAAGCTCGGCTCGGCTCCGCTCGGCATCAGCGCCCACTCTGTTCGCACCCTTACTGTGTAACCTAAATCAAACGCACGCCGTCAATTTACTGTCAAAAATTTCTCATGCCCATACAACTTGTATGGGAGTAACCGAAATTGAACGGCGTGCGTAAAAAGCAAATTCGACGCCCAATTTTTGTTTTGCGTGACAGTTGAAATTAAGCATGTGGGTGATTGTTTGCAAAAAAATTGACACTTGCTTTTGATATCGTGTCTGTTAGGTACATATTCCACAAAATAACAAGATTTTCTCTGATTTTCTGTATTTTTCTATTTCTTTATCTGAACACGCACGCAAGTCAATTTCGGTTCAACGCATATGAAAAATTTGCGTGCGTGCGTTAAATTGACGACTTGCGTTTGATTTAGGTTACACAGTTAGTCGTCACTCAGCAAGTGGCGTAGCAACATCGAGAGTGCTTGTCGCTTGCTTGTAGCCATGGGTAATGGCGCTGATACAATAACACCAGCGCCAACCGTGGCGCCGCGCACTGTTCTGGCGCAATTAGTGATGGGCGAGTCCGAGATGTTTTATTCGATTCTCTCGATTGTTGAAACATCTCGAATGCACTCGATGGTTTTCATTCGTATTCGAGTCAAGTCGTAAATGGCCGTCAGTCGAAACAATCGCTAAAACATCTCGGACTCGCCAACGATTCCTCTCGTTTTCAAAGCAACCCTACAACATCTCGCACTCGCTGCAAAAAATACATAATAATTGTTGCCACTTGAATATTAAAATTGCTTTACAAAACATACAGAGTGGTACAAATCTATTGCCGTTGTTGGTACTCGTAAAATTCATTTGTTTCATAAGCGTCTCACTTCAGAAAATTTATTAATGTTTAAATAATTAATTATTATTATTATGCACGACACTGTTTAGTTGTGATTGCAATAATGCAGCGTCTATGTATAGCATATTTTTCAATTTGGTTAATTTATTTATGTATTTGCCTCACTTCCATTAAAAATCCTACTTTCTTTATCAACAAACCTCATTCAGTTTATTTTATCAACTAAAACATATCATCAAAACAACAGCCGGCCCGCCGACTCGGAACAATCGCAAAAACATCTCGCTTGTGTAGTCGAGATGTCATCGAAACAACCTACGACTCGCCGACTCGGAACAATCGCAAAAACATCTCGCTTGTGTAGTCGAGATGTCATCGAAACAACCTCCGACTCGCCAACTCGGAACAATCGCAAAAACATCTCGATTGTGTAGTCGAGGAGCGAGTCAACTTTTGACTCGATTGTGATTTTGCAACGATGGCGATTCTCTCGATTGTCTAAACATCTCGGACTCGCCCATCGCTAGGCGCAATAACACCTTTAGCGCAATTGCCATGGAATAATCCAAAAATAACACTTGTTCGCTTCTTACTGTTTACCATCCCCGATTTATTTCTTTTGGCGCAAAATTAATTTTAATTTTCATAATCATTTGGAAACATATTCCGTATATTTGTGAAAATATGCTGGAAATTAGAGTCACTTAGATCACTATCAAGCATACATAATTGTGACGGTGTCATATACGCTGTGCTGTTGTTGGCTTTGTGGTGATGCCATTTTACACTAGCGCTATATTGGTGCTGGTGTTAGCGCACGAAATTGAGTCGGTTTTATATTGCAAAATTGTGTTGGCGCATTATTGAGTTGGCGCATTTCCCAAATCGGTGTTAGCGCAATAACGCCATGGTTGGTGTTAGCGCAATTGCGCCGCGCAGCGCAGTGTTACCCATGGCTACGTTCAGAAGGCGCAACCGTGGCACAACAGTTGCGCAACTGTTGTGTTTTATCTTCTGAACGCAACGTTGAGTATTTCTGATCAACACAACATGTTGTGATTTTGGAGATTTTTTTACATCATAAATTTTTTACGCTCACTTTACACAACATGTTGAGCTTACGATTTTGACATATGTACAAAAATATGAATAGTGTTTATGAATTTTAGAATGTAATAAAAATGTTTCAAAACCGCGAAATTATTGGCAATTACGTTGGGGATAATTAAAATACTAATTTGTTTATTTAATGTATCAGGTCGTTCAGAAGGCGAAAATTGTATCACTTTCCGATTACTGATATCTACACAACAGTTGTGCTCCACCGTTGCGCCTTCTGAACGTACCCCATGCCTACTTGTTTGCACGTTGAAAACAATTTACTATGCTACCTAATATCGACGCACGTCGTCATTTTACTACAAAAATTTCTCATACCCACACAAATTCTATAATGTCTGTAACCGAAATTGAAGGGCGTGCGTATTAAGCAAATTCGACTCCCAATTTTCGTTTTGCTGACAGTTGAAATTAAGCATTGTGGGTGATTATTTGCAAAAAAATTGACATTTGCTTTTGATATCGTGTATGTTAGGTACATATTCTACAAAATAACAAGATTTTCTCGGATTTTCTATATTTTTCACTTTCTTTATCTGTATACGCACGTAAGTCAATTTCGGTTCAACGCATATGGAAAATTTGCGGGCGTGCGTCAATTTGAGGCTTGCGTACATATATATGTAGATATTATTTACGCATTGCATTTGCCCGATCACAGTTCGTTCGACGAACCATAGCGCTCTCACTAATACAATCTCAATTTCAAATTTGCGTACCACTGTTTTAATCACATAACGGTGGATTGTAACAGAATGAAATAATCGAGATAGATATAGACTTATATATATCAAAATGATCAGGGTGAAAAGAGAAATCGATTGAGCCATGTCCGTCCGTCCGTCTGTCCGTCCGTCTGTAAACACTCTAACTCGCGCACAAATTTAGATATTTTGATGAAATTTGAAATGCAAGTTGGTATCGAGACTGGAACGGTTGGTATTGAAAATGGGCGAAATCGGACCATGACATGAAATTTAGTACGCGTGAAATACTTAGGCAAATGTTTGGACGAAAAATTGCCAAAATCGGTTGACGACCACGCCCACTTTTATATATGTGTATTATAAAGTGACCTAATAAAAACATTTTAAGCCATATCTCTGTCAAATATAAAGATATATCATTCATGATGTATTGTGGAACGATCCTCCGTCATCCCTTGTCAAGTTTGGTTTGGAGACAAACCGGTTTCGGCTAATATGCGCCATCTTCAGTGTCTTTTTTCGTTCTGAGTTATTTTGTGTAAGTTCGATAGTACTTATAGTAACTGACTTCCATCGTTTGGTCACGTACTTCGTGTTCGTGTGATGTGTTCGTGCATTCGTGCGTTCGGGCGACGTGCATACGTGCGTGCGTGCGAGTCTGTGCGTTTAGGTATGTGAATCTATTTTTGTATCCTCATTAAACAGGCAGGTAAAAGTCCGTTATTGTCCTCTTGTGTGTTGTTTTGTTTATGTCGATTTTAGGTTTTCTGTCCTCTTTTCGGTATAATAGCTTAAGCGGTTCAAATAATGTATCTGATGCGGTGTTTATTTGTTCATTTATTATTTTACCTACGAATGTCTTCTGTTTGTATATCTCCATATTTTCTAATACGTTAAGTCGTTTTCCCTTATGTTGTATGTGAAGAATTTTAGCTGTTTTTCCTATTTTCATTGGTGTACATTTGTTTTCTGCCATGTGGTTGGCGAAATTTGATTCCACTGTCGTTGATGATTTCCTTATTTTCTTATTGTAATCTCTTACGTGTTCTCGATATCTCGTCTTGATTTGGCGTCCTGTTTGTCCTATATAGCTATTTTGGCATTCGCAAGTCAATTTGTATACGCCTTGTTTGTCAAAGGGGTCTTCCTTGTTAATGTTGTTTCGTAGAAGTTTTTCCATGTTGTTCCTCGTTTTAAATGCTGCATTAATGTTATAATTTTGGAAAACTTTAGCCAACTTGTAAGATGTTGCTCCGGTATATGATAAGACTGCCCATTTCTTCTCTATATTTTCTTTGTTTTCCGATTTCTTTGAAGTTATGTTTTTCTGTATTTTCTTCACCAAACTTTTTTGATATCCGTTGTTCTCCGCGATTGTGTATATTGTGCTGAGTTCCTTGTTGTAAGCTTCCTTTTCTAACGGGGTCCGTTCAAGTCGTGTTAATAAATGTCTGAAAGCGGCGTTCTTGTGTTGTTGAGGATGGCTAGATTTATTGTGTATTACTGTATCCGTTGCTGTGGGTTTTCTGTATATTTCGTAAGTAAATTTGTTAGTCTCCTTGTTTATTTTAATTGTGAGGTCTAAGTAGTTGATTTTTCCATTTTTCTCTGCATCCATGGTGAATTTTATATTTTTGTGTTGGCCGTTGAGGTATTGCAAAATTTTTTCTTCTTTATTTTCCGTTATGAGGCAGATGATGTCGTCTACATACCTGGCATAAAAATTTACTCCCAGATTTTTCGCCAGTTCTTCCATATAACTTTCCTCCAAATGTTGCATAAATACTTCCATAAGGATGGCTGATGTGGGGTTACCCATTCCCAGTCCGTGAGTTTGTCTGTATATTTTATTGTCAAATTTGAAATAATTCTGGTCCAGGGTTACTTTCAGTGTGTTTACGATCTCTGTTGCAATGTCTCTGTTCGTTTTTTCTGTCAATATTTTAGTTAGAGTTTTTAGTGTTTCTGTCAGTGGTATCGAAGGGTATAGGTCTTTCACGTCAAACGATACCAGTTTCGAGTCCTTAGGTACGTTCAGGTTGTTCAGTTTTTCGACTAGTTCCGTCGTGTTTTTGATTGTGTATTTATTGGACAGGTCCAGTGTCTCGGTTAGTAGCTTATTTAGATGTTTTGATAGTCTATATCCTGGTGCCGATTTATGGTTTACTATTGGTCGCATAGGTGTTCCTGCTTTGTGGATTTTAGGTAGTGCGATCAGTGACGGGGCCGATGGATTCATTGCCGTGAGAGTGTAGGCTATCTTGTTGTCTACTATATTTTTTGCCTGTTTTATTGCACGCTTTATTGCCATTTGGTATTCCTCCGTTGGGTCCTTCCTCATCACTCGGCAGCCCATTTCTTTGATGAGTTGGCCTGTTTTTGTGGTGTATTCCTCTTCGTCCATTAGCACCGTTGTATTTCCTTTGTCTGCTTTTGTTGCTATTATTTTATTCTCTCTTAGTTTTTTTCTCAATTCTTTTACCGTTTTATATTCATTTGCTACCATTTTCTTTCCATCAGCTTTTATGGTCTTTTCGATTATGCGTCTGCATAAATGCCTTGCGTGCTCCTGTTCCTCGTTTGGTATTAGTGATATGGCCACCTCCGTGTCCGCAATGGTGTTCTCCACGTCTTTTTTCCTATCGTAGCTTTCGATGTTGTATTTCAAACCTTTTTGTAGTAGCTGTGTTTCCTTGGCGTTGATTGGAAGATTTGTTAAGTTAACAAATCTTGGATGGAAAGGTGTTTTTTCCTGCTGTGGGCCTTTTTTGTTGTTGTTTTGTTTTGTGTCAAGGTCGTCCAGTTTTTTGTTGAGTTTTTTATACTTGTTTTCCATGGCTCCTTTGATCTCTTCCTTTATTGCATCTAACGTTTCCAGAAGGGAACTGACTGGAATGATTCCCATCAGCTCCAGATGGATGCGTAGTAATTCCTGATTCATGCGCTCCTTCTTTGCGTGTTGGTTCCTGATCTCGCATCTAATGAAGCTGTTCTCCGCTTTCCTTATAATTTTGCGTTTATCCTCGTTTTTCATTTTGTGTCCTATTTGCGCGTATTTTGGAATGAGTTTGCTCATTAAACATTGTTTATTAAACCATATGTTGGCTTTGGTGTTGTGTATTTTCTGTAGTCGCCTTTTGTATGCTATCAGTAGAATATTTGTCCGGATTTGATGTGCCTGACTGGCATTATTAAATACTTTTTGGTTGCTTGTTTTTCCGACAGGGTAGGAATATGATGTATTGTGGAACGATCCTCCGTCATCCCTTGTCAAGTTTGGTTTGGAGACAAACCGGTTTCAGCTAATATGCGCCATCTTCAGTGTCTTTTTATATGGAGATATACAAACAGAAGACATTCGTAGGTAAAATAATAAATGAACAAATAAACACCGCATCAGATACATTATTTGAACCGCTTAAGCTATTATACCGAAAAGAGGACAGAAAACCTAAAACCGACATAAACAAAACAACACACAAGAGGACAATAACGGACTTTTACCTGCCTGTTTAATGAGGATACAAAAATAGATTCACATACCTAAACGCACAGACTCGCACGCACGCACGTATGCACGTCGCCCGAACGCACGAATGCACGAACACACGAACACGAAGTACGTGACCAAACGATGGAAGTCAGTTACTATAAGTACTATCGAACTTACACAAAATAACTCAGAACGAAAAAAGACACTGAAGATGGCGCATATTAGCCGAAACCGGTTTGTCTCCAAACCAAACTTGACAAGGGATGACGGAGGATCGTTCCACAATACATCATATTCCTACCCTGTCGGAAAAACAAGCAACCAAAAAGTATTATATATCATTCAAATTTTATGGCAGAAGTCCAACTGCGGGCATAAAACGAAAAACACAAAAATTTTGGAAAATGGGCGTGGCACCGCCTCTTTTTAGAAGCAGGAATATACGAGATTTCTGTGCCCATAACTCGACAAATAATTGATTTATAATGACGAAACTTGGTGTGTACACTTTTATTACTTGTGGTAATACATGTTGAAAATTTTAGCGAAATCGGTTGACGACCACGCCCACTTTTATATATGTGTATTATAAAGTGGCCATAAAAAATTTTAAGCGATAACTTTGTCAAATATAAAGATAATTCATTGAAATTTTGTGGCATGAGTTACACAATAGACCGGAAACAAAAAATAGAAAAATTTTGGAAAGGAATCTACGAGATTTTGGAGCCCATAACTCGACAAATAATTGAGATATTATGACGAAACTTGGTTTATACACTTTTATAACTTGTGTTAATAGACACGCAAAAATTTATTGAAATCGGTTTATGACCACGCCTACTTTTTAACAAAGATATTTCTGGAACACCCTTTGGGAATTTGTAACGTGACATCTTTGTAACTAGAAGTCATAAAGGAATGAAATTTTGCACAAAGCATCATATTCATATGCTTAGTTGGATGACTGATAACAATTTTGAAAATGGGTGTGGCTACGCCTACTTTATGCAGCACTCGCTTTATATAAATCACACCGTATTTCCATCAAACGCAAACAAACAATGAAAGCATACAGCTGAGTATCTAATGTTTGATTCCACTCGAACTTAGGCTTCCTTACTTGTTTTGTTTTAGTTTGGACACGCCTAAAAGCAGGCAACAAAAATTGTTAAAAAAAATTATTATAGGAAAAGTTATGACAGTTGTTCTGTTTTGCAATAACAATAACATGGCAATTTTCTGCAACAACAATTACACAGAAATGTTCGAACGGCGATTGTGCACGTATTTTCCAACCGATTTTAATGAAAATCAGAATGGACCTATTCTCGGGAATTCCCTTTCTAATGATGGTCTAACTTTTTAAATCGCTTCAATAGAATCGCCAAAAGGTCGCGGACAAAATTCATGGTAGCGTATTAATATATAGATAATTTCTAAACAAAATTGTACATGCTTGCTTACTTACTTAATTGGCACGTAACCGTCTAGACGATTTTGACCGAATCTAATAAGGTACGCCAGCTATTTCTGTTTCGTGCAGCATGGCGCCGTTTGGGAATACCTAGGGAGTCAGCATCACTATCTTCCTGATTTGCATACGTGAAAATCACTATTTCATTTAAAATACCCAATATTTTGTTCAAATATACCCTCAGCCAAAAACTTTTGATTGGGCAACGCTATCCTAAATTTTGAATTAAAAATAAAGCTGATTCCACATAAAACTTTTTCCGCTTTGCGTTACGCCGCTTTCTATGTCAAACAACGCAAAACTGAAAAACTATGCCACAATGAACGCTGCAACATCACTCAAAAAATATTTATTTTCTGAAAAATCTCCCATTCTCCGTTTTATTTACAAAAAAGTAAATAAGAAAATAAAAATATATTTGGCGTTTTCGATTCGCCATCAGACAAGCGAGGTCGGATCGAACAAAAATGTTTGAACCCATAATGAGTAGTAGCCATACTCGCTAACTGGTCGATAAAAATTTCCCTCTGCTCGCTATCATTCACATATAAATTTGACAGAGGGAAGTTTATAGCCAGCAGAGAAATTGTGAATCGAAAGCGGCTATTAAATTATTTTTCAATTGTGTGAAATTTAAATTTGTTTATATACATTTGAATTAAAGTGAAACTGAAAAAAAATTTCAACGTCCCCAAAAGTTGAGATTTGGGCAACTTTGTGCTTTACGTAACTTCGGCGTTGCGTTACTTTTTGTTATGTGAGAAAGCTCATATATATACCATGGTGTAATAACAAGGTGACGTAAGTAGGCAGCTATTTCATTCTGTTTTCCTCTTCCTCCTGTCATTCGGCTCTTTGAAAATGAAATTCCAATGTTGCCCCCAGTTGATCCCAAAAAAGTGTTGTTTTTATGTGTATTTTAGGTGTATGAAGGAGCGACTTTTGGAAAAAATTTAAAACAATAGTTGTTTTGTAACATTTTTATTTCCTTTGACAATTTTATTATTTATGAAGAAAAAAAATCGTTAAAATTTAAATTTTCGCGCCATCATTTCAAAAATGCCAAAAACAAGCTACGCCCGTTGTAGAAAACCTTGGACGGCGGCGAGTTTCAGAATGTTTGGCCCCCCCACAGACCCAGAGACCAAGATATAATTCTGCTAGGAAAAGCAGCGGTATGATGCCTACACTAAATTCAAAAGTGTGCGTGCTGCATTTTGCCGAATGCGCATAATCCAGCAAAACGACGCTTGCTGACAAAGGAAACAGTGTCGATGCCTTTGGTGTCCTTTATCTTGGGATTTCGCAAACCATGGTATTTGTGAAAAGCGAGACCATGCAACACAAACATTACATATTACTCTCCATATGTATTATTATTTAAAAACTTTTTTGGAAACGGTTTTCGCTCTAACAAGGAATATGTTTCCAAGGATCCAATGCTTCTTCAAATAGCAAGATTAAAGTTGCAAATAAAACTTCTAGAAAGCGAAAATAACAATCTAAAAACCGAAAGGGCACGAGACGAAACAATATTGAAAGGTGTCAAAAATATTTTTACAGAGGAACAACTCCGAAAATTGTAATACCCGGATCACCATATCCGTTGAGATTGGATAGATATATTGAATGCCCAAACAATACACGCTGATACTAACGATTATAAATTTTACCAGATATTGAGTTCAATATATCCAGTTGAGTATGAATTATATCGTCGCTTTATGTTTGCCTTTTTCATACGAAACTCGCTGGGTTTTATATTTTTTCAGTAAGTTGTACCGAATTCGGAAAAACTAAACCTGATACTAATGATTATAACTTTTACCAGATATTGAACTCAATACATATATTTGGTTAAATGTGAAATATATCGTCGGTTGAAGGCGTTTTGTTTTAATTTTTATATTCATATTGGTGCAGTTCACCAATTTTTTTGTTTCTCAAGAATGAGTAAAAGCTTCTTAAGAATTGTAAATAATATATATAAAATAAAATATAGTATTTTACCTTTAACAATAAGACAAATATATAAATAATATACTCCTCTTTTTGGACCGGATCCGGCCAATTTAGCCCTACATTTTCCCCCTTTTCCCTCTGGAAATGCAACCCTACCGTTTCAAAGAGCTTACTATTTGAGAATAGTGTCGCACTCTTCTATTTACGTCACCTGTTTATTCCACCATGATATAGATACATGTATTTTAATCTCAGCTGTCACGCAGAAACTGTCACGTAGCGCAACACAAAGTTCTATGTGGAATCAGCTTAAGATGTCAATAATCCATATTATAATCAAAAATGACAAAGTCAAAGTGAAATTGAAGTACCTGGTTTTCTTGTATCATGCATATATATACATACATAATCCAATCATTGACTTATAATCAAGATAGTTACATACATACATACATAAGAATGTATGTATGTAACTATCTTTATTGTAAGTCAATGATTGGCATTGAAGTGAATATCTATTACTTTAGCAAATGTCGTCTCTTGTATCATACATATGTAGGTACAAATTAAATTGAAAAAAAGCAGTGATATGGAAAAAGCAATGCATTTGCACATATCGGCCTTTAATTGAATGAACTACAACTGTCACGATGAATAGATGTTCCGGTAAATATTAATTGTCAGGTTATTAATGATATTTGATATAAGCATTCGCCATAATATGGACCAAATAGAGCGAAAACAAAGTAGGAAATTGACATTTCTAGGTGAATATGCATCCTGCAAAAAACATTGGCTTATATGGTCCATTTGTGGTAGGTTGGAGTACTTTCAAAGTGATCGTTAACATAGCCCAAACTACCGATTCATGCATCTGCATCGGCTCGTAGTTAGCCGAACATAATAACGAAAACCAAATGTTTATCACGATGACGACGAATCACATGTACTCGTACACATACACACATAAGTATGTAGTTATGGTAGGTACTCCATCAATTAATCCAATGCAGGTACTCCATGGATTAATTTGATTGTTATTCGGCACTGGAGTATATACTCCATTGCAATTATATACAATGTTAAATGGACCGAAAACTAGCACTTTAAAAATTTTTTACAAAGAAATTCTATGAAAGAAATTTTAAAAGTGCTAGTTTTCGTATGGTACTAATAGTACTTGGAAGTCAATGTGCAACTTTCTCATAAAAAGTTTATTTTAATTTCGTTTTCATTAAAATTGGGTACAAAAGTAACACAGACATTCATTTGACGTATCACAAGAGTTTTACGGTGTTAAGTTGCAAGATAACCGTAAAACAACTTAAAAATTCCTTGTTCAAAAAAATAGTGATTTTAATCTAGTTTAGATAGATAAATATTTTAAAAAAAGATATTTGTTGTTTGCCGGCTCCAGGTCGTAAGAAAAACAATCAAAATTTTTTTTTATATATTTTTCATGCAAATATATTTCGATTACTTTCAGTAATCGTCCTCAGGGCCAAGTTGTCATAGTTGTTTTTTATTTCTGCATATCCCATTTTGCGTGTTATATGCCAACGGCGTGCCTTCCGTCTTTATATATATGTAATGTTTGGCGACCTTTATTGGTTAATATTTGTTGTTTGCCGGCTCCAAGTCGTAAGAAAAACAATCAAAAATTTTTTTTTATATATTTTTCATGCCAATATACTGAAAGTAATCGAAATATATTGGCATGAAAAATATATAAAAAAAATTTTTGATTGTTTTTCTTACGACCTGGAGCCGGCAAACAACAAATATTAACCAATAAAGGTCGCCAAACATTACATATATTTTAAAAAAAGGTGAAATCAAGAAATTTACAATATACAAAAAGAAATAATGCTTAGGATTGGCTCGTGAAACCAATGTTATCTAAAAACTCCTAACAGCGACGCGGCATAAAATCGAATAATCCTTCACAGCGTTTCTTGGGTAGTTTTTCTCAACGATTCTTTCCTACTTCCCAAAGTTCACGATTATTGGCTGCTTTCCCATTTCTTTATATCGCCTCACAAGTTTTGTCTAGGATTGAGACCGGTTGATTGTGCAGGCCAGGACATTTCCTCAATTCCAATTGGCACGAAAGAACTCCTTGGCTAGCCGACTCGTATGTTTTGGGCCATTATCCTGTTGGAAGTTTCATTCCAGAGAAATTTTGTATTTCGCATAAGGCAGCATAGTGTTCTCCAAGATATCCACGTAGACACGTTGATCCATGGTGGTGTCAATACGATGTATGGGCCCAAGACCATAAAAAATAAAACACGCTCAAACTGATATTTTCAACCCACAATGAAGTTCATACACGCAAACTAAATGTGACGCCACAAGGATTTCATTTGAAAATAAAATGAAAACCAAGTGGCGAATTTGTTCAAAATAAATGGCTAATTCGATTGCAGTTTTAAAAATTAAAAAAAAAAAAAAAAAAAATAGTTTTCTTATTTTAGCGGTAAAAGACAAAAGTGTCCGGTTACTGGGGGGTGGTCGCTAATTGGCAGAGTTACCCTACCTACTTTCATTGTGAGTGTTCCAAATCTGTTTGAACAAAGTACATATGTATGTACCAAAAATTATCAACTAACGAAAAGCATACTATTGAAATTTGGCGATAACAATTAATAGCAAAATAATTAAAAAAAAAAAAACATTTCAAGGTTAGTGTACCAAAACTATCTACATAAGTATTTCGCGATTTGGCAATTACTTAATACTACAAACAAAGCGTTTCTTACAAAAAAATCAACATGAAATCATCATCGTGGCATTAATAAACAAAGTAATATATTCAGTGAGTAATGTCAATGATCGAGTACTGGAGCAATTATTTTAAAAATGTATTCGATCATACATATTGATGTATGTATATATGTATGTATATAGTTCATATGTATATACTTAAGTACATAGGTACATACATACAAATTGAATAATTCTAGTGAGTTCATATGAAAGAGGGTGTCTTCAACCCTTCATAAAAATTTCAAAAATTATCGGAATTTTTTTAGAGACTTGAATTTAATGGGTAAACAACTGCCTAACAGTTAATCTTAAAATTCTCAACCCAATTTTGTAGGTTCCTACACCTAATTGGCGATTTCTCCCGGCCATCGGCTACAAGTAGGTACCGGAATATTTCGATTATATATACACTAGCCGGACCCGTGCGCATCTTGCGCAAAAAATAACAAAACATACGTGGCGCCAGTCGGTATGGTTTGTGCTGTCACGCTCGTTTTAAAAAACTTATTATTTATTTGGTTTGGTGGACCTTATGGAACTTTCAATGAATTGCCTATATGTTTGACAAAGATATCGCATACAATTTTTTCATTATCCCTATATAGGTATGTATGTGCAATATATTTTTATATATTTTATATATATTTTTATGTGCGTATATGTGGTTCTTGCCGACTTGGGTAATTTTTTTCCACACGTTTGCCTTGGCTTAATCGATTTATCTGCTACAGTTCCTGAGTTTTGAAATATAAATCTTTGAAAATTTGCTCCATATATATTATTTCTAATTGGTGTTTTATAAATATCCCTTTTTCTGCTCGCATAATTCACCAAAATTAATAAGTAAGGCATCGTTTTAAAGGTATTAATTAGCTATGCATGCGAAACGGTGTTTTATTGGGCGTGGTACTTTATATGAAAAGTAAGGGGTGTAAAAGGGGGGTTTACCCCCGCAGCGGGGAGTGTTATGGAACCCACATAAAATGTATATCAAATTAATAATAATAATATAATACAATGGCGCTATTATAACTCTGACGAGTTTTATGGCCGAGCTTCTCTCCCAATTCGAGGTGTGCTCCTTTTTGTTTTTCCTACTAATTGGGTGGACCTACAGTTTTATGCCGGCTCCGAACGGCGAATGCATTTTTTGTGAAAAGCTTTTTCATGGCAGAAATACTCTCGGAGGGTATGCCGCCCACTGCCGATAGGTGACCGCTGCTCTTAAAAAACCCAATAATTGGATTTTTACTAATTAGAAAAATTTGTTTGGCTCGGACCGTGGTTTGAACCCGAGACCTCTGGCATAGCAGGCGAGCACTCTACCCACTGCAGCACAGCGGTCCAAAGGGAAATTCAAAAGGGAATTCAAATTAAAGGGAATCAAAATACCTATCGAATGGTATAAAAATATTTGAAATCGGTTCAGTAGTTTTTAAGTAATTGCAATTTAAAAAATGCATAATATAAACTTTGACCTTTAATAACTTTGGTTGTTGTTGTTTCCAAAAAAAAATTCACTTTTATACTCAACTTAGCCTGTTTATCAATCCTCATACTTCGTTTTTTTGATTTCATAATTGTAGAAATTTCAAATTTGTACCAGCTCGTGCTATTTTTACAACTTTGTGGGGCTGGGGCACCTCTAAACATGCGAGTAGGTCAATAAAATTTTAAATGCTTTGTAGGGTGCATGATTATTACTGTATCAATTTATAAGTTTGTTATATATAGCATTTTAATATAGAGAGAAGTTGTTTTTGAAAATTGGAGTTTTCAAAATGAAAATTTTGGACATTTATAATTATTCAGATTTTATATCAGACTTTGTTCACTTTTCTTCGAAACCAATAAAAAATTTTATTTAAAAAAAAAATATTTGAATAAACGTTTAATTGGCCACAATTGGCGATCCTGCTAAACGAATAAAGCATTTGAAATACAACTATACCGACATATCAAATCTCTGCGCCAACAGTTCAGTTGCCGATTCAACATAATCAACAATCAACATAAGATTTTCATTGCAGTTTGCATTTACTGACATACTCATCGCAAACTTAAATCATTAATTTACAAATCATCATTATCTTTGCTTGTGGCATCCTTTACGTTATCTTTGTACTATCTATTTCATCATTTGCTGCAAGATCATCACAATCATATCACAAAAACTTACTACAATCGAAACGCTATTTCCATTACAACTATTATCGCACATTATACATATTTATTATAAAACGCCGCAATTGATATATTAAAGGTAACTTGATTTGACCTTCATGCAGTTGCAGTGACAATTTAAGATTAAAGCAATCACAAAATCGAAGTCAACTATATAAATCAAGCAACGTTTGGTGAGCTGTATCATTTTCAATTTTATACATATGTATTTATATACATATGTATGTACATATGTATATATATGTATGTATATTTACATATAATTATTAAATCTTAAAATTACTTCAATATTTTAGAATCTATATATATATATAAGAATTTAAATTTATTAATATATACGTATATATATTGTAAACCCCCCTTTTCCCGAAGATTTTGCAAGTTGATTATTATTATTCAATATGTTTAATTCACCTCCACATAATATACCAATACATATCACTCCATCACATAACACATTTTCAAATAACATACATGCATCTACACGAACACAGAATTTAAACGAGTCATTAATAAATTTAGAAGAAGAGTTGATAAATTCTCCTTCTAGTCAAAATAATTTTGAAATTCATGCAACTTCATTAAAGCTTCCACAGTTTTGGACAAATTGTCCAGAAGCTTGGTTCTTTCATGTGGAAATGCAATTCAGCACAAAAAATATAACTAATGAAACAACCAAATATGAACATGTTATTACTGCACTTCCGCAAGAAGTTATAATTACGGTTTTAGACTTCATTAAAAATCCTCCTCATGTAAACAAATTTACAGAATTGAAGAATATTTTGATTCAGAGACATTCTTTGAGTGATAATCAAAAATTAGATAAAATTTTGTCCGATTCAGAAATGGGTGATCGTAAACCTTCTGAATTATATCGGTCTCTCATACTTTTAGCAGGTTCTAATTTCAGTCCAGATATTTTAAAGAAACTGTGGCTAAGAAAATTACCAAAAAATCTTAACGGGATTTTATCTGGCTCCAATGTTAGTGATATAAATGAGTTAGTGAAAATAGCTGATAATATTTGGGAAGCTATTAGTAGATCCGAAATTTCAGCTGTGAACAATTTTCAAAATTCTAAATTACATAACAATATAATTGAGAATTTAGTTAAGACAAATAATACTTTGTGCGAAAATTTTCAAAAACTTTCACTTGAATTAGATTTAGTTAAACAAAAAATTGATCAAAATTTTCAGTCGAAATCGCAAGTATTTCATAGAAATAACTTTAGAAGTACATTTGGAAATAGGTCAAGATCTCTCGATAGACAAAATTGGTTGTGTAGGTACCATTATAAATTTGGAGACAAGGCTCAGAATTGTGAACAACCCTGTAATTTTTATAAAACTAAAAATTCGGAAAACTAAAATCATCTGTTGTTGTGGCGACAAACAACGGGAACATAAATTTTTCAACTCGTCGTCTATTTATATTTGACAAAGTTAACAAGCTAAATTTCTTAATTGATAGTGGAGCAGAAATTTCAGTACTCCCAGTAACAAAATTTTCATATACGAAACGTTCTACTGACTTATTTCTTACTGCTGCTAATGGTTCAACAATTGCAACATATGGTAAAAAAGTTTTGAATATTAATTTAGGATTAAGACGTGAATTTCCTTTTACGTTTATAATAGCTGATATAGCTAAACCAATTATTGGTGCAGATTTTCTATGCAGATACGGTCTTTTAATTGATATGAAACGCAAATGTTTAGTCGATCCAACAACAAATCTTTCAGTTAACACTATTTCTTATATTTGTGATATTTCACTTCCTAAAATTTTTGCTGTGGAAAATAAATACACAAAATTATTAAAAGAGTTTCCTTCATTAATTTCTGAGCCAGATTATTCGAAACCAGTGAAACATACAACAGTTCACAAACTTATTACTGAAGGTAACCTTCCATTTTCTAAGCCAAGGCGCTTAGATCCTCTTAAATTTAAAGTAGCCAAAACTGAATTTGATTTTTTAGTTAAGACAGGTATTTGTAGACCTTCAAATTCTTGTGTAGCATCTCCACTTCATTTAGTACCAAAAAAAGAATTAAATGACTGGCGTCCTTGTGGTGACTTTCGAAGATTAAATGTTGTTACTGTACCGGATCGTTATCCTTTGCCACATATTCAAGATTTTAATATGCATCTCAGGAATAAAACAATATTTTCGAAATTAGATCTGGTAAGAGCTTACCACCAAATTCCAATGGCAGAAGAAGATATATATAAAACTGCAATCACGACTCCTTTTGGTATGTTTGAATTTATGCGAATGCCTTTTGGACTTAGAAATTCAGCGCAAACTTTTCAAAGATTTATAAATGAAGTTGTTAATGGTTTAGATTTTGTTTTTAGTTATATTGATGATCTTTTAGTTGCTAGTGAAAATGAGGAACAACATTTTAAAGATCTACGTGTACTTTTTCAACGTCTTACAGAATATGGTTTGAATATTAAACCCACTAAATGTATATTTGGAGTAACAAATATTGACTTTTTAGGACATAATATTTCAGGAGCAGGAATTAGACCTTCTGAAGAAAAAGTTGCAGTTATTCGAAATTTTGAAAGACCGAAATCCATCAAACAAGCGCAGAAATTCATTGGTATGGTAATTTATTACCATAGATATATACCAAAATTAGCTGAGTTCACGGCTATTATTTATAATTTAATTAATCGAACTAATAAGAACCGTGATAAGACTTTGATTTGGGATGGCATATCAAATAAAGCCTTTGAATGCATTAAAGATTAATTTTCATCTACGATTTTGTTAAATCATTTTAACAAAGATGCTAAACTTTCTTTAAATGTGGATGCATCTAATACGGCAATTGGTGGTGTCATACATCAAACGTTTAACAATAAAATAGAACCGCTTGCATTCTTTTCTAAAAAGCTTTCTCCATCAGAGATTAAATACAGTGCATTTGATAGGGAATTATTAGCTATTTATTTGAATATTAAACATTTCCGTTATCTATTAGAAGGACGAGAGTTTACAGTTTTTACTGACCACAAGCCTTTGATATTTGCTCTAAATTCAAAAACGGAACGTAGTCCAAGACAAACGAGACATATGGAATACATTGCACAATTTACTAATGACATTCGTTATGTTAAAGGACAATAAAACGTTGTAGCTGATACTTTATCGCGAGCTTTTGAAATAGATGCAATCAAAAATTCGGAACTTAATTTCAAAATTTTACATAATGAACAAGAAAAAGATAATGAACTTAAAAATTTAACTAGTGAATCCAATCATAATCTTAAACTAATTCAAATTAAACTTTTAAATTTTAGTATTTGGTGTGAAATGACATGTGAAAATCCTAGACCATTTGTACCACTTACTTTACGTAAAACTGTATTTGATATTTTACATGGGATTTCACATCCTGGAACAAGAGCTACACGTCGTCTTATAACAAAAAAGTATTATTGGCCAAAAATGAATAAAGAAATAAATATTTGGGCAAAAGAATGTACAAGTTGTCAAAAATCAAAGGTTAATCGACATATTAAATCACCTGTTATTAAAATTGCAATTCCTAAAAGTAGATTTGAACACATACATATGGATATTGTTGGACCTCTGCCGGTTTCGAAAGGATATCGATATATTCTAACAATTATTGATAGATTTACACGTTGGCCAGAAGCGTATGCATTAAGAGATATTTCGGCTTCTATAGTTGCAAATAAATTTTTAAGTGAGTATGTTTCTCGTTTTGGGGTACCATTGCAAATTACAACAGATCAAGGTGTACAATTCACGTCTAAATTATTTTCGGAACTTACTAAATTTTTAGGTAGTCACCATATTACAACTTCTGCATACCATCCTCAAGGAAATGGTATGGTAGAACGATTTCATAGACAGTTAAAAGCGTCTATAATGGCTAGAAATGGAACCAGTAATTGGTATGATGAGTTACCGATAATTCTTCTAGGTTTACGGTTAGTTTATAAAGAAAGTATTTCGGCAACACCATCAGAAATGGTTTTTGGACAAAATTTACGTTTACCGGGTGAACTGATTGTTCCATCAGAAGAAAATCTTTCTCATGGTGAAGTTTTAGGAAATTTGCGAAAACATTTTAAAAATGTTAATTCAAATCTTAAACATAATCAAAATTCCGAAACAGGTGTATACATTCCGAAAGATTTAGAGACTTGTAAATTTGTTTTTATGCGTGTTATTAATAAAAAATCATTGCAACAACCATATGAAGGACCTTATAAAGTTGTTAAAAAAGACAAAAAATATTTCAAAATTTAAATAGATAATGAAATTAAAACAATTCCAATTGATAGACTTAAACCGGCAATTATAGAAAACACAATTATTCCTAACACAAACACTAACATAGTCACAACAACAGAAAAGAAACGCGTTACTTTTAACTTATATAATATTGATTCTCGTGAAGGGGGAGTATTGTAGGGTGCATGATTATTACTGTATCAATTTATAACTTTGTTATATATAGCATTTTAATATAGAGAGAAGTTGTTTTTGAAAATTGGAGTTTTCAAAATGAAAATTTTGGACATTTATAATTATTCAGATTTTATATCAGACTTTGTTCACTTTTCTTCGAAACCAATAAAAAATTTTATTTAAAAAAAAAATATTTGAATAAACGTTTAATTGGCCACATGCTTATTACTGGGCTAGAAGGGTGCCGTTCTGGCTTTGGAACAAATTGAATTTCCAAAAAAAAATTTTCACTCCACCTTAATATATACGAGTATATCAAAACGATCAGGATGAAAAAAATGATTGAACCATGTCCGTCCGTCCGGCCGTATACACTCTAACTTGCGCAAAAATAGAAATATTTTAATGAAATTTGGTACACATATTCTAATGGGAACAGAGAAAGTTGTTTCGAAAAACACGTAAAACATGATAATTCAGTCACTAATAAAGCCCGAGTGATGAAATGACGTTATGCCGTTATGAGGAAACGTGCTGAAATTTTGAAAAATGGGTCAATAGGAGCAAATTTTCAAAGATTTATATTTCAAAACTCAGGAACTGTAGCAGATAAATCGATTAAGCCAAGGCAAACGTGTGGAAAAAAATTACCCAAGTCGGCAAGAACCACATATACGCACATAAAAATATATATAAAATATATAAAAATATATTGCACATACATACCTATATAGGGATAATGAAAAAATTGTATGCGATATCTTTGTCAAACATATAGGCAATTCATTGAAAGTTCCATAAGGTCCACCAAACCAAATAAATAATAAGTTTTTCAAAACGAGCGTGACAGCACAAACCATACCGACTGGCGCCACGTATGTTTTGTTATTTTTTGCGCAAGATGCGCACGGGTTTGATTGTTTTTCTTACGACCTGGAGCCGGCAAACAACAAATATTAACCAATAAAGGTCGCCAAACATTACATATATTTTAAAAAAAGGTGAAATCAAGAAATTTACAATATACAAAAAGAAATAATGCTTAGGATTGGCTCGTGAAACCAATGTTATCTAAAAACTCCTAACAGCGACGCGGCATAAAATCGAATAATCCTTCACAGCGTTTCTTGGGTAGTTTTTCTCAACGATTCTTTCCTACTTCCCAAAGTTCACGATTATTGGCTGCTTTCCCATTTCTTTATATCGCCTCACAAGTTTTGTCTAGGATTGAGACCGGTTGATTGTGCAGGCCAGGACATTTCCTCAATTCCAATTGGCACGAAAGAACTCCTTGGCTAGCCGACTCGTATGTTTTGGGCCATTATCCTGTTGGAAGTTTCATTCCAGAGAAATTTTGTATTTCGCATAAGGCAGCATAGTGTTCTCCAAGATATCCACGTAGACACGTTGATCCATGGTGGTGTCAATACGATGTATGGGCCCAAGACCATAAAAAATAAAACACGCTCAAACTGATATTTTCAACCCACAATGAAGTTCATACACGCAAACTAAATGTGACGCCACAAGGATTTCATTTGAAAATAAAATGAAAACCAAGTGGCGAATTTGTTCAAAATAAATGGCTAATTCGATTGCAGTTTTAAAAATTAAAAAAAAAAAAAAAAAAAAAATAGTTTTCTTATTTTAGCGGTAAAAGACAAAAGTGTCCGGTTACTGGGGGGTGGTCGCTAATTGGCAGAGTTACCCTACCTACTTTCATTGTGAGTGTTCCAAATCTGTTTGAACAAAGTACATATGTATGTACCAAAAATTATCAACTAACGAAAAGCATACTATTGAAATTTGGCGATAACAATTAATAGCAAAATAATTAAAAAAAAAAAAACATTTCAAGGTTAGTGTACCAAAACTATCTACATAAGTATTTCGCGATTTGGCAATTACTTAATACTACAAACAAAGCGTTTCTTACAAAAAAATCAACATGAAATCATCATCGTGGCATTAATAAACAAAGTAATATATTCAGTGAGTAATGTCAATGATCGAGTACTGGAGCAATTATTTTAAAAATGTATTCGATCATACATATTGATGTATGTATATATGTATGTATATAGTTCATATGTATATACTTAAGTACATAGGTACATACATACAAATTGAATAATTCTAGTGAGTTCATATGAAAGAGGGTGTCTTCAACCCTTCATAAAAATTTCAAAAAATATCGGAATTTTTTTAGAGACTTGAATTTAATGGGTAAACAACTGCCTAACAGTTAATCTTAAAATTCTCAACCCAATTTTGTAGGTTCCTACACCTAATTGGCGATTTCTCCCGGCCATCGGCTACAAGTAGGTACCGGAATATTTCGATTATATATACACTAGCCGGACCCGTGCGCATCTTGCGCAAAAAATAACAAAACATACGTGGCGCCAGTCGGTATGGTTTGTGCTGTCACGCTCGTTTTAAAAAACTTATTATTTATTTGGTTTGGTGGACCTTATGGAACTTTCAATGAATTGCCTATATGTTTGACAAAGATATCGCATACAATTTTTTCATTATCCCTATATAGGTATGTATGTGCAATATATTTTTATAGATTTTATATATATTTTTATGTGCGTATATGTGGTTCTTGCCGACTTGGGTAATTTTTTTCCACACGTTTGCCTTGGCTTAATCGATTTATCTGCTACAGTTCCTGAGTTTTGAAATATAAATCTTTGAAAATTTGCTCCTATTGACCCATTTTTCAAAATTTCAGCACGTTTCCTCATAACGGCATAACGTCATTTCATCACTCGGGCTTTATTAGTGACTGAATTATCATGTTTTACGTGTTTTTCGAAATACACACATATGCCTTATTTTCAACCCCAACTTTCTCTGTTCCCATTAGAATCTGTGTACCAAATTTCATTAAAATATTTCTATTTTTGCGCAAGTTAGAGTGTATACGGCCGGACGGACGGACATGGTTCAATCATTTTTTTTCATTCTGATCGTTTTGATATACTCGTATATATTAAGGTGGAGTGAAAATTTTTTTTTGGAAACTCAATTTGTTCCAAAGCCAGAACGGCACCTTTCTAGCCCAGAAATAAGCCTGTAAAATTTTATTGACCTACTCGCATGTTTGGATGTGCCCCCAGCCCCACAAAGTTGAAAAAAATAGCACGATCTGGTACAAATGTGAAATTTCTAAAATTATGAAATCAAAAAAACGAAGTATGAGGATTGATAAACAGCCTAAGTTGAGCATTAAAGTGAATTTTTTTTTTGGAAACAACAACAACAAAAGTTATTAAAGGTCAAAATTTATATTATGCATTTTTTAAATTGCAATTACTTAAAAACTACTTAACCGATTTCGAATGTTTGTATACCATTGGATAGGTATTTTGATTCCCTTTAATTTGATATACATTTTATGTGGGTTCCATAACACTCCCCGCTGCGGGGGTAAACCGCCCTTTTACCCCCCTTACTTTTCATATAAAGTACCACGCCCAATAAAACACCGTTTCGCATGCATAGCTAATTAATACCTTTAAAACGATGCCTTACTTATTAATTTTGGTAAATTATGTGAGCAGAAAAAAAAAGGATATTTATAAAACACCAATTAGAAATAATATATATGATGATGATATGTCTAGTGAGAAACAGCAATCAACATCGTTGTACCAATTTTAATAAATTCTTACCAAACTTTGTATATTTGTCTTTCTGAAAAATGGTATTTGTACATATCATATTATATACAGTCATGTGAAAAATAATAGGGACACTTACCTTGAAATATTTCAAAGATCGATCCTGCTTCAAGTTCTAAACAGTGGTCAAAACTTATACATTAATTTTATGCTCAGATGTCTCCGAAGTAAGGAACAGTTATTTAATCGGCCATTTTTTGGGTCGTTTCATAATGGTTGATGATTTTGTGGAGTGAGTTCGTTTCAGCTTGTGAAAAATAATAGGGACACCTAACTTCAATTAAAATTTTTTTCGGAAGGGTGGAGATTTTTATAGATAATAAAAAACTAAGTCACTGACTGTCAAATAAAGTTTTATAATATACTAGGTTTTTAACCCTGTAATACCATCAGTGGCTCAGACTGGGTCGAGTAGACCCCTGCACTATTCAACTTATAGCAATAAGAAAAAATCTCCAAAATAAGTTTTTTTTGTGCCGGAAAATTGACGAAATGTGAAATTGCTTTGAAATAATGTTGGAAAATGCTGTAAAATATAATCCAAAAGTATAAACATGTGAACGGAAGCCAAGAATATTCCCACTGGTTCAGAGGAATATAGAGATATTTGCAATAAAAGACCCTTTGCATCCTTCCATGACGTACAAAATTAGTTTTATTTAAACATGAAATCTCCCACAATTCGAAAAATATTAGTTTTAAAAGATTTAAAGCCAAAAAGGCCAAGAATAGCGCCCTTTATTTCAAAATAAAATGTTGCAAAAGGCAACTATGTAACTTGCTACTACGTGACGTTGCCAGTGGAGAAATGGTGTCATATATTGTGCTCAGAATCGAGTTTTTTTATACTGATTGTGGCAAAGAACGTGTTCTCAGACCAGTGAATACAGTTTTCAACCCACAAAATACCGCCAAGACTGTCAAACATGGAGGACGTGCTCCTTAGAAAAATATAGCCTTTTAGAAACATTTTATTTTGAAAGAAAGGTCGCTATTCTTGGCCTTTTTGGCCTTAAATCTTTTAAAACTAACATTTTCCGAACTGTGACAGATTCCACGCTTAAATAAAACTAATTTTGTATGTCATGGAAGGATACAAAGGGTCCTTTCTTACAAATATCTGTATATTGCTTTGAACCAGTGGAGATATTTTTGTCTTCCGTCCGCGTGTTTATACTTTTGGATTATATTATACACCATTTTCTAACATTATTTCAAAGCAATTTCACATTTCGTCCATTTCCCGGCACGAAAAACACTTATTTTGGAGATTTTTTCTTTTTGCTATAAGTTGAATAGTGCAGGGGTCTCCTCGACCCATTCTGAGTCACTGATGGTATTGTAGGGTTAAAAACCTAGTATATTATAAAACTTAATTTGATATACAGTGACTTAGTTTTTTATTATCCATAAAAATCTCCACCCTTTTGAAAAAAAAATTTAATTGAAGTTTGGTGTCCCTATTATTTTTCACAAGCTGAAACGAACTCACTCCACAAAATCATCAACCATTATGAAACGACCCAAAAAATGGCCGATTAAATAACTGTTCCTTACTTCGGAGACATCTGAGCAAGAAATTAATGTATAAGTTTTGACCACTGGTTAGAAATTGAAGCAGGATCGATCTTTGAAATATTTCAAGGTAAGTGTCCCTATTATTTTTCACATGACTGTACATATTATGCCTGCAAACTTTTGTTTACTCTGCAAAGATACACGTCATTAAGTTTAGTGAACAATACGAAAAATGTAGATTCTTGTGCATCATCGCGTTTTTCGATGGGAAAGTGTAAATATGTATGTACATAAGTATGTCTGTACATATGTATGCATGTACATTTACGGATTCTCTCAAACTGATCGGTTAGATAATTTTATTTTAAAATAGCTTTTACGCAAGAGTCTACATAGTGCCAGTAGTGGGGGTAGGAATATATGTATGTACATATTATGTACAATGTACCCAGCAGTATTTATCAGCTGGAAAACAGCACATATTTCCTACTGAATATTCAGTAGAGATGTAGTTCTAATATCTGAACTTTCCCTTTCGTTTTTATATAGAGGTGGCGTCGAAAATCAACTACCTAAAAACTGCCGAACGAGAAGGGAGAGTTTCTGTAGGAAAAAAGGCCTGAATACGCAGGGAGAACTTCCATAGCATGTATTTCAGTACACCTGATGTCTTCACTGCGTGTTCAGTTATTTTTTCAGCAATGAATTTTGAACTTACTTTCAGGCTATTTTTCATAATGAATATTCTATTGAATATGCACCTCCTTACCTCAAATACTGCTGGGTACATACAAGAAAAATTATATCTACCATAAATACATACAGATATGTATATGTACATATATGTAGTACATCCCAAGCAACACAAAAACGTGGATGGTAACGCAGCGAATTCGGGGCGAATACACGGAACTAAATTTTCCCGAATGCAAGGCAGATCTACAAAAGTAGTCTCGGTGGCGAATTCAGAAACTATTTTTTTTTTATTTACAAAGGTAGAGTGTGATGTCAAAATCAAAACGAATTCACATCATTGCCAATAGGAATGGGCGACTCCCAAGCGAATTCAGATTATAGCCACGGCGAAATATCATTTTCACATTACACTCTACCAATTACAATAACAAAATACATGGGAATGTTCTGAATACGCCACCAAACCCACCTGCAAAATCTGCCTTGCTCGAATGTAAAATTTAGGAATCGTGTCGAGTTTTTATCTATCAGGCTTAAAATTATCTCTAGGTACATACTCAAAGGCTTGGATGATACCATGGCGAATTTGAGGCGAATTTGAGTTGAATTCGCGAAAGATTTTCTCGAACGTATTCGAAAATGATCCATAATCTGTACTCGGATTCTAGAAATAGCTATCGCTAAATGAGACCACCAAGAATCTCTAAATTTATATGAGACGCGCCTGAAAATATGCAATATCTGGTTGACATTTTACCATACAAAATTGACTGATCAATGCTGCCAGCACTATGTAGCTTCAGACGATATAAATAAATAAAAGAGGTATATATGTACCTACTGTTAGGCGCGTCTAATATAAATTTGGCGATCTTATTTAGCGATAGCGATTTCTGGAATCTGGGTACTGGAATCGTCAACGATAAGGCGGCCAACCTAACAAATGTTAATTCAATAGTAGTGTTGTTTGTTTCTAAATCAATTGTACCACCAAGAAATCCTCAGTCTTGTTGTGAATAGAGGTAGGTAGGTGTCCCACATTTATGCATCATAAAGTTGGCCGCCTTAGTCAACGATCCTAAAACGTGCGAATCGTAAGTGACTGGGTTGCGAGGTTGCCGTTCTATTGTTGCCGCGAGAAAGCAAACTCGTCTCGAATTTTTGGCGAATCCTTTATGCTTATTGGGATATGTAAAAAATACTTGCATTCGAATTACAATCTTACATACAAATGTCTCTCAAACCCATGCATATAGATATGTATGTTCTTATGTATATATGTACATACACGGAAAAAACTATACTGATGTCACATCCATATATGTATGTATATGGATAATCCTGTCTGATCCATAAACTATTTTTTATATACATATTAAAAATTTGTTTTTTTTACATGATACCCATTATATGGATGTGGCATCCATAGTTTATGGATCAGACAGGATTATCCATATACATACATACATATATGGATGTAACGTCAATATGATTTTCTCCGTGTATGTATAGCAGTCTTTCGACCACGTTTTTGAAAAGAAATTCTTTAAAAATTCTTACATGTATCCAACAAAGGTCATTTTTTCAATTATGAAGGTACTAAAACTTGGTTCTGGTAGAAAGAAAATTGGTATAGGATAAATATTGTAGGTAGGTACCTACATATGAAACATCGCCACGTGCATTGTAGCGCTTTATGTACATATGCATAGGTATAAAGACATTACAAATTCGTTTATACTAGGACCGTTCGGCGGCAGCAAATTGCTGCAAATTGCAGAAAAAACTGCAAATTCGCGTTTTTTGAGGCATAAACTCAGTCAAAATTTGCAGAAGAGAGCGCAATTTTGACAGTTCAAAGAAGAAGAAAGCTGCAAAGTTTTACTGACGAAATTTGTCATTGCAAAGTTCAGTAGACTGAAAAAACATATGATTTGCGATCATATGGTTACAATTTAAAAAAAAAAGTCGAAATTGATTTCAAGTCAAAAAACTATGAAAATCGGGAATATATGTGATTCAATAGAAAATGAAGTGAGAAAATTATATTATTTTAATTTATAAAGTTTATTTAAATGATTTAATTTGTTTAATAAGGTACCAGCTAAAAGGAAACGTGTTAATGACAGCGCAGTGGGATCATCGTCTGCACTCTCGGGATTCTGCGTTGTTGAATCGCAAATAGGAGGTAGTATACTACTTAAATGGGAAAATTGTTCATTAATGTCGCACGCCCCGAAAAAATAACTTTTTCACAGATGTTATAACAGAAATAAAAACCTGCCGGAAACTTATAGTTTATAGGATATTTGTTGGTAAAGTTGTAAAATCCACCAAACAAAGCACCAAAACTGCGCACTATTACCGAGGAAATACCTTTTTGCGTTGACGGCCTTGGGCCGCACGTTAAAAAGATAACCTTCAGCCGGCAGAATTCCTTGGGAAATTTTTCCATTATTCCAGTACGCCCCGAGAAAAATGACTTATACAGGGGTGTAGAGGAGCTATCACAGATCCCAAATCTGAAAACCAAACTTGCCGGAGGCTTATGGTTTCCGAGATAGGTAAAATTTTAGACGAGTCCCCCACGGCTAGAAAAACATGGTTTTGTTAGGAGGGTAGAGGGGGGCTCCCAGATTACAAAACTGAAGACTCCACCTACCGGAGGCCTATAGTTCCCGAGATATTTGCTGTTAAAGTTCCCATACAAATTTCACCACACATGCAGTTTAGCGAAAATTTCGCAAAAGAATACTTTTCTGCGTTGGCGGCCTTCGCTTCCCGCCGACCCTCTTTCCCTTCGATTTCATTTCGTAAAATTTTAATTTTGTTATGCACTTGTGAATAAAGACAAACAGCTGATTTGCTGCAAATTTTGACAAAGTTCTGTTCGTTGAAATGCCAGTAAATTTGCATAAGTTTCTCTCTTTCGGAGAGCAAGACATATTTTTCTTTGTTTGCAAATTGCTGCAATTTGCAGCCGGCGAACGGACCTACTATCTCCTAAGTACATAAGTACATATTTATGTACATGCATATAATAACTGGTATAAAAATGCCGGTTGCATTTAGATATGAATACAAACATTGGCAGATCCCAGTGATATGACGAAAAAAAATGATGATATCCATTTTGATTCCTTTCAGCAGTTTTGGCAATAGTTTCTGTATACATACATATCTTGATGGAGAATTACATTTCTGTTGCACTTACCGCCCGTTAGCACCACTTTGTAAACACGTTTTTTAGCGCCATTGGTTTTGGCCAATTTTAAACCGGCACAAGGATTTAACTTTGGCGATGTTTTCTCTGGTTGCACTTGTGATTGGTGTTGTTGCTCCTGTTCTTTCTGCGTTTGCTGTCCGGCTGATGCCTTTGATTCCATTATTTCCTTTTCATTCTGCTTATCTTGGGACTTTTGTTGTTGTTGTATTTGGTTGTTGTGTTGGTTGCCTTTTTCTTTTGCAGCTGCGTCCTTGTCCTCCATCTTCTTTTCTGTAGTAATTTTCTTTGTTAAAAATTTTCACGATTTGCGACAGTGGATCTGTTTTGCAATAATGGCGATCACACACTTTTCCTTTCAGCTCAACATATGTATGTAACCAAAGCTGACCACCCTTGTGCGTAACAATTCGACAATGAACTAAATTTAACTTCCTTCAGAGGGCATGTATATCTGTTAATTTTTACTACGTTGAACTTAAAGAAATTTCACATTGAAATTCTTGCGGCGGGGAATTTTTTCTGCTTCCGACAAATGTGTTAAATACATAAATACCAAAATATCTTTCGGTCCTTAAAACACGCGTAGCCGATTTTCCTTCCACCTAATGAGCGACTCAGCAATCAAGAAGCAATTCGTTTAGGTTTTGTGGGGCCGATTATCAGAGTTTGCGATTATCCTGTTGATGTTTACTGCACATTTTCGTATTGCTTTTTACCCGATTGATAATTGTTTTGCTGAATTTCACTTGCAGGTACATTGAAAAGCCGAAAATTATCAGTTCCACGCTCGAACATAAAATACTATATTCCCTATATTCAATGGGGCCGAATCAGAAAAAACAACTGAGAGAATATGGCCGCAATGCTCCCCTTTTTATCTAATTTTTTTATATGCAAAATTAATGATGCCAGATTCTTTACGTGTGTTTGTGTAAAATGCAAAATATTGTTATTGGGCTAATATGCAAATATGAAATATGTGTAAATAAATTCATCAGATAGTTAAAATATTACTACAATAATAAATTAAATTAATTAAAAAACAGCGGCTGAAGTAGTGTATGAATTTTTATTTTATTCACGTAAAAAGTGTGGCAACCGTGCAGCGAGCGAAATCACCCATCCTGCCAGATTAATCAAATTTATATATGTCAAACCAAAGCGAATTCACAAGATGGTGTGGTGAATTCCAAGGAAGAGCCAAGGCAGATATAGGAAGGTAGGGCCGGTGGCCTTTGCATATAAAAAAAGTAATTTCTGATTTCGCCACCGGACCTACCTTCCTAGATCTGCCTTGGTGAATTCGAAAAAGGGGATAACTGGCAAGGCTAATTATACAGGTTAACTTACTAAACAGCTGTTTATTAACTTTTTTTAATCTAAGATGTGGTGCTTATGTCAAACTTATGTCAATTTTGAGCTGAAGCAGCATGATTTCTACAATGGAAAACTATGAGTTGACAGAAGCACCACAGGATACACAAACAATTTACATGGGGCGTGTATGTATGTATATGTTGGGAAAATCAGGTGGACAGCGATGCTGCCTCCCTAGATGTTACCAAGTGGTAGGGATGGGCAAATTGGAAAAATATATCGATATATATTATATCGATATTTAAAAAAACATCGATTTATGCCGTGTAAATACTCGATATATCAATATATCGAAAGGGTCGGCTTTACATTAAAGAACCACGTCCCACAAAAAATCACTTCTTCACGGGGTTAGAGGTGCTCTCACAGATCTCAAAAATTAAATCCAAACTTGCCGGACACTTATAGTTTACTAGATATTTGTTGTTAAAGTTCGATGGCTCTACAGATATTCCTCGAATCCTGAAGTATAAACATAAAAATCATTAAGAATTGCTTGAAGAAGAAAGTAATGTAAATTCATGCTCCCGAACATTATGGTTATACCACTTCTTAAAAAATGTTCTGGTGTTAAATTCAAAGCGAATCGGCAATGTATGAAAAATATCGAATTTGGCTCGAAATGGTAAAAAATTATCGATTATCGATGCACGGTAGTTCAAAATATCGTCGATATTATCGGCTGTACTATTTTAAAAATATCGATATATTGATATATCGATATATATCGCCCAACCCTACCAAGTGGCGCCATGCTGCACGAAACAGAAGCAATTGGCGCGCTCTGTAGGACTCGGCCGGAATCGGCTAGACGGTTAAGCGCCAATCAAGAAGAAGGAGAAGTGTATTTATGTATGTACGCATGTCTTAATGCGAAAACCTTTATAATTGAACTATGGTAACTGGTAGCAGAAATTTGTTAACACATCAGAATAAAGGTGTATTTTTCTTAAATTTTCCTTATTTAAAATGTATTAGAGCTCTCGATTTTTTTGAACATATTCGTGTAGCCCGAAAAAAGGCTGTTCAAATGCTCGGACACTCGTTTGTATGTTTATTATCCGTATATTTGTACGGGCATTTGCTTTTTTTTTTGTTTATTTCATTTCTTTGTTTTCATATGGACTTTTATTAATTTCTAATAAGAGAAAAAAATTTTTTTAGCAAGATTGTATTTTTCAAGTCCAGTAATAATAGCTAAACTTCCCACATATTTTTGAGTCTGAAAAAAAGTTTTTCCATAAAAAAAAAGCAAAATTTGGTATCAAATGGAAAATAACTGCATTTTACTTAGTTCCCTAAAATTGCGTTAACAACATCAGTTGAAACCAATTTAAAACATTTGGGCAATTCACTGGGTATTGTAAAGTTGTATGTTTTAAAGGAAAATGTACATAAGAACGCAGTATCTGTGAACAGACTCTCGTATGTGTTTTGTTTTATTTCGTTATTGTTTACAGTTTGTTGTTTAAAAAAATTTGAATAAGAAAAATGCCAGGCGAAAGTGAAAAAATTAAAATCATAACAGCTTTATGCGAAAAACAGTTTATTAGATTTATTAGCGGCGGATTCAAGTCCTAGTTGATATATGATACACACGATGCAAGTAATTTGTTTTTTTTTTTTCGTCTCGCCCTCCATACTGCCTGCACCTGTCGATTGCTCAAATTCCTTTGCTCTACCATATGCACTTCGCATGTTTCGCACTTTTGCGCGCACTTGCTTTCATTCCACGTTTATGGTTTTTCCGCGGTTAAGCGATTGTTGTAAAATTGAGCAGTTGGTTTCTAACGTAAACGAAATTAGGTGCTTTATAAAATTCAATGCACAACAAACCCTAGGAGACCTCGAATTCTCGATTTTCCAAAAGGAGTTCCACCAGCATCTTCTCGGCCATATCCCACCTCCTTGTTGGGTGGGTTGGAGCGTATACGTCTCTTCTTGCACTACAAGTAAAGAAGTAAAAACGAAAAATATGAAACATGTACGTACATTTGTATTTATTTAATTCGATTATATTTACCGGAATGTCGTCAGCCGCTTCCATATTTTTCTTTAAATTTTTTTTTAACAAACTGTCAGAATAAAAAACTTAAATCAAATAACACATCCAATAAACATAGGCTGCCCAGTTGTATTGGTTGTATTGAAATTTGTATGAGAAAAATCAACCCTACTGATACACCTATTGTAAACCTTTACCAGTATACAACATTACAATACTTTACAACAGCTTGTGAATTGCCCAATTATTTAGAAAATTAAAAAAAAAAACTAGACGTTTTTGAAAACTGAGTTTTTGTGGATGTGGTGGTCTCCGAAATGGATCCATAACTTCTACCAAAAAAAAAAAATTTTTTCAATTTTTCTTCATTAAAAAATGGCCAATAGCTCATTTAAATTCACATAAAATAATTATTAGAAAGTTTTATGTTTTTAGAATTTTCATTAACTTTACGGGTATTAAGTTTTGTAGCCCAATTAAATATAGCCCAACAAGTCAAACTTTTATGTCTGTTAAAAATTCCGTGAATTTTTGACAGTTTTTTTTCTTTTTATATGAACGAACATCAAAATACCCTTTTGAACAGTGATTTTGCCGCTGTGCTTCTGTATTTAATTCGGGAAAATTGTCGATTAAATTGACGTCACATTAATACGGTCCACAATTTGCCACCACTTAAAAAGTAAGTGAGAATCCATCTCTTAAATGCACTACAATTTGCATGAATATTCATTGTATTTTTACGATTTTGCAAGATTTAATTTATTCTAATTCATTAAAAAAATAATTTCGGCGGTGTGGTAAACATTGTGTGGTAAAACATTATTTAGAAAATTAAAAAAAAAACACTAGACGTTTTTGAAAACTGAAAGTTTTAATTATTGGGGTAAGTGGAAAAAATTTAACAACTGTTTACAGCGAAGGTTGAGTGTATAGCTATTTCACGAGTTTTATGTTTTTAGAATTTTCATTAAGTTTACGGGTATTAAGTTTTGCAGCCCAATTAAATATAAAATAATTTCGGCGGTGTGGTTATTCTTTTTCTGTGATAGTTATTTCAATAATTAAATCTAAAGGGCTTAAATTCTATACTGGATATGTGGTACGATATTATTAATCCTAGCTGGATTTCACAAAATTCATCGACAAATAGCAAAAACTTTGAATTTCTACCAATTTGAAAATAAGAGTAAAATTCATGGAATTTGTGTTTATTGCGGAGCGAATTCGCTCCTTTTCATCTTATAATTTCACCATGACACCAAAGCAACCACCATTGTTTTATACAGATGGCATCGCTGGAAGAAACAGCTGATGGCCCTTTCCGAAAGTCGGAAAATAAAAGTCAGATTGAAAACTTTCAATATGTAAATAAAAGAACAACAGCAAACAATAGAAAGCCACAAGCAAAATTCGCTATTTATGTTAAAAATTAAATAAATATATGAATCAAAATTAGACAATTAATTAAATAAAAAATTTAACAACCTTCCTTTTTTGATATATGTATGTACGTTGAAATTTTGTTCAAAAAAACTGCCGAGCTTAAAATAAGACAAGGTGAAAACTAGGTGAGTGGGTTGAGTTGAGCTTATGACTTCATTTCGTGCTACACGGGAAGAAGCAAAACAAAAAAGGGCACCAAAGATTTTCATATACATATATGGATGTATGTACGTATGTATGAATATTCACAGGTGCTAAGAAAATGGCTAAAGTGATTTCTCAAGAAACCTTCGATGATGTTGTCAAGGAAAATATTGTCGAATTCTCCATGAGCCCCAATGATGCCAAAGAGGAGACCATCAAGCAATTCGAAGCGCAGGTATGAATGTGTGTGGAACGAATATTAAATCGTTTTTTATATTTTATCAGGGCAATGACCTTGTAAGCACTGCACTTTTTAGGCAGAAAGCTACACAAATTACAACCATTTGTATGCATATATCCATATGTATGTATGTACATATATAGACATTTCTCAGCACAATTGACATCTACATACATATATTTATTTCAGGGCATTAATCTGGCTAACATCATAAAGGATTTAACAATTAATCCGGAATCCGGTAGACCTGTGTTAAACGAAATAATAGATGAAATTAAAACATACATTGGCCAACGATCTAACGACACCAAGAAATTGCTGGACAATCTTACAATTTTAGACAACGAATGCCAGAAGGTATATATTAGCATACCTGTAACTAGTTTTGTTTATTTCTGCTTTTTTTTTAACTCTTTCCAGTCCATTTCACACCGTGTACTCGCTGGCAAGAATGGCGCACATGAAGCGCTCGTTACGTTGCTGGAGCAAGAACTCGTCCAACAGCAATCTAACGAAAATGCCAAAGCCGACTATGCAGTGCTGGAAGCATGCCTTAAAGCCGCCAATAGTTTTACAAATAAACAACCCGACATCTTCGATGCAGAGGCACTTGCACTGATTATGAAATTGCTGGAAATTGAAGATGAGAATATTATCATACTCACGCTGCAATGGCTACAAAAAGCAAGTGTAATGCATGAAATAAATCGACAAAATATTGTTAACGCTGGCATTATAAAGAAGCTGAAACCATACGTTTCGAACGAGAGCAGTTTAAAGTTGATACGTGAGGTGCTAGCTGTGCTACGCTATCTGGTGTTGGACGATGATATACGTGTTGAGTTTGGTTGTGCCCATGAGCATGCACGTCGCATAGCTAGCGAATATATTATCGATTTAACCAAGCTATTGAGCGAATTTAAAGATGCTAATGTTTTGGCCGATTTGCTCTTGACCATCGGCACACTCTCCGTACGTCAGGAGTTCTGTACGACAATCGAAGACGCTGGTGGACTGAAACTGCTTATTGAAATTATGGTAAGTAGATTTTTATTTGGTTTTTCATCTACACAATTTTTTTTTTACATTTTTTACATTTTCTTTCTTTTTAAAGAATACTAATCTCAATTCTGTACGTGTTAATCGTGAAGCTTTAAAGCTATTGCGTGCACTGGGCGGTAATGATACGGTAAAAGCGCATATAGTGCAACAAGGTGTTGCACCAATCATCAAGCAAGTACTGGAAACTCATATGGTGAGTAAAAAATAAATGATAATGTAATTGCAAATATTTAATTTCCCACATAAAAACATATCATTACCTCAGACAAACGAAAATGTCGCCTCTGCTGCCTTAGCTTGCATCGCCACGCTTACTTTACGCCTTAAGGATAATAGCGCTGTGTTCTTTAGCACTGGCATTGCTGAAACGATTGTAGAAACCATACGCAAACATCCTAATAATAAAACTATACAGGTATATGGATACATACATATGTACATATATGTGTATTATTGAAGCTTCTTAATGCAATCCCATCCCAATTTCCTTCTTTTTTTGGTGTTTGCTAAAAAAAAAAAACAGCGCAATGGTGCATGGGCTATACGCAATATGGTTTCGCGTTCACGTGATCAGTGCGAGACGTGGCTTTCCTATGGCGTAGAAGATCTGCTGAATACTGCACTTAGTTCACACCCCACCATACAACAGGATATAAAAGCGGCTCTACGTGACCTTGGTTGCAAAGTGGAATTGCGCGAAGAGTTTACTGGCGTTGCCGAAAAGAAAATCACAAGCGGCATGTGAGATGTTCGAACGCACATACATGCATACATAGTTTCGATATTGTATGAGCTTGCATTTTGGAAGAAGTTGGTGGAGCTTCGTTGAAATAGGCTCTAATAATTTCTGAACGTATTTATATACATATGTACTTCATTCCTACATAACACACACATATACATATGTACATATTTGTGGTGACAAGTCATAACGACTTATGGAGCTCGAGATAAGAAATGTGCATTAAATTTTTTTGCGGCTGATTTTTAGATACTAAACGAAGTACATTTATGAAACAGTTTTCGATTATAAAACTTTAAACCATTTAGCAAAAAAAAAAATCCAAATATTTGCCTCTGATGAAGTTTTGTTCAGTGTTTAAAAAACTGGCATAAGTTTCATTTCTGTTGATTTTGATTCCGCTTTTAAAAAATCAAAAGTCGCAGTTAATCAATATCAAAAAATATGAAAATGAACGATTTTGCGTGATTTTGATTTTGCGCTGATTTCATATTGCTCAAAATCAAAAGCAGCTAAATATCAAAATTAGCGATTTTGCCTGATTTTCATTTTGTGCTAATTTTGATTTTGTGCTGATTTCATATTGCTCAAAATTAAAAGCAGCCAAATTAAATTATGTACATACACACATGTGTTCATGTAAGCGTAAACAGCAAAACTGTGAAAGCATTGATTTCGATATTTGGCTGCTTTTGATTTTAGCAATATGAAATCAGCACAAAATCAAAATTAGCACAAAATGAAAATCAGGCAAAATCGTCATTTTAAAAAGCGACAAATATCAAAATCAAATGAAATCAAACATTTCACGACTTTTGCTAATTCCGACTGCAGTTTTTTAAACACTGGGTTGTTTACAAAAATTTCAAGCAAACCTTTTTTTTTTAATTCTTTTTGCTTGCTTGTTTTTCTGACGGGGCAGGAATATGATGTACTGTGGAACGACTTTCCGTCATCTCGTGTCAAGTACATCATTTTTTAATTCATATCTCTTATTTCGAGTTAGGTCGTTATGACTTGTGATCACAGATATACATGCATACATATTAATGCAACTTAAAAATTTACTACATTTAAATTTATTTATATTTAAACATTTTTCTACATTAACCTTAAAACAAAAACAAACAACAATAATAAAAAAAAAACTAATAACTTACAGTAGTTGGGTTCGAACTTTTTTATTCAAAACATGTATATTAAGCTTGCCAAATGATATTGCAGAAGTTGTTTTGCCGCCCTAAATCTAAGCCCGCCTGTGCACAATCAATTTTCCACAATCAATACAAATACAATTTTGTTTTTCTGTAAATTGTACAAAATGCATTTTATATTTAACATAACTTTAGCTTACAACATAATATATGTAAATATCCTACAAAAATTAACAAATTCAATTACACTAGTGATGGGCGAGTCCGAGATGTTTTATTCGATTCTCTCGATTGTTGAAACATCTCGAATGCTCTCGATGGTTTTCATTCGTATTCGAGTCAAGTCGTAAATGGCCGTCAGTGGAAACAATCGCTAAAACATCTCGGACTCGCCAACGATTCCTCTCGTTTTCAAAGCAACCCTACAACATCTTGGACTCGCTGCAAAAAATACATAATATTTGTTGTTGCCGCTTGAATATCAAAATTGCTTTAAAAAACATAAGTACAAAGTGGTACAAATCTATTGCCGTTGTTGCTACGCGTAAACTTCATTTATTTCATAAGCGTCTCACTTCAGAAAATGTATTAATGTTTAAATAATTAGTTATTATTATTATGCACGACACGACACTCTTTAGTTGTGATTGCAAAAATGCATCGTCTGTGTATAGCATATTTTTCAATTTGGTTCATTTATTTATGTATTTGCCGCACTTCCACTAAAAATCCTACTTTCTTTATCAACAAACCTCATTCAGTTTATTTTATCAACTAAAACATATCATCGAAACAACCTACAACTCGCCGACTCGGAACAATCGCAAAAACATCTCGGTTGTGTAGTCGAGATGTCATCGAAACAACCTCCGACTCGCCGACTCGGAACAATCGCAAAAACATCTCGGTTGTGTAGTCGAGTTGTCATCGAAACAACCTCCGACTCGCCGACTCGGAACAATCGCAAAAACATCTCGATTGTTTAGTCGAGGAGCGAGTCAACTTTTGACTCGATTGTGATTTTGCAACGATAGCGATTCTCTCGATTGTCTAAACATCTCGGACTCGCCCATCACTAAATTACACGCTGGTTAGCGCAATTACACTAATATGCAAGTACGCGCGAGCAAATGCTAGTTGTCCAGCATAATTTACATTCCATTACTTGGTTAACTTAAAATTACGCAGTCCACCCGCTTTCAAGCGGCTATCCAAGGTGCTGCCGATCGGTCGTGCTTTCGCGGGTGATTCGGCACGCCTACTACTATCGCTCAATTCAAAGTTAATGCCAAAATGTTTGCCCGCTATCGTTGCTGACGATGCGTTAGTTGAGTAGGCGTTTGTCTTGCTAATAGCCAAGCGTGGTTTCTTCATAATCGAATACTAAATTAATTAATGAGAAATGAGAATAATTTTTAATGCGTTGGGATCAATGCGCCGCTTAAAAGAGATTGTATATTGCATTGTGTTTGAATTCCCTTACCTTTTCTGTCATATCACTAGAAGTTTTGCGTAGCAAGCCAGCACCAGCACCACCCATTATCGCAGCAATTGGTTTTTCATTCTTTCTGGGTGAGATTTTTAATGTAGCCAATTTAGTGGTCGTCTGTCCAGCGCGATCTGCTTGCGCCTCTTGATTACGCTTAAATAATGGCATTAGACCTATGCTGCTTGATTTGATATTTAGATATGGGGAATTTGAGTCCTCAATTTTTTTAATATTCTCCTTCTGGAAAAGTAAATACAGAATGGGAAGAATAATGAATGTGTGGTAGATGTACAAAAAGCTTAAGCTAAAAAAAAGTAAGCGGAAGTGAGAAGAGCGAGCGGATGGATGTAAATACATACGTATGCTAATATGTTTGTATACTCACAACGGTTGGTGAGAGTGTTTGACGCTTTTCAGGCAAAGCAATGGACGTCGCATCAACACTTTGCCGCCGAGGATTGGTAATAACATTAAATGATGATGATGATTTGGCTTCTTGAGTCTTAATCTGTAGAATAAAAGGAATGGCGTAGTGTCACTGTAATACGTTCTGTCTTGATTGCAAGTGTTATTTCACAAACCTTTTCTTGCAACTGATAATTTTCGCTTTCCAATTGTGAAATGCGCTCCTCGCATGCTCTTAAAAAAGTAGTGAGAATTAAATTGTATATTTGTATTTGAATTTGGTTTTCTAAATTTGCACTTATGTATATATGTATGTATGTATGTACAATACTACCTTTTGGCCGCCATTTCCTGTCTCAGGTTATCCTGCATCACTCTCATTGCCTTGCGCAGATCGTTCTTTTTGGTTTCACAAGCACGTAGCTCGCTGTAAATTTCAAATTCTTTAAATCACAATTTCTTTAGGCATACATATATAGATATGTACAAAGCCGATCAAGGCCTGACCCTCCTTTAACATAACATCAACACCGGCTAACCAAACTATTGTTATATTCTTCAATATTAATATACACATACTCACCGCTTGAGCGCTGCTACCCACGAGCTTAAACACACTGGATCTTTTTCAGTTTTCAACAATTTATCAGCTTCCGCACTTGTAGCTGCGATTATTGAATGCACTGACTCAACAGTTTTGATTTGTTGTTTCAGACGCTCCACCTCCCTACGAAAATCACTGGCCATTTTTGCTTCCGTTTTAAGGATTTTTATCTGAAGTGAAGAAAAACATCAGTTGGTACACTTGTCTCATACATAAATTTTAGGTCTAGTTAGCCTACTTGTTCGGAATAGGAGAGCACAATAAAATCGTTTTTCTGAATTTTTTCCTCCATCGCCTTGATTGTTTTTCTATTAAAAAGAAGAAAGTTTATAAATTTAATAAGAGTGCAAAACTCTTACACATTTGTTTCTTTATTTAGATAGTGTTTTGCTGTAACAAAACCACATCCAATAACGCTATTGGGTAAATTGTTCTCACGGCAGCTGGGTTTAATTACAGGAACGACCCGGATTTATATCTGCCACGCTGGCTGCACTCCTTACAACTTCTGGAGCGTTGTTGCCGAGACAACAATAACGCTATTGTGTATAAGAAAAAAATAAAACCAATTTTACTTGAAAGAGTTTTTAGTGCTTAGCACGAAATTTTTATTTTAATTCAATTTTTAATTGTTGGGGTAAGTGGAAAAAAATTCAACAACTATTTACAGCGAAGGTTGAGTGTATAGCTATTTCACGAAAAACCATTTTCGATCATCAGCACTCTTTTATATGCAAAAGCATATACACACTAACGTTAATGTTGAAAATGAAAAAGGCAAAAGTGGGGAAAATCCAACAGCTTGCACGGAGTCTCAATGGCCGAGTGTGTTTATCCGTTGGGTCATTGCGGCTGAAGATGGAATGGACTCGGGTTCAATCCCCGGTGCATCCACTTCCGAAAAGAGTGCTGATGATCGAAAATGGTTTTTCGTGAAATAGCTATACACTCAACCTTCGCTGTAAATAGTTGTTGAATTTTTTTCCACTTACCCCAACAATTAAAAATTGAATTAAAATAAAAATTTCGTGCTAAGCACTAAAAACTCTTTCAAGTAAAATTGTTAACGTTGTTTGGTATATACATACATAAAATAAATACCAACAACAATGTTCATTGCGAACTGCCTACAACAAAAATTCAGCACGTTTGTGGAGAATATATGCAAAAGCATATACACACTAACGTTAATGTTGAAAATGAAAAAGGCAAAAGTGGGGAAAATCCAACAGCTTGCACGGAGTCTCAATGGCCGAGTGTGTTTATCCGTTGGGTCATTGCGGCTGAAGATGGAATGGACTCGGGTTCAATCCCCGGTGCATCCACTTCCGAAAAGAGTGCTGATGATCGAAAATGGTTTTTCGTGAAATAGCTATACACTCAACCTTCGCTGTAAATAGTTGTTGAATTTTTTTCCACTTACCCCAACAAAACCAATTTTAGCTTACATGGCTTTCAATTGTTTGTCCTTTAGATCATTTATCTGTTGCTCTGCTTTATTGAGCTCCTTCTCCTTCATTTTTATTTGTAAATTGGCATTGTCGAGTTGTTCTTGAAGAGAGCCAACATCTATTTGGCTCACATCTAAATTGGCCAAATTGAAATAGATCCGAAAAATGTTGCGGTCTGAGCATTTGGAGCGGCACTGAGGGCAGGATTTTGATCTAAAAATTAGTCAATTGTTTTTATTAAGCAGTGATAATAATCATATGTGTTTGTTTAAGAGGAGGCATTGTCCTTTGTTGTATCAATTACCTATCCATCCATTGCCGGAGACATGCTCTATGGAACATATGACCACAATTGGTTGCATGCACATCATCGGCAGCGACAAAGAGTTCCGCACATATAACACAATTCAAATTAAGCATTTCCAACAATAAATCACATTGAACAAAGTATCTATATATGAATGTATGTTGGAAAATCAATAATTTAAAACAATAATTAACTGTAATGGCACTTTTTCCCTTTTTCTTTATTTTTAATTCGTTTTGTTTACCGCTATGCCGCCAATTTTCATTTATTTTTTGTTTGATGAAAAAGGAACAAAACTCGCTGGCACATCTGTCAAAATTGTCATCGACAGCTGATACTTATTACCAGGGCTTCGGAGCGAAGCCACGCTAATTTCCATAAAAATTTCTGAGAGCGAATGAAGAATGAAACACTTGATTCGTTCTCAATCCTCTTTCCAACCCCGATAATATCGATGCCTTCTCTAATTTTGTATAGAAAATCTTTCGCAATCTTACACAGACAAAAACAAAAACGTAAAAAGAAGCAAACATACAAATATTTAAGAAGAACAAGAATGAGGAATGTCAAACCAAGGTTGAACCATAAGATTATCGCAGTGCGGAAAAGCAACCCTGCAATACATTTTGTTTTTGCCCATTTTGCTATCTCAATTGCCAAACGTTTACAAGAAAATTGGCACTCCCTTTCGATATCGTCTGTGTTAGGTACATATTCCACAAAATAATAAGATTTTTTAGGATTTTCTGTATTTTTTATTTCTTTATCTGTCGCTAGTTTGATTAAAAATACATACATCGTTTCAAAACATATGAAAAAAATTGGGGAGGTCATATTTTTTACTTTTTTATTTAAAATTGAGGAATATTTTTTTTCTTCGAATTTTTTTGTCAATATTAGAAAGTTTATATAAATCCAAGAGTGACCGCTATTTATATAAGTCTTATTGTTTCTAAAGCATAGTACTGAGTTCGAATTTCACGTGAAACTGCTGTCAAAATCCATACAAAAAAACTGGTTGTGAAACATTTGTGAAATTTCACAGAAATTTCACGCCAAAGTTGTACTGAGTTCCTGCCGTGAAAATGTTGCGCAACATGCTAGCAACATCATGCCAGCAACATTTTTTCACGACAATTAAAATATACAATGCTATTTATTTTCGAGTGAAAAGTGACATTTGTTGAAATTGAAATTTATATTTTGTATAAAATTTTTTTATTGGTCAAAATTTGAAAGTTAGTTCTGAGGCGATGCTCCAAATTTTTTCTTTTTACATTTTCTCAGTTCGTTTTGGCATTTATTCTCAATTGACAAAAACTTTTTTTTGAAACATTTCACGGCAAAATAAATGCATGTTGCTGGCGAAATTTCACGGCAGTGAACTCAGTATGTTATGGTTCACGTTTTCGACTATCGATTATGATCTACAATCGAGTGGAGCAGCAATGCATGGCGGTCGGCATGATCTAGGGTTGCACTGTGGCTAGTCATTGTCGGCTGGGCGGGGTTCTTGCCTACATTGCTGTCCTGCGCCATAAACAGAAAAATTTCATATCATGCCTTTTCAAACCAATAACGAGAAAATCACACGAAAACAACATCCGGTTTGGCCGGATGCCACGGACGGACCGTTGAAAAATTCGAAAATTCAAAATAACCCGAAAAATCCAAATCCAAGAGGCTAGGCATCAGTTAAATTTAAATAAATGCAAACCGAGGGAAAATGTCGTTAAAATTTGAATATGAATTTCGAACGTACATATGTACGTTAAAGTCAGACGGACGTTAGCAAAACATCTAAACCGAAATTTAAATCGGACGGAAATACTGACAATCGACGGAAAAATTTAAAAATAGATGAGCGCACGTTAAATTTAAATAACCGCGGACGGACGAGAAAATAATCGTTGCACCAAAATTTAAATTTGAATGTACGTTGAAATCGATATGCACTAAATTTGAATAAAAACTGTCAAAAAAAAACTGTCAAAGTGAATTTAAATTTGAATACTTATATCGCAAAAAAAAATCGTTAAATTTGAATTTAATTTGAATCAACCGGAAGGACCGGTTATTACCAGGCATCTGAAAATACATAAAAGAAGCTGAAATTTAAAATATATGAACAATCAAAAAAAAGTTAAAGGCCGAACTCACAAGGGGGTGGCGTTGCTGATGTTGTTGCAGCGCCGGTGCGTTTTTGTCCCACCCTAATCCATGGTTACTGTCGCACCCGAATATCAGTAACCCCTTACCTGTGGTGCGCCGCTGGTGTTGTTGCAGCGCCGGTGCTTTTCGACCCACCCTCATCCATGGCCATCGGTGCACCTTAAATTCGATGACCCCATTCCTGAAATCCCTAATGCCTTTTTAAATAAAGTAGGCCAGCACTCCCATTTTCATTTTACAATTTATTTATAATTCATTTTGGGTATATATAAAAAAGAAAGCCCCTATGTCCTATGTATAGTTCCTTTTAGTGCCATATATAGTTTAATATAGTGCTTATTGATCTACTAAGCCTGATATGAACTAACTACTAAATAAAACGGAATAGCCGCGCTTACAAATATAAGTATATGCCGTTACGTAGAGTCGAATCAAACATAGATTGCATATATGTTTGTATATATGTAAGTACAAAAAAAAACCTTACAATTACTTTATTTTAATTAGCTTACGTTCTAAGCCCACTCTGTGAAACGTGGCTCGAAGAGTAGATACATTGAAGTTGTATTTTAATTTAGACTAATTAGGTTAACTCTAATGAACGGAAAAAAAATTCTTTTCTTTTGAAGATCTTACAAGTATGTATGTAGTATAAAGTAAGCTAAAATGGAATAGGGAGTTCGTGACGGGAACTTTTGGTCATTGCTTTTATATAATATCATTGGCGGCCTATATATGTATATTATCTTTATTGTTTGTTTTATGGGTTCTTTAATTTACGCTGGCTTGTTATATTCTCCTACACAGTCCCCCCCTTTATTACATCTAACTAATACAAATGTCATCAAAATAATATTCTTGTATCCTTGTTTTATACACCAATTATGCATGTATACTATTATTCCTTACAGCGGAATTTCATGGTTCTTTTGGTAGTACATATGTATACGTAGTAGATGGCCATTTGTATGTACACACGTAAATCAAAATTGATGCGAATTAAGCGCACTCGGGCAGCGTCATATACTCATGTTTTCACCTACATTCGAACCGAGTGGTGCCTTAGCTCAACATTACATTCAGAAAGGAAAAAAAAAATTTTTCTGCTATGTACTTAAGCATGCACGTATGTATATGTATATGTCTACCTATGTACATACATATGACTGTTGCTCTTTTCACATCACTCAGAGTGTATTAAACCACTTTTATATACCTACATGTACAAGACACTGCATAAAAAAAAATTTTCGTTTGCCAAAACTAGTATTCTTTTCTACCGCTGTTTCCCAATTGAATTACTATAATTAACCTCTATTTAAATTTCGTTGTCTGCACTATACATACACACAAATCCATACGAACCAGACTTGGGCATTATTCGAATAAATTCTTTTATTTAGGTGGTTATTTAAAAAAAGTATCCCTTTTTAAAGGTTTCATTCAGATAAACTCTCTACGGACAATCATTCCGGACTTTATTTCTTGTTTCACAAGGTAAATTAAAGCTCAGGGCAAACCGAGGACACAACTGAGCGATAGTCAAAATCATATATACATATATATATGTACACGTACATACGTATAAATGATGAACAACCGTATGTAAACGAAAATATCAGTTATTCGAATAGCTCTCTTGTTCGAATAAACGAAATTATCTATTATAAAGATCAAAGGAATTATTCATCCATCATTGGTTATTTGAACACTTTTTGGTTTTCCTTCTGCCCAACTCTGATATGAACACATACGTATCAATATTTGTGTGTACATATGTATGCATATTTTCATATGCTCTATACCAAAATAACGTATACCATTTCCCTTTTTGTTTCTAATTTAATTAACTACGTTAATATATATACATATTTTCTAATGCACCCGTTGCCTGACTCACCACCCGTTGCGGTGCACCTTTAGTGTTGGTGCCACCGATCTGCTGCTAAAGCTGCCACCGGTTGTTCGCTGCTGTTGTTACTGATTGTGCTGCTCGTTATAGCGATTGTTGTTGTTGACAATCGTTTCAACGTTGTTGTTGTTGTTTTGATTGTTATTGCTATTACTGTAGCTGTACGAATTACCGTTTATGTTGTTGTTGTTGTGGTTGCTTTTAGTGGCAAAGTCAATGTGCGCTTCGCAAATAATTACTTGGCTGTTGTTGTTGTTTTTATGTTTGGCTTTGCTACGATTTAAGTAATTAAAATAAGACAATGCTCATTTGCCGATTTGCTGGTTGTTTTGTAGCTATTTTGTTTTCGTTGTTTTTTTTTTCTCTTTTAATATAAATATTTGGAAAAATTGCGGAAAACGTGTGCGATTGGCTCACGTTTCTCTAAAAGGTTGCAGCTTCCGATGTCTATTACTGGAAAATTTTGAGGTCCTATGACTTAAATATCGCCTATGTAAATTCATGCACGAACTAACCAACTTGCTCCGTTGAGGTGGACTTGGCGGTGCTCCTTTAAATACTGGTGTTTCACTTATTCTTTCAAAGTCATATAAAACAAGTTAACTCCCCTGCTTGGGATGCGCAAAACAATTCACACCAAAATCAAATTAAACACGTTACGTCCGACCGCAAATGTTTGTTCCAAATCCAATGCACGCCTCGTACCCAGTCAATTTACAATGTCGACGTCCAAACACGGAGACACGAAGTTGAGCAACCCGCTGCTTTTGTTCGTTTGTGGGTGAGAAGGCGACGAGGAAAGGAGGGGGGCACCAAGTCGTCGGTGCTCGGACAACACGCTTTGTGCAGCAATTCTTATCGCCAGTGACCAATCAGAGCGTTCGAAGAATGCCAGAACAAAACATAATGAACAAAAGTTGGCCAGCGACGAGTTGATGTGTTTGGACAAATGGAAGACAGAACAGCGGCACAAAAGAGAATCGTTGGATAATTTCGCAGCAGAGTTGCTGTGTTTGGACACGGACAATGCGACTTTGTGCTTTTATTTTTTGTTGTTGTTCTCACTGCTTTTTCCAATAGATAAACTCCTTCTGAGCGATTACAAAATGGGCAAGTGTTAGCTGTTGCTTAAATGTTTTAAATTGTTGATTGATTTTGGTTGCAGCAAATTCCAAAACAAAAGAAAACCAAACGAAAAAGTTGGAAATTAAAAACCAAATTCGCTTGCTTGTTTAAAACTTGATTGTTGCTGCTTGTTTTCTTGTTTTGCGGATTGCACTTTTTTGGTTTGAAATATGCAGGCAAATAAACCGAAAAAAAAAGCCAATTTCTGGTTTTAAAACTGTTTTTTTTTTTTTTATGTATATATTTCTTGGATTTTTTTTTTTTTTTTTTTTAAACAATCTTTTCTTAATTGTGATTCACCACTCAAAAATTTGTAATTCCACGAATAATAAAATTCTATCCAATTTTTGCTGCTGCTGTTGATGAAAAAATCTTTCTTCTGTCTTCATCTGGAAGAGTCCCGTTTACTTTTCATCTCCCTGCAGTGGTGTAGTGACGTGTGCATAATAGTGGCGTGACTTTACGGTTACCCGAATGTCTATATCATGGTATGACGCTAGCAATGACACAAGCGAGATGGAATGCGATTGCCATGTTACACAAATAAAAATACCAAAACTTTCGGAATAAAATGCCTCAAGCATTTTTTCCATGAAACTATCTCAAATTAATCGCTTATATTCGTGCCCTAGTAAATTTGCTACTGTAAAATTCTATTAGTGTACGTTAGGAATATTAATAGACATTGTTGTCTTACGCTCAAATTATAAAAATGGTAAGAGACAGGAAAATCTGATTAATGAAACAATAGTATAAACATGCGGTAAATAATTAATTAATTTTCTGTGAACTATGTAAAATTTAAAATTGTATGGAGCGCATGAGAATATTTTATAAAATATGCATTTGAAAGTACCAAGTATCCGAATAACCACGTGTTACGTATTTTCACATTCGAAGTGTTCATGGCAACCCTGGGAGAACCAGTTTGTCCATCACCAATACTTGTGCATCTCCGCCATTGGAACGATTGCAAAGATTCGGAGGGGAAATTTCTCATGATGCCTACTCATAGAAGTCGGCTCGATAGCTTGCCAGATTTGAAGAAAAATTTATGCGCGATCTATAAAGCTCGGGATCAAAAAAAAATGAAGCAATACCATATAATCATCTCGAAGAATAAAGAAGAAAAAAAAATCAATGTAAATTTCGGATAAACCCACTCACTTAAAATTTGTTTAAACATTTGGTGGTGGAAAAGGGAATTAATTACAGGATTTGAGCGCAGAAAAATTTCGCATTTGGAATGTCTAGTAACTGGATGAGAAAATAAGAATCGTTATTATTGTTAGAACACCATAGTTGGTAAATGAAATTACTCGAACAGCAAAGTTACTGACGCTAAGAAAAAAAATGAATTGTAAGCTGTTCTATCGAGATCACCCCTATAATACAACCTCATTCTCCTTCACATGCGACCAAGGCTAATTTATAGAAGGTTAACCTACTAACCAGCTGATTGCAGACTTTTCCCTATTTTTTCCCATATTGTGGTGCTTGTGTCAAAACTTATGACAATTTTGATCTTGACGCAGTATGATTTCTACGATGGCGGCTATGATTTTGACAGAAGCATCACAGAATACACAACCAATTTACATGGAGGGTGTATGTATGTATGTCCGTATATAGTACTGCAAAAACCTTCTATAATTGAACCATGCATGCGACTACCTTTCATGTTTGGCCACGCGTCACCATTCTTCTTCACCATGTCAGCACGTCGGCCATTATTAATTGGAAGTTATTGGAAACTACTAAGAAGGAAGCTATTGAAATAGTGGTACTGCCACCCCGACAGAATTGAGCAACCGAATTTAACCCGTTTATGATCGATATCAGCATTGATATCGATAGCAAACCATAACAGGCCTGCTTCGCTTCGAAGACCTGACGAGGGAGCGAACAGGAAAAAATGGTTTGCCTGTAAGGTTGTCGCGAGAATACTCAACTGTTAACTACGTGGGGCACGACTCACCCCTAGATAAGAGTCTCAAATTCTACCACAGCTAACCGGGCAACAGAGGCTCCATCAGGTGATACCAAAAAAAAACGTATGCTATATGAACGTGCAATCTAGTAGTGTATGAAAATCCGAGAATAATTGAAAGTCAGGTATGATAAAAAAATTCATTTGGTAAAAAGAAACCAAGATGCGTAAGTCCGGTGTTGCGGTAATTCTCTATTGGCTTAGGCCAGAGAAGCCTACTCCCCCCTAGGAGCCCTCCTCCTAGGTGCCGATCTTGGTCGGTCTTAACAACCTGTCCCCCCCGGCTGATCCAACCCCGCACGTTGAACCCAGGACAGGCGGTCTTGAAAAAGACCCTTGGTCCGCTGGTTTCTCGCCCCCCGGAATGGGCTTTACAAAAAAAGTTAAATTATTTTGTTTCTTATTTTAAGGCTTCGCGGCCTTAGACATTTTTTTACAGGAGAACGCGTCTAAACTCCGAATACCATCACCCTATCAGCTGGTCTATGGTCCCTAACCTCGCGAAGCTGGACAAAAAAAACTTTAGCAGGAAAATCATCAATACTCCGTTTAAATAGACATTTTTATATTGGAGAACTCGTCAAAACTCCGTAAGGTTAGGCATTTGATATAGGAGAACTCGCCAAAACTCCATAAAACTAGACATTTTAATTTGGGAGAACTCGTCAAAACTCCGCATAAGCAGACCAATTGGAATATGGACTGCTAGATGGTCCACGGTTCCCGATGGGAGCGCTTGTGATCCACCTATTATTATAACTGCTCGGGGAGAATACTGGGCGAATTGTCCCCGACCGCCAAGACGCCCAGCGGAGCCTTATTGAGGACGAATATCAGAAGCATGGAATCGTCCTATTAATCTCCCTGTTAAGTCTTCTAAGTCATACAGTGCATTGCCCACTTTTCCACGCACTCGACACTTAATATATTTTGGCAGGAATTTCGCGTTTATGCCCTGTTTGAAGTTGCTCAAGGCAAAATTTCTTCTGAATACTTCCTGACCTTCCCTATAATTCACAAGCCTAGAGCGCTTATTGTAAACCTGCTTGACTCTATCATTTGCCTGCGCTAAGTTTTTACGGATTTGTTCGTGGATTCCTGTTAACCTATCAGCCCTACTCACTATCGGTACGCAATCTTCTTTAAGGCTATCCAATTTTTCTAATAACTTATACGCGGATGCGTGTTGGACCATATTCTGACCATATAATGCAAAGTACGGAGAACACTGAATTGATGTATGAAAATCGCTTCTTAGAACTGCTAAAATTTCGGGTATATGTTTGTCCCAGTCCGTGTGATCCTGCTTATCTTTTAGGAAAATTCTTATCTTGGAAACTATCTCTCTATTCACGCGTTCGGACGCATTAGCTTGTGGAGAATACACTCCTGTTCTAACATGCGTCACACCATACTTCACAAAGAACGCTTTCATTTCTTTTGAGATGAATTGTTTCCCATTATCGCTGTGGATATATTCTGGGACCCCTATAGCTGGAAAAATCTCTGTACCGAAGTAATTCATTACATTAATAGTTGTCGCTCTCTGCATTGGCTTCAGCCACACATACTTTGAAAAATGGTCTAAAATAATAAAAAGAAACTGGTTCCTACGTTTGGATCTCGGATAAGGTCCTAAGAAGTCGCAATATAAGCGCTGAAAAGGTCTCTCTGTAACAAAAGCGCTTCCTATAGGTGGTCTTGACTGCTGATTCGTTGCTTTTACAGCCTTGCAAGTGTCACAATCCTTCACATAATCTCTAACGTCCCTAGCTTGTTGTGGCCAGAAGTATTTCCACCTAACTCGTTCCAATGTCTTTTGCCAACCTCCGTGATAACTCCTAACTGCGTCATGTGCCATTCGTATTGCTTCCTCCCTGAGTCTTTGGGGTAACCACAACCGCCATAACGAGTCTTCTTCACCCTCCACACCTTTTCGAAACTTAACCCTTTTAAAAATCAGCCCGTCTCTGACACGCAAATCCGGGAGAGCCTCACCGTTTACTGTAATTGTTCTGATAAGATCCAGATACTCATTGGCTCTAAATTCGGATGAGTCTAAGTCTATTTCGTAAGGCGCGGGAGATGAAGTCAACTCGTCAACGTCAAAACGCGACAGAGCGTCCGGTACTACGTTCAGAGCCCCCTTACGATGCTGCATTTCGAAATCATATCTCTGTAGTAACAGTGACCATCTAGCTAACCTACCACTAAGGTCTTTTTGCGTCATCAACCATTTAAGGCTTGAGTGGTCCGTGATGATACGAAATGGCAGCCCTTCAACGTAGGGTCTGAAACGTTTGACACTAACAATTGCGGCGAGGCATTCCAGCTCGGTGACTGTATAGTTGCGTTGAGCATTATTTAATTTTTTTGAAACGAAAGCTATTGGATGCTCTGCACCATTATCATCGACCTGGAATAACACGCCTCCTACTCCTATTTTGGAAGCATCACATTGAATGACAAATTCTCGGGAAAAATCAGGTTGAGCTAAGACTGGGGCGGAACTCAGAGCTACTTTAAGTTTTTCGAAGGCCTCTACTGCTTCTGGAGTTAGTTTGAAAGGACCAGGTGACTTACGTAAACAATCTGTTAAAGGGCCTGCTAAATCAGCGAAATTGGTAATAAATGCCCTGTACCAATTTGCCATACCCACAAATCTGCGAACCTGTCGAGGAGATTTGGGAATGGGGAAATTCTGCATTGCCTCGATTTTCTCTGGATTCACTTTCAAACACCCACTGCCTATAACAAACCCTAAGTATCGAATCTCTCTCTGGCAAAATTTACTTTTTCTCACATTAATTGTAAGGCCTGCACTTTTCAAACACCTCGCTACATCTGCTAAAAGTTTGATGTGGTCGTCAAAATCCGCACTACATACCAACAGGTCGTCCAAATAAACAAAAACGTGTTCTCGCATATACGAGGGAATTGCTTTGTCCATGAGTCGACTCATTGTTTGCGGCGCGTTACACAGCCCAAAGGGCATAACTTTGTAATGGTACAAGGGTTTACCTGGCACCGCAAACGCTGTCTTCTCTTTTGACGACTCAGTTAGTTTAATTTGGAAGAACGCGTCTTTTAAGTCGATACCACTAATAAAGTGCGTATCCTTTAAACGACTCAATAACCCGTTGATATGCGGCAGCGGATATGAGTCCTTTTTCGTAACGGCGTTTACCTTCCTAGAATCAATGCAGAGTCTAACCTTACCAGGTTTCCGTACTAAGACAACTGGGCTACACCATGGCGAATTCGACTCCTCGATGACTCCCATTTTCAATAATCTATCAATTTCGCTGTAGGCTTCAGCCTGCCTTGGTGGCGAAAGAGGAAAATGTTTGCTTTTAATTGGGACTGCGTCACCCGTGTCAATATGGTGCTCAACCAGCTGTGTTTGCCCAAGGCCTAACTTTTCAAACGACGGAAACATTTCAATAACTTTTTGCAAATCGTACTTCTGGGATGGAGTTAAATCATGAAAATTGGGACCTTCTTCTATATCTTCCTTTGCTTCTAGACAAGATACACTTGGAAATATTTCGGGAGCTAAAGCAAATGCTTTCCAAAAATCTACCCCGAAATAGGCTTCCTGGAGAAGCGAAGGAACAAGGTAAAAGGATATAGATTTTGTTGTATTTTTAAAAGTGACAGGCAATGAACTACACCCTATTATCTTCCGTTTGTCGCCGCCTGCCGTATATATACACTCATTCATTTCCTTATAGTTGAGATTGTTCTCTTCTAAAAATTTCAAACAGTCTTTACCCAGAATAGAGACATTGGCTCCTGAATCCAATAACCCCACAAGTGATCCATTTCCTATCCTCACCCTAATCATTGGTCTTTCATCGTCTTTAAGGACGAGTGTGGTGCTTTCCAAAAGCTTACGCACCTGGACACGTTTGCTATATCTCTTCCTACACTGCAAAATTTTTTCGGGTGGATATGGTTGGGAATCATTCGTGAAAATATTTGACCTAACCAATTGATAGTTTTGTTCTCTTTCTTCTAAACTGGGCCGGAAAATGGTCTGGCAACTAGCATTTCTAACTGAAGCTTTCAAAATACGAACTGGCCGAGAATTTGTTTGTGACGAAGTTGGGCCATCTGAATCTGAACTATTTGAGTTATCCGTACTATCAGGGAAAGTTACTATTGGTGTTGGTTGACTACTCGCGGATCTGGCCGAAAGTGGACTAGGCTCAGTACTCGCGACGATTGGCTGGGTATTGACTGAAGTGGGGGCTATAGTCCCGAACGAGTTTCCCCCTCTCTTTTCTCGCTCGGATAACGGTTTCCCTGACCACGGTGGTCGTTGGGACACTTCGGAGTCAACACTCCTCTCTGACCGCATTTAAAACAAAACTGAGATTTAATTGGCTCCTCACAGTATATATAAGAATGGCCCATTGCCTGGCAATTCCAACATTTAATCCCTGAGTAGTCTGACTTACCCATGCGACGATAATTCAGTGCTTCTATCTGTGGATCTACTATATAATCTTCGTTTTCGACCCTACATTCTGGAGCTATGGCACGTGCTTCGTTTACGCTTGGCCTATGGTAATTTGATACTAGGCTCCTGCTCTCCTTCAGTACCTGCTCGCCTCGTCGAGCTACATCGCGAAGGTCGTGCAAATCTCTTACACTTGCGTTAAACAGCATTAATTTCAAATTACCATTAACGTTGCGTTTGATGATATCAATTAGCAAGGCCTCAGACATGGGCTCTCTAAGTCTCGCGTTTAATGCCAGAATGTCCGTGTGGAAAACGTCGTAAGTCTCATTTGGTTTTTGTTTGCGCACCGATATTTCCATCATCAGCTCATGGTCCGTCTTCAGGGTGCCGAATTCCCGCTTTAGGGAGTAACTCAAAAATGGATAGTTTGCATTAGGGTTTTGTTTGGTAAATAACCAATACCATTCTTCGGCACGGCCTGACAAGAAAAGGTGAAAACTGGCCATAATCTGATCCTCTGAACATTGTGTGCGCTCACGCAAAGTGTCCAATTTAAACAAAAAATCTGAAACACTACCAGTACCGTCATAAGATATCTTCCAATCTTGTGGTTTCACAACCGTATTACTGGGCGTGGGAATAATTGAGTTGTTAACAAAATTCTGCGCTTGGTTCGGCTGCTGTCTAGCATCATCCCTAGTATCATGTCTAGCGTCACTCCTAACAAAATCTGCCGCTGTTCGAGAGGCTGCGACTGCAGCGTTCAAGGCATTCACGTTTTCCCTAATAGCTCTCATTTCATGGCGCAGCTCTTCTTGTGACGTTTGGAATAATTGGTGTAGAACGTGTACCCACGAATTCAAGGGGGACACTTCGGGATGGGTCTCTTGGTTGGAGGCCCTATCATTGTAAACGTTTGGTTGTAACCGAACTTGTGGTAAAGCGCTAGCCTCGTCTACAGTATTTGTCGCGCATTGCTCAGGCGGATCCGGCATATTCCTAATAAGACTGTCTAGATCGAGGATATTTGCACTAGTCGGTCTATCATATTTTCCCGAAGGGTCATTATTTGGGACATCCCTGAATGGATCTACTGTTGTCCGGCTGACTATTGGGGAATGCATTACTAAAGGTCGGCTCGCTGGGGGTTTCGGAGTTGCACCTCTACTTCCTCCTCCTCTATAATATACCCCGCTACCTCTGTTTTTAGAACCACTACCTCTAGTCGAACTCCTCGTTTGCCTGCGTTCAGCCGACTGCTGACTATTCTGCGACATTTTCAACAAAAAAAATCAAACGTTTGAGCGCTAAAAAAAACAACAAGGCACGCTTGAACGGTTGTATGAAATCTAAAGCAATTAACTGCTTGAATAAGTCACGTTTGGTGTCAAAGCTCCAATGCAATTATTTGTACAATTACCGAAATTTAAATCTCTAACTCGATTCAAAATTATTTCGCATCCGAAAGAAAATTACAAAACTTTGGTTTTTGTGTTTGGTGAAACTTTCAGCAATTATTTATAATGATTATTTGCTATTTGAATCTCTATCCCGGTACAAAATTATGTCACATCCGAAAAAGTAATAAAACTTTAATTGTCTCGTTTGGTGGAAAATCAAGCAATAATTGTAATAATTATTTGCGATTCAAAACAAAAATTATCTTAAATTTTAACTAACAATATCGATTCAAAATGACTTCGCTTATATATAAAAAAAAATATTTGTATAAATAAACGTGTTCATATACGTGTATATGTAAATGTAAAAAGATATTCAATGCAAAATATATATATATGTTCGTTATTCAATGGGAATGCTGACCTCCCATCATAAAAGGCACAGGTTACAGTATAAAAAAAAATATAACCCCCTTGAAAAATAAAAACACAAAAAAAATTAAGACGGTGTGTGCCAACTGGTCTCCAGCGCACCAACCGCAATGCAGGGTTGCTCGGAAGCTAAATCCCTGAGACAGGCTGGCTAACTAAAGATAGTTAGCAATAAAAAAAAATTCAAATTTTGCGAAATACTAACCTATCTCCGCCGCAATGAAAGGAACGGTTTGAATCCGCTTTCCCCAGACTTGCGGAGATAGACAATACATCCTTGGGTCTCAGCTCAGCTCATCGCCATGAAGTGTTGCTAAATGTTCTAAGGCACCCAACTCAGGCATGAGATGAACTGAGGCCTGCATCGCATAACAAAAAAAAGACAGAACAAAAGAAATTTGCAAAATACCCTCCTAATCTCCGCCGCAATGAAAGGAGCAGCTAGAGGCCACATTCCCCAGACTTGCGGAGATGAAAAGTACCAACTCAGGTCTCAGACCAACCCATCGCAATGAAAGTGGCGCTAGGTGCAACCAACTCAGCCGCGGAATGGCTGAGGCCTAAATTGCAAAAAAAAATCACGAACACAAAAAAAAATTAAAAGGACGAATTTTCCTTATGACCAACATCCTTGGCTTCGCCGCAATGAAAGGCACGGTTTGAAGCCGCTACCCCAGACTTGCGAAGAAGGATTTGCTAGCTTAGGATCCAACTCAACTCATCACAATGAAGGCGGTGTTCGAATCACCACCCCAGACGCGAGATGAGCTGGGCCCCAAAAGAAAAAAAATCCGATACACAAAACTGCACAAAAGACATATTCGGCAAAAAGAAATAAAAATAAATACTGAATCTAGCGGACATGCCCCTCGGACGACAGTGAAAACAAATTTAAATTACCAAAAAAAATACGTGCGTTAAACACTGCCTCTCCGGGTGAAATGCAAAAAAAAAACAGACTAGGTAACGTAAAGTCTCGTGGAGCCCTGAGCCACTAACACCAATGACTCTCCAATCAGTCTGATCAATTCCATCATCCCGCCGCAACGCAGTGGCGGCTACGGAGGCTGCCAATCTGGGACTTGCGTGAAGATGAAACTTCACTGACCGACCAGAAAACCACTGAAGCCAGCACCCAAGGCCCCACGTTGGGCGCCATCTGTTATGGTTCACGTTTTCGACTATCGATTATGATCTACAATCGAGTGGAGCAGCAATGCATGGCGGTCGGCATGATCTAGGGTTGCACTGTGGCTAGTCATTGTCGGCTGGGCGGGGTTCTTGCCTACATTGCTGTCCTGCGCCATAAACAGAAAAATTTCATATCATGCCTTTTCAAACCAATAACGAGAAAATCACACGAAAACAACATCCGGTTTGGCCGGATGCCACGGACGGACCGTTGAAAAATTCGAAAATTCAAAATAACCCGAAAAATCCAAATCCAAGAGGCTAGGCATCAGTTAAATTTAAATAAATGCAAACCGAGGGAAAATGTCGTTAAAATTTGAATATGAATTTCGAACGTACATATGTACGTTAAAGTCAGACGGACGTTAGCAAAACATCTAAACCGAAATTTAAATCGGACGGAAATACTGACAATCGACGGAAAAATTTAAAAATAGATGAGCGCACGTTAAATTTAAATAACCGCGGACGGACGAGAAAATAATCGTTGCACCAAAATTTAAATTTGAATGTACGTTGAAATCGATATGCACTAAATTTGAATAAAAACTGTCAAAAAAAAACTGTCAAAGTGAATTTAAATTTGAATACTTATATCGCAAAAAAAAATCGTTAAATTTGAATTTAATTTGAATCAACCGGAAGGACCGGTTATTACCAGGCATCTGAAAATACATAAAAGAAGCTGAAATTTAAAATATATGAACAATCAAAAAAAAGTTAAAGGCCGAACTCACAAGGGGGTGGCGTTGCTGATGTTGTTGCAGCGCCGGTGCGTTTTTGTCCCACCCTAATCCATGGTTACTGTCGCACCCGAATATCAGTAACCCCTTACCTGTGGTGCGCCGCTGGTGTTGTTGCAGCGCCGGTGCTTTTCGACCCACCCTCATCCATGGCCATCGGTGCACCTTAAATTCGATGACCCCATTCCTGAAATCCCTAATGCCTTTTTAAATAAAGTAGGCCAGCACTCCCATTTTCATTTTACAATTTATTTATAATTCATTTTGGGTATATATAAAAAAGAAAGCCCCTATGTCCTATGTATAGTTCCTTTTAGTGCCATATATAGTTTAATATAGTGCTTATTGATCTACTAAGCCTGATATGAACTAACTACTAAATAAAACGGAATAGCCGCGCTTACAAATATAAGTATATGCCGTTACGTAGAGTCGAATCAAACATAGATTGCATATATGTTTGTATATATGTAAGTACAAAAAAAAACCTTACAATTACTTTATTTTAATTAGCTTACGTTCTAAGCCCACTCTGTGAAACGTGGCTCGAAGAGTAGATACATTGAAGTTGTATTTTAATTTAGACTAATTAGGTTAACTCTAATGAACGGAAAAAAAATTCTTTTCTTTTGAAGATCTTACAAGTATGTATGTAGTATAAAGTAAGCTAAAATGGAATAGGGAGTTCGTGACGGGAACTTTTGGTCATTGCTTTTATATAATATCATTGGCGGCCTATATATGTATATTATCTTTATTGTTTGTTTTATGGGTTCTTTAATTTACGCTGGCTTGTTATATTCTCCTACACAGTCCCCCCCTTTATTACATCTAACTAATACAAATGTCATCAAAATAATATTCTTGTATCCTTGTTTTATACACCAATTATGCATGTATACTATTATTCCTTACAGCGGAATTTCATGGTTCTTTTGGTAGTACATATGTATACGTAGTAGATGGCCATTTGTATGTACACACGTAAATCAAAATTGATGCGAATTAAGCGCACTCGGGCAGCGTCATATACTCATGTTTTCACCTACATTCGAACCGAGTGGTGCCTTAGCTCAACATTACATTCAGAAAGGAAAAAAAAAATTTTTCTGCTATGTACTTAAGCATGCACGTATGTATATGTATATGTCTACCTATGTACATACATATGACTGTTGCTCTTTTCACATCACTCAGAGTGTATTAAACCACTTTTATATACCTACATGTACAAGACACTGCATAAAAAAAAATTTTCGTTTGCCAAAACTAGTATTCTTTTCTACCGCTGTTTCCCAATTGAATTACTATAATTAACCTCTATTTAAATTTCGTTGTCTGCACTATACATACACACAAATCCATACGAACCAGACTTGGGCATTATTCGAATAAATTCTTTTATTTAGGTGGTTATTTAAAAAAAGTATCCCTTTTTAAAGGTTTCATTCAGATAAACTCTCTACGGACAATCATTCCGGACTTTATTTCTTGTTTCACAAGGTAAATTAAAGCTCAGGGCAAACCGAGGACACAACTGAGCGATAGTCAAAATCATATATACATATATATATGTACACGTACATACGTATAAATGATGAACAACCGTATGTAAACGAAAATATCAGTTATTCGAATAGCTCTCTTGTTCGAATAAACGAAATTATCTATTATAAAGATCAAAGGAATTATTCATCCATCATTGGTTATTTGAACACTTTTTGGTTTTCCTTCTGCCCAACTCTGATATGAACACATACGTATCAATATTTGTGTGTACATATGTATGCATATTTTCATATGCTCTATACCAAAATAACGTATACCATTTCCCTTTTTGTTTCTAATTTAATTAACTACGTTAATATATATACATATTTTCTAATGCACCCGTTGCCTGACTCACCACCCGTTGCGGTGCACCTTTAGTGTTGGTGCCACCGATCTGCTGCTAAAGCTGCCACCGGTTGTTCGCTGCTGTTGTTACTGATTGTGCTGCTCGTTATAGCGATTGTTGTTGTTGACAATCGTTTCAACGTTGTTGTTGTTGTTTTGATTGTTATTGCTATTACTGTAGCTGTACGAATTACCGTTTATGTTGTTGTTGTTGTGGTTGCTTTTAGTGGCAAAGTCAATGTGCGCTTCGCAAATAATTACTTGGCTGTTGTTGTTGTTTTTATGTTTGGCTTTGCTACGATTTAAGTAATTAAAATAAGACAATGCTCATTTGCCGATTTGCTGGTTGTTTTGTAGCTATTTTGTTTTCGTTGTTTTTTTTTTCTCTTTTAATATAAATATTTGGAAAAATTGCGGAAAACGTGTGCGATTGGCTCACGTTTCTCTAAAAGGTTGCAGCTTCCGATGTCTATTACTGGAAAATTTTGAGGTCCTATGACTTAAATATCGCCTATGTAAATTCATGCACGAACTAACCAACTTGCTCCGTTGAGGTGGACTTGGCGGTGCTCCTTTAAATACTGGTGTTTCACTTATTCTTTCAAAGTCATATAAAACAAGTTAACTCCCCTGCTTGGGATGCGCAAAACAATTCACACCAAAATCAAATTAAACACGTTACGTCCGACCGCAAATGTTTGTTCCAAATCCAATGCACGCCTCGTACCCAGTCAATTTACAATGTCGACGTCCAAACACGGAGACACGAAGTTGAGCAACCCGCTGCTTTTGTTCGTTTGTGGGTGAGAAGGCGACGAGGAAAGGAGGGGGGCACCAAGTCGTCGGTGCTCGGACAACACGCTTTGTGCAGCAATTCTTATCGCCAGTGACCAATCAGAGCGTTCGAAGAATGCCAGAACAAAACATAATGAACAAAAGTTGGCCAGCGACGAGTTGATGTGTTTGGACAAATGGAAGACAGAACAGCGGCACAAAAGAGAATCGTTGGATAATTTCGCAGCAGAGTTGCTGTGTTTGGACACGGACAATGCGACTTTGTGCTTTTATTTTTTGTTGTTGTTCTCACTGCTTTTTCCAATAGATAAACTCCTTCTGAGCGATTACAAAATGGGCAAGTGTTAGCTGTTGCTTAAATGTTTTAAATTGTTGATTGATTTTGTTTGCAGCAAATTCCAAAACAAAAGAAAACCAAACGAAAAAGTTGGAAATTAAAAACCAAATTCGCTTGCTTGTTTAAAACTTGATTGTTGCTGCTTGTTTTCTTGTTTTGCGGATTGCACTTTTTTGGTTTGAAATATGCAGGCAAATAAACCGAAAAAAAAAGCCAATTTCTGGTTTTAAAACTGTTTTTTTTTTTTTTATGTATATATTTCTTGGATTTTTTTTTTTTTTTTTTTTAAACAATCTTTTCTTAATTGTGATTCACCACTCAAAAATTTGTAATTCCACGAATAATAAAATTCTATCCAATTTTTGCTGCTGCTGTTGATGAAAAAATCTTTCTTCTGTCTTCATCTGGAAGAGTCCCGTTTACTTTTCATCTCCCTGCAGTGGTGTAGTGACGTGTGCATAATAGTGGCGTGACTTTACGGTTACCCGAATGTCTATATCATGGTATGACGCTAGCAATGACACAAGCGAGATGGAATGCGATTGCCATGTTACACAAATAAAAATACCAAAACTTTCGGAATAAAATGCCTCAAGCATTTTTTCCATGAAACTATCTCAAATTAATCGCTTATATTCGTGCCCTAGTAAATTTGCTACTGTAAAATTCTATTAGTGTACGTTAGGAATATTAATAGACATTGTTGTCTTACGCTCAAATTATAAAAATGGTAAGAGACAGGAAAATCTGATTAATGAAACAATAGTATAAACATGCGGTAAATAATTAATTAATTTTCTGTGAACTATGTAAAATTTAAAATTGTATGGAGCGCATGAGAATATTTTATAAAATATGCATTTGAAAGTACCAAGTATCCGAATAACCACGTGTTACGTATTTTCACATTCGAAGTGTTCATGGCAACCCTGGGAGAACCAGTTTGTCCATCACCAATACTTGTGCATCTCCGCCATTGGAACGATTGCAAAGATTCGGAGGGGAAATTTCTCATGATGCCTACTCATAGAAGTCGGCTCGATAGCTTGCCAGATTTGAAGAAAAATTTATGCGCGATCTATAAAGCTCGGGATCAAAAAAAAATGAAGCAATACCATATAATCATCTCGAAGAATAAAGAAGAAAAAAAAATCAATGTAAATTTCGGATAAACCCACTCACTTAAAATTTGTTTAAACATTTGGTGGTGGAAAAGGGAATTAATTACAGGATTTGAGCGCAGAAAAATTTCGCATTTGGAATGTCTAGTAACTGGATGAGAAAATAAGAATCGTTATTATTGTTAGAACACCATAGTTGGTAAATGAAATTACTCGAACAGCAAAGTTACTGACGCTAAGAAAAAAAATGAATTGTAAGCTGTTCTATCGAGATCACCCCTATAATACAACCTCATTCTCCTTCACATGCGACCAAGGCTAATTTATAGAAGGTTAACCTACTAACCAGCTGATTGCAGACTTTTCCCTATTTTTTCCCATATTGTGGTGCTTGTGTCAAAACTTATGACAATTTTGATCTTGACGCAGTATGATTTCTACGATGGCGGCTATGATTTTGACAGAAGCATCACAGAATACACAACCAATTTACATGGAGGGTGTATGTATGTATGTCCGTATATAGTACTGCAAAAACCTTCTATAATTGAACCATGCATGCGACTACCTTTCATGTTTGGCCACGCGTCACCATTCTTCTTCACCATGTCAGCACGTCGGCCATTATTAATTGGAAGTTATTGGAAACTACTAAGAAGGAAGCTATTGAAATAGTGGTACTGCCACCCCGACAGAATTGAGCAACCGAATTTAACCCGTTTATGATCGATATCAGCATTGATATCGATAGCAAACCATAACAAGTACTAGGCTTAAAAGTTCAAATCAATATCTTTGTAATAATGTTTTATTCGTGTACGTACGTTGATAATTGAATGAGATACAGCATTTTGTATAACTGTGTAACCTAATACCATAATTCAACAATAATGCCGGAATCGCAATTTGGCGTTCGGTCGGCCGCGCTTCTGACAAGTGAGTAGAAATGTATGGAAATATATGATATATATGGCAATGGAACCAATTTTGGTGAATTTCCCAAAATCCCATCTCAAAGCTTGCCTACAGTTCTACAGTGGTTCGTGTGTTTATGAATTGATTGAAGAAGAAATCAGCTGATCTTATGCATTCTCCTTTATTGTTCCTCCATGGGTTACACAGCATGGTGAAATTATATGTATATGGGGGTGGTAAATGGGCAACAACAAAATTTACTGTTATGTACTGATCTGTCAAATGCAAAAACACGTGTTTTTCTTTGTTTTGTTTACTTATTGAAATTCGTGCAATTTATGAATCGGCTCGAAAAGTTTCTTCAAAATGGCTGATAAGCGTTCACCGCTTGAAATAATGAAAAATAATTGTATAATTATCAACACAGAAATCACACAAAGTGTATAATAATATAATAATAGCCTCAGAAAAACTAGTTGCATACGAGATTTCACTACTTTTCTCGGAAATATGTATAGAAGACATAAAGCAATGGTGGGCAAATGAAATGTAAGTATGTATTGGTAACCGCGGGCGTAAAGTGGCTACCATGGGACCATGGAGGAACAATAAAGGAGAATGCATAACGACATACCTTCATACATAGTGGGCCGAGAAGTGTCATGCAAAGAGGAATGTAGAAGAATTTGACAGATGTAGGGGCCACACAAATGCTAGGGTGCGTGTGTGTGTGGAATATGTCAACAAAAAAATGCTTGTGTTCGTGTGTGTTTATGAAGTTTGAAGAAGAAGTCAGCTGATCTTATGCATTCTCCTTTATTGTTCCTCCATGCATGGGACAAAGAACATTTGCAGTCAGTTGATAAACAAACAACAGCGAAGCAACATCGTGCGCCGCTTGATTGTTTTATGATCACAGCTATTCTACAAACCCTCGGAACTCCGATCGCGGCGACGCCGACTGCTACGACAAAACGAAAATTGGTATTCTGGTTTACGACGTTTCGAACATAAGTGTTGTTAAGTGTTAAACTATGTTCGAATCAGTGTTAGATAGCGTTTATGCGAAATAATATGTATAATTTGACAGCACATTTGTATTTTTGACAGCAAATTTATATTTTCAGTAAGTTTTAGATTAAATTTTCAGAAAGAATACATTAAATGGTTAAAAAATTGATTCCATTGCTGCAGCAGCTTATTTAGTGGAAAAATAAATGGAAGAACAAAGGAATTTGGACATTAATTTTAATTCAATTTTTTTTAATATTGCCTTCTATTATAACAAAAAAAGTGCCAACATATATGAAAACGGCATTTATAGAATACTGTCACCAAGTTTCATGCGATAATACCTTGTAATTCGAAAATTAACACCGGCTAAGCTTCGATAGAATGAACCAATTTTATTTATTTACAAACTACTGCGAATTTTTCAGTGAAACTTTCAGGAAATATTCTTTGGATGATAATTCATCTACCTTTAACGCTTTCAACTATTATTAAATTATAATATTAAAGTTCTCCAAAAGGAGAATTCTGCCGGCTGAGGTTTTTTTATAGCGCGCCCAAAGGCCGGTGACAAAGAAGTCTTCTACACACACATTGCTTTAACAAGGAATATCTCTTGCGCTATAATCGTCCGCGGGAGCGACTTTTTTATGATCTGCGATAGGATCGTGGTTCATTATATAAAAATTTTCCCTTAACACCAGTGGTACATTATTGCGATTCCCACTTTAACTATTAGTAATTTAAAAATAATGAAAAAAACTGGATTCCATGAACTCAAGGGCAATGAAAATGGCAACTTTAGTGAAAATAACATTTAGGGCTTATTCCAACAAAGCTTAATGGAAAACCTCTTGCAGTTGGTTTGTTTTACACTATTTATAGTGATATGTTATACTGATGCAATGCATGGATGACGCTCCACACTGGTCGCTTATCAACAAGTTTTTATGGATCGCAAAACATAAATGCAAATTTGAGATCCAGGTTGCGATCAATCAAATCATGAATGTGTACATATGCAGGAATTTTGTGACTCGCCAGGATGCGTTGAGCATGAACGGATATAGAAAGTGAGCACGTTTCTTCGATTTGTTAGTTTCTCGTGCAAATGTTTGTAAATCATGTTGCAAGGCGATATTTTAAATCTTTAAAAAGACACAGTCAGGCAAAAATGCTTAAAGGAGTACATCTTGGCACAGAAATTATGCCCGAGTTGCGCTACCCACTCATATTACATGATCGTAGTAATAATACACAATTCAAATTATTTTCAGAAGCTTTTATTAAACAATAATATATAAATATTGCTAAAAAGGATAATAAATTTTATTATTAAATAAAAGTTCAATACATTGAAACTCCTTGTACTTATTTTCCTCTATTCAGTCTATTGTACTAAAGCAGACTCCTTTTGTTCACTTATTTTGCAAAGAAAAGGCCAGTAGCATAGCTAAACCAAGCCCGTTTTGTATAATCATGTTGCATAAATTTGAAAATCATAGTTTAATTACATTAAATTGGTAATATTTCCAAAAATAATCAAAATTTCTATTGCCTCCGACACACAAAAGCTGACGGAAAGAATCGCTCCGATAAACTGTCAAAAATCCGATCCATCGTGAACCAGAATGCCGATTTCCGAACTTCGAAAAAATCTGACGTTCATCGGACGTCAATCGAAATGCAGAATGCCATTTGATCCATTTCACCTCCGATGAAAGTGGATCGTAAACCGGAATAGATGTGGATACTAGGCATGGGTAACACTGCGCTGCGCGGCGCAATTGCGCTAACACCAACCCTGGCGTTATTGCGCTAACCCCGATTTGGAAAATGCGCCAACTCAATATAGCGCCAACTCAATATAGCGCCAACCCAATATAGCGCCAACTCAATATTGCGCCAACTCAATTTTGCAATATAAAACCGACTCAATTTCGTGCGCTAACACCAGCACCAATATAGCGCTAGTGTAAAATGGCACCACCACAACGCCAATAACAGCACCATAGTATATGTATACGTATGACACCGTCACAATTATGTATGCTTGATAGTGATCTAAGTGACTCTAATTTCCAGCATATTTTCACAAATATACGGAATATGTTTCCAAATGATTATGAAAATTAAAATTAATTGTGCCCTCGTATATGTAAGCAGAATTGCGCCAAAAGAAATAAAACGGGGATGGTAAACAGTAACAAGCGAAAAAATGTTATTTATCGATTATTCCATGACAATTGCGCTAAAGGTGTTATTGCGCCAGTACCGTGAGTTGGCGCCACGAGTGGCGCTGGAGTTATTAGGGTGCCGACAGTCATCAACAAGTCGACCGAACGAATCGAGTACCCGTAAACATAACGAGTTGAACGAATTTCATGCCCGCATGACAACACAAAAATCAGCTGTTTTCTATTTTGAACAGCCGTGTGAGTGTTGCCGTATTTGAAATAATGGGAAGACACAAAAATTTTGCATGAAATACCCAAACTTAGTACCGATATTTATTCTCGATTGAAATTTTTAAATATATTGTTTTCTTTCAGAAAAAAAGGCGTAGGCGAAAATTTTAAATAAAAATATGCTCGATTTTGTATTCAAAGTTTTGGTAATTATCTAGTTTAGGTGACATGGTGAAAATTGGTAAATTTTCAAGAACTGGGGTGTCAATCGACGCGTTTTGATCACATGAACACGAATTCGAAGCGGAACTTAATTTTTTAACGCAATAAAAAATTTTTAACAAAAGACGGCCGGGTAAAAACAGCTTTTTTAAGTGGTGTGGTCCTGTCCCTCCTCAGGAGTCAGAGTTGCATTTCTGATGCATTTTGTAATTTTGTTGTTGAACAGTGAAAAATAAGTAAAAGAAAATACACTTTTTTGGCAATAAATAAAGAAATAACCATAATTTTTTTTTTATTGCGTGCTTACACCAACAATTTTCTAAAAGCTTCGTCGCAATTTTGTTTGCCTGTGTGGATTTTATAACGGAAAATATCAGTTGTTCACTACCCGCTGGCCCGCTATCCGTTGATCCGTTCAAAAATGGTAAAAGGGATAATTTTGAAATAAAAATTACTTTTATTTATCGTAAATTACTCTTTTCTTTTCATTGCCTAATTTACAGGGACCGTAACGATTATCAGTTTTATAAAAAAAAATCATTTTTTATCGTTATAATTTGATTTTTATTTTTTCGATGAAATTTGATCGATATTTTATGATCTTTATTTTTTCGATCAAAAATAATTGTTATTACTGGATTTAAATTTTTCCGATGAAACTTGATCGATATTTTATGATTTTTATTTTTTCGATCAAAAATAATTTTTATTATTGGATTTAAATTTTTCAGATCACAATAAACTCTAAAAACTTGTTTTTTTTTTTGCAAATTTTGTTCTCAAATAGAACTGCGCCAATGTTGGCACAATCGTCAACTTCAAGCCATCGAATATAGGATTCACTAACATTTGAAAAAGTTTACTACGATCGGAGAAAAAATAAAAAAAAAAATTGATTAAGGTTGATCGGAAAAATTTAAATCCAATTATAACAATTATTTTTGATCGAAAAAATAAAAATCATAAAATATCGATCAAGTTTCATCGGAAAAATTTAAATCCAATAATAAAAATTATTTTTCATCGAAAAAATAAAAATCGTAGATAATGGTCATTTAAAAATTTAAAAAATAAAAATTTTTAGAATAAAGATGATCTCATATTTGGATAGAATGTGCTAAAATCATTGTATCGGCATACTTGCATTTTATTGTTAACAAAGTTTTCATAATGATTTTTTCATCCGAAGAAATGAAAATAACGATTAAAATCGGTCCCTGCTAATTTCTCATTTATTTGAAAAATACGCTATCCATTTCCTATGTAGCAGGGATATGAAATAACTATTATCTCATTCAAACATGTACATTTTTCAAATATAACATCATTTATGCAACTTTTTTATTTCATCCTGTGCGAAAAGTTATGCTCCGAAAAACAAAAGTTATAACTGGATAATATCGATTTTAAGTTTATTTGAAACTAAAATAAAGGCATTAAAAATGGTTACATGTGAATTAATAACATATACAGAAATGATAATTATTTTCAATAAATGAGCTAAACAATTATCTAATAACTCATATTTCGCTTAAATAAACTTAAGCGGTTTTTCCTATGAACAAAGATATATTCTATTACATTTTACACTCGCATTGATTTCGTTTAATAATACAATGAAAAATACCGTTCAAATGTTTTAGCGGCTAAAAAAGTTCGTTCGGCAACACCGCGTTGAGCAAAAGCAATCAGCTGACACGTTGTTATGGGAAAAATCAAAACTCGTTTGATTTCTTCGATACGGGCGGCTATGGGCGTTTATGTCAGCGTCGGTGAGATTTCGTTTACATGCAACTCCCATAAGATAGATCGTGTCAGCTGACACGGGTATGTGCGGGCGTTGATGACTGTTGGAACCATTATTGTATCAGCGCCATTACCCATGGCTATATGATACTCACATCTATTCCGGTTTACGATCCACTTTCATCGGAGGTGAATCGGATCAAATGGCATTCTGCAATTCGATTGACGTCCGATGAACGTCAGATTTTTTCGAAGTTCGGAAATCGGCATTCTGTTTCACGATGGATCGGATTTTTGACAGTTTATCGGAGCGATTCTTTCCGTCAGCTTTTGTGTGTCGGAGGCAATAGAAATTTTGATTATTTTTGGAAATATTACCAATTTAATGTAATTAAACTATGATTTTCAAATTTATGCAACATTATTATACAAAACGGGCTTGGTTTAGCTATGTTACTGGCCTTTTCTTTGCAAAATAAGTGAACAAAAGGAGTCTGCTTTAGTACAATAGACTGAATAGAGGAAAATAAGTACAAGGAGTTTCAATGTATTGAACTTTTATTTAATAATAAAATTTATTATCCTTTTTAGCAATATTTATATATTATTGTTTAATAAAAGCTTCTGAAAATATTTTTAATTGTGTATTATTACTACGATCATGTAAGATGAGTGGGTAGCGCAACTCGGGCATAATTTCTGTGCCAAGATGTACTCCTTTAAGCATTTTTTCCTGACTGTGTCTTTTTAAAGATTTAAAATATCGCCTTGCAACATGAATTACAAACATTTGCACGAGAAACTAACAAATCGAAGAAACGTGGTCACTTTCTATATCCGTTCATGCTCAACGCGTCCTGGCGAGTCACAAAATTCCTGCTACACGATATGTACATATTCATGATTTGATTGATCGCAACCTGGATCTCAAATTTGCTTTTATGTTTTGCGATCCATAAAAACTTGTTGATATGCGACCAGTGTGGAGCGTCATCCATGCACTGCATCAGTATAACATATCACTATAAATAGTGTAAAACAAACCAACTGCAAGAGGTTTTCGCATGAAACTTTGTTGGAATAAGCTGTAAATGTTATTTTCGCTAAAGTTGGCATTTTCATTGCCCTTGAGTTCATGGAATCCAGTTTTTTTCATTATTTTTAAATTACTAATAGTTAAAGTGGGAATCGCAATAATGTACCACTGGTGTTAAGGGAAAATTTGTATATAATGAACTACGATCCTATCGCAGATCATAAAAAAGTCGCTACCGCGGACGATTATAGCGCAAGAGATATTCCTTGTTAAAGCAATGTGTGTGTAGAAGACTTCTTTGTGTCACCGGCCTTTGGGCGCGCTTTAAAAAAACCTCAGCCGGCAGAATTCTCCTTTTGGAGAACTTTAATATTATAATTTAATAATATTTGAAAGCGCTAAAGGTAGATGAGTTATCTTCCAAAGAATATTTCCTGAAAGTTTCACTGAAAAATTCGCAGTAGTTTGTAAATAAATAAAATTGGTTCATTCTATCCAAGCTTAGCCGGTGTTAATTTCCGGATTACAAGGTATTATCGCATGAAACTTGGTGACAGTATTTTATATATGCCGTTTTCATATATGTTGGCACTTTTTTTTTTTATAATAGAAGGCAATATTAAAAAAAATTGAATTAAAATTAATGTCCAAATTCCTTTGTTCTTCCATTAATTTTTCCACTAAATAAGCTGCTGCAGCAATGGAATCCATTTTTTAAACATTTAATATATTCTTTCTGAAAATTTAATCTAAAACTTACTGAAAATATAAATTTGCTGTCAAAAATACAAATGTGCTGTCAAATAATACATATTATTTCGCATAAACGCTATCTAACACTGATTCGAACATAGTTTAACACTTAACAACACTTATGTTCGAAACGTCGTAAACCAGAATACCAATTTTCGTTTTGTCGTAGCAGTCAGCGTCGCCGCGATCGGAGTTCCGAGGGATTGTAGAATAGCTGTGACTATTTATGCGCCTACCTATATGTGTTTCTCACTCGCACTGTTCGCAGTGAAAAATTATTTAGAATTTCCCTAAATGCTTTCATTCATTTAATAGCGCATAATTTACTATTGCATAAAAAATAAAATCAAAGCGACGATACGTGTCATCCCTTTGCTTGCTGAAACACAACTGACGTGAAAATTCTGTTCTAACACCACTGTGACTCAATTGATTTTTCGCTCTCAACAGCAACTGAACATGGAGCAACAAAAAAGGAGAATGCATAAGATCAGCTGACTTCTTCTTCAATCTTCATAGACACACGAACACAAGCATTTTTTTTGTTGACATATGCCACACACACACGCACCCTAGCATTTACATAAGAGCGTAAGAATACGTGTGCTGAGCAGCGTTGCCACAGTCAAAATAAAAAATTTACCAAAAATTACAAAAAAAATTACCAAAAAATTACCATTTTCTTTATCTATATATATATATATATATAAAGCAAGCCTATTTCTTTTTCGCCGGCTTTCGCCCAAACGCGTGGAGGGATTTTGACCAAATTTACACACCGGCTGAATACCTTGCCCTAGTTGGTTCCCGAGATATAGGTCAAAAGGTCAAAACGTGGATCCGGATTTCCCCTTAATATTTTTGGTCGATATTGGTATCAAATGAAAGGTATTGAGCAGGGAATTTACATAAAACAGCACTCATTGTGATTCCTAGGTCGGGTCTCCAGATATGGGTCAAAACGTGGACCTGAATGACCCTCGAACATTTCTGAGTGATATTGGTATCAAATGAAAGGTCTTGATAAGGACTTCGACATAGAACTATTTTATTTGTGATGCCTAGGCCGGGTCCCCAAATATAGGTAAATCCGTGGACCCGGATGACCCTCGAATATTTCTGGCCGATATAATAATAATAATAATACAATGGCGGTATTATAACTCTGACGAGTTTTATTACCGAGCTTCTCTCCCAATTCTAGGAGTGCTCCTTTTTTGTTTTTCCTACTAATTGGGTGGACCTACAGTTTTATGCCAGCTCCGAACGGCGAATGCATTTTTTGTGAGAAGCTTTTTCATGGCAGAAATACACTCGGAGGGTATGCCTTCCACTGCCGAGAGGAGACCGCTATTTTTAAAAACCCAATAATTGGGTTTTAATTAATTAGAAAATTTTTGTTTCTTGTTTGTCCGGACTGGGGTTAGAACCCGAGACCTCTGGTATAGCAGGCGAGCACTCTACTCACTACACCACAGCGGCCAGTAACTAACTTACTTCAAAAGTTACACATTTTCTACTGGAAATCTACGGTTACAAAAGCACACAACCCCACCAACATACTGGTGACAAAAGTCGACAAATTCACTGATGCTGGATGGTAGGTTTTAAAAAGAAAAAAAACAAAAGAAAAATTAATCCAAGCGAAATGCAAGGTGGCGGTAGCCTAATGATTATGCCATTAGCGTACCAAACGAAAAATCTGGGGTTCGAATCTTGGCGGGCGCCCAGAAAAAAAGTAGTCTGAGGAAGAGATGTGGTGATCTCCGAAATATATTTAGGCATAACATCTCCCAAAAAAAAATTAAATGTTTAACACCAAAATTTTTCTCATATCGTTGGCTTCGTGAGCAAATGTGCTAAGTCCATTTGTGGTAACTTTTCAGGAGAGGCAAAAAACCTCATAACTTTTTTTGTTGTTACTAATTTAAAAATCTGAATATGCAGTTTTCTTCCTCAGATAGTCGTGCTAAAATACTAGTTATCGGCACATTTCAATATAAAGCTTGTCCAAAGTTATGAGCTTCTTTAGGACTTAGCACATTTGCTTTCTATGATTTTGTTTGTTTAGGTGGACTTAGCACATTTTCTCACAAATTATTATACTCAACTGTACGTAGTAAAATTGAAATATTTTGATGAAATTTGGTACAGAGGGTCCTAACTAGACAGGGAAGGTTGGTATTGAAAATAGGCGAAATTGGGTGATAACCACGCCCACTTTCCCTATATAGTATATATCGAAAAACACGCAAAAAGTGATAATGGATGAAATTCCATCCATGCAATGAGCTTACGTCGTTAGAAAGAAATAAATTGAAATTCTCGAAAATGGGCGGTGCCACACCCACTTATGAATGGATAAATTCTAAAAGTTTTATAAGTGATAAATAACTCAGAAACCGTAGAAGATATATAGATGAAATGCGGAAGGCGTAATTTACTTGCTATACTGAGAGAAAAAAAATATATGGAGGGGTCAAAGAAATTGTTTACCTATTTTGAACACTACTTTCTTTGTTTTGAGTAAATTTTCCTTAAAACATGTTAAAAGGTTTATAAAATATTGTTGTTACATGCGTTACCACGGTTTCATATACTTGTTTTGAAAAAATTCATACATTAAAATAATGAAAAATTCTTTAAGCGCCATTCCATTCCCAACTTTCCTTGTTTTGAAGACTTGATTTCCTTAATTTTGAGAAATTAAATTCCCATACAAATTCCCATGGCAACGAATTTGTTTGAATGTTTGTTTATGTTTTTTCCACATTTTTGAGAAAATTTACACAAAACAAAGAAAATTTTGTATTGGGACGCGTGTTCAAAATAAGGAAAATTATGTCTTTGATCGAGAGAAATTTTTTTTTGAGTGTAGGGCAAAGGTTTGGACGAAAAATTGTCCTAATCGGGAACTATAAATGGAACTAATAAAAACATTTTAAGCGACGTCTTTGTCAAATATAAAGATAATTCATTGAAAGTTTTTGGTATGAGTCCAACTATGGACAAAAACAGAAACCATAACTATTTTTGAAAATGGGCGTGGCATTGTGAATCTAAGACATTTCCGAGCCCATTACTCTACAAATAATTGAGATATTACGGCGGAACTTGGTGTAGGTACATATCGTCGCACCATACGAAAACTAACATCAGATTTTTTGTGGCTGACGAAAAGTAAAAAGTTCAACTTTTGGCCGCCGAAAAGTAATAAAATCGAGTTTTGGCTGACGAAAAGTATCAAGTTCGACTTTTGGCTGACGAAAACTATCAAGTTCGTTTAAACAACAACAATTTGCATCTTTGTAACTAAAAGTCATAAAGGGATGAAATTTTACACTAACAAGAATATTTTAGGCTTGGTCTGATGAGAGATAAAACTGTTGATAATGGGTGTGGTCACGCCCATATTATGCTGTACCCTCTTTGTATAAAATAGGTGCACCGTGTTTCGATCAAACGCATACAATTATAATAAAAATGTAAGAAGTACCGCAAACTAGTTTGCATATCAAATTGTTGGGAAAGCTAGTCACTCCAGCAAATTATTAACGTTTACAGTCCCAAGCCATGCTTATTAAAGCAATGTAGTAATAATTCTATATCATTCTACAAAACAAATTAAAAAAAACCAATAATTTCTCATTTTCACCTGGACTTAGCACGTAGATTTTTGAAAAAAAAAAAGTTTTATGGACTTAGCACATTTGCATAACGCTGCATTACACCACGAAAAACAGACATTATGGTAACTTCTTTTTGGCAGACGATGTATTTTTAGTTGTACTATCTTACTGCATTAAAATCTCAGTTTTGGTAAAAATTGGACTTAGCACATTTGCTCACGAAGCCATCGATATAATGGTGTATTAGCCCATGGTATGGAAAAATTACCAAACCGGAAAAAATTTTACCAAATTACCAAAATCGGTTTTAGAGAAAAAAAATTACCAATTTTGGTTAAAAATAACCAAAGTGGCAACGCTGGTGAGCAGTGTTGCCACAGCCAAAATAAAAAATTTACCAAAAATAAAAAAAAAAAATACCAAAAAATTACCATTTTTTTATAAATAATAAAAATCACATCTCTGACTATAAATTTTCATTTTAGTGCACAAATATCACATATTATATATCAAACTCTTTAACTAACTTACTTCAAAAGTAAAAAATACACATTTTCTTCAGGAAAGTTACGGTTACAAATAATAATAATAAAACAAAAACACACAACCCGACCAAAATACCGCTGACAACCGTCGAAAACGGCGGCCAATTCACTGATGCTGGATGGTAGGTTGTAAAAAGGAAAAACAAACAGAAAAATGAAACTAAGCAAAATGCAAGGCGGCGGTAGCCTAATTGTTATGCCATTAGCTTACCAACCGAAAAATCCGAGGTTCGAATCTTGGCGGACGCCCAGAAAAAAAGTAGTCTGAGGAAGAGATGTGGTGATCTCCGAAATAAATCTAGATCAAGACTGCTCAGCTCATAGGCACTCAAAGCACAATTATTTTTGTTTTGTTCCGAATCATAGGCACAGGTACATATTTTCACTTCAAATTTGAAAATTAAATTTTCTTTGCACTGCCAGCAGCATTCAGATATAAAAAATTTTCTATGTAGGTGCCTATGATTCATATTGTATGTTCACACCAAAGGCACTTTGTATAGGAAGCTCAAGCACTGCCCTAATAAATCGAAATTTATACTAACAAATGTGTAATGAAAGAAAAACAAGTAAGGAAGCCTAAGTTCGAGTGGAATCGAACATTACATACTCAGCTGTATGCTTTCATTGTTTGTTTGCGTTTGATGGAAACACGGCGTATTTTACATAAAGCGAGTGCCGCATAAAGTGGGCGTAGCCACGCCCATTTTCAACATTTTGATCAGTCATCCAGTCATCCAACTAAGCAAATGAATATTATTCTTTGTGCAAAATTTCATTCTTTTATGACTTCTAGTTACAAAGATGTTACGTTACAAATTCCCAAAGGGTGTTCCAGAAATATCTTTGTTAAAAAGAAGGCGTGGTCATAAACCGATTTCAATAAATTTTTGCGTGTCTATTAACACAAGTTATAAAAGTATATAAACCAAGTTTCGTCATAATATCTCAATTATTTGTCGAGTTAAAGGCTAAGAAATCTCGTATATCCCTTTGTACAAAAGGAGGCGCTGCCACGCCCATTTTCCAAAATTTGTCTATTTTATGTTTCCGGTCTATTGTGGAACTCATGTCACAAAATTTCAATGAATTATCTTTACATTTGACAAAGATATCGCTTAAAATGTTTTTATTGGGCCACTTTATAACACCCATATATAAAAGAGGGCGTGGCCGTCAAACCGATTTCTGTAAAATTTTGAACATGTATTACCACAAGTAATAAAAGTGTACACACCAAGTTTCGTTATTATATATCAATTATTTGTCGAGTTATAGGCTAAGGAATCTCGTATATTCCTGCTTCTAAAAAGAGGCGGTGCCACGCCCATTTTCCAAAATTTTTACGGTTTTTCTTTTATGTTCGTAGTAAGACTCCTGCCATAAAATTTTAATGATATATCTTTATATTTGACATAGATATCGCTTAAAATGTTTTTATTAGGCCACTTTATAACACACATATATAAAAGTGGGCGTGGCCGTCAACCGATTTTGGAAATTTTTCGTCCAAACATTTTCCTAATTAAGTATATCACGCGTACCAAATTTCATCGATATATCTTCAACGGTTTCTGAGTTATGACTCATAAAACTTTCAATGTTTGCCCCTTCATAAGTGGGCGTGGCACCGCCCATTTTCCAAAAGTTTTGTGTTTTTTGTTTTATGTCCATAGTTGGACTCATGCGACAAAATTTCAGTGATAGATCTTTATATTTGACAGAGATATGGCTTAAAATGTTTTTATTAGGCCACTTTATAATACACATATATAAAAGTGGGCGTGGCCGTCGACCGATTTTAACTATTTTCCGTCCAAACGTTTTCCTAAGTAAGTAAATCACGCGTACCAAATTTCATCGATATATCTTCAATGGTTTCTGAGTTATGACATAAAAACTTTCAAGGTTTGGCCCTTAATAAGTGGGCGTGGCATCGCCCATTTTCCAAAATTTCATCAAATTTCTTCCTAGGGCCCTGAGCTCAGCACGTGGGTAAAATTTCATCGCTCCAGCTATATTAGTGACTGAGATACCAAATTTCCGATTTTTTCTATATAGGAAAAGTGGGCGTGGTCATGGCCCGATTTCGCCCATTTTCAATACCAACCGTCCCAGTGTCGATACCAACTTTCATTTCAAATTTCATCAAAATATCTTAATTTTTGCGCGAGTTAGAGTATTTACAGACGGACAGACGGACGGACGGACGGACATGGCTCAATCGATTTCTCTTTTCACCCTGATCATTTTGATATATATAAGTCTATATCTATCTCGATTATTTCATTCTGTTACAATCCACCGTTATGTGATTAAAACTATAATACTCTGTGTACTAGTACAGCTGAGTATAATAAAAAAAACTACAGAAAAAAATGGAAAAAAATAGTATTAAAAAGGTGGATTGGTACCTCTCATATACTTAGAGGCCGTGCACAATTGGCTTTGTCTGCTCCAACTTTGATAGAAGAAACCTTAAAGCAAAGCAAAATTCCAGATGCTTGCTACAATTAACACTTTGACAATTTCCACTTCACTTCTTTGTTTTAATTTATAAACCTGATTTTTGGTAAAATATTTGGGGAATTTGCTTTTTTCTGCTTATTCGAATGTTATTTTTTACTTTTCTCTGTTCAATTCTCACGAAATTGCGCGAAATCGCTAAAATAAGTGTAGATATACACACACACACAAGGGGAGATGTTTGTCAAAGTGTAAAAAAGTTGAAACATGGCTAACTTTATACCTTGCTTTACTCGCTTCACCTCTATTGTGAACATGTCCCTTTGAAAAGCACATGCTGAACGAAACTGTCAAAGCAAAACTCTGAAGCAAAGCGAGGTAGAAGTCAATTGTGCACGGGCTCTTAATGGTGTATTAGCCCAAGTCATAGAAAAATTACCAAACCGAAAAAAAAATTACCAAATTACCAAAATCGGTATTAGAGAAAAAAAACTACCAATTTTGGTTAAAAATAACCAAAGTGGCAACGCTGCATATGAGTCAAAAAGCCCATCAGCAGGATCCACCAATACAGGTCGGCTCTTCAGATCAGCTGACTTCTTCTTTTTCTTCAACAGCTATCCAATTTCTCTGCTTCTGCATATTCTATACATACTGTTACGTATTTGTCGATAGCTCGATTATTTCTATCGGGTTCGTATCGCTGAATTGTTAAATAAAAGTCTTTATTTACTTCTTAATTCACACCGCTTTATTTCACGACTAAAAAGTCTACACTTGTTTTACTTGACTTGATGTTAACACTTATACGGTTAAGTTACGACTGACTGCGGAGCGCCTGCTCGCCGCCTTATATAGTCTGTCAAACGCAATCTGGAAAATTCTGGCAACACTGGAAATTATCTGGTCTCTTCTTCTAGTTCTGGCAGTTTCTTTAGAGATGTGTTCAGTCATTTAGTGATGTGAGAGTGGAACCGATTATATTCGCCACACTGCCCTCCACCTAAGTCTGATCGTCCCGATCTGACACATTACTCGTTCCAAATGCTGCTAGCCTTTCCAGATGAACCACCTTCATTTTATTCCTCGGTCTTCCAATCGTTTGTATGCGATACACAACATCGTTGAGCCGTTTAATCACTTTGTATGGCCCTTCCCAAGTACACTGCAATTTCGGGGACAAACCTTTCTTTCGCTGCGGGTTGTATAGCAAAACTAGATCTCCCTCAACAAAACCTTCTGAGTTCATCGCCTTGTCGTAACTGGCCTTCATCTTGTCACTCATGATCTTTGTTCGTTGTCTTACAAGTTCATGTATTTCTCTCATTTCCTCTTCCAGAACGTTGTTAGACTGTCTGGTATTTATTCCTGTATCGGCATTTATCCCGAATTTCAAGTCAGCTGGTAATCGAAGATCACTACCAAAGATTACTTTTGCAGGAGTCTGACCTGTTGTATCGTGTACGGCCGATCGATATGCCAACAGGAAGAGAGGAATATGAGTGTCCCAATCTCTCTGGAACTTGTCCACCACTTTTCGTAAATGTTCCTCTAATGTTCTGTTAAATCTTTCTACCATGCCGTCTGATTGTGGATGCAACGCAGTGGTTCGGGTTTTCCTAATACCCAGTGTCTTGCACATCTCCTGGAACACAACTGATTCGAAGTTCCTTCCTTGGTCAGAATGTAGCTCTATAGGTGCACCATATCTCGCCAACCAATTGTTGGTGAATACTTCGGCTATAGTTTATGCTTCTTGATTTGGAATCGGGTACACCTCCGGCCATTTGCTGAAGTAATCCATGACCACCAGTACATATTTGTTTCCAAGTTTGCTAGTAGGAAATGGCCCAGCTACATCCATGGCAATTCTCTCAAATGGTGCTCCTGAGTTGTATTGTTTCATCAGCCCATGACTCCTGGATTTGGGACCCTTAGCCTTTATGCACACATCGCAGTTCGCAATCCACTCAACAACTGTCTGACGGCAGCCGACCCAATAAAACCTCTTCTTGATTTTCTCTACCGTCTTTGTTACTCCAAGATGACCTCCACTTGGACCATTGTGTAGTTCATTTAGCACATCCGGTATTCTTTTCCTTGGAACAACTATCAATGTTTTAGAACTTTGACCATTTTCACTCTCCCAAACACGATGTAGGCAACCATTTACCAATTGCAAACTATTCCACTGTGCCCAATATGATTTGGCAACAGGACTCTCTGCTGACATCTCTTCTTTTGATGGTCGTTCATTTTGTTCCAAACCAATCATTACACGTGCCAGATCTAAATCTTCTAGCTGACACTTCCTTAGTTGTTCCGCATCCCATTCGTCTGTGGATGTTATTGTCATTAGCCGAACATCTATGATGTCTTCCTTCTCCTCAGCTTTAGAGCAATGCTTGCATTCAAGATTACATGGCCGCCGCGACATTGCATCAGCATTTCCATGGGTACTGCCTTTACGATGGTCTATAGAAAAGTCATAATTTTGTAGTCGCTCAATCCACCTTGCTAACTGACCCTCCGGATTTCGGAATTTCAAAAGCCATTTTAACGCTGCATGATCAGTCCTGACGTGGAATCGTTGACCATAGAGGTACTTATGGAAGTGTTTGATGCATTCTACCAATGCCAATAGTTCTCTTCGTGTTACACAGTAATTTCTTTCCGGTTTCCCAATTGATCGGCTGTAGTATGCGATAACCTTCTCCTGCCCGTCGATTTCCTGTGACAAAACACCTCCTATAGCATAACCACTCGCATCAGTATCCAAAATAAACCTCGCTCCTGGAACCGGGTATGCTAGCATTGGAGCAGTACAAAGCCGATCTTTTAACATTTGGAAAGCCATTTCTTGTTCCTTCCCCCACTCAAAAGTCTTATTTTTCCTCATAAGCTCCGTGAGACTATTTGCTACGCTGGTAAAATTTGGTACAAATCGGCGATAGTATGTGCACAGCCCAAGAAAGCTTCGCAATTCATGTAGATTCCGAGGTCTTGGCCAATCTTTTACTGCTTCTATTTTTTCGTTATCAGTGCAGATGCCCTTTGTAGTCACTTTATGTCCCAAGTATTTTACCTCTTTCTTGAATAATGAACATTTCTTAGGACTTAACTTGAGACCAGCGCCAGCTATTCTTCGGAAAACTTCCTCCAAATTTTTGAGATGTTCATCAAAGCTTTTTCCCAATACAATTATATCGTCCAGGTACACAAGACATGTTTTCCAGTGTAATCCTTTCAGTACCTGATCCATAAGTCGCTCAAAGGTAGCTGGGGCATTACATAATCCAAATGGCATCACCGTAAATTGCCAAAGACCATCGCCAACACTGAAGGCTGTTTTCTCCTTGTCTTCCTCTTTTACTTCTACTTGCCAATAGCCGCTTTTCAAGTCCAGTGTTGAAAACCATTCCGTCCCAGATAGCGAGTCCAAAGTGTCGTCAATTCTTGGCAATGGGTAACTATCCTTTTTCGTTACATCATTCAGTTTCCGGTAGTCAACGCAGAATCTCATCGTGCCATCTTTCTTTTTAACAAGTACTACCGGAGAACTCCATGGACTGACTGATGGTTCAATTACCCCACTGTCGCTCATTTCTTGTATAATCTGGCTCACCATTTGACGTTTAGCTAATGGGACGCTGCGAGGAGCCTGACGGATTGGCCTTGCATCAATCTGATGCTTTACAATATTTGTCCTGCCTGGTTTTGTATCATCCTTGTCAAATATGCTGGAGTACTTGGCAAGTAATTCTTTCGCCTTTCTTTTGTGATTTTCCTGCAGTTCTTCTGTCCATGCATTTATTTCATCTGAAATATCTGTATTGCCATTACAAACTTCTCCTTGGGATTTTTCGCAATTCATTATGATGTCAACCTCTCCGCACTTTCCCAAGATAGCACCTTTGGAGAGTTTGACTGGTGACTTGAACTCATTAAGTACTCTTACTGGTATACGTCCATCTTGTTTTGTCATAGCCAGGGTTTTTCCAACAAGTACATTTGATTTAGTTTCTGTTTCTGCTTCAACAACCCACAATTTGTTTGTCCCACAATCTCCATCAATCTTTGCCCAAATAATTGCCTCGGACTTTGGCGGTATCTGCTGATTCTCTTCCACGAGCACTTTCTTACTGCTGTATCTCTTATCATAGCCAAAAATTAGCGGCACCTCCAAGTTTTTGTAACTCATTACCTTGTTTTTCATGTCAATCTTAATGCCTTGGCCGATTAGGAAGTCCACTCCAATTATGACTTCATCAACAATTTCCGCCACTATGTAGGTGTGTAGTACGACAACATTTCCAATTACAACTTCGCATGTAACTTCCCCTAGGACTTGGGTATCCTCGCCTGTTGCCGTACGCAATTTTGCTCCATACAATGGCCTTACTTCCCTATTTACCAAGTCAGATCGAATGATGGAATGAGATGCTCCCGTATCCACAGTCAACATGCGCTCCATTCCGTCCACCAACCCAGCAATGGTAACATTACTCGTGCTTCTTCCCAACTGAGAGACAGAGATTATGGGGCATTCCATTGTGGGGACCAGCCCATGCCCCTTTTGGCTGGCCCGCTTTAGTTTAACGACTCAGTTAATTTTGGCGCTTGTTCATGCCCCCCTGCCTTGCGCTTGCGCCAATCTGCAGTGCTGAACTTACTGGAACTATTGCTGCAGTGACGTGCTATATGTCCCATTTTTCCGCATCTGAAGCATTTCACAGCATTACTTTTCTTTTTCTGCATTTCATTCAACGCCTCCCATATTTTGCTTAGTAAGTCTGGCGTTTCCACTTCCACACGATGAGCCTTGTAGGTGGACTTGCTCAATAGAGATGCTGCTTCCTGCGTCAAGGCATATGATACCGTTTCAGCAAAAGTTCCTTTTGGATTTGCATAGGTAGCCCGCTTCGTTTCAATATCTCGTATTCCATTGATGAAGCTTTGAATTTTCATTCTTTCGATGAATTCTTGAGGTGCTCCTGCGTTTGCCAAATGAGCTAGCCTCTCAATCTCAGAAGAAAATTCTTGTAATGTCTCATTTGGTTTCTGGAAGCGATTCTGCAACTCCATTTGGTATATCTGCTTCCTGTGCTCGCTACCATAACGTCTTTCAACGGCACCCATAATTGCGTCATAGCTGTTCCTTTCGCCCTCGCTAACAGTCTGTAATATTTCTGCAGCTGGTCCTTTCAATGCTACGAACAGGGCAGCGACTTTGTCCTCCGCACTCCAATTATTTACAACTGCCGTTTTCTCAAACTGTAGCTTGAACACTTGAAATGGACCACTTCCGTCAAACGACGGAGGTTTTATCTTCTGTGTAGCAGTTGAAGCGATTGGACGACTTATATTGGTCTCCTGAAGACGGGCTTCCAACTTTTTTACATTATCCTCAATTTTATCTTGTCTTTCCTCAACCTGCGTAATTTTAGCATCCTGTGATTTTAATTGTGAGGATATGCGTTTTTCTTGCGCTCCCAACAGAGTTGCAATACTGGACACCTCTTCTAAAAGTAATGATTGTTGTGATTCCATTTTTGCTGACATCTGTGCCAGTACAGCCAATATCGAATTCATGTCTACGTTTGCTACTGACTGTGGAGCCTCTTCCTTCTGGGTTTCTTCCTTTTGGACCTCTTCCACATCATCGTTGAAATCAAACTCATCTACATTAATGTTATATGCTTCCATAGCTACTCTTAACCTTGCCTGTAGTTCAATTTTATTGCCGTTTGTACTCAGGTTTCTCTTTTCTAACTCCCTTTTAAGCGCTTGGATTTTCAGTTCGTTTAACTTTGCCATTATCCTTATTTCGTTATCCTTGTCTCGTTATCCTTGATTCGTTATCCTTGCTTCGTTATCCTTGGCCCTGGAATTTATTTAACAATTCCAATTCTGACACCAATTGTTACGTATTTGTCGATAGCTCGATTATTTCTATCGGGTTCGTATCGCTGAATTGTTAAATAAAAGTCTTTATTTACTTCTTAATTCACACCGCTTTATTTCACGACTAAAAAGTCTACACTTGTTTTACTTGACTTGATGTTAACACTTATACGGTTAAGTTACGACTGACTGCGGAGCGCCTGCTCGCCGCCTTATATAGTCTGTCAAACGCAATCTGGAAAATTCTGGCAACACTGGAAATTATCTGGTCTCTTCTTCTAGTTCTGGCAGTTTCTTTAGAGTTGTGTTCAGTCATTTAGTGATGTGAGAGTGGAACCGATTATATTCGCCACAATACATTCGTGTTTACTATTGGTCAAATTCTTCGTTCTCTGAGTTTCTCCATCATTCGCTCGTGAGCTGAATGTCAAATTATTTCGTTCTCCTTTCAGTTTTGACATTCCGTTTGACATTCAGCTCACGGCATGTTTGTGTGTATGTACCATGGACCGACCTGGTAATTGGATCATGCCCATCTGTGACATAAAGCAAAACAATAGGTCTGTTTGGTGAGATTTTGGGTAGAATGCTATTTTATGTCAAACTGAAGATGAAGGCAAAAGTTCAACAAACGCATTTGTGCGAAATGCTATTTAGTGTCAAAAATGACTGTTATGGTTTGCTATCGATATCAATCCTGATATCGATCATAACCGGGTTAATTTCGGTTGCTTAATTTTGTCTGTGTGGCAGCACCACTATTTTAGTAGTTTTTTAGTAGTTCCCAATAACTTCCAGTGAATGATGGCGACATGTTGGCATGAGAGAGAAAAGCATGTACATGTATTGGTGACGCGTGGCCAAACATGAAAGGTCGTCGCATGCATGGTTCAATTATAGAAGGTTTTTGCAGTACTATATACGGACATACATACATACACACTCCATGTAAAATTGGTTGTGTATTCTGTGATGCTTCTGTCAAAATCATAGCCGCCATTGTAGAAATCACATTGCGTCAAGATCAAATTGTCATAATTTTTGACACAAGCACCACAATATGGAAAAAAAAAATATAGGGAAAAGTCTGCAATCAGCTGTTTAGTAGGTTAACCTTCTATAAATTAGCCTTGGCCGCAAGTGAAGGAGAATGAGGTTGTATTATAGGGGTGGTTTCGATAGAATAGCTTACAATTTTTTTTTGCCGTCAGTAACTTTCCTGTTCGAGTAATTTCATTTACCAATTATGGTGTTCTAGCAATAATAACGATTCGTATTTTCTCATTCAGTTACTAGATATTTCAAATGCGAAATTTTTCTTTGCTCAAATCCTGTAATTAATTCCCTTTTTCCTCCATTAAGTGTTTAAACAAAATTTAAGTGAGTGGGTTATCCGAAATTTACATTGATTTTTTTTTTATTCTTTGAGATGATTATATGGTATTGCTTCATTTTTTTTTAGAACCCGAGCTTTATAGATCGCACATAAATTTTTCTTCAAATCTGGCAAGCTATCGAGCCGACCTCTATGAGTAGGCATCATGAGAAATTTCCCCTCCGAATCTTCACAATCGTTCCAATGGTGGGAGATGCACAAGTATTGGTGATGGACAAACTGGTTTTTCCAGGGTTGCCATGAACACTTCGTAATGTGAAAATACGTAACACGTGGTTATTCGGTGACTTGGTACTTTCAAATGCATATTTTATAAAATATTCTCATGCGCTCCATACAATTTTAAAATTTTACATAGTTCTCAGAAAATTAATTACTATTGTTTCATCAACCAGATTTTCCTGTCCTACCGATTTCATAATTTGAGCGTAGGACAACAATGGGCCATATTGATAAGATTAAGGCAAATGCTTTTGCTGGAAATTGCAGAAATTTGACATAAATCTGTATGAACCAAATTTCAAAATTTGAGTAAAATATCTGAGATCTTAAACAAATGCAGATGCTTGGCTCTTGTTAATATGACCCAATGTCCATTATATTCCCAATGCACACTAATAGGATTTTAGAGTAGCAAATTTTCTAGGGCACGAATACAATCGATTATTTTGAAATAGTTTCATGGGAAAAATGCTTGAGGCATTTTATTCCGAAAGTTTTGGTAATTTTTTTTTGTGTGTCATGGCAACCGTATTCTATCTCGCTTGTGTCATTGCTAGCGTCATACCATGATGTAGACTAGAGTTGGGAAATTTAGTTCACTTTGGTGAGCGCTCAATCAGTGAGCGCTCTCTTCAGTGAACTAGTTCACTTTAGTTCACCATTGGCCCATATTAATAAATTTCAAGCAAATGCTTTTACTCAAAATTTCAGATATTTAACATTAATTTGTATGAACCAAATTTTAAAATTTGAGTAAAAGGTCTGAAATCTTGAGCAAAAGGAAATGCTTGGCTTTTATTAATATGACCCATTATTGTTACAGAGCCGTCAGAATGAATACTTCTCCAGTAATCCAGCAATCGCTTAACTGACAACAGAGTGGAAATACATGTATTTTCCTCTCCTATTTCTCTTTCCATTTCCATTGCTTTTTCCTTGCCCCAAGGAACCGACTTGAACATAACATCGAAGAGAGCTCTATACTAAAACCGTGATTTCCACATTTCATTTCATACCAATACTACTTAGAAACATTCCGAGTCATCTGGGTCCAGGTTTTGACCTATATCTCGGGACCAGGGAAAAAAGAGAGTGAAAAATTCGAATGTTTCGAAAGTTCGGCCTCCGAATTCCTCTGCATACCAAATTGCATGAAAACCGTTTGAGCCGTTTCCAAGGTTATACTCTATATACATAAGAGTTTCTCGTTTCAAGGTTCCATTTTTTTTATATTTTATTGATAATGAGATCAATATTAACAAACAAAGTGAAAAAAAGCTTTTAACAAATTCAGTTCTTTTTTGTATATCGAATAAAATGAATACTTCAAGTGTTTTTAAAAGAAAAATTTTTGTAAATGGGACATGTTTCGACCAATTTATCACGACAAGCAGAAATGACCATCTGAAATGCAAAAAGCCGTAACTAATATGAAGCGGTGTAGTTGTAATTCAGTGCAATCAAAAAAATAGTATTACTTACGACATTTTGCATTTCTGTAAAGATATTAGTTATTTTACATGTTACTATGCAAAAAAACCAAATTTTCTACTTTACTAGGTTTCAACAGGGTTCGCCTATCGTTTATGATTTGACCTGTACTTGAAAAAACCCTCTCACACGGCACTGACGTGGCTATTATGCAAAGCCGTTTTAACATGTATCTATATAGGTGCGGATATACTTCTTTCCGAGAGTCCCACCATTCCAAAGGATTTTTAGTGCGTTGTAAATAAGGCTCGTTCAAATATTTGTCAACCTCGATAATGGTAGCAACCGTCTTGCTTTGTGGACTTGTAATATTTTTTATATCCCTGTCATATTCATCCCAAATGTGTTCAGTTGATGAGGGCTCTGAAAAGGTGACGTCGGTATCTGCCTCTTTTTTGTGGAATATATATATCTCTCAGTTTATTCAGTTTATTTTTAAGAAGTTGAGTAGAAATATCAAAAGCCCTCTGATCTCGAAATCCCTTTCCCTTGAACCTCGGATCAAGAATTGTGCACTCGGCATATAAAAAGTGGCCCTCTAGGTTTCTAAAACGGTCCTGCATCCCTTTTTTCAAAGATTCAAGCAAAAAGAAAAGTTTTCCAGTCTGCGGTGGTGTGTTGGACAAGAAATTTTGAATAAGTTTGTTAAAAACTATAACCTTCGACAAAGAGACATTTTTTTCAGATGATATTTCCACTGTTACCTCATAAAATGGTTTAAGTAATTGCTATCTATAATTAGGTCAGGTCGCATTATAGCAAGGGTACTAATTACGGCTTCCTTTGTTTCCACTAAACGTAACAACATGTCATACGTTGAATTCCACCTTGTAGGTACGTTTTGTTTTAATTTTAAAACAGGAACTTTCATGGTAATTTGAAAATCTTTTAACTTTTTTGGGCCCTGGCTGCTGCGGTTGAAATATTGGACAATATTTTTAACTTTATCACCAATTTCTGATATTTCACAAATTGATTTTTGAACCACTAAATTCAACGAGTGGGCAAAGCAGCTGATTGAGCACCACCGTCCCAACTGCACAGCACCTACTATGTTAGCAGCATTGTCACTAACTATTGCCGATACTTTATAGGGAATATCCCAGCTAACAGTCACTTCTTTTAAAAAATTGCACAAGTTTTCGCTAGTATGACTAGATTCGAATTCCTTGCAGCATAAAAGAGCTGAGCAAAGCTTAGTACTGTCATCTATGAAATGTGCAGTTACCGCAATATAACTCATGTTGGTGGAAGACGTCCAACCATCTGTGGTAAGGCATACCGCTGAAGCCAGCTGAAGCTTTTTTTTTACTCCAATTCTGAGATCATTGCAAATATTAGGAATGAGTTTTTCGGAAATTGTCTTCCTAGAGGGTAATTTATAATTGGGACACTGTGACACCATATCAACAAAATTCATCATTTCCGGCTCCTCCACAATACGTAGTGCATGGTGGCCTGTAGCAATCATTTTTACCAGTTGTGTGTTGATTTTTTCATGAAATTTGCTGCTGGGACGTTTTCTTATAAACTTGGTTATTACGGATTGCTCACTTTGCATCTGCTGCTCCGGTTGTTCGCCTTGCGCTGACTGATCTGCTTGCGTCGATTGCTCACCTTCCGCCTGTAGCTCTTCTACCCTGGGCTCGCACTGGATTGCCTGTTCGGGCATTTCTTCTCTACCTTCCTGATCGACTTTTTTAGTTTTATACAAGTCAATGAAAGGATGCTTCAACTTCATGTGCCTATTCAAATTGCCAATTGATCCACCACTGTAGCTCACCTTAAACAAACAATGTTTGCAAGTAGCATGCTTCCCATCTACGTTTTTGAAATTGTTCCAAATAGCGCTACATTTTGCCGACATCTAAAAGCAAACGCAATAGCACTACGAGTATATGTATGCATGTATATTTACAATTACATTTCGGAAAATACTTACTGTGGACGCAGAGCAGCCACGGCTTGATAGGATTTCAATTAGTGAAAAATAGCGCACTGATGCTAGTGTAGTTGCCATATAATTTTTAAATTTCAATGTTGAACCAGGAGGCTATATGTGTAACTACATATTTTAAAATTTGATAGCATCGTGTTTATCAAATAAAAGGAGATGGTAATTCGGGAATTCGGCAACTGTGAACTAATAGTTCATCTGAAAATATGAACTAGTTCGTTCACTCACTTGGGTGAACTAGTTCAGTGAACTTAATAGTTCACGAACGACACAACTCTAATGTAGACATTCGGGTAACCGTAAAGTCACGCCACTATTATGCACACGTCACTACATTGTTATACGGCACTACATTGTTATACGATAGGAAACGGGACCCTTCCAAACAAATACAGAAAAAGGGGAAGTGAGCGTCTAGCTAGGCACGCTTGATTAGAAGTTTTAAGATAGTAGAGAGTTGATAGAAGTCAGTGATTGCGTGCGGACGCGTGTGGGTAGATACATATATACGAATTATATCAAGGCAGTTCTAATGATCGTGTTTTTTTTTTTTCTAAAATTTAAAGTTAAATTGCCAACACTTTTAAACTATTTGAGTGTACATTTGATATGTAGACTTCATTTATTTCGCTATGCACAAGAATGAATATTAATATACGGTCTATGAGCGTTAACTTATGCATATGATTATAGGGAGTTTTCACTGAAAAGCTTGTAGAAAACGAAAGAATATAGTATTTGCAGCCCGAATAACTGTCATTTTACGAGCAGCTAAAAAGTGTGTTAAATGCATAAATAAAATAATACATATATCTAGATACGTGTGCGAACATACATACATATATAAAATAGCGGAGACAATGTTAACTATTATCAATAAGAAAAAAACCCAGAAAGACAAATTAAACAAAGCAGTAACTAAATAAAACTAATAAAAAAATCAATAATAAAATAGAAAACTACCTACATATGTATACATTGCTATGTATATATTTAAGATGTGAAACAAGAATTAAATAAAAAGCGCCGCTTCACATTTCAACAAAGAAATAAATAAGAAACAAAAAGCGTGTAAACAAACATACATACATGAAACTTAAATAATTTATTTGAGCAACCATATTATAGTAGATTATTGACAAGGGTTAAAATACAAAAAAAAAAAAAAAAAAAAAAAAAAAAAAAAACTACAAAAAATCCGATAAATACTTATCTATGCAGTAATCAAATAAAATCAAAATGATTGTAAAAAAAAAAAAAAAAAATGACATTTGTTCATTTAGTGCCGGGAAAGTAACGAACCAAAGGTAATACCCATGGTATAAAAAAACATACAGTGTCCCAGCACTAACAACAACAACAAGCGTAAAGCCAAATCAACAGCAAAACAAACAACAGCAACAACAACAACATTTAATTGAACAACAGTACCCCAGCTAAATTTGTTATTTGCAACATTTTCGCCAACATTACGATTATTATTATTATCAGCAGCAGCAGCAACAGCGTTATCGGTTGCCGGTGTTTCCGCGTTTATAATTGCAAATACAGCAACAGCAAGACCGACACCAAAAACCACCAACAACGACAACAACAGCAGCAACAATCACCGGCGCATAGTCCGTAAGAATTATATTTTTACTTGTTATTTAATTTCACTTTATTCTAGTAAAGTTGATGTACATACATATGTGCATATTTATGTGGATTTGCCTCGCCTGTACATATATATATATACAGAGGCGTTAAGTATACTGAGTTACCACAAAACAAATTTTATGTTCAAAAAAAAAAAAAAATTTTTGGCACAAGCACATACGCATAAATACGTACATATTATAATAATATAATAATAATAATACAATGGCGCTATTATAACTCTGACGAGTTTTATGGCCGAGCTTCTCTCCCAATTCGAGGTGTGCTCCTTTTTTGTTTTTCCTACTAATTTATCCTCCTAATACGTACATATTACCATACAACAAAGACAAAGGTGTATAGCACTTAATATTTGGGGTTGGCTGAAAATCACCCTAATGCTCGAATGTAATATCGTTTTATCAAAAGGGGCGCCCTAATCTATATAATTTGTAGCATTAACACTTGAACGTATGGTATACTAACTATATAATGAAAGAAAATTGAGGACTTAGATTTTAAGAATAAGGAAAATGAATTCCAAATAAAATTTTGTAACTAAAATGGGAATGTTGACCACCCTAATTTAAAAGGCATAGGGATTTTCAGATACGGGGTCATCGAATTTAAGGTGCACCGATGGCCATGGATGAGGGTGGGTAGAAAAGCACCAGCGCTGCAACAACACCAGCGGCGCACCACAGGTAAGGGGTCACTGATACCCGGGTGCGACAGTGACCATGGATTAGGGTGGGACAAAACGCACCGGCGCTGCAACAACATCAGCAACGCCACCCCCTTGTGAGTTCGGCCTTTAACTTTTTTTTTTTGATTGTTCATATATTTTAAATTTCAGCTTCTTTTATGTATTTTCAGATGCCTGTTAATAACCGGTCCTTCCGGTTGATTCAAATTTAAATTCATATTTAACGATTTTTTTTTTGCGATATATATATTCAAATTTAAATTCATTTTGACGGTTTTTTTTTGACAGTGGTTATTCAAATTCAGTGCATATCGATTTCAACGTACATTCAAATTTACATTTTGGTGCAACGATTATTTTCTCGTCCGTCCGCGATTACTTATATATATATACTATTGTCAGCATTTCCGTCCGATTTAAATTTCGGTTTAAATGTTTTGCTAACGTCCGTCTGATTTTAACGTACATATGTACGTTCAAAATTCATATTCAAATTTTAACGTCATTTTCCCTCGGTTCGTATTTATTTAAATTTAACTGACGCCTGGCCTTTTGAATTTGATTTTTCCGGGTTATCTTTTGAATATTTGAATTTTTCAACGGTCCGTCCGTGGCATCCTGCCAAACCGGATGCTGTTTTCGTGTGATTTTTCTCGTTATTTTCAAAAAGGCATGATATGATTTTTTCTGTTTATGGCGCAGGACAGCAATGTAGGCAAGAACCCCGCCCAGCCGACAATGACTAGCCACAGTGCAACCCTAGATCATGCCGACCGCCATGCATTGCTGCTCCACTCGTATAGAATGCGTATCCATAACAGATGGCGCCCAACGTGCTGACTCGATGGCTTTTTGGTCAGCCAGTGACGCCTTACTATCTCGAAAGTCCCAGATGGGCAGGCCCTGCGCCGCCACTGCGTTGCGGCGAGATGGTGGGGCTGATCAGGTTGTCCGAGGAGGTCATCGCTGTTGGTGGCATAGGGCGCCACAAAACGCACTCGATAGTCGAAAGCTGTACCATAACATGACGCTTAGGAACAGTGTTGCCACAGCCTCAAAAATTTTGGTATCACAAATTGATGCCTTCATGGTTTTTTTTTTCGTGGTCACGCTTTCCTTTACCGATCGTAAAAACCGTTTATAAAAGGGGCGTTGCACCGTCCGATCCTATATCGCTAGCTTAGAGTGCAAATTGTGTAAGTCCATTTTTCAAACTTTGTAGGAGACAAAAAACACAAAATAAAAAAATTTCAAAATGAAAAAAAATTTTCTGTTCATATAAAAATTTTGGACTTACACAATTTTCTTCTCTTTTTGGACTTACACAATTTGCGTATCACTGAATAACAACGAGTAGAAATATGACAAGTATCACAGACTTGTTTAGCGTGGTGCGTATTTAATTTTTCTAGCTTTCTACACTTAAAAACAATTTTTCATAAAAATGGACTTACACAGTTTGCACTCTAAGCTAGCGATATATGAATTCGGAACAGTCCGGAGGCCGATAGTTTTCGAAATATAAATATTTGTTTTTTCAAAATACCTTTATTTTGGTGATAACGGGTTGAAAGGACCACATAATCCTCTTTCTGGGGCAAAATCTACGTACCCATCCACAGTAATCCTGCGTGGAATAACTTCGTCGCCTTCATGAGGGAGTACTTAAATTTATAAAAAAAAAACACCTAAGCGCAATTATATATGAATGATAAGTAGATAATTTTTATTTTGGCTTAGAACAAATTTTATTTTTATCAAACTTTAGGTAGGACCACTGCCCATAGCAGGCATTTTGACTTAAAGGAGGGCAGCGCGACAAATATTTAAGAACTGATTCAATGACTCCAATTCAATTCCAAAATCAGCTCTGGCAACTAGATCACCCAGCTCGTTTGACCCAATTCATTTTAAAGAACTTTTATATTACTCGGTACAGTACCAAAATATTCATATTTATTTGCATGTGAAATTTAAGTATTATCTTTATATTTGTATATTAAAAAAAACGATATCGTTAAAACCACGAAAGTAGCTTACTTCATTAATTTTAATTTTTTTCTCAAAAATTTTTCGGTGTTAGAACCCAAAAGCAGCATATTTTATTAATTTTAATTTTTTTTCAAACATTTTTCGGTGATACCAAAAAAACCATAAATGTATCAATTTGTGATATCAAATTGTTTGAGGCTGTGGCAACACTGTTTACAATTTCTTCCTCTTCTTCAGAGATTTTGACACATTTTAGGAAAGTACCCACACAAATTCTGTGTGCGGATTCCTACAAATAGCTAGTCTTCTTTCTCGCTCACATCCTCTGATCCTCTCGCTCTTTTGTGGTAAAATTCCTGCAAATCATACGCTTTCATACACTCAACAAACGCTATTAATAATGGCTGAAAATTTGGCACATTTGTCCATCAGCTGATTAATAAGTAAGAAGCATAATTTCATTTGATTCCACCATTATAATTCCACCATGGTTACACAGTAAGGTGCAATTATTGAGAAATAAAAGGACCTATTTTTTGCTCAGTTTTGGGCACCCTGTACGGATAAGCAAAACGAGACTCAAAAAAGTTTTTATTAGGTTTTTTTTACAAATTGTTATAGCTGAGTTCCCGTGGCAGTGATCCAGATCCGGATACAAATTTTGCAAGCAAATGCGACAATTTTGTGACCCTGGTATTTATCTGGATCAAAACAACCTATTACAATCTATACGGATCCGAAATTTATACAGATAAACGCCAGGATCACAGAATTCTTATTGCATTTGCATGCAAACTTCTTATCCGGATCTGGATCACTGCCACGGGAACTCGCCTAATATCTGTCAATCGCTACTAAAAAAAATTCATTTGCTAATACTTTAATTTAGATCTTATTTATGGCTGCTATCACTCAGTGTGCGATGTTTCAAACATCAGTTTTTTTAACTACACAATTATTTTTGGGTATACATATTTAATTTGTTATTTATTTGCTGTAATGTAATTTCCAATTTTAAAATGCGCTCCTCACAAGCTCTGAAAAAAGTAATTAGAATTAATTTGTGTATTTGTATTTGAATTTTTTTTTCTAGAATTTGCATTTACATATGTACATACATACATATGTATGTCCATATACATCGTCGTACCATACGAAAATTAGCATATTTAAAATTTCTGGCGAAAGCTATCAATAAAAAAATTCTGTACGAAAAGTAACAAGTTCGACTTTTGGCCGACGAAGAATAACGAAATCAACTTTTGGCTGACGAAAAGTATCAGCAATTATATACTGATTTTGCATTAAAATTATTGTTGTTTAAACGAAATTGATAGTTTTCGTCAGCCAAAAGTCGAACTTGTTACTTTTCGTCAGCCAAAAGTCGATGTTGTTATTTTTCGTCGGCCAAAAGTCGAACTTGTTATTTTTCGTCAGCCAAAAGTCGAACATGTAACTTTTCGTCAGCCACAAAAAATATGATGTTAGTTTTCGTATGGTACGACGACATATACAACACTACCTTTTGGCCGCCATTTCCTGTCTCAAGTTATTCTGCATCGCTTTCATTACTTTGCGCAGATCGTTATTTTTGGTTTCACATGCAAGTAGCTCACTGTAAATTAAAACATATGTATGTACACGTACTTAAATATATTATTTAAATCACAAATCCGTTAACATAACATCAACACCGGCTAACCAAACTATTGTTATATTCTTCAATATTAATATACACATACTGGCCGCTGTGGTGCAGTGGGTAGAGTGCTCGCCTACTATACCAGAGGTCTCGGGTTCAAACCCCAGCCCGGACAAACACCAAAAAAATTTTTCTAATTAGTAAAAATCCAATTATTGGGGTTTTTAAGAGCAGCGGTCACCTCTCGGCAGTGGGCGGCATACCCTCCGAGAGTATTTCTGCCATGAAAAAGCTTCTCACAAAAATTGCATTCGCCGTTCGGAGCCGGCATAAAACTGTAGGTCCACCCAATTAGTAGGAAAAACAAAAAGGAGCACACCTCGAATTGGGAGAGAAGCTCTGCCATAAAACTCGTCAGAGTTATAATAGCACCATTGTATTATATTATTATTATACTCACCGCTTGAGCTCTGCTACCCACGAGCTCAAACGCAATGGATCCCTTTCAGTTTTCAACATTATATCAGCTTCCGCACTTGTAGCTGCGAGCATTGATTGCGCTGACTCGACAGTTTTGATTTGTTGTTTCAGATGAAAATCATCGGCCTTTTTGGCTTCAGTTTTAAGAATTTCAATCTGAAGTGAAGAAAAACATCAGTTGGTAAACTTGTCTCATGCATAAATTTTAGTTCTAGTTAGCCTACTTGCTCGGAATAGGAGAGCACAATAATATTGTTTTTATGAATTTTTTCCTCCATCGTCTTGATTGTTTTTCTATTAAAAAGAAGAAAGTTAATAACTTTAATAAGAGTGCAAAACTCTTACACATTTGTTTCTTTATTTAGGTGGTGTTTGCTGTAACAAAACCACATCCAATAACGCTATTGGGTAAATTGCTCTCACGGCAGTTGGGTCTAATTACAGGAACGACCCGGATTTATATCTGCCACGCTGGCTGCACTCCTTACAACTTTTGGAGTATTTTTGCCGTCACAACAATAACGCTATTGTGTATAAGAAAAAAATAAAACCAATTTTAGCTTACATGGCTTTCAATTGTTTGTCCTTTAGATCATTTATCTGTTGCTGGGCTGTATTGAGCTCCTTCTCCTTCATTTTTATTTGTAAATTGGCATTGTCGAGTTGTTCTTGCAGAGAGCCCACATCAGTTTGGCTCACATCTAAAATGGCCGAATCAAAATAGATCCGAAAAATGTTGCGATCTGAGCATTCGGAGCGGCATTGGGGGCAGGATTTTGATCTAAAAATTAGTCAATTGTTCTTATTAAGCAGTGATAATGGTAAAACTTTACACGTCTCCACCACGCCTAGAAAAAAAAACGTTTTTTTAGGGGGTAGGGGAGAGCCCCAAGATCACAAACCTGAAGACCCCACCTGCCGGAGGCCAATAGTTTCCGAGATAAAGTTGCTAATTTTACTATGCAAAATACTATACACACACACACACACACACAAATGTGCGTGTGTTTGTCGTCACCACTGGGAGAAGATAAAGAAAAACCTTTTGCGGAGAACACCTTTTGCGTTGGGGGCCTTCGGCCGCGCTTGTAAAAATTAACCCTCATCCGGCAGAATTCTCTTTCCGGAGTAATATCTATGGCCCGGTCTATAGTACTTTTGCGGCCATTTCAACTCGCAAAATTGTACAAACAATTTTGTGCAAACGTAATTTTGAACCGTGAAATATGTATGTTTTTTGGGTGAACTAAAGCCTCAGTGGTGACGACAAAAACCCGCACATTTGTATGTGTGTATACTGTTTTGCATAGTAAATTTCACAAATTTAAGAAGGAATGTCTCGGGGACTATAAGCCTCCGGCAGGTGGGGTCTTCAGTTTTGTGATCTGGGGACCCTCCCCTACCCCCCTAAAAAACCGTTTTTTCCTAGGCGTGGTGGACAGGTGTAAACCCGACCCGTGATAATGACCATACATACGTGTTTACTTAAGAGGAGCCATTGGCATTTGTTGTATCACTTACCTATCCATCCATTGCCGTAGACATGCTCTATGGAACATATGAGCACAATTGGTTGCATGCACATCATGTACATGGCACCGCAAAAAAAAAAAAAAAAAAAAAAAAAGAAAAAATGGAACTTGTGTTTTACATCTATATGATGGCGCATTTCTAGGATCACCGAAAGACGATCTCTGTAAATCAATGTTTAAATGTCTTGGCTTCGGTCATATTTCGAAGAACTGCACTAGCAATGGGGACTTTAAAAGTGCATGTTTTAAATGCGGCGCAGCAGGACATGTGGCGAAAACATGTTCCAATCCACCAAAATGCTTACTATGCATCAAACGGGGAGCCAACAAATCGGACCACCCAACAGGGGGAAATCAATGTCCCATCTACAAGGAGGCACTCCAGAAGCTTACCCTGCGATGAGATTACTCCAACTTAATTTAAATCATTGCGAAGCTGCGCAAGATCTCCTAACGCAAACGGTTTTAGAATTGAAAGCAGACATTTCCCTACTCAGCGAGCCGTACAAGCAGAGATCGGAAAATTGGATTAAAAGTGCTTGCAGCAAGACTGCAATTTGGTCCTGTGGACAGAATCCATTATATATAGAAGCTGTGTTGAAGGAAAACGGATTTTTATGTGGGAAGGTCGGCGGCATATACCTGTACAGCTGCTACATACCGCCAAGCACACCGCTGAATATTTTCGAAGAAATCGTTGCAAAAATAGCTATGGATGCAACAAATCGACAACGCTTCATAATCGCAGGCGACTTTAATGCCTGGGCAACCGAGTGGGGGTCAAAGAGAACTTCACCAAGAGGCAAAGCTCTGCTCGAAGCATTTGCCTGTCTAGATGCAGTTTTGCTAAATACAGGCACTGAGAACACCTTCTCGCGAAACGGCCGCGGATCAATTATTGACATAGCATTCGTTAGCGCCAATCTTTACAGATTTTCCAAGTGGAAAATTAGTGAATGCTATACGCAGAGCGATCACTCGGCGATATTGATCGACGTTACAATACGTGCAGAGGAACCGCTGAACAAGCTGTCTAGCCTAAAGCGACAAGGCTGGAAAGTAAGCACTTTCGACTCCGAAGTATTTAAGGAAATGTTCCCAAAAAACGGACACAGTGGGCGGGCAAATGACATGGCTACCGCAATAATGAATGACTTACGAGCGGGCTGCGATGCATCAATGTCGCGAAAATTGAAGCCCAGACCGCTATCCGCCAGCTATTGGTGGAACGAAAACATAAATTCACTACGGAATGAGTGCATTCAATCAAGAAGGCGATTTCAACGTTCAAGAGGTAGAGGTAACTTCGAGGAACTGAGAGATAAATTCAAATTAGCCCGACGTAATCTTAAAAATGCAATAAAGGAAAGCAAGCGTCAATGCTTCCTAGAACTCTGCGATGATGCAGATAATAACCCCTGGGGTACAGCGTATAAGATCGTAACTAAAAAGCTAAAAAACAGCAAGCAATCAACACCAACGTGTCCTATATTCCTGGAAGAGATAGTAACTACTCTCTTTCCCACCCAAAGGAAACTAGTTTCCCCAATCTCAAATACCTTACTCAACTCCTTCGATGATGTAACGGATGAAGAGGTTCTCCAAGCAGCAAAAGAACTGAAAGAACGCAAGTCTCCTGGCCCAGACGCAGTGCCTAATAAAGTACTGAAAGTAGCCTTCAATAATGCAACATCAGACTTCACAAAGTTATTTAATAAATGTCTATCAGAAGGGACATTTCCAAGGATATGGAAACGTCAAAAACTGGTATTAATACCTAAGCCCGGTAAGGATCCTGCACAACCGTCGAGCTACAGGCCCATATGCTTGCTTGACTCGGCTGGCAAAATATTAGAAAGAGTTATATACAATCGCCTCGAAAGGGAGGTTCTAGCGGTAGGAGGCGTATCTGAAAACCAATTCGGTTTTAGGAAGGGAAGATCCACCGTACACGCTGTAAACGCTGTCAAAAAAGTTGCTCAAGACGCTATAAGTGGCTCACGGTGGCTGGCAGGTACAAAAGAATACTGCCTAATAGTCACTTTGGATATCAAAAATGCGTTCAACACTGCCAATTGGGCGAGGATCCTGGATGCCTTGACCGCATTGGGATCTCATATTATTTGAGAAGGGTCGTACGAAGTTACTTTGAAAACCGGACCTTAGAGTACGAAACGTCAGCTGGCACAAAGAAAATAGAGGTTACCAGCGGCGTTCCACAAGGCTCAGTTCTTGGACCCTTGTTGTGGAACATCATGTACGACGGTGTTTTACGCCTAACATTTCCCGAAGGCGTGAAAATATTCGGATATGCTGACGACATTGCGCTGGTAGTTACGGCTAAACAAATAGACGATGTACGTGCAAAAGCGGAAGAAAGTATAATCTGCATTCAAAAGTGGCTAAATGAAAATGGCTTACGGCTTGCAGAGCAAAAAACGGAGTCAGTACTCATATCAAGTAGGAAAAAAGTAGAACATACTGCAATAAAAATTGGAAGCCACGACATCGCCACTCTTCCAGCCATCAAGTACCTCGGGATTATGTTGGATAGGAGACTATCATTTAAAAACCACCTTGAGTATGCAAACCTGAAGGCCTCAACAACAGTAACAGCACTAACGCGCATAATGCTGAATTCGCGTGGACCAAAGCAGCGACGACGACAGCTTCTTGCGAGCGTCGTAAGGAGTCAAATCCTCTACGGCGCCCCCGTGTGGCACCACGCCATAGATCGTCAATCATACTTCCGGGGCATTAACTCCACTTACCGTTTATGTGCACTGCGAGTGTGCTGTGCATTTAAAACCGTGTCGGATGAGGCTGCGTTTGTTATTTCTGGGCTTTACCCGATAGACATACTGGCAGAAGAAGCTGCAATGATCGCACAAAACGGAGTCGAACGCTCAGGGGCGCGTGAGACCAGCATACAAAGCTGGCAGCTCAGGTGGACCAACACCACGAAAGGACGCTGGACACATAGATGTATACCAGACCTGAGACGCTGGTTGCTAAGAGCTCATGGAGAAGTCGATTTTTACTTGACTCAGTTCTTAACTGGACACGGCTGCTTCAAGGCTTATCTCTACCGTTTTAAGCACGAGTTAAATCCAACGTGTGACCACTGTGGAGGGCAAGCAGTTGAGGATGTGTACCACGTTTTCTTTGAGTGTCCAAGATTCTACGAAACTAGAAGTAAGCTTCGCAGAATATGCGGAAGTGACTATTCACATGAGTCGCTCGTAAAGCACATGCTAGAAAGCAGTTCAAAGTGGATTGAAGCGGGTGACATAATAGCAGGCACGATGAAAACACTGAGGAGCCTAGAGAGATTACGACGAACCAGCAGCGACTAAATATACCGGTCAGATTATTCTGGTAATCATAGATACTTTGCGTGGAACGGATACGTACAGGAGTTCAGCCTCCTGCATCCGGCACCGCGTGTGGTGCGGAGCTTTGGCCCCCGCAGACCACCTAATATTGGGAACTTTGAATGAAACGGATACGTACAGGAGCTCGGCCTCTTGCATCCGTTACGGATACGTATAGGAGCTAGGCCTCCTGCATCCGTCAATGCGCGTGGTACGGAGCTTTGGCCTCCGCAGACCACCTAATATTGTGAACTTTGAATGAAACGGATACGTACAGGAGCTCGGGCTCTTGCATCCGTTACGGATACGTACAGGAGCTAGGCCTCCTGCATCCGTCAATGCGCGTGGTACGGAGCTTTGGCCTCCGCAGACCACCTAATATTGTGAACTTTGAATGAAACGGATACGTACAGGAGCTCGGCCTCTTGCATCCGTTACGGATACGTACAGGAGCTAGGCCTCCTGCATCCGTCAATGCGCGTGGTACGGAGCTTTGGCCTCCGCAGACCACCTAGTATTGTGAACTTTGAATGAAACGGATACGTACAGGAGCTCGGCCTCTTGCATCCGTTACGGATACGTACAGGAGCTAGGCCTCCTGCATCCGTCAATGCGCGTGGTACGGAGCTTTGGCCTCCGCAGACCACCTAATATTGTGAACTTTGAATGAAACGGATACGTACAGGAGCTCGGCCTCTTGCATCCGTTACGGATACGTACAGGAGCTAGGCCTCCTGCATCCGTCAATGCGCGTGGTACGGAGCTTTGGCCTCCGCAGACCACCTAACACTGACCACTTTTATAAACAAACATATGGGTGAAGCCTTCTAAGGCAGACTGAGGGCAATAACGCGACCATTACGGACTGCGAGCCTAGTGCTCAACCCACCTCCCGACGGTAGCTTGACGGTAGTACCGGGGGGTTCGGTACGATGACAGTAGGAGGTTTAGTTCGGGTTAGAGTCCCACACTGACGGGGTAAAGGCTTTCGATGCTTCCTCCTCGTAAAAAAAAAAAAAAAAAAAAAAAACATCATCGGCAGCGACAAAGAGTTCCGCACATATAACACAATTCAAATTAAGCATCTCCAACATTAACGCCCTTATTTTACAAAACGCCGTGACTCGTTGCGTCGCAGTCACTCACATTCACTCACTTTCACCTTCACCTAAAAGTTGGTATTTTATAAGCTTTTACGTTTTTTCGTTCGCTCCGTTGCGTAGTCACGACGATTGTCAAACGCTTTACGTAGCCTATTTACCACTTTTCTGGTTTTCTTCATTTCCTTAGTAATTTTTGGTGTGTTTTTTTTTAATCGAACTGTTTTATTGATTGGTTAACCCTGGAAAATTGGCAGCTTGCAACCCAATAAACATTTTTTTTTCATTTCCAATTTGAGATTCATTTGAGGCACATTTTTAGTATGGGATTTCGGGCTGATTCTCAATTTGATAGATTTCATTTTCTCCAATTTCAAAGTTGGTACGAAAGGGAATGCAATCAATAGATGTATGTATGTATTACATATTTGTACTCTAGAGTACAGAAAAATTGAGGGATAGTGAGAGAGTTTGTGTTATGAGCGCAGAAATGGAATGGAATAAATAGATGTATGTACTAGAGCCCTAGATACCCGGGTATCGAGCAATTCGATCTAATCGTTTTTGTTTGAAGCCCGTTTGTTGTTCAAATGCCCGTACAAACATTCGAGCATTCGAGCTTACAAACAAAAAAAAATGTGTATCGGAAAAACAAAAATAAAAAAAACTACATATAAAGAAAAAAAAAAATAATAAACAAAAGAAAAAAACAAACTTCAAAATACCCGAATTGTTCAAATGCCCGTACAAACATACGGGTAATAAACAAACAAACAACTGTTCGAGCATTTGAACAACAATTGTTCGGGCTACTCGAAAATGTTCAAAAAAAAAAAATCGAGAGCTCTAGTATGTACATATGTATTACATATTTGTACTCTGATGTGATGTTTTTCTTTTACCCGTGCGGGTGAGTTTCGCCGGTGCCTTTTGTACAGTCACATGAGTATATTAATACATATATTTTTTAATATGCATACATACATACATATGAGAAACAAACTATGTTTTTAATAAAGTTTGTGTAACTTCACAAAAAGCAACAAACAAATAAAATAAAAGTAAGAAATACAGAATCATTATTACACACAATCATTTTCAACCATCATCATTTCAACCGCAACTGCTGAAGTAAAACAACGAACGCTGATTGAAATTTGCAAACATACAAAATTTCTTCGTTCCTTGAAACCTTGACATGATGAAATTCGTGAAATGATACAAAATGTGAAACAAGTTTTTTTTCAAATGTGTTGTAAGTTATTCTAAAATTGATAAACAATGTTTGATGAACACATGAAAATATGTTTATTTTCAACTTATATATATGCTGATTCTCAAATTTAGAAACAATATTTTCTCAACCTTTGAGAATTTCTTTTTCAGTGTTTAATGGGAAGTCAACAAAAATAAAAAAATTATTTGTTGACATTATGTGTAAATACATATGTACATATGTACGTGTTTTGTTTAGTTTGTTTTTTTTTAATAAAATATTTACATACATATATGCAACATATTAAAAAAATGTGTGTGTTAATATAAATATACATATGTACGTGTTATTCAGTGTTAAAAAATAAGATGCATTTGTGTGTTCGTGTGTGTGTAAAGTTAAAACGTTTTTATTAATAACTGTTTAATTAAAATCAAAGAAAAAATTTGTTCAGCATCATATTCGGGTTCGCGAGATTGAAACGCGTCGATTGATACCCCGTTTTTTTTTTAAATTGGCTAATTTTAGCCGTTGCAAATTAACCAATATTGAATGCTCACTCGAACAAAAGGAAGTGACTCTTTTGACAGTTAAAGTGACCGTTTTCGTCACTTTGCGTTTTATAAAATACCAAAAACGTAACATACTCACCAAAAACCGTAACACATTCACTTCGAGTCACTTACAGTCACTTTCAGTCACCTAAAGAGATACAAAATACGAACACGACAAAAAGTGACTGGGTGACTCGTTGCGTCGCGTTGCGTTTTGCAAAATAAGGCCCTAAATCGCATTGAACAAAATAGGTATATACCATGTATGTTTGGCAGTGTTGCCACTTTAGCTATTTTGTAGCTAGATTTAGCTATAACTTTTGGCGTTTAGCTACAGATATTTGCGTTTAGCTATTAGCTATTTTTGTTAGCTTTTTTTTTAATAGCTTAGCTATTTTTAGCTATTTTTCTTAATTTCTTTATTTTGCACATCAGTTTATCATTTTAAGCTAATGAGTCATCTGCGAGTTTATGAAAACTTGAAAGTGTATACTTATCCTTATGATTATCAAACTATACAAAAGTTGATAGTCTGGCATGCCTTCCTTATTTTATCGATTATTGGTGCATTCATATGCAAGGTTGATGCAATCAAGGCAGATCTAGGAAGGTAGGCTCGGTGGCGAATTCAGAAATTTCCCATGTATTTTGTTATTGTAATTGGTAGAGTGTAATGTCAAAATGATAATTCGCCTTAGTTAAAATCTGAATTCGCTTGAGACTCGCCCATTCCTATTGGTCATGATGTGAATTCGCTTTGATTTTGACATTACACTCTACCTTTGTAAATAAAAAAGTAGTTTCTGAATTCGCCACCGAGCCTACCTTCCTAGATCTGCCTTGGATGCAATAAGGTTTTCGCAGTACGCAAAAGCAACTCCGCCATACATTTTGTTGTTGCCCATTTTGCTATTTGAATTCGCAAATGACCATTGGCATACGCGATATTTGAACCGTCCTTTTCACGGTGTATTCGTAAAATTTTTCAGAACTTTATTATCAAGTTAATTGAGCAACTCCGCCAACGCTTATCGCAGAATATTCAATCTTTAAAAAATATTGAATTTTTTTCTGTAAATAAGCCAAAAATATTTGACACTTTCAAGGATGAAAAGGATCACTTTAACACGGAGGAAATCACTATTTTAGAAATGCAATGGAAAAACTACACGCATACCCATGGAAGGGAACTACCTCTACAATAAAGTTTTGGGTAGACGTAAGAAAGCTTAGAAATGCTCTTAACGAAAATCCGTTTGAAGAACTACAATCTTTTGTGTTTAATTTTCTAATCCTACCGCTTAGTAATACAGATATAGAACGTAGATTTTCTGTTATGAACGTAATAAAACAAAGCAAAGAAATATAATGCAATTATTTATGTTAAACTCTCTATTGACTGTTAGGTATGGTCTAAAAAGGCTTGAAAAATGTTGTAATAACTTTAAAATTCCTAACGATATTATTAAAGCAATGACTTCAATTAATAATAATTCAACCTGTGAATTAAATGAAGATGATATGATTTTTGAAATGTTATTGAATCAAATTTTTAACTAAAGTTTAAATATTAATTAGTCGCTATTATAATTTATTTTAATACTGCAATTGAATGTACATACATACATACATACATATGTAATGAATTGATTTTTTTCATTGTAATTATCTTATTATACGACGTACATATATAAGTACATACAAACAAATATATGTATGGCTACAATATATAATATAATATATATAATACAATGGCGCTATTATAACTCTGACGAGTTTTATGGCGGAGCTTCTCTCCCAATTCGAGGTGTGCTCCTTTTTGTTTTTCCTACTAATTGGGTGGACCTACAGTTTTATGCCGGCTCCGAACGGCGAATGCATTTTTTGTGAGAAGCTTTTTCATGCAGAAATACTCTCGGAGGGTATGCCGCCCACTGCCGAGAGGTGACCGCTGCTCTTAAAAAACCCAATAATTGGATTTTTACTAATTAGAAAAATTTGTTTGGCTCGGACCGTGGTTTGAACCCGAGACCTCTGGCATAGCAGGCGAGCACTCTACCCATTGCACCACAGCGGCCACAAAATTAATAATATATGTATATATAAATATTCATATATGTGAAGTTGTTTTATGTCACGTCTTTTTAAATAAATCATTAATTGGCTATTTATTTTAGCTATGAAAAAAATTATTTAGCTATTTTTAGCAATTTTTTTAATTTAATTTAGCTATAAGCTTCAAAATATTCTGGCAACACTGATGTTTGGAAAATCAAACAATAAAAACCAAGGTTTATCCAAATTCTTGATAAAAACCATAATTAACTGTAATGGCCAGCGTTGCCGAATTGACGAGAAGGGAGTTTCTGTCGTCTTCAGGGAAAAGTTCAAATTCTGAGCAAAAAGATAAAACTCAGAAAATAACTTTTACTTTCTGAGGGAAAAATAAGACTAAAAAAAAAACTTTTATTTTTTGAGGGAATAATAAAACTCAAAAAATAAATTTTATCGAAAATAAAGTTCAAATTCTGAGCAAAAAGATAAAACTCAGAAAATAACTTTTACTTTCTGAGGGAAAAATAAAACCCAAAAAATAACTTATTTTGTGAGCAGAAAATAAAGCTCAGAAAATAATGATTAAAAATCAATTTTTTTTTTAAATCGAAAAAATAAAAGTTACGGTGATTACATCTGTGTACTTCTTTTGCGTTTAGCATTTCTCCTTTAGTATGATTTTTTTTAGTAAAAATTAAAAAAATAACTATTATTTGCAATCCCTTTTACTTTTTCAATTCAAAAGAAGAAATTGTGCTTTCTTTCGGAATTTTAGCACGAATTATTAAAATAATTTTTACAAAAATGGTATATGTATGCATTAATTGTTTATTTTATTGAGTTTTTTTTTATTTATTAATCAAGTGACATATGGTTGACACGAAATGGATTTTGTTATACTTTTTGCGTTTATGTAAAATCGATTATTCCAACAGAAACCAAATTTTTGTTGGTTATTGTTATAAATAACATTATTTTGCAGCCTTAGAAAAAATTACATTTCTTTTAAAAAATTCGGCAACGCTGTTTCAATTTTTTATTTTTAACTGTTTTTGTTTTAGTGATGTGCCGAGTACCAGCTGTCTCTAGTACTTACCCGAATACTTCAGAAGTATTTGAGTACTCTAGTAATCAAAATACGGTATTCGGATACCTATAATCGAGTACTGATCTCGAGTACTCGATATCCGAGTACGCAATCATTCGTTCTCCTACGGTCACTTCTTTATTTTATATCGAACCTAAACTGTTATTAACGAACGTCTGTATATGTATGTATATTATATATGTTCTTTGGCTAATGTTGAAAATTAAAAAGGCAAAAGTGGGAAAAATTCAACAGCTTTCGCAGAGACTCAGTGGTCGCGCGTGCAAAAGCGCTCGCACATTGCGGCTGAAGATGGAATCTATCACGGGTTCAATCCCCAGGAGGAGCATCCACTTCCGAAAAGAGTGCTGATGATCGAAAATGGGTTTTCGTGAAATATGTTGAATTTTTTTCCACTTACGCCCAACAATAAAAAAATTGAATTAAATAAAGTTCGTGCTATGCCCTATAAAGCTTTCAAGTTAAAATTTATTTGTTTAACAATTATAAAAATAACTAGTAAACCCTGCCACGCAATGCTGTGGCTTTCGATTACACTGTGAGACAATTTGAGAGTGGAAGACCTCATATTGCCACAATTGACTTTTTTTTTGATTGTCATTTTAAATTTGACTTCCCCTTAAAATTGGCAGAATATGAATGGGATGTTAGCCCATAGAATCTTATTAATAAAATATAAAATGAAGCATATACCTAGATAGTTACTGGTTATTTTTATTTTCTGTGGACCTAGATTTTTTATACAAAGATTTTGTGCGAGGAGCCCCATAGCGTAAAACTGAATTTTTGGACAGGTGGCAACCCTTTTTGTAAAAATTTTAATAAATTACTCATTTTCAGCTCAAGCCCTTTCATATGGTACCTGAAATTTAAAAATCAAACAAACTATATCGTAAAAATGAAATTTTGAACAGGTGGCAACCCTTTTTGTAAAAATTATAATAAATTACTTATTTTCACACAAATTCGTTTCATATGACACCTCAAATTTAAAAATCAAACAAACTATAGCGTAACACTGAATTTTTGAACAGGTGGCAACCCTTTTTATAAAATTTTTAATAAATTACTCATTTTAACGTAAAGACCTTTCATATGACACCTCAAATTTAAACAAAGTATAGCGTAAAAGTGAATTTTTGAACAGGTGGCAACCCTCTTTGTAAAAATTTTAATAAATTACTCATTTTCAGCTCAAGCCCTTTCATATGGTACCTGAAATTTAAAAATCAATCAAACTATACAGGAGAATTAAATTTTTAAACAGGTGGCAACCCTTTTCAGAAATATTAAATCTTCCTGCACATTTACAGGTCAAGCCCTTTTAATTGACATCCCATTTTCGAAAATCGGTATAAAGGTGTAAAAGTTATGGTGCCTACAAAACATCGCTTAGCGTAATATATATGTATGTATAAAGATACATGGATATCAAAAGGCACGCATTTTTTTATATTCATAAAAAATCATATTAAAAAAAATAATAAAGGATATTCAAAGCAAAAAAAAAATAATAATAATTCAAAAGCTACCTTTAAAATAATCGTATTTACTTTCCAATGCAAGGCGAGTTGTTCCGCGGATTTCGAGAAAACTTTATTTTCTTCATACAATTTTGGACCACCCTAGTGTGGTATACATCAAAACGCACTGGCGTGGAAGAAAAAAATCGCAAAACCCGGATCATAAATTGAACCAACAATTTATCAGAGCAGCTCAGTAAACAAACCTAATATGTAATTAATTATTTTCTGGTTTTTATTTTTTGTTAAAAATATTTTTTTTTTTTACTATAAAATAATCGTTACGCTCACTGCAAATTTTAAATTTATTTGTTTAACAATTATAAAAATAACCGAATAAAAAAATATTCAAAGCAAACAAAAAATTTTAAAAATTCAATCGTATTCACTTTCCAATGCAAGGGTAAGTGAATTTTCTTAATTTGCCACAAATCCCATACGATTTTCGTTCGCACGTGCCAACACAAAAATATACATAAGTACACATACATACATGCATGCATATCCGTGTGTGCACAAACGTTCTTTGGTAGGACTCCAAAAATAATCTTGCGAGGGGAAAAAACTCCGTAGACATTAAGTAACAAATGTTTTAATATTCAAGATAAAAAAAAATATTATTTTGAGTTCGGCAATAATAAAATTGTGTAGATACCTGTTCAACTTTTAATACAAATGAATTAATCTTAAGTTTATTTTCACTGATCCGTGGCATAAAAAAGAAGACAAGCGATTTTTTCACATTTAATTTTTAATTGTTATTTATTTTCGTTTGTTTTTATTTTCTTTTATGTTATTGTGGCTATTTGGCAATTTGGTATATATTTTTAGTTGTTGTATGGTATTCAGTTATAACTAATTTTTTGAGCCCCCTATTAAAATAAATACCATGTAATTTATTTATTACACAATATTCATATACATATGTAGGTATTGAACTGTTTTATTTAATATGCTTATAATTTAATGCCTGTTATAACACCTGTTGAACATATATACCTATGTACAATGTATGTATATACATATGTACATTAGAGTGGCGCTTATTTTCAAAAGTCGGAAATTTGCAGGTGTTACCCCCTGATATGTTTTTGTTTAATAAAAAAATAATACCCTGAAAATTTTGGCCCGATTGAACAACTCTAACCCGTGCCACAACGAGTTGAAGTTGAAAAATTGGCAACATCAATTTTAGAAGCGCCTCTTTTGGCTATGCCGCGATAAATATATGTATGGGCGTAGGAATACCCGAAAACTTAACTCTGAGATGTTTACAAGTTTAAACTTACATAAAATTAATCAAAATACTTTTATTATTTCACCGTTACAATTTCTTGATTAGCAAGAATCGTAGAAGATGTATGTACGTACATATGTAGATGACATTAAATTTTGGTTCTTACGTATAAAGCAACATACTATTGAAACTAAAAAATCAAACATTTCACTTTAGAATAGTGTATTAATTTATAATCATAGTCCATATTATTTTCTTTCAATACAATAATTTTAAAACGTGCAACTGGCGAAGTCAGTTAAATGAAGCACATGCCACACATAAATACCTTTTTAGCAAAAAGTGAGTATCTGTCGGCATTGGGAAAGTTCGTGACCGTATTATGGTCATTTTACGCGTAGTCAGCGTAACTACCGTTTGAAAATGATTCAGAAATACAATATCGAGACGGTCCAGCACTATTCATGATAGAGTCCTCAATGTCTATTTCCCATTCATCTTCATCGAGGCATTTGATAAGAATTTCATCCGAATATCATTAGAATATTAAAAAAAAAAATAGTAGGAAAAGTCCCTTAATAAAATTTTGTCACAAAAATCACCTCCATAAGATCGCTGGACTGGGGTATTTAGGTTCTTTCGTCTGTGGATTCCTAGTGAAATTCTATAGCGAACAACTTTCTATAACTATTTAACCCTCTAACGACCTTCGAAGTAATATTTTTTGCGAACTTTCTCAAAAAGGAGTAAAAGCGACCTTATCGTCGGGGAATTAGAGGGTTAAAGTGGTACACAAAGTTACAGCTATTGCAATTGTTTGGGAGATTTACTATGTAGATATTGGTATTTCATTCTGTGTGGAAATTAAGTGCTGTTGCAAAGTGTTATAGAAAAAAATACCCACAATTCGTCCAATATAAACGTCCACCGAACCATATAACCCTTGGTTCATTATTTCAACACATTGTGGCACGGGTTAACGTGGACCAATCGAGCCAATATTAAACAGGGAATATTTTCTTCGTACATGAAACCATTTTAAGGGGTAACGTCTCAAAAAAGTAGAAAAAAAAAAATTCCATAGGCGTAAGGGCCACTCTAATGTACATATACTTCCAAATATATGACCTGGGTATTATACTCGTAATACACAATATGTATGTATATATGTATGAATGTATGTACATATGTACGATTTATAATACAGCCCAGCCAGCAAGGTACCGTACATTTTGCGAACATTGCGATTTACGAGCTATTCTCGAATAAGAAAACAATAACAAAAGAAACCTTTTTCTATCATGTCAAAAAAAAAAAAGAAAACGAAAAATTTCAAACTCAATATTTTAAAAGTAAGTATGTATGTTTGTAAAATTTCTACATTTACGATAAAAAAACGGACGTAAAAAGATTCATATATGAGTGCTTTTTCGATACATTTACGACACTCGTAGGCAATGAACATTTTAAAGCGAAACAGTATTCGTAGGCGAATCGTAAACGGATTTCGTAAACGATATTTTATTAGAGTTTTCTTCGAGAAAACATCAGTTTACGAGCTCGTTTACGATGATTTTGCTGGCTGGGTATGTACATATGAATTAATACATATACATATATATTTTATTTTGCATTTATTAATGAAATGTTGCATTTGCATATGTGAATACGATAAAGAAATTAAATTTATTTTCGTTTAGTTTTTCATGCTGGATGATTTTGTATGTACATATGTATGTATATGTACGAAGTATGTGGGTATTATGTATGTATTCAATAGATTATTTTTAAAGAGAAAGAGATGTGGACATTTAAGAAAAATATAGAAAATAAGTACATAGTAAAATACATATTATTATTAATAAAATCAGGTGCTTTTCGGAGGCTATGGGGCTTTAGCCACTGTCACTTGGTTTTAGAAATAATAAAGATAATCATTTATTTTTTTTTTTTTTTATCGAAAGCTAGAAGGAAAGAAATTTTTTTTAAAACAGCTGGACTGACAGAGGTTAAGATACTATTCACACCTGCGACCAAAATCGATTTAGTCGGGCTGGGCTATAGTATGTTTCATTCGGCCGACTAATTGGGTGTAGTGTGAATTAGAGATGGCAAATATTTTGCGTACCTGTGATTTTGTCACCGTTCCTCAATAGTCATTGGTCAGTGCTGTGACTATTTTCCAAAATCACGGTGACTAAATCACGTATTCTGAAAGCATGCAAAATTTAAGTTTCAAAAATTTATATTTTTTTTTTTTAATTTTTAAATAATGATTTAAATTGACTTCAATTGATTTTGTAAAGATTTCCAAACGTATGTTTAGGGAACTAAGTAAAATGCAGTTACTTTCCAATTTATATCAATTTTTGTTTTGTTTTATTAGGAACAACTTTTATTCCACACTAAAAAAAGCATCTGGACAAGCTTAGCTATTATTACTGGACTTGAAAAATATAATTCGATTAAATACATTTATTTAATATAATATAATACAATGGCGCTATTATAACTCTGACGAGTTTTATGGCCGAGCTTCTCTCCCAATTCGAGGTGTGCTCCTTTTTGTTTTTCCTACTAATTGGGTGGACCTACAGTTTTATGCCGGCTCCGAACGGCGAATGCATTTTTTGTGAGAAGCTTTTTCATGGCAGAAATACACTCGGAGGGTATGCCGCCCACTGCCGAGAGGTGACCGCTGCTCTTAAAAAATCCAATAATTGGATTTTTACTAATTAGAAAAATTTTTTGGTGTTTTGCTCGGACCGTGGTTTGAACCCGAGACCTCTGGCATAGCAGGCGAGCACTCTACCCACTGCACCACAGCGGCCACATTTTACATTTATTTACTTTTATTAAAAAGTGAAAAAAAGTCACAGTGACTAAAAACTCACAGTCACGAATTACTCCGTTCCTCAAAAATCACGGCATCGGCCATCTCTAGTGTGAATACCTCGTACCAATCAAAGCTCGACTAAGTCGATTTGCCGCAGGTGTGAATAGTGTCTAAGAGTTAAAAGAGCACTTAACTGTAGAAAAAATTCGAGCTTTTGAAAACACATTTAATACATGAACTAGAGACAAATTGTGTGTAAGAGTTTCGCACGGAATTTGAAACCTCGGAACAAGGGAAGTGCTCCAAAACCTGTTGATAAAGAAGCACTTATGAAAAAACAGATATTGCCGTTGCCACGAAGGAAAACATTGAAAACCTGATGGAAAAAATATTTTATAATATAGAGGTTATATAAAATAAGTTACTGAATAACATGTGCGAATGTGCCGCAATTACGTTACGTATTAGATCAACTCAGATATTTAGACTCAGCGCAGTTAATTCAAAAACAGACCTACATATGCGGTTAGCGCTCTTTGTTCTCAAAAAAGTCGCAACAGGCAAGAACATACATACATACATACATACATACATAGATCTTATGCCATTTTATTTTCTAGAAGTAATGTTTAATTTTCTTAAAGACAAATTTCTACAATTTGTTTTTTTTTTTCTAAAGGAAAGTTAATGACTGGAGAAGAAGAAATAAAAGAACAATAGCCAAATATGTATGTAAGGTTAATTTAAATTAAAATAATTTTAAATAAAATTAAAATAATTTTATACCGTTATATAGAGAAAAATGTTGAAATGTTATTGTATACATATACATATATGTGTGTATTATAATTATACTGCTCTGCAGCCAAAAAATACTCTGAACGCCACTATCCTATCTATATGTAGTAAAATCGGTCGCTGATTCCGAAAATCGGGTTCATTTTCAATTCTATGGGAAGTTTTTGAGATATCGGCAATTTACCCTTATTTGGCCTATGGCTCCACTTAATCCAGTATCTCTTTAACGCATTGAGCTATCTACGTAGAAGGTACCCGTGTAGTGGCATTGCGCGACTTGTCTATATTTACCTGATCGCATATAACTTTGCCATTTTGCCACGGATTTTCTTCATTGATAGCTTATATTTTTGCCAATTGAATGGGGCTTCACGTAAACGAGTAAAACTAAAGGTAAAAACGTTTGTTTTTAAGATCTTGCCTGACAAAGTAAAATTTTTCTTCAAATTTTCGTAAAAAATTGAAAATTTTCAAATTCACTCATATATATTTCAGAAACTATAAGACCTAGAGAAAAATGTTATAGGAGCCATGTATAAGAAATTTTATTTTCTTTCGTTTGGTGTAGCTCAATGCGTTAAAGAGACATACTGGATTAAGCCAAATAACGGTAAATTGCAGATATCTCAAAAACCTTCCCATAGAATTAAAAATGAACTCCACTTTCGGAATCAGAAACCGATTTTACATATACATAGATAGGATAGTGGCGTCCAAAGTACAGACAATAAATTTCATTTTGTAATCCATATAACATATGAAAATAATTTAATGCCTGATGATATTTGATTTTCTTGAATTTTCTTTGCACGTTTAATACGAATGCACATGTATTACTATTTATTAAGCTGCTTACATAAATATATGCATATGCGCTAATGTTTTCAATTTCAATTTTTTTTAATTACACAATAAAACTAGTTTCTAGTTAGTTTTGTGTCTTTTTAATTTGTTATTTATTTGCTGTAATGGCAGCATTACATTAGTGTGCGCCCATCACTGTATTAAACTAATTATTTGCTATTTCTAATTGTTTTATGTTTATTTTTTTTATAAATTTTTGGATTTTAATTTTTTACACTTTTTTTTATACATTTTCACAGTTAGTTTCTCTAACGAAATATTACATTAAATTTGTTACCCATTTTTCCCGAAAAATTACATTTTGTAATATTGTTAATGTGTTCATACATAAGGATTTCACTAAGTTTTGATCTTTTTTTATTTTATTTTTTATTAACATTCATTGAGCTCTATTATACTTATTTTGCAACAATTAATCTCTACATACATAGTTTATTTTATTTTCTTAAAGTTAACCTTTGGTAAATTTAATTTAATTTTATTTCATTTTATTTTTCCTGAATACATGCAAATATTTAAAGAAATCCATTTTTCTCTTATACCTAGTAAGATTTGTAGGTTAAGTTTTATTTGATTTTAGTTCTTAATGCTTTTTTACCTAATAAATATATTTACTGTTTTCTTTTCTTTAATTTTGTATTATTTTTTAAGAGAGTTTTATCCGTTTTTATGTATTTTTTATATATATAACCTATACATAAATAACAAAAATTTACATTTACTTACTTGCTTATGTATAAATAACTAATTATGTATGTATATAGTACTTGCGTGTTGGTTCTGTAAGAACTTTAGAGTTGTACTTCGTTAAGCACATATACAAATATTATTTCTTAATTAATCAATATTTTCAACATGTTATTTAATTATTATAGTCAACAACTTATGCATGTAAACCATATTTAATAATATTTTGGTATATTTTTTTCGCTTAATTGCTTATAATGTAAATACATATATACACATGATTTAATTACAGATGTGAAAAACAACGATTTGTAAATATTTAACAAATACCTATCAATATTTATCTATTTATATTTATATATATTTTGGCAAAATAGCATATACACTAAAGTGCGTTTAAAATTCAAATTAACGATATTTTACTGTATCGCCCCCTCAATCTGTAGTAACATGGTCAAAGATATCACACATAAATTTTGGTCCCGATTGGTGGCGGTTAAGGCGTGGCGCATTGAGGTCAAAGTTCAGAAAACTCTATGAAGGGTCAAAAAATCAAAATACTTTTTTTAATTATCTAATACCCAAAATTAATACTTCTATACCCAATGATAACAAATATAAATTTTGGTTCCGATTGATGACGGTTTAGTGGTGTTTTAAGGGGGTCAATGTTCAGATTGGTATAGAAGCCTTACATTTTTAGTGTCGCATATGAAACACCAGTAAACCGTCATCAATCGGGACCAAAATTTATATTTGTTAGCATTGGGTATAGAAGTATTCATTTTGGGTATTAGATAATTAAAAAAAGTATTTTGATTTTTTGACCCTTCATAGAGTTTTCTGAACTTTGACCTCAATGCGCCACGCCTTAACCGCCACCAATCGGGACCAAAATTTATGTGTGATATCTTTGACCATGTTACTACAGATTGAGGGGGCGATACAGTCTTTTTATGAACTTTTAAATTTTTCATACAAATTAAAAGCACCCTAATATACACTGGTGGCAAAATAAATAAGGAATTACATAAATTTTAGATCATAGAAATTGCGTATGGCTTTTTCTATGTTTTGAGGAAGAGACGATAAGATGCTGTTAACTTTTCTGGATCTAGAACTGAGATAAAAAAAAAGTTTGTTCACTTACTTTTTGGACTAAGGGCCGTTTCACCATCTCCGGTTAACGCTAGCCGGAGGTCCAAGTGCCGGTTAAAATGTCGCAGTCAATATTTTAACCGGCACTTGGACCTCCGGCTAGCGTTAACCGGAGATGGTGAAACCGGCCCGTAGGGCCGTTTACTCAACCTCCGGTTAAGCACTTAACCACAGATTTTTGTCCGGTTAAGCAATTTATTTGACAGGTCACCATACAATTTACGTCAAACTAACCAGCGATTAAATTAATCAGATGTTGAGTAAACGGCCCTTAATCTTGAAAAGTTTGAACATTTTTTTGTTGACTACATAATTGTGCAACTAGTAGCGTAAATTAGTATGGCTTCCAACGTGCAAAGTGCTCTGAATTTTGGTAGACCATAGAACAACCAAAGATTAATCCAAACAACCGAATAACTTAAAATTAGAACATTTGAATATTCATGCACATTGAGGCTTCTGGCATGAGTGCGACGATATACATACTACATATGTATGTAAATATGTATATCGAAGGGTGGCAACTACTAGGATGAAATTAAGTACGGCTTGAGAAAAAACAAGTTTTGAACGGATAAGGGTGATGACACTTTCAAAATTTTACCTCCGCAGGTATCAAAAAGCTCAGTTTACTTGAATTTTTATAGAGCTTATTCGATCCTAGCAAAAAAAAAAAATAGTGCTTTAAGATCATTTATTATTTTTGCCACTAGTGTATACGGATGGTAAACATACATATATACATATGTAACTGCTTTTAAATGCACCCTATAAACAATAAACAAACAATGGTGAAACGTTTGAGAAAATCTTAGTTTTCAATTTGAGTTGCATTCTCAAATGTTTTTTCTAATGTTAGTTATCAATTTAATTATATGTTGAAATAAGCTAGAAAACTCCAATCCATTCGTTCCATGTTTGAGATGGCTTTGAGAAAATGAAATTCTCAGTTTGAGAATCAGCCTAAAATTCCATACTAAAAATTATTTTGAGAACGCTATCAACAGTTATTTGCGATGAATCTGAGAACTAACGTTTGAGATTTGGGAATATGGTAAATTCTCAAATGCATCTCAAGTTGAGAATCAATTAAAATGTTTATTGGGTATGTTTGAATTTTATATATTTGCTAATGTTTGATTTCCTTATATTAAGCCTTTAATGCTAAATTAGGAATTTGGTTTTCTACATATCTAGTGTTGTTTTTGGCTTCATTTTAAACTTTTGACCTGCAACAGCAAATATCATGCACATTCTATGCAAAACACTTAATCAACAATTACATGTGTGCAATTTATTTAGTTAGAAAAAGTTGATTAACAATTAGTTATACATATGTACAATTTTACTTTCATACATTCATACTTATATAAGTAGACAGATAAAACATATTTATGCATATAAATATGTACACGTACACAAGAAGGTTAATTAGTCTATTAAGTATTTAGTTACCTAAATGGCTTTGGACTTACATAAGTAGTACTTATTAAGTACATATAATTTTATTTGGTTATTTCTGAAAATATTTCTATTGGAATGAGCAAGTTGTTACGAGTATTTAGGATATTCCTTGATTTTATTTTTTGTTTTTGAATTCCTGCGCAGGAATGCTGATTTGATTTTCCATTCCGTTAACTTAAGTTTAGCAATGCGATTAGGGCATTAAATAAAATAATGTTTAAAATATTGAATGAAATGTTTAAACAAATTTACAGTTATTGTGCCAGTGAAGCACATGCAAGTACTACGAAACCAATGGGTTTAACGATTATAAGACTCACAGTAGGATCGCAGGGGTCGAACTTACTTGGAACTGTGATTGTGATATGGGCGAAAAGACCGTAATGTACATATTTAGTCTGTGGGTATAAAGTGTTTCTGTGTTATATCGACAAAGAGTCCGAAAGAATAAATGATAGTCAGTGGTTACATAAATTGGATCTAAACAATCCACAATTACATTCGGACTTAACAATAATTCACAAGCTGCTCGTAGAGTTTATTGCACGGCTTCAGAGCGGGTAAAGAAATCGTCGAATATGCGTTGCATATAAAAAAAAAATTGACTAAATTTGAACCATAAGCGGAAAAAAGAAGTTAGATCATAATCACATTGTCAATTACCAATACGCTTGCACATATGAGTTCATTAAAATGAGCGTGATGTGAATGAGCAGAGATGGTTATTTACTTTGTTTTATATTTTGGCATTATTAGATACTTATTTTCTACATTTATTTGCTAGCGTTTTGTTGGTGTTTGCATTTATTTTTAATTTATTTTACTTCAGCGCCATTTTCTTTACTTATTTAAATTTATCTATTTTCTATAAGTTATAATTTTATACATTGGATATCTATTTGTCAATACTTAAATACTGATGGTGGTTTCAAAATATACATACAATACTTATAAAAGGAATTTAAACAAAAGGTGTTAAGTACCAATAGGTGTACACTCCGCTGAGAATGAACCTGGAAGGGAAGAGAAATGCGCATTTTATTGAATTTTGCAATTTTTATCGAGCTTAATTAGCATACACATACAACGTATATAAAAATAATGATAATAAAGTCCTAGCCTGAGTTACAATCAATATTTAGACCCTATACTATGTTCAAACATAGGCTTAATTAATTTATTAAAAGCGCTCCCTTGAAATCAATATTATTTTGTAACTTTTTTATGAGAAGAAAATTAGCTGCCGAAAATAGCATAGAGAGAAAGAGAGAGAGAGAGTAGTATTGGCAAGTAAACCGAATATTTAAAACATTTGTATGGTCTTCGACCTATTGGCTGGGATTACTATCTGCTTAGTAATCGAATATTTATTGCCGATAATGTTGTTACTCATATTTGATGTGGAGCTGGAGCTTTTGTAATTTTTACACTGCATTATCGCCATCTCCATATTATACTATCATCTTCCTATTTTTTCTTTGGACAGATGGACACATGGTTCGTTTCAAGCTATTACAGCATCATTTGCATATAAATATGTATGTACGTAACGTGTTATAATCCAAAAAAAACACGAATTCCATTTTAAATTCCAATTGATATGCGTGCCTGCAACCCGTACTTTCAACAATTCTTCTTGTATTATTTGCCATTTTGCTTTTACTTTTGTTGCGTGCTTATCGATTTGCAGAATGAAAAAAAAAACTAAATCAAAAGTTTTATCTGCATTTTATCGCTGCTGCTGCTGTTGTCATCTGCACCCGGGAGCTCATTATCATGGTCATTCTCATTTATATTCTATTTCATTGCCATCTGGAGGTTTAGAAATTTAAGATATTTTCTTTATTTAGATAAGTTTTGCATTGTAATAATACAAGAAATATAAATTTAAAGCAAAAATTAATACTGTTATGCCTAACTCATTTCTACGTTAATCATAACTTGTTATGTCTAACGTATTCGTGCATTAGCTCTAACGTGGTAAGTCTAACACATTTATATGTTAGCCCTAACGATTAGAGCTAACATTTTGGCTTGTTATTCCTAACGTGAGTGAGTGAGATGGATGTATTCGAATATGCATTTGCTAAAAAGAGATGAAAGTCATATACGTGTGCACACGTACAGAAATTAGTGCGTTAGTTTTGTCATATCGCTAGAACAAAACTAACGCACCCATTGTATGGCGGACTAACGCGCCCGAACGTTATGACTGTGCGTTAGATAACGCATTAGTTGACGAGTAGTGTTCTCACTGGGGTCAGCATTAAGAAACTGATTATGTATGTAAGTATGTAAATACGTATATACATACATACATAGTACATACCCAGTAGGACTGGGAATCATCGTTTTATTAATCCCCGAGTACTCCCTTGCGAGTACCGGATTACTCCCCATTGCTCCCTATGCCCCCTGTGTATTTTCATACAAATTTCTGCACTCGGTTCTAACATTGTATGTCCTAAACAGACCTGTTAAATTCCGATTAGGATTAGTAATCAATTAAATTGTTTTGTTTTTTAATTGGTAATCATTATTTTAATTCTTTTGCAGAAAAAAAGTAATTTTAATGATTACCGTTAAAAAAAATCAAAAAAAAATTAAAAAAAATCAAAAATAATCATAAAAAATCAAAAATAATCAAAAATAATCAAAATAAGTTTTTTTGATTGTTTTTGATTATTTCTGATTTTTTTATGATTATTTTTGATTTTTTTTGATTTTTTATGATCTTTTTTTGATTTTTTTTTTATTTTGTTTGATTATTTTTCAATATTGTTGTAAAGAAATTTGGATACGCATGCACACAGATACGTATGCAGGTAGGTATGTATATATGTTTGGTCAGAGAGGCATTAAGTTTGTTTGTACAAATGTATGTATACGCATATTAAAGTATGTAACCCTACAGTAAATATGGGGACAGGTGTATCCAAGTCATTATGTATCATGCAGCACAACTGCACTAGTTCAAATGTCGAAAAATTTAGAAGTACAAAATTTGTATAGATCTTGGCTCGTTGGAAGTTCTTCGTACACCTGAGAAAGATTCATTTCATGGTCCAGGATAAGGACAGGAAAGAGCGAATAAATAATTATCAGTATGACTAGGATTATCTTTACGCAAATTTATTTGCAGAATAGCAAATCGTCTACTGTGTTATTATGTAGTAGGCAGGGAATATTTCTGCCTTTTAATAGAATTAAATTATATGTACGTGTTTTGCATATACACGTATACGTATTACATATACATTTACCTACCACATTACATAAAAGGGTACTAACTGAAGGGTACGCCCTCCACGGCGTATGATGAGCAATAAATAAAGTTTTATGAAAGTGTTTTTCCTGTTTTGAAAAATTCGATGAAGTGTTAAACAAGCATTTAAATATGTGACATGTACCATCGAATTTATCTATTGACTAGAAATCTGTTACGTATGTACATAAGCGGGTGGCTTTTTAAAAGAAATCGGACCGTTATAACATATAGCTCCCATACAACGGATTTTTCAGATATAGAAATTTTGGGCTATAACATGGGCCATAATAACACACAGAATTTACTGTATAAATTCTGTGTTCATATCGAACAGTAGCTTATGTCGAAAAGAAAATTTTCAAAATATTTATAAGTTTGTGTAATTTTCTAGCAGTTTCTTGCAGACTATTGTTAAGTAAAATCATTGAGACTGAAGTTGGCTGAAGGCCTGAGAAAGAGTTTAAAAAAAAACTGCAGAAAGTACTCTCTGAGATGCATTATTTCAGCTTTTTCGAAACTGATTCATTTTTTTCCTTAAGTACACTTAAGCTACTGTTCCATATGAACACAGAATTAAAGAAAATCAGACCAGATATGTAACGTTTCTTTTCCTCGTTTATGAATGTTACAAAATCTTCGATACAGTTGAAGAAAACCGCAATTTTATTTGTTTTTAATTATATACCTAACTACGAGCACTTCTGTATTAAATTCCAATCTACGAGTTACTACTACAGCGAATGTTACACTCAAATGTTTGATTTGGTCACATAAAAATTTTTTTCAAAAGACGAAAATTAATTTGATATAAAAGTGCATCGTGCACTCTGCTAGAAAACATTTTTAGGGACAAATTATTTCATACATACTTTAATATGTGTACACTAGGGATTCCAATCCCGGGATCCCGGGATCCCGCCCTTTTTGACTCACCGGAAATCCCGGGATTGCTAGAATTTCATCCCGGGATTTTGGGGATAATATAAAGAGAGAATATTCCCCTATTATGGCAAAGAAAAATTATATTATATATAATTTTTATTGGTCTCAGATCTGTATACTAATAGCGCTTCCTATTCTGAACGAAAATGTTGCATTATTACATGGAAGCATTATCAACAGCCCTAAAAAATGTGTGGAATCTTTGTGGAAGAGAATAAAAAAATTTGACAGTCCGAAGAAAATGCAGAATAAGTTTGACATTTTTGCCAGAATAAAAAAGGCAAAGTAAGGATTAATATTTTTGATTTAATATCACTAGGCTACAAATAATTAAAAAAAAAATACAAAGAAATTCAGGTTTGGGGCAGAATAGATATGGGCCTGCTGATCTCGGAACTATTGTTTTTTTTTTTTTAATTTTTTTATGGTTAGGTTTGTTTGGTTATCACTTCATTCAAAAATTATTTTCGCGGGAGTCACAAATGCGATAATCACAAGCAGTACTCGTTCGAAAGACAATTAAATGTCGATGAAAAACTTATAGTAATTGGACATAACCTCGTTGAGTGAAAGCTGGTCGAAATCAAAATTTTGTTAATTACTTGAGATTTTTGAAAAAATTTTAAAATTAAGTTTTTTGTAGGAAGTTGTAAAATTCAGGAAAGATTTATTCTTTTAAAAATTAACCTGCTTAATTGTCGCAGTTATCGCATTTGTGATTTCCGAAAATAATTTTTGAGTGAAGTGATAACCAAAAAAATACCAAATTACGGTTATTTCAAAAACCTAACAATACAACACATTAAAAAAATAGTTCCGAGCTCAGCATTCCTATCCTATCCTCCCCCAGTCCTTTCCTATCCTCCCCCATACCTGATATTTTTTGGCTGTAACCTAGTGTAATTAAACTTTCCTTTTTGTGAAGTACGCGTTGTAAGGAAACGTAAGTTAGGTATTTTTTAAATCTTTAGAATTTTTGTGATAAAATTCATTTGATAATTTCTATTTCCTGATTTTTGGTCATTTATTTTTCAAAGGTTTTTGCAATTTCCTCCCATGAAAAGTAAATAATGGAAGAAAATGCAAACAACATTAAGAAAATAAAATAAGCAAAAACCAGGAAAAAGTTTAATTTTATTTGAGAATTTCGCATTACGTATACTCGGAATTCATCTCAAAATTTGTGCATCCGATTTTTAATTTTTTCCGAATTTTGCATTAATTTTCAGTATTTTTCGCAAGCTTGGAAATATTCGCTTAAACGTCGTTAAATTCTACAAATTTTTATTGGAGATTATCAAATGATCACAAGCTTTATTATTAATATCTTAAAAGTACCAACTGTAAAGGCAAATATTTTGTTCACCAAATGTATGTAATTTTCTTTGTTGGTTGGTTTTTTAAAGTAACTCTTATTATTAAATAATACGCATGATTTTACGTTCCTATTTTATTTTGTTACTAATGAAATAATAGAAATGGCAATAAAAATCAATTTTTTCTTTGCACTTTAAAGTTGTAGTATATATTTACTTTTTTCAACCCCAAAATGTGGAAAAATAATGAAATTCCAAATCCCGGGATAAATCCCGGGATTATAAAAACAAATCTCGAAAATCCCGGGATCGTAAAAATCGGAAAAATTGGAATCCCTAGTGTACACAGACTATTGTATAAAAATGTTTATGCCTCTCTGAACAAATATACATAGTACATACCTTTTTAACACGCTTTTATTAGCTTCACCTGTATGTATGTATGTATGTATGTATGTATGTATGTACCCTGCAGCGAAAGTCCAAACTAGTCAGCCAACCTACCAGTTAACTGACTAGATAAATTATGGGAGTTGCCCAACTAGTTTCATAGGAAACAAATTGAGATTAGTTACGAAACAAGAAGTTTTGCCAAAAAAGGGTTTTAAATTAAAAACGAATGTATCCGGGGTTTCTGGAGGTTGCAATGAACACGTATGCAGTAAAAGTAAAACAGCTTCTTTATTGTTGTTGTAGTATTCGAACCCTGCGTAGTAGGCCCCTTGTAGATTTAGTTGGTTGCAAATTGTTAGATCATTAAATCAGGTGAATACCACAAATATAACATAATTTGAGATGTTAATATAGCCCTGTATATTAGATACTACTTCAACCATGGAAAAAAGTACATCATATGTTTGTATAAAGTCAGAAAATCATCAATTGATTATAATTAATTAATTATATTATATAAATGTTAATATGCAAGATCACAATCTAATGTGCCTGAATTCTTTAATTTAAATATCATACTCTAATAACTAAATAAATGTATTAGAAACTTTATTTTGCAATTTTTATTTTCATTGGAGTAGCATGTAAACTAGTCAGTCAACTGGTATAGTTATGATATCTACACTGACTAGTCAGCAAATTGGTATGATGCTGGTGTGTATACTGACTAGTCAGTCAAGTGCTATGATGCTGGTGTGGATACTGACTAGTCAGTCAAGTGGTATGACTCTGGTGTGGATACTGACAATTGCCATTTCCTAGGTCATCACCGTGTTAAAAATACCAGTTGCTAATATGGAAAAAAGATAGATGGCTGACTAGTTGAGCTGTATGGCCAACTAGTTGTCAATTAGTTTACAACTAGTTGATTTCGCTGCAGGGTATGTATGTATGTATGTATGTATGTATGTATGTATGTAACTTCATCCCATCCTAAAAGTTGTAAAACATTTAACTAAATAATTATATCTTTCAAACATTCACTTTTTTGTGTTCTCTCTATTATTTCTATGTATTCTCCTCCGGATTCGAAACACGACATCAACAGCCCAACGGCATCATATAGTAGGACATCCAACATTATACTTTATGCTTCATTGCGGCTTTTATGTTACCTTTCTTCAAAATAGCCTCTATGAATTTCAATTCACTTCCGTATATAAGCCAATAAGTAACAAGCTTTCAGGGTACGGAAAAACTCACTCACGAACGCTCAAAAATACATTCTACTCAAATCACAAACAAATGTTCAAAGAAAAACGTATAACCACTCAAATAGCGAGCGAACTAACGCACAACAGCCAGCGATCGCTCATAGCGATGGCGATAAACTCAATGCATAAATTCACTCAAAAATAAAGCTTGAAGCTTTCTGTTTTGGGTTTGTTGTATTTGCAATGAAATCAGCCGCATGTACATACATACATGCAAAGCAAGAACTGGTTTTGTTTGTAATTCATTTAATAGTAAGTGCTGAATCAACGAAAAGGAACCCTAATTCTATAATTGCATTTCACGTTTGGAAAGCAATTTTTATACAATGTTTTGTAAACGTGAGGTGAAAAAAATTTTTCTAAAAATAAAATAAAATAAAAAAAAAAAAAAAAAAAAATGCGCCACTCGGGACTCGAACCTGAGCTCCTTGGTCCGTAGGCAGCATACCTCACAATTACGCTACAAACGTATTCGGAACTTCGCTGTCTAAATTCGAATTTATTCAATTAGGTTTCTTTTTTTTTTGTTCTTTTCAAATGCTCCACCTCAACTTCTCTTCACTTTCTGATTGTAAAATATAACAAAACGTTTGGGAAATTTTGTACCTATTTCCAAACTAGTTTGGAAAACATTGAATAAAAGGGTTTGGAAATTATTGCATAATAAGCTAGTTTACTTCACTGCATATTGGGATTTTTGGTAGAAGTTATAAATACATATGTATGTAGATCTATTTCGGAGAACACCACATCCCATCAGACTTCTTTTTATACTCAGCTGTACTAGTACACAGAGTATTATAGTTTTAATCACATAACGGTGGATTGTAACACCATAAAATAATCGAGATAGATATTGACTTATATATATCAAATTGATCAGGGTGAAAAAAGAAATCGATTGAGCCATGTCCGTCCGTCTGTCCATGGCCCGTAAACGGGATGCGGCCAAAGTTCTACTTCTACGGGTGTTCCTGGAAGCAGCTCCAGGAGCACCAAACTTACAATGTATGCTAGTAAGTGATATGCTCATTGGATGAACACCTTACTACCCTGATTACTTCGTATTTAACGTGTAGGCGTTCACTCTACATTTGCGGCCATGTATATGAAAATGTATAACAGATCTGTATATGAGCTGGTGTGCATTACAGCCATACATGTGTGCATGACTTAATCGATTCTGTAAGCAACATTTTCGCCGCTGGGATTTTTTTGTTGGTTTTCTCACAAAAAAATATTTTCTCACAAAAATTTTTTTAAAAGCAAGCAAGTTTTTGAAACAACAGCGGCCGTTTTTGAATAAATTGTTGGATCAAAAACTTTGCTGTAAAAACAAATACTTTTGCTGTTGAATCAAAGACGGAGATTCAACAGCCGAAAGTTGTTGGTTTAACTACGGGTATTTTTTTTCAGAGTAGTAAATGTCTTAAGAAGTTATGTAGCGCGTACAGTTTGTTAACTAACTATATAATACAAGATCTAGCAACTGAATAGCTTACTGAACTTATATTGGAGAATCAAAGATTTTAAGCACGACTACGCAAATTTGCAGTCCCAGAACTTTAGAATCAAAGGACCTAAATAATACTTTTTACGAAGTTAAACTAGCGCCTCTTGAATGGCGCCTGGAAGACGCTGTAACGGTAAGATAGTTTAAATGAAAGTTTTAACTCCTTAGAGTCCTAACAACTGAAAGTTTACATGGATTTGCCTACATGCCTTAATCGAAATAGACGTCTGGCCGAGCATCGCAACAGCAAATGCAATTTCTATCAATAGAAACTCCAAATCCACTATTCAATTAACTGAACTTACTCAACTGCTGTGTAATTCCCTCAATCGGCGCAACACAATACGCTGCCGCAGTCATTTAAATCTTTCCGCTGCGATAATGCACCGGTCGATGGCCGCCGAAGAGAATTCGTTTGAACGCTTGTCGAAATTCCGGACTGAATATCGTGTAAATCACAGGATTCAATGTTGAATTGAAGTAACCCAACCAAAGGAACACCGACGCAATGCCATCGTTTATCTCGCACGTTTCGCACAGCGGCAATAGCAGCGCCATCACAAAGAATGGCAGCCAACAGATAACAAAGGCACCGGTAATGATGGCCAAAGTTTTTGCCGCTTTTCGTTCACGTTTCGCTTCCAAAGTTTCTTTGCGTTTTGTCACCTTGTGCATGGGATTTGCTATGCTCGATAGGCCGTGTTGTTGTTGTTGCTCTAGTTGTTGTGAATATTTTAGTTTTGGTATAGGCGTTACTTGGCATGACGATAATGAACCAGCCAATGGATGTAATTGTTCATCAGCAGCACCGACACCAACACCAGCTGCGTTGGCTGCATTGGTTGTTGCGGTTGTTGGCGTTTGTGGCGAGAGCGCCGATATGGAAGTGATTGTGGTTGCATTGGAGGCACAAGCCGTTGGCGCTGTTGGTGCTGGTGCTGCTGTCGCCATTGCTGCCTTCCCACTCTCTTCGCTCGGCGTTGTTGTTGTAGCTGTTGTGTCAGCTTGCACTTGATGAACTTGTTGTAATTGCTGTTGCAGCTGAGGATCTTCAAGTACTTCGGCAGTTCCATTCGCCACAACAATGGCTGCTGATGCTGCCGTGCCGCCATTCGCCGCAGTTCTCGTTGAATCAATACCGTTACTATCATTTGGCGCCACAATGCATACTTTGGTTGTCGCTGCTGCTGCTGCTGCTAACTTATTATTCTTTGCCGCTGTTGTTGTGGCCGCTATCGCTACATCTAAAGCTGTGTTGTTTTGGCCCGCATTTTTATTACCATCGTCCTTATAGTGTGTAGTGTGTTTTTCGGGTGCAGTTGCTGAGGTTTTGATTGAGGTATGCTGTTGATTAGCCAGCGCTACCAGGTGGGATACAGTCGATATTTGACTTGTTGATGTGGTAGGATTCTGTAAGTAAAGTAAAAGAAAATCAGTACTCAACTACTTATACATACATAGATAAAAAATATATTTTTTCTAATTAGATTGTTAGATATGTACTAGTAAACCCGGCCACGCAATGCTGTGGCTTTCAATTACACTGTGCGACAATTTGAGGGTGGAAGACCACTTATTGCCACATTTAAAAATTTTTTAATATACCTTCATAGCTACTGGTTATTTTTATTTTCTGTGGACCTAGATTTTTTATACAAAGATTTTGACCAAGGAGCCCCATAGTGAAGTTTTGTGCCGAATATTTTTCTAGACTATGGTAATCTTAAAGCGACCTCCAAAAGGCCATTTCGCGCGCTCCTCCTTTTCTTTCTAGTTCTCTTTCTCTTCCCCTTTTCCCCTTTATTTGCGCTTCCTTTTCCCTTTATCCATTTAATTTTTCATATTTCCTCTTTCGCTTCCTGTCCTTCGCCATATCCGTCCCTTTCATTTTCCTCTTCCCTTTCCTTTTATTACCCATCTTCAGTGCTAGGCCTTGCATGACACTTTAAATTTAAAAATGAGATAAACTGTAGCGTAAAAATGGATTATTGAACGGTGGCACCCTTTTTGTAAAAATTTTAATAAATTACTCATTTCCATGCCAAGTCCTTTCATATGACACCTCACTTTTAAAAATCAAACAAACTATAGCGTAAAACTGAATTTTTGAACAGGTGGCAACCCTTTTTGAAATTTTTTTTTATTAAATTGCTCAATATCAGGTCAAGCCCTTTCATATGGTGCCAAAAATTTTAAAATCAAACAAACTATACAGTAAAATTAAATTTTCAAACATTTGGCAACCCTTTTCAAAAAAATTAAACCTTCCTGCCAGGGCCGTAGCTAGACTTAAATTTAAGGTAGGGCAGCATTGGTTTAAGGTAGGGCGGAAGTCATATATATAGTACTTCTATATTGATAGTATTCTATCTGTGCAATGTGTATGAATTCATCCAAAAATTTTGTGCCACTGGCAGTTCTGCGCATGCGCCTCAATTACATTTAATGTCATCTGTGAATATGTGTGACAAATACATTCAATTGAATTCAGAGGCGTTTGAAAAAAAAAATTTGCCACATTTATTTTGAGACGCAAACTTTTGTGAATTTTTGTATGAAAATAAGTGGAAATTTTCTAGAAAAATCTATTTTCTATGCACTCATATTTTTATGAATCGCGACCGAAAGCGTTGCATGTTAAAATACTGTGGTCCGATCCATGGGCATTATACCAAAAAGTAGAATTATGCCGTTCGAGGGTTATGTTTGTAAAGTATGTATGTACGTTCGAAGACCGCCAACACGGTGATCTAAACAATTTAGACAACGAACTTTTGGACACAGCAACATATGAGGACCAAAGTTCAGACTACGTTACTCTCCAAACCGACCTCAACACAGGTAATAATATAACAAGATGGATGAAATAAAGGACTACGAACCAATCGCTATATGTTCCACATATTTACAGTGGATAAAAGGTGGACGGGTGGGAGATGCACTAGGTTGTACGGAGCTTGAGATTAAAAAATCCTTTTGAGTCCCGGACTACTGCAGTATCTTTCATTGATACGTACAGGCGATTCCCAGTGAATGTCAACTTGCGAAGATCGCCAAAATTATACTTCGGTCATACCACTTAAAAACTGCAAACCATCTATTCACACTTCCTGGAGCAGTGTGGCGGTCACAGACTAACGGGGCACTGTCACCCAATCTCACGCGCTCAAGATGGGACAGGTGCAAAGTCAGGCGTACACGGCATGCATCGAACCCGATAAAGCCAAAAATACCAGCAAGCTAAAATACTAAAATTAAAATTTGATTTGTTTTATTATACGATTTTTATAAGTATATATGTATACATATGTATGTACATATTTATGTAAGAAATCTATCTATCTATCTATTACGTATGTAAAGCTATTTTATTTATTTTATCCCTTTTATTGTCACACATATAGCACCGCTCCGACATTTTTTTAATTTTTTAATACGAGAAGCAAATAATAAATATGTAAATTCCCTATAATTTTTTTAATGTGCGTCACTGCGGTTTATTTTGAATTCATACGTAATTTTTCAAATTTGATTGCTCGGTTTTCTCTTTCTTTTTTTATATTTCTGTACTGTAATGTTGGCTGATGGAACTCGCAGGTATTACGAATATAGGAGTACTATATATATGGCGGTAGTAAATAATGTATCACAATTAATCTTACATCGAGGCATGGCTTCCAAAATCAATCCGCATATATATCACTTTTCTCTAGGTCAGTGACGTATATTGGCTCAGATTTCCATCTGTCTACCGAAAGAGACTGCTTTACATTAAGGAACCATGGTCCGAGAAAAATGACTTTCGAAGAAAAAAGGTGTTCTACACACATATATATGTACATATGTGCATGTTTTTATAAGTGCCTTTCCTCGGTAATCGTACGCAGTTTTGGGGGTTTGTTTGGTAAATTTTACAACTTACAAACATCTCCGGTCGACGGGACTTTTGGATTTAGAATCAGGAGGACCTCCTCTACAATCCCCAATGACTTTTTCAACGAGTGGTAGACTGTTGGAAAATTCTCCCCGTACATTTAATACTTATTTGTTGACACATAATTATTGTGACAGTACATAAGCAATACTCATTGAGAATAAGCCAACATGATGGTACAGCTTCCAGATTTAGATGTGGAGATCCTTAAATTTAGTATGTGGGTCGCCTGTAGGTATGCACGCAAATCAAGGTGAGAAAAAAACTCTCGAAGATGATTAAACGATAACCATAGAAAATTTAGACATCTCAATTTTCCATCGAGTAAAATGTTTTAGATTAGCACACAGCCTTAGTAATCAATTCCGCGCTTTTGGTGTTGTTCGCTCACAGTGAGATTAGTTTTTGTCAGAAAAGTGCCGGAATGAACCATTCCTTTAACCAAACTACAAAAATTCGATGGTCTTATTTAATTATATATGTGATGCAGGGTGTATTCTCCATATCATACATTGAAACCGCAATAATTTTTTATCTCAAACTATGACAAAACATTTAATTATAATAATTCATCTCACTTGTTGGCCTTTTTAAGGTAGGGCATTCTAATTTTAAGGTAGGGCATTGCCCCACAATGCCCCCCCTAGCTACGGGCCTGCTTCCTGCACATCTACAGGTCATTTGACACCACATTTTCGAAAATCGGTATAACGGTGTAAAAGTTATGGTGCGTACAAAAAATCGTTTAGCGTAATATATATAAAGATATATAAAGATATGTATAACTAGAGGTTACCCGTTGGTTTCAGTGGTAGTTAAATTCGAAATTCAGCTACCACTCAAATTGGGACACCTCCTATTATTCCTGTGCGCCTGATCAAAATTGCTACCCGGTTTGGCGTACGTCCAAGTGGAAGTCAATGCGTTGTAAATATGGAACCTATAGATCTGGGATACCTCCTCTTATTCCTGTGCGCCTGATCAAAATTGCTACCCGGCTTGGTGTGCGTGTTTTTATCCGTTGAGTACGTAATTATCTCATATGCCCTCACACCAGTTTTCAGTACACTACTACAAATATTTCAAGAGATATTCGCTGTGAAATTTTCAGTTTGTATGAGAGGGAGGTGCCCATACATGCTTTAGCAAGATCTAGATTGTTTATCCGTTGAGTATATAATTAAGTAATATTTCTTCACACAAATTTTCATTATTCTAGTACAAATACTTCTCAGCCATTTTGAATATGTTTAGTACTAGGGTGCAGTGAAATACACAAAGTAGTCAACAAATATTCTGATTCATAAGGAGTGTTTTATTGGGCACTTCTCTGCTCGCTTATACTCGATTCTGCTCTCTCGGCTGACAGTTTCCATACAAAATGTTAGAGACTTTAAGAGACCTTTAGAGAGTATGCCAGCTACTCATTAAACTGATCTTTACTGATTATGCCAATTTTTTATATTGTCAATAAGTGAAATGGTTTCAAATTTTTGTCAATAGATGTCTCCCCTATCTTCGAATTCAACGCAATACCGTTTATTAGAAAATGTTTTCCAATTCCGTACCAAAGAACGTATATTGTACAATATATGTTCTTTGTACGTACTTTAACGAACGGTGTTCGAAGATAGGGGAGACATCTATCGATAAAAATTGAAGAAATTTCATCAAATAAACACAACTTTTTCCAATTCCTTTACTTTAACGAACGGTCGTTTAATTTTCACATGTTTTTATACCAGTGGTTGTTTCTTTCGCAAGTCTCTAACTCTTGTCCAATCGAATACGGCTATAATTAGTCTAATCGCTATTTAGACGTTTTGCAATATTAGACTGCCACCGTAAAATCAACTCACCATCAACTCCTATTACACTACATACGTATATACCTATGTATGTAGTTTAGGGACAGCCCGGCAAACTAAAGGCGGATCCATCCGAAAAGAGGATCCAAAATGAGTTTATAAAACAACTATTACATAGTTTACAACTAAGTATTTCATTTCACGGTAGGGAAGGTGCTTCTCTGCTGATGCGAGTGCTGTATACGTTTCTGGGTCTTGCGTTTGATGTCGAAATCGTTCTTTATCTTCAAATACCTACAAGTTCTATGTACCTACATAGGTATATGGCTCTGTTCAGAAACTCAGGTTGAAGCGCAACCTGCTTTTGTAGTGCAAGCAGAGCGTTCATAAACGCAAATTTTTCATTAAGCGTCGCTCATCACAATCATCAAAAAAAATATTTACTGCCGCTGTTGCGCTTTATGCTGCGTTTCTGAGCATAACCTATGTATTTACTTAGTTAAATTGTTGCTGTGGTTATTATTATTGTTATTGGTTTCGCTTGAAATGCCAAGCACTTACTTTAGAATATAGATATTTTTGTCAGTGTGCGAGATGCGCTTCGTTGAGCAACTTAAACGCCAAATCGGGCGAACCGATTTTTACAAATCGAAAATTCGCAATATAAATTTTTATCGTGGTAATCAGTTGCGTATATATACAGATGTATATTTTATTTATATAGTATATCTATGTATACACATGTCTGTACATACGTATGTACATTAGAGCGTATCACCAAAAAAAGTTTAAAATGTTCCCCCCTGGTTCCAATGTTTACTTGTTGGAGATTTCAAAAATGGAAAAAAAAATTTTTTCGGCACCCTGTAAAAACAGCGAAATTCGTTTTTTGCTTATAACTTTTCTATTTGGTCTTTGATTTCAACGGGCATTATATTGTTGTAAAGGTTTTAACCCGTGTCATATTTCGTCCATATAAGCCATTAACCTGCGACACCAACTTTAGCTTTTATTAAAATTTATTTAAAAGCAACACCCTGTATTAAAAATTTTTTTTTTGAATAAAGTAAATATAGCCTTGAATATAGTTTTGACATCATTATATGAGTAAAAAAGATTATTATTTATTAATATTAGCTCTGTTTAATGAACAAAAAAGTTCAGAGCAGGTTAGAGCAGAGCAGAGTAGGGCAGCTGTCAAAATAGAAATAGAGCAACTTAGAGCAACTCAGAGCAGAAATGCCATGAAACACTTGAATCTTTATAGTTTCCATTTATTTTTTTGTTAATCCTCAAAATTAATGCAAATGCACAAATGCACGCATGCCAAACGTGGTTTTTCTTGCAAGCTAGTTTTTTTGAACTTTTCAAAAATTCATTTTTTCTTGACTGACAATTGCTTCTCTGCTCTAACTTACTCCACAAAAAAAGCTAGAGCAGAAATTTGTGATTTAGATTAGGTACTCTAGTTTTGTTTTGAGCATCCTCGTGAAACAAAAGATAGAGCAAGAAAAGTGTTCATTAAACACAATTTTGTGAAATATCTTAACCTGGCGTAAGCTAGAGCAGCTCTTAGTTTTCAGGAAACAATTTTTTTTTAAAATACAGGGTGTTGGTTTTAGTAAAAATAGAATAAAATCTGAACTTGGCATGATGGACTAAAAGTTTCTATGGATGAAATATTGCCTTGGTGAATACCTTTCTAAAAATGTATCACTTTTGAAAATCGAACGTAAAATATAGAAATTATAGAAAAAAAGAAATTTCGCTGTTTTTACAGGGTGACAAAATAATTAAAAATTTTTTTTTTGAAAACCTCATAAGGTAAGTGTTCAAACTGGGGGGGGGGGGAACATTTTCAACTTTTTTTTCCTCCCTACACCGTGATACGCTCTAATGTACATATATGTATGTATGTATGTAGGTACCTTACAAATAAAAGTAAGTGAAAAGTACGAAATTAAAGCTTAAGCGCGATCATAAAATGTAGAAGAAAGATATGTATGTATGTATGTAAAAATAAAAATAAGCATAAAACATTTTTATTTGTAATTTGAAAGAGAAAAGGTGTAATAGTAAATAAAAAGGTGCAAAAGTAAATAAAAGACTTTGTAGAAAATATGGCTTGGTGAATATTAATATTTAAAGTTGCTGTGAAGTACGACGTGGCGTATACGTAATTAAAATAAATGCACCCGCTCCGCAGTAGTAATATTTTTTTATGAGAAAGAAATTTTATAATACGTATCACTGTTAAAAGTGATAAAAATGCTGCGAAATTTTAACAAAAGCATTAACTAACCTATTTGACATTTGTGGCAAAAATGAGATCTGGAAACCCTGAGCTCCAGACATCGATGACAACACAAGCAAATCGTGAAAACTTAATCTCACCATCTCTATAGCAAAGAAAGCACATCTTTTCGCTATCCTGTTAAATTTGGATTTTTGTAAAAGGGCGGTTTTGCAATTTTTCGATAGGCGGCTTTGCAAAGGCATCGGCGACATGTATATCTCTTTACAACATTCATATGAAAGATATGTATCTTGGTTCTGCTTGTATATGGACAAATAAATATACATACATACATATTTATTAGCAAACATGTTGTTCAAATAATTCCACAAAATTTTTACAATCAACAATTTGCACAAATTAAATATTTGGTTTGTCAAAATTTGCAATCATCACACCTACCCTTAGCTATTACATCATATACGTATATGTACATTTGTACATACATTTGTAGGTACATAACTGACTGGCTGAATGAACCTCCAGCACCAGTAGTTTACTACTAATGCCAATAGCCACCCCAACATTCCCTCTAAATTTGTTTTCTCATTTTATTTATTATTTGCGTTTGACTTTATATTAATATTGTTTCTTATTTCTTATTCCATGTGTTGTGGTTTGAGGTTCACAAATTGGCTTAGAATAATAAGGAAAAAAAGAAAGAAAGAATAAAAATACAAATACAATTCTACATAAATATAAGTGGATAAATATATTATGGCATTACAATAAATAAACAAACACAAAATCAAATTTGTAATGCTATGCATAAATAAAAGAAAAAACGTTTGAGGTTGACATGTCCATTACCATGTACATACACGTGTACTTATGTAAGTATACAATATACAAACGAATTTTTGCCAGGGTGTAGGCAACGAGCGCCAGTAAGGCACTCTGCACACGGAGCGTACTGCTTTAGGGTGCGTTTATGTCGGAGCAATAGAAGAAAGAAAGATAGCTGTGCGTGATATACGCTTATCGGAATAGCGCTATTGAGTGTTTATGTCGGAGCAGTGATAAGAGCAATAGTAGCGAAGAGGTCAATAAGCGGAGGTAATAGCGCTGTTCGACCAAAGCATATAGCGCTATTGAGTGTTTATGTCGGAGCTAAGCTAGCAAAGAGTGGAATAGCGCTGTTATCTGCGTATATTGAAGCTATGGTACTAGATTTGTCTTTAGTGTATTGTGGTACTTAAATAAAAATTTTAGAGTAACCGAAAAGGAGAAGAGACGTTGTTATTTTACACATAATAAATATTTACATATATTTCTGCTCCACACATACTTATCTATATATTTAATTTTTTTTAATTTGAAAGGTTATATAAAAATTATGTATAAAAAGTAATAAAACACATAAACAATGTCCCTCTTATTCATAAAAAATAAAATAGATTTATAAAATTTTCGAAATCGAAAAATTTTATGAAAATGCCACTTAAAAATTTTTAAAACCTATTTTATTTTTTATGCATGAAGTCGTATATATTTACTTACGTGTGGACTTCATTTCACATGCTACGGCCGTCCACAGTTTATCCAAGACAAGCCTATTGGGATTATTTGGATTTCTTTGATCCCACAAAGGTTGCCTTTTAAAAATTGCACTGATGAAAGTTTCTGTGTCCATAATGAATAGCGCTAATCGACTAAAGAAAATCAATGAATTAATTTTCTTCGCTCTTATACTTTGATACGCGCATATAGCGCGGCTCCGACATAAACAGAAGTACAGAACTCCCATTTAAAATTTTCGTCGCTCTATTGCACTCTTTCTTCTATTGCTCCGACATAAACACTACACGCGTTTCCCATAAGGTATTTTCTCTGCTATGATAATAGCGCTAATGTGGTGAATTTCTTTAGTCACCCACTGCTCCGACATAAACAGAAGTACAGAACTCCCATTTACAATTTTCGTTGCTAGTATCACTCTTTCTTCTATTGCTCCGACATAAACACTATACGTGATTTCCGTAAGGTATTTTCTTTGCTATTATCTGTGGTGAGCTTAGCGCTTATCGCAGCTCCGACATAAACAGAAGTACAGAATTCCCGTTTACAATTTTCTTCGCTATCTTTCTTTCTTTCTTCTATTGCTCCGACATAAACGCACCCTTAGACGCGTATTAGATACTACAGACGAAAGCTGTACGCTTTGATGTCGCGCACGTATATTTCAATTGAGGGCTGCACACGAGTCGTCAGCTTCATGCATTCGTCAAAGTATGCTAGCTACATGTCGCTTGGCGTAAAGCAGTGCTGGTAGCTAGGCGTACTACGCTTAGAAAACAGGAAGAAGAAGATGTTTGTTTACATTTTTCCACTTGGTGGAATTTATGAAAGCAGTAAAATTTGTGTAAAAAATCGGAAAAAATGAGTGTATAATGAAAGAAAATTGAAGATTCCGTAAAATTTTTCATCTTTTCTATTTAAAGCTTCGAAATTTAAAGCAAATGCCGTATTATTAATTTGTTTGTTTGTTTTGTGCAGCGAAGTTTCATGTCGCTTCGTGTGCAGATATTGAGGCGTAGGGAAATCGACGCTACATAAAATGTCTCGTACGCGTCTATGACGATACGCAAACAAATTAATAATTCGGTATTTGCTTTAAATTTCGAAGCTTTAAGAAAGTTTAAAGTTTCAATAGAAAAAATGAAAAATTTTACGGAATCTTCCATTTTCTTTAATTATACACTCATTTTTTCCGGTTTTTTACACAAATTTTACTGCTTTCATAAATTCCACCAAGTGGAAAAATGTAAACAAGCATCTTCTTCTTCCTCTTTTCTAAGCGTAGTACGCCTAGCTACCAGCACTGTTTACGCCAAGCGACATGTAGCCAGCATACTTTGACGAATGCATGAAGCTGACGACTCGTGTGCAGCCCTCAATTGAAATATACGTGCGCGACATCAAAGCGTACAGCTTTCGTCTGTAGTATCTAATACGCGTCTAAAGCAGTACGCTCCGTGTGCAGAGTGCCTAAATCGAATGAATTATTGTACAAGTGCGTTACGAAGATTGCCTTGAGCAAATGGAAATGCGCCAACTTGAGTTTGTGACTTTGCACTGAACCACATTTTTGTGGATTTGTATATTTTACCACAAAAAATTGAAATAATCAAAGAAAGGTTGAATAAATGAATAACAGCGAATTTTTTATAATACAAATGCAGGATATTGTTTGAGAGTTCCACGCCGCTACGTTTTTAGAAAATTTTGACTATGGTGAAATTCAAATCTGCAATTGCACATGCGATTTTCTTAAGAATTAAAGAGCCTAAATAATTTTTGTTAAATTTAAATTAAGTTAGCAATTGATTGAATAGAAGTGGGTTGCCATCACATTAAGAAAATATATTTTAAATTGACGGCAATTGAACGAACGAAAAATTTTCATAGAATTTTTGTCACTTCGAAATTGCATACAAATCAGAGTGTGTCTAATAATGATCACTCAGTTCGCTCCTTCTGAACTGGTAAGGGTCTAACTACAATTGATCCAGTTCATTTTTGACACGTTTTCCCTAGTTCGGAACTAGAAATTTTGATCACTAGTTATTGAGTTGCCTGCAGGGCACTACATATGTATGTTTGTATGTGTGCCTTCTTCTAAAGTCACTAAATAGCTTTGTATATTTTTTACTAATCAACATTTCCATGTTATAGGTATTCATTGTAACACGCGTAGCATATCTTTGTCTACTTTTAGTACGCAACTTTGTTGAAATTTTTACTGCTCCATTGTATCTCACCTCTTTATTGCCAACCCTTCCTCTCGGATATAAAACTCAAGTTATATTTGGGCTATAAATTCGCTCCTAATTTGAAACTTTAATTGAGCACTGAAAGTGTCGTTTTTTTTTCGAATCTAAATTCATCAGGCATTCACTCAACCAAAAGCAAGAAAAGTGTTTTGTTTAGTTTTGTCACGCTTCTTAAAGCTTTGCAAATGACTAAAATTTACGAGTTTATTGAAATGACAGTGATTCCTTTTGCTGAATACTAATTACCACTTTATACACATATACAGTTGCGCTTCATAAATATGTACATACACACATCTGGATACGTTGCAGATTAAGGATGGCCAAGTAATTTTGATTAACGGAGCCATACGGCAACATCGTCAAAAAATTTACAACAACATCGTTCCCGTAATGAAAAGAAATATTCGAACAAAAGTATTTTAATATTGAAACAACAAAGAACATACGTATTTCTTTAAGTAAAGCCATTGGTTGGTCATACTTGATGTCGATAATAAATCGTTTTCCCATTTTCTCAAAAAAGTCTACTCGTACTAAGTACGTTACATAAACGCACCAAACCATATAGAAAGATTAATTGTGTTTGTGATGCAGCATTTTTGGTCGTTGGTCGGTCAGTTCACGTCCAATTGTTTGGGTTGGACTTAACGTACACACATGCATACACACAAATGCAATTTTACACACAAGAAGTCATGTCACATATTGTATGGGCGGCAGTAATATTTACTGAAGGAATCAATTTAGAATCCCTTAATTTGTGCTGTTTGCACTAAAAATTTTGGCAAATGACATTTAATCGCTTTTGACATTTGTATGTTTGTTTGTCGTTGCGGGTTGGCGGATGTGGCACGTTTGTCTTAATGCATTGGAACACATGTCGTACATTTTTTTTTTTTTTTTTTTTTTTTTAAGTAGGGGGAAGCATCAAAAGCCAACAAGTGCGAGACTTCAACCCGCTAAACCTAACCTACTACCGCCCCAGACAATACTCCCACGGAACCACCGGACAAGGTATTACTTCCTGGGAGTGGGGATTAGACGTTTAAGTCTCCATAATTTAATTGCGGACGGACCGACGCCTACGTTGATCTATTAAACGCAGTTGGTTCATAATTGAGGCTGAGGCCTCGCTAACTATATCCCATATAGCAGAGGACTGGCACATCAGTGCAGTCAAATTTTCCACCGTGACAGCTGTTCCTGATATACCCTGTATTCGCATACGTTCTGCTAAGAATCGAGGACATTCAAAAAACACATGTTCTGCACTTTCTACCTTCCCTGGACATTCAGGACAAAAGGGACTCTCATCTAACTTGAACCTATAAAGGTAAGCCCTAAAGCACCCGTGTCCACTAAGGACCTGGGTGAGGTGGAAATTGGGTTCGCCGTGCATTCTATCTACCCAACTGCTAATGTTCGGTATAAGCCTGTACGTCCTTCGACCTTTCGATGAGGCTTCCCAGCGCTGCTGCCACATTAGGCGGCACCTTCTTCTTATATCTGCTTTTTCGATGCATGTGATTGGCTTTGTTGCGTTATATAACTCGCACACTTCTCGTACTTGGATATCGATTGGAGATGTACGTGTATGTATATTTCGGTATTGTTGCACATTGCACTTAATTTTTTTTACATGTACTTACATATGCACGTATGTGTATTTTTGGAAATTAGTTACTCTGCTGAAAAACTTTGTATGATACATATGTATGCGTGTCTTTGTACACACACATACATATATGTGGCCATACGGGTAATAAAGATATGTACTTAAACTTAGCTTTTAAGCTTTGAAAGTTGCTATTGTTAACTTTGCACAAATTGACCTCAAATCTTAGTTAGTCATTGGCGCACACAAAGTTCATATACATACGTATTTATTGCTGGCATATATGTATCAACTTCATAGATATACGTACGTGTGAGTAGTCCACTTTCAAAAGTGGCTATGTGAATTTTTAATATTAAGCCACAAAATTAGAAACAAACAGAAAGAGTATTTTGTACATATAAAATCATAGATACCCTTGAAAGTGTATTTGTATTCAATGATACTTTTTTCAGAGTACATAAGGATTTTGAAATAAATTCTTAATGGGCATTATACACCTTTAAATACTGGTACCATTAAAAACTCATCCACTTTTTAAAGTAAACTACTCATATATATGTTTGTATTTAGATATATTAATGTTTAAATTAGGGCTTACTTTAACTACTACAAAGCTGGATTTGTGAATTATTTAGTCAGGGCAGCCCTAAATTTTACAAACAACCACCTACACGTTTTCAATCATACATTTCGGTGACTTCCTGGCCACTCTAGATGCTTATAAAGTATCATATCGCACCCTAAATCATGAAGTGACACAACGCAAAATTCAAAAATTTTCAGTAGAGCCAAAAAATTTTTTCTTTTTATAGGCAATGGTATGGGAAAAGGCCATGTATAATAGTTATTATACCTTTCATGAGAATGAAATGGTATTATAACTTAGTGCTAAAAAATTTTTGTCGAAAGTACCAGAAGGAAGCGTGGGGGACCCACCAAAATATATACCGATATGATCAGAATCACGAGCTGAGTCGATTAAGCCATGTCCGTCTGTCCGTCGGTCCGTCTGTCCGTCCGTCCGTCTGTGTGAACGCAAACTAGTCCCTCAGTTTTTGAGATATCTGAATGAAATTCGGAATACAGGTATGTTGTTATATGCAGCTGATCATTTGTCGGAACCGGCCGAATCGGACCACTATAACATATAGAAAACAACCGATTATTCAGATATACATGAAATTTTTGGATGTAATTTGTGCATAACTTCCCCATTTAAACAGCTAAGGACATGAAACTTTGAAGTAGACGTGCCCATTTTGGCCCAAACAAGGTTACCGAAAATTGTCAAGATCGGACCACCATAACATATAGTTCGACAACATCCGATTATTCAGATATACACATTTTGGTGTATAACTCCTCCATTTTAACAGCTAACGGCCTGAAATTTTGAAGTATTTGTACCCATATGGACCCAAACGGGATTGCTGAAAATTGCTAAGATCGGACCACTATAAAATATAGCTCCCCTACAACCGATTGTTCAGATATGGACATTTTGGTGTATAACTCCTCCATTTTAACAGCTAACGGTTTGAAATTTTGAAGTATTTGTACCCATATGGGCCCAAACGGGGTTACCGAAAATTTTCAAGATCGGACCATTATAACATATAGCTCCCATACAACCGATTGTTCAGATATGGATATTTTGGTGTATAACTCCTCCATTTAAATAGCCAAGACACCATTTTTTCTAATAAATCTTTCCATAAATAACCCACAGAATTAAAATTATAAATTAAACTTAATCCGGCTATGTACATACATATGTAGGTAACTTTTCATTTCCCCACTCATGAAAGGTATGAAGTCTTCGGTACGGCCGAAGACAGCCGCGCTTTTACTTGTTTTTCAGTTACAAAAGACTCTGATGGAAAAGATTTTTTGGCAGTCGCTAGAGATATATCCTGTATATCGATTTATGAAATAAACTCGATTTCGAAAAATTTTGATTTTGCCACTTTATGATTTAGGGTGCGATATATTATTTCTTTTTGTTTGTTTGTCTATTTATTTGTGGCCGCTGTGGTGCAGTGGGTAGAGTGCTCGCCTGCTATGCCAGAGGTCTCGGGTTCAAACCACGGTCCGAGCAAAACACGAAAAAATTTTTCTAATTAGTAAAAATCCAATTATTGGATTTTTTAAGAGCAGCGGTCACCTCTCGGCAGTGGGCGGCATACCCTCCGAGTGTATTTCTGCCATGAAAAAGCTTCTCGCAAAAAATGCATTCGCCGTTCGGAGCCGGCATAAAACTGTAGGTCCACCCAATTAGTAGGAAAAACAAAAAGGAGCACACCTCGAATTGGGAGAGAAGCTCGGCCATAAAACTCGTCAGAGTTATAATAGCGCCATTGTATTATTATTATTATATATTATTTCTAATTGGTGTTTTTATAAATAAGTAAGGCATCGTTTAATAGGTATAAATTAGCTATGCATGCGAAACGGTGTTTTATTGGGCGTGGTACTTTTTTTTTAATAGTATTTTGCAAAAATAAAATGTTTAAATTTAAACTAAAAGATTTGCGCCTAAAACTGTGCCTTCAGAATTACTTTATTCTATCAATTCAAATCTAAAATGCAGATGTCGCTCCATTTTAACAGTCGTGTATATTTTAAAACACTTTTATAAGCTTCAGCTGTATGTTTGTATGTAAACATTACATTATTTTAGGCGAATACGTGTGATTCATGCCTATGCTGAATGGGGGCTTTTCAGTATAGGATGTGATGTACGTAGTACAATATATGTATGTATATGTATGGTATATTTTTGATCACATAACGGTTGTACGTAAGATTATAAAATAATTGAGATAGATATGGACTTACATATATGTATATATCAAAACGATCAGGATGAAAAAAATGATTGAACCATGTCCGTCCGTCCGGTCGTACACACTCTAACTTGCGCAGAAATAGAAATATTTTAATGAAATTTGGTACACAGATTCTAATGGGAACAGAGAAAGTTGGGGTTGAAAATAATGCATATGTATGTATTTCGAAAAACACGTAAAACATGATAATTCAGTCACTCAGCCCGAGTGATGAAATGACGTTATGCCGTTATGAGGAAACATGCTGAAATTTTGAAAAATGGGCCAAGAGGGGCAAATTTTCAAAGATTTATAAGTAAAAACTCAGGAACTGTAGCAGATAAATCGATTAAGCTTGGACCACTGATTTGCTTTCCAAGGCAAACGTGTGGAAAAAAAATTACCCAAGTCGGCAGGGACCACATATATATATATAAAAATATATGTAAAATATATAAAAATATAATACACATACCTATGTATATATATGTACGTAGGTATAATAAAACCATTTTATGCGGTTTGTCAAACATATAATAATTCATTGAAAGTTCCATAAGTTCCACTGTAGACATAAAACCAATTAAATATAACTTTTTTAAAATGGGCGTGACAGCACACACCATATTATTTTTTGCGCAAGATGCGCACGGGTCCAGCTAGTTGCTTATATTTTTATACACACAATTTATTTATTTTCTAACCGTAAAACCATTTGCATTGACTTCTAAATCAACCACCCTAATGCACGCGTGCTTTGAAAAAACCAAAAACAAAAAGAGATACATTACTGCATGTGCTTGAGGTCAACATAATTGGTTCTACAGATTCAAAGAGACAAAACTTTTATCTAGTGTTAAATTACATTGTTGAGATATGAAACTTTGACATTTGAATAGATTTGTATATTTCAACCTTTTCCACTTTTTAGATGAGAGCAATTGAAAGACACTGAATTCAAATCATTCGGCTTACACATTTTTTTTTTAAGAATTGCAGAATACATTTTAATGCATGCATTTTTGTTGGTTATATAACAAAATCCTTTTTCTGACAGTCTAAGAAGTGAGTAAAGTAAGGGCAGCTGAAGATCTAACTCAAATAAATTTCAAATCCACAAAAAGAAAAATTTGCTGTGGTTTGGTTGTTGTAAGAAATACTTTCTGAGGCGGAGCATGTTCTCTCAGACGCATATTGGGACCTAATCAGTGCAACCACTGAATTTTTATTTGCTGAACTGTGTCGTGGAGAAGTTCACAATGCCCGATGTTCGCGTAAAGCTCGTAGAACTCATCATTAAATCTCCTTGAATATGACAATCGTAGAACCCTGGCCATACAGGAAGTACTTCATTCAATGAACTTTAACAGTGCCACTCGTATCGCGGTATTTGTTAAATTACTCTTCATAAAAGTAGGACGCTTATTTGTAAGACAGATTTTATAAATATGAGATTTTTTAATATGAAATATGTACTGTAAATCTCTTTATTTTATAAAGGTAATGGTACCTATAGACGATTTTCAAATTGATTGCACACTGACCTTGGCACAATTTTTTGGGCAAATTTGGCACAATTTGAAATTTTCCATCACAAATTTGAACACTCCAAGTGCCATCTCATGTGGTATTTTTATCGTACATGCTTCGGCGCTATATATCAGGAGATCAACGATCAGCGATATGTGAAGCGAGAGTTTTATTCGTCGAGTGAGGACTTCACTTTTCAATTGTCTACTTAGTGCGAAGTGGCGCCTCTAGGCGATTATTACGCTATATAATTCTTGTAAAGACATACTTTGGAAAGCTGAATATACTAAAATTTACCCTTTCATATTTATGAAATGTGGTTGGGTGCATTTCCTTTTATAAATGCAATTTTTTGTTGCTTCTTTAACTGTTCCTTTTTATAAAAAAAAAATAAATAAATAAATTTAAATATAAACATAAATGTATATTGTTTAGAAGAACGTATATATTTGCATACACACATAGAATATTTACTATTTCAATCAATATCAGAAGAAACTTATTCCATTCGATGGAATTTCAATTGGTAATGTTGACGAATTAACACAATAGTAGTACTAGTAGATTTTTTCAGAGAATTTAAGTGTGCCATTTTCGTTTTTGCGAGAGCTTTGCAAATAACAGTTATGCGATGACAGTTTTAATAGTAAGAGAGTGCTCTCCAAAAACACATTCCCTTTCAAAATTCAATCAATTTTTATTGTGTAGTAAGCACAATGCAGCCAGTAAAGTTCTAATAAAATTTGTTATTAAATTTTTACAAGCCTCCTTCACCTTCTCTTCCCCTTACCCTTTCGTTCATTGTATCTATCTAGCTATTCTACTATGCGCCATCTTTCTCTATCGCTATCTCTATTTAAAAGAGCTAGAGTATTGATTACTCAACAATTTGTATTTGCTTATGACCCTCTAGAAAAATATTTGTTTGTGCAGCTATAAAAGCTTGATTGCTCATTTAATTTGCTCTCAAAGTTTGCATTTCTTTTTGCCAAATTGCTACCGTAAATCCTTTCAGCAAATTTGCGTTATTTTGCGCTAGATGGGCGGGCGGTCGGGCGAAATTGTGAGTAAGAAAATAAATTTTTTTTATTGATATAAAAAATTAATTTGGCGTTTTATCCCAAAACGCACATAAACTGAGCTCATTTTGTTTTTTTTTTGTATAATAAAATTCTGTTGCTTGCCTGCTTCGCTTTGTTGTATGCAAGGTTAAGCCAAGTCGTTTTATTATCTTAAATATTTTATTGACTTTTCATTTTATTTCTTCGATTTCTCTCCGCTTTATATGCATGCCTGAATTTAAAGGTACTCACCTCTTCGGGATTATTACTAACAAACGTTGTCGATTCGACGCCCGCCCGACTTTTACTATCCACATTACTGCTGCTGAATTCGGTGTCTTCCACCGTGTTCACCGTGTTTGTCGAATTGCCTTCGACCAGTCCGAGTTGCGTTTGGCCGGCGGTATTTGTGTGATGATGAGGTGTGGCAAATTTACCAATACGTAACCTGAGACGTTTGCGTTTCTTCTGCGCCGCCAAATTGGGCTGCAATTATTGAGATGTAGATGGCATATCTGAACGTTAATGTTAGCGTGATACGTATTATTATTGGGAGCATATGGAAATTGTTATTGAGCGCATTTATTAAATCGAGAGAATTTGGATTGCTAACTTATTTTGAAGAGAATGAAATGTGCCTGAAATCGGTGTAAATGATATTTCAGGGGAGTTACCACTTTTCTAGAAAGTTAGTCCATGTACATTTAGTATTTGATAAGCTTTTTTGAGTTATCACGTATTAAATAAAAAATTCGCTCAAACAAAAAAATTAAAATTAAAAAAAGAAACAACACACAATCGGTCGTATTAATAAAAACTAAGCAAATGCTTTTACTCAATATTTCGAAAATTTGACAGTAATTTGTATGAACCAAATTACAAAATTTGAGTAAAAGCTCTGAAATCTTAAGCAAAAGCAAATGCTTGGCTTTTATTAATACGACCCAATATCCGAAAAAGGTGCAATTTAAGTGCTTAAGTAGTAGGAAAATGAAAAGCTAAGGGACCAAAAGTTTCCCAGAATCATATTGGGAAACATCAACAATCAGCAAACAACTTTCGTACAAAATGTTTACTCTTCTATTCCCAACACTCGCTCTCTGCTTTTAAATTAGCGTTTATATACTAAATATATATATATATATATGTATATACATATATGTATATACATACATACATATGCACGCACAACGTAATTTCGAATTTTGTGGATTTGAGTATTTGTGCAAATAGTCAAAGCGGAAAGGATCGTAAAGTGGCAAAAAAAAAACTAATAATAAAAGCCAATCTGGCAACAAATTGATAAGAAATTCAGTTAGCAAATGTACGCAGAGCAAATTAGCAACAAACAGCATAAGAAATAAAAAAACAGTTTACATTTTGGCTAGCTTTGCCTTCAACTACAAGCTTTTTCACATTTCTTGCCTGAAAAAAAAAAAATACATACATATACCAGTTCGGCTACCTTTTTAAGCGTTGTCCATCCATTAGTACGGTACTAAATAAATTTCATCAGCGCTAGCTGATGAGCGATTGGTCACTCAAAGCGTTTATATGCTGTTGCTTAAAAATACGAATGGAAAATGAACGGCTTGGGGCGATGCTTGAGAAGATGGCATACAATTGTATATATGTACTTATATACATGTTCGTATATATTTATATATACTTATGTACATTTAGATACAAAGCATGCGTAGAGCAAGTGAGCATTTGGAATTGGCTTTGAAGCTGCTTAAAAATTTAAATTGGTTTCTAGTTTCTGCTCGTCTTTATGGCCAAATAATCTGCAATTTTCGAGAAAATTAAATTCCATACTTTATTTTCCTACTGTGTTTTTCTTTTGCTATTTCGCAATACATATTCTAAGAAACTTTTACACATGTTTAGCTAAAGCGGTTTTTTTTAAGTTGTAGTGTGTGGGACTAGTTGGAGAAGAAAATTAAATAATTATTACTTTCTCTTTTTAACGTTTTCTAGGAATGAAATTGCATCAATTTTTTTTTAGCAGTACTAATTTTTGATCGCTTTCTTCTTCCATTTTACCCCCCGCCTACTTTTCATATACCAAATGCATATCAAAATACCTATCGAATGGTATAAAAATATTCGAAATCGGTTCAGTAGTTTTTATGTAATTGCAATTTAAAAAATGCATAATATAAACTTTGATCTTTAATAACTTTTGTTGTTGTTTTTTCCAAAAAAAATATTCACTTTAATACTCAGCTTAGCCATGTTTATTAATCCTCATACTTCGTTTTTTGATTTTATAATTTTAGAAATTTCACATTTGTACCAGATCGTGCTTATTGCTTTCAACCAGACCTGGGTAATATCAAGTACGAGTACGACTTGTGACAAGTATATTTTAAAGGAATTGTACTGGTACTGGTACTGGCATTCCCAAAATTTTTAAGTACAAGTACAAGTAGAAGTACAAGGAATTGAAAAAGAATTGAAATTTTAGCAAATACTTCAAAGTATTTGAAAAGAATTGAAAGTACTTGAAAGGAATTGAAAAATGTACTTGAATCGATTTTTCAATTCTTCTCAAGTACTTTCCATTACTTACAATCTTGAAACCACACAGAGCCAAAATACCACCTAAAATGCCCTATAAATTAGAACAAAGTTTAGCGGATTTCTCTATGCTTTCTCTCCAATAAGATGCCCGTCTTATTATTACTGGATATTTCATTTTAATAAAACTAAGTAGATAATCTGTAAAACTAATATGAAAATCTTTTCAATATAATTAAGAAGATGACCCGTGGATTTTAGATGAAATCATTTTCAGTAAAATTTAAGAGATAACCTATAAAACTAAGATGAAAACCTATTAAATAAAATTTAGAAGATGACTCCTAGAATAAATATGGAAACCTTTTCACATAAATTTAGCAGATAACCTGTAAAATTAAGAAGAAACCCTGTTTAATATTATTAAGAAGAGAATCTTGATTTTCATCGGAAAACATAATTAGTCAACTAGTATTTTCCTAGGACTTATTCAGACAAAGGGCAACATTTCATTTCATATAAGTGCAGATGGACATAATAAACTCTTTATACCAAGTGCTTCATTAATCGTTTGAGACTTATAGAAATGTGCAAAGCCGTAGTGAAATTGACGAACGGAGGAAATACATAAGAGCTCTTTTAAAAATAAAAAGTTCTCCCTTTTAATTTCTTGAACATGTAATTGCACGCATAAAACGTGGCTGATGCAATAACTGTTATGCATACTTCTAGTATGTACGAGTATATATGTACATATGTATGTATGTACGTATGTTAAGACGTTTAAAGCTAAATTTGAATTAATAAGGGCTCTTTTATAAATAAAAAGTTTTCCTTTTTAATAAATTCAAAAAGGTTCAAGTAAAAATTAGAGGATGTCCTTATTGATTTGCTTTATAAAAATTTTCTCTTAAAAACAAGCAGATTTCTTCTAACAATTTAATTTTTTTTACAAAATGACATAAAAAATTAATAAACAAGAAGTTATCTCCTCGTTTTCAGACGATATCCTTTTAAATAAATTTAAGAAGAAATTCAAGCTAAAATCCAGAAGAATTTCTAGCAAAAATTTCTTCAATTTTGTCCCCTCTCCCTCTCCTCGGCCAAATAGCTTTTTTAGGTGGCAGTCTCTTTGATTGTAGGTGAACTTTTTGGCTCTGTGCAATATTTAAAAAAAATTACAAAAATAAACGATATTTTATATTTTTTACATGTCGCTTAGCACGGACTAATTATTCCAAGATCAAAATATAAAGTATTTAAGTACGTAATAGTCCAATTACTACTCAGTATTACCCACACAGAGCCAAAAGGCCACCTAAAATGCCCTATAAATTAGAACAAAGTTTAGCGGATTTCTCTACGCTTTCTCTCCAATAAGATGCCCGTCTTAATATGACTGGATGTCTCATTTTAATAAAACTAAGTAGATAATCAGTAAACCTAATATGAAAAACTTTTCAATATAATTAAGAAGATGACCCGTGGATTTAAGATGAAAACCTCTTATATAAAATTAAGAAGATGATTCCTAGAATAAATATGGAAACCTTTTCACATAAATTTAGCCGATATCCTGTAAAATTAAGACGAAACCCTGTTTAATATTAATAAGAAGAGAATCTTGATTTTCATTAGAAACTCCTCTTAATTTTAATAAGCCGATGATCTTATCAATTTGAAATGATTGCCACCTGAATTAAAATACATTACTTTCTGAAAATAAATAGCACACTTTTTTTAAACTGTTTTTTTATTTAATCATACAAGCTTTACTTATAATTATAATACGATCAAGTACTTATATCATATATATATTATTTCTAATTGGTGTTTTATAAATATCCCTTTTTCTGCTCACATAATTTACCAAAATTAATAAGTAAGGCATCGTTTTAAAGGTATTAATTAGCTATGCATGCGAAACGGTGTTTTATTGGGCGTGGTACTTTATATGAAAAGTAAGGGGGGTAAAAGGGGGGTTGACCCCCGCAGCGGGGAGTGTTATGGAACCCACATAAAATGTATTAAAGGGAATTAAAATACCTATCGAATGGTATAAAAATATTCGAAATCGGTTAAGTAGTTTTTAAGTAATTGCAATTTAAAAAATGCATAATATAAATTTTGACCTTTAATAACTTTTGTTGTTGTTGTTTCCAAAAAAAAAAAATTCACTTTAATAATCAACTTAGGCTGTTTATCAATCCTCATACTTCGTTCTTTTTTTATTTCATAATTGTAGAAATTTCACATTTGTACCAGATCGTGCTATTTTTTTCAACTTTGTGGGGCTGGGGGCACCTCCAAACATGCGAGTAGGTCAATAAAATTTTACAGGCTTATTTCTGGGCTAGAAAGGTGCCGTTCTGGCTTTGGAACAAATTGAGTTTCCAAAAAAAAATTTCACTCCACCTTAATATATACGAGTATATCAAAACGATCAGAATGAAAAAAAATGTTTGAACCATGTCCGTCCGTCCGGCCGTATACACTCTAACTTGCGCAAAAATAGAAATATTTTAATGAAATTTGGTACACAGATTCTAATGCGAACAGAGAAAGTTGGGGTTGAAAATAAGGCATATGTGTGTATTTCGAAAAACACGTAAAACATGATAATTCAGTCACTAATAAAGCCCGAGTGATGAAATGACGTTATGCCGTTATGAGGAAACGTGCTGAAATTTTGAAAAATGGGCCAAGAGGAGCAAATTTTCAAAGATTTATAAGTAAAAACTCAAGAACTGTAACAAATAAATCGTGTAAGCTTGGACTACTGATTTGCTTGCCAAGGCAAACGTGTGGAAAAAAAAATTACCCAAGTCGGCAGGGACCACGTATGTACATATGTATATATAAAAATATATGTAAAATATATAAAAATATAATACACATGCATATATATATGTAGGTATAATAGAACATTTCATGCGATATGTTTGTCAAACATATACATAAGTAATTCATTGAAAATTCCATAAGTTCCACTGTAGACATAAAACCAAATAAATATAAGTTTTTTAAAATGGGCGTGAGAGCAGAAACTATATCGACTGGCGCCGTATGTTTTATTATTTTTTGCGCAAGATGCGCACGGGTCCAGCTAGTATATATTATTTCTAATTGGTGTTTTATAAATATCCCTTTTTCTGCTCACATAATTTACCAAAATTAATAAGTAAGGCATCGTTTTAAAGGTATTAATTAGCTATGCATGCGAAACGGTGTTTTATTGGGCGTGGTACTTTATATGAAAAGTAAGGGGGGTAAAAGGGGGGTTGACCCCCGCAGCGGGGAGTGTTATGGACCCACATAAAATGTATATCAAATTAAAGGGAATCAAAATACCTATCCAATGGTATACAAACATTCGAAATCGGTTAAGTAGTTTTTAAGTAATTGCAATTTAAAAATGCATAATATAAAGTTTGACCTTTAATAACTTTTGTTGTTGTTGCTTCAAAAAAAAAAAATTCACTTTAATACTCAACTCAATTTTACAGGCTTATTTCTGGGCTAGAAAGGTGCCGTTCTGGCTTTGGAACAAATTGACGTTATGCCGTTATGAGGAAATGTGCTGAAATTTTGAAAAATGGGCCAAGAGGAGCAAATTTTCAAAGATTTATAAGTAAAAACTCAAGAACTGTAACAGATAATTCGAGTAAGCTTGGACTACTGATGTGCTTGCCAAAGCAAACGTGTGGAAAAAAAAATTACCCAAGTCGGCAGGGACCACGTATGTACATATGTATATATAAAAATATATGTAAAATATATAAAAATATAATAAGCATACATATATATATGTAGGTAGAATAGAACATTTTATGCGATATGTTTGCCAAACATATACATAAGTAATTCATTGAAAATTCCATAAGTTCCACTGTAGACATAAAACCAAATAAATATAAGTTTTTTAAAATAGGCGTGAGAGCAGAAACTATATCGACTGGCGCCGTATGTTTTATTATTTTTTGCGCAAGATGCGCACGGGTCCAGCTAGTATATATTAAGTATGAGAATATACTTAACATATTTGCCTATAACTTTTATAATACATATTATACTTTGACACAAATTGATGGTGGGGGCGGAATAATTCACATACAGAACGAAAGATCACTATCCTTATAGTAAGACCTCCAAACCGTTTTGCTCACTGAGGTCAAATTTTTTTTATAGCTAGGTATTTTAATTTTGCGAAATTTTGTCTGAGGGATTTTTAAATCTTATATTATAAATGTGAAATGGAAATTGTGTTTAAACTCAATTGGCGAGAAAACCGCTGAACGGATCCTCACGAAACTTTGCACACCTAGGTATTTTCACCCGGTAATTGCTATAGGCATATTTTTAATCTGACTAAAAGTCAGGGATGGGCACCTCCCATACAAAATTTTCTTTTTTTCGTAATATCTCTTGAAATATTTGTACTAGAATAATGAAAATTTTTGTGAAGGAATAATACAAAAATATATACTCAACGGATAAACAATTTAGGTCTTAGTAAAGCAGGGATGGGCACCTCCCATACAAACTGAAACTTTCACAGCGAATATCTCTGGAAATATTTGTAGTAGGGTACTGAAAACTGGTGTGAGGGCATGTGAGATAACTATATATTAAACGGGAAAAACACTAGGTCTTGGTAAAGCAGGGATGGGCACCTCGCATACAAACTGAAACTTTCACAGCGAATATCTCTGGAAATATTTGTAGTAGGGTACTGAAAATTGGTGTGAGGGCATGTGAGACAACTATGTATTAAACGGGAAAAACACTAGGTCTTGGTAAAGCAGGGATGGGCACTTCGCATACAAACTGAAACTTTCACAGCGAATATATCTGGAAATATTTGTAGTAGGGTACTGAAAATTGGTGTGAGGGCATGTGAGATAACTATGTATTAAACGGTTAAAAACGCTAGGTCTTAGTAAAGCAGGGATGGGCACCTCCCATACAAACTGAAACTTTCACAGCGAATATCTCTGGAAATATTTGTAGTAGGGTACTGAAAATTGGTGTGAGGGCATGTGAGATAACTATGTATTAAACGGGTAAAAACGCTAGGTCTTAGTAAAGCAGGGATGGGCACCTCCCATACAAACTGAAACTTTCACAGCGAATATCTCTGGAAATATTTGTAGTAGGGTACTGAAAAATGGTGTGAGGGCATGTGAGATAACTATATATTAAACGGGAAAAACACTAGGTCTTGGTAAAGCAGGGATGGGCACCTCGCATACAAACTGAAATTTTCACAGCGAATATATCTGGAAATATTTGTAGTAGGGTACTGAAAACTGGTGTGAGGGCATGTGAGATAACTATGTGTTAAACGGAAAAAACACTAGGTCTTGGTAAAGCAGGGATGGGCACCTCGCATACAAACTGAAATTTTCACAGCGAATATCTCTGGAAATATTTGTAGTAGGGTACTGAAAAATGGTGTGAGGGCATGTGAGATAACTATGTATTAAACGGGTAAAAACGCTAGGTCTTGGTAAAGCAGGGATGGGCACCTCCCATACAGACTGAAATTTTTACAGCGAAAATCTCTTGAAATATTTATAGTAGGGTACTGAAAATTGGTGTTGGGCATATGAGATAATTACGTACTCAACGGACAAAAAAAAATAAGAAAACTATCTTTGACGTCAAGAATGATATTTTTCTATGTAACTTTTTTGGACCAACTCAATATGCTAATATTTTTAAAAGCACGTGGTGTGAAACCCGCGGGTAACCTCTAGTATGTAAATAAAAAAGAGTTAAATATAAATTTTAATATAAGACGGTGATCGGCGCTGTTTCCATTTCGGGTCAGCCGGCTAGAGAACTGCGCATTTGTTTTCTCTGCCTTTGTACGCATACATACTTATGTATGTAGGTATGTTAAGACGTTAATGGAAAATTTTGGATTAGGTACATAATAAGATCTATTTTAAAAATAAAAAGTTCTTCCTTTTGATTTCTTGAACATGTTATTGCACGCATAAAAGTGGCTGATACATAATTCTAGTATGTACGAGTATCTACATACATATGTACATATGTACGTATGTTAAGACGTTTATAGCAAAATTTGAATTAATAAGGGATCTTTTAAAAATAAAAAGTTTTCCTTTTTAATAAATTCAAAAAGGTTCTAGTAATAATTAGAGGATGTCCTTATTGATTTGTTTTATAAAAATTTTCTCATAAAAACAAGCAGATTTCTTCTAACAATTTAATTTTTTTGACAAAATGACATACAAAATTAATAAACAAGAATTTATCTCCTCGTTTTCAGACGATATCCTTTTCAATAAATTTAAGAAGAAATTCAAGCTAAAATCTATAAGATTTTCCAGCAAAAATTTCTTCAATTTTGCCCACTCTCACTCTCCTCGGCCATATAGCATTTTTAGATGGCAGTCTCTTTGATTATAGGTGAACTTTTTGGCTCTGTGCAGGTATGCTTTCAATTTTGCGGGGCTGGGGACAGTTCAAAACGTCATCCTATCGCCATAAAATTTTGTGGTATTCATTAGCTCGTATAAAGGCAAATTTTCATTGCTGGTACGTTCAAAAAAAAAAAAACAAAAAAAAATCGCCATATGTTTTCACTCCACCTTAATATATATACATATATATACATATGTATATGGATATGTACGTATAAATTTTATTTATACCCATACGCTACAGCAAATAATTCACCCGTCTCAGCTAGCGAAGCCGGTTCCGCAATCGATGAAATGCAAATAAGTAGATCAGTTTAAACCATAGATGCCCAAGCCCTATGCTCGCATACACATTTTGTTTTTGTAATGCTCGTAAGTATAGGATTTTACTCGCCTATACACTTCCATAAGAAATTTGTGTATATGGCGAGCATAGGCGAGCATAGGAAAAAAATTTGTATACTCCCGAAACGTTTCTATGGAAATAAAAAAACAATTTTTTATTTTGATTCGAACAGATACAACCCAGCAATGAAAAGAATGAAATGTGGGACATACATATATGCATGTATGTACATATAGACGGCTGAGAATAAGATCGCCCTATTTCAAAAATTGTTTCAAAAACGCCCTATTCCAAAAATTGTTTGAATAACGTCCTATTTCAGATTTTGCTTCAAAAACGCCCTATTTCAGAGAAAATTCCATATATGTTTCTCTGAAATAGGGCGTTTTTGAATAATTGTCTGAAATAGGGCGTTTTTGAAGCAAAATTTGTAATAGGACGTTATTCAAACAATTTTTGGAATAGGGCGTTTTTGAAACAAATTTTGAAACAGGGCGATCTTATTCTCAGCCGTCGATATATACATCGTCCCTCAATATAACAATAGCGTATGTGCTCATACGCCAATATTTTTTTATTGCATATTTAGAATCTCCATCATTGATTCTATGTCTGGTCAAAATTTCGTCAAATTCTACTTCCACAAAGTGGGTCAAAATGTCATTGGAAAAAATGGTGTATAATTTCTTGTTCAAAAATTTAATAGATATTTGATTTGACAAAAACTTTAAACTCGATTTTCTCAAAACCCAAAAAAATTATACGCTATTGTTATATTGAGGGGACGACATATATATACTAATTTGATTCGTTCATATTTTCGATAATGTTATCCATGTCTATTTCAACATTTGTGGTTGATAGTTGCAAAAGCGACTCCAGGTGTTTGTCTGACATCCGGTTTCTGTGTTTTGATTTTACAATTTTTAATTTTGAAAATACACTTTCGCAATTATATGTACTAAAAACATTGACGAAAATATATATAATAATTTTGTCACACTAATAATTAATTAACTATTTATTTATATATTTTGAAAAATTTAGAGGGCATTGAAAATTAATTAATAAATTCAGTAATTGTAGCCAAAGTCCATAAATCTCGTATTAAAGATGTTTTTTAAGCTTTCTAAAACCAATCCACTTTTCAATATTAATTAATTATTTATTTATAAATATTAATATTAATTTTATTAATTAAAAATGTATATATATATTCCAATGCATATTCGATAGCTTTGTTTGCATAACATAAATACAAAGTTGGATTTTTAGTTAATTTCGATCATCAGTCTGGTTTGTGTCCTAATTTTTCTACTGGGTTATCGAGATGTCAATGAAGTTGTAAAAAACTACAAAAACAAACATATAGAAAAAAAATTTTTTTTCTTTAAATTATGACATTGCTCGCCCGTAAGATGTGTTTGGGCATCATTGGTTTAAACTTTTTAACAATGCGCCCAGCAAAATCAAAACACTGCCATGCAGGCAAGTATTTATGTATATACTTATACACATCCATTTGTACATTCAACAATATGCTCATATATACCCTGCAGTCAAATCAATTTATTTACAACTAGTTTGCCATACAGTTGAACTAGGCAGCCATCTATATTTACTCCACATTAGCAACTGGTATTTTTAACATGGCAATGTGCTATGTAGTATCATGCCTATTTGCTGACCATTCAGTGTTTGCACTAAATGCATACCCCACACATATCCAGAAGTCTGCGATGTTGATCGGCTATGCTTCCTTCTGAGATAAGTAATTTTAGTGAGGCAAATCATATTTTCGTAAGCTGCAAGATTATACTATGTATATAGAATATTTTATGAAATATTTGAGAATTGGTGAATATTATACAATAGAGCATCGGTTATACTGTCATGCCATTTTGCTGATTAGTCAGTCACAAGTTTATGCTTTGACTTCAGGGTATATACATACACACATGCATATGTACATTGTACATGCAAATATTCGGCACCACCGAAAAACGTTACAAACAATTACATATTCAGCTCTTTTGTCAAGCGGTCATTCAACCATACAGTCGAGCCTTTCTCAAAGCTGTCAGCAAAACACATCGCTTTTCAGTTGAGTGCAAATAAGAAAAAATAATAATAAAATGTGGCAAGGAGCAGATACATATGTATGTACATATGTATGTACAAATGTAAGTACCCCTTCGGGTTGAAATCGTAAAGCACGAGCAATTGTTTGTAGTCTTTTAAAAGGAGCTTATTTAGTGCACCATTTTTGGTATAAAATAAAAGTGCAGACACTATAAATTTGCATGTATTCAGTGTGCGAGAGATTTTTGGGCGGTGATAAATCTTGCATATCGGAAAGCTAACAATTTCAACGGAAATGTCAAGAACAATGCACCACAGTGTAGTCCTCTTTGTATATATATATAATTATTTTCAATTTATTTTGTATGAAAAGTATTTTATTTAAAAGTATTTTATTTAGATGAACATTTTTATGTTCTTAATTCTTTGAAAGTTAAAATAGAATGAAAATTTTTGATATTTTCATAGACAATAATAACGAAAATAACATTAACATTTTTACATTATAAATGCAAAGTATTATTTAAAAAAGTATAATATTTATATCTATATATATAAATAATCCACTACAACAGTGTACTACTACGAGTATGTATACCCAGATGAGCTAAACACACAATAGAAGCCCAGAAGCGAAAGTGAAAGCACTTGCTATTTTAGCGATTTATTTAATTTAATTATATTATATATATATTTCTGAAATAGTGACGAAATGAATTTAAACCGGCTTCGATATTATCCACAATGATACCAAATTAGTTCCGAAATGCTGTTGAAAACTCTGAATGGGCCAAAAAGATAACCATTTAATAATGAAATAAATATTCAGTTTTGTTTACTTAAAATGAGCTTAAAAGCTCAAAGAGGGCATATAATCCTCAGATGTATAGCCACATAGCATATGTATATGTACATATGTGCATAACATAGCTTTCTTATTTCCAAATGTTTGTATACATACACAAAAAAAAAAAAATTCTCAGATAATCGAAAAGTGGGAATGATTCGGCGCTAAAGACAATTTTCATTGTTTTGATGCACAATTTTCTTCAAATCAAGGAATAAAAACCACGTATTAAAGAAAATTGTACATCAAAACAATGAAAATTGTCTTTAGCGCCGAATCATTCCCACTCTTCCGTAATCTGAGTAATTTTTTTTTGAGTGCATATGCATGTACATTTATCAGTGGCGGATCCACGGGGGGGGGTTTGGGGGTTCAACCCCCCCCCTTGTGGTTTATCATAGATCCCAAATTAATGCCTTTATAGATTCTGCGCCCAAATTTCCCAAAATGATCAAGGAAAACTCTATCATTCCAAAAGCAATGGTTGGATGGGTTTAGCTGTCCAAAGGCAAAACTCGACATTTATTTTCATATTATATTTTATATGCACATATCCACAAGGTGAAACAGGTACAATTGAATCAGTTCATTAAAATAGTTGTCCTTGTAGGCAATAGTAACATACAATTATAACTTATAGTTAAATAGAAAATACCCGAAATTTGTATTAGATTTAATTCCTTTGTATTAGATCTAATTCCTCTAAATAAGCGCGTACTATATTGTCGATTCTGTCAAACTTTCAATCAGGTTTCAATTTTCGAGGCTTTTTGAAAAATTCTTGATGGACAAGAACTTCAATAAAGTAAAAATTCTATTAAAAATATAAATATAACCAAAAAGTACTACATACATATATTCTTATTTATTTTGGCTTTAAATGCAAGGGTAAGTGGAATTGATGATCAATTTGCCACCAATACCATACGATACTCATTCGCACGTACCAATGCAAAAATATACATACATACGTATGTATAAGCACAATCCAATCAACCACAAAAAAGAAGAATTAAAACGAGTGCGAAGTTTAAAATACTACAAGCGATTCATTCATAAAATTGAAAACTTTCAACAAAGGATAAAAAGTTTCAACAGAGCTTTTCATCAGATCAAGGTTTTTATAAAATTCTAAAATTTGCAGCCCGGCCCATTTTCAACCATCTTTGCAGTGGCGGTAGAGTATGAAAAGAAATAATAACTAAATGTCAAGCAAAATAAATGTCAAAATGAATTTATTTTTCGCCGCGAAAAAACAAACGAATTCGAGCTTGAACAATGATGGGAGGCAACTCGCGAAGTCATCATCTATTTTTGACTAAACGATTTCCACCTCACTCGTCCAAAATACCGAATTTTCCCTTCTTATACAATATACGTTCTTTGGTTGCACGTTTGAAAATTTAGAACACGCAGTAGCGACCTCGCGCTTCAAATTATATCATATAATAACTGCTACCCTTCACTAGGTGTCGCGCAGTGGTCAAGTTTATAATAAAGTAGCTTCAGAGCCATCGGAAGGCGTAACACCCGCATATGGCGGCTTTTTAATTTATGAATTTATTAAATTTATGTACGTTATACATGTTATTTAGAACTTCAATTGAAATCTCCTGCACTTTATGTGATGACATACATATTGTTAATTTGGAGGGTTTTGTGTTTGGTGTTTTTAAAGTGCGGGAAATGGCGCAACTAGTATATAGAATAATAATAGTAGGTGGTATTACTCCATATTTTCACCAGCGTCTGCCCTTAGAAAACATCTTCCAAAAAAAGAAATTTTCAAAACCCCCCCTTGCCGAAATCCTGGATCCGCGCCTGACATTTATACATATGTATGTATAACAATGGCCGCTGTGGTGCAGTGGGTAGAGTGCTCGCCTGCTATGCCAGAGATCTCGGGTTCAAACCACGGTCCGAGCAAAACACCAAAACAATTTTTCTAATTAGTAAAAATCCAATTATTGGGTTTTTTAAGAGCAGCGGTCACCTCTCGGCAGTGGGCGGCATACCCTCCGAGAGTATTTCTGCCATGAAAAAGCTTCTCACAAAAAATGCATTCGCCGTTCGGAGCCGGCATAAAACTGTAGGTCCACCCAATTAGTAGGAAAAACAAAAAGGAGCACACCTCGAATTGGGAGAGAAGCTCGGCCATAAAACTCGTCAGAGTTATAATAGCGCCATTGTATTATTATTATTATTATTATTATGTATAACAATGAATAAATGTGACTTTAGCCTAGTCTATAACAAACTTTCGTTACAAATTTCGTTGTTTTGCTTCTGCATACATACTCGTATATTTAGTCATGTGTGCATGGTCGTGCACTGCTGTCAAAATGTCACATACAGCTAAGTTATATATATGTATGTACATATGCGCAACGGACAATGATGTCAAATAACGAAGAGATAAATTTTCATCATAACACCCTCATGATTTGCTAATCACACACAAAGTCTAAATCTGTGAAGAAAATCAACAAAAACAAGTAAGGAAGCCTAAGTTCGAGTGGAATCGAACATTAGATACTCAGCTGTATGCTTTAATTGTTTGTTTGCGTTTGATGGAAACACGGTGTACTTTATATAAAGCGAGTGCTGCATTAAGTCGGCGTAGGCACGCCCATTTTCAACATTTTTATCAGTCATCCAACTAAGCTTATGAATATTATTCTTTGTGCAAAATTTCATTCTTTTATGACTTCCAGTTACAAAGATGTCACGTTACAAATTCCCAAAGGCTGTTCCAGAAATATCTTTGTTAAAAAGTAGGCCTGGCCATAAACCGATTTCAATAAATTTTTGCGTGTCTATTAACACAAGTTATAAAAGTGTGTTAACCAAGTTTCGTCATAATATCTCAATTATTTGTCGAGTTATAGGCTAAGAAATCTCGTATATTCCTTTGTCTAAAAAGAGGCGGTGTGGCCGCTGTGGTGCAGTGGGTAGAGTGCTCGCCTGCTATGCCAGAGGTCTCGGGTTCAAACCACGGTCCGAGCCAAACAAATTTTTCTAATTAGTAAAAATCCAATTATTGGGTTTTTTAAGAGCAGCGGTCACCTCTCGGCAGTGGGCGGCATACCCTCCGAGAGTATTTCTGCCATGAAAAAAGCTTCTCACAAAAAATGCATTCGCCGTTCGGAGTCGGCATAAAACTGTAGGTCCACCCAATTAGTAGGAAAAACAAAAAGGAGCACACCTCGAATTGGGAGAGAAGCTCGGCCATAAAACTCGTCAGAGTTATAATAGCGCCATTGTATTATATATTATATAAAAAGAGGCGGTGCCATGCCCATTTTCCGAGATTTTTCTATTTTTTGTTTTCGATCTATTGTAGAACTCATGCCACAAAATTTCAATGAATTATCTTTATATTTGACAAAGATATCGCTTAAAATGTTTTTATTGGGCCACTTTATGATACCCATATATAAAAGTGGGCGTGGTCGTCGACCGATTTCGCTAAAATTTTGAACATGTATTACCACAAGTAATAAAAGTGTATACACCAAGTTTCGTCATAATATATCGATTATTTGTCGAGTTATAGGCTCAGAAATCTCGTATATTCCTGCTTCTAAAAGGAGGCGGTGCCACGCCCATTTTCCAAAATTTTTGTATTTTTTGTTTTATGTCCATAGTTGGACACCTTCCATGAAATTTCAATGATATATCTTTATATTTGACAGAGATATCGCTTAAAATGTTTTTATTAGGACCCTTTATAATACCCATATATAAAAGTGGGCGTGGTCGTCAACCGATTTTGGCATTTTTTCGTCCACACATTTGCCTAAGTAAGTATATCACGCCTACCAAATTTCATCGATATATCTTCAACGGTTTCTGAGTTATGACTCATAAAACTTTCAATGTTTGCCCCTTAATAAGTGGGCGTGGCACCGCCCATTTTCCAAAGTTTCACCATATTTCTTCATAAGGGCCTGAGCTCAATACGTGTGTGAAATTTTATCACTCTAGCTCTATTAGTGACTGAGATACCAAATTTCCGATTTTTACTATATAGGGGAGGTGGGCCAATACCATCCGTTCCTGTCTTGATACCAACTTACATTTCAAATTTCATCAAAATATCTCAATTTTTGCGCGAGTTATCGTGCTCACAGACGGACAGACGGACAGGCGGGCGGACATGGCTCAATCGATTTCTCTTTTCACCCTGATCATTTTGATATATATAAGTCTATATCTATCTCGATTATTTCATTCTGTTACAATCCACCGTTAGGAAATCAAAACTATAATACTCTGTGTACTAGTACAGCTGAGTATAAAAAGAACAACAACACAATGTAATTTACGAAATATCATGTAAAGGGAATAAAGACGAAAGCTGCGAAAAAGTGTATATTGGGACAACAAAGAGAGCTTTAGCGGTTAGGATTAATGAACACGAAGCAGACGCAAAAAATAAAAAAATGTCAACAGCTTTAGCACAACATTTAGTTCACAGCGGACACACAGCTGATTTTGAAAGCGCGCGAATATTGGACATAGAAAAGAAAACTAGGAAAAGACTGACATTAGAAAGCTTAAGAATACAACAAAAAATACAATGTGCAATGAACCATAAAGAAGACGTTGACAATATAAGTAGTACATACAAACCTGTGATATTTTGACGAGTAACAATAATGTTATACAGAAAATTCCAAGTGCATTACAAAAAATTCCAAATATATGTCAAAAATTTTCCAAGTGAAATGTATGGAAAATTTCTGAAATACATTTGGAATTTTCTGAAGTACAACTTTAAATGGTGTAGTAATTTTTGTATAGAGTGGTAGCTTTGCATGTCAAAATTTAAACAAAATATTTAAGTATCTCGATTAATTTATGTTATGAAAATCCTTTGGCTCGTGCAAGTTGTGTAAAAACTGCTCTAGAGTCACCTGTTGAGCTGTACGGTTATCCATCACGGGTTTGTTTATGGCAAGAAGAAAAAATTGCCATATTATCCCTATACATATATATATGTATTTTCGTGTAAAACGCCTCCTTATAAGGGCTTAACGTTGTAGAAGACAAAAAAACGTTACTGATACGCCTTGTTGATTTATGCGTTAAAATTTATTTCGGTAGACACGTTTGATATACAACTTGCAGTTAAGTAAAACCTGAAAAATATATGTATACATATTTTGCTTATCACTAGGGCATGGAAATCTATGCAAATACATGTTTTTCTTAGATTTAGGTAGAGCAAAATAAATAAACAATCTTTGCGAATCGTGAAATTGTCTTAAAAATGGCATTCAAATGTTTTTGCATATTTTGCATATTTTGGTCATATATGCATATTTTTACATATTTTGCGTTGTTTGCATTTTTTTATTACATATTTCGCATTATATTGCCTATTTTTGTAATTTGCTAGTTGACAGTTTTATACAAACGAAATTCATGCATAACAGTCATCTGACGACGAATAGAGTTTCGTGTGAACACGGCTAATATTAGTATTTTCGGTACGGTGCATACCTGTCGACAAAGAGCCGTTTTCAAACATACTCCTATTACCTCTGTGGATGTAGAACGTTCGTTTTCTATGTATAAGAGCTTTTTCGACCGAATCGGCAAAATTTTTTTTTTGAGAATATGAAAAAATATTTCATTGTGTATGCTAATGAATCGGTTAATAAGGATTAACCTTTACAAATTATGAAATGTTCAAGACTGAATTTATGTACATATCTATAAAAACATACATCCATATTGCTAGCTTAGAGTGCAAATTTTGTAAGTCCTTTTTTCAAACATTGTAGGAGAGACAAAAAACAAAAAATTAACAAATTTCGAAATAAAAAAAAAAAAAAATTCTGTTCATGTAAATATTTTGGACTTACACAATTTTCTTCGCTGTTTGGACTTACACAATTTGCGTATCGCTGAATAACAACGAGTAGAAATATGACAAGTATCACAGACTTGTTTAGCGTGGTGCGTATTTGATTTTTCTAGCGTTCTACATAAAAATACAGTTTTTCATAAAAAGTGGACTTACACAGTTTGCACTCTAAGCTAACGATATGTATAAACGTACAACGTAAGAGCAAAATTGAATTAAAAAATGTTTGTACCTAATTTATTTAACTATTGTAACTTCAATAAACATGAATGATCTGAAGTTGAAAAAATTTGAATTAATGCATTTTTTTTGATTTTTCATGCATATTTCTCAGTTTTTGTTGCATTTTTTATGCGCATATTTTTTATTTTTTAGTACATGAAATTCCATGCCCTACTTATCACATTTCCCGAAAGCTCCACTCTTCAAGTTAAAAGCAATCATAACCCTTTCTATATACACACATACATATGCACATATGTACATATGTATATACCTACGTAGGTAGGATTCTTTTATGCATGTACATATATAATTATGTAAAAAAGGCATACAGAAAAGCCCTAACTCTCATCAGCTGCTTAGCATTTGTGGCCATTAATTATGTGTTATTTCTAAGAGGATTTTCAATTTAAATACAGCCAATTAACTTCATTACTCGAGCATAAAATTAAACAGCTGTTGCGCATTTTTCTCACTTTTTATCTTTCTTTTATGCACGCATGTACTAATGTTGTACATAAGTACGGATCGTCGTAATTCATTCATTTATATATTCTCCTCTTTTTTTGTTTTGTGCTGACCATCTTGCCTGCCATTTTCCATGCACTTCAATTAAACTGCCTTTGGCCTTATTACATTTATATGTGTGTATTTGCATACATATGTACTACATCAGGGATGGGCGGTATTGAATAAATTTTTATTCAAATAAAAAATAAATTTTTATTCTTCATTCTCATATCCTTGAATAAAGAATAAATGTTGATTCTTCATTCCGGCGCCCTTGAATAAAGAATAATTTATTATTCTTTATTCTGATACCCTCAAATAAAGAATAAAAATTTATTCTTCATTCTGATACCCTTGAATAAAAAATAAATTTTTATTCTTCATTTTGGTGCCCTTGAATAAAAAATAATTTTTTATTCTTCATTTTGATACCCTTGAATAAAAAATAAATTTTTATTCTTCATTCTGATGCCCTTGAATAAAGAATGATTTTTTATTCTTCATCCAAAATTGGTTGAATAGAAAATAAAATTTTATTTTTCATTCAGATAATTTTGAATAAAGAATAAATTTTTATTCACGTTATTCATATTATTCTTGCAGGTCATACAAGTAAATGATTTTGCGATTATTTTTATGAATACGATCCAAGTATTTTCCCGAGCCCCAACCGAATATTTTTCCGAATACTTTCCCGAGTCTGAACCGAATACTTTTCCGGGTTCGAACTTTTCCGAGCTCGAACCGAATACTTTTCCGGGTCCGAACCGAATATATTTCCAAAACCGAACCGAATACTTTTCGGAGTCCGAACCGATTACTGTACCGAGTCCGGGACCCGCTGGCTCTGTAATTAACGAAGTTATGGTAAAAATGAAAATGTCCTTGTATTTGAATAGAACGGCGCCAAATTTCATTAAAAACCGTTGACCATAACATAATGACAACAAGAAACTACATATGTACTTCTTTTGGTTATACATACATATGTATGTATGCATGTATGTAAATATGTATGTATGTACTGTATGCATATTCGTTTGCATTTTAATTTTAACCATAACTTCGTTAATTATAGCTGGTAATCGGTTCGGACTCGGAAATTGATTCGGTTCGCACCCGGAAAAGTATTCGGTTCGGTTTTGGAAAAAATATTCGGTTCAGACCCGGAAAAGTATTCGGTTCGAACTCGGAAAAGTATTCGGTTCGGACTGGGGAAAGTATTTGGTTCGGAGTCGCGAAAGTATTCGGATTTGGGAAAATATTCGGTTCGAATTCGGGAAAGTATTCGGTAAAATATTCGGTTTGATTCAGAAAAATATTCGGTTGAGTAATTGGGTTCGGATTCGGGAAAGTATTCGGAAAAATATTCGGTTGGGGCTCGGGAAAATACTTGGTTCGTATTCAGAAAAATATTCGCAAAATCATTTACTTGTGTAACCTGTAAGAATAATTTGAATAACGTGAATAAAAATTTATTCTTTATTCAAAATTATCTGAATGAAAAATAAAATTTTATTTTTTATTCAGCCAATTTTGGATGAAGAATAAAAAATTATTCTTTATTCAAGGGCATCAGAATGAAGAATAAAAAATTATTCTTTATTCAAGGGCACCAAAATGAAGAATAAAAATTTATTTTTTATTCAAGGGTATCAGAATGAAGAATAAATTTTTATTCTTTATTCAAGGGTATCAGAATAAAGAATAACAAGTAAGGAAGCCTAAGTTCGAGTGGAATCGAACATTAGATACTCAGTTGTATGCTTTAGTTGTTTGTTTGCGTTTGATGGAAACACGGTGTACTTTATATAAAGCGAGTGCTGCATTAAGTGGGCGTAGCCACGCCCATTTTCTAAATTTTTATCAGTCATCCAACTAAGCTTATGAATATTATTCTTTGTGCAAAATTTCATCCCTTTATGAGTTACAAAGATGTCACGTTACAAATTCCCAAAGGCTGTTCCAGAAATATCTTTGTTAAAAAGTGGGCGTGGTCGTCAACCGATTTTGGCAATTTTTCGTCCAAACATTTGCCTAAGTAAGTATATCACGCCTACCAAATTTCATCGATATATCTTCAACGGTTTCTGAGTTATGACTCATAAAACTTTCAATGTTTGCCCCTTAATAAGTGGGCGTGGCACCGCCCATTTTCCAAAATTTCACCATATTTCTTCATAAGGGCCTGAGCTCAATACGTGTGTGAAATTTTATCACTCTAGCTCTATTAGTGACTGAGATACAAAATTTCCGATTTTTACTATATAGGGGAGGTGGGCGTGGTCATGGTCCGATTTCGCCCATTTTCAATACCATCCGTTCCTGTCTTGATACCAACTTACATTTCAAATTTCATCAAAATATCTCAATTTTTGCGCGAGTTATCGTGCGCACAGACGGACAGACGGACGGACATGGCTCAATCGATTTCTCTTTTCACCCTGATCATTTTGATATATATAAGTCTATATCTATCTCGACTATTTCATTCTGTTACAATCTACCGTTAGGAAATCAAAACTATAATACTCTGTGTACTAGTACAGCTGAGTATAAAAATTATTCTTTATTCAAGGGTATGAGAATGAAGAATAAAAATTTATTTTTATTTTTTCGTTATTGAATTATTCAAATTTTGAATAATGCCCATCCCTGTACTACATGTTATGCGTAGTCGCGTTTAATTCAATTTATTTGATTTACGTAATATAAATGAAATGGAGCATCAAAAAAGTATTATTATATACAGATAGACTGTCATAAGTACAAATGTACATTAGATGAGTTTTTTTTTAGATATTCCCTCCGGCACCGGAATATGAAAATAAGATGTTTTAGAGTAAGCAAACTGAAAAAAAATTCCACTTTTCCAAAAACTGGCTGGAGCTACACCGAAAACCGTGCAAATTCCCAGAACTTCAAGGTAACTATGTTTAGATTTATGTATGAAAAAAGTTAGGATTTTGCACGAGAAAAAAAGTGATATCCATCCATACGTAGAATTAACCGCTAAATCGAATGGCGTATTCCGTTTTTTGGTACACTACCCAGGGAAGGTAATATCGCGGTCTAAAGTGATAATTTTCTTTTTTTTTCCATGAATCTTCAACTTCTTGAATGATGGAATACGCCATTCGATTTAGCGGTTAATTCTACGTATGGATGGATATCAATTTTTTTCTCGTGCAAAATCCTAACTTTTTGCAGACATAAATCTAAACATACCTTGAAATTCTGGGAATTTGCGCGGTTTTTGGTGTAGCTCCAGCCAGTTTTTGGAAAAGTGAAATTTTTTTTTCAGTTTACTTACTCTAAAATAACCTATTCTAATATTCCGGTGCCGGAGAGAGGATCTGAGAAGGTTTAAAGAATCCCATACAAAAAAAAAAAACTCATCTAATGTACATAGTAGACCATGTCGGTTCGGCTCTTTTTATGCCCGCGTGCACTTCTTCTTCTTCAAACAAATTTTTTATTGGTGTGCATCTTAAGATTACTTACTTTAATCGTAATCAATTTAACCAAAGAACAGAATAGAACCCTTATAATTATTATGTTTCTCAATCAACGACTGTGAATAAATTTTCTGGTTCAGAACTAGCGAAAATGTGTCAAAAAGGCTATAGCTCAATTTTGGTCAGCCATGCTTTAGCTTTAATTTCTATGAAGTTTCAAAGTTTTAAAAATGCTATGAAAATATTTTCTATTTTGTCGTTTAAACTTTTCCATTTACTCGGAAAAGAGTTTAAACGCGCGGTAGTACTCATAATATCGCACCAGTTTTTAACTAGAGACTTCCCCCACAGAAACATATTAATACTTAATGAGATTCTTTACAATTTACTTTTACGCATTTTTTTATGACCATATACATACAATTTTTTCATAAAAAAAACGTTGGTTATCAACAAGAAAATTCTCGTTTTCATTATGTGCTTAGCTTTTCTGCTAAATTTTTAAAAGCACGCGCGTAAATAAAAATAAGAAAAAATGGCGATAAAAGGTTAATAAAAAGCAAATTATGATGAAAACATAAACAGTAAATAGACCACATAGATAGTCAAAGGAAATATGGCTATGATGATGATAAAGGTGCGTTGAAAAAATATGCAATTTCATTGTTTTTCAGCAATTTGACCTTTTCGGCTTCTGATGGCATTTTGTTGTTGTTGTTGGTGGTGGCGGTTGAGTCACCAACGCAAAACGAAAAAGGTTGCGACGTTTTATGGCATGATTTGATAAATGTCATATACATATGTACATATATAAAAATGCACATAATATGTACTACATATTATATTTTATACTTATACGTATATTAACATTTACGCTGGGGAAATCTCTAGTTCAAAACTGATTCGCTTCTAGTACTCTTATCGACACTACTAGTGTGAGCTTTTACATGGCGAATTTAATATGACAATGCCACTCCTTCTGAATTGGTGAATGTCTAACTATGTATAATTGAGAAAATGCTCCTTTGACACCTGTTCGCTAGTTCTGGAATCAGAAATTTTATTCACTAGTTATTAATTTCCCCCGCAGGGTAAATGCATACATATTTTTGTATATAGATAACTATGTATGTATGTATATATAATTTATATATTATGAAAAAAAAAAATAATAACAATTTAATCAATAAAACAAAAAGCGAATGAGCATTTTTATAACGGTTATGTTTAAGCCCAGCCAACAGACTCGTAAGCCTAAGCTGAAGCTAAGTTGTTAAACTGGAATACGCTGGCAGCGCTGCTTGCTGCTTACACTCATTCTCTCTGCTCCAAATGTTTTAATACTTCATTGAGTTTTTAATAGCAAAGTACAGGGTGTGGCGTGCGTGAAAATTGCGTATTGTCGCCTCAGTGCATTTTCAACTGACATGCGATGAAGTGTTTTAAGTGGTTAAGGGTTAAAGGGACCTAAGGGTAAAAACCGTTTTCTTTTGGGGCATGGGATCGGTCTCATTCGATGCTCAGATGTTGTCCACATCAAAAAAAAGTTGATTTTTCACCCTTAGGTCCCTTTCTCTATGCGCTGTCACATATTATTATTATGCAGTTAAACAAAGAACCACTTATTATTAAAACATTTAAAAGGTATAAATACATCACACAAGACCTGATTATGAGGCCTTAAATAAGCATTATTTCGCATGCGCATAAGCCTTTGGAATAAGGTGTGCTCTCAGAGAGAGGGAGTACTCCTTATAGCCTGATGACATCAAAAAAGGAAAATCCCATTTGCCCGTACAACTTAACTTCCCTTACAATTTTCAGGCCTTATTTCGTAAGCCTTTAAATCTACTGTAATAATTCTTAAATAAAGCGTAGATTTTCTGCTGGGAAAATAAAGCGAAGTTTTATTTGTGTTACCTTTAATAGTTTCAGAGGTATCAAGGGAATCATATGCAATTTTGTTTTGTAGCCCTCTTCTCATGTTAAATTTCTAATGGGGAATTTAACAACCTGTTAAACATGTTGTCATTTCGTGGTCATTGGAACGCAGCCAACAAATTTTAGTAGGCAGGAAAACGAGAATTTTGAAAGATGAACTGACTGCTTCTTTTTTCCTATTTGCAAAGCTGTCACCAATATATTAGTAGGTACATATTAAATAAATATTCGACGTGGGATTGAGAGAACAATAATCAAATTATCTAATAGAAAAATTCAACAGCTTTTTAGACTATACTGGACAGTAGTTGTACTTTTACATATTTTGAAGCAAAAATAACTCAAATCGAGCGTTCTCGCAAATTGTGTAAAGTATGCGTGAGGCACATACGAACTCAGCGAGCGCTCGCAACTATGAATATAAATAAACAATTTTGAGCACTATCCACTTTACTGTAACTGGTATACTTTGGTTCAGTGCAATAATAAATATAAATATTTATGTATGTATGTATGTATATGTAAATTTATTCAATAAACCTTCAAAGGCATTTGTTTATTTGTCTGATTAACTTTTTTTGCTCATTCAGCTTTTATTGTTTGGCCCTTCTCCCTTTCGCGCTTTCCGTTTGCTTCGCTTATTAGCAAGAAAAACAAAGTTTTTGCCAAGAATTATTTTATTTTAATGCTCGTGGATTTGCCGGTAATTTCAAATGTCCGTCAAAACGCAGCTGCAATTCATCAATTTATGTTGCTTCTGCTGTTTATAAGCCCAGACATCGCAGCTAGCCAGCGAGTCTCGAAGTTGTCAAAACGATTTATCCGCTGCGGCTTTAGCCTGGATAGATTGTATTTATTATATATACATACATACATATGTGTATGTATACAAACACTTCAATGGAATGATGTCTTGAAAATGCGTCTTTTTGTATACCTACATTAGGGTGGGCCGACTCACTAACCTATATCGCGCCATCGAAATTTGGATTTCTCTCATTTTTCTGAGTAGAAAACTCCTCCACGACGTTTGTCTAAAATTAATTTTTATGTTACGGAATTTTCTTTTTATGGACCAAGACGGATTTTTGAAAATAAAAATTGGGCAAAAATCCACAAAAAAATAAACAGGCCAATATGTACATTGAATTGAAACAGAATTTTATGCTGAATCCAGATGTGAAATCAGAATTAAAATTGGATTATCCGTTTTCGATATATAGCCTGATTTCCGGTTATGGAGGCTGAATGCCGAAAATCGCATATTTTCGCGATTATCTCTTGCTGTGTACAATATATCATAAATTTGCGAATTTCTTAAAGATAAATGAATAAAATATAGGAACAATATTTTAAAGTATTAATATAATAATATAATACAATGGCGCTATTATAACTCTGACGAGTTTTATGGCCGAGCTTCTCTCCCAATTCGAGGTGTGCTCCTTTTTGTTTTTCCTACTAATTGGGTGGACCTACAGTTTTATGCCGGCTCCGAACGGCGAATGCATTTTTTGTGAGAAGCTTTTTCATGGCAGAAATACTCTCGGAGGGTATGCCGCCCACTGCCGAGAGGTGACCGCTGCTCTTAAAAAACCCAATAATTGGATTTTTACTAATTAGAAAAATTTGTTTGGCTCGGACCGTGGTTTGAACCCGAGACCTCTGGCATAGCAGGCGAGCACTCTACCCACTGCACCACAGCGGCCACTAAAGTATTAATATATCTTCCGGTATAGGAGAACTAGAATACACTCTTTTTTCCTTAGCCCAAAATCGCGGTATGGAATCTCTATGTTATAGTCATCCGATATAGATGATTTTCGCTGACAGCGCTTTGTGTACAATAAATGCTCTAAATACAAAATTTCAGAAGTTTAGCTGCAAAAATTGAAGAGTTATACCCTAAAACGTAGACGTATACTGTTTGGGACTTGTTTTTTTACTCTAAAAAACTCAAGGTTACTCATACGCCATAGGGTATTATTGGAAGCAAAAAACAGTTTTCAATAGCCATGGGTAATGGCGCAATTTTTTTGGCGCTGATACGATAACTCCAGCGTCACTAGTGGCGCCAACTCACGGTACTGGCGCAATAACACCTTTAGCGCAATTGTCATGAAATAATCGATAAATAACATTTTCTCGCTTGTTACTGTTCACCATCCCCGTTTTATTTCTTTTGGTGCAATTCTGCTTACATATACGAGGGCACAATTAATTTAAATTTTCATAATCATTTGGAAACATATTCCGTATATTTGTGAAAACATGCTGGAAATTAGAGTCACATAGATCACTATCAAGCATACATAATTGTGACGGTGTCATACGTATACATATACTATGGTGCTGTTATTGGCGTTGTGGTTGCGGAATTTTACACTTGCGCTATATTGGTGCTGATGTTAGCGCACTAAATTGAGTCGGTTTTATATTACAAAATTGAGTTGGCGCAATATTGAGTTGGCGCTATATTGAGTTGACGCATTTCCAAAATCGGAGTTAGCGCAATAACGCCAGGGTTGGTGTTAGCGCAATTGCGCCGCGCAGCGCAGTGTTACCCATGCCTAGTTTTCAAGCAGCATAAGTCTACGTATTAGGGAATAACTCTTCATTCTAGTTCTCCTATACCGGAAGATAAATTAATACTTTAAAACATTGCTCGTATATTGTGCTGACCTATCTTTAAGAAATTTGCAAAAAAATGTAAAATATATTATACACAGCAAGAGATAATCGCGAAAATATGCGATTTTCGGCATTCAGCCTCTATAACCGGAAATCAGGCTATATCTCGAAATCGGATAATCCGATTTTAATTCGGATTTCACAGCTGGATTCTGCATAAAATTCTGCTTCAATTCGATGTGCATATTGGCCTGGTTATTTTTTTTGTCGATTTTTGCCCAATTTTTATTTTCAAAAATCCATCTTGGTCCATAAAAAGCAAATTCCGGAACATCAAAATTAACTTTAGACAAATGTCGCGGAGGAGTTGTCTACTCAAAAAAATGAGAGGAATCTGAATTTCGATGGCGCGGTATCGATTAATATCCCTCCATACAAATCGCCCCACCCTAACCTACATATTTTTATGTATAAATGCCTGTCTTTTTCATAACACCAACATCACCCCATTTATGTATGTGGTAAGTAACAATTCCAAACAAACGTGACTTAAATGTATTCTCTCAAGAAGTATGCTCTAGCCATCAGTTCTTCCGTCTGTTAGGCATGGGGGGTCGGCTTTCCATTATTCCAGCACGCCCTGAGAAAAATGACTTATGCAGGGCGGTAGAGGGTCTCTCACAGATCTCAAAACTGAAAACCAAACTTGCCGGAGGCTTATAGTTCCCGAGATATTCCTTCTTAAAGTTGTGAAAATACTATGCAGAAGGACATCACCGTGGCGGTAGCCACGGTTGGGGCACACGTCCGGACGGATGCCGTAGCCCAGGGTTATTTTTTATAAGCGCGGCCGAAGGCCGCCAACGCAGAAAAGTTTTTTTTTGCAAAATTTTCGCTAAACTCCATGTGTGGTGAAATTTGTATGGGAACTTTAACAGCAAATATCTCGGGAACTATAGGCCTCCGGTAGGTGGGGTCTTCATTTTTGTGATCTGGGGGCCCACCTCTACCCTCCTAAAAAACCATTTTTTTCTAGCCGTGGGGGACTCGTCTAAAATTTTACCTATCTCGGAAACCATAAGCCTCCGGCAAGTTTGGTTTTCAGATTTGGGATCTGTGAGAGCTCCCCTACACCCCTGTATAAGTCATTTTTCTCGGGGCGTGCTGGAATAATGGAAACATTTCCCGGAAAATGCGCCAACTCAATATAGCGCAAACTCAATGTAGTGCCAACTCAATTTAGCGCCAACTCAATGATGCGCTATTGCACTGACTCAATTTCGTGCGCTAACACCAGCACCAATATAGCGCTAGTGTAAAATGGCACCACCACAAAGCCAATAACAGCACAGCGTATATGACACCGTCACAATTATGTATGCTAACGCCAATACCGAACCATCGCTAATACGAAAGGGTATTGATATTTTACTTTCACAAATAAAGAAGACAAAATTGACATTATCTGTGAATAGGAGAGAAAAATATAATACGAAATAAATAAAATAAAATATTTATTTATATATTTTTGTTACGCATGGTAAATGGTAAGGGGAAATTTCGATATAATGCGCCCGGACCCGGAATTTTTCTTTTTAATAGGGTGAAGCCGACACTCGTATTTCATAATGAAGATGCCGAAAAACGAGATGCCAGCATATTCTCACAAATATACGCAAATTATTTTTAAAATTAAATTTAATTGTGGCACAATTATTCTGCCAGCGTGTATGTAAGCAGAATTGCGCCAAAAGAAATAAAACGGTTATAGTGGACAGTAAGAAGCGAACAAGTGTTATTTATCGATTATTCCATGGCAATTGCGCTAAAGGTGTTATTGCGCCAGAACCGTGCGCGGCGCCACGGTTGGCGCTGGTGTTATTGTATCAGCGCCAAAAAAATTGCGCCATTACCCATGGCTACCGTCTGTCATTTTTGCTTAAGCGTTATTTTGCGTATTTCTTTGTTGTTGTTCTAGCATATAATGCAGATAGAATTTATACAAGTATTTTTATTTTTTTTTTGAAGGCAGTGATCTCCTTATGATGGCACGTCTATCATATTCGTAATTCGTAACAAGCGTATTAAAGTTTTAAGCATTAATACCGCTTAGTGCAAGTGTGTTCCTCATTTAAAAAACTTGTTTACTTGCTTACTTAGCGGGTTGTATATGCTCAGAACGCAGTTGTGATAGGTTGCAATATAATAAGGTGAGATGGATGGAAAATTACAAAAATTAATACTGACATGGTCTTATAGCGGGCGCATAGTCAGTCGGAGCAGAGGTCAACATCAGATGCACAAAATTGCTACATGAGTTTGTAGGCGCATCGCCTGAGGAATTACTCCTTCCCCCGGTGGAGAAATTGGTAATTTTCAAGAAAAAGATGGAATAATAGACATATTGCTTTATTTATAAAGAAATAGTAGAAAGGGAAATTATTTCATAAGTTTAGTAGCATGTGACCATTCGCGGGATCTTCCAGCATGATAACAACCCGAAACACACCTCTAGGTATGTATATCTCAAAAACTTTCTTAGGGAGGAGCTTGAAATACCCTACAAACGTAGTTGGCAAACAACGCACCGATGGGATGGACAATTTTATAGAATTAATGCAGGAAAGATCTTTAAATGTGTTGTGGAATGAATTTTCGTCATCACTTGTCAACTTTGATTTTGTTATAAAGCGGTTTCGGCGATGTGCCAACTTCACTCTCTTTTTTCGTTCTGATATTGATAACACAGCTCAACAAAAAAGTCGATATTTTGGTGCAGCCCTGCTTGTAACTGCAGTGGGTAGTATACGATGCACTGATAAAAAAATGATAACAACTTTTTTGAATCGTACGTGTAGTTTTTGAGATATGAGCCCTTAATAGGTTAAGGCATATTTGGCCCGATAACTATATTTCTGCGTACCCTATCAACACACGTTTGACGTCGTTGAAAAGGCGACATTCCACCGCTTCTATCGGTGTAATCACTATTAATGTATCTTGATAAATGTCAGAGAAATTGTAAAAACAATCTCAAAAATTCAATTTTTTCAATTTTTTCATATTTAATCACGGTTTTCTCTAATAATTTGTTAACTAGTGTATATGCTAAGATATTTCGATATAATCTCTGATTAATTCTGCTTTCAACGATGTATAACTTTTTTATATCCGCTTAGGCGTTCCTATTATATTCTACTTTAATCAATTTCTACTGTGAAATTTTTCATACTAAAGTTAAGGTAAATATATTTATTGGAACGACATCAAACGTGCGTTGATAGGATTAGCAAAAAAAGTTATCCGGCCAAATATGTCTTAACCTATTAAGGGCTCATATTTCAAAAACTACACGTACGATTCAAAAAAGTTATCATTTTTTTATCAGTGCATCGTATACTACCAACTACAGTTACAAGCAGGGCTGCACCAAAATATCGACTTTTTTGTTGAGCTGTGTAATGAAGAGGTCACATCGCCCCAAACGGTTTATAATCAAATCAAACTTGACAAATTATGACGGAAATTCATTCCACAATACATCGCCAACGCACCCAGTCGGAAAAAGGGCATTCAAAAACCTTTCAATTGAAGTTTGTCCATGTAATGGTTGTAGACCCGCAGTAAGCTGTAACGACTTCTGTGGGCGCTGTAAAGACGTGATATGAGATCTCTTGGGCCTAAATGTGTTGGTGCGTGCACCAGCGACAACTTTAATCTCGCCTAACCCAACTTTTGCACAATACTGTGTCTGTGTGAAAATCGATTAAAGGGTTATTAAAAATTACATTAAAAAATTACAGCTTTCTTTACTTCCCTCTACTTGCTCGGTACTGCTGCACAACTTTTCTAAGCTATTATTTTGCAGCCAAGTAGTTTTTATAGTTGTGCACTTTTTCTTTTTCACTATAATATTGTAACGCGTTATTTGCTGCATTTGCTGTGCTTGTTAATGTTTTTTGTCCATTAATTCTATTCTTTATCGTCGCCTGCATTTTGCGCTGCACAATTTCCGTTTACTAACTCGCCTTACTACGTGATATTATACTCGCTATCATTCTCTGAACAAACAAACATACATACATATGAATCTGCGTATGTATGTGTATGTATTTTAGCCAACGCCCTTAACCGCAACCAAATGGCATTTAAGCTATCAACCAGTACTACAACAGATGCTGCGTAATTACGCCTCGGTCGTAGTGTATGAGGTAAAAAAAAGTAAATAACTATCAAACAAAAATATAGAATGCTTAACTAAAAAAAAAGAAAAAAAAAGAAAAACAACAACAAACAGCTAACGGTAAAAAAAAACTATGGCATACCAACAATTGTGGTTGCGCAATTGGACTTGATTACGCTTGACATCAAATTTTGTGGTTGACCATTTTTATACTAAATATTTTATTAGTATTCCACACAACTTACAGCTGTGCTGCATTTTGGACTTCATTGCTTGTCATTTCACTATGTATTAAAAAAAAATAGTAGTCGAGAAAAGGCACTGTAATCAGTTATTTTGTTAATTGTAAAGTGTTTATGTTCTTTTGGTTACAAATTGTGTTGCAAAAATGTGGTCGAACTAATGCAACTGATGAATTCCGCAAAGTAATTATGTATTTAAGCCAATTAAATCATTCAAGCTTGTGGGCAGTGCTCTTAACCTTGCGATAACTCTTTGGGACCTACTTTTTTTTTGAATGTTCAACTTGAAAAGTTATAGAAAAAGTTATGAAAAATATTATAGGGAAGTAAGTGGCAGAAATTCAACAACTACATATTAACGGCGATGGTACAAGTGATAGCTGCTTGAAAATAAAAGAAAATCCGTCATTATCATACTACTTTTCTATACTTGAAGACTTCTGTACGGTAGTTTGCATTCTTAGCAGAAATATCAGGCATTTCCTTGCCCCGCCCAAACTGAACAATAAAACATATAAAACGGGTGAAATGGATGAAAATCGTATTTTATAACACGATGAACCTGCCGTACACATTTCTAAGGATATAACTGATATAAAGGAGCACAAACTCCAGCATCATGCAATTAAATCCACTAAAGAAGATTTACAGGTGCCTGTGACACCAAATATATGCGCAAATTTCTGGCTCCGTAGGTATTTCTCGGCCCATGCCTGCCTGGCAGTCAGCCTGTCTATTTGAGAGCAAATTTGGCATTTTAAATATCTCATTCACATACACCATATGAATACCTTTTTATGCACAATTGATCTCTATCGGGAACCGACATATAAAACATATCGCCGTCATAACCGCCCAAGTGAGACTTTCATAACGCCTAACCAGGGTAGGGAGAAACTCAGAGTATGTGTAAGTGAGTGAGGAATCTCATCCTCACGGCGTGCTGTTGAGTGACCGCTTGCGTTTCTCACTCATCTAGAACGCAAAGTGAGAGTTTTGTTTGTTTATTCAATCATTTTGAATGAGTTAGCTAGCAATGCTCAGCGTTGCCGTTTGGACCACTAAAGTGGCAATTTGAACCTTTTTTAAAGCCAGGCCACCTGAACCCAACTTTTTGAAAATTTGCAATATTTGAACCTTTTTAAAAATTCGGGCCACTTTTGGTCCTTTTTTACTTTCAAAACTTTAATTATTAAATAATTTTTAGTTTTTTCTTAAATATAAGAATAAAAAACCTCTTTGTTACTATTTTACTTTGCATCGGCAACTCTCCGTTTCGAAAGGTTCTTTATTTATGTATTGTGGAACGATCTTCCGTCATCCCTTGTCAAGTTTGGTTTGGAGACAAACCGGGTTCGGCTAATATGCGCCATCTTCAGTGTCTTTTTTCGTTCGTTTCGTTTCCTCTTCTCTCAGTGTAATGCGTGTGAGCGTGTGAGTGATGACGCTGCGCAGAAAATCAGCCAATAATGCATACATTAGAATTCGTGAAGTCGGACCCCCCCTCAACGGATCGAAAGTTCAATATGCAAAAATGAATGCTACTCTGAAAAAAAACGCTGTAAATCTAAAGACTTTCGCTGTTAAATCAACTTCTTTCCGCAGTTGAAATGTGCCCAACAACGTTCCGTTGTTGTCTCAAAGGTGCGAGCGTTGTTGATTTAAGTCAATAACGGAGATTGTTGGAAAATATTTTCACCTAAAAACAAATTTTTATTTGCATTTTACTCTTCATCTTCTCTCCGCCCGGGTTCCAACTGCAAATATGTAGCCTCCGCTTGTTCTCATATTCTTCTCTCATTCTTATCATTCACTGGTTGCTATCTTTATTTCTTATTCTGCTTTTTCTTCTTTATTTTGTATTCTCCTCCGGATTCGAACCATGACATCAACCTGAAATTCTATCCAATCATCACATAGAGGAACATTCAACATTATATTGAATTGTAGTAACCTATTTATACTTCCATTTCCTAAAAAGGAATCCATGAATTATTTGAAACATTGTAAAAACAAAATTTAAAAAAAATGTGTTCTCATTAGTTTTGTTTACAACGGAAACTGTTGGGTCAAATACTTTTGTCTTTAAATCAACAACGGGGAGAAAATTGTTGCTAAAAATAAACTTTTGTTTGGATTTTTCTCTTCGCCTTCTCTCCATCATTATTTTTTTGTTGGTTTTCTTACAAAAAAATTTTTTCTCACAACCAATTTTTTAAAAGCAAGCAAGTTTTTGAAACAACAACGGCTATTTTTAAATAAATTGTTGGATCAAAAACTTTGCTGTAAAAACAAATACTTTTGCTGTTGAATCAAAGACGGAGATTCAACAGCCGAAGGTTGTTGGTTTAACTACGGGTATTTTTTTCAGAGTAGATTTATGTGCTAATTTCGTCCAGCACCCAATTTTTTTTTAATTTAAAAAAACTTGACTTTTTAAGACCTTTTTTAAATTTTTTTTGTTTTTTTTTTTACTTTTTAAGACTTTTTTAAATTTCTTCATACTACACACTACAGACTTTTGGCTGCCTCATCGCTAAGCGATGAGGCCCCGCTCATATTTCTCACTCACTCAGAGTAACATATGAGGGCGCAGCCTCATTCAGCTGCAACCTCCGCAAATCCGGAACCTGCCTAACTGACATTTGTGCCAAAAATGAAAATTGAATTCCTGACCCCTACATAATTGAGATAAACCTAAATGCGCATACTAAAAAAATGCAACTATTTTTTTTTTTTGATTAAAACTTTCACTTACCTGATTATTGTTGACTGTCACATTAACTGGTCGCGGTCGTCGTCTGTGTATGCGTTTGCGTGCCGTTTGGTAGATTTTCCAATAAAGCACCAATATGACGAGTAATGGCACGTAAAATGTGCAACATGTGGCAAAGACCTGAAATTAATTAAAAACGGGCAAATAGTAAAAAATGAGAAAATTCATTGGCTGTATGTGTGTGTGTATGTACGTATATAGACGCCACTCACCTGATATGCAACATCCTGTGAAACCATACATTTCTGCTGTTCAATACGCTGTAAGTAATCCGGATCCTTCCAACCAAATTGTGGCGCCAACGAAACTATGACCGCCGCCGACCAAACAAAAAATATCATAAGAAAGACGCGTTTACTTGTGCGCGAATGAATGTAGTCAATGTTTGTGACCGCCCAATATCTGGAAGTAAAGTAGTAAATAAATGAAATTGAATTAAGTATTTCATGGCCGTAAATTGAATTAGATTAGATTTGTATTGAAATAGAAGAAAAGTTGCAAAAATTAAACTGTATGCACTTTGTGTCAGTGAAAAAATATTAAATTGGGTTAGGGTATGACAAACTTGAGGTTAAATATCAAAGATTTAGCCTGAAAACCGAATGTGAGGGAAATTGTCAGGGCAATACCTATACTTGCAGAATTTTTAATTAATAGTGTTTTCGATTCTGAACGAAAATGTTGCATTATTACAAGGCAACATTATTAACATGCGCCCTGTGTCCTAAGAAAATGCTGCAATTTTCATGTGATGTATGAAACAAAATTAATGCAACCCCTTGGTCATATTATGGGCAGAAAATGCTGCCCTGTGGTCGGGCAGAGGGCGACATTTTTGGCAATCGAAGAATCAACCCAGAAAAAATGTGTGGAATAGAACAAAAAAAATGTACAGCCCGATAAAAATGCAGAATAACTGTGACATTGTTTCCAGAATCGAAAACGCCATAAAATTCCTTCGCTTCGATTAATAATGTCACTGATATTAATTTTTGTGGCCGCTGTGGTGCAGTGGGTAGAGTGCTCGCCTGCTATGCCAGAGGTCTCGGGTCCAACCCCAGTCCGAGCAAAACACCAAAAAAATTTTTCTAATTAGTAAAAATGCAATTATTGTTTTTTATTTAAGAACAGCGGTCAGCTCTCGGCAGTGGGCGCCACACAATGCTTTGTCCCATAGGCAAAATTAAGATAAAATAAACTGCGTAATTTATTCAAGTAATATATATTTTTGTGAAGCTAACATATCACCTGGAATAAATGTATAAATAGAATTTATAATCTCATGCTTTTGTTGCCAATAGGGGTCGCTAAAATCAGTGCAATTTTGAGGCAAAACTGTTTTAAGGTAATAGGATTTTTAGTGTGTTACAAAAAAAATTGCCAAAAATTCATTTTAAATCGTATTACTCTGAAACTTGCCACATTTGCTTACCACTATATGCCCAAATAGCTGAAATAACTTTTGATGAATGATTTATTTCAGAAAGGTGACTAGTTCCATCGAAACATTTGCGACTTTTTTATTGGAGTTCAAAAAATTACTAAAGTTTGGTGGAGTCAAACAAAAAATTAAAAAAGAACGCCTATTTTTTTATTTGCAAATTTGGTTAACTTTGAAGTGGTCTAGTAGAATCTGTAAACAAATTGCACTGTTTTATGCCGGAAATGTAGAAATTGTACAATTTTGTAAAGTCATATCGCCCGTTTTATGCAATAGGGATTTAACTCGAAATTTTCGATTTCTGGGATTTTGCCATATATTGGGTAGTGCCTTTGGGTCTAGTCTTATAAAATACTCAAAAAGATTAAAATGGCGGAAATAAAAGTGATTTTGTAGTTAGCCGTAGAAGGAAACTATTTGAAATTATAAAACTTTATTTGCGTTTTCCCAAAAAAAAATTTTTAAAATCTTTTTTTAGTTAAATCCCTATTTCGTCATAATATCTCAATTATTTGTCGAGTTATAGGCTAAGAAATCTCGTTGATTCCTGATTCTAAAAAGAGGCGGTGCCACGTCCATTTTCCAAAATTTTTGTGTTTTTCGTTTTATGTCCGCAGTTGGACTCCTGCTATAAAATTTCAATGATATATCTTTATATTTCACAGAGATATCGCTTAAAATGTTTTTATTAGGTCACTTTATGATACCCATATATAAAAGTGGGCGTGGTCGTCAACCGATTTTGGCAATTTTTCGTCCAAACATTTGCCTAAGTAAGTATATCACGCGTACCAAATTTCATCGATATATCTTCAATGGTTTCTGAGTTATGACATATAAAACTTTCAATGTTTGACCCTTAATAAGTGGGCGTGGCACCGCCCATTTTCCATAAATTCATCAAATTTCTTCCTTGGGGCCTGAGCTCAACACGTGGGTAAAATTTCATCGCTCCAGCTATATTAGTGACTGAGATACCAAATTTCCGATTTCGCCCATTTTCAATACCAACCGTCCCAGTCTCGATACCAACTTGCATTCCAAATTTCATCAAAATATCTCAATTTTTGCACGAGTTAGAGTATTTACAGACGGACAGACGGACGGACGGACGGACATGGCTCAATCGATTTCTCTTTTCACCCTGATCATTTTGATATATATAAGTCTATATCTATCTCGATTATTTCATTCTGTTACAATCCACCGTTATGTGATTAAAACTATAATACTCTGTGTACTAGTACAGCTGAGTATAAAAATGTTGAATTTGCCAGAGTGTTGTTGGCAACAAAAACCTCAACACGTACACACGCAAACACACACAAAAGTATGTCAATGCCCATACACGACGCTGGCTGTGACTTAACAGAAAAAAAGGCCGAAAAAGCGAAAAATGAAATGCAAAAGAAAGAAAAACACACGAAATTTTGTGTGCGAATTAATCTGGGGAAATGTTGTACGAGTACGAGTATGTACATATGCAGCATAGCAACACTGTGGTAAACCCAGCCCTCTCAACCAGCCGGGCATGTGTGGTACCAACTCGATGGTGTTCTGTGCTTAGGCAGTAATCGTGTACATCCGCAGTACGGCTTGTAAATACGTACATATATAGAACGAAATGTTGCACAGTTTTCCAACACTTTGATATGCAGTTACCATTTCCGGTGTTAAAAACTCAATGTGTGGCAACAAATGTATGCGTTACATTCAGCTATGCGGCTAGCAACACAAGTCACACTCACATGACACATGGGTATTTTTCTTTGATTTTAGCCAAAATGTTTTACGTGCCTCCACGCAGCTTTGGCTGAGCGGTTGGGTGAAAATGAGGTCTCTGTATAAAAGTGGTGCCATGTTTAATTCCTGGCACTTGCAAATATCAAAATTAAGAATTAATAAAATACATTATTGTTGCCAGATGCCGTACAAAATTCGTGGAAATAAGTTTGAAAAGCACGAAACGAATTGAAAAGGAACCTCCTCGGCCTAAAAACGGTTAGAGTTATATTCACGCCAGTGTAGTGTATTATTATTATTACTATTGCCGCATATTATGTACAGTTTCTAAGCCAATATTCGAATATAAAAAAAGCATTGTTGAAATTTAAACGTGTTTGTATTAGAAAGAATTCAGTGCAAAGACAAAGAGAAAGCTAAATTTTCTGAAATTAGGGTTGTTTAGCAGAATTGCGTAAAATGGTAAATAATTTAAGGTATTTTTTAAGCTTTAAATCTTTACTTTCCATCACTCCGTAATCGATTGAGCTATGCTTCTGCCGTTGTTCGACAATTCATCTGTGAACACGACAATTTAAGTAAAATTTTGAATCGGCAGCACTGCACTCTTTTTGAGTTGTGAAAATATGCTATACTCGAAAAATTCATAAACGCTCTGAGAATTGCAAAAATTTGCAAAGCCGCACGCAAATAAACGAACGAAAAAAACTAGAGCGAGAAAGCGAGAGACGTACGTGACTATGAGCGAAAGGAACAAAAAAAGTTACTGAAGATCCTCGAAACCAGTTTATAACCAAATCAATCTTGAGAAGGGATGATGAAAATTCGTTTCACAATACATCGCTTAACTACGTGTTTCTTTTGATGAAGAATCTCTCGAGGGCTGTAAATCGAAAACATGAACATTATACAAACATATGTAAATATATGCACACATAAGCACGTACATATCGCACGTTTTATGCAATAGGGATTTAACTCAAAAACATTTTTTTTTGGGAAAACGCAAATAAAATTTTATAATTTCAAATAGTTTTCTTCTACGGCTAACTACAAAATCACTTCTATTTCCGCCATTTTTATCTTTTTGATTATTTTATAAGACTAGACTGAAAGGCACTAACCAGTTATTGAAATATATGGCAAAATCCCAGAAATCGAAAATTTCGAGTTAAATCCCTATTACATAAAACGGGCGATATGTACTTATATGCATTGAGGTTCGATTCTAAAAGTTGCATTGTCAGTTTCCTTGAAAAAACCTTACGCGATTTTTTTCCGATGGCTTTTAGTTTTCCGTTTGTACATATGTACGCCAAATTGACGTAAGTGCCATATAACAAATTTTACTGGAGAACGTTTTTTTTTTTAAATAAAACTAAGTTACGCGTTTCAATGGAATTCTATATAAGGATTTAATCAGCTTTTGTTACATAATGCAGCAAAATTTCATTGGAATGTGTAGCTTTTTTACGTAGATGCTAAAGGAAAAACGTTCTGCTGTGAAATTGGTTTTATGCCGCTTAAGTCAATTTGGCGGTCATAGCTCGATATGTTTGTGCATATCTATTACACAATCATTTACATAAATACATAGGGTGATTATGTCAGTTACCGACCACTTAACTAATTTTTTGTTTTCAAACTCCTCTGAATTACAGTCTATTAGTAATATTCACTAACCCTAACTTAATAAATGAGCATTGACTAATTCTAAATCTAATAAAATTAACCATTTTCATAGAAAGCTGTCAGTTTTTTTACAAAAATTATTATAGTAAAAAAGTCGAAATATGCCAGTAACCGGACACTTTTTCCAGATACCTGACAGTAAAGATCCAGTAACCGGACACTTATTTTTTCGTTATAAAAACCACAAATTTATAGTTTTATTGACATTTTTTATTTAAGAAACTTTCGAAAAGGCATTGGAAAAGATATTTAAATTTTAATATAAAATAAATAAATAAACAAAAGGCTTCAATAACAAGAAAAGCCAACCCTGACACATGCTTTACTTATTTCAATACCCCAGCAGGGCTTTCTCTTACATGTAATGGGTAAAATCATCGAGAAATCTTGATTCATCGCTTACACTTTCGAATACGGATTGCATTACTTTAACATAGGCATGTCATTGGCGGTATTGTCTTAAAATATTGTAGACAATATTGTAGACAATAATATATAATCGCTACTAATATTGGAGAAAATAAGCTGTTACAAGTAATAAGTTCTTTCACTGGTATAAGTAATTGCATATATCACACAATCCAGTATAGTAATCTATAATGTATTATAATAAGAACTGGCAAAATAAACGAGAATGAGGGTAAATTGCTTTACAAAATTGCTATTTACAAAAATTTAAGTCAAAATATATCGGCAGTGTTCCAAATCTTTTCGTTTATTTTATGCAATACCGGTAAGCGAAAAAATATTTTTAAAACTATGATTGAGCAATTTATGCCGAAAACAAATAGCATACGGAATGAATAAAGAATCAAAATATTCTTTGCAAAATGTATTTAAAAAAAAACACTACTTGAATAATAATTATTACGGTATGTACACTGAGAGAAAAAAAATATATGGAGGGGTCAAAGAAATTGTTTACCTATTTTGAACACTACTTTCTTTGTTTTGAGTAAATTTTCCTTAAAACATGTTAAAAGGTTTATAAAATATTGTTGTTACATGCGTTACCATGGTTTTATATACTTGTTTTGAAAAAATTCATACATTAAAATAATGAAAAATTCTTTAAGCGCCATTCCATTCCCAACTTTCCTTGTTTTGAAGACTTGATTTCTTTAATTTTGAGAAATTAAATTCCCATACAAATCCCCATGGCAACGAATTTGTTTGAAAGTTTTTTTATGTTTTTTCCACATTTTTGAGAAAATTTACACAAAACAAAGAAAATTTTGTATTGGGACGCGTGTTCAAAATAAGGAAAATTATGTCTTTGATCGAGAGAATTTTTTTTTTGAGTGTATTTGCACAGCTATTAGCTTATTTACAAAATTTTTAACGATGGAATAACGTGACTAACCACGACAGTTTTATAATGAAAACTGGCAAAATAAACTAGAATGAGGGTAATTTGCTTTACAAAACTGCTATTTAGAAAAATTAAAATCAAAGCAAAGCGTTTGCAAACAAATAACCTTTTCGATTATTTTCTGCATTACCAGTAAGCGAAAAAATAATAATTTTAAAACTGTCGCTTTACAAGTAATGAGCAAAGTAAGCGAAGGAGTGTGTATTTGCTATTTGTACTTAATGCGTTATTTCATTGAATACAAGTTCAAGCCATTACCAAAATATGGAAAAACCCTGCTGGGACACTTTAAGGGAAAATATGTATAATTACATATATGTATATATGTATGTATTTATTACTGTTATGTAGTAGTAGAGTGCTCGCTTGCCATACCAGGGGCCTAGGGTTCAACTCCCAGCCCGGACAAACACCAAAAATTTAATTAAATTAATTAAAACTTAATTATTGGAATTTGTACAACTAGCGGCAAAATCTGGGTAGTGGTTTCTGCCATAAAATAGGTTTTCGTAAGAAATGCATTCGCCATTCGGAGCTGGAACTGTTGGGCCACCAAATAAGTAGGAAAAATAAAAATTAAGGAGAACGCGTCGTATTGGGAATAAAGGTCGGCCTTAAGACCTTGGAGTTATATACGCGTCAGTGTATTATTATAAATATTATATATATATATATAAATTCTCCAGTTAAACGGATAAGGCCGTTTTTTTCAGAAAGGATTATTTTAGAAGGTAAAGCATTATCCACAACCTTTCTATTTTATCTAGAAACGTTGACCTTGGAGTGTCAAAAAAAGACCTTTGAATACTCATGGATACTCATCGACTTCGTTCGAATATCTTTCTTCTCAGTCACCCCCACATTGGCCCTCTAGTTGATATAATTACTGGCTACTGCGTCATGGGTATCCATGGAACGCACATGGTTCTCCTTACCAACGATTTATGTTGAAACTGCAGGGATGAGGAGGAGGTATAAAGCGTAGAGCTCCTGTCCCGCTCTTACTCCATGTACGCTTGCTCGACAGATGCACCTTTAGATATCTGGAATAGCTTGAAAACATACAAATTTTTGACGTTTTACCCCATAAGAAGCGGATAGCTGGTTCACTTTCATAGCCGTCCAATCTCCGTCTACATGGTGTGTAATCCAGAGATCCACGTAGTATCACAACTGGTCATGAGGCCTACTAAAATAGGTACTTAATTATAGTAAATGTGATTGCGCTGTAGCAAGTGGAAAACATTGTCCACTATTTCCTTCAACAAATCTTCTTATTATTCCGTTAGGATCAGTTGCTTGCCCTCTGTATTCCTCGGATGTTATTCCACAAAATGTAAATCCTGATCTTCGCACTGCACGAGCGGTGGCAGCCACTAATACCTAATAACATTGTCCGAATAGCATTTAACGCCAACTAATGTTTTTATTTAACTGGACCTGCTTCTGCTCCTTCTCCTTCACATTTGTATAACTCATTCGGAAAATAATTGAAATTTTAACACATATTATTAAATATAATACTAAAGTAAAAGCGTGTCCGGTTACTGGCATAGTAGGTTTTTTAACGCTTTCCAGTAACCGCACACAGTGTGAAATTTGTAATATTTTCTAATGATTTTATGCTGTTATTACGTATTTTTATCATTATTGTGCATGAAAACAGCCTTTTGAAACACTTTTGTCAATAAATTTTAATAAAAACTTACTTGAAAGAAATGAAGCGCCACTATGGAAAAAATAAGAAATCACACGTTTTCACACTTCACGCAAACTAAATGTAATGCCACAAGGATTTCTTTTGAAAATAAAACGAAAACCAAGTGGCGAATTTGTTTAAAATTAATGGCTAATTCGATTGCAGTTTTCAAAATTAAGAAAAAATAAACAATTTTCTTATTTTAAGCGGTAAAAGACAAAAGTGTCCGGTTACTGGGGGGTGGTCGGTTACCGGCATAGTTACCCTACTACACATGCATATACATACATATGTGTGTATATAGTACATATACATATGTATATGAATATGTATGAATATATCAAATTTTTTCGGTGCCGTGCTGCAACAATTATTACAACAACTATTACACTTGTACTTACATATGTACGAGTATTTACATAACAATATATTCACATACTACGTGCATACATATGTATCTATCGACTGTTTTTGGCCGGATTCGACTAAATTTTTTTGCCGACTTTTATGAAATTGTTTTTGTTTGTGAATTTCTGATATTTCATTAGGGTTACAATAGCGTAAATGAGTCGGTTGTTTCTATATGTATGTATGTATATGTATGTATGTAGGCTGGTTTGGGTGGGTGTCAGGCCCGTAGCTAGGGGGGGCATTGTGGGGCAATGCCCTACCTTAAAATTAGAATGCCCTCCCTTAAAAAGGCCAACAAGTGAGATGAATTATTATAATTAAATGTTTTGTCATAGTTTGAGATAAAAAATTATTGCGGTTTCAATGTATGATATGGAGAATCCACCCTGCATCACATATGTAATTAAATAAGACCATCGAATTTTTGTAGTTTGGTTAAAGAAATGGTTCATTCCGCCACTTTTCTGACAAAAACTAATCTCACTGTGAGCGAACAACACCAAAAGCGCGGAATCGATTTCTAAAGCTGTGTGCTAATCTAAAACATTTTACTCGATGGAAAAATCAGGTGTCTAAATTTTCTATGGTTATCGTTTAATCATTTTCGAGGGTTTTTTTCTCACCTTGACTTGCGTGCATACCTACAGGCGACCCACATACCAAATTTAAAGATCTCCACATCTAAATTGGAAGCTGTACCATCTTGTTGGATTATTCTCAATGAGTATTGCTTATGTACTGTCAAAATAATTATGTGTCAACAAATAGGTATTAAAATTATGGGGAAAATTTTCCAACAGTCTACCACGCGTTGAAAAAAAAGTCATTGGGGTTTGTAGAGGAGGTCCTCCTGATTCTAAATCCTAAAGTCCCGTCGACCGGAGATGTTGGAAAGTTGTAAAATTTACCAAACAAACCCCCAAAACTGCGTACGATTACCGAGGAAAGGCACTTATAAAAACATGCACATATGTATATATGCGCGTAGAACACCTTTTTTCTTCGAAAGTCATTTTTCTCGGACCGTGGTTCCTTAATGTAAAGCAGTCCCTTTCGGTAGACAGATGGAAATCTGAGCCAATGTACGTCACTGACCTAGAGAAAAGTGATATTTATGCTGATTGTTTTGGAAGCCATGCCTCGATGCACATAGGTAGATTTTCAAGTTTTAAATATAAATAAAATAAATATGTTATTGTCTACATCTATTCAAAATTGCTTGTTTAATGTAAAGTTTTAATAATTTGTGTTAAAAGTCGATTTTATTGAAAAATATATACAGTCACTCAAAACAAAAATCATACGACATAGTTTTTAAATTCATTTCAAAGAATTCTGTCGAAAATTTGACTTTCTTATTTCGTTTAAAAATGTAAACAATTTTTAAATAAAAATCGTTTTAAGCAAGATTTGTAAGCTTATGGAAAAAATTCGAAAAATTGTAGAAATTTCTAAAAGTGGATTAAAAATTTCAAAGCGAGGCCAGAATTTATAGAAGATTTTGAGGAGATTTTTAAGTGTACTTTAGTGTAAAATGTGCAATTCCCAATGCTGTGAAAATTCCGTCGATTTTAGAAATTTTTTTCTGTAGGGTGCTTGCCATATATGTATGTGAGACAGTTCCAATTAAAATTGCGAAAGGCCAATGAAAATTTTTAAAAAGTTGAATGAGCTGCAAAACTGCATACTCAAAAATCTTCTAAAAAAATGTAGCTTCAGAATTCTTAGCCCCTTTTTATGATAAGCATTTCCTTGACTTTGAAAAATTGGAAATACTAAAAATACTGCCTAAGAAGTTAACAATAATCCCTGATAAATATCTCGGTTACTTTCGAGCATTAGAAATATAAACATTAAATTCAAATATAAAACACAAAAAAGAATTTTATTGTAGGTACATATGAAAAACCCTGTATCTACACCTTTTTAAATTTAAATTCAGAAAGTTCCAATTATTATTCAGAAAATTACAATTGAAATTCAGAATTTCCATTTGAAATTCAGAAAATTACAGTTGAAATTCAGAACTTCCATTTGAAATTCAGAAAATTGCATTTGAAATTGAGAAAATTACAATTGAAATTCGGAAAGTTACATTTGAAATTCAGAAAATTACATTTGAAATTCAGAAAGTTACATTTGAATTTCAGAAAATTACAATTGAAATTCAGAAAACTTCTTGAGTACTGTGAGGAGGTTTCTGAATTTCAAATGTAATTTTCCGAACTTCAAATGGAATTTTCTGAATTTCAAAATGTAATTTTCTGAATTTCAATTGTAATTTTCTGAATTTCAAATGCAATTTTCTGAATTTCAAATGGAATTTCTGAATTTCAATTGTAACTTTCTGAATTTCAAATCAAAATTCTGAATTTCAATTGTAATTTTCTGAATTTCAAATGGAAATTCTGAATATCAATTGGAACTTTCTGAATTTCAACTGAAAAAGGTGTAGTAGTGAAGTGCGGTTTTGTGCGACGTAATTTTTTGTCGGCAAAATATTAATTGTACTAGATATCATGTGCAAGGGTTAATGTGACTGAGTCTGGCAGAGCAACGTAACAAAATCAATTTTGAACACGAAAGAGGGATAATTTTTTTAAATATCCCAACTTTAAAAGCTTAAAACTATAAACTTAGAATTATTGGAAATCAAGGATATTATTGAAAAGTGTTAATAATTACCTGAAGCTTTAGGATCCATCACGATTACTTAAATGAAATGCTTTAAATAATTAATATTCACGTTGAAACTAGCACTTAAAATTATGTAAAAAAAACTAAAAAATTTACTTTAGATATGCTAAGTTTCGAACATCTGGGAGCAAGTGCCGAGTATGGGGTCGGGAAAAAAGCGATGAATTATTGTTCCCCAGTCTATTTCCAATATGTGGGTATATTTTTTCTGCAATTGTAACAACTTTACAAAATTCAATTTTGGCCGCATAAAAGTTGAAAATCTACTTATGTGCGATGTAAGACTAATTGTGATACATTATTTACTTCCGCCCTACCTTAAACCAACGCTGCCCTACCTTAAATTTAAGTCTAGCTACGGCCCTGGTGGGTGTGTGTAGCTACAAATAACAATGATGAAAAAAAAAAAAAAATAACAAAAATTTTTTCAATGCCGCTAGCGAGACATAACATTTCTGTTTTGTACAAGTGTGTTTGTGTGCGGAAATTGTAAAGGTTTTGCTTTGATATTTGTTTTGCCTTTGGACAAGTTCCAGTTTCGCTAATATTCGACTACTGATGGTTGGAGCGTAGGTTCAAAGCCTGGTGTGCTCCCGAGAAGATGTCTGATGATGAAGAAAGTGGTTTTTCTTCGAAATAGCTATCACATCTACCATCGCTGTATGAGCTAATTGGATTTTTCCGCTTATTCCAAAGTATAAAAATTAAAATTAAAAATAATAATTTCGTGCTAGACACTAACATACCTAATGTTAAATTATAAAATTGTGCTGTTGTACATACAACTACTGTACACAGCGCCCGCTGTCCGTCAGCTGCCAACCAGTATTCAACACTTGCATAGCAGATGTACGAAAATCGTACACTAAGTGAGGTTAGATTGAATAGAGTAATGGCATATATAAGTGAAAAATCCAACAGCTCAGCAGGACCATCGGTAGCCGCAGTGCTTAACGTTTCGCTAATATTCGACTACTGATGGTTGGAGCGTAGGTTCAAAGCCTGGTGTGCTCCCGAGAAGATGTCTGATGATGAAGAAAGTGGGTTTTCTTCGAAATAGCTATCACATCTACCATCGCTGTATGAGCTAATTGGATTTTTCCGCTTATTCCAAAGTATAAAAAATAAATAATCATTTTATATAATTTATAGTCTTTAAGCTGTTTCGACTAACATGACTCTGGGTAAAAAAGACCTAGAAAGAAAGAGCGAGTTCACCCCATCGACACCTCTAGGTAGCAGTGAGTTTTAAAGACTGCATAGATTAATATGTATGTATGTAGTAGTTATGTATGTATGTATGTATGTATATCTTCTTATATTATAAATGTGAAATGGAAATTGTGTTTAAACTCAATTGGCGAGAAAACCGCTGAACGGATCCTCACGAAACTTTGCACACCTAGGTATTTTCACCCGGTAATTGCTATAGGCATATTTTTAATCTGATTAAAAGTCAGGGATGGGCACCTCCCATACAAAATTTTCCTTTTTTTCGTAATATCTCTTGAAATAATTGTACTAGAATAATGAAAACTTTTGTGAAGGAATAATACAAAAATATATACTCAACGGATAAACAATTTAGGTCTTGGTAAAACAGGGATGGGCACTCTCCTCCCATATAAACTGAAATTTTCACATCGAATATCTCTGGAAATATTTGTAGTAGGGTACTGAAAACTGGTGTGAGGGCATATGAGATAACTATGTATTAAACGGGAAAAACACTAGGTCTTGGTAAAGCAGGGATGGGCACCTCCCATACAAACTGAAACTTTCATAGCGAATATCTCTGGATATATTTGTAGTAGGGTACTGAAAACTGGTGTGAGGGCATGTGAGATAACTATGTATTAAACGGGTAAAACTGCTAGGTCTTGGTAAAGAAGGGATGGGCACCTCCCATACAAACTGAAACTTTCACATCGAATATCTCTGGAAATATTTGTAGTAGGGTACTGAAAATTGGTGTGAGGGCACGTGAGATAACTATGTATTAAACGGGTAAAAACGCTAGGTCTTGGTAAAGCAGGGATGGGCACCTCCCATACAAACTGAAACTTTCACAGCGAATATCTCTGGAAATATTTGTAGTAGGGTACTGAAAACTGGTGTGAGGGCATGTGAGATAACTATATATTAAACGGGAAAAACACTAGGTCTTGGTAAAGAAGGGATGGGCACCTCGCATACAAACTGAAACTTTCACAGCGAATATCTCTGGAAATATTTGTAGTAGGGTACTGAAAATTGGTGTGAGGGCATGTGAGATAACTATGTATTAAACGGGTAAAAACGCTAGGTCTTGGTAAAGCAGGGATGGGCACCTCGCATACAAACTGAAACTTTCACAGCGAATATCTCTGGAAATATTTGTAGTAGGGTACTGAAAACTGGTATGAGGGCATGTGAGATAACTATGTATTAGACGGGTAAAAACGCTAGGTCTTGGTAAAGCAGGGATGGGCACCTCCCATACAAACTGAAACTTTCACAGCGAATATCTCTGGAAATATTTGTAGTTGGGTACTTAAAATTGGTGTGAGGGCATGCGAGATAACTATGTATTAGACGGGTAAAAATGCTAGGTCTTGGTAAAGCAGGGATGGGCACCTCCCATACAAACTGAAATTTTCACATCGAATATCTCTGGAAATATTTGTAGTAGGGTACTGAAAATTGGTGTGAGGGCATGTGAGATAACTATGTATTAAACGGGTAAAAACGCTAGGTCTTAGTAAAGCAGGGATGGGCACCTCCCATACAAACTGAAACTTTCACAGCGAATATCTCTGGAAATATTTGTAGTAGGGTTCTGAAAACTGGTGTGAGGGCATGTGAGATAACTATGTATTAAACGGGTAAAAATGCTAGGTCTTGGTAAAGCAGGGATGGGCACCTCCCATACAAACTGAAATTTTCACATCGAATATCTCTGGAAATATTTGTAGTAGGGTACTGAAAATTGGTGTGAGGGCATGTGAGATAACTATGTATTAAACGGGTAAAAATGCTAGGTCTTGGTAAAGCAGGGATGGGCACCTCCCATACAAACTGAAATTTTCACATCGAATATCTCTGGAAATATTTGTAGTAGGGTACTGAAAACTGGTATGAGGGCATGTGAGATAACTATGTATTAGACGGGTAAAAATGCTAGGTCTTGGTAAAGCAGGGATGGGCACCTCCCATACAAACTGAAATTTTCACATCGAATATCTCTGGAAATATTTGTAGTAGGGTACTGAAAACTGGTGTGAGGGCATGTGAGATAACTATGTATTAAACGGGTAAAACTGCTAGGTCTTGGTAAAGAAGGGATGGGCACCTCCCATACAAACTGAAACTTTCACATCGAATATCTCTGGAAATATTTGTAGTAGGGTACTGAAAACTGGTATGAGGGCATGTGAGATAACTATGTATTAAACGGGTAAAAACGCTAGGTCTTGGTAAAGCAGGGATGGGCACCTCCCATACAAACTGAAACTTTCACAGCGAATATCTCTGGAAATATTTGTAGTAGGGTACTGAAAACTGGTGTGGGGGCATGCGAGATAACTATGTATTAAACGGGTAAAAATGCTAGGTCTTGGTAAAGCAGGGATGGGCACCTCCCATACAAACTGAAATTTTCACATCGAATATCTCTGGAAATATTTGTAGTAGGGTACTGAAAATTGGTGTGAGGGCATGTGAGATAACTATGTATTAAACGGGTAAAAACGCTAGGTCTTAGTAAAGCAGGGATGGGCACCTCCCATACAAACTGAAACTTTCACAGCGAATATCTCTGGAAATATTTGTAGTAGGGTACTGAAAACTGGTGTGAGGGCATGTGAGATAACTATATATTAAACGGGAAAAACACTAGGTCTTGGTAAAGCAGGGATGGGCACCTCGCATACAAACTGAAATTTTCACAGCGAATATCTCTGGAAATGTTTGTAGCAGGGTACTGAAAACTGGTGTGAGGGCATATGAGATAATTACGTACTCAACGGACAAAAAAAAAATAAGAAAACTATCTTTGACGTCAAAAATGATATTTTTCTATGTAACTTTTTTGGACTAACTCAATATGCTAATATTTTAAAAGCACGTGGTGTGAAACCCGCGGGTAACCTCTAGTTATTAAATAAATTTTCATCCAGAAATTCTCAGGCTATGCGAAAACGCAAACGAGCGAATTACTGACTATTAATTTACACAAGGTACCGGCAAAAGTGGCCCCCTCGGGCAAATTTTTTTTTAGCATCCAATATATTTTGCCAACTGTATAAATAAAATACATCTAACAATTTTGTGGTTCATTTAAAGTACCTAATTAGTAATTAATAATGACTTAATAAACTTGGTGGGCATGTATGGATTGCTCTCAGTAGTGCATCCATTTATTGTAGTCCATCAATAAAGATCTGTAAAATATTTTTTTTGAGGCGTACGAAACTAGTTGGTCTTGCCGTCAGGGCTAGAGCGAGGGGGTTGGGGTGAGCTAGTAGTCTCGTTTTGTATGATGCAGCATACTTTCTGAGTTCTTGAGCGATAGTAGGTATCTTTAGGTCACGATGTAGACGGTCGTTTGTGACGTAGTAGGGTGTATTTACAATCATTCTAAGAGTTTTCGATTGGAATCTTTGGAGAATTTCTATATAGAGTTTGCTGCAGTTCCCCACCGCTATATGCCATAGGTCCAAATGGGTTTTATGATGGCTGAGTACAGCAGGAGTTTGTTGTCGATTGATAGTTGCGAGTTTCGATTCATTAGCCAATAAAGATTTCGAAGAGCTTTTCGTTTGGTGAATATGTTGGTTCTCTATGTTAGTTTTTTGTCGAAGTGCATACCAAGGTATTTTGTTACGTCACTTTGCGGTATCTCAATGCCATTGAGTTTTACAAGGTTGGCAAGTGTTAAGTCTAGTGGTAAACGTTACTTGGACAGATTTTGATTCATTTGACTTCATCCGCCAGTCTGTCAGCTAATGGGTAATTTTATTTAAACTTCTTTGAAGCTTGAGTGAGGCTACGTAAAAGCCCGTCTCCACATAACTTGTTTCACCAACAAAACATCTAGCAAAACATCTCGCTAAATAACCCGTCTCCACGTGGCTGATCGTGATTCAGTTTAACATTTCTCTTTCTTGCTCTTCTTAAATGTTTGTATGTTTGCTTATATTTTGCGTTTTTGTTTTGGTCTGTGCTAGATTTCGATAGATTTTCGATACAAAATTAGAGAAGACATCGATATCATCGAGGTTGGAAAGATGATTCAAAATGAAACAGTGTTTCAATCTTCACTCGCTCTCAGAAATCTGTATGGAAATTGGCGAGTTTCGGCACTGGTTTCCGTGTCGAAACAAGATTGAGAGAGAAAATGCAGAAAAAAAGAGCGAAACACGTTATGTGGAGACATGGTATTAGGGTTGAGGTCTGCAGCCATTACGGCAGTATAATCGGCAAAAGTTCCGATAGTAACCCCTTCTGCTATTGGGAGGTCATATGTGTAAAGTAGGTACAATACTGGGTCTATTACACTAACTTGCGGGACGCCTGCTAAGCTCTCGTAAAGCTCAGACTGCTCTACTCCTTCTTTCACGAAAAAGTAGAGAATTTTTAGATAAGATTGTATAAAATAAAGTAATTTGTAGGGAGAGTATTTTTTATTTTATAGAGGAGGCCGTCGTGCCATACGCGATCAAAAGCTTGGGATATATCTAAAAAGGCAGCTGGACAGTATTGTTTTTGCTCAAAGGCAGAGTAGATTTTCTCGTTAAGTCTATGTACTTGTTCAATTCTTCCGTGCCCTCTTCTGAAGCCAAACTGGTGATTAGGTATAATGTTACGCTCTTCTATTATGGGTAGGAGTCGTTTAAGGAAAATAACTTCCACGACTTTTGAGACAACGGGCAGAAGGCTAATGGGTCGGTAAGACGCTGCCGTATCAGCGGGCTTTCCTGGTTTCAGAGTCATTTTCATCTGAGCGACTTTCCATTGAGGGGGTATGAATCCAGATATTAGTACGGCATTAAACAGTTGGGTGAGAAATTTTATGCCTTCGTATGGTAAGTGTTTTTTTAGTACATTGCCATTAATAATATCGTACCCAGGAGCTTTCTGTGGATTGAGTTTCGCTACTACGATTTGTACCTCCGATATTGAGAATCTTTTTATGGGAAGGTCGAGCAAATGAGAAGCACAATTTTGCCGTACTCTGATCATCACGATCTTGTTGTTCTCTTTTTTCTTCTTCATTCCGTCACTATTCTTCTTCTTCCCTTTCCTCTTCCTCTTCCTCTTCTTCTTCTTCTTCTTCTTCTTATTTATTCTTCTTTTCCTTATTCTTCTTCTTCTCGTCTTCTTTTATTCTCGTCTTCTTATTGAAGTTAACTTGTTAGGCGGCGATACAGAGTTTTTATGGAGAGTGAAATTTGAAATTTGATGCAACGGAAGTTGGCCCCGAAAATAGCAGCTATTTTAGCTGATTTTTAATTTAAAAAAAATCAACCTTGATATCGCGTGATTCGAGAACCTACAACCCCTCGCTTCCAGACCTGACACTCTACCGCTGCGCCATCACACCACTAGCGTTGGATATGTCAAATGCTGCACTTAAACTGAACTAACAATTACAACTCGGAGGATGGCTCCGTGTGTAGAAGTCCACGTAAGTGGGGAAAGCTTCTGACTGCCATCCACCTGGGGGTGGCCAGAGCGATTCTTCTGCATGCGGATCAAGCAGCTCACGACTTCCGCGCAGTGTCCTCTGGATAGCCACCGAACACCCGTTTGGTGGTGAACTAAAGTGAGAAGGCGAAAACTCGACAAGGCCACTCCGACATATTCGGTTTAAGGGCTTGTTGAGGGGAATAACTGCAGCGTCTGTTCACCAGAAGGTGCGGCTGCGAGCGGGCGTCTGTCTTGGAGCAAGCGGCTCGCTATATAAACGTATAACAATATACAACTCCCGCAGGGCGGGTTGTGCGTCGGGCTTGGGACCCACCACGTAAAAAATCCTATCCAATGAAAAATCCAACAATGCCTCGGATGAGACCACCTCTTTTTATTGACGACCATGGCAAACGTTTAAAGGACTATGATTTGAGGGTATGCACCTGGAACGTCCGGACCCTTAATTGGGAAGGTGCCTCTGCCCAGCTGGTTGATGTCCTCGGAAGAGTGAAAGCTGACATCACCGCCATACAAGAGATGCGGTGGAAGGGGCAAGGCAAGAAGAAATGCGGGCCTTGCGCTATATATTACAGTGGCCATGCAGATGAGCGTATATTTGGTGTTGGTTTTGTGGTGGGAAAGAGACTCAGCCGCCGAGTACTGTCGTTCACACCAGTGAACGAGCGTCTAGCCACGATCCGCATCAAAGCGAGATTTTTCAACATATCTCTCATCTGTGCCCACGCCCCGACGGAAGAGAAGGACGATGCGATCAAAGACACTTTCTATGAGCAGTTAGAGCATGCCTACGACCGCTGCCCCCGTCACGACATTAAGATTGTGCTTGGCGATTTTAATGCCAGGGTGGGTAAGGAAGGTATCTTTGGCAGCACAGTCAGAAAATTCAGTCTCCACGACGTAACCGGTCCCAATGGGACGAGGCTGATCGACTTCGCCGGGTCACAAAACATGGCCATTAGCAGTACCAGATTCCAGCACAAAAAAATACACCAAGCCACATGGCTGTCCCCTGATCGAAAAACGCGAAATCAAATTGATCACGTCATGATCGATGGCAGACACAGCTCCAGCATCATAGATGTGCGCACAATCCGTGGTCTCAATGTCGACTCCGACCACTATCTTGTAGCAGCCAAGGTACGCACCCGCCTCTGTGCAGCAAAGAATGTGCCAACAGGACAGCAAGGAAAGTTTGAAGTCCAAAGGCTGCACATGACGCAGAGAGCCAATGAATACACCACTCGGCTCTCACTCCTGCTCTCTGAGAGCAATCCTTCACCAAACGTTGTATCTGAGGAATGGGAACACATCGCTCGTTCACTTCGTATCGCCGCTGAGGAATCTATAGGATACAAGCGCGCTCGCAAAAACACCTGGTACGACAAGGAGTGTCGCGATGCCTCGGAAAGAAAGAACGCCGCTTACAGGGCTACATTGTGTGCGGGCGCAACGCGAAGCGTATGGGAGCATTATCGAACGGCGAGGAAGGAAGAGAGGCGCCTTTTTCGAAAGAGGAAAAGGGAGGCTGAAAGGCGCGAGTGTGAAGAGCTTGAGATGCTGGCGGGTAGGAACGATTCTCGAAAATTCTACCAAAAAATCAGGCGGATGACTGAAGGTTTCAAAACCGGGGCAAATTACTGCCGGAATGATAACGGCGATCTGGTAACTGATGTCCAGAGCATACCTAAGTTGTGGAGGGATCACTTCTCCTCCTTGCTAGATAATGGCAACAGTGAAATTGCTGAAGGAGAAGATGTACGACCCGAATCCCCAATAGCAGATGATGGTAGGCATGTTCCACCACCCGATCATGACGAAGTGCGAATAGCAGTATCTAGGCTTAAGAATAACAAGGCCCCGGGCGCTGACGGTTTGCCAGCCGAGCTATTCAAACATGGTGACGAAGAGTTGATAAGGAGCATGCATCAACTCCTATGCAGAATATGGTCGGACGAGCGCATGCCCGACGACTAGAACTTAAGTGTGCTCTGCCCAATCCACAAAAAAGGAGACTCCATAGTACGGGCCAATTATCGTGGGATAAGCCTCCTGAATATCGCATATAAGGTCTTAGCAAGTGTATTGTGCGAAAGACTGAAGCCCACCGTCAACAAGCTGATTGGACCTTATCAGTGTGGCTTCAGACCTGGTAAATCTACCATCGATCAGATCTTCACAATACGCCAAATACTGGAAAAAAACCCATGAAAAAGGAACCGACACACACCACCTCTTTGTCGATTTTAAAGCCGCTTTTGATAGCACGAATAGGAATTGCCTATATGCCGCAATGTCTGAATTTGGTTTCCCTGCACAACTTATACGGCTATGCGAAATGACGCTGACTAACACCACCAGCTCCGTCAGAATTGGGAAGGACCTCTCCGAACCGTTCGAGACCAAACGAGGTTTCAGACAAGGTGATTCCCTTTCATGTGACTTCTTCAATTTGATGCTGGAAAAGATAATACGAGCTGCAGAACTTAACCATACAGGAAGCATTCTATACCACAAGAGTGTACAACTGCTGGCGTACGCCGATGATATCGACATCATTGGCACTAACACTCGCGCCGTATGTTCTGCCTTCTCCAAGCTGGATAAAGAGGCTAAGAAAATGGGTTTGGCAGTCAACGAGGACAATACGAAGTACCTCCTGTCATCACACAAAGAAACAGCACGCCTTGGCAGCCACGTCAATGTTGATAGCTACAAATTCGAAACTGTTAAGGACTTGGTCTATCTGGGAACCAGCATTAACACCAAGAATGATGTCAGCACGGAGATCCAACGAAGAATCACGCTTGCCAATAAATGCTACTTCGGACTAAGTAGGCAACTGAAAAGTAAAGTCCTCTCTCGACAAACAAAAATCACACTCTACAGGACGCTCATCGTTCCAGTCCTCATGTACGGCGCAGAAGCATGGACAATTTCAAACTCAGATGAGATGGCACTTGGAGTATTCGAGAGAAAAGTTCTTCGTAAGATTTATGGACCTTTGCGCGTTGGCGTGGGCGAGTATCGACGGAGATTTAACGATGAGCTGTATGAGCTTTACACAGACATCGACATTGTTCAGCGAATAAAGATCCAGCGGCTGCGTTGGGCAGGTCATGTCGTGAGAATGGACGAAGGCGCTCCGGCCAAGAAAGCATTTCTATCGAAACCCGCTGAACGCAAAAGAAAAGGGAGACCTCCACTGCGTTGGGAAAATCAGGTGGACAGCGATGCTGCCTCCCTAGGTGTTCCCAAGTGGCGCCATGCTGCACGAAACAGAAGCAATTGGCGCGCTCTGTTGGACTCGGCCAGAATCGTCTAGACGGTTAAGCGCCAATCAAGAAGAAGAAGAACAATTACAACTCACTCACGTATGCACATATACGTGTAAGTACATAAGAGCGCTGTGGTGAAATAAGCGTGGTGAGAATGTTAATAACACAAGCAGAAATTAAAGTACACCGTTTGACACAACTCACGTAACTAGCACAGTAGCTCAGCTGTCAAGTCCAGGTCGAGCCACTTTTTTGTTCCTTTTTTTTTCTATTAAATAATTTTCTTTATAATTTTTTATTAAATAAAAGTGCCACCCGAATATCGGGGATTACAAACTAGTTAATTATTAAAATAAAAACGACCAAACAACCAATATAAAAACCAATCGGATGAGCCTGCCGATAAACAAAATCTAATAACAAGAACAAGCATTGCCTTTTCTATAAATAGAATTTGTACAAACAAAAACACACAACCACATGTATGTACATGCGATAGTTTTCATTGCAATATCCCTGCAAAAAAATGTGCGCTTAATCCCGATATACATAGATTTGTCCCGGATTGATTTCTTTCGGGAAAAATCGGTCAAAAATTAGTCCCCGATTGTTCCCGAACGGGTATAAATGTAGACTAATTGTGGACCAATTGTTCCCGAACGGGTATAAATCTAGATTGATTATATGTAGAAATTTTACAAAAATATGCAATGTAGGTATGTATTGAAAAAACAATAGGTAAAACTAACTGAACATGCTTTCTTTTAATAACAATGATGAATAATAATTTTGACAAAATTTTACCAAAAATATCCATTGAAAAATCAATTACGATTATACTCTGAAAACTGACTATTTAAAAAATTTTAATTTATTAAATAGATTCTTTTACAAAAGTAAAACTTATTGTATATATAATCTTTATTTACATAGGCGTGAACATTTATAATTTTTAAAGATTGTTATAAAAAATAGCCTTGGCTCGCAACTTTGAAAAATTCCTCACATATCTTTTACACTCGCATAATGCATTCTCAAAACAGTAAATATTTGGAGAAAATACTTAATTTTTTTAAAAGATTTCACTACAAGATGAAATCTAATCGAATAAACTCTTCTAATATATGTATATAACTATTTATAATTTTTGGACATTTTCATAAAAAATAGCCTTGGCTTACAACTTTGGATGAAAGCGATTAATCTACATTTGTACCCATTCGGTATGTTAGTGATTAATCTACATTTGTACCCGTTCGGGTATACAAGTTGAACAATTAGTCTCTTCATAGGACATGCTCGAACAAATGTGATCAATTCACTCCATATAAAGGGATGTAAAATTGTATTAGTCGCATGCTCCCTTGCGATTGATCTCGGGCACGTCCCGGATTAATCGCATTTTTTCAGGGATGTATTTTCAAATTCGCTTCTCATATCGTCGTACCATACGAAAACTAACATCAGATTTTTTGTGGCTGACGAAAAGTAAAAAGTTCTAGTTTTGGCCGACGAAAAGTAATAAAATCGAGTTTTGGCTGACGAAAACTATCAATTTCGTTTAAACAACAACAATTTTAATGTAAAAACAGTATATAATTACTGATACTTTTCGTCAGCCAAAAGTCGATTTTATTACTTTTCGTCAGCCAAAACTCGATTTTATTACTTTTCGTCGGCCAAAAGTCAAATGTTCTACTTTTCGTACAGAATTTTTTTATTGATAGCTTTCGCCAGAAATTTTAAATATGTTAGTTTTCGTATGGTACGACGATATGATATGTATATGAAACTTCCCTGCAGTATTTATCAGCTGGAAAACAGCACATATTTCCTACTGAATATTCAGTAGAGATGTAGTTCTAAAATCTGAAATTTCCCTTTCGTTTTTATATAAAGGTGGCGTCGAAAATCAACTACCTAAAAACTGCTGAACGAGAAGGGAGAGTTTCTGTAGGAAAAAAGGCCTGAATACGCAGGGAGAACTTCCATAGCATGTATTTCAGTACACCTGATGTCTTCACTGCGTGTTCAGTTATTTTTTCAGCAATGAATTTTGAACTAAGTTTCAGGCTATTTTTCATAATGAATATTCTACTGAATATGCACCTCCTTACCTCAAATTCTGCTGGGTTGTTACTTGTTGCTTTCGAGCCAATATAAATTGAAAACACAATTATTTGAAATATTGAACAAGATGTAAGAAGTTAACTTCTATCACGTGTACTATGCTACACGCGGGTTTTTTTTCTTCTTCTTCTTCTTCTCTTAATTTTCTTTTTATTTTTTCTTCTTCTCCTTCCTGTCCTTTATATTATTCTTCATCTTCCTCCTCACCAAAATGTTACAATTTTCTCTAATCAGATTAGCAGATTTCGCGAAAAATGTCAGTGATACAAAATAATTAATAAGAATTTTACTTGGTTTAGCACCGCGTTATATATTTAAATGGAATTTTCATTACCAAAAGATTAAAACAAAATTTAATGTAAACATAATTATGTACCATTATGTATGCATGTATGATGCAACAGCAAGCAACCGTTCAACTTTTCATTCAAGCATTTGCCAAGCAATTAGCATAAATCGAATGTTACACACTTGATTGCCACCGTTAGTTTGTTGAAAGGGCGCCCATCGAGAACGCCCACATGTCCAGCGGACAGTTGAAGTAGACATCGATGGACGGCGGCCTGTCTGTTTGGCATGTAAATTCAATACCTTCGCTTCGAGTGTGTGGACAGCCATGAAAAAATTTGTCTATAATAAATATATGTATGTACATATCGTCGTTGAAGATGCATTTTTGCGTAAGAGGTATGTAATTTAATACCTCTTACGCAAAAATGCATCTTCAACGACGATATGTATCTACGGCGCTTGTATGTGTTGATAATTGTTTAATAAGCATCCGTGACATGTGACATTATCATCGCGTCCGCGCGTTATGTTGCGTTGCGTCAGCACCTGGTTGTTATGCATTTTTATAATAGTTTCTGTTACAATAACAATTACCTACACATGCAATATCAGCTATGGTGGCTGTTCACTGTCTGTCACATAATCGCTGTAAAGCGTTTGTTCTGTTTATGCTTTTGGCGTTGTTTAAACGTAAAAGGGAACACACACTTTTATGTACATGGTGTCTCAAAGTTTAGCAGAATATCAATGGGAGCTGTTATGTCTAAATGATTAGCCAAAGTAGAAATAGAAAATCGTCCAGGGAAATTTGGATGAAATCGGGAACAAACGAAAATTATCTGTGTGTGTCTTAATAGTCCTCAGAGGTTGACCCTTTTGGGACTATTAGGGTATAGTTCCGGAATAGACTAATTGCTCTCTTACCATTCCGGGATCAAACTGTTTTCGGTATCTACCTATGTGTTGAAATATCCTTGGGTCTCTTTTGGGTTCCCTGCATCAGTGCGGTATGCGTTGATTTAACCTACTTGTAATACAATGAGCATAGTTACGCTCTCTCGGTAACTCTAGTTCTTCTTCTGCTTTTGGTGGCGGTTGATCTCGCATTATTGCACAGTGTGAATGATTTTAGTTTGTGGCGTATCTGTAAGCCGCTGGATATTTCTGAACTTCTTTGGAAGGCATAGCTTTCTCAAACTAATTGTTTTATCTTGTTGAAACAGCGGTTAATACATTTCATTCACGCCCTTTTTATTAGTTTCACCTGTGTATTTGTATGTAAATAAATTACGTATACGCAGTGTAGACGCGCTTCAAAGTATGAAGGGTGGTTTTTTTTTATTTATTTATTTTTTTAATATTAGCTTATTTTGAAACTATTGATGAAATATTTGGAAAACAATTTAAATTCGCGAGGCATTGCCTCCTTTCAGCAAAAAAAACTTCAACGTAACGATAAACGTGAATGGCGCGGGTTATGTACAACGACATGCTCAATGATTTTTAGTTTTGAATGGAACTTCAATTCACGGAAATGGAAAACCAATCTCTACCATAACATGAATATACCCTAAAAGTACGAAAACCTATTGTCAGGTGCACGAATGAATCTTAATTGACCATACTAAACTTTTGTGCCACCATGTACAGCCTGCATATGAAAGGAATTGCATATGGAAATTTCTAAATGCGAACAAATAAAATGTCACTGTCGACGTGCAGGTGGATTGTGCAGCAAACAGGCAAGGGTTAGATAAAGGGTTACACATATCTATATATATACTTATACTTATGCATATACTCACACTCATGCGCATACTTTAATATGCATGTATAAATATTTTCTCACGTGTAATGTGGGAGCGTGTCAGTATTGTTAACACCGTCATTCTGAAGTGTCATTTGTACACGTATCGAACGGTTAAATGGTTAAATGTTGGCATTATTGTGGCTTTTGTTGTTGTCTTTGTTGTTGTTTTTGTATTTTTGTGGCATGTAATTGCTTTTGATGTCAGTCTAGTACAATTATTGTGGCTGTTGCGGTTGATGTTTTGTTGCTGATGTCGTCATGTGATGTTGCATGCGTCATTAATAAGATGGAGATAATCTTATGTATGTATATATCTAATACGACGCCTTTAAACAGAGACTGCATTGGTTTCTAAGCTTAAGATAGCATCCATATGTATTGAGAGTAGTTAAGCTAAATTTTTGTAATAAATTATGTTTCTTAGCCAACCAAAAAGTTCACAGGCTGCTCCGTATGGGCTCGCCATTTCCGATAGGCTTCGAAAAGGTAACCAAGGGCGTATATTCGACAGATAAAAGTAACTTTATGTATATTGAAAAAGTGCTCCTTTAGGACTTTTTAATTAAAAAAGCACTTCGGAGTCCCAAAACGCTGTTTAGATAAGCCAGAACGACTCCACGCGAACTCCAAAATTTATTTAATTTTTTAGAACAGAAATCCTAAAAAGTCAGTTCAGATAACCAGAAAAGGCGCTACATGTAATATATATATTTGGGCAAGCATCGTGAGCTGAAAAGTGCGACACTTAAACATGCTAAACTTCTAAGCTACTCCCGCTCCAGACAATACTGCCACGGACCCACCGGACAAGTTATTACTTCCTGGGAGTGGAGATTAGACTGTTAAGTCTGCAGATTTTGATTGCGGACGGATCTCTTAAGGGCTGTTGGGTCATAATTTAGGCTGAAACCTCGCTAACTATATCTCATGTAGCAGAGGGCTGACACATCAGTGCAGTCAAATCTTCCACGGAGATTACTGTTCCCGATATACCCTGTATTCGCCTACGTTCTGCTAAGAAACGAGGAGATTCAAAAAACACCTGTTCTGCACTTTATACTTTTCCTGGATATTCAGGACAGAAGGGAATCTCTTCTAACTTGAACCTATAAAGCTCGGCGCTAAAGAACCCACTAAGGATCTGGGTTAGGTGGAAATTGGGTTCGACGTGCATTCTATCTACCCAACTGTTAATGTTCGGTATAAGCCTGAACGTCCATCTGCCTTTCGCTGAGGCTTCCCAAAGTTGCTGCCGCATTAGGCGATACAGTCTTCTTATCCGGCATCTTCTTCTGGGATGTGTGTATGTATTTAGTGTATGAGTTTTACTAAGGTGGTCATGTGGTTGATTCTCTTGCTGTGAATATCGAAACGGGAACTGTTCGAATGCGTTATAGAATTATCGAGATGCTTGTATAACTCAAATAAAACATTGTCTATGAACACATGCATATATACATATGTACATATGTATTTAGGCACGCATGTATGTACGTGTGAAGATATGCCTTCTCATCTATACAATTTGTACATGTCAATAATAGATAATTACAATACAATGCGGGCTAATTGACAATTTTCAATGCGACAACAACAACAACAACAACAACAACATTAATAGCAAATTTCTTGTTACTACGTCAACGGCCGCCATGCTATTCCCCATGTGTGTAAAACTAATTTAAATATGTATGTACAACAAATGTTTAGTGCTTACGTATATTAATACATATGTAAGTAGTGCGGAAATTTATGCAGCCACCGGAGGCCTTTTGCTCGATCAACATTTTTAATTATAAAAATCGTTTACCACACACCAAATTTTTGACTGATCTTATCCAAATATTTATTAGTAGATAACAATTGTTCGATAATTGAATTGAATTGACAAAATCAGCAAACCAATTTTGCTTAAATATATGTAAGTGGCCGCTGTGGTGCAGTGGGTAGAGTGCTCGCCTGCTATGCCAGAGGTCTCGGGTTCAAACCACGGTCCGAGCCAAACAAATTTTTCTAATTAGTAAAAATCCAATTATTGGGTTTTTTAAGAGCAGCGGTCACCTCTCGGCAGTGGGCGGCATACCCTCCGAGAGTATTACTGCCATGAAAAAGCTTCTCACAAAAAATGCATTCGCCGTTCGGAGCCGGCATAAAACTGTAGGTCCACCCAATTAGTAGGAAAAACAAAAAGGAGCACACCTCGAATTGGGAGAGAAGCTCGGCCATAAAACTCGTCAGAGTTATAATAGCGCCATTGTATTATATTATATTATTATAAGTACATACATATGTATATGTAAGTATATAAACGTATGTATAAATGTACAAATGTTTTAATGCAAATACACATGTAATTAAATAAGTATATAGGCAATGTGTATATTTATCTATCGAAAACTAATTCATTTCAAACTGGAGTAAAAGCATTGAAAGAGTCTGCGCCACTCTTTTATGATTCAAATGATAATTTGAAAATCCGATATTGTTTTTTCAACAATAAAAGCTACTTTTTAGAAGTGTTTCGGTTTGTTCTGGAACTTAAAAAAAACTCTTCATATTGAAACGTCGTGTATATAAAATATTTACTATATTGAAATGTATACGTGTAAATTCTTCAAATTCCAGTAGGCCCAAAAGATCTAAAAATTATCAATATAATAATAATAATATAATACAATGGCGCTATTATAACTCTGACGAGTTTTATGGCCGATCTTCTCTCCCAATTCGAGGTGTGCTCCTTTTTGTTTTTCCTACTAATCATCAATACTTTCCTCATTATATTTCGTTTAGGGAAGATAACAACTTCCATGACTATGCCCCATGAATATCGCACGGCGATGGCCGCCTTCGCATGAATGACTTTGTATAGTAAAAAATGCAATGAAGCGAAAGCTTAGGTCTTTCATTGCAAACCGCATGCTTTTTTCATATGGTCGTTATTATATTCTTGTTAGGTATTCAGCATGAATGGTAGCAGTATTGTAGTGCTGAATATAAAGCTGCCTACCACCTAACTTTGTTATGTACTTCATTCCTATACATTTTTCTGTTTCGGTTAACTCTTCTTAACTCCTACTTTAGTCAGTGAAGAAATGATCTGTGCTCAATTTGTACGTGTCGCTTAGCATGATTTAGGAGTACCTGCGGTATATCTAACAAAAGCAAGTACACTCAAAGAAATGGTCCCAGTACAATCAACAATTTGGTACGGTTGTAATCGAATTAACCTAATTCTAGTCAAATCGATCAGATTTTGGTTAAATTAACCGAATTTTATATCTAAACAACAAATTTTGTCATTCATTTTGACAGAAGAAAAACTGCTTGCTTCAATTCAATAGATATTGGTCAAATTGACCGATTTCCGGTTAATTAATTTCAAAAGTCATTTTAACAGAAAAGAACAGTTGATCAGGAAGCCTGTTCGTCGAACGCTTCGCAGGAAAAGCCCCAGTTTACGCTAAGATCAAAATCAACGCCATCCTGCCGTGAATAAAACTCGCATCACCTTACAAATGGGCCTAGTGGGATGTTTTATAGCGAATAAGTGACGAGCGACTTTTTGCCTTTAAATCCACGACTTTAAGTCTAACAAGGCGTAGATATCAATACATAAATACATATGTATGTACCTATATGTTTTATTTAACATATTTGTCGATATTTTCCAAAGCTTTACCATCGCTAAGTTCAAGAAATCTTTAGCGCTTTTGTTTTCTAGACTATTTTTTGCTCGCTTTTCTTTTTTATCGCCTGCTACAGTTGGCTTTGGCGTTTCAATTACATTCCTTACTTATGCCATTCACTTTTTCTTTTTCTGCCCATTGTTCGCTGTTGTTTCGTTTGATGATAAATTGATTGACTGGAATTGAATTTTTTGCAATTTCTTATAAAATGAAAACAATCACTTAACGCAGCCGACGGTGTGGCGTAGAGTTGGCGATCATTCATTCATTCATTTCTGCAAAGTGGTTTTATTTAACGATGGAATCTAAAAAAGTTTGGTTTGGTCTAGTGATGGGCGAGTCCGAGATGTTTTATTCGATTCTCTCGATTATTGAAACATCTCGAATGCTCTTGATGGTTTTCATTCGTATTCGAGTCAAGTCGTAAATGGCCGTCAGTCGAAACAATCGCTAAAACATCTCGGACCCAACGATTCCTCTCGTTTTCAAAGCAACCCTACAACATCTCGGACTCGCTGCAAAAAATACATAATAATTGTTGTTGCCGCTTGAATATTAAAATTGCTTTACAAAACATACAGAGTGGTACAAATCTATTGCCGTTGTTGCTACTCGTAAAATTCATTTGTTTCATAAGCGTCTCACTTCAGAAAATTTATTAATGTTTAAATAATGCAGCGTCTATGTATAGCATATTTTTCAATTTGGTTAATTTATTTATGTATTGACTCGCCGACTCGGAACAATCGCAAAAACATCTCGATTGTGTAGTCGAGGAGCGAGTCAACTTTTGACTCGATTGTGATTTTGCAACGATGGCGATTCTCTCGATTGTCTAAACATCTCGGACTCGCCCATCACTAGTTTGGTCTCTGGAACTGAACTGAGAGCTATTTTTATTTCTTAAGTCTCCAAATATTTAAAAGTGCCCACGTTTTCTAATTTCATATTTAGTATGAAGTTCTATACACTTGTGTTGCGAAATATGATTTGCTTGACTCGTCCAAATATTTACATAAGTATTCTATGAAATGCCGCTCACCAATTTAATTAAAGCACAACTCACTAGCGAATGGGTTAATTTGAAATTTAAATGAAATTGAAGCTAGCTACATTTCTTTTACACCCACACATACTAACCCTTTGAGCTCACAAATAATAACAGTTTAATTACCAGAATTTATGCTGTTGACTCGTTTGAAATACAAAAAATGTTGCCTTTCAAATAAGCTAAATGTTATTAAAAACTCACAGCTGGCACGGCTTCGTAGGAAAAAACTGCAGATGATAGAAAAATGTTTGTGTGTAAAGCATATTTTCTACAGAAATAGCTCAACAAATTCCTTTCATCGATACTATTCAATTCTAAAATGTGTAAACATGAGTAGCAAAAAGCAAAAGTTCTATCGTGCACCAAAGCAAAATTTTTCAATTGAAACAGAATTAATCAGGCTTTGAATAGCTTGATATTAAAAAAAAATAATAATAACTTCAATTTTCCATCAAATGATTTTGCGTCAATCAGCCTCATTGAATTGTGTTAAAAATACTTATGTAACTCAGGCACTCTGCACACGAGGCGTATCGTCATAGACGCGTACGAGACATTTTATGTAGCGTCGATTTCCCTACGCCTCAATATCTGCACACGAAGCGACATGAAACTTCGCTGCACAAAACAAACAAACAAATTAATAATACGGCATTTGCTTTAAATTTCGAAGCTTTAAATAGAAAAGATGAAAAATTTTACGGAATCTTCAATTTTCTTTCATTATGCACTCATTTTTTCCGATTTTTTACACAAATTTTACTGCTTTCATAAATTCCACAAAGTGGAAAAATGTAAACAAACATCTTCTTCTTCCTGTTTTCTAAGCGTAGTACGCCTAGCTACCAGCACTGCTTTACGCCAAGCGACATGTAGCTAGCATACTTTGACGAATGCATGAAGCTGACGACTCGTGTGCAGCCCTCAATTGAAATATACGTGCGCGACATCAAAGCGTACAGCTTTCGTCTGTAGTATCTAATACGCGTCTAAAGCAGTACGCTCCGTGTGCAGAGTGCCTCACTCATTCAAATTCAGGCACTAAACAATCAAGTGAATTGAAACACAACAATTCCACAATTAAACGAAAAAAAAAATTTAATAATGTCTTCCGCACTTGCGAACATAACGTTAATATAATTAAAGTTGTTGCCAAGGGATTTTTTCTTACGAAAGAAATGACATTCAAATATCTAATAAGCACTTAAAAGCAAAGCGCATTCGCTGAAGACCATTACAACGATTAGTGCGAAAAAATATTAAGTTTAATGGCCCTTTAGTTGTATGGCAGTGATTCGAATATATGTATATGTACGAGCATATTAGTTCAATTAAAATTTGGGTGGCATTATTGCTAGTCTGTTGCCAGGGCCGCCGAGAGAAAATCCGGGCCCGGGGTCAAAATAACTACGGGCCCCCATACTAAATGAACAAATTCTCAAAATCAAAATTCAATGAATATATAGTCACGAACTTTATTTTATCTATACATTAATACAGATCAAGTAAATATGTTTACATAGGAATATATGTACATATTAGGGTGGGTCAAATGTATTGTTCAAAAGGCACATCCAGTTTCCGAATCCATGGGTCATACTGAGTAATATTGTCCATGGGACCATAGCACTATGGTTCAAAATTCAGTTTTTGAGGAATAAAATAGCTACAGTGAAGATGTCGGTCTAAAACTTTTCATGGGGTATTTAAAGGTAAAAGTAATGTCTCATGACGAAAATGGGCGAGCCACGCCCATTTTTCGCTGCTGCTGCCATACATAGTGGAAACTGTAAATTTAGGTTGAATTTCAAATAGAGATAAAACTTTACTTTTCTGAAGGTTTCCGATACGGTGAATCTGAATCTGAAGTCAGATTTTCGATGCTACGTGTAGTTTTAGAGATATTGTTATTTTAAGTTCATTAACTTTGCGATAGGAAATTTTAAAGTTTTTTATTTTTTTAGCAAGTTAATGAAATTAAAATAACAATATCTCAGGTACTAAAGAAGATATCCGAAAAAATTTAACGTTATTTTCAAGGGAAATTATTAGGTTTTTAAACCCTATATATAAATGAGTTTTATATTTTTATTATTATCAATATAAAATTTGTAAAGTATCGCCATTTTCGAAGTTTACTTTGCTCTGAAAAAAGTGAAATTGTAGCCTCGCTTGCAAACTCCCGCAGATAAAATAACATTTGCATTAAATAGGACACTATTAACTGTAACTACATATATAATTTGTATTGATCTTATTTGATCCAACTTATTGATATTCTATTTAACACAGAAAAAACTCACAAAAATCAAAACACAACACGGCTTATTTAAACTAAAAATATATTAACGATTATTATTGTTTCAGAAAAAGTTTGTTGTTCTTGATTTTACATACCTTTATGAATATTTTCCATTTTATAAACACACTTTATTCAAATTCGTTAGCTTTTTATCACCACTTGAGATTTTTATATAATTTGAGTAACATCTTTTTTACGAATACAAAAATCGAAACCAAGACTTTGAAAGCTTTCTGACAAACAAGTGATAGCCAGTTGACATTATTTTTTTTATTTTTTATTTACTACATTAATGTGTAGTAAAAGGTAATTATTTTTTTTTTGGGAAAATCAAAAGTCGATAATTGGGTTTAATTCCTCAATATTTCGATTTTGAACCATAGTGCATAGGTCTGAATGAATTCTGTTTAAATACATATTGCCTTATTTGTATGAAATAAATTTCTTTAAATTGGAATACAAATATTTGTTGGTAGGAATTTGGTATATCAAAAGACTGATTCTGCTGAACGCTTTAGTGAAACAGCAATCGAATTCAACTGTACGAAGCACCAAAGCAAATTTTAACTTCGCAAGCTTCGTTTGTTTTCGGCGTATCGCTGTTTACATACATACATACACGTACATATATGGGCATTTTCTGGGCGTTTCGGACGGTATGTTCGCACGATTTTTTTAACTTTTGAGGCAGAAATATCGCGAAATATTGTATCGTTTTATGATAAATGGAAAGATTTAGGCCACAGCTAATGATTAAAGTATGTTAGCGACAGAAATTTAGTTTAATGCCTCTGTTTTAGCCACTTAAACTGCGTTCCGGACGCTACAAAAACACGTCCATTTTTTTTTAAGTGGCTAAAACAGAGGCAGGGCCCGGGCCCGGGGCAATTGACCCCCTCAGCCCCCCCCCCCCTCTCGACAGGCCTGTCTGTTGCTTTCCATTTCCATTTTTTTATACTCAGCTGTACTAGTACACAGAGTATTATAGTTTTAATCACATAACGGTGGATTGTAACAGAGTGAAATAATCGAGATAGATATAGACTTATATATATCAAAATGATCAGGGTGAAAAGAGAAATCGATTGAGCCATGTCCGTCCGTCCGTCCGTCTGTCCGTCCGTCTCTAAACACTCTAAATCGCGCAAAAATTGAGATATTTTGATGAAATTTGAAATGCAAGTTGGTATCGAGACTGGGACGGTTGGTATTGAAAATGGGCGAAATCAGACCATGACCACGCCCACTTTTCCTATATAGAAAATCGGAAATTTGGTATCTCAGTCACTAATATAGCTGGAGCAATGAAATTTTACCCACGTGCTGAGCTCAGGCCCCAAGGAAGAAATTTGATGACATTTTGGAAAATGGGCGGTGCCACGCCCACTTATTAAGGGTCAAACCTTGCAAGTTTTATATGTCATAACTCAGAAACCATTGAAGATATATCGACAAAATTTGGTACGCGTGATTTACTTACTTAGGCAAACGTTTGGACGGAAAATAGTTAAAATCGGTTGACGGCCACGCCCACTTTTATATATTTGTATTATAAAGTGACCTAATAAAAACATTTTAAACCATATCTCTGTCAAATATAAAGATCTATCATTGAAATTTTGGCGCATGAGTCCAACTATGGACATAAAACAAAAAACATAAAAATTTTGGAAAATGGGCGGTGCCACGCCCACTTATTAAGGGGCAAACATTGAAAGTTTTATGAGTCATAAATCAGAAACCGTTGAAGATATATCGATGAAATTTGGTACGCGTGATATACTTACTTAGTCAAATATTTGGACGAAAAATTTCCGAAATCGGTTGAGGGCCACGCCCACTTTTAAATATGGGAACTATAAAGGGGCCTAATAAAAACATTTTAAGCGATATCTCTGTCAAATATAAAGATATATCATTGAAATTTTATAGCAGGAGTCCAACTGCGGACATAAAACACATAAAACACAAAAATTTTGACAAATGGGCGTGGCACCGCCTCTTTTTATAAACAGGAATATACGAGATTTCTGAGCCCATAACTCGACAAATGGTTTATATATAATGACTAAACTTGGTGTGTACACTTTTATTACTTGTGGTAATACATGTTGAAAATTTTAGCGAAATCGGTTGACGACCACGCCCACTTTTATATATGGGTATTATAAAGTGACCTAATAAAAACATTTTAAGCGATATCTTTGTCAAATGTAAAGATAATTCATTGAAATTTTGTGGTATGATTTCTACAATAGACCGGAAACAACAAATAGAAAAATTTTGGGAAAATGGGCGTGGCACCGCCTCTTTTTACACAAAGGGATATACGAGATTTCTTAGCCTATAACTCGACAAATAATTGAGATATTATGACGAAACTTGGTTTATACACTTTTATAGCTTTTGTTAATAGCCACGCAAAAATTTATTGAAATCGGTTTATGACCACGCCTACTTTTTAAGAAAGATATTTCTGGAACACTTTTTGGGAATTTGTAACGTGACATCTTTATAACTAGAAGTCATAAAGGAATGAAATTTTGCACAAAGAATAATATTCATATGCTTAGTTGGAAGACTGATAAAAATTTAGAAAATGGGCGTGGCTACGCCCACTTTATGCAGCACTCGCTTTTAATTAAGTGCACCGTGTTTCCATCAAACGCAAACAAACAATGAAAGCATAAAGCTGAGTATCTAATGTTCGATTCCACTCGAACATAGGCTTCCTTACTTGTTTTTGCTGGCGGAAGGCAAGTAACATTAGCTTAAAATGGGAATCTAGGTAAGCAAATTTAGTTTCGAATCGCATACAGTTCTTATGGAAACATTTTGACAGCCAAATGCTCAATAAACATCATAAGAGTCAAATATTCTGTTCAAAGCAAATGCAACACATTGAAGTGCAAGTTCTGTAAAGTGTAAACTATTATTGTTTTTAGCATTTGTTTGTAGCGATTGCAAGGTGTAGACATAATGTAAGATAAGCGTAATGCTGCTGTACTTATTTTAAACACAGCTTAAGTACTTATGAAACAAAGCAGGCAACCGAGCAATTACGGCAAAAAGTAATATTTGGAAGGCCAATTTTGTTTGGAGAGAAAGAAATAATACACATGTTTCCTTTAATCGAAAATAAAATGGCGCGATTATTTAAGCAATACCCACAAAATTATAATTATCGAAGTTTCTATTAATATTAAAATGGCAATGCAAAAGCTCAGTCGGAAAGCTGAAAGCTTTTGTCCATATGTTAAGGTTTCGGCCCAATGTACGCTTGCTTTTCTGGCTTTGTTTGTTTCAGTTTGCTTTGCTTTATTTTGAAAGCTTCTATAGCTCAATGGTAGCTTTGAACGCTGTCATATTAATTAGCTGAATCGGCAATCCAAAGAAATAAAACAGAAGGTTTGTTTCTTATTAGCTAGCTATGAATAGTTTTCCAAGTTTGTGCTAGCAAATTGTTTCTTGAATCAAAAAATTATCAGAATGAGATCCAAAACGTGAGAGTAACAATTATAGAGAGCTCCAAATGTCAGCTAGTAAAATTTTCACTAGCTGAAATTATTTGCTGCCAAATTAAGAAACAGCTGTTAAAAAATAAATTAATATATATATGATTTTATTAATTTTGAATTTTCGTAAATTTTCAAAATAGAAATAATGAAAATGAAAGGTTTTTTTTTTTAGAAAAAAATAAAAATAAAATGCCAAAAATAGCATTAAAATAATTTTTTGCTAATTTTTAGTATTTTTCCGTTGATTTCCTGTCCGTTTTGCTCTTTGTGAGCGTAATTCTTTCAATTTTTCTCTTTTCATTTCACTTGACAGCTAGCTGCTAGTTTCCTAAGAAACAGCCCTAACATGTGGCTCGAAGTGCTGAACAAGTTTTGAGAGTTGTTTGCTCTTCTGCAAATTTTTTGCGTAAAAAATGGGAAAAGGTGATATTTCTTACAATTTTTTAATAATTTGTAATAATTTTCTGTTAGGGAATACACCTAATGCCTAATATGAGCAGCCATATTGGAAATTGATTTGTCAAAATTAATGTCAAAGCTTTCAAAGTGCTGTCAAATAGAGATTTCGGTTATTCGAAATTTTGCAGCGCTTCAAGCGCGTAAAGTAAAGCTGACATTTGGCCAACTTTTATACATTTTAGTAGAGCTCAAAATAATTTTGACATTTCTCACAGCCAAGCAAGCAAAGTAAGCGTACATTCATTATCAGCATTAATTAATATTTGTAATGGTGCAAAAGTGTGTAAACGAAGCCAGCAACTCTTAATGGCGAAATATGATCGTTCAACGAATGCAAGTTTATTCATGGATTGAGAGGGTGATAGCGCATGCTTCCACGCTAAACTACGATTCTATTTTTTTTCCCTCAAATTACCTTTCGATATATGTCACCTTCTGTTAAGCATTCATTTGCGTACACTTGTGAATGTAGACTTATTTATTTTTAGTAGCGGAATCCAATAAATGGGCTATTATTTGCACGTGCTCGGGTTTAATGACATCGAAACAGCACAGCAACAACAAAATAAAATAAAATATAATAGTTTGGTGTGAGATTTTTTTTGTCATTGGAATGTGCGTTTATGGGCTGCTGCTGCATGGAAAATGGTGGTTTACTAAAAATACTTGAGCGTGTTTATATTTAGAAATAAATATACATATATGTATGTATACGGGAATGTCTGTATTTATTAACATTTGTCTCGCTGCGTAAATACAAATTTATGAGAGTTCGGTAGAGCGTTTATGCGATTGCATTAAAATTCCGCAGGCATTTGCCGGTGCCTGCGAAATAAATTACTTGTCTCTACATATGTACATATGTATGTACGATTTAGTTACCATTGGTAGCAGGTGCTAGAAATATGTATGTACTTACATTTGTGTCATATACATACAGATATACTTAGCTTCCAAAGTCAAGTTGAAGTAATTTATTGTTATGTTTGTGACTTTAATATGCAATAATACTTATACATATTTCAGAATATGCCAAAATGCAAGCACTTCGATAAAGGCGGATTCATCGTTCGAGTTCAGAACTTTTTTGCCATGTGGTTGTTGTTGTGTTTTCGGAGTGTGAGAGGAATTCCGAAAAGTTCTGAACTATTTTTATTAGTTAACTCAAATTCAACTTTAGTTCAGAACTCGAACGATGAATCCGCCTTAAATTAAGAGTATTTTTTTCTAAGTAAGAACGAGAGTACGAAATTAACATTTAACGCTTAACGCCTAAAGCTGAAAGCTTATTGCCTGAAATGTTAAGATTGAAGTTATAGCTCGATTTTAATTGATTTTTATTTTTATTTCATTGCTCGATGTTTCGATTTCACTCTGACGTCATCTTCAGCAATATTAGAAGGTAAAATCACTTATTGACGTAAGCAGCCATCTTAGCCATTTGACTTTTATTGAATTTATGACATTTCATTGAAATCGTGCTACCAGAGTAAACAGCAGCAAATGTTTTTTTGGGTCGAAATCTGAAGTTTGTGAAAATAAATTAATTAAAAAAAAAAAAACAATTGCTTCAAAAGCTGTGTGATTTGTACAAAATTAATAAATAAACAAATTTACTTTCATACGCGTAATTTGTGAAAAAAGATTTAAAAAAAATGAGCTGCCTCCTCAGGGGATGCGAAAATACCGTGAACTTTTACAAAGGCTCAGCGGTGAAGTTTTTTTTTTCCAGCAATTCCGTTTATAAGAAATCAATGGCTTCAAGCGTGCCAAATAGAGGAAGTTGATCTTCCAAAGAACCCGTTGATGTGCTCAGTACATTTCGGTGCTAGCGATATTAGTAGCACAAACTACAAAACTTTATTATCAAAATGTCAGTGCCAAGTTATAATGCGAAAAAAAATTATGGACGCAATAATTAAAATGTGTATAAATCTTAATAAAATATGTATATATTCTCTAGAGTGCAATTAGTGGGTATCACAGAATTTGGACATAGAACGTGTGAGGAAAAGCATCAAAATTATTCGTTTGTAAATGTTTAGATCAGGGAGGCATATACAAGCCAAACTGAACTTTTATAAATATTTTGGAACATCTAAATTCGGCAAAATGTAAACAAAAAATTTGTTCGGATATAACGATGACTCCAGCCTTACTTCTTTGTTAAACGCTCTGTCTGCTGTATCGCGTAAGGCTTTGTATTAAATATTCGAGCCAAATACTTCCCACTTTTCACATCCCTTTTAATAATACTATATGACTTTCTTTGATAATTACTGAGCTTTCTTCAACTAAAATTAAAATTACCTAAATTTTCTTAAAAAATCTCCATTTTTTATATTTGTCCAATATGGCAGCCTCACTCATAATGTTTACAAAAAATATACTTCAGAAATATTCAATAGCCGTCAAAAAATTTGAAGTGAAGTTACCTTCTGAATTTTTTACCATGATATTATCTATGTTTTATAGCACAAAGGAAAATATTTTTTTCTGATTTAAAGCTTAAAGCTCTGGACTTATTGATTGCTTAAAATCACAAAAAAAGCGATGTGTTGCGGAAAAAAATTTTTGTTGCTGGAAATCTTAAGGATAAGCAAAATTTTCGTCTGTTTAAAAATGCGAAATTTCTTTTTATTTTTTATTTTTTTAATGGCTGTTGTAGCAAGAAAATTAGCAATCAGAATGGTTTGACATAACACATTACCATTGAATAGTAATAGAAGAAGAAAAATCCATTAATATTGCCTTAAGCATAAAAAAAAGAAAATTGAGAGAATAAGTGCTTGACACAGGAATAAAGAGCCAATAAATAACTACATATGAATGTACATATGTACATTAGGCCGTCTCACCTTATATGGACCAAAAAAAGTCCACCGTACCCCCCCTCCCCCCATATGATTTCTTTTTCGAAAACATTTCTGGAAAATTTTTTTATCTTTTCTTTGGACGCTAATAGATGTCGCTAAAATTTATTTTTTTCATATCTTCGGTATTAATGGTCCGATCCCTAAGTTTGACCGATCACTCGCTTTGGCTTGAGAGCAGGATATAAACTTTGTAATTTTATTAACCCTATGTGCTCCATTGGGGTCACTTCTACCCAGTAATTAGTTTATACCACCTTAGTGTAACTTTTTTTGCCGGCATGTTAAACGTCGTTAAAAACATTAATCTTTTGCAAGAGAAATATTTCGATCGCTTCAGTAGAACTGGAAATAAAGCACATTTAACATTACGAGAAATATAAGTTTTTCGCTTCCTGTGGTCTCTTAGGTTGATTTTAAAAAGATCTTTTCTGAAGAGACTCCTATTGAAATTTTATGCCGAATCATTATCTAGAACATGTTAGCCATCTAGCGCCCCTAAGGAAGAGTTATTTTGACTCCTTTTTATAAAGTCAGGAAATATAGTATTGACAGGAAATAGTATTTTTAAGGTCGCTAGAGGGCTAAAATATTCTAGAAAATTATTCGACATAAAATTTCAGTAGAGGTCTCCTCAGAAAAAATCTTTGTAAAATGAACCTAAAATACCACAGGAAGTGTGAAACTTGTATTCCTCTGAACTTCTGTTGCAAAAGATTAAGGTTTTTTGACGGTGTTTAACATGCACTAAAGTAGCATAAACTAATTATTTGGTAGAAGTGACCCCAATGGCGCACACAGGGTTAATACAATTATAAAGTTTATACCGTCCGCTCAAGCCAAAGAGATTGGTGTATCAAACTTAGGGATCGGACCATAAAACCGAAGATATGAAAAAATTAATTTTAGCGACATCTAGCGGCATCAAAAAAAAATATAAAATTTTTTTCCAGAAATGTTTTCGAAAAGGAAATCATTTTGGGGGCGTACGGCGAACTTTTTTTCTGCGATACGCTCTAATGTACATATATATATGTATGTGTGCACGTATGCACAAATATGTAGGTAGTCAACAGTTGGCAAAGTTTTTGTTTATCTCGAATATATCCATAAGTATGAAATATGTTTGTTTAAGTGAATGCTGAGCTATGCTAATGCCATCTCATCCTTTTCATGTGGGTTTCTTAATTCAATAAAAGTTTGCTTTTTGAGAAATAAGCCGAACTGGATATTCATGATTTATGCATTTGAAAGTATTTATATGTACACATGGAGAATTGAATATCTATGTAGGCTGCTATTTCAAATGAAAGGAGGAGGAAAAAAAGCTGAATAATTAAAGAGCAAGAAAAATATTGTTCGAGCTATCACTTTTCCATTTAAACTCATGCCTGGAAAAAGAAAAATGCAACGAAAAAGGAATATAAAAGAATAAACAAACAAACAAAATTATAATCATTTAAAAAGGCGAAAAAGTTAATAGCATATGGCATATGTGGTGGTGAAGAGCATTACATATCATCATTTATTATTATTTATTATCGATGACACTGTTGACAGTAATATTGTGTAGTTAAGCAACGCGCTCGTACAGAACTGAATTCAACTTAAGGGCCACGTGGCGTATACGTAACATATGGCAAAGTGGCGCAGTTAGTATGTATGTGCGACATGTATGCGATATTACCATGGAAAACTGAGCTAAATACTTGTCACGCATGCAAGTGATGCCGGGTTCGATGCCTGGGCGCAAGAAAGCATCAAAAATAAAAACTATTTATTCGGTTTTAAAAATTAGTGAACATCTAGCGGCAGTGATCCGTATACCGAGTATATTTTTGCCTTGAAGAAGCTTTTTCCAAATACACAGACCGCGAATTGTGTGAAAAAGCGCGGCCCAACACGCGTCCATAGAGTTACATGTACATGCTCGCCAGTGGCGGACCTAGCATAAATTGCCTGGGCAAGCCTATGTGTGAAGCATAAACATTAGCCATTTACGTAATTTTCTTTGCTGTATTATCTAAAAGTCTGATTGCGTTCCGTCATTGACTTTGATCTAGAGCTCTCGATTTTTGTTTTTAACATTTTCGAGTAGCCCGAATAAATGCTTTTCAAATGCTCAAACGCTCGTTTGTTTGCTTATTACCCGTATGTTTGTACGGGCATTTGAACAATTCGCGTATTTGAAGTTTGTTTTTTCTCGTTTATTTTTTTTGTCTTCATATTTATTTTTTTTTTATTTTTGTTTTCTTGATGCACATTTTTTTGTTTGTACACTCAGAGAAAATGAATCAAAAATAAAATTTTTATTTTTATGATGAACGTTTTAAACCAGGTCATTTTTATTTTAAAAATGGAAATTTATAAATTAAAAATGAAAATTAAAAATTAAAATGTATTTATTTATTATTGAAAAAAGAGCATGTTTAAATTATAAATGAAAATTAATGGAATAAAACGAAATTTTTTGGTTCAAATTTTCATAGTGCTTAAAATAAAAATTAACATTTTTAAATTTGAAATGCTTTTCTTGATTTTGCCATTTTACAATAAACATCTTTAAAATAAAAATGTTCGTATTTACATTATTTTTAAATACGTCTTGGCCCATATCTGGGGGCCCGGCCTAGCCCTTACAATTAAAATAGTTCTATCTCGAAGTCTTCATCATGTGATGCCAATATCTCACAGAAACCTTCGAGGGCCATCTGGGTTCATGTTATGACCCATATCTGGAGACCCGGCCAAGGCATCACAGTTAAAAGAGCTCTATGTATGTTGGAGTCCTCATCAAGACCAATTGCTATCAATATCGCTCAGAAACATTCGAGGGTTATCCGGGTCCACGTTTTGATTGATGACGCTAAACTTATAGGGAAATCTCACACAAAAGCGCAGAGGTATTTTTAATTTCCTTATACTGACGGAAATTTCAGCAGTAGCAAGTGTATTTGCTTATTATCTAATATTTAAAAAATGGGTGCTTTAGTGTTTGAAGAACTGAAGTCCAATTACCAAAAGTCGTGAAATGTTTGATTTTATTTGATTTTGATTTCCGTCGCTTTTTAAAATTATCTTGATATTGTGCCAATAGTCGCCAAAAATCACAATCAACGCTTTTATAATCTGGTATTTGATATTTATGTTTGCATGTACATGTACATGTAAGAAATTATGTACATAAGTATGTACATGCAAACGAAAATATCAAATATGCATATGACTGTGAATACTGTTGAATGCCGAAGCCAGCTTCTCATCCCCATACAAATTTCATGTGAAAAATAAAAAAGTATTTTGCTAGTTTTTTTTTTCAATTAAGTATCAAAATAAGCAATTGATTTCTCCTTAGAGGAAGCGAGAAAACAAGCTATGTTATTCTGTTTTGAAAGCCACGTAAAAGCTAATGTGTGGAAACGTTAAAGCATGCTCACTGTGTTGTGATTGGCTGTACAAACAAAATACACATTGTGAGGTGGATTGGTGGTGTATTTGCGCTATTTTCTTAGCATACTTTTAGGCACCGGATGTACAGTGGGGGCTATATTATTGAGAACTCAAATAGTAAACGCATTTAAAACGTAAAATAACCAGATTTTAAAGAAATTTGTAAAATGAAATGAACGAAAATATGTACGCAAGCCGGGCTTCTCAGCTTGTATGAAGCGCCCGCCTCTGATGCTCGCGTCAGTAAATTATATTATTATAAGCACATATTTATTTTTGTATTTTTATATACATAAAATAATATATGTATGCAGTAAACATGTATATATGTATAGATTTCAGTTCATTTTTTATGTCTTGTGTCTGAAAATGAGACTATAATAGAGGCTTATGGTTTTGGGGTACATAAGCTCGAGAAAAAGAAGACATAATGAAAGTGGACGATTAAATACTTTTTATATATGTATGGGCTGCTGTAAATAAAAATGAAAAAAGGGATATATCGTCGCTGCGCCAACAAATTCAGTTATATGTTTTTTTCCGATTTTTTTTTTATTACATATTTATTTAGCGATATCCGCTAGCCACATTTTTGCATTTCCCGTTTTCTGATATCCTTCTTTGGTTAGAAGTTATCAAACACAGCTATATGCTCTCAGTAGTAGAAATGCTCTGTAAAATCAGTTATACATCTATTTTCGTATAATTGTTTTTTGATTTCAGGTTATATTTGTGTAAAAAAATTATTTAAAAAAAGCGTATGTGACCAATTTTCAAAATAGGAGGGGCACTGGTCAATTAAATAATGCATTTCCAAGCTATCGCTAATTGCATCGGACCCTAGCGAAGAATTGTATACACATCTTTCACGATTTCTTACCCCCACTAGCAAATTTAAACAAAAAAAAAAGAGCTATGTGCTGTAAAACGGTGCAAATGCTTCATGCGAAGTGGTTGCTCAAAAAAAGTAAAAAAAAATTGCACAAGTCTATTACATATGTGTAGTATCATTAGTTAACAATTCAAACTAGAAAAAATATTCTCTAGGATCACCAGAAAACGGTTTTTTTGCTCTCCTGAATAGTTGCTGAAAAACGTATAGCTCTTTTTGTTGGCGCAGCGACGATATGTATTTATACATAAATACGGGTGACATAAAATAGAGAACAGAAAAGTAGACAGTTTAGTGATACAACTTTTGAAACTTTTTTGAATATGTTCAGAGTATATTCAGATCAAGGCATCAATAAGTCTACTTTGAATGCCATAACCCTTGTCCACATGTCTATATTAAGTACATATGTACTTATATGTATACACATCATAAAGAACATTTTGATTTATTTAGATTGTAATGGAAATAAATGCAAAGATAAAGCTGAATGTGAGAAAATTGGAAGTTTTTCTATCACAAGAAAAGTTCACTGAAATCAAAAACAAAAAACTTTATGGTGCCATACGGATGCATCCGGATGGAGCAAATGATATATTGTACATAAAAAGTCAGCCGTATGCCGAACCTCTTTCGATTTGTACGAGTATCTAAAAAATTCTGTACCTTCAAACAGACGAACAGACAGATTACATGGCTTAATCGGCTCAGCTCATGATTCTCATTATATCGCTGTACACTTTGTCTATCGCCACTAATTCTGGCACTTACAAGAATCGTGTATTGGATCGTGTTCACGAAAAGGTGTAAAAATCAAAAGCTAGAAAGCGAATGTTTGAGGAAATCTCTTTACGAAAAACTTTAACATCACTTTAACCTATCGAAATCACTTACAAAAATTTTGCTATTCATCAAATGTGGCATATGAGTTTATTAATGTGCACACACATTATTCAATATGACACATTAATGGAATGCTGAGTATTTATTTCAGTTTTTGGCTGCACGAGTTGCGTGAGCTATTTGTTTTTAGAAAATAAGACGGTTGATGATCGACTACTCGTATGCAGTACTTAGGCTATTTTAAGCTCAAATATCTAATGTTCCATCCGTCTTGATTTCTTTCTGTTTGTTTCGCTTTTTGTTTTGTGGTTTATTGCTTTTATATATATTTTTTGCTATTTCAATCATTTTTTTTTGTTTTTTGCAAAGCGAAAAATAAGCCAAAACAAGAAGAAGGAAATGAGAGTACAAAAATAACTTGCTGTCATAAACATACATATTATTATTGCACGCTTAGTCAAGCGGTGATTCAGAAGCAGCAATCCATTGTGTTGTTTTTTAGTATATTGCGACGGCTGGCTGTTATTTATGAATGTATATACGAGTATGTATGGACATATGTAGTAGATTGGATGTTGGCATTCAATGGAGGCCAATTTATACTAACATAGTATATACATACAAATGTACATGCATATACATACATACATACATACATGGGCAAATTTGTATTAAAAAGTTTGTGTGTTTAACGATGCCGCATTTGAAGTGAACCCAATCAATTCTTTTACGGCGAAAAGAGACGATGTGGAGAAAGACGTAAAATACACTCATGCTCCTTACTAAAGCGACACTAAATGATTACATCCAACACTAAAAATTTTCAGCTAATAATATGGAAAATTAATACTCTTTGAATAAAATCAAAAATATGAATCAAAACTGACTTCGAATTCTTAGCAGATCCAGCTCTTTCTAAAGCCAAGCATTTGCTATTTCATTTTCTGATTTTGCACAAGTGCAAATACTTCACGGGAATTATTAAAAACCTACAAAAGCAGTAAAAGTTTGAGCGAAAGTGAAAAATAACTAAAACAAGTGGTGACTGCAACAGCAAAATGAAATAGTTAAAGATATAAAAGTTAGCTTGATTAACTTCAATAGCTCAGGAAGATAATCAAAAGATTGGTTCTGGTTCTTTTAAAAATTGAGCAGAAGTAGTGAAAGCTATATAATATATTAAATTACAATTAAAATCAGAGCACTTTGCTAAACATAAATGCTCGTATATACATATATATACATATACATATGTATATATTTATCAATGAGCTTAAGAGCGTTTTCAATCGCACGACTCAGCGGACAAACTTCGTTTGATCGATAACTCTTATAAGAGTTAATTTTGAATTTTCAACTCAAAAAGCCAATGGGAAAGAGTTAATATTTTTGACATTTAGATATACAAATTTGATGCCCGGTGGCCACAGGAAGTCAATCCGATGTGGTTCTTGTTGTTGTTTTTTTTAATTTTTATCGAAAAAGTAAAAAATAACTCTTAAAAATTGCCTAAAACCATGATTACTGGTATATGGGTTATTTTTGGTGTATCGGTCTATACGAATACAAACGCTACACTACAACAAAAACAAAATAAGAACAATGTAGCTAAAATTCTGAAATTTTCATAATTGGTGGAACAGATGAATGCAACAAAATCGATAAAATTGGTGAATTGTCGCAATCGGTGGAAGTCCTCATAACTGGTGGAACCGGTGAATTCAAAAAATCGATCAAACCGGTGGATTATCGTAATCGGTGGAAGTGCTCATGACTGGTGGTACCGGTGAATACAACAAAATTGGTAAAATCGGTGAATTGTCGCAATCGGTAAAAGTGCTCATAATTGGTGGTACCGATGAATGCAACAAAATCGATAAAATCGGTGAATTATCGCAATCGGTGGAAGTGCTCATAACTGGTGGTATCGGTGAATGCAACAAAATCAGTAATATTGGCGAATTGTTGCAATCGGTAGAAGTTCCCATAACTGGTGGTACCGGTGAATTGAACAAAATCGATTCAACCGGTAAATTGTCGCAATTGCTGGAAGTTCCCATAACTGGTGGTACCGGTGAATGCAACAAAATGGATTAAACCCGTAAATTGTCGCAATTGTTGGAAGTGCCCATAACTGGTGGTACCGGTGAATGCAATAAAATCGATGAAACCGGTGAATTGTCGCAATCGGTGGAAGTGCTCATAACTGGTGGTACTGGTGAATGCAAAAAAATTTGTAAAATCGGCGAATTATCGCAATCGGTGGAAGTGCTCTTAATTTGTAGAACCAGTGAATACAACAAAATCGATAAAATCGGTGAATTATCGCAATGGGTGGAAGTGCTCATGACTGGTGGTACCGATGAATACAACAAAATCTGTGGATTATCGCAATCGGTGGAAGTGCTCATAACTGGTGGAACAGGCGAATGCATGAAGTTGGTGAATCGGTGAAATATTTCAATTGGCGGAACCGGTGTGGATGTTCTGTATATTGGTGGAGCCGAAGTTCGACAAAGTACGTAGATGAATTTGATTCGAATTAGGTGAATTACGAATAATTAATAAGTTAAACAAGGTTGTTAGAGGCAACTGTACTAAACATTTTTCTAAATTTTTATATTTTGGAATAAGCGGAAAATTTCAATTAGCTCATATAGCGATGGTAGATGTGATAGCTATTTCGAAGAAAAACCACTTTCTTCATCATCAGACATCTTGTCGGGAGCACACCAGGCATTGAACCTACGCTCCAACCATCAGTAGTCGAATGTTAGCGAAACGCTAAGCACTGCGGCTACCGATGGTCCTGCTGAGCTGTTGCATTTTTCACTTATATATGCCATTGCTCTATTCAATCTAACCTCACTTAGTGTACGATTTTCGTACATCTGCTATGCAAGTGTTGAATAATAGTTGACAGCTGACAGATAGCGGGCGCTGTGTACAGTAGTTGTATGTACAACAGCACAATTTATAATTTCAAATTATTAGCTACTAGCCGGACCCGTGCGCATCTTGCGCAAAAAATAACAAAACATACGTGGCGCCAGTCGGTATGGTTTGTGCTGTCATGCCCATTTTAAAAAACTTATTATTTATTTGGTTTGGTGGACCTTATGGAACTTTCAATGAATTACCTAGATATATGTTTGACAAAGATATCGCATAAAATGTTTTTATTATTCCTATATAGGTATGTGCAATATATTTTTATATATTTTATATATATTTTTATGTGCGTATGTGGTTCTTGCCGACTTGGGTAATTTTTTTCCACACGTTTGCCTTGGCTTAATCGATTTATCTGCTACAGTTATTGAGTTTTGCCTTATAAATCTTTGAAAATTTGCTCCTCTTGGCCCATTTTTCAAAATTTCAGCACGTTTTATCATGTTTTACGTGCTTTTCGAAATACACACATATGCCTTATTTTCAACCCCAATTTTTTCTGTTCCCATTAGAATCTATGTACCAAATTTCATTAAAATATTTCTATTTTTGCGAAAGTTAGAGTGTATACGGCCGGACAGACGGACATGGTTCAATCATTTTTTTCATCCTGATCGTTTTGATATACTCTTATATATTAAGGTGGAGTGAAAATTTTTTTTTGGAAATTCAATTTGTTCCAAAGCCAGAACGGCACCTTTCTAGCCCATTAATAAGCCTTTAAAATTTTATTGACCTACTCGCATGTTTAGAGGTGCCCTCACCCCCACAAAGTTAAAAAAATAGCACGATCTGGTACAAACGTGAAATTTCTACAATTATGAAATAAAAAAAACCAAGTATGAGGATTGATAAACAGGCTAAGTTGAGTATAAAAGTGAATTTTTTTTTGGAAACAACAACAACCAAAGTTATTAAAGGTCAAAGTTTATATTATGCATTTTTTAAATTGCAATTACTTAAAAACTACTGAACCGATTGCAAATATTTTTATACCATTCGATAGGTATTTTGAATCCCTTTAGTTTGATATACATTTTATGTGGGTTCCATAACACTCCACGCTGCGGGGGTAAACCCCCCTTTTACCCCCCTTACTTTTCATATAAAGTACCACGCCCAATAAAACACCGTGTCGCATGCATAGCTAATTAATACCTTTAAAACGATGCCTTACTTATTAATTTTGGTAAATTATGTGAGCAGAAAAAGGGATATTTATAAAACACCAATTAGAAATAATATATATGATGTTAGTGTCTAGCACGGAATTATTATTTTTAATTTAATTTTTATACTTTGGAATAAGCGGAAAAATCATATTAGCTAATATCATACATACCTAATAATGTTAAATTATAAATTGTGCTGTTGTACATACAACTACTAATATGATGTTTCCGCTTATTCCAAAGTAGGTATAAAAATTAAATTAAAAATAATAATTCCGTGCTAGACACTAACATACCTAATAATTTTTCTAAATTTTTATACAAATTTTTTCCCTGTACTAAATTTTAATACCTTAAAATAGTTACTCATACGTCCCGTCATTCGGTTGCTTTCTAGCAAAGTTATCTAGTCAGTTCAGTCAATATAGATTTTATTATATTTGATGAAGTTTTCCATTAATTTTAGTTAAATTTAGTTCATGTTACTTTGATGTTATCTTTCATACACGTGCGTGTGTATAATTATTTTTCGTTTGCTCCTTTCATACGATTGTGCATTTGCCTGCGTGTGTATTCAATCCATTTTGCTATACTTATACATATGTACTACACTTTCTTGGCTTTATTCCAAATAACAGCGAACAACACTTTCTCAATTTAGTTATACTTTCTCAATACAACAGCTCGCTGCCCCCCTTCCACCAAAGCCTAAAACAATATTGTCGTAATTAACCTAATGCGGTGTGAATTTTTGGGCAACTTATGACACACAAAGTTTTCAAAATAAAAGCAAAGGAAAACGCTGCAAAGTTCATCAAAGTTATGTTTTATAGCAAACTGAATACATAAATCAGAAAACTTGCAAACGCTTTCAGACCTCCAAAATCATTTCTAACGGAACCACCCTAATTCACTCACACAATGCGTTGCGCCTAAGCTTACAAAGCATATGTGTATGTACATATGTTGGTAAGTCTATACGTATGTATGTATGACTTTGTTAAAAATGCTTTGTACGCGCATGAATCTGGCGGGCGGGGCGGGGGCCATTGGTGGCTCGTTTAACTAGGATATGTGTTTGTAAAGTCAATTGATGCGCGCATGTGTTATTAACTCATAAATTCTGCAACTGACACGGAGTACAAAGCGTAGAGTAAGACATACGTTTGTATGTTTGTATGTATGTTTTTGTACGTAAACAAATGATGATGCGTATAATGATGATGCTAAAGTTGTGTGCCACTGATTTGTTACATTTTATCTACATACTAACCCTGCAGGGAACTCAATAACTAGTGAGCAAAATTTCTAGTTCCGAACTAGCGAAAAGGTGTCAAAAGGGAACTAGATCAATTGTAGTTAGACCTTCACCAGTTCAGGAGGAGTGAATTGAGTGACCATTATAAGACACACTTTGATTTGTATGCAATTTCAAAGTGACAAAAATTCTATGAAAATTTTTCGTTCGTTCAATTTCCGTCGGCTTTGTATATTTCTGCAATTCTCAGATGTTTAGTGAAGCGTTTTATATAAAGAGTTTTCTATTTGCATATTAACTTGTATGAAATGAAATGTTCCCCTAATTATGCTTTTCCGATCCCTCAGGATTATTTTTAATTTTTTTTATTTTATAACTTATTAAATATTATTGTAAATTTTTATTAAATAAATAAATAAATAAAAAAATAATTAGTTAAAAAAAAAAAAATTATCATCCACCTTGACACAGACAGGATTCGAACCCGCGCCCCTCAGATTGAAAGGCACATGCGTTAGCCAGTCGGCCATCGCGCCACTTGCATGAAGTGTGTCAAAGGCTTCACTTAAACGGCAGATGTAAAACTGTAGAATTTGTAGATACTTGTAGCTAGTTCAGCACTATCGCAAATATGCCAATAAACGAATTAGTGTAAACTGTAGAATTTAGTACTATTTCGGAACTATCGAAAATGTAGTGCAGATGGTGACAATTGACACCACCTAGGACATCGCCGTGTTAAATTCGCCAGTTGATAACATACAAAAGAGATTTAGCTCGCACTAGTAGTGTCGAAAAGTGCACTAGAAGCGACCTAGTTCGGAACTAGAGATTTTCCCTCCAGGGCCCTGCAGGAAACTCAATAACTAGTGAGCAAAATTTCTAGTTCCGAACTAGCGAAAAGGTGTCAAAGGGGAACTAGATCAATTGTAGTTAGACCCTCACCAGTTCAGAAGGAGTGAATTGAGTGACCATTATAAGACACACTTTGATTTGTATTCAATTTCGAAGTAACAAAAATTCAATGAAAATTTTTCGTTCGTTCAATTGCCGTCGGCTTTATATGTTTCTGCAATTCTCAGATGTTTAGTGAAGCATTTTATATAAAGAGTTTTCTATTTGCATCTTGTATGAAATGAAATGTTCCCCTAATTATGCTTTTCCGATCCCTCAGGCTTATTTTAATTTTTTTTTTATTTTATTATTTTTTAAATATTATTGTAAATTTTTAATAAATAAATAAAAAATATTAGTTAAAAAAAAAAAAATTTTAAAAATTGTCATCCACCTTGACACCGACAGGATTCGAACCCGCGCCCCTCAGATTGAAAGGCACATGCGTTAGCCAGTCGGCCATCGCGCCACTTGCATGAAGTGTGTCAAAGGCTGCACTTAAGCGGCAGATGTAAAACTGTAGAATTTTCAGGTACTTGTAGCTAGTTCAGAACTATCGAAATTGTGTCAATAAACGAACTAGTGTAAACTGTAGAAATTAGTACTAGTTCGGAACTATCGAAAATGTAGTGCAGAGAGGGACAATTGACACCGCCTAGGACATCGCCGTGTTAAATTCGCCAGTTGATAACATGCTAAAGAAATTTAGCTCGCACTAGTAGTGGCGAAAAATGCACTAGAAGGGACCTTGTTCGGAACTAGAGATTTTCCCTACAGGGTATATAGAAGTAGATAAATACATAGTTATAAATATGCGCGAGCCCGCATGAACTCTTTCTCAAAGGCACGCACGCGTATGTATGTATGTAAGCAATAAAACCCAGATCCATAATAAAAACAAATGATTTTGGAAAATGTGGTGTAAAATGAAAGGGCTTGATATGTAGATGTGCAGGAAGGTTTAACTTTTTTAAGAAGGGTTCCCAACTGTTCAAAAATTCGTTTTTCTGCTATTGTTTGTTTGATTTGTAAATTTGAGGTGCCATATGAAAGGGCTTGGTGTGAAAATTAGTAATTTACTATAATTTTTACAAAAAGGGTTGCCACCTTTTAAAAGATCCAATTAAACTCTACAGTTTGTTTGATTTTTAAATTTAAAGTGTCATATGAAAGGTCTTTGCCTGCCAATATGAAAGGGCTTTTCTTTAAAATGAATAATTTAATATACATAACTTCTAAAAAAAGGGTTGCCTACTGTTAAAAAATTTATTTTTACGTTAAAGTTTGTTTTATTTTTCGATTTGAGTTGTCATTTGAAAGAGGTTTGTATAAAATGAGTAATTTATTATCATTTTTAGAAAAAGGATTGCCACCTGTTCAAAAAATAATTTTTATGCTCCAGTTTGTTTGATTTTTAATATTGAGGTGTTTTATGAAAGGGCTTAACCTGAAAATTGGTAATTTATTATAATTTTTAGAAAAAGGGTTGCCACCTGTCAAACAATTTAATATCCCGGTATAATTTGTTTGATTTTTAAATTTGAAATGTCATCTGAAAGGGCTTGCCCCGTAGATGGATAATAAAATTTACTTTTTACAAAACCGGTTGTAACCTATTTGAAAAACTTTGTTGACATTCTTTCACTATAGGAAAGCGAGGAAGGAAAGGAAAGGAAAGGAAAGGAAAGGAAAGGAAAGGAAAGGAAAGGAAAGGAAAAGAAAGTGAAGGAAGTAAAGGAAAGAAAAGGAAGGGAAAGGCAAATAAAAGAAGGGGAAAGTGAAAGGAACGGAAATAGCGAAGGAAGAGGAAAGGAAAGGGGAAAAGGTAAGAGGAAAGTGTACAGAAAGTAAAAAGGATAAAGGGTAAGGAAATGCAAAAAGGACAGAAGAAGAGAAAAAGGAAGGAAAATGGAAAGAGAAAGAAAAGTCCGGAAAGTGGAATTTGAGAGGTCGCTAGAAGTTTAGAATATTCTAGAAAATTATTCGACATAAAATTTCACTATGTCTCCTGGAATAACCAGTACCAGTAACAATATGTTTTATTTAATACATATTTTATTATAGAAATATTATATAAGAAATATGGTCTTTCCAATCTCAAATCGTTCCGCTCTCAATTTAATTGGTCGAATTTTCGACCACGGTGTTACTAGTATATTATATTATAAGTACTAATGGCTATGCTTCATACGTAGGCTTGCCCAGCCAATTTATGCTAGGTACGCCTCTGCGTAAAACAGCTGATTACTTTGCACCGTTTCTAATTTCCGAGTTATTTATTAAATTTTAGAAATGTGATTTGGTTTCGATTATTGCGATTTATAATTAAAGTGGGAAATACGAAAAAATTGTGGAACCAATAAAAAGCTTATATAAAATACATATGTATATACTTAACTCCTGTGCGACAGAACTGGTGCTCAACCAGAAATATTTTTGATTGGATTTCTTATACTTTCCCTTCTTAATTTCTGGTATTCACTGCACTAAAACATTGAAATTATTTCTTGTAAAACGGTTGAGATAATTCTACGCACTCCTACCCACTTTACTGCGCCTTATTTAAGATTTTCAACTTAATATGCGCACTATGCTCAAGTTTGAGTGGAGTAGATAAAAACGGGATTTACATTCAAAAAAAAAAAAATAAAAAATAAATAAAATAAAAATTGTTTGCTATAAAACGTAAAATCAAGCGCATACAAAGTTTTCACCAGAAACTTTGTAACGATATTGCGAAATGGTTGTGAAGTAAACTTAATTCGCATATGAGCTCATAATGTTTGCAACATAAAAATGTACAAGTAAGAACATTAAAAGCAGCAGCACAACACAACAGCCAATAAGTTACAAGTCGTCGCTACACATGCACTAGCGTGTGGATTTATAATGTAGATTTCAATGTTTTTGTTTTTTTTTTTGGAAATGTAGTTTTTATCACGCGCAAAAACAAAAAAGGGGGAGCAGGTGCCATGCAAAATTGTCCGCTAAAAAATTGACAGATCAAAACTTGTCTGTATGATTGTATCCGCATCACTCGAAAGCCGCAGCAACCCTTACGCAACTTTCACACCATTCTGTTACTTGACATCTAACTTAAAATTTAGAAAAGCTTTCATTTGTAGTATATCTTAATCTGATATTTCGACCAACTATATGGCCCAAAATGTGTTTTTACAATATGAGTGTCAAACGAAAGCTGCTAATGAGTGCTACAGTGTGGAATGGGATTAATTTCGATATCTCAGCTGGTTTCGGAGTTATTATTGAAAAAGCGATGTATTATTAGATTAAAATATTTATATAAACTAGCAAAATATTCGAACTTAAATTAGCACCGTAAAAAAACGTACTTTTTTTGAAATTTTCACTTTAGATGCACCAAAGTACAATAAGCACGGCAGGTACATCAAAATTGTATATTAAAGAAATATTGCTTTATTTATTCCGAATGAAACATATCATAAGCAATTCTCACGTAGAGTTAACATTTTAGGAGTTATACGCAAATTAAAGTGGGTCCTCTTTGTGTTATTTTATATTTCAGTGGTTATACTTCAGGTCGTGTTCACATTGGATTTTTCCACTACAGGTGTCCTGTTTTCTTTTTAATACCTTTTCTTGTATCCTTTAGCTACCAGACAATGTACTGAAATCGGAAAAATTTGGACTTTGGGGAATTTTCGATTTCGTCAATATTTGATCCTTTCAAAAAAAACAAAAAATGTGGATATCCTTGAAAAAGGAGCAGCTCGGATTTTAATTTTCCACGGATGTTTTATCTATAAACATCACATAACACAACCCCACTTTCCTTTTTTGGCGACATTTTCATGCAACCTATCGTCGCTTCCTGCCCACCGTGCGGAGGTTGCGCCTAGCGGTCACATATGGTAATATGAATTTTTACCCCTGTGCGACACACCTTAACCGTTTCCGATCGGAACCAAAATTTATATATGATATCCTTGAGTGCACGAATATCGATTTTGGGCATTAGATATACAAAAAAATTTAATTTAATTTTTTCAGTCGCCATAGAATTCTCTGAACGTTGACCCCTTTGTGACAGGGTTGCCTGATTTTGTTTGGCTGAATCGCGAATCAAAAATATTTTCTGATTCCTGATTTAAAATATTTTCAAATAACAGATAATTTTTATTTGTGATTCGTTTCAAAAAAGAATCAAAAATATCCTTTGATTCGTAATTCAAACTATTTTCAAATCAAAGATAAATTTGATTTGTGATTCATTTCTCAAAGCAATTAAAAATATTTTTTGATTCTTGATTTAAGCTTGATTTCAAATAAAAATTATTTTGAATCAAAATTTGATTGGAATCAAAAATTTGATTCAAATCAAAAATGTATTTAGAAACAAAAAAATTTTTTGAATCCTGATTCTAAATAAATTTTTTGAATCCTGATTGTAAATAAATTTTTTATTCGAATAAAAAAATTATTTTGAATTAAAAATGTATTTCAAATAAAAAATACTTTAATACGTGATCCCACCAACACCCTCTAATTGAGGAAATGCGAAAATCTAAATTTTCAACAAATGTCTACGTTGTATGGAAGGAAATGCAAGCAGATTTTCGCAGTTGCCTTACTCGGAAAGAATTTTTTACTAGAATCAATGCCGAGACAAGAAAAATTAGACTTGATTTTGAACTTAGAAAATAATTTCTTAATATCAAGAAAATCCAAGAAAATTGGATTTTAAATAAATAAGTAAACATTTTCTTGCTTCAAGTGAAATTGGATTTTAAATAAATAAGAAAAAGTTTTCTCACTTCAAGCAAAATTGGATTTTAAATAAATGAGAAAACGTTTTCTTGCTTCAAGTAAAATTGGATTTTAAATAAATAAGAAATAATTTACTTACGGTAAGTGTTTTTTTCTTGATTTTAGAAATAAATAATTAAGAAATAATTTTTTTGTTGCAAGTAAAACTTTTCTTATACGAGCTTAAGTAAATAAGAAAATATTAAATATTAAATCAAGTAAAAATTTTCTAAAAATATTAAAAACGTAAAAATAAGGAAAATGAAAACTAATCATGAGGGATTAGAAAACCATAATTAGTCAACTAGTACTTATTTTCCTAGGACTTGTTCACTGAAATGACAACATTTCAATTAATATAAATGAAGATGCAAATAGTGAACTCCTTATACCAAATGCTTCACTAACAATCTGAGAATTGCAGAAATATTCAGAAATATGCAAAGCGGATGGCAAATGAAAAAAATACGTGTTATTTTGGAAATGCAAATTGAGCAAGAAATATTTTACTTCGCTCAAGAAAACGTTTTCTTATTTATTTTCAATTTGTTTTTGCTTTAGTTTGTTGTTCCAATTCATTGAAACACAATTTTCTCAAATTCTTATTGATATTAGCAAAAAGATTTTCTTCATTTAAGTAAATTTAAGAAAAGATGTTCTTATTTATTTAAAAATTTTTTTTTCAACACTTTTTTCTATAGATTTTGTTAGTTGGGCAATTCACTGGGTATTGTAAAGTTGTATGTTGTAAAGGAAAATATACATAAGAACGCAGTACCTGTGAACAGACTCTCGTATGTGTTTTGTTGTATTTCGTTATTGTTTACAGTTTGTTGTTTAAAAAAATTTGAATAAGAAAAATGCCAGGCGAAAGTGAAAAAAACAAAATCATAACAGCATTATGCGAAAAACAGTTTATTAGATTTATTAGCGGTGGATTCAAGTCCTAGTTGATATATGATACACACGATGCAAGTAATTTGTTTTTTTTTTTCGTCTTGCCCTCCATACTGCCTGCACCTGTCGATTGCTCAAATTCCTTTGCTCTACCATATGCACTTCGCATGTTTCGCACTTGCTTTCATTCCACGTTTATGATTTTTCCGCGGTAAAACGATTGTAGTAAAATTGGGCAGTTGGTTTCTAACGTAAACGAAATTAGGTGCTTTATAAAATTCAATGCATAACAAACCCTAAGAGACCTCGAATTCTCGATTTTCCAAAAGGAGTTCGACCAGCATCTTCTTCTCGGCCATATCCCACCTCCTTGTTGGGTGGGTTGGAGCGTATGCGTCTCTTCTTGCACTACAAGTAAAGAAGTAAAAAGGAAAAATATGAAACAGATATGTGCGTACATTTGTATTTATTTAATTCGATTATATTTACCGGAATGTCGTCAGCCGTTTCCATATTTTTGTTAAAATTTTTTTTAACAAACTGTCAGAATAAAAAACTTAAATCAAATAACACATCCAATAAACATAGGCTGCCCAGTTGTATTGGTTGTATTGAAATTTGTATGAGAAAAATCAACCCTACTGATACACCTATTGTAAACCTTTACCAGTATACAACATTACAATACTTTACAACAGCTTGTGAATTGCCCAAGTGTTCTTGAATAAGAAAATAATTGTCTCATTTTTGGAAAACTCAATTTCTTAATTCCAGTAATAATTAAGTCAATCCTTATATATATTACGCTAAGCGATTTTTTGTAAACACCATAACTTTGACACCGTTATACCGATTTTCGAAAATGGGATGTCATATGAAAGGGCTTGGCCTGTAGATGTGCAGGAAGTTTTAATTTTTTTGAAAAGGGTTGCCACCTATTTAAAAATTTAATTGTCCTGTATAGTTTGCTTGATTTATAAATTTCAGGTACCATATCAAAGGGATTGAGCTGGAAATTAGTAATTTACTACAATTCTTACAACAAGGGTTGCCACCTATTCAAAAATACAGTTTTACGCTATAGTTTGTGTGATTTTTAAACTTCAGGTGTCATATGAAAGTGCTCTGTGTGAACATAAGTAATTTATTATAATTTTTATAAAAAGGGTTGCCACCTCTTCACAATTTAATTTTTACGCTATAGTCTTTTTGAGTTTTAGATTTGAGGTGTCATATGAAAGTTATTTGCCTCAAAATGAGTAATTTATCATAATTTTTACAAAGAGAGTTGCCACCTGTTCCAAAATTTATTTTTACTCCACAGTTTGATTTTTAAATTTAAAGTGTCATATCAAATGGCTTTGCCGGGCATATGAAAATGCTTGGCCTGAAAATGAGTAATTTATTTCCATTTTTACAAAGAGGGTTGCCACCTGTTCAAAAATACAGTTTTACGCCATAGTTTGTTTGATTTTTAAATTTGAGGTGTCATATGATAGGGCCCTGCATGAAAATTAGTAACTTATTGTAATTTTTATAAAAAGGGTTGCCACCTGTTCAAAAGTTAATTTTTACGCTATAGTCTTTTTGAGTTTTAGATTTGAGGTGTCATATGAAAGTGCTTTGCCTCAAAATTAGTAATTTATCATAATTTTTACAAAAAGGGTTGCCACCTGTTCCAAAATTTATTTTTACTCCACAGTTTGATTTTTAAATTTAAAGTGTCATATGAAATGGCTTTGCCGGGCGTATGAAAATGTTTGGCCTGAAAATTAGTAATTTATTACGATTTTTACAAAACGATTTGCTACCTGTTCAAAAATTTATTTTTACGCTACAGTTTGTCTTGCCCTGTAATAAAAAGAAAGGGAAGAGGAAAATGAAAGGAACAGAAATGGCGAAGGAAAGGAAGTTAAAGACGGAAGAGTACGGAAAATAAAATGGATAAAGGGAAGAGGAAGCGCAAATAAAAGGGAAAGGGGAAGAGAAAGAGAAAGAGAAGTAAAACAAATGACCTTTTGGAGGTAGCTATATGGATAAAATATTGTAGAAAATTATTCGCATTAAAACTTCAATATGGGACTCCTCGGACAAAATCATTGCATACAAAATCTAGGTCGACGGAAAATAAAAATAACCAGTAATTATGTATATGCTTAATTTTATATTTTATTAATAAGAATCTATGGGCTTAAAAATGGCAGAATATATATCGGCGTTAAGGGGAAGTCAAATTTAAAATGGCAATAAAAAAATTGTTAAGTGTAGCAATAAGTGGTCCTCCACCCTCAAATTGTCGCACAGTGTAATTGAAGGCCACAGCATCGCGTGGCCGGGTTTACTAGTTTTTCTTATTTCCCTAAAAATTTTCTAAATTCAGTTCAAGAAGGCATTTTTCTTGATGATTCAAGTATGCAAATTTCTTTCCGTGTAGCCAAGCATTTGCGCGTACATATACACTTACATATGTATATACTTACATATAGCGAATGAAATTAAATTTTTGATTCAAAATAAATTTTTGATTCGAATCGAAGTATGTATATTTTCTCACTCCAAAATTAAGCCGATACCACATAAGTCTCGATACTTTTATGATATCGATACCTTGGGAAAAATGCCACGACTGCAGTATCATTTGTATCAGAATACCGAAAGTTAAATAATTCGGTTAGAGAATTTATCCGTCACCAACTACGGTACCGAGTTTGTATCCATCCTTTCTATTCGATATTAAATCGAGTAATAATACTTTTTGACGATACGAGAAGCTGGTAAAAGTATTAATAGTTAAGTGGTATCATTTGAGCGCCAAAAATCGTCGTCAGTTTTATCAAAGCAGAAAGACTGCCGCGCTGGATCCGGCCAAAATCGTATTTCTCTTAAGAGAATATTTCAAAAAAGCTAGCGTGTTTTGTCGTGCACAAAACCAACTTTTTGTGCGCATTCTTCGGGACTTTTGATTGTGATAATTTCTCGCAAAATCACTTCCCACATTTAATGCACACATTCCCATAAACATGCATCTGTACATACATACATACATACTTACATAGACTATGCATACATGCCTTTCATTACATAGTAATAGCCTGACATTAGCAAAAGTAACACGCTTTCATATGCATGCGTGCTCGCTGCTCATGTTGCTTGTTTCGCATGTAATGCAACGACTTAATTTCGAAATGCTTGCGTGAGCTGCCGCGTTGCACAAAGTCATTCATGCATCGAGCGGCCGATGCCGAGCACACCATCTCGTTGCTTGCCGCCTATAATGTAATATTCTCTCTGAGTGCATGCACCCATGTTTGTTTTAAAGGATTTACATTGCTACTTTGATGAGCCAGCTCCAGCTGACCCCACAATCACATTCCCCCTCAAACCCCCAACATATCGTCAGTATATTTGGTAGCACAGCTGCCAGGTCACCGTAGTTGAATGTTGCTTCTGTGTCGCTTTTGATCTGCTCCTCATCACTTGTAAGCGGCGTTTTATTGTCTGCTACCACGAACAACAACAGTAAATAGCGAATTCGCTGCAGCAATTTTGAAAAATGCATTGCATTGTTGCACGTGTGCATTGCTGACGCCGCGTTGAATGCGAAATATTGAACATGCAACGCGCACGAGCTTACACACATATGTACTTAGTAAGAATGTGCCGTTTGGTGCTGCGTAGCTCTGCAATGGCAATAAAATTACCGCAAATCACATCCGAGCACGAATGCTTACTAATGCGTAAAAACGAAAACCCATCGCAATGCAATATTCGCGATTGGTCCATCCGGTCTCTTGTGCTATTTATTGAATGCTTCGTACACCATTTTTTCTCTACCACTCACACCCCTTAGACATGTATGCAGCACAGGGGCATAGCTAACGAATTTTTCTCAACTGAATTTTTTTTGATTTGTTTATCATTTTTCTTCTGCGATTTTACTTGTGCACTTGCTGCTGCATTGTGCGAAATATGGTTTCCTCCACTACGTTTGCTATGCGCGAACAGTGCTGTGCAAAAATAAAGCAAACAGGAAATGGTCGAAGAGCGATGTTTACATGGAACGTATTTGGTACGACAACTATGTTTCGATAACGGTTTCGTGATTGGATAGATTTCCAATAGATATTAGAGACGGCAGCGATTTAAGCCAGGTTCGTGCGATAGTTCAGAGCGTGTCCCCTTCAATTTAGTGGGTTCGTTCTCAAAATGTTATTTGGGCTGTTACAGTGAATAATGAAAACGAATTACGTCTCGTAACGTAAAGATATGGATTCATTGGGCTGCTGAAAACAATAGCGAGATTGCAATTTTCGATTTTTTGGGGAAGGGGGAGGGAGGGTGAACTTGCTATCCCTTCTCAATACATTGCTTTAAGAAATTTCAAATTTCTATAGCATAATATTGGGTGAGGAGATGTGATCGGCAGATTTTTCAGACCTGTGGCAAAAGTTACACAGGCCACTTAAAAGAGCGCCTAGTTGGTACATATGGCTTCTGAGTCTGTAGTAAGCGGTGAGATCTGCGATTATTCTTCAGAGGTTTAGAATCACCCGAGAACATTGCTGATTATATCTCCTAGTAGCTGTACTTCTTAATTGCGTGTGATTGCAAATATTATTTTTTTTGCCTAGGCGTTTCTCTGTAAAAAAATTTTCAATTTGTTTTATCTATTATATAAAAAAAAGTATAAAAAAAAGTATAAGAATCCGGGAAGGTTTTGGAGATATTCCACAAAATGTGGACCAGGGTAACCCCATAACGGGTTCGTACGATATGGCTATCAAATGAAAGGTTTTGACGAGTGCTTGAACATGGTGTAGTTATTGGTCCCATATAAGACCCCGTATTCGAGGTATTTCCTGAAATATGAACCAGGTGTGACCCCAAACGGGTTTTCTACAAAATGGGTATCAAATAAAAAATGTTGGTGAGTATTTAAAAAAGAGGTGATTTTCAAGACCCTATGCGACCCGTTTTCCGAGATATCGACCAAAATGTGGCCCAGGGGTGATAGAGAGTCTGGAGGGATAGAATAGGCATAGGGATAGGGCTAGAGATATGGATAGGGATGGGGATGGATAGGGATAGGGATAGGAATAGGTATATGGATAGGTATATGGATAGGTGGCCGCTGTGGTGCAGTGGGTAGAGTGCTCGCCTGCTATGCCAGAGGTCTCGGGTTCAAACCACGGTCCGAGCCAAACACCAAAACAATTTTTCTAATTAGTAAAATCCAATTATTGGGTTTTTTAAGAGCAGCGGTCACCTCTCGGCAGTGGGCGGCATACCCTCCGAGAGTATTTCTGCCATGAAAAAGCTTCTTACAAAAAATGCATTCGCCGTTCGGAGTCGGCATAAAACTGTAGGTCCACCCAATTAGTAGGAAAAACAAAAAAGGAGCACACCTCGAATTGGGATAGAAGCTCGGCCATAAAATTCGTCAGAGTTATAATAGCGCCATTGTATTATATTATATTATTATATTATTATATTATTATATTATATTATTATATGGATAGGGATAGGCATAGGGATAGGGATAGGTATGGGGATAGGGATAGGGATAGGGATAGGGATAGGGATAGGGATAGGGATTAGCGATTAGGGATTAGGGATTAGGGATTAGGGATAGGGATAGGGATAGGGATAGGGATAGGGATAGGGATAGGAATAGGAATAGGGATAGGGATAGGGTTAGCGATAGGAATAGGAATAGGGATAGGTATAAGGATAGGGATAGGGATAGGTATAGGGATAGAGATAGAGATAGAGATAGAGATAGGGATAGGGATTAGGGATAGGGATAGGGATACGGCAACACGGTAATCTAGGACTTTTCCTTTAGGCTTTATTGGAATAAATTTTAGGCAGAACAACGTCTGGCGGGTCAGCTAGTTTCGTTTAAAATTTTACTACCTTCATCAACAACATATCATCAACTTAAACATATCATCTACACAACAACCTATTCGCCGACTCGGAACAATGGCAAAGACATCTCGATTGTTTAGTCGAGCAGCGAGTCAACTCTTGATTCGATTATGATCTTGCAACGATGGCGCATCTCTTGATTGTCTAAACATCTCGGTCTCACCCATCACTAATTTGCTGGAAACTGTGTTCCATCTTCTACAATTATGTATTTGGTTCATTAATCTGCCAAGCGAGTTCAGTTATGGCTGAGCTACCATAGCGCAGGGACAGTGACAATCGTTAGTTCGCACTTTGGTTGATCAGTAGCAAGGGAAACAGCATAGGCCACGGGTAGTGAAAACTCCCAAGGCTACAGGCAAGGACAGGAGGTAGTGAGCCACGGGTAGTGAGAACTTCCAAGGCTAACAGCTAGGGCAAGCAAGCGAAGGTGAGGGTCGAAGTATAGAGCCACGAGTAGTGAAACCTCAGAAGGCAAGCAGCGAGGGTAAGGAGGTTGGGACTAAGAAGCGACGGGATTAAGCTAAGTTAGAGAATAAGTAGACTAAGTAGACTGGCTATAGACCGGAAGACGGATATTCGTTACAGATATTAGCACGCATTTCTATTCGAATGAATTTTGGATTGATAGAGTTACTTAGTATTTCATCCCGCCTGTCTTCATTAAAACGAAAAACGTTGCAATTGTTTGCACCACAACTATACAACAACGCGTTCCGCGAGTCCGCGTGCATAGTACTCGCTTTGATTTTGTTATTTTTGTTGACAGTAAAGGTCACTCGTTGCTCTGGACAACAAATTCCTCTATATAAAATGTGTGTTTGCTCCTCGCATAGTTTGCTCACTAACGGACAGTCGGAAATGATGAAGTGTCATAAGGCGCTAAACATCAACACCAACCAATAGTAGCACATACATACGTATGTATGTAGTACTAACGCAGTCGGAACGTATGAACGTTGTACGTGCGCGCAACTATAAAACCATCAATAACAAAACAAAGCCACTAAGAATGCGAGTGCCTTGTTCCAACTAATGGAACCACTTTTCAATGCAAGCTCAAAATGTGTTGCGCTGGTGAGTAGCTTGGTTGTTGTTAGGCGGGGAGTGTACGGGAGATACATCTGTATGTATGTATATCGTAGCTACGCGTTGCACTAGAGAGGATTTTCATGTACGCAAGCGGCTGAACAGGTTTCCTATTTGTGCCTTAATTATTTGTATACTCAACTTTAGTTAGTGCACAGTGTGTTATAATTTGTTCACATAACGTTTGATTATAAAATAATCGAGGTAGGTACACTAAACAAAAAAAAAATTAAAGCGTGAATAACGGGTATTCATGAACATTGATGTGTAAACTGTTTCGAATTCGGATATTTATTCCCTTTTCCTTATTCCTTTTTTCCTGGTTTTCTATTGATTAAAAGGCGACTATCGTTTTTGTAATTTTTTCTTGTCATTGTGACTGCTACTATTTTGTTGTTTTTGTTTGTTTTGGTTTTTGGTTTTTGGTTTTTGACTTTTGATTTTTTATGTTGTTTTGTTTTGTATTTCTCAGAAACATGCAAGATCATCCGAGTCCACGTTTTACCCATATCTGGAGACCCGGCCTAGGAATCATAAAGAGTAAAGCTCCGTGTAGAAGGGCTGCTCAACACCTTTCATTTGATACCAATATTGCTCAGAAACATTTCTGGTTAATTCGGGGTCACATTTTGACCCATATTTGGGGACCCGACCTAGGACTCATAATGAATAGGGCTCTATGTGAAAGCCCTGCTCAACACCTTTCATTTGATACCAATATTACTCAGAAACATTCAAGGATCATCCGGGTCCTCGTTTTGACCCATATCTCGGGACCCGACCTAGGAATCATAAAGAATAGGGCTCCCTGTAGAATCCATTCTCAAAGCCTTTCATTTGATACCAATGTAGCTCAGAAACATTCAAGGATCATCCGGGTGCTCCTTTTGACCCATATCTGGAGACCCGGCCTAGGGGTGACAATGAAAAGAGCTTCATATCGAAGTCCTGCTCAAAACCTTTAATTTGATACCAATATTGCTCAGAAAATTAGATAGGTAGATGAGGTATGCATATCTATACATTTGCATACATGTTCAAACAGGTTGGTCCTTTTTATTTTGCCTATTTGTCGCATTGTTGCTGAAAACAACAACAACAACAACTTCGCTTCGCTTCGTTGCTGATATTTGCATTTGCACGACTATGCATGCAAGCATTTGTAAGTACATGCCTATCTACCTACCTACCACTGACAATGCCAAGGTCATTTACGGTTTACTGTGTAACCTAAATCAAACGCAAGTCGTCAATTTAACGCACGCACGCAAATTTTTCATATGCGTTGAACCGAAATTGACTTGCGTGCGGGTTCAGATAAAGAAATAGAAAAATACAGAAAATCAGAGAAAATCTTGTTATTTTGTGGAATATGTACCTAACAGACACGATATCAAAAGCAAGTGTCAGTTTTTTTGCAAACAATCACCCACAATGCTTAATTTCAACTGTCACGCAAAACAAAAATTGGGCGTCGAATTTGCTTTTTACGCACGCCGTTCAATTTCGGTTACTCCCATACAAGTTGTATGGGCATGAGAAATTTTTGACAGTAAATTGACGGCGTGCGTTTGATTTAGGTTACACAGTTACGCATTTACATGTTTACTCGTTTACACATTTACATGTTTACTCGTTTACGCATTTAGGTACATGTTTACGCGTAAACTTTACCTGTTTTTCGAAATTACTCGTAGCTACAGCAAAGATGTTTACACATCAAAAAATACTCAGATTATGAAAAATGGGATGATTCGGCGCTATTTTCATTGAATAAAATTTTTTTTTAATTGTGCTTTTTATTCCTTCATTTGAAGGAATTTGTACATCAAAACAATGAAAATATGTCTTTAGCGTCGAATTTTTCCATAATCTGAGTAAGTTGTTTTTTCAGTGCAAGTATATGTACATTTGTAGGTATATCAAAGTGCTTAGGATGAAAAGAGAAATCGATTAAGCCATGGCCATCCTTATATAAGAATCTAATTTTTAGTACATACTTCTTTAAAATAAACAAAAAGAAATAGCCACAAAGGCGAAAAATATATAGTAGTAATTTTTTAGTACATAATTTTTAGAACACAATTCTTTTAGAACATAATTTTGCGCATTCAAAGAGGAAAAAAGTGCAGATTTTAGTACAAAATTTTTAGAACACAAAATATTAGAACACTTTCTGTCCCAAATAATTATTTCACACCTACATAGGAAACCACAGAAATTCAAATTCTCTAAAAATGTTAAAAATGTATGTAATGTTTGGCGACCTTTATTGGTTAATATTTGTTGTTTGCCGGCTCCAGGTCGTAAGAAAAACAATCAAAAATTTTTTTTATATATTTTTCAAGCCAATATATTTCGATTACTTTCAGTAATCGTCCTCAGGGCCACTATTAACAATTAAATAAAACAATACATTTTAAACAAATCACAACAAATCACAAAATTATAATTATAAATAAATACAAAATTACATACATTTATATGCACGTCCGTCCTGTATGACGTGGAGTTGTCAACTATCTGTTTTTAATAAATGTTTGTATATATGAGCACAATTATCTGTGTCCGTTTTGTAGTTTAATCTAATGTTTGTCGGTGTGTTAATTATATGTAACATTTCGAGGGTAAAACGCTTGCTGTAATGTTGTTCTTGTTGCAGTATTTTTGTTTTCTCAAAATTTGGCAAGTGTCCGCTACTTGCACAGTGGGCCATAAGCGCCGTTTTTTGGTTTATTATTTTATTGCAATTTTTTGCATCTGATTTATGTTGCGCTAGTCTAGTTTTTAGTTTAGATTTCGTTGTGCCTACATATACACTATTACATGGTTCGATGTTATTACAGGGGATTTGATACACTACGTTACTTCTTTCAAACGGGGGAATATTTGACTTAACTCTATTGAAAAATTGTTTTAATATGTTTTCTGGTTTATGTGCGATTCTTACTTTGTCATTATTGTAGCAGTCTGATTGTTTTAGTCGTTCTGATAATTTTGGCACATAAGTTACTGACTTGAAAATCACTGGGTTGTTGGCTTTTTGACTATTTTGCGACTTATATTTTCTTAATAAATTCTTTATTGTTTTTTCGGGGAAATCATTGTTTTTTAATAATAAAAATATTTCTTTTTGAATGTCATTGTGGTAAATTTCATCCGAAGTCTGCATCATTCTTCGTATACAGCCCATTTCTGTATTTATTATCATCGCCTTAGGGTGTTTTGAAAAATATAAAAAAAAAAAAAAAAAACAAAAAAAAATTTTGATTGTTTTTCTTACGACCTGGAGCCGGCAAAATGTTAAAAATGTTTACAATATTTTGAGGCTTTATAAGACATACAAAATTAGGAACCGTTTTCGTTGTTAATAACGTATATATCATTAATTCCGATACTTAAAAAAACAACAACAAATGTTATGTAAAAATTTAAACATTTAGTATAAGTAGTACACTGAAATAAATATCGGAATATTTTTTAAACTTTGATTTGGTTTGAAAGTAATTTAAATCTTTTTTTGGGTTAAATTTTCAACCTTCGAAAGTTTAAAAGTTTCTTAAGTATTCTTTTTTGGTTTAAATTTCAAACTGACAAAAGTTTAAATATTTCTAAGTATTTTTTGTAATAAATTTCATACTTTTCTGGTTTAAATCTTACACTTTTTCTAATTTGAACTTTTAAGGTTTAAATTTTAAACTTTCATTGGTCGTAAGATTTTATTTCAACGAAACAATTTTTGATTTGAAATTCCAACTTGCTTTTTCGAGAAATGAACAATATAAAAGACTCACTTATAGCTATTAGACATTTTGAATGAACGACTGTGTGGCGTTGTTTGGATGGAGAAACAAACAAACACAAAATAATTATGGAAACAGATAAAATGAAGAAGGAAGAAAAGGAGAAAAAGAGGTTAGGAAAGAAGATACACTAGGTAAAAGCATTCAGAGGATTTGGGAGCAGACATTTTTTTTTTTTAATTTAAACCAAAAAAAGGTTTAAATTTTAAACTTTTCAAAGTCTTAAAATAAATCTTAATATTCAATAAAATCTAAACCTAACAAAATCTTTTAAAATTTTCGAAGTTTAAATTTTAATAATTTTTCGGTCGTGTCCTATATATCGACCAAAAAAGTTTAAAATGTATACCAAAATTTATTTGAGTGTACCTACCTAACTCCGATGGAGCCGATAGCCAAAGCAGCTAGTGCCCATCTTTTAATTTTTTAGCCTTAAATTGTATTTTAAGTTTAAATTATTAATTCCGAAGGTTTGTGAAAGTTTTTGTAATGAAAAAAAAAACAAAAAACAAAAAACACCTGAAATTACAAAAATGTGATTAACTTATTAATATCCGACAATGTTATCGTCAATTGTGAACACAGACCAACTGAAAATGCTTAACTAAAACAACCAAAAAATGTGCTGAAAATTGTGAGGCAACAACAACAGCAGCGCTAAATTCTCAACTACAATTTTATGTGCCATTAAAATCTATGCATTGCCTCTCTGAGCTGATGTAAATAAAAGCAATATATGAAACTAGTAAACCCGGTCACGCGATGCTGTGGCTTTCAATTACACTGTGCGACAATTTGAGGGTGGAGGACCACTTATTGCTACACTTAACAATTTTTTTATTGCCATTTTAAATTTGACTTCCCCTTAACGCCGATATATATTCTGCCATTTTTAAGCCCATAGATTCTTATTAATAAAATATAAAATTAAGCATATACATAATTACTGGTTATTTTTATTTTCCGTCGACCTAGATTTTGTATGCAATGATTTTGTCCGAGGAGTCCCATATTGAAGTTTTAATGCGAATAATTTTCTACAATATTTTATCCATATAGCTACCTCCAAAAGGTCATTTGTTTTACTTCTCTTTCTCTTTCTCTTCCCCTTTCCCTTTTATTTGCGCTTCCTCTTCCCTTTATCCATTTTATTTTCCGTACTCTTCCGTCTTTAGCTTCCTTTCCTTCGCCATTTCTGTTCCTTTCATTTTCCTCTTCCCTTTCTTTTTATTACAGGGCAAGACAAACTGTAGCGTAAAAATAAATTTTTGAACAGGTAGCAAATCGTTTTGTAAAAATCGTAATAAATTACTAATTTTCAGGCCAAACATTTTCATACGCCCGGCAAAGCCATTTCATATGACATTTAAATTTAAAAATCAAACTGTGGAGTAAAAATAAATTTTGGAACAGGTGGCAACCCTTTTTGTAAAAATTATGATAAATTACTAATTTTGAGGCAAAGCACTTTCATATGACACCTCAAATCTAAAATTCAATCAGACTATAGCGTAAAAATTAACTTTTGAACAGGTGGCAACCCTTTTTATAAAAATTACAATAAGTTACTAATTTTCATGCAGGGCCCTATCATATGACACCTCAAATTTAAAAATCAAACAAACTATGGCGTAAAACTGAATTTTTGAACAGGTGGCAACCCTCTTTGTAAAAATGGAAATAAATTACTCATTTTCAGGCCAAGCATTTTCATATGCCCGGCAAAGCCATTTGATATGACACTTTAAATTTAAAAATCAAACTGTGGAGTAAAAATAAATTTTGGAACAGGTGGCAACTCTCTTTGTAAAAATTATGATAAATTACTCATTTTGAGGCAAAGAACTTTCATATGACACCTCAAAACTAAAACTCAAAAAGACTATAGCGTAAAAATTAAATTGTGAAGAGGTGGCAACCCTTTTTATAAAAATTATAATAAATTACTTATGTTCACACAGATCACTTTCATATGACACCTGAAGTTTAAAAATCACACAAACTATAGCGTAAAACTGAATTTTTGAACATGTGGCAACCCTTTTTGTAAAATTTTTATTTAATTACTAAATATCAGGTCAAGCCCTTTCATATGGTGCCAAAAATTTTAAAATCAAACAAACTATACAGTAAAATTAAATTTTCAAACATCTGGCAACCCTTTTCAAAAAAATTAAACCTTCCTGCACATCTACAGGTCAAGCCCTTTCATCTGACACCACATTTTCGAAAATCGGTATAACGGTGTAAAAGTTATGGTGCTTACAAAAAATCGCTTAGCGTAATATATATAAAGATTCCAATTTCTGCAACATTATCCACCATGTAGACCTTGTTAAAAACGAATGCGAACATGGGAAAGAAGAAGAATTTAATAGCACTTACGCTGCGAAACAAAAGTGCGAAATTGCAAAGAGACTGTGAGTGTGTGTCTGATTATTTACAGCAAATACAAAGTTTGATTTAGAAAAATTGCTTACAAAAGCAAAGCTGAAGGCAATTAAATATGTCTGATACGGAGAATAAATAAAAATGGTTTGCTTTATTTTGTGTTTACTATTACCATTGTTGAAGAATTTTTACTTTTCCTACTTTGAAGAGGAGTCTACAGCTGACGAAGAGGTGGTGTGCTGAACTGAACGTAAATAGAAACCCACCTTTCAGAAGGAAAAGTCCACTTCCGTCAGTGTGAGAAATAATTGAAATTGTGCAAGTAAAACGCTTGAAAGTTGACCCTCGACTATAAGTTATTATGGAAGAAGCCATATCGAACGGCATAAGAGTGAGAAACTCAGTTTCGAAGAGATAATACGATTAACAGAGTTAGATACTAATATCGAGAAGAGATTTAGGATAGAACTCGAAGGCGAGAAATCAGGGAAAATCTTTAGAATAGAGATTTACCAGCAAAACCGGCTCCAAAATCTCGGTTGGCCCCGGGATTGGAGTTGTAGTTTATACGAGAATTTTTTTATTGCCAGGAAACGCGAAAGACTTTTTGTCACTTCTTGGCCAGAATAGGGGCACATTCAGTCCGTAAACCGACAGCTATCCCCTGATTTCTGTGGGAGTTCGTTCTAAATGGGAAAATGTGAAAGCGAAGGAGACAATAGATTTAATAATAATATAATATAATACAATGGCGCTATTATAACTCTGACGAGTTTTATGGCCGAGCTTCTCTCCCAATTCTAGGTGCGCTCCTTTTTGTTTTTCCTACTAATTGGGTGGACCTACAGTTTTATGCCAGCTCCGAACGGCGAATGCATTTTTTGTGAGAAGCTTTTTTCATGGCAGAAACACTCTCGGAGGGTATGCCGCCCACTGCCGAGAGGTGACCGCTGCTCTTAAAAAACCCCAATAATTGGGTTTTTACTAATTAGAAAAATTTTTTTGGTGTTTGCTCGGACTGGGGTTTGAACCCGAGACCTCTGGCATAGTAGGCGAGCACTCTACCCACTGCACCACAGCGGCCACTAGATTTAATGGTGCCACTAAAGCTGTCAATTAATATTTTACATCATCTAACTTTTCATTATTTTACATAAAGTACCTTTTTCCCTTTCTCCACTTGTTACCCGTCGCAGATAAAAGCTTTTTTCACACTCACTTCGGCTTCGCTACTTGTTTTTATACTCAGCTGTACTAGTACACAGAGTATTATAGTTTTAATCACATAACGGTGGATTGTAACAGAATGAAATAATCGAGATAGATATAGACTTATATATATCAAAATGATCAGGGTGAAAAGAGAAATCGATTGAGCCATGTCCGTCCGTCCGTCCGTCCGTCTGTCCGTCTGTCCGTCTGTCCGTCCGTCCGTCCGTCTGTAAACACTCTAACTCGTGCAAAAATTGAGATATTTCGATGAAATTTGAAATGCAAGTTGGTATCGAGACTGGGACGGTTGGTATTGAAAATGGGCGAAATCGGAACATGACCACGCCCACTTTTCCTATATAGAAAAAATCGGAAATTTGGTATCTCAGTCACTAATATAGCTGGAGCGATGAAATTTTACCCACGTGTTGAGCTCAGGCCCCTAGGCAGAAATTTGATGAAATTTTGGAAAATGGGCGGTGCCACGCCCACTTATTAAGGGTCAAACCTTGAAAGTTTTATATGTCATAACTCAGAAACCATTAAAGATATATCGATCAAATTTGGTACGCGTGATGTACTTACTTAGGCAAACGTTTGGACGGAAAATAGTTAAAATCGGTTGACGGCCACGCCCACTTTTATATATGTATATAATAAAGTGACCTAATAAAAACATTTTAAGCGATATCTCTGTCAAATATAAAGATATATCATTGAAATTTTGTCGCATGAGTCCAACTATGGACATAAAACAAAAAACACAAAAATTTTGGAAAATGGGCGGTGCCACGCCCACTTATTAAGGGGCAAACATTGAAAGTTTTATGAGTCATAACCCAGAAACCGTTAAAGATATATGGATGAAATTCGGTACGCGTGATATACTTACTTAGGCAAATGTTTGGACGAAAAATTTCCAAAATCGGTTGACGGCCACGCCCACTTTTATATATGTATATAATAAAGTGACCTAATAAAAACATTTTAAGCGATATCTCTGTCAAATATAAAGATATATCATTGAAATTTTGTCGCATGAGTCCAACCGCGGACATAAAACGAAAAACACAAAAATTTTGGAAAATGGGCGTGGCACCGCCTCTTTTTAGAAACAGGAATATACGAGATTTCTGAGCCTATAACTCGACAAATAATTGAGATATTATGACGAAACTTTGTTTATACACTTTTATAACTTGTGTTAATAGACACGCAAAAATTTATTGAAATCGGTTTATGACCACGCCTACTTTTTAACGAAGATATTTCTGGAACACCCTTTGGGAATTTGTAACGTGACATCTTTGTAACTAGAAGTCAAAAAGGAATGAAATTTTGCACAAAGAATAATATTCATATGCTTAGTTGGATGACTGATAAAAATGTTGAAAATGGGCGTGGCTACGCCCATTTTATGCGGCACTCGCTTTATATAAAATAATCCGTGTTTCCATCAAACGCAAACAAACAATGAAAGCATACAGCTGAGTATTTAATGTTCGATTCCACTCGAACTTAGGCTTCCTTACTTGTTAATTATTTAATTAATTATACCTTTCATGAGAATGAAATGGTATTATAACTTTGTGCCAAAAAATTTTTGTCGAAAGTACCAGAAGGAAGCGTGGGGGACCCACCACCCACAAAATATATACCGATATGATCAGAATCATGAGCTGAGTCGATTAAGCCATGTCCGCCTGTCATACATGGGGGTAGTGCATTAATGGTCCAGTCCCAGCACCAGGGAGGGCTAATGAACTATTCTTGCACTACCATTATATTATATTTAGTGCTAGTGCAAGTCATATCAGCCGCACTCGTAATGGTAATGAGGCTGCATTAATGGTGCTGGTAGTGCTGCACTACCAGCCCCACTCAATCAATTGAAATACAGACATCTTTGAATTTTGTTTATTTGTTCAAGCAAAACAAAGCTACCCAGTAGGGCAGGGAAATACATAACATAAATGTAATTTTTTTCATAAATATTTCAAATCATGCATATAATGTATGTATATGTAATTCATTCACTGTGTATTTAATTCAGTTAGGCATAATGCACACGAAGCGTATCGTCATAACTACGGAATTTTAGCAATTATTTGCTTTTAGTAACACAAGCTTCTCGAAATATGAGTCGCTTGTCTTTTTCCTTCGAGGCGTATCAATCATTCCACTTAAGGAAAACAAGCGTTCGACTGAAGCAGAAGACGGCAAAGGTGTGTTGAATTTCAAAAACATTTGTCTTATTAGTGGATATTTCGCCAGACTCGACATACTACACAGAGAAAAAAGTACAATGGTTTTTTCAACAAACTTCTTGGTTAATGTTTTATTGGTTGATTTATTCATGTCAAAAGGAAAAAATGTAATATGTACATTTTCATTGTACCATTAACCAATATTTTGGTAATAATCAATATCAAACAAAAAGTTGGTTTCCCCAACGTTTATATTTGTTATATTAACGAAAATATTGGTTAATTCATATCTGAAAAAAAGTAAAAATTTTTACGAAGCTTTATGGCTTCGGCTCTGTTGTTACCATCGCCTTCAACACCGTTTGTGCTTGACGAAGTTGAATGGCTGGACCCGAATTGCAGAGAGCGAGAGAGTGAGTATTTGGAATTTTCTTTGGTATTCAGTTAACACATTAACACTCTCTTATAGATCATACGCAACAGTGCTGCCACTGGCATAAAAATATAACCAACAAATTGTTTAATAGTAACAAAAAATTGGTTGAAGATTTCAACGAACATTTTGTTATATCAACAAATATCATGGTTAATATAACCAAAAACACTGTCTAATATATCAACAATGGCAATATTAAATAAAATTCACGTTGATTCCATTTCAAGTGTGAAATTAGTACTATTAACCAACTTTTGGTTGATTTTTCTCTCAGTGTAGTATCCAGGCCCAACAGATAAGACTCCAACTCATTTCGTATGACATATTTTTGCACTAATACTGTAGGCCCTAGTATAAAAATTATTAAAAAAAAAATAAATTATAAAATAACAAAACTAGATTGACTACTATAAGTTTCTCCGTAATCTAAGAATCCATTAGCCACAGTGGTTTTCGGAGCTGGTTCTCTTCACGATGTATTGTGTGTAACCTTTCAGCTTATTGCTGTATGTAGAGTAGGGATTCCAATTTTTCCGATTTTTACGCTCCCGGGATTTTCGAGATTTTATTTTATAATCCCGGGATCCCGGGATTTATCCCGGGATTTGGACTTTAATTACACAGGCCGAAAAAATTTCCAAAAAATTTTCTAACTCAAATAAAATTCTACTTTTCTAAAGGATTTCGGTGCGTTGATTCTGAATCTGAAGTCGGATTTTCGGTAATACGTGTAGGCTTTGAGATATTCATGTCCAAAGAGGCGAAAAATGCGATTTTTGGTATATTCACAGCTCAATCTGTTAAATTACTAACTTTCATTAAAAGATGATTGCAGCTATTGAAAGAAAGATCATTTCTCTTGAAAACAGCGCTTTGCTTTTTCGGGTATCTTATTCAGATATCTACGTTGTCTTCAAAAGAAATGATCGTGCTTCCAATAGATGTAATCAGTTTTTAATGAAAGTCAGTAATTTTAAAAATATTGAGGAGTGAATATGGCCACAAACTGCGTTTTTCGCCTCTTTGGACATGAATCTCTCAAAAACTACACCGAAATCCTTTTGAAACGTAGAATTTTATTTCTGTTACAAAAATTTTTCGACCAGTATTATTTTCCCACATTTGGGGTTGCAAAAGGATATTCGTTTTTAGAGAAACGCTACAACTTTAAAATGCAAAGAAAAAATAGATTTTTATTGCCATTTTTTATTATTTCATTAGTAACAAAATAAAGTAGGAATGTAAAATCATTCGTATTATTTAATAATACCTAAGAGTTACTTTAAAAAGCACAACCAACAACGAAAATTACATACATTTGGTGAACAAAACATTTGCCTTTGCAGTTGGTACTTTTAGGATATTAATAAAAAGGCTTGCAATCATTGAATAATTTCCACAAAAATATTTTTAGAATTTAACGACGCACTTTGTTTAAGCGAATATTTCCAAGCTTGCCGAAAAATTCAGAAAATTAATGCAACTTCTGAATAGATAAATATGAATTCCGAGTATGCAGCTGCGTATTTAATTTTAGTAGAGTGTTGTAAGACTATCAAGTCTAATTAAAATTTTGTTTCCATTTTCTTCCATTATTTACTTTCCATGTGGAAAAATTCCAAAAAACATTTGAGAAATAAATGACCAAAAATCAGGAAATAGAAATTATCAAATGAATTTTGCCACAAGCTAAAAGCTTTAAAAATAGCAAACGTACGTTTCGTTACAACACGTACTTCAACACAAAAAATTTAATTATTAAAAAAAAAATCAAAAATTTTAATCCTTACTTTGACTAATGGCCTTTTGAAATGGTCGACTTCCCGCTCCTTAGACTATATGTCATGGATTGGGAGTAAATCGATCATTTGATGTATTTTGTTGTTGTTGTGACCGCGACTTCACCTCTTGATGGACCTATCCGGTATTGCGGATGATAGTCCAACCATTGACCGACGGCGTCATATCTCTCAGTTACCTCACGCAATAGTTGAAAATCGACACCATTCACGCACGTAAACGCACGCATACCCAACGCAGGAATCAGATGTTTTCCTTTGTTTTTGGTTTGTTTGGATTGAGTTGAATAACAGCGTTACCATTGTACAGCAAAGTATACATGCAGTTTTTGATTTCGTAGTAACTTGTGTTTGGTTTCGTAGTAATTTTTCTTGAAAATCGTATTATTCATAGAATTTATTAATAAATAAATTTTTAAATTGAAAATGTTGTATCATGATAATTTAAAACCAAATATTAATTGCAGTTTTGTTTACTTCTGACTCCGTGCTTCTACATTTTCTACTACTATTTCTTAAAGGCTTTTAATAATATGTACATTAGGCATATAACAAATTTTGACGAAAAATTTGGCATACCACCACGTGGTGGCAAATATTGTACAAGTAATGAATATCACTTTTTTAGGTGATTTCGGTTCAAAAACGTTCCGCGGAAAAATGGATTTCTAAAAAAAGTCAGATTTTTTTTTAAATTTTTTTTAATATTTTTATTTTTACATTTTTGTCAATTGTTATATGAAATAAGTTTTAAGTTTAAAGTATATGATGATTTACGCAATGGTAAAATGTCTTGCACAATTTTAATTGCACGCTCTGCGCAGATGTACAAAACTTTTTTTGTTTTTTTCAGCAGTTCTGATAAAAAAGCAATTTCGTTTTGCGCGGAAACTTTATTGCAATTTCGCAAAAAAAAAAAATAATGGTGTTCATACTTTTTTATGCTCTATTCGACTATAGTATGCCGTTTTTCGTATTTGCAAAAATTGTAAAAAGTTATATGCCTAATGTACATACATATGTATGTGCACTAAGAAATCTAATTTTTTGCAATTAATAAAATGCAGCAATTATATACAAATACTGTTTTTGTTTTAATTTTTAGTAATAATATTCACCGCGATTATTTTTTAATTTATGTATTGCATATGTACGTATTTCGGTCTTTTTGTTGTTTATGCTTGTTGTCAAATTCACGAGTCTTGCCGGCTCGCCGAGTATTATTCACCTGACAGCTTTTAAAAATTTGCTATCTGGGGTAATTTTGCTAAATTGAACAGTCAAATGTATTAAATGCAACAGTTAAAAATATCCACAATAGTCAAATTTAGTAAAGAAAACACAGCAGGAAAAACTTAATTTTCTTCTATTTAAATTTTTATCTCCATAAAAACGACTGATACAATATGTAGTAAAATTTAGTAAAAAAAAACGCCAAAAAACCTTCATTTTCTCTATTTACATTTTCATTTCCGTGTAAAAAAACGATTGCGGCAATAGTCAAATTTAGTAAAAAAAACGCAAGAAAAAACTTAAATTTTTTTATTATATTTTTATCTCCATATTTAAAAAAAAAATACACTTATGTTAACATAATTTTATAATCGGCAACATTCGGAATAGTTATTGAGGTACTTTGGGAGCATATTGAAAGATTCGTACTAATTTACTACAAAATGATCGCTCCGGCAACCCTGTTGCAAAGAGAGCAATCAGCTGACACGTTATTACGTTAAAAATCTAACTGAGCTAGATTTCTACGATACGTGCGTCAATAGAGCCGTCGTCATGCGTTGGTGATTGGGCATTTACACTACAACTCCATAAGACAGGTTGTGTCAGCTGACACGGGCTACGTGCGTGCGTCGTTGACTGGTTGGGCTATGAGAGTCACAAGCCAAGAGAGAGAGAGAGTAAAAAGAGAACACTTAAGATTTTGATCTTTAGCTTTTATTAAGTTAGCTGTCCGAAATAATATTGGACGAACCAACCTCACCGACGCACAGTGGGGGCACCTCCATACAAACGCGGCCAAAAATAGTAATAATTAAGCTAGAATCTTGAAACTCGGAACTTAAGCTTTTTTGGTTGAAGTTAGTAAACTGTGAAAATTTGAACAAAATCCACCCACAAATACGCCCACCTCCCATATAACGGTATTTTTGAAATTTCAGCATTTTCCTAACTATTATAGCTAAAATGCTCCATTTTGATTAGTGTATACATTTTTGAAATATAAATCAAATGCGGTAATCATTTTGGAAAAAGGGTAAAGCACTTCACCGTTTTTAAATTAAAAATATATGCACTTTTAAGTATGTTATAAGCATTTATCATAAAACTTTCATACAAAAAAATCGCATTTCAAAAAAATTTTATACCGGAAATGAAATTACACTTTTCTAAAGGATTTCAGTGCGATAAACCTGAGTCTGGAGTCAGATTTTCCAAATTGTTTCTAATTTCTGAGATATTCATGCCCAAATAGGAAAAAAACACGTTTTTTGGCTCTATTCCCTGCTTAATATCTTTTATATAATTACTTTCCACTCAAATTCGATTTAACCAGTTGAAAGCACAATCATTACCCTTGAAAATAGCGTTTAGTTTCTTCGAATATCTTAATTAGAATTGGAAATATCGATATTTAAGTTTCACCATTTTGACAAATATTCCCCATACAAAAAAATTTAAACTTTTTGAAGCATACTTCTGGGCATTTTGTATGGGAAAAATGTACCAAAACTCAAAAAACACCTTCCATAAAAATGTTCATAAAACAAAATGGAGCAAACGAATTTTTACAATTTTTTCGCCAGTTTTTAAAAGACATTCAGGAGCATCAAATATTAAAAAATTGAGGAGGTAATATTTTTTGTTTTTTTTTAATTTCATTTTAAAATTTTACAATTGTAACAATTTTTTTTTTTATATTCTAAAATAAAAAAGCTGCCAAAGATAACAATTAACGCTGATAAAAAAAATTACCTCATAATTTTAAAGTATGGACCATTTGCTGAAAGACGATAGAGAAATATTTGATTAGTCGCCTAAATATACACGTTTTTCATAATGTCAAAAGTAACATAATTAATGCATTTACAAAAACACAGTTTTAGGCAGATGGGAAAAAAATTATAAAAGCAAATGGAGCAAGTGGATTTTTAAAGTGAAAATGCAGTTTGATTAAGAATATATTATTTCAAAGCATAAAAAAAAATTGAGGAGGTAATATTTTTTGTTTTTTTTTATTTTTTTATTCAAAGTCGAGGAAAATTTTTTTATCATCGACATTTTTTGTGAATATTTGAAAATTCATATAAATTCAACAGTGAGCGCTATTTACAACCAAGTTATTTTTTCTGAAAGAGAAAATCATTATCTATGTAACGATGTATCACTCGTGTATGTAGGTTAACAGTTAAATGAGAAAGAGCGTTTTGTATTAGGTGTGTTCATTGAGAAATAAAAGGACCTATTTTTTGCTCAACTTTGGGCACCCTGTACGGCTAAACGAAAAGATACTCAAAAATTTTTATATAAGCTTTTTTATTACAATTTGATGTATCTGTCGATCTCTGTTTAAAAAAATGGTTTTACTCATACTTTAATTTTGAATTTATTTTTGGCCGCAATCACCCATTGTGCGACGCTAAGTCGCAATCTGACAAGAATAACGTTTGCACATCTATTTTTAGGTGTTCATGACGATGCACATTTACAGCTGATCACCAGTGTCACCTTTGTGACTTTTAACTACATATTAACAGGGTTGCCTTTACATAACATTACATGTGGTCTACACTTGCTATACAAAATATTATAAGTACATACATACAGAAATGGCTTGTTACACTTTTTTATTCTAGCAAAAATGTCGCACTTTCTTCCGGCTGTCACATTTTTTTGTTCTCTTCCACACAGACTCAACACTTTTTTAGAGATGTTTGTTCTATTGACAAAATATAAAACTGGCCCGACTACGGGCAACATTTTCTGCTCTTAGCACAAGTAAAAGTTTGCATTATTTTTGTTTCATCCATCACATGAAAAATGCAACACTTTAATAGGACAGAGGACACATGTTGATAATGCTGCAATGTAATAATGCAACATTTTCATTCAGGATAGGAAATGCTATTAGTATACAGATCTGAGACCAATAAAAATTATATAAAATATAACTTTTCTTTGCTATAATAGCGGAATATTCTCTCTTCATCTTATCCCGAAAATCCCGGGATAAAATTCTAGCTATCCCGGGATTTTCGGGGTGTCAGATATATTTGTAAGTGACGTAACTTCTTTATTTATTAATTTAGTAAAACCGTTTAAAGGCAACATTGTCATGAATTTTGAAGAAATTTCCTTTGGCAAAACAAAAAGGATAATTTATGGACGTACAGCTAGGTTAGCTGACACAGCTATGTGAAAACGACTTCAGAGCCCAAAAGGATATTAGAAGGAAATGTAGAGCTTCGAAATGCGAAAATAATGACGTCTCAATTTCGGATGTAAAATAACAAAGTTACAATAAAAAACGATTTCGGCGGTATTTCGCGCGGTCAAAAAAAAAAATTTTTTTTCCCTTAACCCTCTCAACATAAGCTTCAAATTTTGGGGCGGACTTTTACAACTTTTTTTTTCGACCCTATCTAAATGTGGCAGCGATAAAAACCAATAAAAGGAAACAGATTAAAAGTAACTATCAACGAAAAAGGTAAACTGAATTTTGACGCACACTTTCGCTGTAAGGACATTTTGTTCTGTGCTTACGTGTCAGTATGGACGACTTCGATTTATTATAAATTAGAAAAAATGAGTTTTATAGTCTTTTCTTATTCACATTCTACAAAAGACTGCCCGTGGCCAGTTAATTTAGAATGAATAAGACAAGAAAGGAAGCAAACAAAAGAAAATGTCAAATAATTCAGTGGTGCCACAGTGTAGAATAAATATAATATGTGAATATAAATTAAGAGAGACTTAAACTACGATGACATACGTATGTAAGGTTTGTTAAGTGCCAAGTTTTGTGGTGAAATGTTGATCGATTGCACAGAGTTACTCTTTTTGTTTTTCGTGCATAACTATTTGAGTATGGAAGCATATGAATATGTACATAATATGTAAGTTTGTATGTATATATGGAGATAAAAAATTAGTTATGCACGTGTAAATGTTATTTATTGTCTATATTAATGGTGAATGCACAAGTACAAAGTGGCTTGTAAGAGTTGGTGTGGAATTTCACAGCATACATGTATATTTACATACATACATATGCACAAACGCTTTGGTTTAATTGAGTGAATGAAGTGCCGGTTAAAATTACTTTGTACTTTTCAAAAATTTGGCCAACTTAATACGTGTATTCATATAAACTACATACATACGTATTCAACGCAGATTTCAAAAGCGAAAACTTATTTTGAAATATAATTTTTATATCTACGTACAGAAGTTTAACGATGCGAAAGCGGAATATAGTATATATGTACATTAGAGCGTATCGCAAAATAAAAAGTTCGGGATTGGACCCTAAGATTGATATACCAATCCCTTTGGCTTGAGAGAAGGGTTTCTACTTTATAATTGTCTTAATCCTATTTGCGCCACTGGGGCCACTTCCACCCAGCACTTAATTTATACCACCTTAATGTAACTTTTTTTTTGCAGGAAATAAAACACATTTAACATTCCGAGGAATACAAGTTTTTCGCTTCCTGTGGTCTTATAAGTTAATTTTACAAGGATTTTTTCGGAAGAAACCCCTACAGGAATTTTATGGGGAATACTTTTCTAGCGACCTTAAAAATATTATTTCCTGACAGTATAAAAAGGGGTCAAAAAACGCTTTCTTGGGGGTGCAAGATGGTTGATGGACTTTTTTTTTTGGTCCATATACGGCGAAACGGCCTAATGTACAAATCTTGGCTATCTACATGTGTACACTGTACATATCGCACACTAAATCAAAAAGCGTTACAACTCAAAATTTTTCGAAATCGGGTTTCTTCCATGAATTGGCACACAAAATATACCTCTAGCGGCTGCCAAAAAATCTTTTCCAGCAGAGTCTTTTTTAACTGAGAAATAACTATTATACGTAGCCTTTTCCCATATGATTTCCTATAAAAATTAAAAAGTTTTTTGCCTCTCCTGAAAATTTTTGTATTTTGAGATGTAACGCTTTTTGATTTAGCGTGCGATATGTATGTCGTAGCGAAATGGTAAATAATGCAAGGGAACAAATTGCTTCCTTTCTGTTATACCTCTTATTTTTGTCTTAAAAAAAACGTTTAACAGTTTTTTTGGAAAACGCGCCTTAAATCATTTTCAACAAAATTAAATATTTCACTCCTTACTTATGCTGCATATTAATGTATATTGAGAGAGTTTAGACTAATACCCTATTGGCTAGCAATGCGTCTGTTGCCCGTGCAATTTTAAGACGGCTTATAGAAGAATCCAGTCTACTGTAGTCCAATTGACCCAGAGATATGTATATTCACACACTACACTGTTGCCGAACTCAAAACTACTAGATTACTGAACAAACTTTATTCCAAACGTTAGCTTGTTTTCTACATTTTTTGGCCAGACAAATAACTGAGAATTAAAAACAAAAAAAAAAAATCAAAAAAAACAAGTAAGGAAGCCTAAGTTCGAGTGGAATCGAACATTAGATACTCAGCTATATGCTTTAATTGTTTGTTTGCGTTTGATGGAAACACGGTGTACTTTATATAAAGCGAGTGCTGCATTAAGTGGGCGTAGCCACGCCCATTTTCTAAATTTGTATCAGTCATCCAACTAAGCTTATGAATATTATTCTTTGTGCAAAATTTCATCCCTTTATGAGTTACAAAGATGTCACGTTACAAATTCTCAAAGGGTGTTCCAGAAATATCTTTGTTAAAAAGTAGGCGTGGCCATAAACCGATTTCAATAAATTTTTGCGTGTCTATTAACACAAGTTATAAAAGTGTGTAAACCAAGTTTCGTCATAATATCTCAATTATTTGTCGAGTTATGGGCTCAGAAATCTCGTATATTCCTGCTTCTAAAAGGAGGCGGTGCCACGCCCATTTTCCAAAATTTTTTTATTTTTTGTTTTATGGCCATAGTTGGACACCTTCCATGAAATTTCAATGATATATCTTTATATTTGACAGAGATATCGCTTAAAATGTTTTAATTAGGTCACTTTATAAGACCCATATATAAAAGTGGGCGTGGTCGTCAACCGATTTTGGCAATTTTTCGTCCAAACATTTGCCTAAGTAAGTATATCACGCCTACCAAATTTCATCTATATATCTCCAATGGTTTCTGAGTTATGACATATAAAACTTTCCATGTTTGACCCTTAATAAGTGGGCGTGGCACCGCCCATTTTCCAAAATTTCATCAAATTTCTTCATAGGGGCCTGAGCTCAACACGTGGGTAAAATTTCATCACTCTAGCTTTAATAGTGACTGAGATATCAAATTTCCGATTTTTTCTATATAGGAAAAGTGGGCGTGGTCATGGCCCGATTTCGCCCATTTTCAATACCAACCGTCCCAGTGTCGATGCCAACTTGCATTTCAAATTTCATCAAAATATCTCAATTTTTGCGCGAGTTAGAGTGTTTAAAGACGGACAGGCGGACGGACATGGCTCAATCGATTTCTCTTTTCACCCTGATCATTTTGATATATATAAGTCTATATCTATCTCGACTATTTCATTCTGTTACAATCCACCGTTATGTGATTAAAACTATAATACTCTGTGTACTAGTACAGCTGAGTATAACAAGCAATAAAATAGTGTTTAGTATTCAAGTTAAGCATACAATATAAGAAAGGTTATTGAATTAACTGTTTATGTGCTCTGGTGGTAAATTTGGTCAAAACACACAACATGTACACAGACATGCAGGTATACATACATATGTACAAATAAAATCACCGTTGAGCCTTCAGGTGCAACACTTTACTAAATTTAGTAGAGTATCTATGTACATACATACTTGCACATTCATATGTAGCAGTTAAAAAGAAGGAAAAAGGGTGATATGTAGACAGTATATGGATAGAGAGCTATAAAAATCAAGCACCTTCACTTTTACGACAATTTGGCAACATTCAGAAATACTTAAATCATACCGTAAAAGTCAAAAGGCTTTTCTACCCTACATACATACATACATGCATGTGTACATGTTTTTGTTTAAGCGTTTTCACAAAAATCGTTTTTATTACCCATGCAATCTGGCAGCATCGATAAAAAATGTTCCCTTGCACTTTTGGAACTATTATTCGAAAGCTTGAGCGTGCTAAAGGTGGCAAGTATTAGAGAGTTTTTCTGTATATACATTCACAAGTATCCAAATATGTACACATTCTCAATATATATACGTACATATGTACATTGTAGATTGTACACTTAATCAGAGCTGGGCGATAAGGATTACGATTACAAGAAGATTACGATTACAGTAATCGTAATCTTAGAAATTTTGAAATTACGATTACTGTAATCGTAATCGTCGTTACAAAAATTACGATTACTGTAATCGTAATCGTAAAAAACTTGAAATTACAATTACTGTAATCGTAATCGTCGTTACAAAAATTACGATTACTGTAATCGTAATCGTAAAAAACTTGAAATTACAATTACTGTAATCGTAATCGTCGTTACAGAAATTACGATTACTGTAATCGTAATCGTAAGAAACTTGAAATTACGTTTCTCGTTTTCTGGGATTACAATGTGTAAAAAAAAGTGATATACTTACCCAACATCATTTTCCAAGAAATAATAATAATTTTTACATAAATGCATACATATGTGTTTATTTCTCACACATCAAATAAACAATTAAAACTGGGATGTGTATTAAGAAGAGAGAAAATTAGCGGAAATAATAACGATACAAAATTAAGACTGCTGTTTGGATAATTTACATTCAATAATATTCAATATTAGCCTTAAGAAGAACTAATTTTTCAAAAGAAACAGCTTTATCAGAGGATATCTTTTAAAACAGCCAAGGCTACTATCAGCATCGTTCAAATATTTAAAAAATTCTTCTCCTATAATGTTTGAGCCACTACCAGGAAGCACTTCAGGTAAATCAGTGTTTTCTAAAGGTATATTGAGTTTTAAATAAAATATATATTAAGTTGTTATATAGATATGTAGTTAGGTATTTACCGCCAAAGTCAAAAAAATCTTCATCTAATATTGGCTTTTCATAGTTATGGTCATTTACATCTTCAAAAGTTGCAGTGGGGTTTTATTACTTTTTAATTTTGTTATGAGATAAACCTAAGTAATTTGTTTAGTAAAATCTAGCAATTGTAATACATATTGTTTATACATGCAAAATCCACATTTTACGAAGAAAATTAGTGTGAGCTACAGCTCGATTTTTATGCATGAGGCCATTGTCTCCAGCCCACTAAAAGCTGCTATCTCAACCGCAAATATTTCAAAATGTATATAATATGTGTGAAATTGCAAGCTTTACATAATTATTTGCAGTTTTTAGCACTTCTTTCAGAGCCAAGCATATTTTCCTCCCTACACCGTTTAGTATCAAAAAGCAATTTTAATAATTTTTTACATGTAATTCTTAAATTTTGTAATTTAAGATTACAGAAAATAAGGATTACTTGAAATTACGATTACTGTAATCGTAATCGTCGTTACAAAAATTACGATTACTGTAATCGTAATCGTAAAAAACTTGAAATTACGATTAATGTAATCGTAATCCTATGTGTAATCGATTGCACATGTAATCCTTATCGCCCAGCTCTGCACTTAATGCATTTAAGTATTATAATGACAAACTGTTCAATGTTCAACAGTAGTTGAGCCATAAGTCGTTGGTTTGACTGTACGTTACTTTGCCAGCACGCAATGACAATACCACTAAATGTCATTTACTTGTAAACCACGTCCGTAGTTCATCTCTTTGCCACACAGCAGGTGGTACCGGAAACCAAGGTACTTAAATGTTTATACATACATATATTATATTATATAAACATACAGTTACATACAAACATCGATTATACGCACAAACATATACTCTTGCATTGGTAACTTTTTATACTGTGTATTGAGGAAACAAGTATTTGGCTTAAGGCGTAGACTGTTTGGAAATGGATAAATTAGTTAACTAAAAACTACACTTTGGTTCGTTAATAATACGTAGACTCTCTATTTATTTTTGGTATTTAGTAAAGTGTAACTGGCCTGCAGTTCACCGAGATTTTTAACAACTGGAACGCGTTTCGCTTTTTAGTGATTGAAAGCCCTAATTGGGCTCTATTTATTTATTTATTTATTTATTTAGCAAACAGTCTATGTATATAAAGATACTTACAGACTAACCTAAGAATTAAAAAAAGGAAGATGAGGAAAAAGAAAAGAAAAAAAAAAAACAATATTTATTATTGTATAAATTCATTTAAAATTAACTTAATTGCGGACTTAGATAACGAGAAATCAAAATCTAGGGAATGTGCAGTGTTATTGAGTTCCTTCAGAGCTCTAAGAATTGGAGCGTTATACGCATAGAGCGTTCTAACTCCCTCAATATAAAAAATATCACTACTACGGAGTGTCCTATTAGGAATATGGAAATGAATGCGCTCTATCACCCCGCTGATAATGTCGGAGACAAATGTTAGGGAAAGATTAGTTCTTCCTGCTTGAAGAGATTTAAGATTAATTAGCAAACACCGAGCACTATAAGAGGGAGTTGGCTCAGTGAAATTTAGCGAACGAAGGGCATAACGCATAAAAGTTTTTGTACCCTCTCGAGGCTACTGATATTGCACTCATGAAAAGGTCTCCACACAAAGGAGGCGTATTCCAATTTTGATCTTACAAGTGACGTATACAGCAGTTTAAGAGTGTAGGGATCAATAAAGGCAGTACTAAACCGACGAATAAAAGTTAACATAGAGTACGACTTAGAAATGATATAATTGAGGTTGTTATTAAAAGAAAATTTAGAGTCAAATACCACGCCAAGGTCAGTTATCTCATTTACCGTGGAGAGATGTGTGCCGCCATCTATGAAGTACGATGTACGGAGGGGTGATAGAGATTTGGAAAAAGACAAATGATAACATTTTTTTTAACACGTTTTATTAGCTTCACCTGTATGTATGTATGTATGTATGTATGTATGTATGTATGTATGTATGTATGTAACTTCATCCCATCCTAAAAGTTGCAACATTTAACTAAATTATTATATCTTTCAAACATTCACTTTTTTGTGTTCTCTCTATTATCTCTATTCTCCTCCGGATTCGAAACTTGACATCAACAGCCCAACGGCATCATATAGTAGGACATTCAATGTTATATTTTATGCTTCATTGCGGCTTTTATGTTACATTTCTTCAAAATAGCCTCTATGAATTTCAATTCACTCCCGTATACAAGCCAATAAGTAACAAGCTTGCAGGGTACGGAAAAACTCACTCACGAACGCTCAAAAATACATTCTTCTCAAATCACAAACAAATGTTCAAAGAAAAACGTAAACCCACTCAAATAGCGAGCGAACTAACGCACAACAGCCAGCGATCGCTCATAGCGATAAACTCAATGCATAAATTCACTCAAAAATAACGCTTGAAGCTTTCTGTTTTGGGTTTGTTGTATTTGCAATGAAATCAACCGCATGTACATACATACGTATGCAAAGCAAGAACTGGTTTTGTTTGCAATTCATTTAATAGTAAGTGCTGAATCAACGAAAAGGAACCCTAATTAAATTTTTATACAATGTTTTGTAAACGTGAGGTGAAAAAAATTTCTCTAAAAATAAAAAAATAAAAAATAAAAATAAAAAAAAATTAAAAAAAATGCGCCACTCGGTACTCGAACCTGAGCTCCTTGGTCCGTAGGCAGCATACCTCACCATTACGCTACAAACGTATTCGGAGCTTTATTGTCTAAATTCGAATTTATTCAATCAGGTTTCTTTTTTTTGTTCTTTTCAAATGCTTCACCTCAACTTCTCTTCACCTTCTGATTGTAAAACATAACAAAACGTTTGGGAATTTGGTATTTCCAAACTAGTTTGGAAAACCTTGAATAAAAGGGTTTGGAAAATATTGCATAATAAGCTAGTTTACTTCACTGCATATTGGGAAGTTATAAATACATATGTACGTAGATCTATTTCGGAGAACACCACATCCCATCAGACTTCTTTTTACTTTTATTCTTGCGTCCGCATAAAACATCCTTTAATGAAAAATTTCACTAAAAAGTCAAAAATAAATAATAGCTTAAAAAACTAAAAAACACGCTTTAATCTTAAAAATCGTACTAAAAATTGAGAAATAATTTAATTAGAAACAAAATGATGAACGAAAATATAAGTATTTAAGGAAAAGCGTGGGGGTGCTCAATAATATTTGAACATGAAAATATTCGATTCGTACAACTAGTACAAAAATATACCTAGTTGCGAAATTAAAGAGTACGATATATGAAATCTCAAAAAAGTCAAAATAAAATTATTAGTAAAAAACACCGATTTTAAATATTTTTTGACATACTGAGCACCCCACGCTTTTCCTTAAATACTTATATTTTCGTTCATCATTTTGTTTCTAATTAAATTGTTTCTCAATTTCTAGTACGATTTTTAAGATTAAAGCGTGTTTTTTAGTTTTTTTAAGCTATTATTTATTTTAGGATTAACTGTAGACTATTTGCACGACACCAAACTGAGAAATTATCTAATTCAGTTTGAAGCTTTGAGAAATTATTAGAATTTGAAATAGTAGTGCAGATTTTCAAATCATCTGCTATAATAAATAATTTGAGTGCGTAAAACAGGTCGAAATGTCATTGATAAAGATGACAAATAAAACAGGGCCCAGAATGCTCCCTAGCGGTACACCAGACGACGCGATAAAAGGTTTTGAGTGTGTGTTATATAAACTCAATATATTAATAGACAATTAAAAACAAGTAAGAGCGCGGCTATCTGCGGCCGTATCGGAGACTTCATACCTTGCATGAATGGGGAAATGAAAAGTTACCTATATACATAGCCTGATTTGGTTTAATTTCAATTCTGTGTGTTATTTATGGAAAGATTTATTAGAAAAATGGTGTCTTAGCTATTTAAATTGAGAAGTTATACCCTAAAATATCTATATCTGAACAATCGGTTATACAGAAGTTACATTCCAAAATATGTATGTACATCTGAAAAATCGGTTGTTTACTATATGTTATAGTGGTCCGATTCGGCCGATTCCGACAAATGATCAATTGCACATAACAACAAACCTGTATTCCGAATTTCATTCAGATATCTCAAAAACTGAGGGACTAGTTTGCGTTCACACAGACGGACGGACAGACGGACAGAAGGACAGACGGACAGAAGGACAGACGGACATGGCTTAATCGACTCAGCTCATGATTCTGATTATATCGGTATATAATTTGGTGGGTCCCCACGCTAACTTCTGGTACTTTCGACAAAAATGTTTGGCACAAAGTTATAATACCATTTCATTCTCATGAGTAGGATGATCAATGCAACTCTGATATATAATGATGTGGGTTCAGTCAAAAGGTGAAATATTATGAAAGGGAAATAAAAGATAATTGAAATGTTATTAAAATATTCTAATCCCTACCAAATATTGGAGTGCGTGTAGTGCTTCGTGAGAACGCCATGTGTGTGGAGCGCTCATTGGTGCTCAATTTCCGACAGAGCTCCGCCTAGATGGGATAATGTGCTATATAAAGTGTGCTTCAGCTTTAAACTGGTCTGAAACTAAAATAAAATGAGTCCTGAAATTATTTTAACTGATTGCGAAAACCCCACAGAACCCATCCAAAGTGATTTAGTCTTCAAAGACTTCACTTTATAGGTATTATTTTAATATATGCCTCAGTTCGGTAATTTGAGGATAGTTCTAGACTAATCACATTCATATATTGCGCGTGCTTTTCGGTTTATTTATTATTGAAACGATTGTTGCTTCTGGCTTGGGTTATATATGACTGAGTATGAGTTTATTTGGGAATATATATACACACATACGTATTTCGTTTTGTTCAGGTTTTTAAGGCTCTGTTATTTTATTTAGTTTTTTTTTGCACATTTCAACGGTTAAGTAAAAGTTTGCGAACCAAACTAGAACTGGCCATTAATCACTTGAAATGGCGCAAACTTTAAGTGGCACACAGGAATAATGTGAAAATGGAAGAGAAAATGTGATTATAAGCACACAACGTTTACAAGATAAATATGTACATACATATACACACACAAACAAAAACTCATGCACAAACAATAGCACAGAAGCAACAGTATTTTGTATTTTCTTCGTGCCCTGTTTGTGTGTGTGTACGTTTGTGCTATCAAAGGCCACCTGAGCTTTGGCTTCCTTCCTCTTTAATTTTTTTTGTATTCACATAGAGTGTTTTTATCATCAACGAAGCAGCCCAAATTGCCGAAAATGTTATCGTAAGCAAACAGCAATTGAAATCAGAAAAAGAAAAAAGGTCTATGGAGATGTGTAAGAGAGTTAACCCAATCAATAATTTTGAAGTTGAATAGGTTCAATGCAGTTTAAAGTTGGCTTTGTTATCAAGGCAAGTTGACTCTGTGTCAAAGGAAACTTTTGAGTATTCCAAGAATGAGTTAGTATATATTTGAAAATATTTTGCGTGATGTTAAAGGAAGTTTGAGAACAAAGAGTCAGCAATTGGGCGATTGATACAACTTCGTTTTGGATATTGTAGTTGGTTAAGCATTGGTTCTCAAGTACTAAATCAAAAAAGCCCGCCAACCTGCCAAATCTTGCCAGTGTTGCCATACTATTTACACAGAACATGTTTCATGCAAACTTTTCTACACAAATATGTTGTCATTTTTGGTGTACAATTTTTCAAGTTAAAACATGGCTTCATGGTTACGAAAAGTCAAAGGCTCATCTGAACGTTTGCTGGGTAAAATTGTATGTTGGTCACAAAGTTCACCTTAAGTAGATTGCATTTTCTCTGCAGTGAGAGGGGTGTGTGGTGTTCATGCCCACTTTTGCTTTGATATTTTACATATATGCATACACATAAAGAGCATTTCATACCCAGTAAAAAATTGTGCGATTAGTCTCGAAAGAGATTTGTCTCGGATTCTTCTCTTTCGGGTACGAATTGGCTACAGTTACTCCTCAATTGAACCCGGGAGGGTAAAAATATAAGCTAATTGTTGACAATTGTACTGAAAAGGTTATAAACGAACTTTGAAATATGCTTTTGTTCTGGTATAAAAGAGGACAACTTCGATTCGATTTAAGATTGGCACCAAAGTGGAGTAGTCTACTTTTGTACTCGTTCAGATATAAAAGGGTACAAATAGTCTCCGCATAGGAAATTCTCAAATAAAAGGAAACACTTTCATTCCATATAAAGAGACCACAAGTTGCATAATTCGCATGCTCCCTTACGAGTGATCCCGGACACATCGCGGCTTAGTGGCATTTTTTGCAGGGTACTGAAGCGCTAGCAAATACACCTGTACGTATGTTATATGTATGTGTATATCTGTGACCGCTGTGGTGCAGTGGGCAGAGTGCTCGCCTGCTATGCCAGAGGTCCCGGCTTCAAACCCCAGTCGGAGCAAACACCAAAAAAAATTTTCTAATTAGTAAAAATCCAATTATGGGGTTTTTAAGAGCAGCGGTCACCTCTCGGCAGTGGGCGGCATACCCTCCGAGTGTACTTCTGCCATGAAACAGCTTCTCACAAAAAATGCATTCGCCGTTCGGAGCCGGCATAAAACTGTAGGGCCACCCAATTATGTATTAGGAAAAACAAAAGTTAAGCAGCACGTCTCGAATTAGGAGAGAAGCTCGGCCATAAAACTCGCCAGAGTTATAATAGCACCATTGTATTATATTATTATTATTATTAGTATATCTGTGGCAGAATAGCTTTAACCCTTTCGTGTATGTTGGTATGCTGTAGGGTAACATGCAAAATTTTTTGAATAGTTATTTTCTAAGAACTGATCTTCTGCTGTGAGCTGAAATAATGATCTTACAATACAAAATATTCTTAGCAAAATTAACCAACGCAAGAACTGGGTCCAGCTCGTGTTTTTATTAAGATTAAGGCGCACATTAAAGTGAATGAGTTAATTTTGCGCTAAATCCTTCATATACACCTAAACACTCTTTTGCGTTCTTGCCATTGTGCTATATTTTACTCTACGTTTCTTTTGTTTGTAATAGCACACTTGACTGCCATTAGACTATACCACATTTCACTTTCTTTACCTCTTACGCCCACACCGAGCTCTCTGTTTTTACCAACACAACTGTAAGTATGCGATTGTTTTTGTTTTTATTGTTTTGCGCATGTGCGTCTGGCTATTTTGTGAATTAATGTCTGCTCGACCGCCATTTCGTACGGAATAATTTATTTGATTAATTGTGCATGTACTTATTTGATATTGACGGTGAATGGCCCTTGCCGATATTTACGTTGGCCAGTCACAGTTTGCTTTTCGGTATTTATAGCCTTTTAACTTTACCAATTCAACCATAAACATCTGTTTGGCAATTCATGGCATTTTTTAAATGCTTTTACCTATTGAGATAGGTATGTTTGTATGTAGCAGTAAATATGCTGTGAGTAGTGTGGATTTGTAAAAGGCAATAAATTTTATTCACATTTTCATTAAATTAACTCACCACACCATCTGCATAATCAATTCAATTGTGCAGTTTGAGAGAGAGAGATAGAATAAGGAAAAGAGTGAGAGTGAAAAAAGAATGAATTTGAGCAAGAAATGGAAAAAGTTGGTTGCTTACACTTTCACTATCGGGTTAAAGTTGCCAAAACGAATTTATCAGAAACTTTAATGTCGGGGAAAATTTAATAAGAGAAATTTTTATCGAAAATATTTAACTATTTTAAATAAAAAGAACAGCTAAATTTAATTTCAAGTAGGGTTATCGCTTTAAAAAGTAAAAATTTAAGGTAATCACGTAGACATGTCTGTATTTATATAGTGTTTTTGGCATAAAAAGGTGTAATGAGCATGATGAAGTGGAACTTTTGTTGCAACGAAGCTGGTACATATATAAATATGTACATGATTTGAGCAAAAACGTTCAACTCTGGCAATATTCTTTGCTAGCTGAACAGAGTATTACCACTTACATATACACAAGTAAGTAAACATTCATTTGGGTATTTCCATGGTGACGAACGTGACATTCGTACGGTTTCAGCGTGAAGAAAAGTATCGATAAATATATATATTAATTTTTTCAATGTGGCCTTTGAATAGCTCTTTACGAGCACTATGTTTAGTGAAAATGTTGGATCTACAGCAAAAAACGTTTCAAAAATATTTGCAAACAAACACCGGTTGGTAACGTGACACAAAATATACGTCATTCTCAGCTGCACCTACATATAAAAAGGCGAAATTCTACGAATATTGTACACATTTTTTAATGCAAGTTACTATAATTTAATCATTTTTCAGTTTTTATTAAATGAAAATTGTAACATAGATTTTTATTCAGAACATTTTAGTACATGTAGAAAAGAAATATATATTATCAAAATAAATTTGCTATTACTGAAAACGGAACATCTCTGTCAAGAAAGAATCATTATGATGAATCTTCATTGAAAAGTTAGAAATAGTAAGAAAGGGCTGTTCTGAAATTGCCTATCACCTTTTATTATAGCTCTAACTTTGAAAAATCTAAATTTGTTTAAGATAATGATAATTCGATATCTCCTCTTATTTAATAAAAGCTAAAAACTTTGTTTTGCATGCATTTTACATTTCGCTAGCGGTGGACCTCTCTGCGGGAATACCCATATGCAATGCACAATAATTTGATATTTAGAAGAATATCATCCCATTGAAGATACTAAATTAATATACATACATTATGGATATTGTTTATGTCCATTTCCATTTAAAATTATCAATAGTCGCACAGCTGGCATATCCAAGGTAATTTTAGGTCAGTTACCTTGTGCGTAAATTAATTTTCCAAAAATTTCATAGAAAGTATTGCTGCTGTTATGGGTCTAATTGAAACATAATTTCCTTTAGTTTCATATTATTAACTCATCTCTAATAATAACTGAATTACTTAGGCGTTCGAAATATCAATTTTAACTTTTTGAAATTGAAACTTTATACACTGTCAAGAAAAATGATTTATTATAGTCATTATGCTTATTTGATAATCAATAACTAGATATTTAATTGTGCTATTATTTGCAGGTACATAAATACACAAATGTAATTAATGCTATGGTTATACTGTGTGTAAATAATGGGCCATTTGTGGACAAATAACGTGAGTGAGTAAAGAAGTCGAAAGGCTGGATGTTGTGAACAGTAGATTAAGGACAATATTTTCATATTACTGTGCTTATGTACATACGTATGTATTAGGGATTCCAATCCCGGGATCCCGGGATCCCGCCCTTGTTGACAACCCGAAAATCCCGGGATAGCTAGAATTTTATCCCGGGATTTTCGGGATAAGATAAAGAGAGACTATTCCGCTAATATAGCAAAGAAAAGTTATATTTTTTATAATTTTTATTGGTCTCAGATCTGTATACTAATAGCATTTCCTATTCTGAATGAAAATGTTGCACTATTACACTGCAGCATTATTAACATGTGTCCTGTGCCCTATTAAAGTGTTGCATTTTTCATGTGATGAATGAAACAAAAATAATGCAACCTTTTACTTGTGCTAAGAGCAGAAAATGTTGCCCGTAGTCGGGCCAGTTTTATATTTTGTGAAAAAAATGTTGAGTCTGTGTAGAAGAGAACAAAAAAATGTGACAGCCGGAAGAAAGTGCGACATTTTTGCTAGAATAAAAAAGTCCATTAGTCAAAGTAAGGATTAAAATTTTTGATTTTTTTAATAATTAAATTTTTTTGTGTTGAAGTACGCGTTATGAGGAAATGTACGTTAGGTATTTTTAAAGCTTTTATAAATTATATTATAATTATATATTATAAAAATCGGAAAAATTGGAATCCCTAGTATGTATGTACCAAGGATGGGCATTATTCAAAATTTGAATAGGTAATTCAATAACGAAAAAATAAGAATACATTTTTATTCTTCATTCTGATAATTTTGATTAACGAATAAATTTTTTTTCATCAAGAATAAGTTGAATATGGAATAAAATTGTATTCTTCATTCTGATAATTTTGAAAAAAGAATACATTTTTATTCTTTATCAAAAATAAGTCAAATAAGGAATAATTTTTTTTTTCAGATAATTTTGAATAAAGAATATATTTTCATTGACGTTGCTAGTCACACAAGTAAATGGTTTTTTCTGTTTCAAAAAGTGATTTTAAGAATATTTTCCTGAATACGAAACAAGTATTTTCCCGAATCACAACCGAATACTTTCACGAATTCGAAATCGAAACCGAATACTTAACCGAATATTTTTCCGAATACCAACCGAATATTTTAAACCGAATATGTTCACGAATCCGAACCACATATTTTCCCGAATACTTTCCCGAATAAAAACCGAATACTTTCCCAAAACCTAAACCGAATACTTAAACGAGTTTTTTGCCGAAACTGAATAATTTCCCGAATCTGAACCAAATGCTTTCCCGAATCTGAACCGAATACTCTCCCGAATCCGAGCCGAATACATACCCTAATCCTAACCGAATACTTTCTCAAACCCGAAACCGAACTCGTTTAAGTATTCGGTTTCGGTTTTGGAAAAGTATTCAGGTCGAATTCTAGAAGTATTCGGGATAATATTCGGTTAAGATCCAGTTCGGAGTCCTAAGTCTTTTGGATAATACTCGTTTCAGATCCGGTTCGGATTTGGATAAGTATTCGCGTTCGGTTTCCACTCGGAAAAATATTCGGATCGGATTGGGGAAAGTATTCGGAAAAATATTGGAAATATTCTCTCTAGTCGACCCCTTTGTGCGACTTTATCGTAAGGGACAAAAGCAAATTTTACAGGAGATCATTTTTTTGGTCTTTTCCTGTTTTTTATTTGTATATTTAAATGAAATTGAACACTCGATTAGATAGTTCAAGAAAAAAGTATACATTGTCCCTTACGATAAAAAAGTAAGCCAATTTTTGGCACAACTATAAGGATTTCAGCTACAATGTTTTACCAGGTGATGCGCTGAGGGATGTAGAAAAAATTTGTATCAAAAAGTAAATTTCGAGAAAATGACCCTTACGATAATATCGCGCAAAGGGGTCGTAATGCTCACGTAATGTTGTATTTTTAGCTCTTTCTCAAACGCTATATTATATGTATGTATATTGAGATAAGCAAGATTCGCAAGTGGCCGCTGTGCTGTAGTGGGTAGAGTGCTCGCCTGCCATACCTGAGGTCTTGGGTTCTAACCCCAGTCTGAGCAAACACCAAAAAAATTTTCTAGTTAGTAAAAACCCAATTATTTGGTTTTTTAAAAACAGCGGTCACCTCTCGGCAGTGGGTGGCATACCCTCCGAGTGTATTTCCGCCATGAAAAAGCTTGTCACAAGAAATACATTCGCCGTTCGGAGCTGGCATAAAACTGTAGGTCCACCCAATTTGTAGGTAAAATAAAAGTTCAGGAGCACGCCTCGAATTGGGAAAGAAGCTCGGCAATAAAACTCGTCAAAATTATAAACGTGCCAGTGTATTATATATTATAAGATTCGTTTTCGTATTGTTTATTGGGTAACTATGTTTACACACATACAAAGATACAAAAGTAAAAACTTTTTTTGTGTATTTACTCTTTCCACTTTCTCTAGCCACATTGAGTGCATTAACTGATAAGAAAATAAATTGTATTATATATCGCGTACCTAAAATGTTTTATTCTCTCGATCATTTCAGTTCTTCTTCTTCTTCTTCTTCTTCTTCTTCTTCTTCTTCTTCTGCTTTTTCTTGTTCTGATTCTGCTTTTTCTTCTTCTTCTGCTTCTTCTTCTTCTCCTCTTCACCGTTCTATTTTTGTCATCCCGCCAAGAATTATATATTACCACGCTTTATTGAGTTTGATCGTAAGAAAATGTCGTCATGATACATAAAAAGTATAAATATATATATGTACCCTGTAGGGAAAATTTCTAGTTCCGAATTAGATCGCTTCTAGTGCATTTTTCGACACTACTAGTGCGAGCTAAATCTCTTTTGCATGTTATCAACTGGTGAATTTAACACGGCGATGTCCTAGGCGGTGTCAATTGTCACTCTCTGCACTACGTTTTCGATAGTTCCGAACTAGTACTAAATTCTACAGTTTACATTAGTTCGTTTATTGGCACAATTTCGATAGTTCTGAACTAGCTACAAGTACCTACAAACTCTACACTTCATGCAAGTGGCGCGATGGCCGACTGGCTAACGCATGTGCCTCTCAATCTGAGGGCGCGGGTTCGAATCCTGTCGGTGTCAAGGTGGATGATAATTTTTTTTTAATTTTTTTTAACTAATATTTTTTTATTTTTTTATTTAATAAAAATTTACAATAATATTTAAAGAGTAATAAAATAAAAAAAAATAAGCCTGAGGGAGCGGAAAAGCATAATTAGGGGAACATTTCATTTTATACAAGATTCAAATAGAAAACTCTTTATATAAAATGCTTCACTAAATATCTGAGAATTGCAGAAATATACAAAGCCGACGGCAATTGAACGAACGAAAAATTTTCATAGAATTTTTGTCACTTCAAAATTGCATACAAATCAAAGTGTGTGTTATAATGGTCACTCAATTCACTCCTTCTGAACTGGTGAGGGTCTAACTACAATTGATCTAGTTTCCCTTTGACACCTTTTCGCTAGTTCGGAACTAGAAATTTTGCTCACTAGTTATTGAGTTCCCTGCAGGGTAAGTATGTATGCATGTGTATGCGTGTGGTATTTTTTATGGCTTCAGCACCCCTTCGAAATAGAAACAGAGATTTCAGTTAAATTAGGTTAGGTTAGTTTTAAGCTAAAGTTAAACAAGAACTAAAAGGATATGAATTAAGTTAAAAGAATCGTTTGGTAAATAAGCAAAGAAAAAAAATTAAAGCGTTAATAACGGGTATTCATGAATATTGATGTGTAAACTGTTTCGAAATCGGATATTTATTCCCTTTTCCTTATTCCTTTTTTCCTGGTTTTCTATGGATTAAAAGGCGACTATTGTTTTTGTAATTTTTTTTGTCATTGTGACTGCTACTATTTTGTTGTTCTTGTTTGTTTTGGTTTTTGGTTTTTGACTTTTGATTTTTTATGTTGTTTTGTTTTGTATTGCTCAGGAACATGCAAGATTATCCGGGTCCTTCTTTTGACCCATATCTTGAGACTCGGCCTAGGGTTCACAATGAAAAGAGTTTCATATCGAAGTCCTGCTCAAAACCTTTCATTTGATACACGATATTGCTCAGAAATATTCAAGGATCATCCGGGTCCTCCTTTTGACCCATATATGGAGACCCGGCCTAGGGGTCACAATGAAAACAGCTTCATATCGGAAGTCCTGCTCAAAACCTTTCATTTGATACCAATATTGCATAGAAAATTAGATAGGTAGATGTAGGTGTACTTATCCCTACATTTGCATACATGTTCAAACAGGTTGGTCCTTTTTATTTTGCCTATTTGTCGCATTGTTGCAGAAAACAACAACAACAACAACATCACTTCGCTTCGTTGCTGTTGTTGTTGATATTTGCATTTGCACGGCTATGCATGCAAGCATTTGTAAGTACATGTCTATCTACCTACCTACCACTGACAGTGCCAAGCGATTCACACGGACGCAGCAGTGCACTAACACAAAGGTCGTTTACGTTTACGCGTAAACTTTACCTGTTTTTCGAAATCACTCGTAGCTACAGCAAAGATGTTTACACATCAAAAATTTTATTTGTTAGAAATCTTTCCGTTTCAGGAGAGTCGGAATTGCTTTTATTTTGCACAGACACATACATACATACATAAATAAGTCTATAAGAATTTAAAACACAAGCAAATTGACTAAAAACACAGTTGCATAAAAAGGAGGAAAATTCCGTCAATTTCGTTTGTGAATCCTTTTCCAAGCGTATATGCATACATACGTAGCTAAATATATGCATTACTCGCAAGTAAAATGTGAGTGTGTATGTGCGTATGTATATTATTTTGAGCATTTATCAGTGAAGTGGAAATAAAGTGTTACTGATATATGACACTGAATAAGAATTTGTATTAAGTTTGAATGAAAGTAAATGTACGTAATTTATTTGAAGGTGTCTGACGCGTGACATATCTACATGGCATGTGTACATGCATAGCAGTGTGCGTATCATTTAAGAAATGGCTTAGTGAAATCAAATGTGAAAAGGAAATTAAGTGTAAATTTAAGTACGATTTGCGATTTATTTGTGAAAATTGCAGACGAGTGCATATTTCACTAAGCTTTTCAACGTGCTCAACATATGTATATACATAAATACTTGATGTATATGTATCTAAATACATATATATTTAAGCATAGTCAAACGTATGCAAATACAGACCTCAATATTTACCGCTGTGTTGTTGTTGGTAGAGTGCTCGCCTGTCATACCAGAGGTCTGCGGTTCTAACCCAATTCGTAGAAAATACCAAACAAATTCTTCTACTAGACCCCAGTTAATGGGTTTTTGGAAATAGCGGTCACCCCTCGGCAGTGGGCGGCATACCCTCCGAGGGTATTTTTGCCATGCTTATAATAAGCCTTATTTTGCTGTGTTGATATCATCAGCCCATAAGGACCACTACCTCTCTCTTTCTCTCTCTGAGAGGAAACTTTATTCCCAAGGCTTATTCACTAAAGAAAATAGGGCTTGGATAATTCCTTACAATAAGGTTTATTCGACATAGGAAATAACAATCACCTCATTTCTTATAATAAGGGATTATATGGAGTTTAATTAACTTACAATAACACAGTCTAACAAATTTACTAAAATTTTACTCAACACGAACAAACGCTAGTAATTAAGAAAGTGGATGTCTTCCAGACCAACTTTGTCGAACAGAGTACTAGTCCGGAGGGCCTGCGTTTTTTTAGGGGGGTTAAGTTTTATTGTTTTAGCTGGAGGTGCAATTAATTAGATATTCATACATACATTCATATATAAATACATATATTTCTAAGACAGGAAAGTTTTTGTGAAAAGCTTTCCCATGGCAGAAGGGCATTTGAAGTGTTTCCGACCAGATTCGTGGGGCATCGGCTTTGAAAATGGCCAAATAGAAGAGAAGGGATTTTCATTGAACGAATACAATTGGGAACTTTTGCTTACGTTTTAGTAGTAGTATATGAAACCTGGACTCAAAATTGCGACAGCTCAAACGAACGTCGAGCGCTTTGTGCACTAATTTCATTGCCGGGTCTGTCATATCAGATTTTCTGTGTGCTATTTGTGTGTTTGTGCTGTCACCGTAAATTTGGTGGAAAATGTTTGCGATAATAAGAGAATATTAAAATGAAATGTCATTTATTAATTGAAAGCATACTAGGGAAAACATCAAAAACAAGCGCCAGAAAGAGAAGAAAGAGCGGGGATTAATAGATAAATGAATGAATGAATAAATGAATGGATGAGTGAACAATTAACAGAACATTCAACAGCAACAGCATGGAGGGGCGCGAAGTTAATGTTGAATACTCGTGTCTATTCAAGTATGTATTCAAAAGTAGAAGCAACAAGTTTTCGAGTTTGTGTGCTTGCCTGCCGCTGGTCCCCTGACTCGCTTCTCTCTGCTGCGGTGACTCTCTGAGTCCCTTTTAATTTTGCTAATGCCCTTGTATTGGCTAAATTGAATGAACACTGACAGACACGGCAATCAAGCACAATGCACCATGCCTTAGACATGTTAGTATGTATGAATGAATATTTATATGTATGTATGTATATTTGCAAAATATGAAAGGAACGTTAGCAATGAATGGGTCGAACGATGTAGTGCTCTGCAAATGATAAAAAAAAGCAGTTGTGGCAAGTAATTTTCTAGAAAATAGCGGCAACACAAATACACCGGCACAGTGAACTTTCACACATATGTATTGCTCTTAACAAGTGCTAATCAGTGGCTGTAAATATGTAAATAATGTATGTACGACATAGTGAAAAGGTGCGAGTACGTTATGAATATCGTTATGTACATAATTAAGGCCTGTAAGCAGTCTGAGCGCATACCCAGTGAAATTTTGTGGAAAATAATTTGTTAAAACATCTTAGCCTTCAAAACACCATTTTATGCGGATTCTTCTAAAATGGGGGTTCATACGGAGCCTCCTTGAAAGCAGCTAAAGGGTTAATAGGTTTTAAAAAATTATTTCTTGTAAATTTTTACTATGAGTCAAGTTTTCTCAAGTGGGCCACCTAAAATCGATTTTTCGATATTGTATGGTTTATGGATCAATTCTGAAAGCTAACAAACATTGTAATATGATCGCAAAAGCGTTTTTGCTAGTTTTGATTTTTCAGCGAGTTATTCGCGGTCAAAGTTTTTTTTAACGGGTTTTAATTTTTTTGAATAACTCGGTAACCAATGCTTCGATTCTATTGATTTTTTCGGCATTAGTTAGGAAACTTATTTAGCAACAAGATGTAGTGGCCAGTTTTTGAAATTTTAAAAATGGCATAACTCAAAAGTTAATTTTTGAAAATAATCGCGCTTTTTCGCCGTTTTTTTCCACGTTCTCATATGTTTAGGAAAAAACACCAATCAGCAGTCTATGCGCTTAATATCAGGCTTCATTTTGCAGAAAAGAAATTTTGGTAACTCCGTACCAAAAAAAAAGTTACAACGTTTTTAGCGAAGGCCGGTTAGGGGTTAAAATCAATTTTTTTATATTTTTATTTTTTTCTACTTTACAGCTCAAAAGCACGTTAGGGGGAAATATAGAGCGTCCCACGACTAAAATAATGACGTATCAATTTAAAAAATCGGATGTAAAATAAAAAAGTTAGAATGAAAAAACCATATGCGCGGAATTTGGCGATATAAAACAAAACCAAAATTCGTCCCTTAACCCTACCAACCACAAGCTTCAAATTTAAGGGCGGACGAAAAAAACGGCGAAAAAGCGCGATTATTTTCAAAAAATTAACTTTTGAGTTATGCCATTTTTAAAATTTCAAAAACTGGCCACTACATCTTGTTGCTAAATAAGTTTCCTAACTAATGCCGAAAAAATCAATAGAATCGAAGCATTGGTTACCGAGTTATTCAAAAAAATTGATAACCGTTAAGAAAACATTGACCGCGAATAACTCGCTGAAAAATCAAAACTAGCAAAAACGCTTTTGCGATCATATTACAATGTTTGTTAGCTTTCAAAATTGATCCATAAACCATACAATATCGAAAAATCGATTTTAGGTGGCCCACTTGAGAAAACTTGACTCTATACCAACATCATTAAAGGTTGGTTGCGGCCAAAGACGCAGAATTTGGGCTGTAAATATTCCAATTAAAGCTTCTAATAAATTATAAGAAAAAATGGCAATTTAAGGTTATTTTTCTTCACGTTTTTGTTATGAAACAGTTTACAAGACTCAACATTCATTCATATGTATGTGTGTGTTGGCCATGTGCACTAGGCATATAACTTTTTACAATTTTTGCAAATACGAAAAACGGCATACCATAGTCGAATAGAGCATAAAAAGTATGAACCCCAGTATTTTTTTTTTTTGCGAAATTGCAAAAAAGTTTCCGCCCAAAACGAAATTACTTTTTATCAGAGCTGCTGAAAAAAACAAAAAAAGTTTTGTACAGTGTACACGTTTTTCTTCATAATAATAGATATTTACCTTAAGGGCTATTAAAAGAAATGTGGAAATCATCACATACTTTAAACTTAAAACTTATTTCATATAACAATTGACAAAAATGTAAAAATAAAAATATTAAAAAAAAATTAAAAAAAAATCTGACTTTTTTAAACGGTTTTATTTAGCTCACCCCGTTTGTTTTATTTATTATTTATTCTTGGGTCAAATTTAGTAATTCAATTTTTAATTGTAGTTTAGTAATTCAAATTTCACCCTCTTCCTGTCAACCGATTAATCTGAAATTTTGTACGCATGTATAACCCCGATGACAATGCAATATTATGAAAAAAAAAAAAATTCCGATAGGTGGCGCGTGGGTCGCTATATTTACAAAAATCGCATTTATGGTCCGATTTGGCTGAAATTCGGAACATGTATTACTACCTTGAAAAGAAATATTTTCTTAAAAAAAAATTCCGCTAGGTGGAGCTGAGATCGACCATGCTGCAGACCATGTGGATATAGCTACTATAATACCAGCAGATATCAACAAAACTGGGGGTTTACCAGCGGAACTGGAAATATTTGTGGGGGCAAAAGTCATGCTACGGTCCAATATTGACGTTTCAAAGGGATTAGTAAATGGCGCTATAGGCTACATCAACGAAATCGTTTGGCCTCAATTTCGTAGAACTCAGATGTATGCAACAGATGTACCTTCCGTCCGAATTGATTTCGCAAGAGACGGAGTACATCTTATACACCCGAAAGCCATACAGTTTCCAGCTAAGTACAATTACGGGACGGCTGAAAGAAGAATGTTGCCTTTAATACTATCATGGGCTTCTACAATACATAAAATGCAGGGCAGCACTGTGGATCACGCGGTCGTATACTTAGGTGCGAAACTGTTTGAAGAAGGTCAAGCCTACGTGGCTCTTAGTAGAGTAAGAACTTTGCAGGGACTACGTATAGAGGCGTTGGACTGCAATAAACTAACGGGCAAGAAAGCTTGCAATAATGAAGCACTAAATGAATTAAACAGAATGCGAAATAAAAACTAAAAACTAGAAAATAAAAATAGGTACAAAAACTTTTTAAGTTAAACGGTTTTATGTTATACATACATTGCAATGTTTAAGATAAATGTACTAAAAACCAAAAAATAATAAAATAGATACAGTCGTGGGAATTATAAACATTTGCATAGACTAGACTAAAATAAAACCGTGGGGCACGTCAATTGTCTACAATCGTTGATTAAAATGTTTGTTTTGTAATGTTACACTATAATTAGGCAGTTGTTCAACCGACAACGATGGACGTGTGATAAGTAGGGCTAGAATGTGGAAAAAAGCTAGCAAGCTCAATTATAAGCGAGTTTTAGGGTTTCATAGTGGTGAGCGAGTAGTACTTTTATCATATGTTTTGTCGATTAAAGATAAACTACGAGCAGTGAAACGATTCCTCGTGTGAATGTCCAACGATAAACTAGTTGAAACATCTCTTTTATTAACATGGAGTGTATAACTATTGGAATGTCCATGAGCAAGAAAATAGTAAGTAATTTCCTCACCGTCTGCGGGCCAACTGCCTAACGACGAATTAAACGATTCTTCTATCGCACATTAAGTCGATAATTTGTAGACAATTGACGTGCCCCCCGGTTTTATTTTAGTCTAGTCTATGCAAATGTTTATAATTCCCACGACTGTATCTATTTTATTATTTTTTGGTTTTTAGTACATTTATCTTAAACATTGCAATGTATGTATAACATAAAACCGTTTAACTTAAAAAGTTTTTTTACCTATTTTTATTTAGAAATCAATTTTTGCGCGGAACGTTTTTGAACCGAAATCACATAAAAAAGTGATATTCATTACTTGTACAATATTTGCCACCACGTGGTGGTATGCCAAATTTTTCGTCAAAATTTGTTATATGCCTAATGTGCACGTTGTTAATAAGAATATACCACATAGTTAATTGTTGTTGTAATTGCGCTTTTGTAAATAATAATTACTGCACATTTTTAGCACATTTTCCGTGTCACTAATTTTTAAGCAATTAAGAAAAGTGCCTGCGGTATGTTATGTTAAGGATGGAAAACAAGCAAGCACATACAAAGGACCAAAATCACCAACACATAAATTTTATTCAATTATAAAACAAAAGCAATACTAAACTTTATTCTTTCCTTCATTGGCTTTTAAAGGAAACCAAAAACGAAACGGAGATGGAAACCTTGTTAAACAATTTATTAGTAAGCGGTAAGAAAGGTGACAAAACAAGTAAGTACACAAAATAACTAAATTAGGAACCAAACCACGAATTTGGACACAAAATAACCAAATTGGGACACAAAATAACCAAATTGGGACACAGGATAACGATTTTGGACACAAAAAAACGAATTGGGACACAAAATAACAGAACTTGGACACAAAACAACGAATTTGGACACAAAATAACAAATTTTGACACAAAATAACCGAATTGGGGCACAAACTAACCGAAATGAGACACAAAAAAACCGAATTGAGACACAATGTAATCGAATTGGGACACATTATAACGAATTTGGACACAAAACAACGAAATTGGATACAAAATAACTGTATTGGGAAACAAAATAACGAGTTTGGACACAAAATAACCGAATTTGGACACAAAATAACCGAATTGAGACACAAAGTATTCGAATTGGGACACAATATAACGAATTTGGACACAAAATAATCGAATTGGGAGACAAAATAACCGAATTGGGACACAAAATAACCGAATTGGGATAAAAATAACGATTTTGGACCCCAAACAATCGAATTGGGAGACAAGATAACGCTTTGGGTCACACAAGATAACCGAATTGGTACTCAAAATAACGTATTTGGAAACAAAATAACCGTATGGGACACAAAATAAGAAAGTTGGACAAAAACTAATCGAATTGGACCACAAAATAACGAACTGTGCCACAAAATAACCGAATTGGGACACGAAATAGCCGATCTGGGACACGAAATAGCCGATCTGGGACACAAAATAACGAATTTGGACACAAAATAACAGATTTAGGACTTAAAATAAGGAATTTGGATACAAAATAACAAGATAATTAGTTGTAATGACGATAGACGAAGTTAAATAAACAGCTCTTTTAGTTCATAAACAGCTCTTTTAGCTCTTTTAGTTAATTTCTATGAATGAAAGTTAATTTCTATTTAGTTAACTTCTATGTGCAGGGCAGATATGGCATACATATATGTATTGACTTAGAGGTACACATTTGTAAGTATAGAACGGTTTGAGGAAATTATCAGAATTTTCTTATTTCATCTTCAACAAATTTCAATCTAAATTGATGGCTCTAAGCTACATAAGTAGATCGTTGCGATAGAAGTTAAGTGCTTTTTAGTGGATCTAAATCTAGGAACTTGATTCAGCCTGGATTATGTCCCCCTTTATGAACACCTAAAGGTACATTAAATCACATATTTCTTAAGAAAAGTCACATCGGTCATCGTTGATGATATTTTAGAATAATTTTCGTTCAAACTAAAGGCCTGCAATTGTTGAACTATTTAACATGCCACATTTGCGACATCATGCAAGTGTCATGCCTTGCCATGTTGCTCATACATGTTTAACTACGACATACAAAGACACTATCGAATAAATTCAAATCAAACCTATACATTTTTTTTATAATTGTTTGGCATGCATGAACAGAGAAAAACAATTTTCCAATACATGCGACAAGTGCGACACATGCGACACTTGCGACATATTGTGGCAGCATTTATATTATTTATACTACAATTCCGTAAAAATTAGCATTGAGAGCGAAATCAAATCAAATTTTGCAGGTGGAAGATGCGCTGAATATGAATCTGGTCTCAACAAAGAAGAATTATAATAGTTACGTATGCACCTATGTTTGTATAGATATGTACATATTCCAGAAGCCAAATTCACATGTACACTAGATTTGACATGAACAAGTAAGAGCGCGGCTGTCTTCGGCCGTACCGAAGACTTCATACCTTTCATGAATGGGGAAATAAAAAGTTACCTGTGTACATAGCCTGACTTGATTTAATTTCAATTCTGTGGGTTACTTAGGGAAAGATTTATTAGGAAAAATGGTGTCTAAGCTATTTAAATTGAGAAGTTATACCCTAAAATATCTATATCTGAAAAATCGGTTGTATGGGAGCTAGGGATTCCAATTTTTCCGATTTTTACGATCCCGGGATTTTCGGGATTTATTTTTTAAATCCCGGGATCCCGGGATTTATCCCGGGATTTGGACTTTAATTACACAGGCCGACAATATTTCCAAAAAATTTTCTAACTCAAATAAAATTCTACTTTTCTAAAGGATTTCGGTGCGCTGATTCTGAATTTGAAGTCGGATTTTCGGTAATGCGTTTAGGTTTTGAGATATTCGTGTCCAAAGAGATGAAAAATGCGATTTTTTGCTATATTCACTGCTCAATCTGTTAAATTATTTACTTTCATTAAAAGATGATTGCAGCTATTGAAAGAACGATCATTTCTCTTGAAAACAGCGCTTTCCTTTTTCGGGTATCTTATTCGGATATCTACGTTGTCTTCAAAAGAAATGATCGTGCTTTCAATAGATGTAATCAGTTTTTAATGAAAGTGAGTAGTTTTAAAAATATTGAGGAGTGAATATGGCCACAAACTGCGTTTTTCGCCTTTTTGGACATGAATGTCTCAAAAACTACACCGAAATCCTTTTGAAACGTAGAATTTTATTTCTGTTACAAACATTTTTCGACCAGTATTATTTTCCCAACATTTGGGGTTGAAAAAAGGAAATATATATTTCGAGGAACGCTACAACTTTAAAGTGCAAAGAAAAATTATTGATATTTCCAAGCTTGCCGAAAAATTCAGAAAATTAATGCAACTTCTGAATAGATAAATATCGGAGGCAAAATTTTGATATGAATTCCGAGTATGCAGCTGCGTATTTAATTTTAGTACAGTGTTGTAAGACTATCAAGTCTAATTAAAATTTTGTTTCCATTTTCTTCCATTATTTACTTTCCATGTGGGAAAATTCCAAAAAACATTTGAGAAATAAATGACCAAAAATCAGGAAATAGAAATTATCGAATGAATTTTGCCACAAGCTAAAAGCTTTAAAAATACCTAACGTACGTTTCCTTACAACGCGTACTTCAATATAAAAAAATTTAATTATTAAAAAAAAATCAAAAATTTTAATCCTTACTTTAACTAATGGACTTTTTTATTCTAGAAAAAATGTCGCACTTTCTTCCGGCTGTCACATTTTTTTGTTCTCTTCTACACAGACACAACACTTTTTTGGGGATGTTTGTTCTATTGACAAAATATAAAACTGGCCCGACTACGGGCAACATTTTCTGCTCTTAGCACAAGTAAAAGGTTGCATTATTTTTGTTTCATTAATCACATGAAAAATTCAACACTTTAATAGGGCACATGACACATGTTCATAATGCTGCAATGTAATAATGCAACATTTTCATTCAGAATAGGAAATGCTATTAGTATACAGATCTGAGACCAATAAAAATTATATAAAATATAACTTTTCTTTGCTATAATAGCGGAATATTCTCTCTTTATCTTATCCCGAAAATCCCGGGATAAAATTCTAGCGATCCCGGGATTTTCGGGGTGTCAAAAAGGGCGGGATCCCGGGATCCCGGGATCCCGGGATTGGAATCCCTAATGGGAGCTATATGTTATAGTGGTCCGATCTAGACAATTCTCGGTAAACCTGTTTGGGCCCATATGTGTACATATACATCCAAATTTCAGGTCGTTAGCTGTTTAAATGCAGAAGTTATGCACCAAAATGTCCATATCTGAACAATCGGTTGTATGGGAGCCATACGTTATAGTGGTCCGATCTTGACAATTTTCGGTAACTTTGTTTGGGCCAATATGGGTACAAATACCTCTAAGTTTCATGTCCTTAGCTGTTAAAATGGGGAAGTTATACAGAAGTTACACCCCCAAAATGTGTATGTATATCTGAACAATCGGTTGTTTACTATATGTTATATTGGTCCGATTCGGCCGATTCCGACAAATGATCAATTGCACATAACAATAAACCTATATTCCGAATTTCATTCAGATATCTCAAAAACTGAGGGACTACACCATTTCCAATTGTAAATGCGAAAAGGTCAACTGAAAATAAGATTAGTCAATTTTAAATGCGAAAGAGTCAGTTGAAAATGAGAAAAGTCAAATGTAAATTGGAAAGTTTCAATTGCAAATAAGAAATTACAATTGAAAATGAGAAAGGGTCAATTGATAATGATAATAGTCCGTAGGAAATCAGAAATCTTCAACTTTAATTGCGAAACCCTCAATTGTAAATGAGAAAGATTCAATTCTAATTACGAAAGCGTCAAATGCAAATAAGAAAGAAACAATTACAAATAAGAATAGTAAATTGTTAATGCGAAAATGTCAAATGAAAATGCGAACACCGCAATATATTATAGAAATTCATTTTTATTACATTTTCCTTTTTAAACAAATTTTAATAAACAAGTTTTTAAGTACCTACCTGCATATCTTCCTGCATTAATGCAGCTGCGTGAAAAGATGAACAATGTTGAACTGCTCTTGCGCAGTCACCCCCTGTAATGGTGGCCGTTGCATCTTCCACGAGCTTTTCTAAATACTGAAGTCATTGCTCACCAACATTTTGACCATTAACGCTAGGGTTTACAATATGACCCTTAACATACATCTTAATTTTACCCCATATTATCTCAATTGCGTTTAGCATGGGAGAATATGGCGCCATGCGTAATACCTGTGTACGTCCACCCGAATGCTGATATACTGCGTTTTCTAAATCCGAGTGGAATGGAGCATTATCGCATATAATCACAAGATCATTCTGCGCCGTTAAGCATAAACTGTATAAATATGTATATACACATATTCACATTAACACAATGCTAACTTTGATTTTTATTTTATATTTTTTAAAAGAGCAGGTGCCAAATTTCAAAGTGATTATTTATATGATTTTTATTCCTTTTTCCATTTACATTCGACGTTTTCAAAATTACAATTGGCTCTTTCTCCTTTATAAGTGAATATTCTTATTTGCAATTGATGCTTTCGAAATTTCATTTGTTGCTTTCGCAATTACAACTGACATTTTCTCATTTAAAATTGACTATTCTCATTATCAATTGAGTTTTTTCCATTTTCAATTGACTATTATAAATTTCATATGACGGCTTCGAATTTACAACTGACTATTCTTATTTTCAATTGACGCATTCTCATATGCATTTGACGTTTTCGCATATACAATTAACATATCCTCATTTACAAACGGCTACTCCCACATTTAATTGAATGATAACGGTGATCTGGTAACTGATGTCCAGAGCATACTTAAGTTGTGGAGGGATCACTTCTCCTCTTTGCTAGATAATGGCAACAGTGAACGTGCGGAAGGAGAAGATGTACGACCCGAATCCCCAATAGCAGATGATGGTAGGCATGTTCCACCACCTGATCATGACGAAGTGCGAATAGCAGTATCTAGGCTTAAGAATAACAAGGCCCCGGGCGCTGACGGCTTGCCAGCCGAGCTATTCAAACATGGTGACGAAGAGTTGATAAGGAGCATGCATTAACTCCTATGCAGAATATGGTCGGACGAGCGCATGCCCGACGATTGGAACTTAAGTGTGCTCTGCCCAATCCACAAAAAAGGAGACTCCACAGTACGTGAGATAAGCCTTCTGAATATCACATATAAGGTCTTAGCAAGTGTATTGTGCGAAAGACTGAAGCCTATCGTCAACAATCTGATTGGACCTTATCAGTGCGGCTTCAGGCCTGGTAAATCTACCATCGACCAGATCTTCACAATACGACAAATACTGGAAAAAACCCATGAAAAAGGATCCGGCACACACCATCTCTTTGTCGATTTTAAAGCCGCTTTTGATAGCACGAATAGGAATTGCCTATATGCCGCAATGTCTGAATTTGGTTTCCCTGCAAAACTTATACGGCTATACCAAATGACGCTGGCTAACACCGCCAGCTCCGTCAGAATTGGGAAGGACCTCTCCGAACCGTTCGAGACCAAACGAGGTTTCAGACAAGGTGATTCCCTTTCGTGTGACTTCTTCAATTTGATGCTGGAAAAGATAATACGAGCTGCAGAACTTAACCATACAGGAAGCATCTTATATCACAAGAGTGTGCAACTGCTGGCGTACGCCGATGACATCGACATCATTGGCACTAACACGCGCGCCGTATGTTCTGCCTTCTCCAAGCTGGATAAAGAGGCTAAGAAAATGGATTTGGCGGTTAACGAGGACAAGACGAAGTACCTCATGTCATCACAAAAAGAAACAGCACGCCTTGGCAGCCACGTCAATGTTGATAGCTACAAATTCGAAACTGTTAAGGACTTCGTCTATCTGGGAACCAGCATTAACACCAAGAATGATGTCAGCACGGAGATCCAACGAAGAATCACGCTTGCCAATAAATGCTACTTCGGACTAAGTAGGCAACTGAAAAGTAAAGTCCTCTCTCGACAAACAAAAATCACACTCTACAGGACGCTCATCGTTCCAGTCCTCATGTACGGCGCAGAAGCATGGACAATTTCAAAATCAGATGAGATGGCACTTGGAGTATTCGAGAGAAAAGTTCTTCGTAAGATTTATGGGATTTGCGCGTTGGCGTGGGCGAGTATCGACGGAGATTTAACGATGAGCTGTACGAGCTTTACACAGACATCGACATTGTTCAGCGAATAAAGATCCAGCGGCTGCGTTGGGTAGGTCATGTCGTGAGAATGGACGAAGGCGCTCCGGCCAAGAAAGCATTTCTATCGAAACCCGCTGAACACAAAAGAAAAGGGAGACCTCAACTGCGTTGGGAAAATCAGGTGGACAGCGATGCTGCCTCCCTAGGTGGCGCCATGCTGCACGAAACAGAAGCAATTGGCGCGCTCTGTTGGATTCGGCCAGAATCGTCTAGACGGTTAAGCGCCAATCAAGAAGAAGAAGAATCTTATTTTCAATTGACATTTTCTTGTTTACAATTGACTATTCTCATTTTCAATTGAACCTTTCTCATTTACAATTGACTAATCTTATATTCAGCTGACGCCTTCGTATTTAAGTTTGACACTTTCTCATTTACAATTGGAAATGGGTAGTTTGCGTTCACACAGACGGACGGACATGGCTTAATCGACTCAGCTCACGATTCTGATCATATCGGTATATATTTTTTGGTGGGTCCCTCACGCTTCTTTCTGGTACTTTCGACAAAAATTTTTTGGCACAAAGTTATAATACCATTTCATTCTCATGAAAGGTATAAAAATCTTTAAAAGTCCGTCCCTAAATATGGAGCTAATGTTAAGGGGGTCTCCGGACAACATTTTTATTTTTATCCCGCAAAAAACCACCGAATTTGTTCTTTTTTGTAACTTTATTATTTGAATCCGATTTTTAAAATTGATATATATGGAAGCTCTAAATTTCCCTCTAATGTTCTTTTGAATTCTGAAGTCGTTTTCACATACATAGCTGGGTCTGCTATCTAAGTTGTACGTCCATAAATTATCCTTTTTTAGAGGTCAATTAACAAAGTTACAATAAAAAATCTTTTTCGGTGGTGAAACGCGGGATCAAAAATATGAAAAAAATTAAAGCGTGAATAACGAGTATTCATGAACATTGATGTGTAAACAGTTTCGAAATCGGATATTTATTCCCTTTTCCTTATTCCTTTTTTTCCTGGTTTTCTATGGATTAAAATGCGACTATAGTTTTTGTAATTTTTGTTGTCATTGTGACTGTTGTTTTTGTTTGTTTTGGTTTTTGGTTTTTAAATTTTGATTTTTTATTTTCTTTTGTTTCGTATTACTCAGAAACATGCAAGATCATCAGAGTCCACGTTTGACCCATATCTGGAGACCCGGCCTAGGAATCATAAAGAGTAGAGCTCCGTATAGAAGTCCTGCTCAACACTTTTTATTTGATACCAATATTGCTCAGAAACATTCCGGGTTAATCCGGGGTAACATTTTGACCCATATTTGGGGACCCGACCTAGGACTCATAAAATGAATAGAGCTCTATGTGAAAGCCCTGCTCAACACCTTTTATTTGATACCAATATTGCTCAGAAACATTCAAGGATCATCCAGTCCTAATTCTGGCCCATATCTCGGGACTCGACCTAGACATCATAAAGAATAGACACCCATGTAGTATCCCTGCTCAACACCTTTCATTTGATACCAATATTGCTCAGAAACATTCAAGGATCATCCAGGTCCTCGTATTTCCCCATATCGCGGAACCCGAACTAGGACTCATAAAGAGTAGAGCTCCCTGTAGAATCCCTGCTCAGAACCTTTCATTTCATACCAATTTTGCTCAGAAACATTCAAGGATCATCCGGGTCCTCGTTTTGACCCATATCTCCGGACCCGACCTAGGAACCATAAAGAATAGAGCTCCCTGTAGAAGGCCTTCTCAAAACCTTTCATTTGATACCAATATTGCTCAGAAAATTAGATAGGTAGATGAGGTATGCATATCTATACATTTGCATACATGTTCAAACAGGTTGGTCCTTTTTTTCGCTTCGCTTCGTTGCTGTTGTTGCTGATATTTGCATTTGCACGACTATGCATGCAAGCATTTGTAAGTACATGCCTAGCTACCTACCTACCACTGAAAATGCCAAGGTCATTTACGGTTTACGCATTTACATGTTTACGCGTAAACTTTACCTGTTTTTCGAAATTACTCGTAGCTACAGCAAAGATGTTTACACATCAAAAATAATAATCTACATATGAATGTATGTACGTACATACGCACATATATTTTCATACAACAGCATGAAAACATACTGCAGAGGCATGTTATAGAAAACAAAATCGAAAAACAGTATAGGTGCACATACTCAATCTACTTTCTTTATACACAACTTTTCTCATATTTTGCATTCAATGAAAAACTCCAATATATCAAAACGCTCCCCATTTATTCATCACTCCGTAGGATTAACGGACATTAACATGGCTTGCTCTATTAATTTTTCTTTCATTGCATTTACTCTAAATTTCGATTATATTCCAAGTGCTTACAAATGACATCGATATGTATTTATATACATACGAACAAGAGATTATAAGTAATACCAGTGGCGGACCTAGCATAAATTGTCTGGGCAAGCCCATGTATGTGTGAAGCATAAACATTAGCCATTTACGTAATTTTCTTTGCTGTATTATCTAAAAGTCTGATTGCGTTCCGTCATTGACTTTGATCTAGAGCTCTCGATTTTTGTTTTTAACATTTTCGTGTAGCCCGAATAAATGCTTTTCAAATGCTCAAACACTCGTTTGTTTGCTTATTACCCTTATGTTTGTGCGGGCATTTGAACAATTCGCGTATTTGAAGTTTGTTTTTTCTCGTTTATTTTTGTTTTTTTTTTGTCTTCATATGTATTTTTTATTTTTGTTTTCTTGATGCACATTTTTTTGTTTGTACACTCAGAGAAAATTAATCAAAAATAAAATTTTTATTTTTATGATGAACGTTTTAAACCAGGTCATTTTTATTTTAAAAATGAAAATTTATAAATTAAAAATGAAAATTAAAAACTAAAATGTATTTAGAATTGAAAAAGGAGCATGTTTAAATTAAAAATGAAAATTAATGGAATAAAACGAAATTTTTTGATTCAAATTTTCATAGTGCTTAAAATAAAAATTAACATTTTTAAATTTGAAATGGTTTTCTTGATTTTGCCATTTTACAATGAACATCTTTAAAATAAAAATGTTCGTATTTACATTATTTTTAAATACGTCTTGGCCCATATCTGGGGGCCCGGCCTAGCCCTTAAAATTAAAATAGTTCTATCTCGAAGTCTTCATCATTTGATGCCAATATCTCACAGAAACATTCGAGGGCCATCTGGGTCTACGTTATGACCCATATCTGGAGACCCGGCCAAGGCATCACAGTTAAAGGAGTTCTATGTATGTTGAAGTCCTCATCAAGACCTTTCATTTGATATCAATATCGCTCAGAGCCATTCGAGGGTCATCCGGGTCCACGTTTTGACCCATATCTGGGGAACCGGCCTATGCATCACAATTAAAGATTTCTATGTTGGAGTCCTCATCAAGACCAATTGCTACCAATATTGCTCAGAAACATTCGAGGATCATCCGGGTCCACGTTTTGATTGATGACGCTAAACTTATAGGGAAATCTCACACAAAAGCGCAGAGGTATTTTTAATTTCCTTATACTGGCGGAAATTTCAGCAGTAGCAAGTGTATTTGCTTATTATCTAATATCTAAAAAATGGGTGCTTTAGTGTTTGAAGAACTGAAGTCCAATTACCAAAAGTCGTGAAATGTTTGATTTTATTTGATTTTGATTTCCGTCGCTTTTTAAAATTATCTTGATATTGTGCCAATAGTCGCCAAAAATCACAATCAACGCTTTTATAATCTGGTATTTGATATTTATGTTTGCATGTACATGTACATGTAAGAAATTATGTACATAAGTATGTACATGCAAACGAAAATATCAAATATGCATATGACTGTGAATACTGTTGAATGCCGAAGCCAGCTTCTCATCCCCATACAAATTTCATGTGAAAAATAAAAAAGTGTTTTGCTAGTTTTTTTTTCAATTTAAGTATGAAAATAAGCAATTGATTTCTCCTTAGAGAAAGCGAGAAAACAAGCTATGTTATTCTGTTTTGAAAGCCACGTAAAAGCTAATGTGTGGAAATGTTAAAGCATGCTCACTGTGTTGTGATTGGCTGTACAAACAAAATACACATTGTGAGGTGGATTGGTGGTGTATTTGCGCTATTTTCTTAGCATGCTTTCAGGCACCGGATGTACAGTGGGGGCTATATTATTGATTGATATTATTGATATATTATTATATTATTGAGAACTTAAATAGTAAACGCATTTAAAACGTAAAATAACCAGATTTTAAAGAAATTTGTAAAATGAAATGAACGAAAATATGTACGCAAGCCGGGCTTCTCAGCTTGTATGAAGCGCCCGCCTCTGAGTAATACCATTGTGGTTGCTGCTGACGCTGCCGCTTCTAATGCGACTTAATACAGAAAAATATTTTTCAAAAGATTGTATTTAAATTAGGAGCAACAAGGCTTGCGATTAGCGACGTGTTTTTCCGATTGGCCCAGTGTGTAAACAAACAAGAATGTACGGCTGTGTGTGTATGCAATTGTTCTTAGCACTACCGTCACCATTAGTTTGTCGTTACACTTGAAGTTACCCTTCGCCAGCCATTCAGCGATCCATCCATCCGTTCATCGTTTGTTTGTTAGTCAATGCGTTGCCGCGCGACCATTAATCTTTATATCACTGTCAACGTGTTAAATGGACAATATTTCTTTTATAGTTTACAAGCTTTGTAAGCACTCGTGCGCACCCAATTGAACCCACTCCTGTCCTGTTGAATGTTGCGAGAGCGTCACTTTTCGCTTTGCGTTTTTCGACTTTACTTTTCGCTTTCTTGTTTTTCGTTTTAGTTTTCGCTTTTTTGTTTTTCATTTTTCAAACACAAAACTCACACTTAGCAACAAGTCATCAAGCACGAGTATTCGGCTGTTCATGGCGCTGGGACACGTTAGTCATTTAGAAACTAGTTACTTGTTTGCCTACCGGCTACACGGAAAGAAATTTGCATACGTGATTCAAGAAAAATGCTTTCTTGAACTCAATTTAGAAAATTTTTTGGGAAATAAGAAAAATAGACTTAATTATTACTGGAATTAAGAAATTGAGTTTTACAAAAATAAGACAATTATTTTCTTATTCAAGAACACTAACAAAATCTATAGAAAAAAAAGTTAAAAAAAAAATGTTTAAATAAATAAGAACATCTTTTCTTAAATTTACTTAAATGAAGAAAATCTTTTTGCTAACATCAAGAAGAATTTAAGTAAATTGTGTTTCGATGAATTGGAACAACAAACTACAGCAAAAAAAAAATTGAAAATAAATAAGAAAACGTTTTCTTGAGCGAAGTAAAATAATTCTTGCTCAAGTTGAACGCCAAAGTTCTTTGAGCATATCAGCAAACTACAGCAAAAAAGGATTGAAAATAAATAAGAAAACGTTTTCTCGAGCGAAGTAAAATATTTCTTGCTCAAGTTGAACGCCAAAGTTCTTTGAGCCTATCAGCAAACTACAGCAAAAAAAAATTGAAAATTAATAAGAAAACGTTTTCTTGAGCGAAGTAAAATATTTCTTGCTGAATTTTCATTTCCAAAGTTACATGTATATTTTTCCATTTGCCATCCGCTTTGCATATTTCTGAATATTTCTGCAATTCTCAGATTGTTAGTGAAGCATTTGGTATAAGGAATTCACTATTTGCATCTTCATTTATATTAATTGAAATGTTGTCATTTCAGTGAACAAGTCCTAGGAAAATAAGTACTAGTTGACTAATTATGGTTTTCTAATCCCTCATGATTAGTTTTCATTTTCCTTATTTTTACGTTTTTAATATTTTTATAAAATTTTTACTTGATTTAATATTTAATATTTTCTTATTTACTTAAGCTCGTATAAGAAAAGTTTTACTTGCAACAAAAAAATTATTTCTTAATTATTTATTTCTAAAATCAAGAAAAAAACACTTACCGTAAGTAAATTATTTCTTATTTATTTAAAATCCAATTTTACTTGAAGCAAGAAAACGTTTTCTCATTTATTTAAAATCCAATTTCACTTGAAGCAAGAAAATGTTTACTTATTTATTTAAAATCCAATTTTCTTGGATTTTCTTGATATTAAGAAATTATATTCTAAGTTCAAAATCAAGTCTAATTTTTCTTGTCTCGGCATTGATTCTAGTAAAAAATTATTTCCGTGTATGTGGCTTACTTGCTTAGTTGCTAACTTTTCTATTTGCTTTTTGATGTGACTTTAATGAATAAACTATATGTGTGAATCAAACGAACATATGTATGTATGTAGCCACTGTATTCTTGTATACCTTTAGCAAAACAAATTTTTCACATTTCGGTCGAATTTGTAAGCTGTGGCTTTGCAAATAAACTTCTTCGTTTAACTTCGTGTAAGCTTTTGAAATTTTTTTTACTTTTTCCTTCATAACTTTGCTGAAAAGTTACATGGAGTCGCATAAGTTAAGTTGTGTTTAGGGGCGCGTTGTATATAGCCAAGTTTGGCTGGTCATAAATCGTATTGAATCAAATTGAGGCGACATAAATAGAAGTTGTAAAAGTTTCGATGGAATTTACCTATTTAGTACAAGTTATATATACAAATTTAATAACCAGTATATGTCGGTTATCGTTTTTCGGTTCACGCTTCTCGAATTTCAGCATCTGAAATAACTATAAATTTTCTCTTCATTGTTAGTTGGGAATATATTTTAAGTATGTTTCCCCTTACTGTTGTTTAAAAGTTCAAACTTTGCACGCGAAAATGGATTTACATTTTTGTTACGCCTTTGCTCCTATAACAACAGAGCGCTCATTTTATTAAATTTCCAAAGCGTAATCATGTTCCAGCATCGGCGACTGACGTCTCTAACAATAATTGGAATTGAAAGTCCAATGCAATGAAAAATTGATGTATGCCAATGACGCAAATACAAATGACAAATTTTAATGGAATTTATTTTGTTCAATCTAAAAGTTTATACAAACAATTCAATTTGGAGAACATTCGTTTACAGATTTCGAAACTGCGAAGGTTAAATAAGCTACCATTTTTTGTTTGTTAATTTGCTTTGCAATTAGAGGCACGAAACGAAATAATAAATTTAATTTTGATATGTTTGAAGCAGATTTTTGAGGAGAATGTTGATGATGAGGTCATAGCAACAACTCATTGGCTTGCATGAATTGACATTTCTCAGGTCTGTTAGGCTACAGGAGCAGACATTTAGGTTGGAGTGTATGCTGCGATCGCGTTGTGCTACCACGAGAACTGTTTACTGAACAGAGTAGAAGAAACTACAAAGGCATTTTCTTCCGCAGTTAAGTATTGCATAGCCAGAGCTTTAGTGATTGTTTATCTCCTGTAATATTCAACGATAGCGTATATTAATTTAATGAGTATCGTAGACTGTAAATGTACCGCATGTAGTTCTTATATTCAATACATTGCTCTTCACTTCAGCTTCAATGTTAAATGTTTCGTCATGATCTTTCTTGGCTCTTGTTAATCCTCTCTTCATACTGTGCGCTGTACAGAATATTTTTTGTACATTAAAATTTCAATGCTTTATAAAGACAGCCAGTGGACCATTAAATTTAAGTGTCTCTTGCTTAGCGGACTGTGTCGCGCAAATCGTAAAGCAAATGAAACTCATAAAAGTTGATATGACAGAAAACAAAACAAACAAAAATAGAATTTGAAATAAATCTGAGATTTCCAAATTCGAACCCACGCTTAACTGAATAGTATTTATAGAGGTTCTCCACTCGCTATTTATTTATCGCTGTGTAAACTTTTGCGACTCGCTCTGTATGAGCAATCTGATTTGTATTACAAAAGTTGTAAATGTTTCAGTACTAAATGTGCCCCGTGAGTAGCATTAATATAATTAAATAAAAAAAAGAAAATAGTTAAAGTATAAATATTTATGGTTTTTTTTTTGGAAAACTCAACATTACGCACTTGTACACACATACAGACAGACATACATACATGTGTACATTAAGCGAGTCGAAAAATTGTGTGCCTCTAGTACACGGGCCACTGTAAATTGTATAACACGTAGATGCGGTGGCGTATACGTAACATTTGCATTTATGGGGGTGTACATTGGTACATACAGAGCTTTACATGTGCACATTTGAACCGCAATGCGGACAGTGCATGTTGTGTGGCTTTTAAAACCGGTAGCTGTCGAGATACAAATCACTTAATTTAGCGCAAAGTTTTGCGTAATTTTGTTGTTGTTGTTTCTTTGTTTGTTTTCGCCTTTGGCAACGTTGATGTGGGTGTGTTGTTGTCTCTGGTTCTCGCATTGGTTGGTCGCTGGTGATTTTATTTGTTTAAAAATAAAAGTTGATTAGACAACTGTACACTCAACCGATTATACGTATGTATGTATGTATGTATATTTGGCATGGATATTTTACTGAACCAAAACGGAACAAAAGGGAAATTGCTTGCGGTGCTTTTGAAAACAATTTAATGAATATAGATGCAATAATACTAAGTTCAATAAAATTAACTAAAGTTAAATAAAATAAAATAAAATAAAATAAAAATAAAAAGAATAAACCTAATTAAAATTAAAATAAAATAAAATATATTAGAATGAAATAAAATGAATTCAAATAAAATAAAATAAAATAAAATAAAATAAAATAAAATAACATAAAACAAAATAAAATTTAAATTAAATTAAATAAAATAAATTAGAATAAAATAACATGGATTAAATTAAAATAAAATAAAATAAAATAAAATAAAACAAAATAAAATAAAATTAAATAAAAATAAAATAAATAAAAATAAAATAAAATAAAATAAAATAATATAAAATAAAATAAAGTAACACAAAATAAAATAAAATACAATAAAATAAAATAAAAATATAAAGTAATACAAAATAAAATAAAATAAAATAAAATAAATAAAGTAAAGTAAAATGAAATTAATTAAAAATAAAATAATATAAAGTAAAACAAAATAAAATAAAATTAAAATAAAATAAATAAAAAGAAAAAATAAAACAAGAAAAAATAAAATAAAGTAAAATAAAATAAAATAAAATAAAATAAAATAAAATAAAATAAAATAAAATAAAATAAAATAAAATAAACTAAAATAAAATAAATATAAATGGAATAAAATAAAATAAATAAAAATAAAAACAAAAATAAAATAAAATAAATAAAGTAAAACAAAATAAAATAAAATTAAATTAAAATAAAATAAATAAAAATAAAAAATATAAAATAAAATAAAATAAAATAATATAAAATAAAATAAAATAAAAGAGTATAAAATAAAATAAAATAAAATAAAATAAAATAAAATAAAATAAAATAAAACAAAACAAAATAAAATAAAATCAAATAAAATAAAATAAACTAAAATAAAATAAAATAAAAATAAAATAAATATAAATGGAATAAAATAAAATAAATAAAAATAAAAACAAAAATAAAATAAAATAAATAAAGTAAAGTAAAATGAAATTAATTAATAATCAAACAAAATAAAGTAAAACAAAATAAAATAAAATTAAATTAAAATAAAATAAAATAAATAAAAATAAAAAATATAAAATAAAATAAAATAAAATAAAATAAAATAAAATAAAATAAAAGAAAAGAGTATAAAATAAAATAAAATAAAATAAAAAAAATAAAATAAAATTAAATAAAATATAGCAAAATAAGATAAAATTAAATATAAAAAAATAAATAAATAAAATAAAAGAAAATAAAACAAAATAAAAAAATAAATAAAGTAAATAAAAGACAAAAAAAAAAATATAAATACAATTAAAATTGCCTGTTGGTTTTCAATTAAATGTACTACATTTTAATAAATATTTTATGCTAAACTTTCACATACTTAAATTAGCAATTCTCTACCACTTTTGAACGCAGCTATTTTGCTTAACAGGTTCTTTGTATGATTTTGTGCTTAGCCACATACATATCTAACCAATTTATTGGACACAGTAAAAGTGGTATATTCCATTCGTTAACATACGCACCCAGGCCGCCCAATCTAGCTCATTTATATTGGCACAGCAAAAAAGAAAAACTTATTAAAAGCCCTTGAAGCGATACTTGTAAAATTTACATTTACAGTCCTATTCTGAGCGTTACCGGAAAATTACTTTACTGGTAGGTTATGTTGCCGAAATTTGTTACCATCTTTTCAATTGGTATTCTGGCTCAAATGGTAACGCTGTCAAAGCATTTCCATACGAACGCAATGGAATCGGGCTGAAAATGGTAACAAAATGTTACCACGTATTGAGGTGGTAACTTAATTTCCCTGCTGCCAGAATACGAAAAGGATGTTTAAAGTACCAGATTCTTCATTTCACCAGTAAAGTAAATTATGATAACACGCCGGAATAAGGCCGTTAATGTAATATTTATATGGATGCTTTATTCCCGGCTTCATTTTAGATAAAGGCTTCTATGTTATTATTTCTCCATTTATTACTTGTTTAATAGATACATACATACACAAATGCCATTAAAGCAATTAATGATTTCTTCTGCACACCTTCAGACTATTGGTCAAAATCGCATAAATTTTTTCCACTACAGATCTGCAGATTTGATTTGAGAAGTCTTTGTTTTTCATTGCTGATCTCCAAAAAGATGCCTAGGGAGCGTATAAAATAACACCTTTTGACATCTCACACATTCTGCGGGCGGTTTAATGCGCACCCATAACGCATTAAAGATGTATGCACATACGTATGCGTGCGTATACAATTTTAAAATTTCATTTCAATTGAAATTAATTTTGTTTGGTCTACCCTCAAGCACCGCACCGGGGAATGTGCGCAAAGCAAAATTTATTGTCGTGCGGGTTGCCATGCCTTCCTGTGGTTTTAGTTAAACAATTTTAGTGGCTTCATTTGTATTATTAATATACATATGTATGTATGTTGGTATATAAAATATATTTACATATGTTTAAACATAAATGTATTTACATGTTACATATGTATGTATGTGCATGCATATATATGTGCGTACATATAGCCGTACCATTGGAAAAACCAGCACTTCAAAATTCTGTACGAAAACTACGGTTTGTTTTGTGCACAAATCAATTTAGAAATTTTATGGAATTCATGATTGCTTAATTACACGGCCTTTGTAGTCACATACATACATATATGTGTGTATGTATGTATGCATGTATATGTTTCTGTTTATCGATTGCACTAAATTGTAAACGACGAAATTAATAAAATTTATTTAGCATACCTTAGGCCACAATTGTCTTTGCTTAAATATACTTACATATACATATATACATACATATATGCACACATGCGAAGTAAATATGTGTTTTATTTCAAACGAATTTGCCAATTTATGCGCAATTATTTTATCTCTCTATTATTGGTTGACTAAAATTTTTAGCAATTAGTTTTTCACAAAAATTAGATCGATAAGCATTACACGCTTGTTTGACTTCATTTACGCTTGTGTGATTTGATAACAATTTTCAAATACAAGTTTTGCATGTGAAGCTCATCGAGCGTATTTTGATAATGAAATGAATAAATTGTTTTTGTTTTTATATAAAGCTGCTTTAAAAAGAAAGTTTGGAATGGTTAGTTGTGCTTCGATATTCCCGCCAGCTCAGCTTTAAACTCAATTTATGTCTTACGACAGAAGTGCTTTAGGTTTAGATGGAAATAGTAAAGAATTCATGGCTCCAGTAGATACTCTGATTTGGGAAATGATCCCAGCTCCAATTACTTTTTATTTAGAAATATGTGTTGATATCAGAACTTCTAAGTCTGTCACCGATTTTCTTTTATCGCAAAGCTTAAAAAGACTGTACAAAAAGTGGGTTTTGAAATAGAAATGTTCAATAACCATTGCGAATAGTTTAATACCTAAACAGTTGTGAGAGAACAAATTCTCTTCATTTCGTTCGTTTGTTCGAAAGTCGAGTATATGTATGTGCGTCAGTTATCTGGAATCCAATTTATAGCTGTAATGCGTCCCGAATGGAACGAGATAATTTCTTCTATTTGCAATCTTTACAAACCCAAAAACTCTCTCAAAGATCGTTGATCTATTTAAATCTAACTGTCTTATGCCTATGTGTTATGAATATCATAATATCAATACTATGATTTTGACTATACTACGAAAATGTTCACTTAAACTACAATATGAGGGTGACACATATGTGGTATAGATCGTAATATTATTGCTATACTACGACGTGTGTCCCTAGCATTGCTCTGAGGTTAAGTTTCTCTTACATTAATATTTGCCTTTTATATTTTAAACTAAAGAGTTTCCGAATATATTTGATCCTAATAGCTGCAGATGTTATCTTAAGCCGAAGGGCAAACTAAAATTTTTTATTTATCTAACATTCCTACAAAAAAGGTGTACCATACATGTGCCTGCTTTATATTTCATTCTGCTTAGTTTGGGCTTCTTGCTCTAAGCCAATTATTTACAAATATCTGCCTTGTTATCTGCAGTTGAAGATTCTTTTGTGTCAGAGTATTCGCCTTTTCAAACTCTTTAATGAAAAAAAGCTTTAATGAAATGCTCATATCTGACCAAATATGAATGCAAGTAACCTTTTTGGCTGATAATCTTAAAATAAATCATTTCATAAAATAAATCATTTCATGAAATAAATCGTTTCGTAGAATAAATATTTTCGTTGTAAACTGAAGCTTAATGCCAATTAAAAATAATTGGCCCTTTATCCGCTTTTGAAGCAATCCATTGCGCTTTAAACATTGTTCGCTAGATATAAAAGTCTTGTGAATTATTGACAGAGCAAAAGATGATGAATATTGATATGCATGAAATGATTATAATAAATAACTCGAAGCACAGGTGTACGAAAAGCTAAAAATACGTGGTTGTTAGTTTAAATGAGGAAAAAGTACTACCTTTTCGCTTTGTAAATTTGCTTTGAATTTGAACTGAATGCACTCCCCTTTTCTCTGACTTTAGCGATTTCAGTTACTGCCTTTCTTTCTCCTTTTTTTCTACAAATTCGGTTAGCCTAAGGTTTTACGCCGAACCTGAATGGAATGCTGTTCAGGTATATGATTTTTTGTCAGAAGATTTAGTTTTAAAAATACGCTGCAGAATACTGCCGAGAGGTGTTCGCTAATGTTTACAAATGTTGGTTTTTGGTCACAACTGAAATTTGTTTCGGGATGTCTTGCCAGCAAGGCGTGTGTTAATCCTAATATGACATACCTACATAGCTGTTCGCCATTAGATGTGCTGCACACCTTGTATGCCAGCACAACTGGGTATAAAATATAATAACGTATTAGTCTCAAATTTAGATGTCCTTACGTACTTGATGCGTTTCAATTCAGCATTTTCAAAAAAGGAGCAGCTTCAACAAGTTTATTTATATTAAGGCTCAAACTAAAGGCATTTACATACATACAAACATATGTACACATGTACCAACACTACGATACAGCTGATTTAACATGAATCGATGACGTCAAGTGCGCGTTGAATGAAGTCTTTTGATGTCGTCAATATGATTGATGATACATGTCAGGCATGTCAAACAGCAAAATGCAAACGATATGTAAACGATAGTTCTGTGAGCTAACACATGCATGCACACAGGACAAATACATACATGTGATGTATGTACCCTGCAGGGAACTCAATAACTAGTGAGCAAACTCTCTATTTTCGAACCAGCGAAAAGGTGTCAAAAAGGAACTAGATCAATTTTCGTTAGACCCTCACCAGTTCAGAAGGAGTGAATTGAGTGACCATTATAAGACACACTTTTATTTCGACGACTGAGAATAACATCGCCCTATTTCAAAAATTATTTCAAAAACGCCCTATTTGAAAAATTGTTTCAATAACGTTCTATTTCAGACTTTGCTTCAAAAACGCCCTATTTCAGAGAAAATTCAACATATTTTTCTATGGAATAGGGCGTTTTTGAAACAATTTTTGAAATTGGGCGATCTTATTCTCAGCCGTCGATTTGTACTAGAGTGCTGCCTGCTGTCGAAATTCGACAGTTTTTTTAGATGTTTTCTTATGACTAAAGTGCAACTATAGTTTTTGTATAATTATCTTTTGTTATTGTCATTGTTACTATTTTGTTGTTGTTGGTGTTGTGGTCGTTACTTGTTTCCACAATTCTCCTACCTACTTCTTTCTTTCTACTTCTGCTCTTTTATTTCCTCAATTTCTTTCCTACTTATTCTTTCTTGTCCTTCTTATTACTTGATTTTGTGTTTTTGTTGTAGTGCTTTTGCTACTTTTTAATATTTCTACTTCTTTGAAACTAAACACCACTTCCAGCCAAACATGTTCACAATTGCATGGTAAGTTTGGTGAGCACACACAAACTCACCTATGCGCGGGCATTGACAGAGCTCTGATGTGTGCAAAAGCATGCAACAACAACTACACGGCAATTTTCCAAGGACAATTGTTGACGCATTTTCCCAACCAAATTTAATTGGCACAGTCCTATTTGAGAGCAATACCTTTCAAATAGTGGTCTTAAAATCGGTTCAGTAGTTTCGACGGAGAAGATGGAACAAAATTTATGTTAGCGTATTAATAATATAGATGCAATTTCGAAGCGACAAAAATCCTGCCTCAGATTGAAAGGCACACGCGTTAGCCACTTTCCCATCTCGCCACTTTCCCATCTCGCCACTTGCTTTAAGCGTGCCAAATGCCGCACTTAAGCGGCAGATGTAAAACTGTGGAATTTGTAGGAGTTTTTGTCTCGTTAAGAACTATCGGAACTAGTGAAAACTGTAGAATTTAGTACTAGTTCGGAACCATTGAAAATGCAGAGCAGAGGGTGAAATTTGACACCGCCTAGGACATCGCCGTGTTAAATTCGCCAGTTGATAACATGCAAACGAGATTTAGCTCGCACTAGTAGTGGCGAAAAATGCACTAGGAGCGACCTAGTTCGGAACTAGAGATTTTCCCTACAGGCTACGCGTAGAAACCTATACGAGTACGTAACTAAGTTTATTTGCATATAACACCGGTGTACAGCAATCGAAATTTGATAACAGTTTGGTGAATACTAAGACAAATTTACATACATACATACATACATACATATGTACGCTAGACTACCCAGCAGGGAATCTTAATTTTCTTCCCTTCCCACACATTTTCTTACATATTAGGGATAAAAGGAAATAAGTGTAAAATATGCTGGAATTCTGTAGTGAAAATGTTCAAGTAATTTTTTAGAGAAACATGTAACAACACAAAAGACTTTTACGTAAATTGAAGTGAGGAATGAAAGCTACATATACTTGTGTAAATATTGCAGCTACATTTTTTTTCTCAATACATGGGTGCTATAATGTATGTACATACATACATATGTATGTACATATATTTATACAGGTGGTTGGATATTTTTTGATATGAGGATTTAATTTCGGCTATTCTTGGGTCATTTTTTTTAGAAGATTCTTGCACTAACAATTTACATGTAGACCTTTTTATAAAGGAACAAGCATTGGCCTAAATTAGTCCTTAATTTGAAACTCTACTGGTAAGCCTCCTTTGTGAAACCGAAGTAAAAAAGGTATTAGTTTGGATAAGTCTGCTTTTTATATACTCAGCTGTTGTACGTAATATACATAGTTGCTGTAAAATCATATTCGTTAGCGAAATAGATAATGATCTTTCTTAGATATTGACCTATTTATATCAAATTGCTCAAGATGACACAAGAGCCCTATTAAGCCCTATTTTTAGATAATTTCACTAGTTTACAGTCCATTTGAAACATTTAAAATCGTTTTAACGCTTTTTAAAATTAAATTGATAATTTCGTAAGTGCCGTTGGAAAAAGTGTATCTGGTCGAACTTCAGGCGTTTTGGGTTTGAAATGTACTCATCATACGAATAATTCTACAAATGAGTATAAAAACACATGTAAAAGTGTAAAAGCCGCTTGGCGCTGACTTTTTGCTAATGATTTTGGGCAACTTTCGAATTAGTAGATAGTAATTTTCACGGCGATATACATATGTACATATGTAGGTATGTATGACCAGCCTTAACTTTTGTAAGGTAATCGAGTCCCAAAAATTAACTAACATGCCATTTATTTATAAATTTAATTGAAAAGGTGAGCAAAGTACGAAGGACACCAAACCGTAAGAGGATAACTTGTTCACTTACCTATACCAAAGGCGCCTAACTAGATACACATATGAGTGCATACATACATATGTGCATACATACATTTCTGTGCCCGCAAATTAAAGTAGCCTAACTCGAGATAATGCGAAATTGAGTTATTGTTATAGTGTTAATCTTTGGAGGAAAACCCATCGATCTGTCTTATCCCCATTTAAATTGGAGTAATATTTAAAAAGTTATTAAGATATAAAAACTATCCTAACTCAGATAGAAACATTTTGCACCAGTTAAAACAACTTATCTTCTAGCAAATCTCTTAAGTCTAGTATTGTATGAAAAATCGTTTTATTAAAACATCCTAACTAGAGTTATGTGGGTACTTCATGGACGTATTTATTTGCGTTTTCAGTTTATTAAAAAAACCTAACTTGAGTTAGGAATTATAATTTTTTTTTTGTCAATTTTGTTTTCATAGCCTAACTCAAAATAGGTTATTTTAAGTGATTTTTTTTATTTTTACACAATTTATCTCGAGTTAGGTTTTTTTTGTTAGAATATTTTTCTCATTTCATGCGTTATTATCTTCAGTTAGGTTTTTTTGTTGGAAGCAAGTGGATACGATAAACTGAGATAAGAGATTTTTCAAGGATATATATTATAGAAATTCAATTAATTATTATATACCATATACATAAAAAACCTTTTTTCATCAATTAAACTTTAATGTGGCCGCTGAGGTGTAGTGCGTAGAGTGCTGGCCTGCTATACCAGAGGTCTCGGGTTCTAACCCAGTCCAGACAAACAGCACAAACAATTTTTCTAATTGATTAAACCCCAATTATTGGGTTTTTATAAATAGCGGTCACCTCTCTGTAGTGGGCGGCATACCCACCGAGTGCATTTCTGCCATGAAAAGGCTTCTCACAAAAAAGAATTCGCCGTTGGGAGCTCGCATAAAACTGTAGGTCCACACAAATTGTAGGAAAAACAATAGTTAAGAAGCACACCCCGAATTGGGAGAGAAGCTCGGCAATAAAACTCGTTAGAGTTTTAATATCGCCAGTGTATTATTATTGTTATTTTTTTTATTTATTAATATTGATAGTTAAGCTTATTTATTTTATTTATTTATTTATTTATTTATTTAATACCCAACGGTTTACCCTCCATATCCCGCCCGACCGACGCGAGGGGCGCCAATCCGCATGACGCACGGATATGTTTTTTTTTGTTTTTTTTTTTTTTTTTGTGCCGAGTCGTACAGGAAGGGGTTTGTTAGGTGTCGAGATCTAAAACCTTTCAGCTACAGAACAAAATTCATCAGCTGATTGTATATCATTTATTAAGTGAGGCTAGAACTATTTTTTTTATAATAAAAAGCGAGTCTGAAGTGTCAAACGTGCTGGAGTGATTATTAAAGTCATGGCATAAGCGGCGGAATGGTTCATTTAATTCGAAATTTGTTTTGCAAGGTTTCACAAATAGTGGCTTGAAATGCCTCGATACTCTACATGGAACGTTAAAATATAACTCACTTAGAAGGCATGGGCTATTTATAAGTCCAGTGATTAATTTAACCATAAAAACTATACCAAGCATCTCTCTACGACTAGAAAGTGAAGGCAAATTAATGAGTTTTAAACGAGAAGTGTAAGGTGGAAGAATGTAATCTGAGTCCCAACGAAAGTTCCGCAAAGCAAAAAGCAGGAACTGCTTTTGGACAGATTCTATTTTATCTGAAAAACACTGGTAGTGGGGATTCCAAATAATAGATGCGTATTCCAAGATAGGTCTAACTAAGCTTGTAAATAGAGCTTTTGTGACGTAAGGATCATTGAACTCCTTAGACCATCGCTTTATAAATGCAAAGACAGCTTTAGCTTTGTTGACAGTGGAGTTTATATGGAGGTTAAAGGTGAGTTTGGAGTCCATTGTGACGCCAAGATCGATAAAATTAGTTACCTGATCTAGATTATGCTGTGATATTTTATAAGAAGCTGGTTGTACTGTTCTACGAGAAAAGCACATAACTTTACATTTTTTTAAGTTTAGCGGCATGTAGTTTGCTTTACACCAATGAACAAGGTTGTTAAGATCTGCTTGTAAGAAAGATCTATCTTCTATAGAGGAAAATGATTTAAATAGTTTTACATCATCAGCATATAATAAGATCTTAGAATGTTTTATTACTGACGAAATATCATCAATGAATAGCAGGAACAGAATTGGCCCAAGGTGGCTTCCTTGGGGAACGCCCGAAGGAACGAAAATGACATCGGAAGAACAATTTTTGAAAATAACTTTTTGAGTTCTACCATGTAGGTATGAAGATATCCATCGAATAAAACTGGGTTGAAGACCTATTAGACCTAGTTTACGGATGAGCAATGAATGACATACTTTGTCAAAAGCTTTACTAAAATCCGTGTAAATTACATCTGTGTGAGCATTTTCTCTAAATCCATTTGAAACATAAGTTGTGAACTGCAATAAATTAGTTGTGGTAGATTTTCCAGTAGAAAACCCATGTTGAGATGGCGATATTGATGAGGAAATAGAGTACGTCAGATAATTAACAATGATTGCTTCAAATAATTTTGGAACCGCTGACAGCTTGGCTATGCCTCGATAATTTTCAATAGAAGACCTACTGCCATTTTTGTGTAGGGGTATTATAAAAGATTCCTTCCAAACTAATGGGAAAACACCTTTTTTTAGAGACAAGTTAAATAAGGATGTTAGGGGCTTGTAAATATTTACAGCACACTTTTTAAGAAAGCAAGCCGGAATGAAATCCGGTCCAGATCTAAATGAATCTTTTAAGGTTTTTAATGAATTTAAGACTACTTCCGGAGATATAACTGAGACATGAGTTAAATTGGATGGGGTAAGTCTAAACGGATAATCACTACTTTTAGGAGAGTCCATAGAATAATTCGAACTAAAAAATTTTGCGAACATGTTAGCAATAAGTTGGCTATCAGAAGACGCAGTGTTATTATAATTCATGGCGGACGGAAAACTATGAACTCTACGTTTTGAGTTGACGAAGTTATAGAATGATTTGGGATCGTGAACCAGTTTTTTCTTCATTTTGCATAAGTATGATTTGTAACATTTTTTGTTTAACGCCATGTATCTATGCCGCAAGACTGAGTACTTGACGTAATCTCTATGAAGACCAGATTTTTTGTATAGCTTAAAAAAGCGTGACTTTTTATTTTTTAATTTTTTAAGCTCTTTGGTGAACCATAACTGTGTTTGTTCTTCATTGACCCTGCGTTTAGGAACATACTTTAGAAATAGGTTATAGATGGTGTTATTGAAATGTTCAACACAAAGGTCAATATCATCTACATAGTTTGGCCAGGGAAAGCGCGACAACTCTTTATTTATTTTCTTGAAGTTCGCCTTTGCAAAAACAAATTGATCACTAGAACTGAAATAATTTTTAGTTCCATTTTCGTTAATAACTTCATAAGAGAACTCAATAGCAGGATGATAAACATCCTCCGGAAGTACTAGAGGGTCACACCGATTTAGGGAGAAGTTCGGAATATCATTAACGTATACTAGGTCTAATATCCTGCCAAATTTATTTGAATTCAAGTTTATTTGGTTGAGGCAGAGTTCAGCCATTTCTTCAAGGAAAAAAATGTGATTATCCTTAGAAGAAACAGGTACAATATCCGAGTCATTAACGTTCCAATATATGCTCGGGAGGTTAAAATCACCCAGTACTACTAGAGTATCAGAAAGTGTCATCCTAGAGTTTATAGATTTAAGTGTTAACAGAAGCTCATTGTAAATTGACGTGTTGGAATTTGGTGGGATATAGCAAAGGGTTAGATACATATATCCTTTACCAATCAACACACGTATGCATTTGAGCTCAAAGTAAGCATTGGATGAAACACTAACATCCTCAGATGGCAACGATGTGTGCACTGCAATTAGAACACCACCGCCAATTCTATTTACGCGGTCATTTCTGTAGATTTCATATTGATTCGGAAGAACTTCTGAGTTCAAGACGTGAGGTTTGAGCCAGCTAGAACAGCTAGAAACTAACAGATATTTTTTATATAGCACTGACAACTCAGGCCTTCGGCTAGTTATTATTGTTATTAAACTTTAATCGTGCAGCCTTTTACAAGGTATGGATCCTGGTAAAATGGAGGAAGAAGACTTTCTGAATATGGATTATAGTAGCGACGACTCAATTAAGGACTCATTTTTTAACGATAGTCAGTCGGACACGGGGTCAGATAGTGCTGATTAGCATATGCCTTCCTACACCTTTTTGCGATCTTCTGAATATTTTTATAAACGCTTTATACACTTTTTATTTAACTGTACATGACTGTTTTTCCGGACAACCTACGTGTTATATGTGGCATGAGACCCTTGCAAATTGTGGTGGCAATGGAATAGCATCGTGCTTATTCAAACACTTAAATAGTTTACCATTCAATATTAAACATGTCGTTTTTTATAGCGATTGCTGTCCTGGCCAAAACCAAAACTCTTTTATTAGTACTATGTTTTAAATCTTCATGCAAGGTGATACTAACATTGACAAAATTTCCAAGTTTTTGGTTCATGGTCATGCCTTAATTGAACGAAAAAAAAAAACAAACGAATATAAAGATTTATCACTGGGTTTATAAACATATGTATTTTGCACATGACTCTATATGTCGATTCCATCACAATTACCAGCTATTTTCTATCAAACAGTAGTGCTACCGCGCCCCTTTTTTCGGCGGTTCCAGCTGTTATAGCTTTGAACCTCTCGCCTGGGAATCTTCACTAATCAATTCTGGATAAACCAAGCTTCTTGTGGTGATTTCCCTAGTACCATGCCTTTTTCAGTATTCGGTAAAATAAAACGCAAATTCAGTTCGGGTTGAAAACGATCCGCGGCGTAGGATTATGGATTATTTTTTTCAGGCACAAACAACAATGATTAGCGAAACGATTTTTATTTAATTTCATTCATTTCAAACAAAAATTAAAAGTCAAAAACTCTAAGACTTCTAATTCCACTACTTAGTTAGTTATATCCACTTAAATTATCGTTTCGGGTCGTTTTCGACTCGAACGTAGGTCTACGCTTAAAAACACTTAACTCGAGTTAAATGGAAATAAAAACCTTATTGGGAAGAATTCGACACAATAAAAGAACTTAACTCGAGTTAATTCTGCTTTTCGTAAAAATTGCATCCAATAAAAGCACTTAAGTTATAAAAGACAATTTTTTGCAATTAACCTTGCTTTAAGATCTCTGTTTCACAACTATTCCTTCTCTAACACTATAAATCCATTATTTCCCCTTTTAAAGAATTGGTCCAGTGGTTTGAATTTTGACAAAAAATTGAGTTTTCTCCGTTCACCATATTTTGAGTTAGGCTAGTTTAATTTGCGGGCACAGATTTGTTTGAGCATGTAACCCTTTATCTGCTCACGATTTGTCAACACAATGTTAAATTTATCGATTGACTTGAAATTGAATACAAACGAGTAGTTTTTTTTTTGTTGTTGTTGTGTAGCAAATTGAAAAGGGTCATTTGGTCATTTATAATGTGCGCCTACTACTTTTCTAAGGTGACGCCTACATGTTTAGGTACATGGTTGGGTATGTATGTAGATACCCTGCAGGAAATGAATCTAACGTAAAAGTAACTTTAAGTTGCTTACAAATCAACTGGTATTGACTATTTACTGTAAATTTTCATATACTCGGACTAACTATTTTTGTTTGGCGATGGCCACAATCCGGTCAACTATGGTTACTTCTGCATGAGATGTCAACCAACTATAATGTAGCTACTTTTCGAACACAAAAAAGTCAATGGCTATTTTCTGACTACATCTAAACCAGATAGTAGCTAGTTAGTTTGACATTACTTAGAAATTAGTAAAAAAGGTTTACAATTCAACACACAATTTAACTTTTCACGCGGCCGGTTGAAAATTAAATTTTGTTTGACTTCATCAAACAGATGATTGCTGTCATTGCCAGTGTGGCCAGGTTAGCCTTTTCGAGGCTAGAGCTAATCTTTTTTTTTTGTCCCTTAGCCTCATAATTTTCGGTTTAGCTTCGTGGCTTTTTTTTTAGCCTTTTTTTACTAAAATTTTAATTTTACTAATTTGTACAACAAGAACTTTCAGTAATTCATATGAACGTACATCCCTCATGATATAGATTTTTTAATTTATGAGACTTACAACTACCACTTAGTAATGCAGATGTTGAAAGAATTTTTAGTGCCATGCACATTTTAAAAACTAAGCTAAGGAATAGATTAAAAATTAAAATGCTTAATTCACTGCTTAATATTAGATGTTCATTAAAACGTGTATCCAAATGTTGTGATGATTTTGAAATTACTGATGATGTCATCATAATTTATACGAAGAGCTTCTTCTGATTCATCAGACAAAGAAGATATTATATAATTTATTAGTCTTTGGGAACTTTTATACTATTTACATATACGTATTTATTTAAAAACAAAGTCATTTACTAGTCGAGAAAATGTGCCTGATATGTGTTCAAACAAGAATAGTACCTTTAAGTTACGTTTATAATTTTTATATGGAAATGAACAAAATCAAAAATAAAAAATTTCAATAGATTTCTTTAAAAGAAATTGCTGATTTTTTAGCTTCTTTTTTTTTAATTTCAGCCTTTTCTAACTTTTTTTTGCCAATCTAGCCTCACTTTTTATCATCACCTGGCCACACTGGTCATTGCTATCTGTGCTGCCACATTGCCATTTTAATTTATTAACAAATAAAAGTGGTAATAGAATTTTGGATTCCTCTGCATGACTTATGGTCCAATTAGGCGTTACTTATTCTAAGTACATTAAAAATTAACTATTTTCTGCAATTGCCACAAAGTAGTTACTTATAAGCTAGCTATTTTTCGCAATTGATATTTCTTTACTGCAGGGTAGTTATACAAACATATATACAGATTACATACATACTTATGTATATAACTGCATGTCACAACAGTGAAACTCCAAAATGTGAATTCTTGCAGTAACCAAAAGTTCAAAGTGCGGGGATTTAAGCCCGACAGTTCTAACAGAAAAGAAGGCAGTGGATTGCCTTTAAGTGAAATGAGTGAAATGAGATATCTTGTGCAAAATTTATGTATATACATATGTAGTATTTACAGACCAAATGTAAGTTTTTTCAAATCAACTGAAACTTTTTTTTAAATAAAAGGAAACGGTTTTTAGTTGACACAATAATTTCTTAACATACTATGTAGCTTTGTATAGGTGGTTACATTTAATTTGAAATAGTTTCGTTTGTTTTCTTTTCATTTGAAAATGTTTTAATTAATTTGAAAAAAAAAATTTGGTTTTAATTGAAAAATTTGCATTTAATTAGAAAAAATTTTCATTTAATTTCAAAAAGTTTCATTTGATTTAAAAAAAGTTTCTTTTTATTTGAAAATAGATGAGTTTAATTTGAAAACTGTTTCGTCTGATTTGAAAATAATTACATATGATTTGAAAAAATTTAATTAAATTGAAAAAATTTTCAATTGTTGGGGTAAATTGAATAAAATTGAATTAAAATAAAAATTTCGTGCTAAGCACTAAAAACTCTTCCAAGAAAAAATTTTCGTTTGATTTCAAAAAAGTTTAATTTAATTTAAAAAAATATTTCATCTGAAAAAAAGTTCGTCTGATTTGAAAATAATTTTATATGATTTGAAAAATTTAATTAAATTGAAAAAAATTTTCGTTTGACTTAAAAAAAGTTAATTAAAAAAAATGTTTCTTCTGAAAAAAGTTTCGTGTGATTTGAAAATAATTTTATATGACTTGAAAAAATTTTATTAAATTGAAAAAATTTTCATTTGATTTAAAAGAAGTTTAGTGTAATTTAAAAAATTTTTCATATAAAAAAAGTGTGATTCGTGTGATTTGAAAAAGATTCATTTGATTTAAGAAAAGTTTCATTTAATTGGAAAATATTTTATTTTATATTTAATTATTTTTTTAAATAATTCTTGTTTGATACGAAAAAGTTTCGTTTGATTTGAAAAAGTTTGATTTGATTTAAAAAAAGTTAAATTTAATTTTAAAAATGTTTCAATTGATTTAAAAAAATCGTTTGATATGATTGAAAAAGTTTCTCTTAATTAAAAATTTAATTTCATTTAATTTAAAAAGTAATTTAAAAATGACTGACTTTATCTTCAAAATTCTTTCATTTCATTTGGATATATTTCCATATGATTTTAAATAGTTTCGTTCAATTTGCAACAAGTTGATTTGAAAAATGTTTTGTGTGATTTAAAAAAAATGTTTCATTTGATTTGAAAAAGTTTCATTTTATTTAAAAAAAGTTTAATTTAATATTAATGTTACTGTAAATGTTTCAATTGATTTAAAAAAGTCATTAGACTTGACTTGTATAAGTTTCATTTAATTTGTAAAAATTTAATTTCATTTCATTTAAAAACCGTTTAATTTAAAAATTACTGACTTTATCTTGAAAAGTGTTTCATTTCATTTAGAAATATTTTGATATGATTTTAAGTAGTGTAATTTGAAAAAGGTTTCTTTTGATTTGAAAACTGTTTCTTTTGCTTTGAAAACTGTTTCGTTTGATTTGAAAATGTTTCATTTGAGTTAAAATAAGTTTAATTTGTTTTAAGAAAAGTTTAATTTAATTTGAAAGTAGTTTCATTTGATTTGGAAAAAATTTCGTTCGATTTGAAAAAGTTTCATTTGATTTAAAAAATGTTTAATTTAATTTTAAAAATGTTTTAATTGATTTAAAAAAGTTTAATTTGATTTGATTTAAAAAAAGTTTAATTTAATTTGAAAATAACTGAGTTTAGTTTTAAAAATGTTTCAATTGATTTAAAAAAGTTTAATTTGATTTGATTTAAAAAAGTTTAATTTAATTTGAAAATAACTGATTTTAATTTAAAAAATGTTTCTATTGATTTAGAAATAGTTTCATATGGCCTGAAATTTTTATGAAATATCTCATTGTCGACTTTACTGATTTAAAAACGCAATGACATTAATCTAAAATGTATTGTGTTTTTATAGCTCATTAGGCATTGCTTATCGTTATAATGTGAAACGATATTCTAAATTATTGGTTTTACACCCCTAAACAAAATACGGTTAATAAAAGCATAAAACACACTTATGGAAACAGTATATTACATATGTACGTATGTAAATAATACCCACGCAGAGAGACCAAGTATATAGAATATTTTTAATATAAGCTTTATATGTATGAGCAGCATTTGATTTATATACGAGTACCAGCACGATGTTTTGTTTTTATTTTTCGTTAATTTAATTGCTTTTCATTTTTTTTTTTTTCATTTTCGTTTTCGTTTCTTTTTTTTTTGTGTTTTCATTTTAATTTTTACGTTCATTTGTTCTGCTTTTCAATTTCATTTCTACTCCTCATTCTGCTTTCTGCAAATTGATTAAGTATATTGGTTTCCTGTTTGCCACTGCCTGCCTATGCCTACCAAGAAAAGGACAAATAATCTCATGGAAGTCAATCGAATGACTTAAAAGCACATCATTTATCACGATATAAGATAATATCAAGTAAATTAAATGCTAAAAATGAAAAGTCAAACGCAAAATGTCAGTTGGAGTTGTGGAGCGTAGACAGCCAAAAAGAGATCTGAAAAATTTTTGCAATTATTTTATTGATGAAAATTTCAAAAGGAAATTGATTGAGATATTGATTAAATAAAGCGCTTCTTTTGTAAAGTAGAAGGAGAAAGTAAAAGATATTTAATTTTTGCTAACTGTTGACAATGAAAAATATTGTTTTTGTTTAAATTAATTACTTTTGGTTAAGAGTTGCGGCTGCGGAGTAAAAGCATATGATTAGTTAGCTAAAATGTTTTTAATTTGGGAAATGGCCGGCCAAATGTCGAGTAATAGAAAAAAAGGCAGCCTCAGAAGCCGGGCAAAAACAACGACGAAAAACTCCATTTGGCTGCCATAAGTTACGAAAGTGGCTCTATAATTGATCTCTTGGTTGCTTCAAAACTATGTTCTATTCCTATTGATCAGGGGTATTAAGCAATGCTGTAATCTTGAATTTCATTCATTGATTTTCTATTCTTTTAGGCAGGTTTGAATGCTGTGTCTCTTATTGATAAAAAGAGCGCCCGGGAAGTTTTCAACTGGGATATAGCACCTCAGTCCAATAGACGATAGTGCGTTTGTCTTTGGAGGAGAGCCTTAATACGAAAATTATGGATTACAACTGGAAAAAAAAATTTTCGTCAAATAATCGCATCAAAAACTTGGCCGTCATGTAATACGTGACAGTGTCTAAATTGACAGCAAAGTTTTTCATTCTTCGCAGACTTTTCGCTGCAAACTTTTTAACACACATGCGTATAAATATATGTAAATTAGGGTGGTTCTTAAAAAAATAATTTACTACTTTTTCAGGCTTGCCCTCCCATTTGGTAATTCCACGATGCCAAAAATATCACATATGTTCATATAAGTTTTGGTTCCGATTGGAGGCGCTTAAGTCATGTTGCACAGGGATCGAAGTTTAGATTACCCTATGAAAACTCTAAATATCCAATTTGGGGACAAAAATTTATACATATATGATAACTTCGTCCATAGCATTAACAATTGAGGGATGAGACTGAAAAAACTGTTCATTTGATTTTTTTAAAGACCACCCTAAAGTACATGTATGTAGTTGAAAGGTTGAAACATTTACATACCCACTAGGCCCATTGGTGAGGTGATGCGATTCTTTTTTCGCGCCAGGATACTTGCTTTTGTTAGATATACCGTAGTTACTCCTAAAGTATGTTGAGCAGCACGTTCAAATTGAGCACAGATCATTTCTTCACTGACTAAAGTAGGAGTTAAGAAGAGTAAGCCGAAACAGAAAACTGTATACGAATGAAGAACATAACAAAGTTAGGCGGTAGGCAGTTTTATATTCAGCACTGCAATACTGCTACCATTAATGCTGAATGCCTAACAAGAGTATAATAACGACGACATGAAAAAAGCATGCGGTTTGGAATGAAAGCCCGACGCTTTCGCTTCTTTGATTTTTATACTATACAAAGTTATTCATGCGAAGGCGGCCATTGCCGTGCGATAGTCATGGGGCATAGTCATGGAAGTTGTTATCTTCGCTAAAGGAAATTTAATAAGGAAATTATTGATGATTTGTAGATCTTTGTGCCTACTGGGTATATATTGCTTAAAAGAAATGATACTTACATACAAGTGTGTGGTTAAAAAATGTTGTGACATGATTTTTTGTGTAGTACACGCTATGTATGCATTTTTATTTTGTATATTACAGAAATATGTATGTATGCATATATGGATATCTATATATTTATATAGGTAGTATGTACTCACCTATCCATCGCAATGGCGACTAAATGCAATATGGAAGCTGTACAGCAAAGCACATCGCACGATGTCCAAATGTCACAGAGCTCCGGACCAAGTATCCAGCCTTGGCGTATCTTGTATTGTTGTTGTTTTTCGTTGTTTTTTTTTTGGTATAACAAACGGCAAGCGGTAAGTAACAAGCAGCGTGTAGAAAGTAGTGGCAAGTGGTAAAAGTACGTGTTGCACGTTCATTACAATTATTATTTTTATTATATTTTTTGTTGTTATTCGTACAAGAGCGGCGGCGCACATATGTATGCCCAAAAGTTATTATTATTTTACGTTGAACATTTTTTGATGTTGTTATATTGTAACAATTGGCGTTATGAAACGAGCGTAGCGAGTGAGCACGAGCACGGAGCATATGTAAGTGGAATGTACATACATACATAAATATAAGTACATATGTAAGAGCGCATCAGCAAAGGAGGAAAGAAGTAGAGAAAAGAAAGGAAATAAATAAGCACGTCAGCGTTTATATGAGAAATAGTTGATATGTACAAGAAATGATGAACATGTGTGGCATAAAAATTGCTTATATCAATCCCAGCAAACATATGGCGTTTTCTTTTCTACGAAAAAATGTTTCCCTCCTATATCCCAATTATCGAATTACGTATCCTGACTTTCTATAAAATGACTGAATTTGTAGATAAGGGTGCCCTCTTACTTAGTTAGAAGCCAATATTTGGTGAAAGGACCAGACAAACTTACAAAATGGCTAAGAAAATCTAACAGGGCAACATTATTTCGAGAAAAGAAAACGCCAATAGTCTCTAACGTTAGATTAGATTACCTTAGATAACTAGTGTAATTCTCTATATATTCTCAAATCGATAACTAGGGTTGAAAACTACACTAGAATTCGATTAGCGAGTGATTAGAGAAGGATCCAAATCTCACGCCTTTTACCAATTCTCAATATATTTCTGTGATATATTGAATATACATACATATATTGAAATTAGATACTAAAAAATGGTAAAGTTAATGTTACCGTAGTACAATGATTTCCATTAAAAAGTACAAGAAGTACCTTTAATTTAAATAATAAGACTGAATTTTGTTTGAATTTCAGTTCTTATAAATGTGGTTAACATATACATGTCAATATATATAACCATATGCAATTTAGGCACATATTGCGTTAATAAAATCTAAACAATGAAAAAATCATGTAAAAGGAGACAAAACTTTGTTTTTCATTTCAATTGGAAGTATTTGCAAATTCTGATTAGAATCTCATTAGAGAACTACATTAGAATTCGATTCGAAAACTTTAATTTTCTCGATTTGAGAATTAGGTAGCCTTTTGTTTCAGAACGCCATGATTCTCGACAGATTTTCGAGTCGTCCTCTAACGTTAGAGATTTGAGAACGAGGCTAGTTCTCGAGTCATTCTCAAATCGATAACTAACCTCAGTGTTTGTTGGGAATAAGAGAAAAGGGCTTTAAAATGAGTAAATATATACGTATTTACATATTATATGTAACCCCTCCCTAAGGCCCGAAATTTAGAAGTGAGCTGGAAAGCTTTGCAAAAACAAGTTCTTTAGTTTAGAAATCAGAAAATAATGAATCCAGTAGAAAATTTCACCAGCACTCCCTTACGAAACAGGAGTACCTATAGTGCACTTTTCTTTTGAGTCGTTCTTATAACATGTGACCTACATATTATGTTTTTTTTCGAAGCAAAATCAGATATTTGCTTTTCATTTATGTGTGATATCCTGTTTCTTGGATAATTTAGAAAGCGCGCTGGGTCCCTTTCTTATAAACCATCCAAAGAATGGGAAGCTCTCCAGGGATGTGAGTTTTTGAATGATTTCATTGTTCAAATAAGGAAGAATTTTCACTCATCAGCCAATTAACTTTCAATACTCTATACAAGTTTAGCATATCCTTTATGTATATTCAAGCTCCTTTCTAGTTTGCTTATGTCTTTTACTTAATAGAACGTCTGTTTTTGTATTTCCTCTGATTCAGATTCTTTCACTCTAAACTCCTTATAAACTTAGTTTATTAATCCTACATTGTCCTGCGCTTTTTGAAAAAAACTTTATTCGCTTTATAAATACGCATGTGGCCTTACTTTTAGAACAAACATATATGTATACATACAAATATAACAACAACAACTATATGTACATATTTCGCTTTTCTTTTTTTCTGTTTACATTTAATAGCTTACCTCATAAACTGCCCCCAGCGGCATCACCAAACAAGCAACGAACAAATCCGCAACAGCCAATGATGCAACCAAATAATTGGCAACATTTTGCAGATTCCTTTCCAATATAATTGCAGCGATTACAAAAACGTTTCCTATCGACGCACAACAGATCAGCAGCAGAAGTCAACAGCAGCAGAAGAAGTTTTATTTAACGATGAAGAATGGCGAAGCCACAGGAAATATTTATTATATTAATTTATAGTATTATTTAAGTATTTATTCATTGTAAAAGTCATTGATGCCCATCGCGTATTGTCATGCGTTGGTTTTTGAGGAGATGCGTGTTGTTTGTCATCATCGTTCGTGGTTCGTGGTTCGCCAATCAGCCATAGGGCATATTCGATTTATAGGTTTTCGTATATTTTATTTTTATTATCCATTTTTTATTGTAAGTAATTCGGATTTGTGAGAAAGATTTATTAAAGAAGCCAAAAACGTTTGTGTGCGTTGTATTAACATGAAAAAAAGCAAAGATAATACTTAGATAAATTTATGTATATTATATACTACAACCAAAATAATAATATACTTGTGATACAATAAATTGTATTATTCTGTGTACTTATATAAATACATATTGCGAACAAGAACAAAACTTTTTCTCAATCAAAGCAATAAATGGACATGTTGAAAGGGTAAATGGTGAAAGTTACGCCACTCACCGCGCACAAGCTACGGCTTTCGGCGGCGAAGGCCATTCAAAAATTGAAATAAAATTAACTAAATTTTTTACTAATTACATTTATACACTCAAAAAAAAAAAAAAAAAAATTACTCAGATTATAGAAAAATTGCAATGATTCAGCGCTAAAGAAATATTTTCATTGTTTTGAATACAATTTCCTTTAAAACCGAGTTTTTATTCCTTGATTGAAGAAAATTGTACATCAAAACAGGGATTGCAAATGATCGTTATTTTTTAAATTTTGACTAAAAAAATCATACTGAAAGAGAAATGCTAAACGCAAAAGAAGTACACAGATGTAATTACCGTAACGCAGACTACCTCTAGGTGCATTAACTTTTATTTTTTCGATTTTATAAAAAAAACATTTTTTGAGTTTTATTTTTCGCTTAGCAAATAAAAGTTTTTTTCTGAGTTTTATTTTTCGATCGGAAAATAAAAGTTATTTTTTGAGTTTTATTTTTCCCTCAGAAAATAAAAGTTATTTTTTGAGTTTTATTTTTCTTTATTTTTTTACTTTACCTATTTATATGGCGAAATCTACAATTTCAGCCAAAATTAAACTGTAAAACTTTTATTCTCTGAGCAGAAAAATAAAACTCAGAAATTGTAGATTTCGCCATATAAATAGGTAAAGTATATAAATAAATTTTTAATTTTTTTTATTTATAACTTTTATTTTCTGATCGAAAAATAAAATTCAAAAAAATAAATTTTATTTTCTGAGGGAAAAATAAAACTCAAAAAATAACTTTTATTTTCTGATCGAAAAATAAAACTCAAAAAATAACTTTTATTCTCTGATCGAAAAATAAAACTCAAGAAAAAACTTTTATTTTCTGAGCAAAAGTAAAATTCGGAAAATAATCGTTAAAAATCAACTTTTTGGATATCACTCATAACCGTTACGGTCCCTGCATCAAAACAATGAAAATATGTCTTTAGCGCCGAATTATTCCCACTTTTCCAAAATTTAAGTAAGTTGTTTTTTCAGTGTACCCTCTCTATATACAAATCGCCTGATTTGATATGTAGCATCTGTTCCATAATGCTTCAAAAAGTAGAAGATCCAATTACACTATGATTGAGAGAGCTCTACAAAGCGAGCATCGCCATGGCCCACATTCCATTAAACCGGTGAAGAGCCAAAAGTCAATTTTTTAACCAAAGTAGAGTGAAGATCCCATAAAAATACCAAAGACTACAGATCCATAAGTCTTAGCCATGTAGCAGCCGTTTTGGTATCAAAGTAGCTATCAAGAACATTAAGATCAGTCACATTGTCGAAGCCCATGCTGAATAGTAGAATATATGTATCGTCGAGTGTTCAGCATCTAGCATTCTTTTTGAAAAACCAAAGAAACAACAAAAAACAAAAATATACACGAAGCAACACATTGAGTTCACTGCTTTTACTTACTCAAATACTTCCGGCTTAAAATATGAAAAGTTTTCAAACTTTATTACACCAATGAAGTACAAATTAGAATACAAAATTAAGTTTGCGTTGCTTGCAATTAACTGCTCAAAACCCCTAACTAATGAGCGCGGAACGTGAAGCAGAACTTCTTAGCCCATGAACTGCGTTAAAGCAATTTTGCTGGAGAGCACTTAATCCCCAAGTGCATTTTACAAATTGACTTTGAAAACTTTTTTCAAATTTATGTACGAGTATATGTGTATAAATGTTTGTGTATGTTAACTGTATATACATACATACATATATGTATTAAATTGCAGTGAGGACATTAAAGGCATAGTGTTGCCAACAACAAAACACAAGCAACACTAGCCAAAGTTAAATGTACGGAAAAAACAAAATTGGTAGCGAAAAAGTAACCATAATGACGTTGATGATTAAAAACTTTACGCAGGTTGCATGCAACAAAATACGCACAACTAAATGCAAAGATGGAAAGTGGAAAAGAACAAGATGAAAGGCAGAGTGTGAGAGAGAGAGAGAGGCAATAGATGATAGAGGAAAGGAAAAAAGAAGAGAGAAAAGCAATTGCTTTTTCAACACTAAAGTTGCACTCCAACGCAACGTAGTCATAAAAAAATGTTATGCAGTTTAAATGTGAATACGAGGGTGGGCGCAGGAGGGAGAATGGATAAGATGACGATAGAATTATGCACCGAAAGGGCTAAGTAATACATACTTTTGGTTTGAGTGTGGGCTAGTAACAACGTATGTATACTCGACGAGTGGCGGACGCTTCAAAAAAGCCGAAAAGCTCGGCTTACCTAATTATTTTTGTTCATTACATTTTACGAAAGTTGAATGCTTCCCACAGTGTTTCTAATAATAATTACTCTGCTTTTGTGGATAATTCACGTTCTGATGGTAAAGAACTTGAATTTTCTTTCGACTGAGCCAAGCGTGTTGCTGTGATGACGAAAAGTAGGCGCAGTTAAAACAACAAAAGTCATACACATAACTTCATATTATTCATTGTATATAAAAACTTAATTATTCTTAATTTTCTCGATTTACTTATTCCAATACATTCAGTTTCATACGGTATGAATATAAACAACAAACCAAATATGCAAACGGAATTTAATGAAAGTCAATGATGGAGCGCAATCAGACTTGCAGTTAATACAGCAAAAAAAAAAGAACATAAATGGCCAATCGCTATGCTTTATACAAAGGCTTGCCCAGCCAATTTATGTTAGCGCCGCCACTGATACTCGTATCTTGAGCCATGAGCCAAAACAGAGAGTATTGTGAGATTTGTGTGGTGGGAGTGCTTTAATAAACAGTGTAATGACTTTGAACATAAAAACCCGAGCCAAAATGCGATGAGTAGACGTTATAGGGGAGACAGGGCAGAGTGGTGGGTGAGAAATGTAAAGTGCTGTGCGATATGGGCAAATACAATTTAAAAACTGCGTAAAGTTTAAGAGCATATACGAGTATGTATAAAAAGAGACGATGACATAAAATTCGGAAATTTATGAATGTACTAATGTGGGTTGCGTAATAACCCTACGAACAATGTGATAACTCTGGAATGAGTTCTATTTTGAAATGGACACTTAACATGACACTCAGTTCTATTGCATGCTGGTGCTGGGCCATCTGGCGCTGCAAAGTGTGCTAATCATACATTTCATGACTCTGGCAATAATTAGGTTTGTTTCTTATTAAACTAGCAGCTAGCTGTCAAGTGAGCAAAACGGAAAGAATTGCGCTCATAAAGAGCGAAACGAACAGAAAATCAAGAAACGGAAAAATAGTAAAAATTAGCGATTACTAATTTGAATGCTATTTTTGCCTGTTAATGGTTATTTTTTCTAAAAAAATATTTCATTTTCATTTTTTCTATTTCAAAAATTCAGAAAATTTCAAAAGTAATAAAATCAAAAGTATTCGTTTGTTTATTTTTTCAACAGCTGTTTCTTACTTTGGCAGCAAATAATTTCACCTAGTGAAAATTTTACTAGCTGAAATTTGGAGCTTTCTATGGCTCTCTTCTGCTATTTTTTTGACTCAAGAAACGATTTTCCAGCCGAAACTTGGCTAACTATTCATAACTAGCGAATAAGAAACGAACCTATTATATATTATATAATGAAGTTTGGATGACAAGACTTTTATCTGAAATATGTGTATGTATGTGTGTATATAATTTTTAGGGGATATAATTTGAACTGATACCGTTTAGCCGCCAAGTTGCATGCCGTGGGGACTAGTGCGCGATTACTACATATTTTTTTTTATTAATAAGTATAAGTATACATACACACCGCATAAATGTTGCTCAGAAGACCAACGGAGACAATCGAAATAAAACTGAAACTACCAACGAGTGGAGGATAGATAAGATAGAAGATGAAAGGGGTTAGCTTTACGTCAACTGGCGGCGCCGTCTTCAATCCACCATTGCGAATTGAGTAGTTAAAAATGATACTTTTACTGAAAAGATAACATAAAAATTGAATGAAATAAAATCGGGAACATTTTCGCACAGAAGTTGGCTGGTGGCGCTTTTGTTGCTGCTGCTGCTGCGGCTGCTGCTTCTACACATCTGGAGGGAAATAAAATCGAGGAAATTTGCCATTGAAATAAAGATAACTATTTGCAAGAAGCGTAAGTGTGTGTGTGTGTTGGTTTTAAAAATGCAGAATGTGAACAAAGGAAAACAATAACAGTAATATTTAACAATAAGAACAGTAACAACAACAAAAACAGCAACAGCAACAGCAACAACAACAACAACTAAACCAACAATAACCACAATGCCAATAAGAACAAATACCAAATGATAATACTAGCGCTACGTTATGGCTACTTGATGAAGGAGAGTTGTGTGTGTGTGTGCGTTTGTATGTTTGTATGTGTGCAGATAAGGCAAATTTGTTGCTGCGTAACAAGCTTTTTGCGGCGGTTGCACGCGTTGCCACCAACACCGCCATCAACAAACAAAGATAGAATTCCTTCTGCAAGTTGAGCGTGGAACGTGTTTTCTACCCTCTCAACTGGATCTTCGCCATGCTGAGCTGAGCTCAATCTACGCGTACGTTGGCTTTGTTGCTTGGATAGACAGTTAAGGGGATATATGTATATTAAGAAAATGTTTAAGCGATTGCAATTGCAATTTGTGTAAGTTTGTGCCGAAAATTTTCGTTTTTGTATATGTGTGTGTGCGTGTATGCATAAACATCACAATTTTTTTTGTCGAAATAATGGCGCAGTTGATGGTTTTGTGTAACAAAGAGCTTTTAGTTTTTTTTCTTCCCCTTTTTTAATGGATATGCTTCTAAATAAATAAAAAAACGGTTAATTCGCGTCTCATTCCTATCCCCCAGCATCTCACGCTCATCACATTCAGATAAAAACCAGTCCAACTTCTTACGCGGAAGCTGGAATAAACTTTCCCAAAAATTTTCCAATTTAAAACATTAATAAAAAAATGTGGCAAACCAGTTTTGAGGTTTTGCTACATGGATAGTAGTCTTTCCACCAAATTGTCAAATTGTCGCACAGTCTAATTGCTGGAATTTTCGACCATGGGCGATAATAGTTACATACATATATTCACAGTTAGAGCTCTCAGTAGAACAGTGTTCACCGAACTCTTAGCAAATTGAAATCATATAAAGCAAAATAAATAAAATTATATTCGCCTTTTGTGAATTTTAAGCTACTTGCACTTTGGAGTTGCAATTCAATAGATGCAAGGTAGTTTGGTAACATATACATACGATTGTGTATGTGCAAATATGTGTAATTTATTTTTGCATAAAATGGACGTTTCAACAATTTAATTTAAAAATATTGCATATTTATTTTATATTCTTCCCTTCCGAATCGTCGTAGGGTTATTTATGGAAAGTTATCTTCTATATATCGTCGGTCTCCTGCCAGAAACACGAATGTGTGCTCTTTTTCGAATGTGTGCTTTTTTCGGGTATATATTGATGTAATAGGGTAAGAATTTCTGAAACGGGCCGCCCAAAACATAAAATATTTCCGTTTTGGTCGGCAGTCGGGTTTATGGAAAGCTCTTTGTGACACCAATAAACACCTGATGTTGTTTTTGGCGACAAAATTTTTTTTTGTTATATATAAGCAATTAAATTTTTTTGACCTTTTTTTCAAAACGCGATTGCAGACGATCTACCTAACCGATTTTGACAATTAAACCAGCATTTTCTTTGTTTTTTGTTTGTTATCTTATGTTTAAAGAAAAATAAAAAAAATTTTTAAGTTAAATTCTTATGAAATTTCTTGAAAGATGGTCGCAAAAATCGTGTTCTCCGCCTCCTTTCCATAAAAAAAAATTAGCCACATGTGCAAAATTTTACTACCTATAATATTCCGAAGTCAAAAAAAAATGGATCGCAATAGGGAAAAAATTAGTAATTTTTTATATGAAACTGAAATATGAAAATCTGTTCATTTAAACGCTTACAACTCTTGAACCGTGGTACGGAATCGCACGACATTAAGTACGCTTATTTACTATAATACCGTGAAGCCCTAAGACATAATCTAGCCATCAATGGAAAAGTGGGAGTGGTACCTCCCATACTGACTAATGCTTTCAATTCATGTAAATCTTTCAATATTTTTCATAAAAGAGTGGCGATAGATAGATAAGTAAAGTAGATGTTGAATACATACAAAAACACTGGAACTTGTTTATTTTATTGCGAATAAAAATAAATGTTATAGGGTTATCTGTGGTTAGTGTAAAGTGTCATTGATACATTATATATATATTTAAGTCCAGCTTAGTTGCAAACGTTGACGATGCGTGCTATGTTGTGACATGGGCTGGTTAAGTGATGTCACAATATTCGTTTTCGGAAAATTTAGTTTTGCAACCGGATCAAGTCAAAAATTTGCTAATACGCTCACGCCGAATAGTTAGGGAATGGAACTCGAAAGTTTAATAGGTATTTTTGGTAAGATGAAACAAAACAAGTAAGGAAGCCTAAGTTCGAGTGGAATCGAACGTGAAATACTCAGCTGTATGCTTTCATTGTTTGCATTTGATGGAAACACGGTGTAGTTTATATAAAGCGAGTGCTGCATAAAGTGGGCGTAGCCACGTCCATTTTCAACATTTTTATCAGTCATCCAACTAAGCATATGAATATTATTCTTTGTGCAAAGTTTCACTCCTTTATGACTCTAATTACAAAGATGTCATGTTACTAATTCCCAAACGGTGTTCCAGAAATATGTTTGTTAAAAAGTAGGCGTGGTCATAAACCGATTTCAATAAATTTTTGCGTGTCTTTTAACACAAGTTATAAAAGTGTATAAACCAAGTTTCGTCATAATATCTCAATTATTTGTCGAGTTATAGGCTAAGAAATCTCGTATGTTCCCACGCAAGATCGAGAACTAAAAATATGTGATACCTATGTACATTTATTTTTATTCGCAATAAAATAAACAAGTTCCAGTGTTTTTGTATGTATTCAACATCTACTTTATACTTTACTTATCTATCTATCGCCACTGTTTTATGAAAAATATTGAAAGATTTACATGAATTGAAAGCATTAGTCAGTATGGGAGGTACCACTCCCACTTTTCCGATGATGGCTAGATTATGTCTTAGGGCTTCACGGTATTATAGTAAATAAGCGTACTTAATGTCGTGCGATTCCGTACCACAGTTCAAGAGTTGTAAGCGTTTAAATGAACAGATTTTCATATTTCAGTTTCATATAAAAAATTACTAATTTTTTCCCTATTGCGATCCATTTTTTTTGACTTCTGAATATTATAGGTAGTAAAATTTTGCACATGTGGCTAATTTTTTTTTATGGAAAGGAGGCGGAGAACACAATTTTTGCGACCATCTTTCAAGAAATTTCATAAGAATTTAACTTCAAAAATTTTTTTATTTTTTTTTAAACATATGATAACAAAAAACTTTTAAAAACAAAGAAAATGCTGGTTTAATTGTCAAAATCGGTTAGGTAGATCGCGTTTTGAAAAAAAGGTCAAAAAAATTTAATTGCTTATATATAACAAAAAAAAATTTTGTCGCCAAAAACAACATCAGGTGTTTATTGGTGTCACAAAGAGCTTTCCAAAAACCCGACTGCCGACCAAAACGGAAATATTTTATGTTTTGGGTGGCCCGTTTCAGAAATTCTTACCCAATAACAATTAATATTTGTATAAATTCTTATGTAAACATACATAAATAATATGTACTAATATGTACATAAGCATATATAGAAATAATAATTGTTATTATATCAATATATATCCAATAAAGAGCGGATATCGCACTTAAAAAAATTTTCACATTCGTGTTTCTGGCAGCAGACCGGCGATATCATATCATATATATTATTTCTAATTGGTGTTTTATAAATATCCCTTTTTCTGCTCACATAATTTACCAAAATTAATAAGTAAGGCATCGTTTTAAAGGTATTAATTAGCTATGCATGCGAAACGGTGTTTTATTGGGCGTGGTACTTTCTTTAAATAGTAGTTTGCAAATATAAAATGTTTAAATTAAAACTAAAAGATTTGCGCCTAAAACTATGCCTTCAGAATTAATTTAAACTATCAATTCAAATCTCAAATGCAGATGTCGCTCCATTTTAACTATCGTGTATATTTTAAAACACTTTTATAAGCTTCAGCTGTATGTTTGTATGCAAACATTATATTATTTTAGGCGAAAGATTTATAAGTAAAAACTCAGGAACTGTAGCAGATGAATCGATTAAGCTTGGAACACTGATTTGCTTGCCAAGGCAAACGTGTGGAAAAAAATTACCCAAGTCGGCAGAGACCACATATATGTACATAAAAATATATGTAAAATATATAAACAAATTTAATACACATAACTACTTATATATATATGTATGTAGGTACAATAAAAACATTTTATGGGATATGTTTGTCAAACATATAAGTAATTCATTGAAAGTTCCATAAGTTCCACTGTAGACATAAAACCAAATAAATATAAGTTTTTTTTAAAATGGGCGTGACAGAACAAACTATATCGACTGGCACCACGTAAGTTTTATTATTTTTTGCGCAAGATGCGCACGGGTCCAGCTAGTATATACATTATTTCTAATTTGTTTTTTTTTAATCCCTTTTTCTGCTCACATAATTTACCAAAATTAATAAGTAAGGCATCTTTTTAATGGTATAAATTAGCTATGCATGCGAAACGGTGTTTTATTGGGTGTGGTAGTTTTTTTTTTAATAGTATTTTGCAAAAATAAAATGTTTAAATTTAAACTAGAAGATTTGCGCCTGATACTATGCCTGAAAAAAAAACTGATTGACCGTCCGGCCGTACATAATCTAACTGGCGCAAAAATAGAAATATTTTAATGAAATTTGGTACACAGATTCAAATGGGAACAGAGAAGGTTGGGGTTGAAAATAAGGCATATGTATTTATTTCGAAAAACTCGTAAAACATGATAATTAAATCACTAATAAAGCCCGAGTGATGGAATTTCATCCATGCAATGACCTTATGCCGTTATGAGGAAATTTAAAAAAAATGGGCTAAGAGGGGAAAATTTTCAAAGATTTATAAGTCAAAACTCAGGAACTGTAGCAAATACATCGAGTAAGCTTCGGCCACTGATTTGCTTGCCAAGGCAAACGTGTAGAAAAAAAATTACCCAAGTCGACAGGGACCACAAATATGTACATAAAAATATATGTAAAATATATAAAAATATAATGCACATACCTATGTAGGTATAATAAAAACATTTATGCGATATCTTCGTCAAACATATCGCACGTTTTATGCAATAGGGATTTAACTAAAAAAAGTTTTTTTTTGGGAAAACGCAAATAAAATTTTATAATTTCAAATATTTTCCTTCTACGGCTAACTACAAAATCACTTCTATTTCCGCCATTTTTATCTTTTTGAGTATTTTATAAGACTAGACTCAAAGGCACTAACCAGTTATTGAAATATATGAGTCAAGTTTTCTCAAGTGGGCCACCTAAAATCGATTTTTCGATATTGTATGGTTTATGGATCAATTTTGAAAGCTAACAAACATTGTAATATGATCGCAAAAGCGTTTTTGCCAGTTTTGATTTTTCAGCGAGTTATTCGCGGTCAAAGTTTTCTTAACGGTTTTTATTTTTATACTCAGCTGTACTAGTACACAGAGTATTATAGTTTTAATCACATAACGGTGGATTGTAACAGAATGAAATAATCGAGATAGATATAGACTTATATATATCAAAATGATCAGGGTGAAAAGAGAAATCGATTGAGCCATGTCCGTCCGTCCGTCCGTCCGTCCGTCCGTCCGTCCGTCCGTCTGTCCGTCCGTCCGTCCGTCCGTCCGTCTGTAAACACTCTAACTCGCGCAAAAATTGAGATATTTTGATGAAATTTGGAACGCAAGTTGGTATCGAGACTGGGACGGTTGGTATTGAAAATGGGCGAAATCGGACCATGACCACGCCCACTTTTCCTATATAGAAAAAATCGGAAATTTGGTATCTCAGCCACTAATATAGCTAGAGTTTTAAAATTTTACCCACGTATTGAGCTCGGGCCCTTATGAAGAAATTTGATGAAGTTTTGGAAAATGGGCGGTGCCACGCCCACTTATTAAGGGTCAAACATTGAAAGTTTTATATGTCATAACTCAGAAACCGTTGAAGATATATCGATGAAATTTGGTACGCGTAATTTGCTTACATAGACAAATGTTTTGACGAAAAATTATCAAAATCGGTTTACGGCCACGCCCACTTTTATATATGTGTATTATAAAGTGACCTAATAAAACCATTTTAAGCGATATCTCTGTCAAATATAAAGATCTATCATTGAAATTTTGTCGCATGAGTCCAACTATGGACATAAAACAAAAAACACAAAAATTTTGGAATATGGGCGGTGCCACGCCCACTTATTAAGGGGCAGACATTGAAAGTTTTATGAGTCATAACTCAGAAACCGTTGAAGATATATCGATGAAATTCGGTACGCGTAATATAATTACTTAGTCAAATGTTTTGGCGAAAAATTATCAAAATCGGTTGACGGCCACGCCCACTTTTATATATAGGAAATATAAGGGGGCCTAATAAAAACATTTTAAGCGATATCTCTGTCAAATATAAAGATCAATCACTGAGATTTTGTGGCAGGAGTCCAACTATGGACATAAAACAAAAACTACAAAAATTTTGGAAAATGGGCGGTGCCACGCCCACTTATTAAGGAGCGAATATTGAAAGTTTAATAAGCCATAACTCAGAAACCGTTAAAGATATATCGATGAAATCTGGTACGCGTGATATATTTACTTAGCCAAATGTGTGGACGAAAAATTACCAAAATCGGTTGACGACCGCGCCCACTTTTATATATGTGTATTATAAAGTGACCTAATAAAACCATTTTAAGCGATATCTATGTGAAATATAAAGATAATTCATTGAAATTTTGTGACATGAGTTTTACAATAGACCGGAAACAAAAAATAAAAAAGTTTGGAAAATGGGCGTGGCACCGCCTCTTTTTAGACAAAGGGATATATGAGATTTCTTAGCCTTTAACTCGACAAATAATTGAGATATTATGACGAAACTTGGTTTATACACTTTTATAACATGTGTTAATAGACACGCAAAAATGTATTGAAATCGGTTTATGACCACGCCTACTTTTTAACAAAGATATTTCTGGAACACCCTTTTGGAATTTGTAACGTGAAGTCTTTGTAACTAAAAGTCATAGAGGGATGAAATTTTGCACTAACAATAATATTTGTATGCTTATTTGGATGATTGATATAAATTTTGAAAATGGGCGTGGCTGCGCCCTGTTTATGCAGCACTCGTTTCATATAAAATACACCCTATATCGAACAAACGCAAACAAACAATGAAAGCATACAGCTGAGTATCTAATGTTCGATTGCACTCGAACTTAGGCTTCCTTACTTGTTTTTTAATAACTCGGTAACTAATGCTTCGATTCTATTGATTTTTTCGGCATTAGTTAAGAAACTTATTTAGCAACAAGATGTAGTGGTCAGTTTTTGAAATTTCAAAAACGGCATAACTCAAAAGTTCATTTTTTGAAAATAATCGCGTTTTTTGCCCGTTTTTTTCCACGTTCTCATATGTTTAGGAAAAAACACCAATCAGCAGTCTATGCGCTTAATATCAGGCTTCATTTTGCAGAAAAGAGATTTTGGTAACTCCGTACCAAAAAAAAAAAAATACAACGTTTTTAGTGAAGGTCGGTTGGGGGTTAAAATCATTTTTTTTTATATTTTTATTTTTTTTTTTTACTTTACAGCTCAAAATAACATTAGGTGGAAATATAGAGCATCCCAAGACTAAAATAATGACATATCAATTTTAATAATCGGATGTAAGATAACAGAATTACAATAAAAAAACTATTTCCGCGGTATTCCGCGTGATAAAAAAAAAAACAAAAATTGTCCCGAAACCCTATCAACCACAAGCTTCAAATTTAAGGGCGGACTTTTACAATTTTTTTTCGTTTTAACGTGGTCGGGTCAATTAACCGAGTTTTTCGTTCACAAAATATCCTTTTGTTTCACCTAAAAAAAAATACCAAAAATAAAGTATTCAACAGATCCTAGTTTGCAATTTAACACGCTAATTTTTGGAAAAATAAAACTTTCCTGATTTTTACAAACACATTTACATTTCTTATAAAAAAACCTACTTTTAAAACCAAATTTTTTGCTTTCGATAGCAAAAAATTAACAAATTTTTAATTTTACGAGTTATAGTTCAGCAAGTTTTTGCTCTACGACCGCAAGTTGTATGTCCTTGGAAGTGTATTTTGATTGTCTTTCGAACAGGGTATAGCTTGTGGTTATCGCTTGTAACTTTAGCGCAAAAAATTTTTGAATGCAATGATACCCAAAAAACACAAAAATAAAATTTTTTCAGGTGAGACAAAGGGACACTTTAGGGACGAAAAACTCGGTTAGGTGATCCAACCATGTGAAATCGAAAAAATTTGCAAAAGTCAGCCCCTAAATTTGAAGCTTAAGGTTAAGGGGGTTAAGGGACGAATTTTGGCTTTGTTTTATCACGCCAAATTCGGCGCAAATAGTTTTTTCATTCTTACTCTTTTATTTTACATCCGATTTTTAAAATTGATACGTCATTATTTTAGTCTTGGGATGCTGTCTATTTCCACCTAATGTTCTTCTAAGCTGTAAAGTAAAAAAAAAATATAAAAAAATTGATTTTAACCCCTAACCGGCCTGCACTAAAAACGTTGTAATTTTTTTTTGGTATGGAGTTACCAAAATTTCTTTTCTGCAAAATGAAGCCTGATAGTAAGCGCATAGACTGCTGATTGGTGTTTTTTCCTAAACATATGAGAACGTGGAAAAAAACGGGGAAAAAGCGCGATTATTTTCAAAAAATGAACTTTTGAGTTATGCCGTTTTTGAAATTTCAGAAACTGACCACTACATCTTGTTGCTAAATAAGTTTCCTAACTAATGCCGAAAAAATCAATAGAATCGAAGCATTGGTTACCGAGTTATTAAAAAAAAAAATAACAAGTAAGGAAGCCTAAGTTCGAGTGGAATCGAACATTAGATACTCAGGTGTATGCTTTCATTGTTTCTTTGCGTTTGATGGAAACACGGTGCACTTAATATAAAGCGAGTGCTGCATAAAGTGGGCGTAGCCACGCCGATTTTCTAAATTTTTATCAGTCATCCAACTAAGCATATGAATATTATTCTTTGTGCAAAATTTCATTCCTTTATGACTTCTAGTTACAAAGACTTCACGTTACAAATTCCCAAAGGGTATTGTAGATATATCTTTCTTAAAAAGTAGGCGTGGTCATAAACCGATTTCAATAAATTTCTGCGTGGCTATTAACACATGTTATAAAAGTGTATAAACCAAGTTTCGTCATAATATCTCAATTATTTGTCGAGTTATAGGCTAAAAAATCTCGTATATCCCTTTGTGTAAAAAGAGGCGGTGCCACGCCCATTTTCCAAAATTTTTCTATTTGTTGTTTCCGGTCTATTGTAGAAATCATACCACAGAATTTCAATGAATTATATTTACATTTGACAAAGATATCGCTTAAAATGATTTTATTAGGCCACTTTATAATACCCATATATAAAAGTGGGCGTGGTCTTCAACCGATTTCGCTAAAATTTTCAACATGTATTACCACAAGTAATAAAAGTGTACACACCAAGTTTAGTCATTATATATAAATCATTTGTCGAGTTATGGGCTCAGAAATCTCGTATATTCCTGTTTATAAAAAGAGGCGGTGCCACACCCATTTGCCAAAATTTTTATGTTTTTCGTTTTATGTCCGCAGTTGGACTCCTGCTATAAAATTTCAATGATATATCTTTATATTTGAAAGAGATATCGCTTAAAATGTTTTTATTAGGTCACTTTATAATATACGTATATAAAAGTGGGCGTGGCCCTCAACCGATTTCGAAAATTTTTCGTCCAAATATTTGACTAAGTAAGTATATCACGCGTACCAAATTTCATCGATATATCTTCAACGGTTTCTGATTTATGACTCATAAAACTTTCAATGTTAGCCCTTTAATAAGTGGGCGTGGCACCGCCCATTTTCCAAAATTTTTATGTTTTTTGTTTTATGTCCACAGTTGGACTCATGCGACAAAATTTCAATGATATATCTTTAAATTTGACAGAGATATAGCTTAAAATGTTTTTATTAGGTCACTTTATAATACAAATATATAAAAGTGGGCGTGGCCGTCAACCGATTTTAACTATTTTCCGTCCAAACGTTTGCCTAAGTAAGTAAATCACGCGTACCAAATTTTGTCTATGTATCTTCAATGGTTTCTGAGTTATGACATATAAAACTTGCAAGGTTTGACCCTTAATAAGTGGGCGTGGCACCGCCCATTTTCCAAAATTTCACCAAATTTCTTCCTAGGGGTCTGAGCTCAACACGTGGGTAAAATTTCATAGCTCCAGCTATATTAGTGACTGAGATACCAAATTTCCGATTTTTTCTATATAGGAAAAGTGGGCGTGGTCATGGTCCGATTTCGCCCATTTTCAATACCAACCGTCCCAGTCTCGATACCAACTTGCATTTCAAATTTCATCAAAATATCTCAATTTTTGCGCGAGTTAGAGTGTTTACAGACGGACGGACAGACGGACGGACGGACGGACATGGCTCAATCGATTTCTCTTTTCACCCTGATCATTTTGATATATATAAGTCTATATCTATCTCGATTATTTCACTCTGTTACAATCCACCGTTATGTGATTAAAACTATAATACTCTGTGTACTAGTACAGCTGAGTATAAAAACCGTTAAGAAAACTTTGACCGCGAATAACTCGCTGAAAAATCAAAACCGGCAAAAACGCTTTTGCGATCATATTACAATGGTTGTTAGCTTTCAAAATTGATCCATAAACCACACAATATCGAAAAATCGATTTTAGGTGGCCCACTTGAGAAAACTTGACTCTATGGCAAAATCCCAGAAATCGAAAATTTCGAGTTAAATCCCTATTGCATAAAACGGGCGATATAGGTAATTCATTGAAAGTTCCGTAAGTTCCACCAAACCAAATAAATAAAAAGTTTTTTAAAATGAGCGTGACAGCACAAACCATATCGACTGGCGCCGCGCATGTTTTGTTATTTTTTGCGCAAGATGCGCACGTGTCCAGCAAGTAGCTATTTATTTTATTATTAAAAAATTGGCAAAGAATTAAGGTAAATTTTCCTACTGAAATTCTGCTGAAATTTTAACAAATATTTCGCGTGGATAAGTTAGCTTCCCGTTCACAAGCTTTTTCCTATAGAAGTTCTCCCTGCAACTTCAGACCTTTTTTCATATAGAAAGTCTCGCTTCTCGTTCGGCAGTTTATAGGTAGTTGATTTTCACCGCCACCTCTATATAAAAAGGAAAGGGAAAGTTCAGATTTTAGAACTACATCTCTACTGAATATTCAGTAGGAAATCTGTACTGTTTTCGAGCTGATAAATACTGCTGGGTTCTTACTACACAATAACAATTGCGCATGAAATTGAACATGAGCGACACATTTACGTATGTATGTACAAAAGCGCCAATGTGTAAATGTCTTTGAAGGAAATGCATATTCATATTTTCATATGTGCACTTAAAAAGTAGAAATACGCGTAGTAACTTTTGTGTTGCAAAAAAGCGAAATTTTTTCACTCAATTGGTGCTGCTCGTGATGGTCGTGCCAGCGACATTCGCAGCCAATTTTCAACTGCCATTGGGTGTCGCGCTATTTTCGCTATTTTCACATTCGTCTTGGACGTGCGCCACCTATGCGCCACTGAGTGTCAGCACGATAACAACAACAACAAACAACCAACAACAACACAAATAAAAGAACATCAAGCGTGTGAAGCAAGATAAAAGCTGCAACTGAAATTGAAGCTGAAATTGGAAGCAAATGCCTCACTTTCGGCGAATGCTAGAGAAATGAAAGAAAGAAATTCATACTCATATTTGCAGCTCGTCTGATGATGAATCAATTTTATTTTTGTATTTTTTTGCTGGTGCTTTTTTCTTTTGTTTGGTCTTCGATTGGCGAACTTCCTTACTTCAACACCATTAACGACACATGGTCCAAAGCAAAGCGCACAAACGGAATGTAAAATTGAAAGGGGCGTGGAGAAGTTCAAGAATAACTAAGGAATATTGATACAGCAATTAACATTACCAGATACAAACTTAAAGAAAATTAAAAAAAAATTAGTTTAAACGCTTTTAACAACATTTAAGGTACTATCTAATACACATTCTCTATAGTCACATGAGGGCACATACATCCATAGGGCAAAGGATTTTTAATATTTCAAACATATTACATGTTCTCATTTGTATATACATTAGGGTGGGGCGATTTGTATGGAGGGAAATTAATCGATACCGCGCTATTGAAATTTGGATTCCTCTCATTTTTCTGAGTAGAAAACTCCTCCACGAAATTTGTCTAAAATTAATTTTGATGTTCCGGAATTTGGTTTTTATGAACCAAGACGAATTTTTGAAAATAAAAATTGGGCAAAAATCTACAAAAAAATATCCAGGCCAATATGCACATCAAATTGAAGCAGAATTTTTTGCTGAATCCAGATATGAAATCCGAATTAAAGTCGGATTATCCGTTTTAGAGATATAGCCTGATTTCCGGTTATGGAGGCTGAATGCCCAAAATCGCATATTTTCGCTATTATCTCTTGTTGCGTACAATACATCTTAAATTTTTTTGCAAACTTCTTAAAGATAAGTCAATGCAATATATGAACAGTATTTTAAAATATTAATTTATCTTGCGGTATAGGAAAACTAGAATGCACTCTTTTTTCCTTGGCCCAAAATCGCGGTATGGGTTCTCTATGTTATAGTCATTTGATACCGATGATTTTCGCCGACAGCGCTTTGTGTACAATAAATGCTCTAAATACAAAATTTCAGAATTTTAGCTGCAAAAATTGAAGAGTTATAACCCAAAACGTAGACGTACGCTGTTTGGGACTTGTTTTTTTACTTTCCTCAACTCTAACAAAAACTCAAGGTTACTCATACGCCATAGCGTACTATTGGAAGCAAAAAACAAATTTTAAGTTTTAGGGAATAACTCTTAAATTTTTGCAGTTAAAATTCTGAAATTTTCGATTTGAAGAATTTATTGTACACAAAGCGCGATCGGCGAAAATCATCGGGATCAAATGAGTATAACATAGAGAACCCATACCGCGATTTTGGGCCAAGGAAAAAAGAGTGCATTCTAGTTTTCCTATACCGCAAGATAAATTAATATTTTAAAATACTGTTCTTATATTGAATTGACTTATCTTTAAGAAGTTTGCAAAAAAAAAGTATGTTGTATTTTACACAACAAGAGATAATAGCGAAAATATGCGATTTTGGGCATTCAGCCTCCATAACTGGAAATCAGGCTATATCTCGAAAACGGATCATCCGATTTTAATTCGGATTTTACATCTGGATTCAGCACAAAATTCTGCTTTAATTCGATGTGCATATTGGCCTTTTTTTGTGCATTTTTGCCGATTTTTGCCCAATTTTTATTTTCAAAAATTCGTCTTGGTTCATAAAAACCAAATTCCGGAACATCAAAATTAATTTTAGACAAATGTCGTGGAGGAGTTTTCTACTCAGAAAAATGAGAGGAATCCAAATTTCGATAGCGCGATATAGGTTAGTAAATCGCCCCACCCTAATATACATACCCTGCAGGAAAAAAAAAATCAATTCCTAAAAGTAGTTGACTTTTAACTGGCTATTTTGAGACAATTGAAAAAAAAATAATCTATTTGTATCAAATAGCAAGAAACCCTTTTTTAGTTGGTTGCTTTGTCATGCTGGAATATTCAAAAAAACAAAAAGTGTGCATTGATAAAAGCTTTCAAATGCCTGATGAAAATATTTTTATTCAAAAATATTTAAACTGATATAATTTTTCTGTGAAAATTCCTCTTTTTGGATTTGGGAAGCGAAGTAATGGAAGAATATCGAAATTTTTGCGAATTCCATGAATGTAAACATGTGTCCACCACTAGTGTCTTTGTAAACAGTTTAAAGTCAGTTTTAAGTTAGATGCACTTCCTGCAGGGTATGTATATTCATACATATATGTATTTTTTTATCGTTTCTCTCGTATAGGTGCTCAAGTGGGTGAGAATCTTTGATCACTCAAGTGTCAAAGTAAAGGTAGCACTGTGCCATAAAAATTCAGCAACTAAAAATCAAAATTTTTCACATAGACAAATTGTCCGCCAATGACTGACGCAGGTGGCTGGGGAGGCAGAGCTTTACGTGCTTTACGTGCGTGTTTGTATTTGTTTTATATGTACAAGTTTATAAATATATATATATATACTTATTTATATATATTATTTTTTATTATATTATTTTTTTATATATATTTATTTATATACTTGTACATATAAAACAAATACAAACATAAATATTTTATTAGATGCTGTTGGTTGTGCACGTAAATCTTTGCCTCCCCAGCCACCTGCGTCAGCAAGCGAATAAACAAACAATCAAACAATCGTAAAATTGCAAAAATGCTACCCAACAATCATCAAAACCATCACAATAACCTAAAAAACATGCATTGCACAAATGTATGTATGTATGTATGCAAGCAGAAACTAAAAAAAAAAAATTATGGAGCTTTGCAAATATGCTTGCCACGAATTGCGGTACGGAATTTGAGTTTTTAGTGGAAATAAGTGAATGTGCAATAAAATGCTTTTTGGCGGTTTCAATTTAGTTTAGTTTGCTTTTTATTATGCTTACATATTCACATCATATGTCCGTACATTTTATGTGCATGTGTGTGCGTGCATTTAAGAGGCACTTATGTACATACATATACGTTTTCTGTAGGATGGTGTAGGGACTCGTGCTCAAGAAATGGAATGAAAATAAAAAATGTGAAAAATTGCAAAACCATAAATGAAATTATAAGTGAACGTTTAAAAGTGAGCAGCGCTCTCAAGCATTTAATAACATTAAGCGCCGACCTTTGACTATGAGACTATGATATTGTTTGCAAATGTTACTCATACGCCATGTACAACCCCAAAAATTGCTGCGTAATTTAGTGAGTAATTGTTTATTCAAAGCCCAATAGAAATTACAGAAAGTGCTCGAGAAAAATTAGGCAAAGTTCTCGATTTGTAAAATATATTTTGGTCTGGTATTGGTTGAGAATAAATGCCACTTTGGACTAAGTAGGCAACTGAAAAGAAAACCGCTGAACGCAGAAGAAAAGGGAGATCTCCACTGTGTTGGCAAGATCAGGTAATGCTGACTACCTAGGCATTCCCAAGTGGCGCCTTGCTGCACAAAATAGAAACAACTGGCGCGCTTTGCTGTACTGGGCCAGAATCGTCATCGTCTAGACGGTTGCGTGCCAATGAAGAAAGGAAAGATTTGTCGCTATAGAAGTGAACTTCCAGTACTGGAGTGCCCCAAAAACCTTCAGAACAGACTTTTTTGTTTATTTGGCTATTTGTAAGCAAAATCTTGGAATTCTTATACATTATATACAAGGCAAATGATATTTTTTTTTTTGGTAATATAACAATAAAAAAATATGTGCTTTGTAGAAAGAGAGGAAATGCATTGAAGACACCACATACTTGATGAAATCGGCGTTCCATAAATCGGAAAAAATAATTCAGAATAAACAGGTACACCTACTTTATAGAAAATTTGCCCATTTTAATGAGATTGAGATCTCCTTAAATTTTAGCGAAAAGCTACAGCTGCTTCCACAAAAACTTCATAATAATACTAAGTATCAGCCAAACACCAAAAAATAAAAAAAATAAATTCTAAAAACTATTTCCCATGCAACAAAAAAAAAACAAATATTGAAAATAAAATGTTTAGAATTTATTTAATTTAATGAGCACAGGCCCAGGTTATATTTTATTTTTTAGTTTTTTTTTTAGTTTCTAAAAAATAAAAAATAAAATGTTTAGATTATAGATTAGAATAACAGAAATTGATGAGAAAAGGTTTAGCCACTTATTTGAGAAGTACAATCTTCTGCGCTTCATGGCGAATGCTAAGTCTCCGTCTGCAAGATGTTCGGATAGCCTCCTTGAGGTAGCGTTGATTTAGTCCTAGGACTGAAAAACCCAGCAACAATGGCATCTGCGTATTTCAAACCATCAGTGTACTATATTAATCAATAGGTTTGGTGGCAACTTTCGTTTCTAGAGACATTCAAAGATTTCTTTATGCAAAGTTCTCTACTAAATCTCTTAGAATATTTACTCTGTGCTCATGCAGATGAGCTTAATTTATTTGGGCACAAACTTGTAAGCTATATTTATGACGGAATAGTTAGCCAAGTTATGTTACACGAGTAAATCAACTAACAACCTTTGCAAAAATGATCTCTCTCTTGGGTCGTCTTGAGAATTTATTCACCATTTTTGTTTTCACTTTTTTCTGCTTTCTTTGGTCATTTGTCGTTCTGTGAATTCTTGCAAACACCTTTGTGGACAAAAAAAAAAGAAAAAAATAAACAAAAAAAAGTGGAGAGTAGAAATTCGAAAAAAATCCAATGCCAAATTGCTAAATACTTCTAAACGCCACAGCGTCGCATGCTGTATCTGTTGTTGTTGTTGTTGCGATTGTGTTCGATACTGTTGCCATTTTCAATTTACCATTTTCACTTTATCACTTGCTGTCTGTTCTTTTTTTTTGCTGTTTGTCTTTTTTGCTGTTTGTTTGCTTTTGTATTCATTTTCTATTTTTGTCCACTTTTTGTTTCTGCCGTTTCAATTTTACGCCGAGCTTTTCTGGACATTGGCTTGGCGAAATTTTTTTTTTTTTTTGCAACTGTTGCTAGTTTTACACTCAGTGCAGCTTTTCCAATTGTTTACTTAAATGTAATGTGTATGTATGTATGTATGTTATTATGTAAGTACTGGAATCGAATTTGCTGCAGTAGAGGTAACAACTGTACTTTAATTTAGGTTAGAATGGAACGTGCAGGCCAGCAAAAAAGCTCTTGCTCGAACTTTAATATGTAGGTACATACATACATATTTATGGAATTACAATGTTTGATTTATTAAAATTGATATATCATGTTGTATGTTATTCCTTCTATAAACTGCACAAACTTTACAAACAGGCTAAGAGAATGACTTTGGTGGTCAAAAAAGACAAGATCGAGTAACTTCTTTCATCACACAAGGAGCCAGCGCATCTGCATTTTTCCAGCCAAGTCACTATAGACAGTTATAAATTTAAAGGAATTTTCTCTTATAAATTTAAAGGAATTTTCTCTTTTGGATTTGAAATCCAAAAAAAAACTACTCCATGCCAAAGCATGGACGATATCAACAGCAGATGAGATGTGATTTGATGTACTATGAAGCTATCGCAAATATTTGATGGTAACAGAGTAAGCTATGTTGGAAATATCAGTTGGAGTTTGACTTTCTTAATGCATCTAATCCGCGGAAATATAACACTATCCAGCAAACAGCGAGTTTAGATATTGACTTGAGAATGACTGGAGAACTAGCTCTTTTCCAAATCTCTAACATTAGAAGGCGACTCGAGAAACAGTCGATGAACATGGCGTTCTTTTTCAAACAAAATGAGGTATATACAGTTCTCATTATAATTTTCAGTTCGAAAGCTAATGTAGCACTCTAATGAGATTCTAATGGAAATTTGCAAATACTTCTTTCTCTAATCTATTTCCAATTGAATTCTAGTGTAGTTTTCTACGCTCGCTTTCGTTTAGAGAATACATAGTTAGAGAATTACACTAAGTAGCTATGTGATGTAGTCTTCAGAAATGCTCTATCGTTAGAGATTTGGTTTGCTGAGCTACTTGTAACTACTCCAGCAGACATTGAGTAATACAACTTAAGTGAATTCTTACATATTTATTATTAGTTTTCGCCAATGAAGATTTAAACAAAATAAATTTGTCTAATGTCCATGTCTAACTTCAAAAGTTTTGCCACTTTCCAATTTCAGCAATTCACTTACAGTTTAACCATTAACTTTCTTTTTGTTTTTTTTTTTTTTGAATTCAGCAAAAGCGAAATTGAAAGATAATCTAAAAACTGTCCGTTGAGTATACGTAAATGGTATAATTTTCGTTTCGATGCTGACTTTGCATTTCCCAACTTGCTCACTCAATTTTATTTTTGTTTTTTTTTTCATTGCCTTATCTCTGCTTTTATTTTTCCGAGAATCTGTTACGTGTTGTCTATTGCAATCAGATTACTTTCTCCTTGGGGGGAGGGTGGTTTGGTTGTTGGTTGTCACTAGCGTGTCGTAGCTTTTTATGCTTGATGCTGCTTTTTGCAACAACATGCTTTTTTTTGGTTTTGTTTTTCTTTTTGGAAAATCGCTTCTTTCGTTATTTACTCATTAAGTAGTGAAAACATGGTCGGTTAGGCGTTTTATGTTTTGTGTTTTGTGTTTTATTTTTGGTTTTGTTTTTGTATTTTTTTTTTCGTTGTCTTTTGAGTGGCGTCACCCATTTGTTGCATTCTTGTTGCTAAGCATTTTTTTGGCGTCATGACGTTTACCTGTTACATGACGTTGTCGCTTTTTTCGTAATATGTACAATGTACATATATTAGGTATGTATGTAAATATATGTACATATATCTGTTAAATAATCTTTGCTTTTCGTTTGAATTTTTTGATGGAGAAATTCTGTGCTTTTGATTTTTGCACTTCAGTTTTGTAAAAGTTTTAAATTAGGTTTTCTTTTTTAATGAATGCAGTATTAGCAACATAGCTATCAGGTGTATTTCAATGGTTTTGTAGATCAAAGGATTCTTAATATAATTGTATATCCTTTAATGTGGAGAATAATTCCTGGAAAAAAGTTTGCTACACTCGTATATACTGGAATTTATTTGCCTTGGAGTCAATAATAACTTGAACAATTTAAGCCCCATAGAACACGTATACGTGAAACGGATAAAACACATACATATGTATTTACATACAACATGGCGCTTAGTTTTTCCTTCTAAACAACGGCAACAAGTTTGAAAAATTTGAAATGTGCGTACTTGAAAAAGTTATTAAATATTAAACAACTAGAATGGAAAAAAAGAAAAAGAAACATTGTCTGGAGGTCACAAAGCAAATAATCACAAAGCGAAAAAGCAAATAGCAAAGCAAATAATACGCAGTAATGGAGCGAAAAGAAGAATCAATAGAAATTGCGCTAAATCAATATTTATAAAGTAAATCTGAACCTCATAAGTAAACAAAAATAAAGGTATGCATGTTTGTGTGTGTCTTATAAGCCTACAAGTTGAGCATAAAATCCTATGAGATTGTTTTTTTTTTTTTTTTACTTTTTGGTTGCTTGCCTTTCCGACAGGGGATGACGAGAAAACGTTGCACAATACATCAAATTGTTTTTTTTTTAACTTGAAAACAAACGCGCTATGAGTTCTTTTGTATTTTTAAATAATTGACGCAACATTTTGTTAGCAAAAAACGTGAGACGGCATTTCAGTGTAATGAAGTAGAAACTTGCACAGTCACAAGGCAAAAGAAAGACTGAAAAATTGGCGCACATACATATATGTGTGTATACCATACATACATATTTAATAATACGACTATTTATGTAATATCGTTATAAGCTAGATGCCGATTTGCTTATGACATTTCAATTTTATTGATAGAAAAATGTTGCGCAGACGCCCCACCACTTCGTTATGAAAATTGTGTTAAAAAAACGCTCTTAGCACTAGTTGCTTTTATTATTATGAAAACCAAGTTTTCATCTCCATATCAGTATTTTGTTGATGTTTTAAAATACAATGTTTCAAAACCTGACCAGAACCCGCTTAGCTTCTGTAATATAAGTTTGCACAAGAAGAGTTAAACACCACATTAACCAGAGAAAAAGACGTATTAAGCTCATACTTCGAAAGCACACAACTTTCAAAACTAGAACTAGAACTAGAAAAATGAATACATTAACCGAAATCGGCGTATTCGAATTTTGTTTACCATATCAACAGCTACACTGCAAACCCCTGTACATATGTTCAAAACCAAAAAGTTTTCAGGTGAGAGAAAAACAATGATAATTTTATTATATGAACCGGACTTTTTTCAATCTATTTTAATGCCATACTAACCATGGAAAAGAAATGGGAAGTTGTAACCCGAGTTTGGTTGCATATTAATGCGGCGCGCAAGTCCACAATCTATGGGAAAGGCTCAGAACCTGATTTTTGGAAAGATAGTGACTTACAGGGGTTTGCAGTTGGGCTGTCGGTATATATGACTCATAAATTTTAAAATTTTCGACTATTATAGCGTAGATCGGTGATTGTCACAGCCTATGCACGCGTGCATAAGCTTTTTATAGCTTCAACACCGACAGCCTCACACCGAAAATACAAAGCACTTCGTTCACGCGCAGAAATTTTGCAAATTTCTATTCAGTCAACATTGAGCTGTTTGTTGTGCTAGACAGGCTGTGTTGCTCGAGCAGTCTCTGAATGCTTGTAAATGATTGTGTGTTGGTGGTCGTTTTTTATACCTTTCATGAGAATGAAATGGTATTATAACTTAGTGCCAAAAAATTTTTGTCGAAAGTACCAGAAGGAAGCGTGGGGGACCCACCAAAATATATACCGATATGATCAGAATCACGAGCTGAGTCTATTAAGCCATGTCCGCCTGTCCGTCTGTCCGTCCGTCCGTCTGTGTGAACGCAAACTAGTCCCTCAGTTTTTGAGATATCTGAATGAAATTCGGAATACAGGTATGTTGTTATATGCAGCTGATCATTTGTCGGAACTGGCCGAATCGGACCACCATAACATTTAGAAAACAACCGATTACTCAGATATACATGAAATTTTTGGATGTAATTTGTGCATAACTTCCCCATTTAAACAGCTAAGGACATGAAACTTTGAAGTAGACGTGCCCATTTTGGCCCAAACAAGGTTACCGAAAATTGTCAAGATCGGACCACTATAACATATAGTTCCACAACATCCGATTATTCAGATATACACATTTGGTGTATAACTCTTCCATTTTAACAGCTAACGGCATGAAATTTTGAAGTATTTGTACCCATATGGACCCAAACGGGATTGCCGAAAATTGTTAAGATCGGACCACTATAACCTATAGCTCCCCTACAACCGATTGTTCAGATATGGACATTTTGGTGTATAACTCCTCCATTTAAATAGCCAAGACACAATTTTTTCTAATAAATCTTTCCATAAATAATCCACAGAATTAAAATTATAAATTAAACTTAATCCGGCTATGTACATATGTACATAGGTAACTTTTCATTTCCCCACTCATGAAAGGTATGAAGTCTTCGGTACGGCCGAAGACAGCCGCGCTTTTACTTGTTTTATTTGAACCTTTTTACGTAATATTTTTATTAAGAATCATGATTTTGTTTTTATGCTCTTATTTTTTATTTAAATTTTTTTTGGTTCGTGTTTTCTAGAGATGTTCAATCAAGCCCAATTAACTAATTAATTTTTATGTCTGAACATTATATAAGGCAATTTAAAAACATGCAATTTCCAAATATGTGCACAATTTGCTCCATCAAATGCCATTAAAGGATTTTAAAAAGTCAATGAATACCATAAAAATGTGAATAAATTAAATACCTACATACATAAATATTCAACTTTTCAACAGCTTTTCATTGCCATTATTTTTTCTTTTTATGCATAAATACATACATACATACCTACACAAATAGCAAACATGTGTAATAGAAAAGTTTTTTCTCCTTACAAAATAAATGCCAATTAATTAGATATTTGATCAAAAGAAAGCAAAATGTGCAGAAGGCACGAGGTTTGTCAAACGTAAAAACAAAAAGATGCTTAGTAAAACTAAAAGTTTATAACAAAATCCATTTGTCAGAGAAAATGATACAAAAAATCAGCGAGTGATTACTTAAGTGTTTGCAGGCATATATGTATGTATAACCATACATACCCTGCAGGGAACTCAATAACTAGTGAGCAAAATTTCTAGTTCCGAACTAGCGAAAAGGTGTCAAAAAGGAACTAGATAAATTTTAAATAGACCCTCACCAGTTCAGAAGGAGTGAATTGAGTGACCATTATAAGACACAGTTTGATTTGTATGCAATTTCGAAGTGACAAAAATTCTATGAAAATTTTTCGTTCGTTCAATTGCCGTCGGCTTTGTATATTTCTGCAATTCTCAGATGTTTAGTGAAGCATTTTATATCAAGAGCTTTCTATTTGCATCTTAACTTGTATGAAATTATGCTTTTCTGATTCCTCAGGCTTATTTCTATTTTTTTATTTTATTACTTTTTAAATATTTTTGTAAATTTTTATAAAATAAATAAATAAAAAAATATTAGTAAAAAAAAAAAATAAAAAAAAAATATCATCCACCTCGACACCGACAGGATTCGAACTAGCGCCTCTCAGATTGAAACGCACATGCGTTAACCACTCTTCCATCGCGCCACTTGCTTTAAGCGTGTCAAATGCTGTTCTTAAGTGGCAGACACATAACTGTGGAATTTTTAGGAATTTTTATCCCTTTCAGAACTACCGAAATTGTGCCAACAAACGAACTAGTGCAAGTTATAGAATTTAGTACTAGTTCAGAACTATCGAAAATGTAGTGTATAGGGTGACAATTGACACCGCCTAGGACATCGCCGTGTTAAATTCGCCAGATGATAACATGCAAAAGAGATGTAGCTCGCACTAGTAGTTGCGAAAAATGCACTAGAAGCGACCTAGTTCGGAACTAGAGATTTTCCCTACAGGGTATGTTTGTATGCATAAGTGTGCGCCAAAGAGGTTTTAGTCAAAACAAAATAGTACAAAATTATCCACAACAAATATGTATGAGATACTGCTTGGCGTAGTAAAAAACTTTTAGGAGTTTTAAGAATTTACCACTTGCTGTCGTTTATTTAACAAAATTAAATTTTGTTATTTTTATTTTTCATTTTAAACTAAATACAGTACACTAACACAAATTCCCCAAACAGCTACAGTTAAGTGTAGAAAAAGTTTGTCTCTTATTTGCCTCAAACTATCATAATCTCTGATGCCTTTGGGCTCACGTATAGACAGATAACTTATGTAAGGTTTATAAGAAAAAAAGCAAGTTTACATAATATTTCTCTAGTTCAAATTTATTTTTATTATCTGCCTGACATATTTATTACCTGACATTTTAATATACTACTGCCAAAGAGAGTGGCGAATGAAAAAGCGAATGTAAATTTTGACTTTTGCATACATTTTTTTATGATTTACTATTATTACATTTATCTATGGCCTATGTCATGATATTGCGCATTTCTCATTTCTAGAATGTTAAAGTGCTTAAAGTGAAAACTATGAAACATTTTTTGTTCGTATGTAGATATGTATGTATGTACATACATATGTATATCTGTTATTTTGTATATCTTTCTTAGTTTCAAAACTATTCAATCAAAACTTTTTTCTTTTATTAAATAGTTACAAATTGGGTGAGCTTTTTAGTTTTTGTGGTAAATTCCTAGGTGGGATAATGTGAAAATATTAGTAAAAAATACGTGCTGGAAATTATGTATGCAATTCAATACCATATATATTAAGAAAATTGTGCGTTTTAGGAATGTAGTAAGTTTCATTTCTAAAATATATGGATTCTTGTTGTGCCTAGATATCGAAACAGAGGGTTCTATCTGCGTAATTTCTTATTCAGATATTGAAAAGCGACATTATCGAATTAAGGCAACTAAGAGAAGGCAACTTTTACATACAAATTTGTGTTGATAGTGTTGATGCGCGACTACAAATGATTAGCGAACAAAAAATACATTCTGCCAGCAACTTCTGTACAGAGTTTAAGCTCTAGCTTCTTTTCTACACAAAAAAAACACAATCAATTCGCTTCCAGTGTCAATTACTCTCAACGCCATAACATCATAAAGTGTCACCAACTGAATTACTTATTAATCGCTGCTCTTATATGCATTTTTTTACTTTGCATAATTCAGAGGCTGTCCCCCCCTACTGCTGCCAGTTGCCAGCCGCCAGCTGTCATTGCTGCCATGGTTACTGATTCGCAATTACAACAACAATTGCTGCTAATGCGCCGCGTTTTGCCAAAGTTGAAAGGTAAAGTGCTGTGCCGTCGTGTCGTCAGCGCTGACGTGATCTATGTCGACTTTTAATTCGCATACAAAAGCAACAGTAATAATTACACAAACAGTAGTAATTAAAGTGAGATAATAAAACAGAAATACAGCGACAACTGTCACAGACATTTCATTTATTTTCATTTACAGCTAAAAACAAAATAGAACGCGGCGAACGAGTTGATAGTGGGCGAGTGGTGAGACAGTGTTTAGTAGCGGGTAGCGAGGCAGTGAGGCAGCGCGTATTAAATGGCAAGGCTATGAGAAAGTCGCGGCTCTTATTTTCTAATTTCATTTTAATTGACTTTTTCCCTTTGTTTGTTGAAATGCAATGACTTATTTGAAAAGTACTTAATGGAATTGCCAAGAAGAAAAGTATTGGCGTGACGGTTTTAAGTAATACATTTACACAGATGCTCGTAGCTACATATTTGAAAAGGCGAGTTAACTTTAAACAAAGTGGAAGTGGTTTTTTAATAACTTGTTATTCGGTTACAGAGCATGATCCAATTAAAAGGTCATGTCGGTTCGCTGGCCGCCATATTTCTTTCCGTTTTAGAAAAAAGTATCAGCTCCTCATACGTCATTTCCTTTTGCAATTGGCACAGCTGTTTGTTTGGTTGTTCGCGGCTTTATTGGTCTGTGACGTAAGCAGTATTTGACATTTCCGCCTACTGGCATTACCGTCTCAATATATATACCGTGGTTACAGAGCGTTTGAGAGAGAGAGAGAGAGAGAGGGGTAGAGATTGGAGAAGAGACAAAATATAAAAGAAAAACGCATAAAGCAATGTACTTAAATCTAGAATCTATGCAGATGTATATGGAATAATCCTTTTGTCGGTTGGGACGTGTCTTTTTGGAAAACATTTCCGGAAAAGTTTTTTATTTTTTTTGGACGCCGCTAGATGTCGCTAAAATTTATTTTTCTCATATCTTCGGTATTAATAGTCTGATCTCTAAGTTTAATACACCAACGTCTTTGGCTTGAAAGGACGCCTTATACTATAGAATATTATTAACCCGATGTGCGTCCTTGGGGTCACTACCACACAGTACTTAGTCTATACCACCCTAATGCAATTTTTTATGCATTTATGTTAAACGTGGTTTAAAATCATTAATCTTTTGCAAAAGAAGTATTTCGATCGCTTCTATAGAACCCGAAATAAAACACGTTCAACATTCCGTGGAATATAGGTTTTTCGCTTCCTTTGGTCCTTTAGGTTCGTTTTACGAAGATTTCTTCTGAGGTGACCCCTACTGAAATTTTATGGCGAATAATTTTCTAGAACATTTTAACCCTCTAGCACCGCTAATAAAGAGTTATTTTGACCCCCTTTTTAGAAAATCAGGAAAAATAGTATTTTTAAGGTCGCTAGAGGGTTAAAATGTTTTAGAAAATTATGTGGCATCAAATTTTACTAGGGGTCTCCTCAGAACATTTTTCTGTAAAATTACCCTAAAATACCATAGGAAGCGCAAAACTTATATTCCTCGGAATGTTGAACGTGTTTTATTTCGGGTTCTGCTCAAGCCATCGAAATACTTATTTTGCAAAAGATTATTGATTTTTGACTACGTTTAACATGCAGACATAAAAAAGATACATTAGGGTACTGGGTGGTAGTGACCCCAATGGCGCACATAGGGTTATAATATTCCATAGTATAAGCCGCCCTTTCAAGCCAAAGGCACTGGTGTATTAAACTTCGAGATCGGACTATAAATACCGAAGATATGAGTAAAATAAATTTTAGCGACATCTAGCGGCTTCCAAAAAAACAATTAAAAAATTTTCCGGAAATGTTTTCCAAAAAGACTTCATATGCGGGGGCGTACGGCGAACTTTATTTTTTGCGATACGGTCTAAAGGCCTTATGTCGTCTCTGTATACCGTATAATATTGGCTTATTCGTCATGGGAAATGAGGCTTGGATAATTTCTAATACTATGCCCTGCTGTGGTACTACTTAAATGTCTTATAATAAGGCATAATAAAAAGGCTGATGCGCCATCTTTGACAGCACTTTAACCCATTTAGGGAGTTGAAAAAATGTTCATTTGATTGTTTTAAAAACCACCCTAATGTATGTACATGTGAACGCATACAAATTTTTCACACAAAACGCCAATTATCTGGCTAATTACTTACCAATTATTGTGATTAATATCAACAGTCCCAACACCACCGATGTCGTTGCCATTCTTAACAACTCGCCAAAATCATCATCGCTAACTGTTGTATTGGTCTCGCTGCTCACATTACTCACGCTGTTGCTGCTGCTGTTGCTGCCGTTTAACATAAGGTCACTTCCGTTGTTGCTGTTGTTGTTGTTGTTGAGCTCGTCTACAAAATCATAAAAGAGATTTGTGCCATTCCCACTATTCAGCGCCTCCAACATGAGCGTATCGTTGATTAGCAATGCGCCCAAACCAACAGCTACGCCGCTATAAAGATGTTCCACAGCTGTGGTTGTTGTTGTGGTTTTGGCTGCCGCTGCTTTCGTGATGGCAGTCAGCGCGGTGGTGGCAGTTGTGGTGATGGCAGCGCTCAGCGTTGGCGCAGCAAATGTGGTAAGAGCAGTAGTTAGACTACCGCTGCTGCCAATGTGATGCTGATGATATGGCTGATGCTCATGATGTCGATGGTTATGACGCTGGTTATGCTGTTGCTGCTGTTGCTGCCAAAGCGGTGTGTTTTGTTGTAGTATTATGGTATTTTTATGTTGTTGTTGTTGAACATCCTCCGTTACATTAGTGCTTATGCTGCCCATTGGCATTGCCGCGTGATCCCCGTAAGCCGTGCTCCGAGCGATGTATGTCCCAGTCGCGGTCGCAATCGCAGTCGTAGTCTCAGCAGCGAGCGCGAGCGTCGTAGGCGGTGTCGTGTCTGTAGCGGCATCGGTGGCAGTGCTGTTTGTGGTGGCGGCCATTTTATTATCCTCGTGGCCTTTTTGATTTTGTTGCTGCTGGCTTTCAATTGAATGTGGATGTTGTTGGTGGTTGTGATGATTGTGTTGGTCAAAGGCAAGCGGCGTGGCAAATAATATGTTTGACCTATTTTCTGTGCTACTTTGTGTTGCTTCGACGCCAAAATGTGGTGGTGGTGAGGAGGACAACGTGGAATGCTTGTAGATGCGCCGTTTGTTATTATCGCTTTGCCTTTTGGGATTTCTGCTACTGCTGTTGTTGTTTTTGTTGCTGCTGCTGCTGTGTTTATTGTTATAGTCTGCAGTAATTTGCGGTTGGCCTTTGAGTGCGCTTTTAGCGATGATGTACGGCGATCTGTTGTTGTTGCTCTTTTCACCGTTCCCGCTTCTTTTGCTGTTGCTGTCCGCAATGAATTTGTACTCGAGAACATCTGAAGATAATGAAAATTGTTGTACTAACTTAGTTACACAGATAAAGTATTTGTTACATTGCATAAACCTAAAGGTATTATTAAGCGCACTAGTTGCTTTGCTCAAATTTTTTTGCAAGCACGTCTACGGCATTCATAATTATCTGTGTCGCAGACAGTCCATTAAAATGGCCTTGTGGGGACTTTTGTTTATGCATGAAGTTTTAAAATGTTAATATGTATGTAAGTGGGTATTGTAATTACTTGTGAATTTGTTTAATTTGCAGTCATAAATAAGTAGTAACCAAGTGGAAAGTATTTCGAGCGCTCCCTTGATGAACATTAAGGAAGCGCTCTTTCCAAGCAATTAGGGGACCAACTACATACTTTTTTCTGTAAAATTTAGATAGCGCTCTGGTTTCATTTCTTTAAGACATCCATGTATAGAGCGCATTCTATGCTAGGACATACAATGTAAAATTGAGCATGTTTTGTTCGACATTCCTTTCTAAGGAGCACTTCACATTCGCTCATGTTATGATCCCCTTTCCTACTATGAACATCTATTCCTCTGGGCTATATATAGAAGTAAAAACAACAACAACAAGAATTGTCTTACACCATCTCGTGCATTCAAAATTGGACTAATGCAGAGCCAGGTGTTAGGGATTCGGCGTAGTAACTTTATTTATACCAAAAATTCTTAATCTAATCTACGGTACACAACATGTGTGTCATAGATGGGCATACTGCAGTAAACTCAGTAATGCAGTAAAAAAGCAAGTGCAGTAAAGCTAACTGAATGCGCATGAAATTGCAATAGCTATTAAAATATTGCTTTATGTTGCAAAATATTCGAGTTCAAACTGAGTTTTGCGAAAATTTTCGGTAGAAAGTCAAAGACAAACATTTTACTGCTTGAATATAGGTAATGCATTACTACTGATGCTTGAAAATGCCCATCTATGATGTGTGTACATATATGTGAACATAATCTATCTATATATATAAAAATTAAGCCTATTTCTTTGTCTCCGGCTTTCGCCCAAACACGTGGAGGGATTTTGACCAAATTTTCACACCAGCTGAGTACCTTGCCCTAGATGGTTTATATGCATATTTTTTTCAAATCCGGAAGTCGGTTCACGAGATACAGGTCAAGAGGTCAAAACGTGGACCCGGCTTTCCCCTGAATATTTTTGGACGATATTGGTATCAAATGAAAGGTATTCAACAGGGGTTTTACATAAAATAGTACTCATTGTGATTCGTCGGTCGGACCTCGAGATATGGGTCAACACGTGGACCCGGATGACCCTCGAATATTTCTGAGCGATATTTGTATTCGACATAGAACCCTTTTATTTGTGATGCCTAGGCCGGGTCTCCAGATATGGGTCAACATGTGGACCCGGATGACCCTCGAATATTGGTATCAAATGAAAGGTCTTGATGAGGACTTCGACACAGAACTATTATAACTGTGGTGCATAGGCCGGGTTCCGAGATACGGGTCACAAGATCTTCTCGATGTAATGCTCAACCTGGTTCCCTTGGTAAAGGGCAATAAAAAAGAAAGGAAAGTCAAATAGAATGGAATGGGAAAGTGGTGGGAAGGGAAGGGAAGGAACCGAAAATAGAGTGGGAGAGGGAAAGGGAGATATAGAGATTGGGAGAGCGAAAGGGGAAACGGATAAGAAGTGGAGAGAAAAGGAGGGGTAATGGAGACCGATAGGGAAAGCAAATGAACTGAAAAGAAAAAGCAAACTGAGATGAAAGAGAAAGGAAAAAGGAAAGTATAGGGAAAGGGAGCGTAAATCTAAAACGAATAAAAAAAGCAGAAGGACATGAAGAGGTAGAGGTATCGCGGCGAAGCGAGAAGGATTTACTTTGGTTATGGATCTCACAAACGGCTTAAAAAATTTTCATGAAATTTAGTATACAAGGGGTATCTGGGGCAAACTTCCGAAAAGTTTCATTCTTCCGCTTCGACCGGCGAAAAAAATGGCAGCCCGAGATAAGCTCGGTCATCCGGGTACTACGGTTCTTAATTGTGATGCCTAGGTCGGTTCCCCAGATATGGGTCAAACGTTGAGCTGAATGATCCCGGAATATTTCTAAGCGATATTGGTATCAAACGAAGGGTGTTGAGCTGGGATTTTACATAGGTATGAACTCATTATTCCTAGGTGTGGTCGCCAGATGTGCGGCAATACGTGGACCAGGATAACCTCGGGATGTTGCTAAGCAATACTGATATAAAATGAAAGGTGTTCAGCAGGGCTGCTAAATATAGTTTTTTTTATAGTGATTCTTAGGTTCGGTACTCAATTATGGGTAAAAGAGTGGACCGCGATACCACGGAATGTTTTTAAGCAGCGATGATATCAAATGAGAAGTGGAATACAGGGCTATGTTATGCTAAACCCGGTTATCTACGGAAAGGGAAAGTGGAATGGTAATGGGAATGGCAAAGGGATGGAAAAGGAGAGAAAGAATATAATGTAAATGGAACGAGGAGGATGTGGAGAGATACAGTAAGACAGGGAATGAGAGAAGGAATAAGAAGGGTACGAAAGGGAGAAAGACAGAAAAGTATAGGTAAGGGAGCTATACAGAAAGGGAAAGGGAAACGGAAATGCGACGGGAAAGGAAAAAGAAAACGGAAGCGGAATTGAAAGGAAAGGGAAAGATAAATGGAAATGGAAAGAGAAGGGGAGTAGTAGAGGGAAAGGGAGTGGGAGATTAATAGGAAGCAAAAAGGGGATAAGGAAGGGTAAACTTTTGAAAATATCAATTCTTTCCTTCACCCTTTTTTTAATTTATGTGAATTTTTCTGAGGTCTGCAGCCCGAGGAATGCTCGGTTTCTAGATACTTCCAACTTATTTTAAAGTGTGTCATTTTTCGCTTTTAATGCCTATAGTAGGAAAAGCAAAGCTTGGCCGGGTACAGCTAGTCTACTATACAAAATACCTCAACTGTGGTATCCCTTAATAAGTAGTAGATAACACCCATAAGACGAAAGACTAATATTACACTGGATCACAAAAAGAAATTTTTTGTCTGTACTCTGAACGCGACCATCCTATTTATATGTAAAATCGGTCGTTGATTCCGAAAATCGGGTTCATTTTTAATTCTATGGGATGGTTTTTGAGATATCGGCAATTTACCGTTATTTGGCCAATAGCTCCACTTAATCCTGTATGCCTCTTTAACGCAGTGAGCTATCTTCCTTGGAGTGACACCCAACGAAAGAAAATTAAATTTCCTTTTCATCGCTGCTATAACATTTTTCGCTAACTCTTATAGTTTCTGAAATATTGACGATTCAATTTGAATTTTTTCGATTTTTTACGATTTTTTGAAGAAAAAATTGACTTTGTCAGGCAATATCTTTAAAACCAATGTCTTCACCTTCGGTTTTACTCCTTTACGTGAAGCTCCATTCTATTGGGAAAAAGATAAGCTATCAACGAAGAAAATCCATGGTAAAATGGAAAAGTTATAGGCGATCAAGTAAATACATCCAAGTCGCGCAATGCCTCTGCACGGGTATATTCTATGCATGTTGTACCAATACCTACACATTTGCAGTAGCAGCACGTTGGCAGCGCAGTAGATAAAAGCCCATTTACGGGTATAACATGCATAGAATATACCCGTGCAGAGGCATTGCGCGACGTGCCTGTATTTACTTGATCGCCTATAACTAGACTGCGGATCTTTATGCAAAAAATTTAAAATGCTTTATTAAGTGTTATATTGATTCAAAATTATATATTCGCATTCCAAAACGAATTTTCTTGCTCTGTTTTGAATATGCAAAATATATGCAACTTATATGCAAGTTATATGCAAATTAAAAGTACACCTTTTTCATATAAAATATAGAATTTTAAGTGATATAAAAAATAAGTAAATACAGTTGAATTCAAAAATTATTTGTTGTATGCTGGAACATTTGTTCCATGCAAATAAATAACCCATTAACACCCAAAACAAAATTGTAAATGGTAACTAATTTTTATTATAATAACACTGGTCGACAAGTTTTTGTTACAGAAATAAAATTCTACTTTTCTAAAGGATTTCGGTGCGCTGAATCCGATTCTGAACTCAGATTTTCGTTAATACGTACAGTTTTTGAGATATTCATGTTTAAAGAGGCCAAAAATACGATTTTTGGCTATATTCACTCCTCAATATCTTTTAAATTACTTACTTATTTTAAAAATTGATTAAAGCTATTGAAAGCGCGGACATTTCTCTTGGAGAAACCGTTTTAATATTTCAGATATCTTTCTTGTAACTTGCAATATTGCATATTAAGGTTCATTAGTTTTGCAATATTTTATCCATACAAAAATAATTAAAAATTTTGAAGCAAGTTTTTAGGCAGTTTATTATATTATGGACGTATGTAAGTGGCTTCGTAAAAAAAATTGTTCTGCTGAGCAACTACAAAATTTGATTGCGCCTATAAGATGCTACAAATGCTGCCGTTGTTTTCGACGACAAATACCTTATTGTGCAAAAACATATATTACTACATACCTAAATTAGATATCCGAAAAATTAAAACGTTGTCTTCAAGAGGAATGGCCGAGCTTTCAATAGCTTTAATCAATTTTTAAAATAAGTAAGTAATTTAAAAGATATTGAGGAGTGAATATAGCCAAAAATCGCGTTTTTGGCCTCTTTAAACATGAATATCTCAAAAACTGTACGTATTAGCGAAAATCTGAGTGCAGATTCGGATTCAGCGCACCGAAATCCTTTAAAAAAAGTAGAATTTTATTTCTGTAACAAAAATTTGTTGAAATTTTGTCGACCTGTGTAATTTTTAATGTAAAGAGATAATTTTAGTTGTAGTTAAGACCACAATACACTACAATTGTTTTCTCCAGATTCTGAATGCCGAAATTGTGACGCTTATCGGTTAATATCAGTTTATATGCTGAAAATGAACGCTCAAATTTGGGTCTTTAATATTGTCAACCCAATTTCGAAGCTTCAAACACTTTCTCTTCATTGCTTTTCCCATTGCAAATGCAGAAAAATAAAATGATAAGCTTGTTAAACGCTGAATGACAAATTATTATTAAAAATTAAGCCATTAGAAATGACTCATTGCAAAATATATTCCATAGAATTCTTCAATTTGAAACAAATTATAGGAGTATGAAAACGCCAAAGTGTTTGTCTCACGATAAGATATATATGCAAAATTTAAATTTTTATGTAAATATGCAAGTTATATGCAAATATGCAAGTTATATGCAATATGCAAAATATGCAGAAATAAATATGTAAATTTAGAATATTTAATTAATAACATTCATTTTTTTCTTTTGAACCATATCGCTATCTCTTCTCCTTAAAAATATGCAATTGCATAAAGATCCGCAGTCTACCTATAACTTTTCCATTTTACCATGGATTTTCTTCGTTGATAGCTTACCTTTTTCCCAATAAAATGGAGCTTCACGTAAAGGAGTAAAACCGAAGGTGAAAACATTGGTTTTAAAGATATTGCCTGACAAAGTCAATTTTTTCTTCAAAAAATCGTAAAAAATCGAAAAAATTCAAATTGAATCGTCAATATTTCAGAAACTATAAGAGTTAGAGAAAAATGTTATAGGAGCCGTGAAAATGAAATTTAATTTTCTTTCGTTTTGTGCCACCCTAAGGAAGATAACTCACTGTGTTAAAGATATATACAGGATTAAGTGGACCCATTGGCCAAATAACGGTAAATTGCCGATATCTCAAAAACCTTCCCATAGAATTAAAAATGAGCCCGATTTTCGGAATCAGCGACCTATTTTACATATAGAAAGGATGGTCGCGTTCAGAGTATTTTTTGGCTGTAGAGCAGTGTTATTGATGAATAGACAGCCTAAAAAAACGAACTCCTATAGACTGGGTAGTTCTTATCAGGGTTGGGCAAGCTGCATTCAATTTTGATTGCATTCAGCCTTGCGGCCACCAATCAATGATGAGTGGTAGTGCAAAATTGATTTGCATTACCATTCAGTAGCGAATGGGAATGCAAATTTGGTTTGCATTACCATTCAGTAGTGAATGGGAACGAAAATGTGGTTTGCATTACCATTCAGTAGTGAATGGGAATGCAAATGTGGTTCGCATTACCATTCAGTAGTGAATGGGAATGCAAATGTGGCTTGCACTACCTTTCAGTAGTGAATGGGAATGCAAATGTGGCTTGCACTACCATTCAATAGTGAATGCGAATGCAAAGGTGAATGCATTCCCATTCATTGCATTCCCACTGCAAATGTGATTTGGACTATTAATTAAAAATTAGTGCGAGTGATTTGGACAACCATTCATCATTTAATAGCAGTTAAAACCTGTGACCATAGTTAATGTATTAAGTGGCTAATCTATTTATTAACGGAAAGGAAGTTTATGGGATATTATAAATATGGAATTAGGCTTAGCAAAGTAAAGGGAAACCAACACGGCATGGTAATATGTACATATGTTCTATGTTATACCTGTAAGTAAAAGTATTTCTTTCAACTTGCGTGCGATGTCTGCTCTTTATCGGGTATATATTGATATAATAACAATTAATATTTGTATATATACTTATGTACATACACGTACATATTATGTATGTATGTTTACACAAGCATTTATACAAATATTAATTGTTATCACATCAATATATACCCGATAAAGAGAAGACATCGCACTTAAAAAAAATTTCACATTCGTTTTTCTGGCAGGAGACCGACGATATATGAAACAGAAAAAACCTGCTCGAAGCAAAATGTTTTGGTATTAGGGAAGAAGCGCAACTAAATTCCAATAATTAAATTTATTTAGGCTGTGAGTTCGTCCATCCTGGCTCTAAACTACACATTTAATCAAGCAGATAACTACTTTTTTATTTACACTTCATGACTAAGCAACTCTGCCTTTTTATTTATTACTACCTTTGCTTAGCATTACCTCACTCTCAGTACTTAAATATTCTTTACATTGCACACTTTTTTATTCTCCTGCTTTCTCTGCTAGCCCAGTTTTTCTCAGCCATGAAGTGTTAAAGTTAACTAGAACTTTTTCGCCTATTTTCCTTCGTGCTTTTGCTTTATCAACCGTAAAATGAGAAAAATATTTTCTCCAAGCTAACCAATTGTCCTCAGAGCCGTCGTCGTCGTTCTCGTCTCAGTTTAATAATGAAATTTTGTTGTTAAGGAATTTCTTTTATATTTTATTTCTGCGCCACGTTTTGTTTGCTGCTTATAATTGCGGTCAGATAAAAAAGTAAGGTAACTAACATTCGTTCACACACCAAGGTACATACATAGTAGTTAATGCCATTGAATAAAGGAAAATTTACATTTGACTGTGTCGGTTACAAGGAAAAGAGCGTGGAAAACTAGGGTATGAAATTTATGAAATAGAATGCAGAATTGTTGAATAATTTAAGAAATTTCAAGTGATAAAATGTTATGAATATGTATGCAAAGGGTTGGCAATGAGACTTGGTACCTATACATATTTTTTTTTTGTTATAAAAGAAAAATGAAATGAAAAGGCTAGTTGCGATGGCAAAGGAATATAAAAACTATGAGCAGCACAAATTTTTATTTCGATATCGCACGTTTTATTCAATAGGGATTTAACTGGCTAGCGTAGAACTAAACTGGTCTATCTAAGAAAATACAAAATTGGAGAAAACAGATGAAACGCGTTTTAATGCGGTGTGCGATTGTTGATGTATGTTAAGTGAATATCGTAAATTATTATGTTAGCTTAATAGTTAACTTAACATTCTGCATTAAAAAAATATTATAGAAACGGTTTTTATATAATATTTATATGTAACAAGAAAACTTGTTACATAGACCACTTTAGAATTTTCAATTTTTAAGGAAGTTTGAACTACAAATTGAAAATTATATGAATAAAGTAAAAAATATGTGAAAGGAAGTACTTTAATTACAAAAATAACATACACATATTCGTAAGTGATCACCTCTGCATTAAAAGTAACAGTAACCTAGTTTTATCCACGGCGGGCTGGTAGAAAATCTTCTGGATTGTTTTCTGTTTCATCTCTGCGGTTTAGATGTGGAGAGGCAGGTAAAAGGGGTGATGAATCGGTGGTACAAATTTCAACATTTTTTTTATGTCCTGCATTTTTTTGAATTTCAAAACGCGCATGTCGCTGCCCTGATCTGGTGTAATTCTGCAAGAACTCTATGAAATCATGTAGGTTCACGCTAGATTTCTTTATATCGACGGATTTATATGTTTCACAATAATCATCATTAAACTGCATCACAGATTCACCCTTGAAAAATTTTGCCTTTCGCATTTGGGAAATTTTTCCACCGTCGTCTACTATACTATGGTAGTCCCTGAACATTGGCCGTCGTTCGTCAAATGACATAAATTTCCCCACCATATTATTAACATCAAAAGGAGCATGCTTTCTACAATTTTTAACCAGTTCCATCCACTCATCTGGTGTAATATGATACTGGTATATGGTAGTCTATGCTAGTTGGACCACTTTAGAATTTCTTGAAATGACAAAAGGACGTGAATTCTAAAGTGACATTTTTATCGTTTGGACACTTTGGTGAAGAAATAAGACCTACATCAATTTTGCACGGATAAATTTATGATTTTCAAGTTCAAAAATGTGCATAACTCGATTTCTGAAAAAATGTTAGATAGACCAGTTTAGTTCTACGCTAGCCAACTCAAAAAAATTTTTTTTTGGGAAGACGCAAAAAAAACTTTTATAATTTCAAATAGTTTCCTTCTACACCTAACTACAAAATTACTTTTATTTCCGCCATTTTTATTTTTTAATCAAAGATTTTATTACTTATAAAGATTTTTTTTTTGAATTTGGTAAGTCGGTATCTCTCAGCCAAAAAAGGCTTTCCTAACTTCTGATTCAGACAAAAGAAGAGAAGGCCAAAAGGAGACTCCACCTAACTTTAACTTGTCCCGATACAGAGCGATGTCAACCACTTCGTAGCAGTTGTTTAAACAAACATTCCTACACGTGAGTTGATCACAGTGGATATGAAAGCGATTTTGAAATATGCACAAATACTCTAAGACCTTACAGGTCTTATTATAGCTAAATGTTTTGCTGGAGAGAAGCTCAATGAATTGTAAGTCCCTTGTTTCATGGCCGCAATGCTATCGCTCATGCTTTATTCAGCTACAAGCCACTTGAAATAAACTGCATGCTAACAAAAGTTGTTACTAAAAAGGACTCCCTTTGAGAACTGTCACATCACAAAAAAAGTAAATAAATATTCCTTTGAAGTTCTTTGCCTTCAACTCAAATTGAAAAATAAAAAAAAAATTACAATTTTAATTCCAAGGGTGATCAAATCAAGCAAATGGAATCGTATTTACTCAAACAAAGCCGCAACGCTTGAATAAATATACACTAAATATGTCTGCACATACATACATATATAGATATACAGCGAATGCGAATGAAAAAAAAATGCGAAATGGAAAAAACAATTATCAGAAAATCATTAGTGTTTTTATGCCCCGCGTTTCCATTGCCCCGCGTCTCCACACAGCATCTGTTTATGTTCCTACAATATGCGGTTAGTAGCTTTTCTAGTCTGCACAGAAAAACTCATTAAAAGCACGCATTACCCAGATTTCTATTTAGCATTTAGCAAAATTACGTCTTTGAATGTTTCCGTTTGCTTACTGGATAGATACTTATGCTTTTACATACATATACACATAAACACATATTTTCCTAAAGCTTTCATTTCTACCTACTCGTGTTAATGTTTTCAAAACAGTTTTTATTTTAATGAGCTTAAGTAGCAACACTTGTTTTTTTTTCCAAACCTTCTCAAGAAGAGCAATCAAAATCAGATTGGGAAATACTTAAGGTTTCCTTTAATGTTTCTGTTAACGATTTGTAATGAAGATGGTGAAGCTCTTAGCGTAAAATTTCAGGGAGACTCTGATTTTTATTAGCAGTTCATGTCTCTGCTAAGCGTCTCTAAATGTGTGCGTAATGGTTTTATTATACATCATTGAATTTTAAAATCAGCAGCTGCGCTGGCTAGGCCATTTTCACGAGAATGAATGAAATTGCTCTGGCCCCGAAAGTACATATTTCTATCACCATCCACGGTCAGTGGCCATACTAAAGTAAATAAATTTCATACAACTCACCTTTAAATTTTGTCATATTTGTTTGAAGGCCGGTGTGTTAAACTTAAAATTGCGTTTTGGAACGGCCACTTGCAGCTCTCCTTGTTCTTTCACTTTTTTGCTGCCACCACTGTTTGCTGTCGCAATTTTATTTTGCTAATTTTTTACATGATGTAGGTAAACTTGTTGTTTTTATTCGTAGGTTTTAAAGCTCATGAAATGAGCTGAACACGCTGTGAGAGACAATTAAATATGCAAATGCATTTCATTTACATAAATCTTGTTAAAATTTGTAATGAATACGCCATGGCTCAGCGTGTGCCATATTAATATTAATATTAATATTATTATTAGTATTATTGTATCAGAAAAAAAGTGATAATAGTGACAAAAACCATATATGTATGTACAAAAGTGATCCAAGTAAATGAATTGTGAATTTTTCAATTTCATAAACAGCAAAAACACGCAGCGCGAAAATCATAGCAGATAAAATATCAGTACTTTTAAAAACATCCTGCGTGAAAGTTAAATGCAACGCATGTTTGCATGTATGGATTGGTTACATCCTTAATGTAAACCGCAAAAAGTGCTCAATGAGTTGGCGAAATTATATTGAATTGATTTACTCATACTGACAATATTGAAAGCGTGAAAGTGCGAAAGTTTGTGGGGTTTTTATAATGTGGACATTGAAGCCGGCATATTGGGCAATTTGATAAAATTGTCAGAAAAATTCACTATTAAATGGAAGAGCGTTAAAAGCAGTTTAATTAATTTTTTTTTTTCTTAATTTTCATACAAATTTTTTTCCTTCCTTCATTTTGATTACCTGAAAATAGTAACATACGCCCTGTCGTATGTACAATTAGACCGTATCGCAAAAAAGGCTACCGTACGCTCCCCATATGATGTATTTTTGGAAAAAATTTCCAGATAAACGGTTATTTTGACCTCTTTTTTTAGAAATTCAGAAAAAATAATATTTTGAAGGTCGCTGGAGAGTTAAAATGTTCCGGAAAATTATTCGCCATAAATTTTATTAGGGGTCTCCTCAGAAAAGATCTTTGTAAAATTAACCTAAAAGCCCATAGGAAGCGAAAAACATATCGCACCCTAAATCATAAAGTGACACAACTCAAAATTCAAAAATTTTCAGGTGAGCCAAAAACTTTTTTCTTTACAAGCAATCATAACGATTATTTTTCAGTCAAAAAAGACACCGATTGAAAAGTTTTTTTTTTGGCAGTCGGTAGAGATATTTTCTGTGTACTGGTTTATGAAAAAAAAAAAAAAACTGATTTCTAAAAATTTTGAGTTGAGTTGTGTCACTTTATGATTTAAGGTGCGATACATATGTATATTCCTCGGAATGTCGAATGTATTTTATTTCCAGTTCTACGCAAGTGATCGAAATGCTTCTTTTACAAAAGGTTAATGCATGCAAGCAAAAAATAATTACACTAAGTTGGTATAAAATAGTACTGGCTGGTACTGACCCAAATGACGCAAGTAAGGCTAATACGATTATATAGTAAATTTCTTCCTCTTAGGCTGAAGCCTACACCAGTAGTTAGAGGTGCGACTATAAATACGGAAGATATGAAAAAATGCATTTTAGCGACAAACAAAATTAATTTTTTTCCAGAAATAGTTTTTAAAAAGATTATGATGGGGTGGGTGCGTACGGTGGACCTCTGATTTGCCCGTATAAGGCGAGACGGCTTAATGTGTGTACATTAAGGTGGTCAAAAAAAAAAAAATTAAACCTAACAAATCATTGCGAAAGAAGGTTAATTTTATTCTACTATTTCTAAAACAACATATTTTCCCTTTTTAATGATAAAAAGCGCATTTCTTGTTAATTAAGAACATTCTAAAAAATTATGTATCATCACTGATGTAAAAGAAAATTTTGAGACATTTGCGCGACCTCTAAACTTTAATTTCTTAAGGCAAAATTTTAGGAATAGATTTCCGTAGTACAGTAGGCAAGAATTTCGCGGATTTTTGGAGAACTTTATTTTCTTCATACAATTTTGGACCACCTTAATGTACATACAAACGTTTGCTTTGTAGGGAAATTGAGCTTTTCTTTGAAATTCTCCGTAATCTCGCGTATTCGTCAGCATTTTGATTTTTTTCGTTTTGCTTTTTTTATTTCTTTATTTGGAAGCATCTTAGTCTTGCTTCGTTGGTTAGCAAAGTAATTAAAGACTGAAACTGTATAGAGATTCATTAATGTAATAAAATAAGTTTTATATGCTTGATTTCCGTGGAAAATCTGCATGTTTTTATGCATATATACAAAGATATACAAATTTACGTATTATTGTATTTTTCCAAAGCAGGAAATTATTGTTGCCAGTTCTAAGGTTTTGAGAATTCTTGCTTACATTTACTTGTTACATTTCTTTTATGGTTTTGTCATTATTATAGATATTATCCCTAACGTGCAAATTCCTATTTTACTAAATGTTATTACTATTTTTTCTATTATTATTTCATATCATTATTGCGCCGGTCATTATGTTGCTATTGTGGGCAGATTCAGATTGCTGCATAGCATATTATTTGCTATTTTGAACTACTACGAGTATACATAAGTGCTTTCATGTAATTACCATTGTTTTTATACTCAGCTGTACTAGTACACAGAGTATTATAGTTTTGATTTCCTAACGGTGGATTGTAACAGAATGAAATAATCGAGATAGATATAGACTTATATATATCAAAATGATCAGGGTGAAAAGAGAAATCGATTGAGCCATGTCCGTCCGTCTGTCCGTCTGTCCGTCTGTACGCACGATAACTCGCGCAAAAATTGAGATATTTTGATGAAATTTGGAATGCAAGTTGGTATCAAGACGAGAACGGATGGTATTGAAAATGGGCGAAATCGGACCATGACCACGCCCACCTCCCCTATATAGTAAAAATCCGAAATTTTGTATCTCAGTAACTAATAGAGCTGGAGTGATGAAATTTTACCCACGTATTGACCTCAGGCCCTTATGAAGAAATGTGGTGAAATTTTGGAAAATGGGCGGTGCCACGCCCACTTATTAAGGGGCAAACATTGAAAGTTTTATGAGTCATAACTCAGAAACCGTTGAAGGTATATCGATGAAATTTGGTAGGCGTGATATACTTACTTAGACAAATGTTTGGACGAAAAATTGCCAAAATCGGTTGACGACGACGCCCACTTTTATATATGGGTATTATAAAGTGGCCTAATAAAAACATTTTAAGCGATATCTCTGTCAAATATAAAGATATATCATTGAAATTTTATGGCAGGAGTCCAACTATGGACATAAAACAAAAAACACAAAAATTTTGGAAAATGGGCGTGGCACCGCCTCTTTTTAGAAACAGGAATATACGAGATTTCTTAGCCCATAACTCGACAAATAATTTATATATAATGACGAAACTTGGTGTGTACACTTTTATTACTTGTGGTAATAGACACGCAAAAATTTATTGAAATCGATTTATGACCACGCCTACTTTTTAACAAAGATATTTCTGAAACACCCTTTGGGAATTTTTAACGTGAAATCTTTGTAACTAGAACTCGTAAAGGATTGAAATTTTGCACAAATAATAATATTCATATACTTAGTTGGATAACTGATAAAAATTTTGGAAAATGGGCGTGGCTACGCCCACTTTATGCAGCACTCACTTTATATAGAGTACAACGTGTTTCCATTAAACGCAAACAAACAATAAAAGCATACAGCTGAGTATCTAATGTTCGATTCCACTCGAACTTAGGCTTCCTTACTTGTTTTTTTTACTTTTATTTGCGCTTTCCATTTCCATTTCAATTACATTTTCACTTTTCTGTTAGTTTTAAGTTCTTTTCTTAGAATTGCACATAATACATACATATGTACATTGTAACATAATTGACAGCAAACTTGACATTTGTCTCCTCGTTAATGTTATTTTTTTTTGTGTAGCAGATTATTCAATGGTATTCCATTGGGGCATAATACCCCTCATACGCCCACAGAGCCATTTGCTTAAGCGTCTGGAAAGAGAGTAAGAGAAAAAAATATGAAAATAAATAAAAGTGAGTGTTCAAGCAGAGCAATTACATTTAATTGAATATATCTATATGTATTCGTGTACATACACACCTACACAGTATATAAGTACGTACATATGTATTTGCAAAAGCATTCGTCTACAATTGTATTTTATCCTGAAACATTTATGGTTCATTGGTTTGCAAATGTCACCGGAAATTCTAAGCAACATACACACATACATAGATGTGTTTAAAAATACTTACGTACATACATGTATGCACCCAGAACACCTTGGAGCGAGATCTTCTCAAGAGATGAATAAAAGAGTAGTCCATTTGAAAGTGAGTATACAAAATTGTATTAGTGATGGGCGAGTCCGAGATGTTTAGACAATCGAGAGAATCGCCATCGTTGCAAAATCACAATCGAGTCAAAAGTTGACTCGCTCCTCGACTACACAATCGAGATGTTTTTGCGATTGTTCCGAGTCAGTCGGCGAGTCGTAGGTTGTTTCGATGACATCTCGACTACACAAGCGAGATGTTTTTGCGATTGTTCCGAGTCGGCGGGCCGGCTATTGTTTTGATGATATGTTTTAGTTGATAAAATAAACTGAATGAGGTTTGTTGATAAAGAAAGTAGGATTTTTAATGGAAGTGAGGCAAATACATAAATAAATTAACCAAATTGAAAAATATGCTATACATAGACGCTGCATTATTGCAATCACAACTAAACAGTGTCGTGCATAATAATAATAATTAATTATTTAAACATTAATAAATTTTCTGAAGGTCTTCTGAAGGAAATGAAACAAATGAATTTTACGAGTAGCAACAACGGCAATAGATTTGTACCACTCTGTATGTTTTGTAAAGCAATTTTAATATTCAAGCGGCAACAACAATTATTATGTATTTTTTGCAGCGAGTCCGAGATGTTGTAGGGTTGCTTTGAAAACGAGAGGAATCGTTGGCGAGTCCGAGATGTTTTAGCGATTGTTTCGACTGACGGCCATTTACGACTTGACTCGAATACGAATGAAAACCATCGAGAGCATTCGAGATGTTTCAACAATCGAGAGAATCGAATAAAACATCTCGGACTCGCCCATCACTAAATTGTATGCTTATATACAGAAGTATAATAAAACGATGATCCCAAGTCCTACTGGGCATAAATACACATCTACGTACATATGTTCATTTTATGACACAACAGCGTTTTTTGTCTGTGAATTGGATCATTAAATTTGTTGGAATCCTAATTGCAATTAATTGGTATTGTATAGAAGCTAATAGCTGAATGACGTTAGCCGGCGTAAATACGAAGCAGAACAAAAAATATTGAATATTGATTTACTTCATGCAAATTTATTGCTGCATTTCTATGGATTTTGTGATTTATTTTGGAAAATTTGCCGGAAAAGTTATGATAAGGTGTTAAAAAATTGTTTACGTTTATATTTTATTATTATTATTATTATTATTATTATTATTATTATTATTACATGTCGAAAAGGAATTTAGAAATGGCGGCTTCTTAAATTTTCCCTTTCTTAAATTTGAAAAATATCTCTAGTGTAGCATTACCCTCAGAAACCAACCCCATTTTAAGCTTTAAATGAGCAAAAAATCGTTTTATGCGGCCACCACGAAAGCAGTCACATATAGAAGGATCCAAAATGACACTGAATCCGAATCAAAAGAAAGTACGTTTTTTGAAGTTTACGAAGCAAGACTCCCAAAAAAAAGCTCATTTGATGACACATTCTGTATTATTTCATTCTGAGCGATATATGTACGAATATTAAAATTTGTGACAGTATTTGAGTAAAATTATTATTATGAATACATCTGCATTATTATATGTACATAATAAAACAATCAGAAATGGAAAATTGATGGGCTCGTCATTGGCACATCCATCACCAATTTAATCTTTTAATTGTGCTTTAACAAGTGCTTTCGTACAGTTAAGTGGCGGAACGAAAGTATTTCGCAAAGTACATATGCAAATGCATATACAAATTTGTTAAATAAACGTAAAATTATACGAAAATAAGTAATAAATCAAATCTCATTTTGTATTGAATTGAAATGCATCCATATACATTTTTACATACATAAGTACGAATGAACACACATATGTATGCATATGTGTACTTAATTCCAATTATGTATGGATGAAAGAGTTTGCATAAAGAGCATTAAAACTACATAATATAAGTACATATGAATGCCTGCATGTTCATACATTTGTAGCTACATATGTAGTAGTATCCCAGCAGTATTTGAGGTAAGGAGGTGCATATTCAGTAGAATATTCAGCATGAAAAATAACCTGAAACTGAGTTCAAAATTCATTGCTGAAAAAATAACTGAACACGCAGTGAAGACATCAGGTGTATTGAAATATATGCTATGGAAGTTCTCCCTGCGTATTCAGCCCTTTTTTCATATGGAAACTCTCCCTTCTCGTTGGCCAGTTTTTAGTTAGTTGATTTTCGACGCCACCTTTATATAAAAACGAAAGGGAAAGTTCAGATTTGAGAACTACATCTCTACTGAATATTCAGTAGGAAATATGTGCTGTTTTCCAGCTGATAAATACTGCTGGGATTCTTAAATTTGTTCAACATATACATATGTATAAAGGCTGGGATATTTTCTTCAGCAGCGGCATTTGTCAAATCCAGAAAAAAGCAAACTGAATGGAAATGAATGAAAAAATATTCAGTTTAATGAGCCAAATTAATTGACGCTCTTATACACATATCAATTTACGGTCGAGTTATTTGGTATAGAAATGAAATTTGTTTGCGTATACATAAGTTCCTCAAAAGTCATTGGTCATTGACGTGACTGATTTCCAAAATCACGGTGACAAAATCACGTATTCTGAAAGCATGAAAATTTCAGTTTCCAAAAATTTATAGTTTTTTGGGTTTTTTTTTTTTTAATTTTTAAATAATGTTTTAAATTGACTTCTATTGATTTTGTTAAAGATTTCCAAACGCATTTTTTGGGAACTAAGTAAAAAGCAGTTATTTTCCAATTTATATCAATTTTTCTTTTGTTTTATTAGGAGAAACTTTTACTTCACACTAAAAAAGCATTTGGACAAGCTTAGCTATTATTACTGGACTTAAAAAATATAATTCGATTAAGCACACTTACTTACTTTTATTAAAAGGTGAATAAAAGTTTTAGTTCCTGTCAGGAACCCTAAAAGTCTCTGTCACTTAAAAAAATCACAGCGACTAAAAAGTAGGGCTTACGATTCGATCTCGAGCAGTGTCGAGAAATTCGAGGATCGAGAAAACCGAGGCTCGGGTTCTCGATTAAATCTTGTTTCTCGGATTTCTCGATAACATATTATGTGTATTGTGTCAAAAAAATATTAATATCAAAAATTTCTCGGATGTCATTGGAAAGAAAAAAATTAATATTATGAAATATTAATTGTATTTCACTTCGAAATTTGTTAAACAGATTTGGATTTTTTTTTTGAATTATAAACCAAAATGGTTGAATTATTATGCAGTAAGTAAATGTATAAAATCAGAGCAAGATATAAAACAACGTAGTTCGTCTATACCGCTATTTCTGCGACGTTAAATAGTGTCGAGAAGCTCGTGAGCTTTTCGAGATTTTCGAGATTCGAGAATCTCGCGAGACTCGACGTCTCGCTCGAACTCGAGAAATCGTAAGCTCTACTAAAAAGTAACAGTCACGAATCACTCCGTTCCTCAAAATTCACGGGATCAGCCATCTCTAATACATAAGTACGTATTCGATTATGTGCCCGTACTTATGAATATGCACATATAGTACACATATTAGGGGTATTCGCTATCCATAGCATAACCCTAGCACGTAGCACGGATTGCAAAGTTTCACAACGCACAACAACAAAATACAGGCGCACAAAAATATGCTATACCTCAAAAATATGCTACACCAAAACCTATGTATATTTATTTGCTATGACCCTGCGTCAGCTGACATTTGCCAACTGCTAATTTCAGTTTCAATTTGAGCATTCGAATTTTGCTTAAAATGTTATTTTTTATGTGTATTTATTAAATATACTAAAATAAAATGATTTAAAAGGTGAGTGATAGACGCGTCCCTTTGGATAAAAAGAAAAGCTGCTTCTTAAAATTTCCTACGACTGTGCAATGGGGTGCTCTCGATGTGTAGCATATTTTGGTCTAGGATATTTGCAATCCGTGCTATCTTGCTAGGGATAGCGAATACCCCTATTATAAATTCTATTGAATTTGAAAATTTGTTTGAAAAAAAAAAGTGGAAAAACAGTTAATTTCCTTAACATTATAATATAGACTCTGTATTGTAGTCCTACCTGCTGGAAAAGTAACAGATTTAATGTCCAATTAATAGCTTGAATTATATTACTTTTAATCTTAGTCTGTAAGAATTGTAGGAATTCGTTGACTAAATAAATAAGTTCTCATTAGCACTTTGGTTATGCTTAAAATTTCAAAAGTTGTATGAAGTTCTGTTTCAACGAAAGGCCAAAGAAATTTTTATCATACTTTTAGTGCTTTAATACTGCAAGTTCCTAAGGGATGCTTTAAGTGCATTCTATTGATTTGTAAGTAGTTCCCAATATTTTGCGCTTTTTTACAAATTAATTGGATTTTTTTTTTATTAAATAAATTGGCGATTGCTTAACATGCTAGTTTATATGCTCAGTTGCTATTTTCGCTCTACATAATTTTACATATGAATCTATTTCTTTTATATATAATATATGTATTTACATATTACATCATTTAATTTGGACAAAACAGCTGAGTATAACTAAAATTACTATGTGATTATTTTTTTTTTTCAATTGAATTAACCTCTTTTTTATTTCTCATTGCACAATTTATTCATGTAAATATGTATATAGTATATACATATGTACATAATTCACATCCATATAGTACAATTTATTTGTATAAATACAATTTCGACAATTTATCAGTGATTTAAATCATATACATATATGTTCAGAATTTTAATTGCTTAAAACCTTTCTTTTCATTGTAATGTTTTTGTTGTAGTTGTTCGACCGTTCGCACTGCTTGCCGGGCGTTGCATAAGGAGAAATTTTTTGCAAGTGCCACACAACACAGAGTAAGAGTATTTTTTTATTGTTTTAATTTTTCCAATTTCGAGAAACAACCACAAAAGATGAGCTTCATGTGTACATAGAATGTATGTGTATGTAACTTTTATTTTCTGATCGAAAAATAAAACTCAAAAAATAACTTTTATTTTCGGAGGGAAAAATAAAACTAAAAAAATAACTTTTATTTTCTGATCGAAAAATAAAACTCAAAAAATAACTTTTATTTTCGGAGGGAAAAATAAAACTCAAAAAATAACTTTTATTTTCTGATGGAAAAATAAAACTCAAGAAATAACTTTTATTTTCTGAGGGAAAAATAAAACTCAAGAAATAACTTTTATTTCCTGAAGGAAAAATAAAACTCAAGAAATAACTTTTATTTTGTGAGCAGAAAATAAAACTCAGCAAATAATGATTAAAAATCAACTTTTTGGATATAACTCATAACCGTTACAGTCCCTGCAAAATTTATATAGACCTTGGAACGTGGAAAGTCTTCGTACTAGATACGGATACAAACCCTTCCTACAACTGGGGAAGATAAATTTCTCGGTCAAGGATATGGACAGGGAAAAGCGAATAAATAATTCTCGGTATGACAAAAATTATCTTTACCCAAATCTATTTGCAGCATAGCAATTGTCTACTGCTTTATTATGTAGTAGGCATGCGAAGTGACAAAAAAAAATCCCCAAATAATCCTAATTCAGGAACCATGGGTATGTCGTGAACGCATCTGTGGTCTTGTAGGGCAAGGCCGTAGCCAGGATTTTTTTTCGGGGGGGGTTACACTCGGCCAAAATCGTAAATGATTGTCTTCATGAAATAAATCCTTATATTTTGTAAATTATTTTTTAATGTAAAATGTTATGAATTAGTATTAAGGAACAATGAATGTGATTTTTATATTATATAAGCGCAATGTTTAGATAATTGTGAACGCTTTCTTTTCTAAATATGATTTCATTTATATACGAATTTGTATGAATCCCCTTTAAAATTGTTTTTGAGAAAATTTTTTGCTTAAGGATGTACGCCCCGAAAAAATGACTTTTTTAGGGGGGTAGGGGGCTCTCACAGATCTTGGAACTTAAATTAAAACTAGCTGGAGCCTTATAGTTTGCGAGAGTTTTGTTGTTAAAGTTGTAAAATTTACCAAAGAAAACACCAAAACTATGCACTTTTGTTGAGGAAAAGCACGTATAAAAACGCACATCATAGATTTCAAGAAACGTTCTTTTCCTCAAGATGAAGACTCAAATAAACGATAAAAGTCTTCACTTTTGAGAAAACGATCATTCTGAGCATTTCGGACAATGAAATTAGCCGTCCCTAATGTCGCAAGCGAGCAAGCTATATTGAAAAAAACCAAATTAAATACCAACAATATACCATCTAGGCGGTTAAAAACAAACGAATCAGCTTGTATTTCGATAGGTTTTTTGGCATTCGGTGGTTTTTTCTGACATTTTTTTTCGAGAACTATAAAATAAATTATATTTGAAATTAAAAATGAATGGAAATACAAATTATAAATTTGCCTCTTATAAGCTTCTGCTTTGGCCGTAAGGGAAAACAAGAAGTCCGGAAGAAAAATTATATGGCGCAATGGCTTCTCTTTATAACATGCCATTTGAGTTTCATAATTTTTTTTTATTTCAGTAATCTAAATTCAAATTTCCAAAAAAATTAATTTTTGAAATAAATATTAATTTCATTTTTTTTTTGAAGTTTAATTCCGTCAAATTCTTTTTGAGGAAGTAATTGTCTCTTTTCAATCTACGGAGAATTGTTTTTGTATTTTGACTTTCGGTGGGTTTTACAAACTAAAACTACCAGAAAAATACAGAGAGCGTAGCCAGAGCAAAAAAAATCTTTTGCTCCAAAGCCCTGGTGTAAACACAAATCAGCTGATCATTAGTGTTCTCTAGTAGTGTGGATAGGCACTGTTACACGATCAATGGGTAAGTTTCTAAGACAAAGCTGCTCCACAACTGTTGAGCTCAACAGTTGGGTAGCAGTTGAGTTAAACAGCTACGTCTTACAAATGGCTTGATGAATTTATCAGCTGTTTGGCTTTACAAAACATATTGAGCTCAAGTAGCGAACAAAATTTCTGGTGGAAAAAATGGCGAAAATTTGCCAACTGTTGAGCTGAGCGGAAGTATTCAACAGTGCGTTTCTAAGACAAATACTCAACAATTGCGGAGCAGCTTTATCTTAGAAACTCAACCAATAAATACAAAATTGGATTGATTTTAGAGATGAGCGAAATTCATATATGTAACGCAAAAAAATAATAATCATCATAGTTAACTTTTCATTTTTATTTATTTTTAGTCTCCACATAACTTAATTCGCATTCGAATAATCACGCGAATAATCTCTCTAAATTTTCATCGCTTTGGTTAAGTTTCAACCTATGGCTTTGAATAAAAATTTAGCTAACATTTCGGGGGGGGTTCGAACCCCCCAAACCCCCCCCCTAAATACGGCCATGTTGTAGGGACTTCTTGGGGCAACCTACTTCACAATGGTATAGATAATCTATGGTTCCATTGTCTGCGTATGGTCCCAAAAGAGGTACTTTTTCAATACATCTGCAGAATCGCAATGAAATGTACATATGGGAAGTAGTATTGGTGACTAGGTATATAACGTATCAATACCGTTTCTCTATAGACATTTACTGCAGGCATAACACTGCGTTTCGTATGTACAAATATATATTTTTGTAAGTAATAATAATACGATGGCGCTATTATAACTCTGACGAGTTTTATGGCCGAGCTTCTCTCCCAATTCGAGGTGTGCTCCTTTTTGTTTTTCCTACTAATTGGGTGGACCTACAGTTTTATGCCGGCTCCGAACGGCGAATGCATTTTTTGTGAGAAGCTTTTTCATGGCAGAAATACTCTCGGAGGGTATGCCGCCCACTGCCGAGAGGTGACCGCTGCTCTTAAAAAACCCAATAATTGGATTTTTACTAATTAGAAAAATTGTTTTGGTGTTTGGCTCGGACCGTGGTTTGAACCCGAGACCTCTGGCATAGCAGGCGAGCACTCTATCCACTGCACCACAGCGGCCACATTTTTGTAAGTAAGTGTGAGAAATATGGATTATATATATTTATTTTTGTACACTGTGTATGATTGCACCCATTTGTATATATATTTTTAAGAGTGATTTCTAAAGTATTACAGCTTTACGGCTTTTTGAGTTAGGGTATAAATTATAGTATTTGTAAGCCTTAAAACTCGTTAGAGTTACATCAGCGCCACTGTGTTATATATTATGTGTAGGTAATGAAAAGTGAGACTTAATATTGAATAAGAAAATCGTACAGTTTTGGGAAAACCTTCACCTTTCGTTGGTGGCCGGCAAGCCTTTCTATCCAACTTCAATTATGAAACATTTTTTTACGAGGACCAATTCCCCGTGGAAGTTGAAAAAATAAGATAAACACTAAGAACTACGGAGCTGCTCGGCCCACAATACCCCTATTTTATTATCATAAACCAGTAGTGACCCAAAATAAGGTTAAATGGCTTCATAGGGGTCATTTACTGAACGATGTTCAGTTGTTATAAATGTAAATATACGTATGTACATAAAAGTGGAATTGCAAATGAAGGAAGGAGTCGATGTTTGATGAGACCAGAAAAAAATGAGTGGAGGCGTTCTAAAAGGAGCGTTGATTAAATGTTGTAATAAAACTAGACACACCTACTAGAGATTTTCGATTTTTCATGGGATGAAACCACATAAAATGAGATAACACATATTTGTGCGTATGTACATACATATATATCATAATACATACGTACATGTGCCGTACATAGAATTTTCTACATTCCACACGCAGCCGCACTGTCATTTTTCACTTTTCCACTTCCCTCACTTCACTCTTATTTAATAGTGCTCTCTTCTGCTCTTAGCCTTTTTCCCCGTTTTGGGTACGTTCAAATGATTTAACGCAATTTTTGCAATTACACGCAATCACTTTCACCATAAATAAACCGTTTTGCAAAAAAAACCCTGCAGTAAAATTAGCAAATGCTGAATTAATTTGCAACTAGTTTGCTATGCAGCTGCATTAGTTGAAAAATTTGCTTTCTTTTCAAGTTGTAGTTTTAACCCTAATTAGATAATGCACGTCGATATGACGTATTCATTTTTATTTTTAATCTCTCAGACTTTCATTTATTTCCGAATCAACTTCATACGCTCAGTTTTCTCAGTCGGTAGTTGTAGCTCATTGCTGGTGCTCGATTATTTGCCATAATTTTTTTTTATCTGAGTTATGATCACAACGTACGTCAAAACGACGTAGCTTTATCTTTAGTGTGACATTTTGGTTTTTCCATTGCATGAATTTTTTAGCACTTTTGTGTTTCAATTTATTAGATTAGTACGTTGTTTTTGTTTTTTTTTTTAGTTTTAATTTGTTAACAAATCTATGGATATAAACAAGACTTAAAATATCTTCTTTGCAAAGAACTTTGCGCAACACCATACAAGTTGCCCTACAAAATTCAGATGGAGTTAGTGATACCCAAGAAGACGACAAAAAATAACACCAGCAATGATCTCGGAGGCAGTAGAAATGAGGTTCTTCCCAGAAAATAAAATACTGTTGGTTCTGTCCTTCTAAAATAAAACGCATGTCAAAAAAATAATGTTTCACGTGTAACACACCTCTGTGTGGACAACACCAAAGCCAAGTTTGTAACACATGCATATAATCTTGCTTGATTTTAGTTTTTTTTGTTTTAAAATATTATCTAAAGGGTTGTTTTGTTAAGTAAACTAAAAAACTTCTGTGAATTTAGAATTAAGAATGAAATTTGCATCTTTTTGTGAAGGCTGTCTAATTTTTGTAGCTTTTTGTCAAAACAAATGAATTTCTTTATTAATCTCATATTATCTTGAATTTTATGTTTAAATGTTTCACATAAGACTGGAAATAAATGAAATAAATTATCTCAGTCAAAAAACAAATAAGTTTTATATTTTTCACCTCATTAAAAACCATTAAATGAAGATACGTCATTATGACGTATCTTTATCTTTGCAGGGGTATAAAATAGCGTTATCTATCCAGGGTTAATATCGTGTTGTTATGGTGCTGTGAGTGGAGTGCTCGCCTGACATGCTAGATATTCCTTCTTCGAATGGAACCCAGAACTAAAATAAATAAGTTTGTGGATTATTCAGAAATATCGGTCACCCCTCGGCAGTGGGCGGCATATCCGCCGAGTGCTTGTCCGGCATAAAAAAACTTCTCACAAAAGTGCATTCGCCGTTTGGAGCCGGCATAAAATTGTAAAATTTATGGAGCATGTTGAGAATGGGGAGAGAAGCTGGGCCTAAAACTCATTAGAGCTACATATTTTCGCGGTAGTGTATTATCCAGGGATTGCAAATAATCGTTATTTTTTAAATTTTGACTAAAAAAATCATACCGAAGGAGAAATGCTAAACGGAAAAGAAGTACACATATGTAATCACCGTAACGCAGACTACCTCTAGGTGCATTAGAGAACTTTTATTTTTTCGATTTTTATAATAAAATTGATTTTTAATCATTATTTTCGGAGTTTTATTTTCTGCTCAGAAAGAAAGAAATTTTTTGAGTTTTATTTTTCCCTCAGAAAATAAAAGTTATTTCTTGAGTTTTATTTTTCGCTTAAAAAATAAAAGTTTTTTTTTGAGTTTTATTTTTCGATCAGAAAATAAAAGTTATTTTTTAGTTTTATTTTTTGCTTAAATAAAAGTTGTTTTCTGAGTTTTATCTTTTTGCTCAGAGAATAAAAGTTTCTTCAGTTTAATTTTAGCTGCAGCTGTCGATTTTGCCACATCACGTAGGTAAAGTTTATAAATAAAAAAATTAAAAATTTATTTATCTACTTTGCCTATTTATATGGCGAAATCTACAATTGCAGCCAAAATTAAACCGAAAAACTTTTATTCTGTGAGCAAAAAAATAAAACTCAGAAAATAAAACTCAGAAAATAAAAATCGAAAAATAAAACTCAAAATATAACTTTTATTTTCTGAGGGAAAAATAAAACTCAAGAAATAAATTTTATATTGTGAGCAGAAAATAAAACTCAGCAAATAATGGTTAAAAATCAACTTTTTGAAAATAACTCATAACCGTTACAGTCCCTGGTATTATCCTTATATCTATATTAGACTCTGCATAAGTATCATACATAAGTACCACTTTGCTGACTAGTCAGGCCATCTGCCTTAAAATATTCTAGACGATTTGCTTGCTTACTTCATCTTCTTTACTTTTAATATTGCCTGCCCTTCTCCCTTTTCATTAGCCATCGGCGACACCTTCGTTTTTGCTTTTGTAGTTTGGAGCTCATTTCTTCTCTTCTTTCGCTTTAATTGTTATTGCAATCCCATGTTTTTTATTATAAAAAATTCTCCTGCTCGTCGTCTATTGTTGTATGTTTTTTAGTGTTTTTGTTTTGTGTTTTTTTTTTTTTTTGTGGCCCATAAAATGTCGTCGTTTCATTTTGCGGCACCGCAGGGCAAAACGTTTTGTGTTGCCAATGAGGAAGAAGACAAAGAAGAAGACGAGGTCCAAGTGGAACGAAAAAAGTACGTAGATAAATGCGAAGAGCAGTAGCAACTTGAGCTAAGAAAATGCCAAGGGCCTGGTAATGGCGAAGGGGTGCCGGTGGGCGGGTGAACTGTGATATGGCCGCCACGGTTGGTCGGTCGTTGGGTCGTGTTGTAAAACGACGCGAAACACACCAAGCGTAGACTTTTGGCACAACAAAGATACTTGAGACTTGGCGTGAAAAGAGCGGTAGAGAAGAAAATGCCAACTAACAAAAACAAAGTATATACAAAGTAATGAGATGAAATTGAAGGAGAAAGTTCATTGCACACTGCAGAGACACTTGCATGAAAGGCGAAACAAGTAATAAGAACTAAAGTGCGCCAACTTCGGATGAAAACGTTTGCTAGATACCCAACTGAATTATATGAGTATGTGCTCTAACTATAGTAAGTAGTAGAAGAAGTAGCTGGGATTATTTATAATCTTGATTGTGTTTCCCAAACAAATGAAATGACGACTTAAAACTAAAAGCGCATGAACACCATACACATAAGTTTTACGTGCGGTTCCCTTGAACTTCAGCCCGCTAAGTCCTTCGGGACCCTGTCCACGGAATCGATGCAGGAGGTAAGGCTGTAGCTAGGCATGCGGAGAGGGAATATACTCATCCTTACCGTAAACAGCGCAAAAATCCTGGTTGTTACCTTCGACAGCTTTGCTTCCTTCTCCGCACATGCGATCGTGATTGCGAATAAGTTTCAGAGTCGCAAGAAAATACTCAAGTCGCCTGCCGATACAGGAGGCGACTGAGTCCTTGAAGGCAAGGAGAAACGAATGTAAGGAAGTCTACATTTTCTCAGACAGCCAGGCTGCTATGAAAGCGCTTGGGTCTGTCATATGCAAATCCAGAACAGTGGAAAATTGCCGCAGATCTCTAAACGAGATGGCTGAGCAATTTGCCATACACCTCGTATGGGTGCCTGGATACTGTAACATACCGGGAAATGAGATGGCGGACGAACTTGCAAGAGAGGGCACATCCGCTCCACTTTCAGCGTCGTGGAAGGGTTTAAGTATGCCGCTCGCTACAAGCAAGCTCAATCTCAAGGAGCTATACTCCAATGAAGCTAATAACAGTTGGCATCGTATGAGTACATGCAACCATACCAGGCTCTTATGGCCTAACTGGGACGCCAAACGGACGAAGAGTGTACTTGCACTCGAAAGATCTGAGCTTGCACTAATGATAGGGCTAATAACAGGCCATATAATCCTAAGGAGGCATGCAGAAAGGATGCATGCTCCACATTATGATTACTGTAGGCCATGTGAAGACGAAGAGGAGCCTGAAACAGTAAAACACCAGCCACATGCCATACCAAACCAACAAACTTAACACTCCTGCCTTAGTTAGAAGAAAGCACAAGACACTCGGCTCACATCAGCATGGTTCTGGATTTCCTGAAAGAGAAGTGACACGATTTCAATAAACTATTACAAATGACTAGAGCATTCTTCACGTACTTTGACAATTACTTGTAATGGTATGCTATAAGTGATTACCGTCAATGACGTACCCATGTTAAAAGAGTGCAATCTGCAATCGAAGAGACTTCTCTCGATGGATTTGGATTTATCAATAATTGTATGCTTTACATACATCTTTATGTATATTACGCTAAGCGATTTTTTGTAAGCACCATAACTTTTACACCGTTATACCGATTTTCGAAAATGTGGTGTCAGATGAAAGGGCTTGACATGTAGATGTGCAGGAAGGTTTAATTTTTTTGAAAAGGGTTGCCAGATGTTTGAAAATTTAATTTTACTGTATAGTTTGTTTGATTTTAAAATTTTTGGCACCATATGAAAGGGCTTGACCTGATATTAAGTAATTTAATAGAAATTTTTCAAAAAGGGTTGCCACCTGTTCAAAAATTCAGTTTTACGCTATAGTTTGTTTGATTTTTAACACGCTTTTATTAGTTTCACCTGTATGTATGTATGTATGTATGTATGTATGTAACTTCATCCCATCCTAAAAGTTGTAAACATTTAACTAAATTAACTAAATTATTATATCTTTCAAACATTCACTTTTTTGTGTTCTCTTTATTATTTCTATTCTCCTCCGGATTCGAAACATGACATCAACAGCCCAACGGCATCATATAGTAGGACATTCAACATTATATTTTATGCTTCATTGCGGCTTTTATGTTACCTTTCTTCAAAATAGCCTCAATGAATTTCAATTCACTCCCGTATACAAGCCAATAAGTAACAAGCTTGCAGGGTACGGAAAAACTCACTCACGAACGCTCAAAAATACATTCTTCTCAAATCACAAACAAATGTTCAAAGAAAAACGTATAACCACTCAAATAGCGAGCGAACTAACGCACAACAGCCAGCGATCGCTCATAGCGATGGCGATAAACTCAATGCATAAATTCACTCAAAAATAAAGCTTGAAGCTTTCTGTTTTGGGTTTGTTGTATTTGCAATGAAATCAACCGCATGTACATACATACGTATGCAAAGCAAGAACTGGTTTTGTTTGTAATTCATTTAATAGTAAGTGCTGAATCAACGAAAAAGAACCCTAATTACATTTTTATACAATGTTTTGTAAACGTGAGGTGAAAAAAATTTCTCTAAAAAAAAAAAATAAAAAATAAAAATAAAAAAAAAATAAAAAATGCGCCACTCGGGACTCGAACCTGAGCTCCTTGGTCCGTAGGCAGCATACCTCACCATTACGCTACAAACGTATTCGGAGCTTTATTGTCTAAATTCGAATTTATTCAATCAGGTTTCTTTTTTTTTTTGTTCTTTTCAAATGCTTCACCTCAACTTCTCTTCACTTTCTGATTGTGAAATATAACAAAACGTTTGGGAAATTTTGTATTTCCAAACTAGTTTGGAAAACCTTGAATAAAAGGGTTTGGAAAATATTGCATAATAAGCTAGTTTACTTCACTGCATATTGGGACTTTTGGTAGAAATTATAAATACATACATATGTATGTAGATCTATTTCGGAGAACACCACATCCCATCAGACTTCTTTTTACTTTTATTCTTGCGTCCGCATAAAACATCCTTTAATGAAAAATTTCACTAAAAATTCAAAAATAAATAATAGCTTAAAAAACTAAAAAACACGCTTTAATCTTAAAAATCGTACTAAAAATTGAAAAATAATTTAATTAGAAACAAAATGATGAACGAAAATATAAGTATTTAAGGAAAAGCGTGGGGCTGCTCAATAATATTTGAACATGAAAATATTCGATTCGTACAACTAGTACAAAAATATACCTAGTTGCGAAATTAAAGAGTACGATACATATATGAAACCTCAAAAAAGTCAAAATAAAATTATTAGTAAAAAAACACCGATTTTAAATATTTTTTGACATAGTGAGCATCCCACGCTTTTCCTTAAATACTTATATTTTCGTTCATCATTTTGTTTCTAATTAAATTATTTCTCAATTTTTAGTACGATTTTTAAGATTAAAGCGTGTTTTTTAGTTTTTTAAGCTATTATTTATTAAATTTGAGGTGTCATATGAAAGGACTTGGCATGGAAATGAGTAATTTATTAAAATTTTTACAAAAACGATGCCACTGGTTCAAAAATCCATTTTTACCCTACAGTTTATCTTATCTCTATATATATTACGCTAAGCGATTTTTTGTAAGCACCATAACTTTTACACCGTTATACCAATTTTCGAAAATGTGGTGTCAGATGAAAGGACTTGACCTGTAGATGTGCAGGAAGGTTTAATTTTTTTGAAAAGGGTTGGCAGATGTTTGAAAATTTAATTTTACTGTATAGTTTGTTTGATTTTAAAATTTTTGGTACCATATGAAGAGGCTTGACCTGATATTGAGCAATTTAATAGAAATTTTTCAAAAAGGGTTGCCACCTGTTCAAAAATTCAGTTTTACGCTATAGTTTGTTTGATTTTTAAATTTGAAGTGTCATATGAAAGGACTTGGCATGGAAATGAGTCTTGGCATGGAAATGAGTAATTTATTAAAATTTTTACAAAAAGGGTGCCACCGTTCAATAATCCATTTTTACGCTACAGTTTATCTCATTTTTAAATTTGAAGTGTCATGCAAGGCCTAGCACTGAAGATGGGTAATAAAAGGAAAGGGAAGAGGAAAATGAAAGGGACGGATATGACGAAGGACAGGAAGCGAAAGAGGAAATATGAAAAATAAAATGGATAAAGGGAAAATAAAGCGCAAATAAAGGGGAAAGGGGAAGAGAAAAAGAACTAGAAAGAAAAGGAGGAGCGCGCCAAATGGCCTTTTGTAGGTCGCTTTAAGGTTACCATAGTCTAGAAAAATATTCGGCACAAAACTTCACTATGGGGCTCCTTGGTCAAAATCTATGTATAAAAAATCTAGGTCCACAGAAAATAAAAATAACCAGTAGCTGTGAAGGTATATCAAAAAATTTTCAAATGTGGCAATAAGTGGTCTTCCACCCTCAAATTGTCGCACAGTGTAATTGAAAGCCACAGCTTCGCGTGGCCGGGTTTACTAGTATATATATATATCATTGTCTAAACTTCATAACCGCCTAAGTGAAACTTTCATAACCGCTTGGGCCAAAAATTAGATTTGCCAAACTTGAATTCCTGACGACCAGCTCTATCAATCCAAACCATACACTTTGGCGAGCTCAGCAAGCCGTATATGTATATACTTTTCAGCTCTGAAGTCGTAGGGCTGGACGTCAGGAATTCAATTTTAATTTTTGACACAACAAAAAACTCGATGACCGTGGAATTAAGAGGGTAATCCAGAAAAACCCTGGCAATCGTTTCCACATTCGGTGACATAATGCCTGACATTAGCATGAGCTTGTCATTGGAGGGAAGAACTTGCCCACTGCATTACCGCCGAACGAATAAATCACGCAATACCGCAAGCATTCTAGTGAATCAAATAAAGTATACCTTACAGGGAAGCAGAGAAAGAAGGCATGATGGAAATTTCCACTGGTATTTATTCCAGTTCATTTTTCTCGCTCCATTCTACTTTGCATTACCTGGAATGGGTTATGGAAGCTCATTCCACTCTGCATTACTTGCAATGCGTGAAAGAAGTGATGAACTCGCCAGATGTTCCATGGTAAGGCCTTCTATCATACCTGACAGGTAATAGCGATGACCAGATTTTTGCTGGGAAGTGTCGGTTAAGCGGTTCTCAAAGTTTCACTTGTGCGTTTATGAAGTTTAAACCGCGATTTATTTGCTGGGCATTAAACATTTTTGATTACACATACATAAGTAAGTGGCCGCTGTGGTGCAGTGGGTAGAGTGCTCGCCTGCTATGCCAGAGGTCTCGGGTTCAAACCACGGTCCGAGCCAAACACCAAAACAATTTTTCTAATTAGTAAAAATCCAATTATTGGGTTTTTTAAGAGCAGCGGTCACCGCTCGGCAGTGGACGGCATACCCTCCGAGTGTATTTCTGCCATGAAAAAGCTTCTCACAAAAAATGCATTCGCCGTTCGGAGCCGGCATAAAACTGTAGGTCCACCCAATTAGTAGGAAAAACAAAAAGGAGCACACCTCGAATTGGGAGAGAAGCTCGGCCATAAAACTCGTCAGAGTTATAATAGCGCCATTGTATTATATTATTATATTACATAAGTAAGTACGTTGGCGAAAATTCCCAAATTTGGCTAGTTGAGTATAACAAAAATAACTCACAAAAAAAAAACAAACCAGGCGACAGAAGATACACGCGCGAGTTCTTGTCACTGTGCGCCTTGTCAATCACTGCCAACTTGCTCAACAAACGCACACAAATACACACAAATACATATATACATACGTTTACACTTTATACAGTCATTTTCGGCGGCACAGCAACAACTAAAATTACTTTCAGTAATTTCTTTTGGCAAGCAGCGATGGCAGCAACAACAGCACACATGCTTCTTCTTGCGGGCAGACAAAACTGTTTGTAATCTTTTTACGAGTATGTAACTTTTCTTTTGCAATACATGTGTGTACGTATGTGCGTACTTCTCCTTTTACTTGACGAAAATTACTAATATGTATATCTTCGCCAGCAGCCAAACTGTTATATTGCATTGTTTGCCACAAGAGCAGCCTCATTGTTTTTCACTTCCGGCATCACGTCTTCATGCTCATTTCCGTTTTCCTGTCGAACACGACGCGATGGTGGCCGACGGCGCGGCATAAGTGCAGATCATTTGGAGTAAGCATTGCTGTGTATGTGTGCGTGTGTGTGTGCGCGCCCACAACAAATGGACGCGTGAAATGAAGAGAACGGAGGCAATTTTCTCAGCATTAAGTTTAGGTTGATTGCGCCAAACACAAAATTGCTTGGATTCTTTGTCCCACTAAATGACGTTTTAAACGACGTGTGTCACATGTGCGCGCAAATTTGCTTTGTACTATGCATTACTCTGCAGTGTCGACTGTTTTGTGGCACATAAGTATTTGCATTTTGTTTAGAGCGAAGCGAGAAGTATTTGCGTGTCAACTTGTCTGCTGCTGATAGTTGATGTGCTTAGAATGGTTATTGCAAAATAAGAAAATAGTTTTAACTGCGAAGAAAGTGAGATTTAAAAGAAATCGAAGAACATTTGCTTGCCGAATGCTGGCCAAAGTATTTTTGCATATAAAAGGAAAAGGTTTTGACAGAAATTAAATAGCAAAACATATACTTAGCCAATGAAAATGTATCTAACAAAATACAAGTTCACGAAGATCGCCCTTGAAAACTGAGATATTAGTATTTTACTGAAGGATACATTTGACTACTTTGCTCATCTTAACTAAAAAAGAACGTGGCGTTGCAATTTCGGCAGTTAAGTTAGGTTGGCCAGGATACAGTGATCCCTCACATAGACCACATATGGTCCTTAGTGTTGTCAACAGGGTATTGGTGGCGTTATATTAAAATTTAATATTTTGTGTATTTCCTGATCCGCAATGGCTTCTAGGAACGAAAAGTTTACAGAACCGAGGTAGCTAAGGCGGTATCTGCTAAAAACTGGACTTTGACAGAGAGTCAACAGAGTGCCAACAGAATCGGCTTCCTTGCATGCTGTGCATGCCTAACTCTGCGCCAGTAGTACCATATGGATCAATACAAAGCCGTTAGAAGGCTTATTTCGTAACAAACTGTAATACTCAAACAAGCGAAAATACAAAAGTATGTTCTACCATGAAAGTGGCTAGACACACACACAAAGATTACACCTCAATACAGATTTGACTTAAAAGTGTCAGCAGAGGAGCACTCACGACACTTTTTTTTACGTTTTTGGTGATTTTAATGCCAAAAAAAAGCTAAAACAAAAAAAAACAGCCCAAAGTGCAAAATAAACGTAAATAAAACATTATAGTAAAAAGTGTGCGCTCCACTTACGCGAATGCTTTGATGTGGCACTACTCTGCAACTAGCAGGCTGTTGACTTAAAAGTGCTTATTTTGAAAGGAACGAATAAAAGAAAAGCGCTGCACTGCAATAATAACAATAAAATAATACACTGGCGCAGATATAACTCTGACGAGTTTTAAGGCCGAGATTCTCTCCTACTACTTGTGTGGACCCACAATTTTATGCCGACTACGAACGGTGAATGCATTCTTTGTGAAAAGCTTTTTCATGGCAGAAATACAAGCGGAGTGTATGCCGCCTATTGCCGAGTGGTGGCCGCTATTTTTAGTATGACAGGCAATCATTCTACCCACTACACACCAAAGCGACTGCATTGCAAAAGCAAGAGATAAAATGAGGTAACTAGCAAGAAAATACTGGAAAAAAGAAAAAAGTAAACAAGCGAAAAGATGACTGCGCTTAAAGTGTTGGAAAGTATCACTCTCTCTGTTCTCGTTGCGGTTTAATAGCGCCGCCAATGCAGCAGAGTTGGCTATTTATGTTACAAAAAAAAAATTGAAACCATGAAAAAGAAAGATTGAGGGAGTGCATTAAAGCAACAACACTTGAAATAGGGCGTGCAATTGGACATATATGTACATAGTACATACATACATATGTAGTGTATATGTTTATGTAGTATATGCAGCGCTATAATTATATACATACATGTGACCGCCGTGGCGTATACGTAACCAACACAAATACTTTTTAGTCGGCCGCTGCTGGCCTTGCAGCAACCCATCCCGCTTGAGTACGCTTGAGTGCTAATTGTGCGACCAAAGTAACCAACAAAGACATGCAAATATTTTAAAATAAACAGCAAAACATTTTACAGGGTCAATAGGGGTTGTTTAAAAAAAAAGAAGATTATTTCTAATAATTTAATAATTTATTATGTGAGGCTGCCTTAGAAGTCTGATGAAGAAATGTGATGATCTCCAACAAAATTTTTTTTTAATATTTCTTAAATAAAACTAGCCAATAGCTTTATAGAAGATTGTTTTCATTTATACTTTTTTATTGCTTGGCGGCCTTAAGCAATATTGAGCTTTGTGTTGCTTGAAAAATTGAGTGTAAAGTCACTGTTGTTTGGTTATTATCGGTTATTGTTTATAAGTTTACTAGCAAATTCCCAGTCTGCTTCGTTGTGACAAAATTTCCCTGTCCCTGTTCCTGTCCATATCTCTGTCTCTGTCTCTATCTCTATCTCTATCTCTATCTCTATCTCTATCTCTATCTCTATCTCTATCTCTATCTCTATCTCTATCTCTATCTCTATCTCTATCTCTATCTCTATCTCTATCTCTATCTCTATCTCTATCTCTATCTCTATCTCTATCTCTATCTCTATCTCTATCTCTATCTCTATCTCTATCTCTATCTCTATCTCTATCGCTATCTCTATCTCTATCTCTATCTCTATCTCTATCTCTATCTCTATCTCTATCTCTATCTCTATCTCTATCTCTATCTCTATCTCTATCTCTATCTCTATCTCTATCTCTATCTCTATCTCTATCTCTATCTCTATCTCTATCTCTATCTCTATCTCTATCTCTATCTCTATCTCTATCTCTATCTCTATCTCTATCTCTATCTCTATCTCTATCTCTATCTCTATCTCTATCTCTATCTCTATCTCTATCTCTATCTCTATCTCTATCTCTATCTCTATCTCTATCTCTATCTCTATCTCTATCTCTATCTCTATCTCTATCTCTATCTCTATCTCTATCTCTATCTCTATCTCTATCTCTATCTCTATCTCTATCTCTATCTCTATCTCTATCTCTATCTCTATCTCTATCTCTATCTCTATCTCTATCTCTATCTCTATCTCTATCTCTATCTCTATCTCTATCTCTATCTCTATCTCTATCTCTATCTCTATCTCTATCTCTATCTCTATCTCTATCTCTATCTCTATCTCTATCTCTATCTCTATCTCTATCTCTATCTCTATCTCTATCTCTATCTCTATCTCTATCTCTATCTCTATCTCTATCTCTATCTCTATCTCTATCTCTATCTCTATCTCTATCTCTATCTCTATCTCTATCTCTATCTCTATCTCTATCTCTATCTCTATCTCTATCTCTATCTCTATCTCTATCTCTATCTCTATCTCTATCTCTATCTCTATCTCTATCTCTATCTCTATCTCTATCTCTATCTCTATCTCTATCTCTATCTCTATCTCTATCTCTATCTCTATCTCTATCTCTATCTCTATCTCTATCTCTATCTCTATCTCTATCTCTATCTCTATCTCTATCTCTATCTCTATCTCTATCTCTATCTCTATCTCTATCTCTATCTCTATCTCTATCTCTATCTCTATCTCTATCTCTATCTCTATCTCTATCCCTATCTCTATCTCTATCTCTATCGCTATCTCTATCTCTATCTCTATCTCTATCTCTATCTCTATCTCTATCTCTATCTCTATCTCTATCTCTATCTCTATCTCTATCTCTATCTCTATCTCTATCTCTATCTCTATCTCTATCTCTATCTCTATCTCTATCTCTATCTCTATCTCTATCTCTATCTCTATCTCTATCTCTGTCTCTATCTCTATCTCTATCTCTATCTCTATCTCTATCTCTGTCTCTATCTCTATCTCTATCTCTATCTCTATCTCTATCTCTATCTCTATCTCTATCTCTATCTCTATCTCTATCTCTATCTCTATCTCTATCTCTATCTCTATCTCTATCTCTATCTCTATCTCTATCTCTATCTCTATCTCTATCTCTATCTCTATCTCTATCTCTATCTCTATCTCTATCTCTATCTCTATCTCTATCTCTATCTCTATCTCTATCTCTATCTCTATCTCTATCTCTATCTCTATCTCTATCTCTATCTCTATCTCTATCTCTATCTCTATCTCTGTCTTTGTCTCTGTCTCTGTCTCTGTCTTTGTCTCTGTCTTTGTCTCTGTTTCTGTCTCTCTCTCTGTCTTTGTCTTTGTCTTTGTCTCTGTCTCTGTTTCTGTTTCTGTCTCTCTCTCTGTCTTTGTCTTTGTCTCTGTCTCTTTCTTTGTCTCTGTCTCTGTCTCTCTCTCTATCTGTCTCTGTCTCTCTATCTGTCTCTCTCTCTATTTCTATCTTTGTTTTTGTCTCTGTCTCTGTCTCTGTATCTGTCTCTGGCTCTGTCTCTGTCTCTGTCTCTGTCTCTGTCCCTGTCCCTGTCCCTGTCCCCGTCCCTGCCCGTCACTGTCCCTGTCCTGGTCCGTATCCCTGTCCGTGTCCCTATCCCTTTCTATGTCCTTGTCCTGGTCCGTATCCCTGTCCGTGTCCCTATCCCTTTCTATGTCCTTGTCTTTGACCGTTTCCCTGTTTGGCTGATTAGCGACCATGAAAAGGCAAACAAACAGACACAGTTTAATTTATATATACATAGGTAATAGATGATTGTCTATTCAATATATGTATATTCAGAGCTGTCAAAAGAAAGACAATTCATTTGAAATCATCAACGAGTACATCTGAAAGTGCAATATGTACTTTCCATACTTATCCGCTATCAGTGTCACACAAATCTGCTTGTTATCTGCGCACAACAGGGCGTATACGTAATTTTATTTTATTTTTTCTTCATTTTACAGTGATCAACTTTGCTTTGTCGCTTTCGAAGCAATATTTATTGCAGTAATAAGCGTATGGACTCGACGATTCTAGTCGACTAGCTATTGCAATGGAGCTGCCCACAGCCGGATGTACGCCGTATAAATACATATATATTAACATATGTAAAATGTCTCTGTCAGCGGAAGGAAGACGATGAATGTGCACAAAAATGTGATCCCCACATCGAGCGACATTTCCTGAGTGCTGGTTTATTGTATGGCATTTGAAAGGAGATTTAATATGAACGCAACATTGAAATAGTTTTATTTTGTTTCGTTGCGTTTCGTTTTCCGTTTGTGATCTCAGTTTTGTTTCTTCATCCTCTTCTATCAATATGTACTATATTTGATTGTGGCAGTACTGTGTGCCTTAAGCTACGTAGGTGAGTGTATTTGACGGATTATATATATATAGAAGAGAACTGTAAATGCGTTCCTTAGCTGGTTTCATTATGTAATCGGTACTATGGGGAATCCTTAAATACTTGAGGAGATCCCTTCTGATTGTCGTTTGTCACAAGATATTAAGGAAGCATTGCAATGGTTTGAAATAAATCAGGATATTTAGTACACCTTGACGCATATGAAAGTGTCTAATTACAAATCGACTAACGCCCGTTTCAGCATAACAGATGATGTGCTTTTGAAGCGGCTAAAAAAAAAAAGACTGCTGGATTACGAAGGGCAAAGGGATTACGAGAAGAGATAAATAAATAAAAACTAGGGATCCCCTTAAACAAACCCAAAGCATTTTGAGGGCACTCTTTAGGAAATATTGTCTAAATAATGTGGACCCAGAAATCATATCAATTTCTTGACGCAACATGACTGCCACCGAAAAACATTAACTAAAGCTGTATTGAAGCTTAATGCTGACACCGATGGCGCACGACGCCGAGGAGATGGATCAGACTACATGAATTCCCCATTACAGCACCGCATTGGTTTATAAGTAAACATCTACATATCTATGTATGTACGTCTGTCGATTCACTTCAGTGTATTGTTGTTTGAAACATATTATTATATTTAGTGAATATTGAACACAAAATACGAGTATGCATATCAAACTAAATAAGCTCATCAATCAAGTTTATTGAAAGTGTATAGTTTTTCTCTTCTACCACCAAATTCGCAGTCTATAGAACTGGCTACTCAAGCAAAATAAAGCATGCACAAATTCTCTTAAGAAGATGCATTCGCAGCTATTTAAATGCACAACAAACATGTGCTTAGCGCTATTTTATATACCTACTTATACATATGTACGTAAGGTATAAACAAACAAATGGAAATAAATGCATTTATATATGTGTATGTACATAGTTGCATTTTTGAAGAAGCTTTTAGGAGCAAGTAAATGCGCTTACGGCAGTTTAAATATAATCATATCTACACACACACATACCCAGCAAAATATGTACGTCTTATTTCAGGTTTATTCCAGAAGGCTTCGGAAATAACACGTGAAAAAGCTAAGCGAACAAAAGTTGTACGGGCAAAGGCAATAAATAAGGCTTATTGTCCTGCGTTGATGTCTTTAACCTGTAAGGACTGCTCTCTCTCTCCCTTTCTCCCTCCCTCTCTCTCTCTCTAAAAGGAAACGGAAACTTTATTTCCAAGGTTTCTCCGACAAGGGAACAAGGCTTAAATAATTTCTGATAATAATGTGGTGTTAATATATCTTGTAATAGGCTTATTCGCCATGGGAAATAAGGATTAGATAATTCCTCATAATAAGGCCTTCTACGGTGCTTACATTCCTTATATAAGGAATAGTAAAAAGGTGTTTATAATTTAGCTGCATAACTCACATTTTTTGCGCAAATTAAGCGTTACGGCTTATTCAGTAACATCATATATATTTGGCGTTTTCGATTCGCCATGAGACAAGCGAGGTCGGATCGAACAAAAATGTTTGAACCCATAATGAGTAGTAGCCATACTCGCTAACTGGTCGATAAAAATTTCCCTCTGCTCGCTATCATTCACATATAAATTTGGCAGAGGGAAATTTATAGCCAGCAGAGAAATTGTGAATCGAAAACGGCTATTATTTCTAATTGGTGTTTTTATAAATATCCCTTTTTCTGCTCACATAATTTACCAAAATTAATAAGTAAGGCATCGTTTTAAAGGTATGAATTAGCTATACATGCGAAACGGTGTTTTATTCGGCGTAGTACCTTATATGAAAAGTAAGAGGGTAAAAGGGGGGTTGACCCCCGCAGCGGGGAGTGTTATGGAACCCACATAAAATGTATATCAAATTAAAGGGATTCAAAATACCTATCGAATGGTATAAAAATATTTGAAATCGGTTCAGCAGTTTTTAAGTAATTGCAATTTAAAAAATGCATAATACAAACTTTGACCTTTAATAACTTTGGTTGTGGTTGTTTCAAAAAAAAAAATTCACTTTTATACTCAACTTAGCCTGTTTATCGATCCTCATACTTCGTTTTTTTGATCTCATAATTGTAGAAATTTCACATTTGTACCAGATCGTGCTATTTTTTTCAACTTTGTGGGGCTGGGGGCACCTCCAAACATGCGAGTAGGTGAAACAAATTTTGCAGGCTTATTTCTGGGCTAGAAAGGTGCCGTTCTGGCTTTGGAACAAATTGAATTTCCAAAAAAAAATTTCACTCCACCTTAATATATACGAGTATATCAAAACAATCACGTTATGAGGAAACGTGCTGAAATTTTGAAAAATTGGCCAAGAGGAGCAAATTTTCAAAGATTTATAAGTAAAAACTCAAGAACTGTAACAGTTAAATCGAGTAAGCTTGGACCACTGATTTGCTTGCCAAGGCAAACGTGTGGAAAAAAATTACCCAAGTCGGCAGGGACCACGTATGTACATATGTATATATAAAAATATATGTAAAATATATAAAAATATAATACACATACATATATATATGTGGGTATAATAGAACATTTTATGCGATATGTTTGTCAAACATATACATAAGTAATTCATTGAAAATTCCATAAGTTCCACTGTAGACATAAAACCAAATAAATATAAGTTTTTTAAAATGGGCGTGAGAGCAGAAACTATATCGACTGGCGCCGTATGTTTTATTATTTTTTGCGCAAGATGCGCACGGGTCCAGCTAGTAAAATATATTCTGCTAGGGTTAATATTCATACATTTATATATGTACATATATGTTCAATATATGTATGTATATGTATATATGGGAGTGAGATAAGCGTGCACACTAAACCAAACACTTGATTGCACGTCACTTGGAAATAAACTGAAGCGAAAATCTTTCCTTCGACAATACGCATTTTTTACGCTCGCAAAACTCAATTCCTTCTCTCTCTATTTGGGATATGTATGGCCGCTGTTGTGCAGAGGGTAGAGTGCTCGCCTGCTACACGAGAGGTCTCGGGTTCTAACCCCAGTCCGAGCAAAGACCAGAAATTTTTTCTAAATAGCAAAAATCCAGTTTTTTTAAGAGCAGCGGTCACCTCTCGGCAGTGGGCGGCATACCCTCCGAGTGTATTTCTGCAATGGAAAAGCTTCTCACAAAAAACGCATTCGTCGTTCGGAGCCGGCATAAAACTGTGGGTCCACCCAATTAGTAGGAAAAACAAGAGGAGCACGCTTCGAATTGGGAGAGAAGCTCGGCCATAAAACTCGTCAGAGTTACAATAACGCCAGTGTATTATATATATGTATATAAAATTGATTGTATGGAAAATGTATGTAACGCGATATCTCAAAAAGTACTGGACCGATTTTAATAATTCTTTTTTTTTAAATGTCACAAATGGGAAATTTTCGACAACCATGTACTTTTTTTGCGCATTTCTGAGACTTTAATACCTTTTTCCCGGTTTTAAATTTCGAAAAACTCAAAAAAGCGCAAGCATAGACAGATTCGTTTGGTCATTTGCCGTGTTCAGTGGAGGCGTCGCAGTCGTGCCAGGCAGCGCAGCGCAGGCGACTCATATGTTTGTTTTTGCACGGTTTGTTGTTTGTCTCGGTGGCAATCAAAAACCTGTTTACACATGCATACTCAATGCTCATCCAAACATTTTAATACATACTTAATTTTCTATTACGCGATCATATATATGTATATATATATATATATACTAGCAAATACCCGTTGCTTCGCAATGAGGAATAATAGTTAACCAAAGTCAAGTCAACTCAAGTCAAGTCAAGTCAAGTCAAGTCAAGTCAAGTCAAGTCAAGTCAAGTCAAGTCAAGTCAAGTCAAGTCAAGTCAAGTCAAGTCAAGTCAAGTCAAGTCAAGTCAAGTCAAGTCAAGTCAAGTCAAGTCAAGTCAAGTCAAGTCAAGTCAAGTCAAGTCAAGTCAAGTCAAGTCAAGTCAAGTCAAGTCAAGTTAAGTTAAGTTAAGTTAAGTTAAGTTAAGTTAAGTTAAGTTAAGTTAAGTTAAGTTAAGTTAAGTTAAGTCAAGTCAAGTCAATTCAAGTCAAGTCAAGTGAAGTCGAATCAAGTCAAGTCAAGTCAAGTCAAGTTAAGTTAAGTTAAGTCAAATATATACAAGTCAAGTCAATACAAGTCAAGTCAAGTGAAGTCGAATCAAGTCAAGTGAAGTCAATTCAAGTCAAGTCAAGTCAAGTCAAGCCAAGTTAATTTAAGTTTAGTTAAGTTATTCCGGGGTTACCTGGGTCCACTTGATGACCTTGTCTAGCCATCACTACAGCTCTATATTGAAGCCATTCCCAACAATTTTCATTTGATACCAATATCACTCAAAAACATCCGGGTCCGCATTTTGACCGATATCTGGGGACCCGGCCTAGGAATCATTATGAATAGAACTCCATGTAAAAGCCTTGTTCAAAACCTTTCATTTCATACCAATATTGCTGCGAAACATTCCGGGTTAATCCGGGGTCACATTTTGACCCATATTTGGGGACCCGGCCCAGGCATCACAAATAACATAATTCTACGTCGAAGTCCTCATCAATACCTTTCATTAGGTAGCAATATCGCTCATAAATATTCGAGGGTCATCCGGTCCACCTGTTGACCCTTATCTGGAGACCCGGCCTAGGCATCACTATTAAAATAGCTCTATATTGAAGTCCAGATCAAGACCTTTCATTCGATACCAATATTGCTCAGACACATCCCGACGTAATCCAGATCCACCTTTTGACCCATATCAGGAGACCCGGCATGGAAATTACAAACAAAATAGGTCTGTGTTAAAGCCCTACTCAATACCTTTAATTTCATACCAATATCGTTCAAAAACATTTCGGAGTCATCTGGGTTCACATTCTTACCCAGACTGGGGGAGATGTCTAGGCATCACAATGAAAATAACTCTATGTTGAAGTCCTGCTCAACACCTTTCATTTGATACCAATATTGCACGTGTAGGTGCAGGCATTCTTAAGTCGAATGAGCGTATAACAGCAAACAGCGCTGCCAGCGTATTCCTGTTCAATAGCTTAGGCTTCAGCCATAAGCCTGGATTTTTTGCTGGGTACTTACATATATAAGCCTGTGTGTGTGATTTTTGTTACTTCCCACCAAAAAACTCGATGACCGTGGAATTAAGAGGGTAATCCAGAAAAACCCTGGCAATCGCTTCCACATTCGTTGACATAATGCCTGACATTAGCATGGGCTTGTCATTGGAGGGAAGGACTTCCCCTATGCATTACCGCCGAACGAATAAATCACGCAATACCGCAAGCATTCTAGTGAATCAAATAAAGAACACCTTACAGGGAAGCAGAGAAAGAAGGCGAAAAATGTAAGGCATGATCGAAATTTCCAGGGGTATTTATTCCAGTTCATTTTTCGCGCTCCATTCTACTTTGCATTACATGGAATAGGTAATGAAAGCTCATTCCACTCTCCATTACTGGCAATGCATGAAAGAAGTGATGAACTCGCCAGATGTTCCATGGCAAGGCCTTCTATCATGCCTGACAGGTAATAGCGATGACCAGATTTTTGCTGGGTTGTTAAGTACTCTCTTAAATTGCATCAAGTATTTGCTACTGCACATATGTAAGCACACAAGTATGCATGCAAATTCTAAGATTCCTGCGCATGTGTGTGTGTGCTTGTACGATTGCGCTGCAGAAATGTAGGATCTCAGTGGCATTTTGTAGCTTACAGCTCATGTCGGCGCGCTTTCCACACAAACATTTGCTTCAAGCGTTTGCGTCTCTGATGAATGAGCTCTACATATTGAAGATTTGGCTTAAACATACATACATATATATATATATGTAAGTACGTATGAATATGTATGCCGATAGTTTTTATTTGGTAAGATGCAGTAAAAACATAAACTCTGGAGCATTTAGCAGAATTTTGGATCATTTTATGCTCACTTAATGAATAGTTTGACCACTTCCATCTCAAAATTATCTTTAATGGCCAAACTTTTCGAATCGAACGAGTGCGGCTCTTTTTGAAAATATTTTTGTTTTCTTCAAAAAATCACCTTCTCAATTGATTAACTTCATGTCACTTCACAATCATTGAATCTTTTTGTCCATTTCTTTATATTCGATATTACTTTGGATGCCATTTTGCTTAGGGCCGCTTTCATAATGAAATTCTTAAAGCTCCTTTTGTTAAAGGTTCCTTTTAGTTAAAGAGCCATTTAATTGTACTTTAAAGTAGGAGTCATTTCATAATATTATAATACTAAAAGGCTCTTTTAACGTTAAATGATTTTCATAAATTTAAAAATATTGAAATTTATCATTTGTTTTTTCTGAAAATAAATACATACATTTTTTGATTGTGGCTTTAATTTTATTAGAAAAAAAGAATAAAAAAGCATAATTTGGAAACCCAGTGCAGGAAATAGGAAGCCGTCATCCAATATCACAAAAGAGGAAGAAGATTAATATTGCATTATATGGCTCAACAAAGAAAATCGGTTCAAAAATTTTAATAAGTTTTTCATATTTAATTTTGACAGACTGCAGAAATGAAATTTTTTCTGGCAAAAGGAACCTTTTAGTAACTTAAATGCCCGTTTTGGGTATTTCACTTTAAAAGAACTTTTGTCTTCAAAAAGACATTATGAAATCGTCCAGCAAATTAAAACCTCCTTTAGAATTTAAAGGAACTTTTAATTTGATTATGAAATCGGCCCTTAGTAAAATTGATCCTAATTTATTTAGTTTCTATGTGTGGAAAAATGCCATAGGATAAAAATGCTCCCATATATAGAGACTCGCAGGAAGTCAGTCCGACTTGCAATTCTATTGAAATTGATTTATCAATGCCAAAGTCTGGGTTAGCTCCGAAAAGGCATCTAAAGGAGCATATCCGACGAAGAAAATTGCCTTTGAAATGCAACTATGAATAAAGTGCTTCTTCAATACTCCTTAAATAAGCGTTTTCGGAGTCCTAAAATGCTCCCTTTGATCATCCGTATAGACTCTATGTGGACTCTTTAATTTGCTTAAAATTTAAAAAGGGCTCCTTTATTGAGTGTTTTGGGGGAAAAGCTGATGCATACAATTAATTTTTATCCTAATATTAACCACGGTTAATTACATATTTAATTTACTAATTTAAAAATTTGTCTACACATTAAAGCGTGATTTTCTTTCTTACAAATTTCGTACAACATACACACAAGTATTTTCACTTATTAAATGCAGCCAAGCGTGACTTAATAAAATCAATTTCAATTTGCTATTTCCGCTTCCGATTCATTACCGTTATGGACCAAGAAAAATTCACTAAACACACACACACACAAAGGGGGGGAAGGAGGGCGATGAAGGCGTTTAAGCGTAAAAGTTAACTTGTTTGCACATGTGCACACATACTCACACACAAAACAAAAATCACACGTCTACTTGCATTCACACCTTTTTTGCTTCTAACTGCGCTATTTGGCATTCAAACAACAAACAGTTGACACCTTGTGCATGTGGGTGTGTGCATGCGTTTTTTTTTTTTTTTTGGCTACGACCAGGTAGGTGTGGAATCTTCATAGATACAAGCAGCCCGTACTGCTTGCATGCCCGATTTGCCTCCTGGCACCTACGGACTAAACCAACCTCCTAAGTACACTCGGCCTGTAGCGCCCTGCGGAACTATCATTCAGATTTTACTTCGCAGGGCGGGCTCATCTTGTCTAAGCCTCATCAGTACTATGGTAATTATGTGTGTGCATTTATCACATATCTCTTTTTCTAACAACATTGCCTGTAACAGGCCTTCGGGTGACATCGTGTTTCCAATACAGCGCTCAAGTTGTTCTCGCTCACTTTGAAATCTGCTACAATCCATGAGAATGTGCTCTGCGTTTTCAATCTTTCTATTACAGTGGAGACAATATGGATGGTCGGCGTGCGTGTATTTGTGAAGGTATTGCCTGAAACATCCATGTCCTGTGAGGAATTGCGTTAGGTAGAAATTTGTTTCTCCATGCCTTCTATTTATCCATTCTTTTACCCTTGGAATCAGCTTCTTCGTCCATCTGCCTTTCGTTGATGAGTTCCACCTTTGCTGCCACTTGCTGATGCCTCTTTCAATGATCTCGTTTCTCTCTAAAGAATTACTTTTAATTTCTGCTGCTGCTCTAGCAGTTATATCCACCGGGCATCTACCGGCCAGCAGATTTGCTGCATCGTCTGAGACTGTCACGAACGAACAGCATACCCTTAGTGATGCTAACCTATGTACCGATCCAGGTGCTCTCATGTATGCGGCTACAGAGGTGGCAGGGGCCCAAATTGGTGCCGCGTATAGCAGGATGGAAGAACTGACGCTCGCAAGAAGCCTCCTTCTTTGCTGCCTCGGACGTCCCATATTCGGCATAAGTCTTGCTAGAGCCGTGTTCGCTTTTCTTGCCTTCTCGCTGGCATAGTTCAGGTGCTCTTTGAAGTTCAGCCGTCGGTCGAGAATTACACCGAGGTATTTTATGGTAGGGCTCGAATTTATTGTGTAACCACTACGCGTATTTGTACATCCTCCAGCTTTTTTCGGCTAGTCATTAGCAATGCCTCGGTTTTGTGTTCTGCTAATTCTAGTCCCGCTGTTTGCAGCCAACATTTCGCGGAGGCTATCGTTTCGCTACACATGCGCGACAAATCCACTATATGTTTTGCCACCACTACGATCGCAATATCATCGGCGTAACCTATGATTGATACGCCATCCGCCTTATCTATTCTCAAAATTCCATCGTACATGATGTTCCATAGGAGTGGCCCAAGGACCGAGCCCTGAGGCACACCTCCTGTTATATTATATTTTTGTGGACCCTCGTTGGTATCATAGAACAGCTCTCTTTCACTGAAGTAGCTCATAATTAGTTAGGTAATCCGGTACGTTCATGCTAATCGTCGCTTATATTATTTTGTTCCAACTGGCGGAATTGAATGTATTTTTCACGTCCAATGTTACTACAGCACAGTACTGCTTAGTTCCTTCGAACCATCTCTTGCCTTCAAGGGCTTTACGCGCTATGGACAGCAAATATGGCATCTACTGTTGACCGCTTTTTTCGAAACCCATACTGTGTGTTTGAGAGTCCATTATTACTTTCTGTGATCTCTTGAATTCGCGTACATATAATAGCTTCCAATATTTTTCCAGCTGTATCCAGCATGCACAATGGCCTGTGCGAAATCGCTTTCATCCCGAACGGGTACAAATGTAGATCAATCGCTTTCATCCCGAACGGGTACAAATTTAGATTTTTCCACGTTGTTAGCCAAGGCAATTTTTAATAACAATCTTTCAAAAATTGTAAATGTTCATGCATATTTAAATAAAGATTATATAATGTTTTACTTTTGAAAAAAAATCTCAATAAATAAATAAAAAAATTTTAAGTTTTGAGTATGCATTATATGAGCGTAATGTAAAGGATTTTTTCATAGAATATTTATATATATATATATTTTAGGCAACATTTTGTTAAAATTATTATTCATCATTGTGTTCAATTCGTTTTACCGGTTGTTCTACAATTTTTGAAGTACATTGCATATTTTTGTAAAATTTCTACATTTAAGGAATCTAGATTTGTACCCGTTCGGAATGAAAGCGATTAATCTACATTTATACCCGTTCGGGATGAAAGCGATTAATCTACATTTATACCCGTTAGGGAACAATTGGTCTACAATTAGTCTACATTTATACCCATACGGGAACAATCGGGGACTAATTGTGGACCGATTGTTCTCGAAAGAGATCAATCCGGGACAAATATCTTTCGGTATTAATCGCACATTTTTTTGCAGGGGATGCACCCATCGTTTCGCACAACTTGACTGAGAGTGCCGCCGTTTTTGTACTCCGATCAACATTTGCCGATGGCGTTGTAGCTTAACTGCTATGCATGGCACATTTGTGTGTGTTTGCAGTTGTTGTTGTTGTTGTTGTTTTTGTTTCCGCTTCTTCTTCTTCTTCTTGATTGGCGCTTAACCGTCTAGACGATTCTGGCCGAGTCCAACAGAGCGCGACAATTGCTTCTGTTTCGTGCAGCATGGCGCCACTTGGGAACACCTAGGGAGGCAGCATCGCTGTCCACCCGATTTTCCCAACGCAGTGGAGGTCTCCCTTTTCTTTTGCGTTCAGCGGGTTTCGATAGAAATGCTTTCTTGGCCGGAGCGCCTTCGTCCATTCTCACGACATAACCTGCCCAACGCAGCCGCTGGATCTTTATTCGCTGAACAATGTCGATGTCTGTTTAAAGCTCGTACAGCTCATCGTTAAATCTCCGGCGATACTCGCCCACGCCAACGCGCAAAGGTCCATAAATCTTACGAAGAACTTTTCTCTCGAATACTCCAAGTGCCATCTCATCTGATTTTGAAATTGTCCATGCTTCTGCGCCGTACATGAGGACTGGAACGATGAGCGTCCTGTAGAGTGTGATTTTTGTTTTTCGAGAGAGGACTTTACTTTTCAGTTGCCTACTTAGTCCGAAGTAGCATTTATTGGCAAGCGTGATTCTTCGTTGGATCTCCGTGCTGACATCATTCTTGGTGTTAATGCTGGTTCCCAGATAGACGAAGTCCTTAACAGTTTCGAATTTGTAGCTATCAACATTGACGTGGCTGCCAAGGCGTGCTGCTTCTTTGTGTGATGACAGGAGGTACTTCGTCTTGTCCTCGTTGACCGCCAAACCCATTTTCTTAGCCTCTTTATCCAGCTTGGAGAAGGCAGAACATACGGCGCGAGTGTTAGTGCCAATGATGTCGATATCATCGGCGTACGCCAGCAGTTGTACACCCTTGTGGTATAGAATGCTTCCTGTATGGTTAAGTTCTGCAGCTCGTATTATCTTTTCCAGCATCAAATTGAAGAAGTCGCACGAAAGAGAGTCACCTTGTCTGAAACCTCGTTTGGTCTCGAACGGCTCGGAGAGGTCCTTCCCAATTCTGACGGAGCTGGTGGTGTTAGTCAACGTCATTTGGCATAGCCGTATAAGTTTAGCAGGGAAACCAAATTCAGACATTGCGGCATACAGGCAATTCCTATTCGTGCTATCAAAAGCGGCTTTAAAATCGACAAAGAGATGGTGTGTGTCGGTTCCTTTTTCATGGTTTTTTTCCAGTATTTGTCGTATTGTGAAGATCTGGTCGATAGTAGATTTACCAGGTCTGAAGCCACACTGATAAGGTCCAATCAGATTGTTGACGATAGGCTTCGGTCTTTCGCACTGGCTTCGTGTGTAGAAGTCCACGTAAGTGGGGAAAGCTTCTGACTGCCATCCACCTGGGGTGGCCAGAGCGATTCTTTTGCATGCGGAGCAAGCAGCTCACGACTTCCGCGCGCAGTGTCCTCTGGATAGCCACCGAACACCCGTTTGGTGGTGAACTAAAGTGAGAAGGCGACAACTCGACAAGGCCACTCCGACATAGTCGGTTTAAGGGCTTGTTGAGGGGAATAACTGCAGCGTCTGTTCACCAGCAGGTGCGGCTGCGAGCGGGCGTCTGTCTTGGAGCCAGCGGCTCGCTATATAAACGTGTAACAATATACAACTCCCGCAGGGCGGGTTGTGCGTCGGGCTTGGGACCCACCACGTAAAAATCCTATCCAATGAAAACAACAGCAAGTGTATTGTGCGAAAGACTTTTTGTTTCCGCTGCGCATTGCAAAATCTACGAAATGAAAAGCAGCACTACCACATACTACATATATCCAACATGGTGGCGCAGGTCGCTCGTTCGCATTGCTGCCGCTCCAACACCATTGCGACAGGAGCCCAACAAATGCGACAACGACAGCGACAGCGACAGCGGCGTTTGGCAACAAGTGAATGTGAAGGCGACCTGTCGAGTCATTGCTAAAATCACGACCCTTCAATGCATGCCTGAAGGCCCCCAATTCAATATAGGCGGTCTGTGTGTATGTGTGTAGGGGTGTAAGGCTGTGATATAAAAATTGCATAGCTGTTTTTTTTTTGCTTTTTGGTTTGTTCGGGTGTGTGCGCATCGGAAGTGGTCTTTGCCGGTTGAGTGAAATCGAACAATGCAGCTTTAAACAAGATGAGTCCTCACAGTTCTATATATACTTGTATGTATGTATAGGTACACAAATATACATGTACACTGTACATGCGCTGCACATTAACCCATTATAATGCATTGTTCCGATTCGGAGACACATTGTAAATATTGATTTGGAACTTAATTTTTGACAGGCAAATTTTTCGTTAACGAATACATTCTGCAACTAAGAGAGATATTTTAATCAGAATTCTTTAACTAATTTTTTCAAAGCTGTTAAGGCCCCTCTATTCCTGCCTTTTTATACCTTTCATGAGAATGAAATGCTATTACATATAACTTTGTGAAAATAAACTTTGCGAAATATAAATCTTGAAAGTACCAGAAGGAGGCGTCGCAGACCCACCCAAATACATACCAATATGATCAGTATCATGAGCTGAGTCGTTTAAGCAATGTCCATCTGTCCGTCTTTTTGAACGCAAACTAGTCTCTCAGTTTCTGAGATATCTGCTTGCAATTCGGAATGTGAGTGTAAGGACCACTATAGCATATAGCTGCCATACAAGCGATTGTTCCCCTATGGACATTTTGGGGTATAACTTCTGCATTTTGACAGTTAAGGGCATGCAACTTTGAAGTATTTGTACCCATATGGACCTAAATAATGGCTCAGAAATTTGTCAAGATCGGACTACTATAACATATAGCTCCCATACAACCGATTGTTAAGATATGGACATTATGGGCTATAACTTCTGCACTTAAACTGCTAAGGACATATAACTTTGTAGTGCTTTTACGATATGGACCTAAAGGATGTTACTGTGATCTGTCAAGTTCAAAATATGTGTAAGCTAAACAAAAGCAGACCCATTCATGAAAGGTATAAAGTTTTCGGTACGGCCGAAGACAGCCACGCTCTTACTTGTTATTCATTAAGCTATGTTGATACGTAAAATTCGTACAGCTCATCGTTCTTCCAAGTACTCCAAACGTTCAATTAAACAACCAATTTCCAACTGAATTTCTAAGCTCGCTTTAATTAATCGGAATATTATCTATCTAGATGTTCCTTTAATCCAAATTGCATGTTTTCCTAAAAGGGTTAAGGGTTGGCACACGCATCTACATACATACATGTGTAGACATACATATATATGTATTCGCAGGAATGTGTATGTATGTATGTACCTTGAAATTTATAAAATGAATTGCTTTAGATGCTTTTGCACTTACTCAATAGTTGTTGTTGTTGTTGTTGTTGGTTTTGTGTTGTCACTGATGCTTTTACCGACTAGGAAGAGGTTGATGGAAATAACTGATGGAAAGGATATTGATAATGGCATAGCCATTACCGTTTTATAGTTGGCATCTTGGATGGTGCAACAAGCAACAACAGCGAGGTGAGGCTGGGGAGCTTGTAAGTTTCTATCTATCTAACTGTCTAACGCTCTGTCTGGATCCCTTTTCCGCTTGCTATCCCTATCTTTTTTTGCCTTCCAGCGTACTTCCAAAGACATCGTTGCGCGAGTACTTCGAACTGCCAACCAGCCCGAGAGCCCGACAGCCCGTGAGCCAATGTCGACTATTGAAGCGAATGAAAAATTAAGTTTGCGCGCACCGTAGAGCACACACGGGTAGGTGGGCAATAAAAGTAACGTTAGAAAATGCTGCAGGCAACAAGCAGCGCGCAGATTCTCTTTACTTGCTAAACTCGAGCCATGCGAATGAGTTAAGTAAAAGTGGATGGAAGTGATTTTCTAATCAGTTCATTTTAAGTAATTTTTCTCTCGTCTCGTATACTTACAGACATATATCTACGTATTTATGGCTATGTAGGTATGTGTGCAGGGATGTGTGTATGCACACCGCTCGTTGCCTATTCAAGTTCTTAACTGCACGTATGGATTTGCTATTTTTACGGTTGTTGTTGTTTGTTGTTGTTATCGCATAATAAAATGTTCACTCACCTGAATGGATGCACAGCAAGGTGATGTGGGAATAACTGAATGCATCTACACACACACACACACACAAACAAATACCTACACAAAAACGCACATAGACTGTTACTGCCAAAGGATTTATGCAAAAATATGTAAATATGTATGTACTCGTATGCAGTTAGTGAATTTATCTACATATTAAATTTATGCATAATACCTACATACTTAGTTTCAATATGTATTAGCCATACCCTGCAGAGAACTCAATAACTAGTTAGCAAAATTTCTAGTTCCGAACCAGCGAAAAGGTGTCAAAATTGAACTAGATCAATTGTAGTTAGACCCTCGCCAGTTCAGAAGGAGTGAATTGAGTGACCATTATAAGACACACTTTGCTTTGTATGCAATTTCGAAGTGACAAAAATTCTATGAAAATTTTTCGTTCGTTCAAATGCTTTCGGCTTTTATATCTCTGCAATTCTCGGATGTTTAATGAAGCATTTTATATAAAGAGTTTTCTATTTCATCTTGTAAGAAATGAAATGTTCCCCTAATTTTGCTTTTCCGATCCCTCAGGCTTATTTTTAATTTTTTTTTTTATTTTATTACTTTTTAAATATTATTGTAAATTTTTAATAAATAAAAAAATCAAAAAATATTAATTGTTGAATTATTGTGTGGACACAGAAGATTTTTTAATTAATTTTATTTTGGCGAAACGTAGCCTGAACTTGTTCGCTTTTCGCCAAAATAAAATTAAAAAAATATTAGCTTAAAAAAATTAAAAAAAAAAAATTATCATCCACCTTGACACCGACAGGATTTGAACCCACGCCCCTCAAATTGAAAGGAACATGCGTTAGCCAGTCGGTCATCGCGCCACTTGCAAGAAGTGTGTGAAAGGCTTCACTTAAGCGGCAGATGTAAAACTGTAGAATTTGTAGGTATGTACTTGTAGCTAGTTCAGAACTATCGAAATTGTGCCAATAAAGGAACTAGTGTAAACTGTAGAATTTAATACTAGTTCGGAACTATCGAAAATTTAGTGCAGAGAGTGACAATTGACACCGCCTAGGACATCGCCGTGTTAAATTCGCCAGTTGATAACATGTAAATGTGATTTAGCTTGCATTAGTAGTGTCGAAAAATACACTAGAAGCGACCAAGTTCGGAACTAGGGATTTTCCCTACAGGGTAGGTATTTACACACATATACATTTGTATATGTAGTTATTTAAAGCTATTGATATTTCTCGGTAAGTGGTGGTCATGGATGCGTGAAGGTCATTCTAGCTTCATTTTATTAGCTCATAAATATGTATATATATATAACCAGGGTTGGGCACAGTGCATTAAATTTTGATTGCATTCAGCCTTGCATTCTCCATTCACTGATGAGTGGTAGTGAACATTTCATTTGCATTACCATTCACTATTGAATGGTAATGCAATTGTGGTTTGCACTACCATTCAGTAGTGAATGGTAATGGAAATGTGGCTTGCAGTACCATTCAGTAGTGAATGGTAATGCAAACGTGGCTTGCACTACCATTCAGTAGTGAATGGTAATGCAAACGTGGCTTGCACTACCATTCAGTAGTGAATGCGAATGCAAATGTGGTTTGCACTACCATTCATTGCATTCCCACTACAAGTATGATTTGTGAAAACCTATGATCGCAGTTTAGGCATGAAGTAGCCAATCTATTTAATAAGGGGAAGGAAGTTTGTGAGATATTCTACACATGGAATTAGCTTAAAAAATTGATAATTTTATATTAAAGATGAAATGTGTTTATTTTTTTAATTAATGTTTTTTTGTACTTGTAGTATGAAGCTTCAGCTATCAGATCATGTCAAAAATTTTCAAATGAATTCAAAAAAATAGGCGAATTTCCAATATTTTCTCAACAAATGCCATATGCAAAATACCTCTGTGAGCCACTGTATAAGTATAAGTATTTTGTTACCTACGTGTTTAAAAGAAATTTATTAACAACCTTAAAACCTATTGATATACACAGGATATATTGCAATGCCGCCAATCAGTTTTATAAGCCTTATTCTATGTGTAGAATATCCCATAAAGTTCCTTCTCGTTATTAAATAGATTTGCCACTTAATACCTAAACTACGATCATCGGTTTTCACAAACCATACTTGTAGTGGGAATGCAATGAATGGTAGCGCAAACCACATTTGCATTCGCATTCACTACTGAATGGTAGTGCAAACCACATTTGCATTACCATTCACTACTGAATGGTAGTGCAAGCCACATTTGCATTACCATTCACTACTGAATGGTAGTGCAAGCCACAATTGCATTACCATTCACTATTGAATGGTAATGCACTTTGAATGGTAATGCAAAAATGCCCATCCTTGTATATAACAAACAAGTTTTACTCTATATCGAGGACAGTAGAATCCATTTTTCTCTAGACAGATAATACATACATATTTAATAGAAAGACTTAAAGAACAGTTTACAAAAGGGACATTGATATGCGTATATATGTACATTAGGGTGGGGCGATTTGTATGGAGGGAAATTAATCGATACCATGCCATCGAAATTCGTATTCCTCTCATTTTCTGAGTAGAAAACTCCTCCACGACATTTGTCTAAAATTAATTTTGATGTTCCGGAATTTAGTTTTTATGAACCAAGACGAATTTTTGAAAATAAAAATTGGGCAAAAATCGACAAAAAAATATCCAGGCCAATATGCACATCCAATTGAAGCAGAATTTTATGCTGAATCCAGATGTGAAATCCGAATTAAAATCGGATGATCCGTTTTCGAGATATAGCCTGATGTTCGGTTATGGAGGCTGAATGCCCAAAATCGCATATTTTCGCTATTATCTCTTGTTGCGTACAATACATCTTAAATTTTTTTGCAAATTTCTTAAAGATACGTCAATGCAATATACGAGCAGTATTTTAAAATATTAATTTACCTTGCGGTATAGGAAAACTAGAATGCACTCTTGTTTCCTTGGCCCAAAATCGCGGTATGGTTTCTCTATGTTATAGTCATTTGATACCGATGATTTTCGCCGACAGCGCTTTGTGTACACTAAATGCTCCATGTCTAAAATTTCACAAATTTCGTATGCTGTTTGGGACTTGGTTTTTTACTTTACTCAACTCTAAAAAAACTCAAGGTTACTCATACGCCATAGCGTACTATGGGAAGCAAAAAACAAATTTCAGAAGTCTACGTTTTGGGTTATAACTCTTCAATTTTTGCAGCGAAAGTTCTGAAATTTTAGATTTGGAGCATTTATTGTACACAAAGCGCTGTCGGCGAAAATCATCGGTATCAAATGACTATAACATAGAGAGCCCATACCGCGATTTTGGGCCAAGGAAAAAATAGTGCATTCTAGTTATCCTATACCGCAAGATAAATTAATATTTTAAAATACTGTTCATATATTGAATTGACTTATCTTAAAGAAGTTTGCAAAAAAATTTAAGATGTATTGTACACAACAAGAGATAATAGCGAAAATATGCGATTTTGGGCATTCAGCCTCCATAACCGAACATCAGGCTATATCTCGAAAACGGATCATCCAATTTTATTTCGGATTTCATATCTGGATTCAGCACAAAATTCTGCTTCAATTCGATGTGCATATTGGCCTGGATATTTTTTTGTCGATTTTTGCCCAAATTTTATTTTTAAAAATTCGTCTTGGTTCATAAAAACCAAATTCCGGAACATCAAAATTAATTTTAGATAAATGTCGTGGAGGAGTTTTCCACTCAGAAAAATGAGAGGAATCCAAATTTCGATAGCGCGGTTTAGGTTACTAAATCGCCCCACCCTAATGTACATATATAAATATGTATGTTGATATGAAGGTATTTATAAGTGAGTAAGAATATGTGCACAGATGCAATATATCTTTATATATATTACGCTAAGCGATTTTTTGTACGCATCATAACTTTTACACCTTTATACCGATTTTCGAAAGTGGGGTGTCACATGAAAGGGCTTGACCTGTTGATGTGCAGGAAAAGGGTTGCCACCTGTTTAAAAATTTAATTCTGTACCTATAGTTTGATTGATTTTTAAATTTCAGGTACCTTATGAAAGGGCTTGAGCTGAAAATGAGTAATTTATTAAAATTTTTACAAAAAGGCTTGCCACCTCTTCAAAAATTCAGTGTTACGCTATAGTATGTTTGATTTTTAAATTTGAGGTGTCATATGAAAGCGCTTTATGTGAAAATAAGTAATTTATTATAATTTTTACAAAAAGGGTTGCCACCTGTTCAAAATTTTATTTATATAGTTTGATTTTAAAATTTCAGGTACCATATGAAAGGGCTTGAACTGAAAATTAGTAATTTATTAAAATTTTTACAAAAAGGGTTGCCACCTGTTCAAACATTCAGTTTTACGCAATAGTTTGATCGATTTTTAAATTTGAGGTCTCATATGAAAGAAAACTAGAGAGAGGATTGCGACAAATAGCCTTTTGGAGGTTGCTTTAAGGTTAACATATTCTAGAAAGTTATTCGGTATAAAACTTCACTATGGGTCTCCTCGCACAAAACCTTTGTATAAAAAATCTAGGTCCACAGAAAATAAAAATAACCAGTAGCTATCTAGGTATATGCTTCATTTTATATTTTATTAATAAAATTCTATGGGCTTACAGCCCATTCATATTCTGCCAATTTTAAGGGGAAGTGAAATTTAAAATGACAATCAAAAAAATTGTCAAATGTGGCAATATGTGGTCTTCCACCCTCAAATTGTCTCACAGTGTAATCGAAAGCCACAACACCGCGTGGCAGGGTTTACTAGTTAAATTTAATATCGAATGGTTATTTGGCTAAATTAACGAATATGCGAATATGTGAGTATGTGTCAACTAAAATCATTTTTGATTCTACTTACTTTTTAAATATTTGATTCTATATGTCCCATTGGACTAGATATAGACAAAAATCGCGCTCTAAAATTCGCTTGAAGTTTCCGCCTCGCTGAAGAAATCCCAGAAAATCGCGCTAGTTTCGGACTAGTGCAGAACTAGTCCAAAAAGAGACATGGTTGGTTCTCGATATAGCCCAACGCAATGCTTTCAATTGTTTTTTTTTAACACTGCGATGTCCTACGATCTTTGGAACACGTTCTAAACTACTTATTATATGGACAGTTCTATAATATAGTAATACAATGGCGCTATTATAACTCTGACGAGTTTTATGTCCGAGCTTCTCTCCCAATTCGAGGTGTGCTCCATTTTGTTTTTCCTAATAATTGGGTGGACCTACAGTTTTATGCCGGCTCCGAACGGCGAATGCATTTTTTGTGAGAAGCTTTTTTCATGGCAGAAATACTCTCGGAGGGTATGCCGCCCACTGCCGAGAGGTGACCGCTGCTCTTAAAAAACCCAATAATTGGATTTTTACTAATTAGAAAAATAGTTTTTGGTGTTTGGCTCGGACCGTGGTTTGAACCCGAGACCTCTGGCACAGCAGGCGAGCACTCTACCCACTGCACCACAGCGGCCACATATGGATAGTTCTGGTATAGTTAAAAATTCAATAGCTCGGAGATAGTTCAAAAGGAAGCACCTCAGTAGGTACTAGTGCAAAAATGGTTGGTATTTGGTCGCGCTTTACAAAAATAATCCTCAGCCAGTGGAACTCTTAACATACTGAAAGTAGATGCGGCATTATATTATAAAATATTGAAACTTCTCCATACAAAAGGTGGAATCATCACCATTCACCTACAAATGTCAAGTAATATTTGGTTATATGTACATTCCTTTAAATAAGTTCCATTTCGTACTTCTCAGCAAAAGACAACAAAAAAGGACATTCTTCTAAAGTTCAACATCGTCCAACAATATCGTATTGTTATATTGAGGGGACGACATGTTCTGTTCCCCAAATTTAAAGTAATAACTGTAAACATAAATTATTCATGAAGTCACAATAATAAACTTTCCCGCTCTGAATTCTTCTAGAACCAGTTCTCCGCTAGTTGTGAACTCTCCAGTTATAGACTATCTTTTTTCGGGACTGTCTCTTATATTAACTGTAGGTCTGTTTTTGTGTTTTTTAATAATTTTTAAATAGCAAATCAATGTGTTTAAAACATAGATGCTCATGCCTATGCCCTTGAATCACATTTGTTTTTGTTTTTCCCCCCAGACATAGGCACAGATACAAATTCGCCCTTTGAATATAAAAATAAAATTTTCTTCCCTTGCCATATGCCCTCAGGTATAAAAAATTTCAAATGAATGTGATTGAGCTTCATATGGGAAGGGCGAAGCTAACGTAGCTATGTTGACGTCGCCCTTCCCATATGAAATTGAAAATTACACTAAAAAATTGAAAATAAAATTTTTTTGAAAAAACCCAAATAAATATAAAAGAAATAGAAGAAATGCAAGAAAACCTTTTTCTTTACAAACGAAGGTTTGAAGTAAAACCTTGGGTAATGAAGAAGACTCTTGCTGGGAGGAGACTAACATTTAGCAGTCCCTAAAGACGTTATTCATGGATTCAAAAAATTTTGAGTTGTGCAATTTTTTGATTTAGGTTGCGATTTGTAGGCAAACGAAAAAACTGAAAAAAAATTTCTAGTTAATATTGAAAAATGTGTGGCAAAAGTGTATTTCAAATTATTTGAAGAAAAATAAAAGTAGATTTTAGTAAGAAGAATAGGAGTTAGAACTTTTTTGCTGAAATATTATTGCGAGTCGCAGTCTATGCTAATTAATTATAGGTACGTAGGTATATAAATTAATAATTAAGGTAAGTTATATATATGACAGAAATAAAATATGACAAGTATCCACTCATAAGAAATGAAATTTTAAAATACTTATCCATGTTCGGCAGCACATATATTTGCGAAAAAGCTTTAAGTTCATCAAAACAAACCAAAGAAACCTTTTATCACAAAAGCATTTGGAAGCAATTCTGCAATTATCCACCTCTGATTCGAAAATAAATATTGACAATTTAATAAACAGCCTTGAATAAACTTATCACTTATTCTTATTATGTAATATGTAGATATATTTTTTTTTATATGCACGAGTTCATTTCTTAATTTAATATATATGTAGATACATTTGTATAAATAAAATATGTTGTAAATATTGTACATATGTATGTTGTATGCAAAATTTTCCAATGGTACAATAAAAATTTACTTGTAGTTTGTAACTTTTTTTAAATCTAACACAAATTTTTTCTGAGTGCACTAATAAATTTTTGTAGATATATTGGAGTTTCCCCATTCAATACGAGAGCTTTGAGCACCCTTGGTTTAAAAATTAATGGCATAATATAATGTTTACCCATCAATGTTAGGTTAGGTTAGGTTAGGTTGAGGTGGCTGTCTCCGCAATTCATGAAAGCGGGGACACACTTAGGCCGAGGTGGCCCATTGTGATACCACACGGGAGCCCTAGCTTCCTTATCCCTGTTTACAAACCTTTCCGGAAAAATTAGATTCAAAAGTATGATAAGATTAGATGCCCGTGAAGCTAAACCAGCGCGTTTGTTTCATGAAGCGCAGAAAATCTAGTGTCCTTGCATTTTCCATCTCCGCCAGGCACTCGAAAAAGTGTTTATGGAGGAAGCGGTACCTGGATAGCGACAGTGCGGGGCAGTGGCATAGATAGTGCTCAACACTCTCTATTTCCTCCACGTCCCTACAGCTGCGGCAGAAGTCGTTTTATATAGGCCCATGCGAGAGGCGTGAGTGCCCATAAGACAATGGCCTGTTAGAAGTCCCACCAGCGGACCTATAGAGAGCCGATTCAGATGCAGCACCGATACAGACCTAGCCTCATCCAGTCTAGGCCAGATTTGCCTAGAAATCACACAAGTTGACTCCTTGGCCCATCTAGCGTTAGCCTGTTCAATGGAGCGAGATCTCAACCAATGCTTGCATGAGTTAAGCGGGGGGCCAACCCATGCCGCAGATGTGATATCCTGCAAGCTTGTGCCTTCCCTTGCCAACTCATCTGCAATGCAGTTGCCCCGAACGTTGCTATGGCCTGGAACCCAAATGACGTTCAGGTCGCACCTTTCGGCTAGTTTGTTCAAAGACTCCCTACATTTCATTGCAACTATAGATGTAGCATTGTTACTCTGTAAGGATTTTATGGCAGCTTGGCTGTCAGAGAAGATTTTGATAGAATTTATGTCTGGCAGATCTGTCAGGCGACGAGCTGCTTCCCATATGGCTATGAGCTCAGCCTGATAGACGCTGCAGTGATCAGGTAGGCGCAAACTTACTTTCAGATGAAGCTTTTCGCAGAAAAACCCACTTCCAACTCTATTGTTCAATTTAGAGCCGTCCGTGTAAATGTGCAGTGTATTAGGGTCGGGATCCCCTAAGTTCTTCCACTCGCTCCTCTCCGGGATTCTTGTGGAGAATTTGTTATCCCAACAAAAGGCTGGTATTGCATAGTCCAGCTTTAGAAAATTGGCAGGGACGTTACTAAGAATTTGAGCGTGCCCGAATCTGGTGTCCCTCCAGGGTTCGGTTGCATTGAGCCTTGCCGCGTTGCAGCTGGCAATGAGTTTCCCCTGTATATCCGTGGGGAGAAGAAATAGGATGGTTTCGAGAGCTTTAGTTGGGGTGGAGGGAAGGGCTCCGCTAATAAGCATGGAAGCCATTCGCTGCACTCTAGTTAATTTGCTCTTATTGGTTTCGAGTTCCAGTGCTGGCCACCATATGGTGACTGCATAGAAGAGAATAGGTCGCACTACCGCTGTGTACAGCCAATGGACGATTTGGAGGTTAAGTCCCCATCTCTTGCCTATCGCTGATTTACATGCGTAAAGTGCTAACATGGCTTTTTGGGATCGTACTTCTACGTTCCGTTTCCAGTTTAGTTTTCTGTCTAGAATAACACCAAGGTATTTAACCTCGGTAGAGAGTTTAATCTCCTTCCCATTTATGGACGGAGGTTTGAATTCAGGTATCTTATGTTTGCGGGTAAACAGAACCATTTCCGTTTTCTCAGAGCTGACACTGAGCCCGCATTTCAGAGACCAGGTTTTTACAATGTTGAGTGCATTTTGCAAAAGGTCGCTCAGCACCGGTATATGCTTGCCAGTCGCTGTCAGGGCGATGTCATCGGCGTACGCAATGACCTGGCAGCCCGTGTGCTGAAGTTTAGAGAGCAGGGTGTTCACCGTTAGGTTCCAAAGCAGAGGAGACAAAACTCCACCCTGGGGTGTTCCCCTGTTGGCATACCTAGTTATCGATGAATTACCCATTTCAGAAATAATGGCTCTTCTACTAAGAAGAAGTTCGACAAACCTCACGAGAGCCTCTTCTACCTCCAAGTCCCGTAGATGTTAGATACTCTAAATAAATATTTAATTTTAAACTCATAAAATAATGCATTTAAATATGTTTGTTGATTTGATTGCTAAGCTTTGCGATGAATACTTTTTTAGCAAATGAAATGGCAACAAATAAATTAATGTAAAATAAATGTTTCAAAAACTAAACAAATAAATGAAAATTAAAATTACGAAAAAATAATACACAATAACTGCATTTAAAAAGAAGCTATAACTATATACATAAGTATGTACATGTATTTGTTTTGCCGCCATGGCAGGTGAGTGAGCATTTTGTTTGCGCGCAGCCACAAAAACCGCCACAATGAAATAACCGCAGGAAATTTTCAATGTTTTACGTCATTTTGCTTTTTAGTTCCATTTATATATTTTTCTACATGCTTTTATTTACTTTGTTAATATTGTGAAATTAAATGGAAGTTGCAGCAGCTGCTCTGAGCACCTACCAGCAACATTGCAACGTGTGAATTTGCCGAAGCGCAATCGTTTTAATATGAGTGTGAAATGCACATTGAGTTTTTCAAAAGCATTACAAGTGCATTTAACGTATTACTCCACCATCAGCTTAAATTAAATAATTTACGAGGGAAATGGCAAAGCTGCAAGCTATAAAAATAAAAATAAAGCACAAAGCAAAAAGAAAAAAAAAAAAAATGTGTAATAAGAAATAATGCGTGTTAACCGCAGGAATTGGTGCGAAAGCATAATTTACAAACACGATCATTTGGTTCGTTCAATAGTGAGTAAAATAAGTGTAAATAAAATTAAAAAATTATAGTCGCTTTAATGGCGTGTCTTTAATATTTAATCGTTTTTCTACCGTAAATGGTACTTGTTATAGTAAATGAGGTCAGTTAATATGAACCAGAGCGCCACAAACTGTCCGAATTCGGTTTCTTGGGTTTTTCATAGTACTAAAAAATACTATAGTTTTTTTTTATTTTAAATTTTGTGCTCTTACTTTTCTAACTAAATTTGTTGTTGTTATTGTATTTGTGCAAGGGAACGACTCAAAAACCGATAAGTCGCCTCGACATACATAAGTTATACAAATGTTTCCCGCTAGATGGCACCGGAGTCGCATATTCGCAACATCCGTATTTATGATACGATTCTATTCGTTTTTTCGCGTAAGTTTGTTATGCAATCAAAAACTCTGTTACAAAATATGAAACCGCTAGAGCATTTAAACCATATTTAATTCCGGTATCTCAAACACTTGCCTAGTTATAGGCCATTAGGCCCCCAAATATTTTTGCGCAATATTGGTATGAAATTAAAGGTTACAATTAGGGCTTCAATAGAGAGTTCACGTCATTCCGATATTACAGTCGGTTTTCCAGATAGAGACCAAAACGAGGACCGAAATACCCCCAACTATTTTTATTGTTATCAAATTAAAGCTGCTGATCAAAATTTCCATATACAGTTCACGCTATGTGCATAACAATCGGCTTCCGAGTTATCTGAACCAATTCAAATGATATAGACCGATATGTGGACACGGATGGCCACGGAATTTTGTTTTTAAGGACGGAAATAGAGAAACGGAGCAGATAGCGGGACGAAGAGGTAGAAGGAACGGGAGATGGAGATTTGGCAGTGGCATGGTGTAATTTGTCGCAGGGAGACGGGACTGGTATTTTCTACCTTTTCCATATTTTTTCGTCGCTCCGGAAGAAAAAAGACGCATGCCAGTAATTTGTCGACGAAAAAAGGCGCATTCAAAATATGTAGGGGAAGAAAGACGCATTAAAAAATATTTCGACGAACAGAGACGCATTATAAAATATTTCCACGAAAAAAGACGCATTAGCATTATTAACTGCGAAGAAAGATGCATTAGCATTAAAATTGACAAAGGAAAAAACAAAATCGAATACGTCTTTCTTTCCTAAAAAATATTTAAATGCGTCTTTCTTTATAGTAAAAAAAAATAAAGCGTCTTTCTTCGTTATCAAAAAAATAAAGAGTCTTTCTTTCGAAAAATATTTTTAATGCGTCTTTCTTTGAAAGAAAAAAAGTTTACGTCTTTCTTCCTCAACAAAACACTTTGCGTCTTTTTTCTTCTATAGCGACGTTTTATCCTCCTCCTTTTATTTCCAATTATTCGACTACTGCTTCTACTTCTATTTCTCCTCTCTCCTTTTCATCCATTTCAATATTTCTCCTTATACCTCTTTCTCTACATGTATCTATCCCTCTACCTCTACCTCTACCAATACCTCTACTTCTACTTCTACCTCTACCTCTACTTCTACCTCTACCTCTACCTCTACCTCTACCTCTACCTATACTTCTACCTCTACCTCTACCTCTACCTCTACCTCTACTTTTAGCTCTACCCCTACCTCAACCTCTACCTCTACCTTTACCTCTACTTTTAGCTATACCCCTACCTCTACCTCCACCCCTACCTCTACCTCTACTTCTACCTCTACCTCTACCTCTATCTCTACCTCTACCTCTACTTCTACCTCTACCTCTACCTCTAACACCAACTTTACCTCTACGTCGAATACCAATACAAATAAAATCTTCTTCGAATTGTGCATATATCCTTTGTGATTATGATTGTCAATTTAGATTAAACAAAACCAATATTTCGGTTAGAAAAGCAAAGAAACTAGACATGGAGAAATGTGAGTGGTAAATGTAAAGGACTCCAAAGGTGCGACAAGTCCATATGACATTGGCACAGCAATTTTTTTCAACAAAAACTAATGGAAGCGCAAACCGACACAAGGGAAAGTAGAGCACACCATAAACAATAAAAAAGGTATATAACAGCAAAAGACATGTAAAGGGTTTACTAAAATTGAATTTGACACACACACATACAATGTAGTTGTTTATGCACGCGTACGCTGATAGCATTTATGTGACAATCAACCTTTTATGTATTTCCTCATATAATGTAAAGAGCATTTGCGGCTATGAAAGTAGTTGGGGCGCACAATTCAATTTATTATCTGGCCGATGTAGTGACACTCATGTTGTCGCTTTTCATTTATTACCGCACGCACACGCACACACACACTCTAGTTAAATTTCAGCTAGACACTACAACTACGTGCTCGGCAAATAGTTTGTTGGTTTGCGGTTGAGGCGAACACTTTTATGTGGCGTTTGTGGTAGCTTTCGGCCTACCTTGCGGTGGCATTGTTGTGTTGTTGCTTTCCGTCATGCTGCGCTGCTGCCGAGTTGCCACCGATTGCGCTCAGCAAGCTCAAAAGGCAGGCAGCGTGACTTCAGGCGACTTTCAAGTTAAAATAAATGTACTCGCGTGTGTGTGTGTGTATGGTGTGCGGCTTAGGTGTCATGTAGTGAATTTGTTGTGTACCACATGCGATGGCAGGCATTCGAGATGATATATTATTGGCTACAGCGGTAATGCCTCTTCGCAGGTGGCTACAGTAATTTTAGATGCACGATTGTGTGTGTGTGTGTGGTAGGTTGTAATATTTCAATTTGCTGCATAATGTGTGGTTTTTATATGTATAGATATGCCATGTGTATTTGTAATTGCAGCAAAAAATTGGCATTTGATTTCTTTAGACAGTTTTTTTGGAGAGTATTTAGTTACAGTTTAACTTCAATAAAATTTCCATAATTTCGTTAGTGATATAATACCACTAGCAACAACGTATTTTATTTAATTTTAATTCATTTCAAATAACTACACTTACGCTTAACTTATCTCAACTTGAGCTTAATTTAAACTAAACGTAAACTTAACTGAAGTTTAAAAAAGCGTACTTAAGTAAGTTGTAATCAACCAAACTTAACTCGATTGAAATTATCACCTATCGCAAAAATGTCTAATCTGAATAATCGGTTGTATGACAGCTTTATGTATGTTATAGTGGTCCGATTTAGCCGATTCCTACAAATGATCAGCTTTTCATAAAAATATACCCACATACCAAATTTCGCTATCATATGTATGTTGAGAAATACCTCTTGATTTTTATTAACATTTAATTTTTTCCTCATGCTGTTTTTACATGGATTCGCGCATATCTAATTTACATATATATTTATTGGCATATATATGTATTTACACACAAATATGTAATAGATACATATGTAGAAGTAAATTTACTTATGCACTCTATTGATACTCCAAACGTTGCTCACACGCAATGGCGCACAGTGGGGATGCCTCTAAAAACAGCTGCATGTACATAGGTACATATATATATGTATGTACGTACGTACAAGGAGTTGGCAATTCATTATCTATTATTTTACATTTTATTTAAAATATGTCGGTAGCTCTTTTTGATTTAAGTGCAAAAAGATAAGAAACAACATACTTTTTTTCCAACCGTCACTTTGCTATTGATTTGAATTGTTAGCTCTTATAACTAGTTGTAATATTTTCTCTTCGTTTAGTGTAACGTATTTATATTTATTTATTATTAATTTTGTATAACATACATACATATAGTATTTAATAAAAAATTATATATGTACATATATTAAATTTTTGGTACAAAAGAAATGTTTATTCTAAAGCTAAGATCACATGATTTGTACATTTGGCTAAAAATTTGCCAAATTCATAGGCAAACCGTGTGAACGGTAAATTTCATTTGACACAAATCACAAAAGCCAAATATTTAGCCTCTTGCGGCAAATAAAAAACAGCCCTTGTAGCCAAATCATGTGAACACAAATGTGATACAGAAGGTAAATAAAAATTATGAAAATGGACAAATTTTGATTTGCCACTTGGATACAAATGATTGTGGCAAATATACAAATCTTTTTTGACAACTATAAAATAAATTATGTTTAAAATAAAAAATATATGGAAATACAAGTTTTAAATTGGCCTCTTATAAGCTTCTGCTTTGGCCGTAAGGGGAAAGAAGAAGTCCGGAAGAAACATTATACGGCGCACTGGCTTCTCTTTATAACATAGAATACACAGATATCATGCCATTTGAGTTTCATAATTTTTTTTATTTCAGTAATTTGAATTCCACTTTCGAAAAAAATTAATTTTTGAAATAAATATTATTTTCATTTAGTTTGAAGTTTATTGTCAATCAAATTGTTTTTGATAGAGTACTTAGCTCTGTTCGTAACGCTGTGGTGCAGTGGGTAGAGTGCTCGCCTGCTATACCAGAGGTCTCGGATTCAAACCCCAGTCCGAACAAACACCAAAAAATTTTTTTCTAATTAATTAAAACTCAATTGTTGGGTTTTTAGAAACAGCGGTCACCTCTCGGCAGTGGGCGGCATATCCTCCGAGTGTATTTCTGCCATGAAAAAGCTTCTCACAAACAATGCATTCGCCGTTCGGAACCGGCATAAAACTGTAGGTCCACCCAATTAGTAGGACAAACAAAAGGAGCACACCTCGAATTGGGAGAGAATCGCGGCCATAAAACTCGTCAGAGTTATAATAGCGCCATTGTATTATTATATTATTATTTAGCTCTGTTCAATAACAAAAAATTGTTACGAATTTTTCGTAAAAAATGACAGCTCTCCATATAAAAATGACAGTTTTTATGAAAAATAAGTAAAAAATTTTTAGTAATTGAACACAGGTTTTGTCTCTTTTCTAGAATTGTTTTTGTATTTTGACTTTCGGTGGGTTTTTCAAACCAAATATACCAGAGAAAAAACGTAGTGTCATATAGGCCGAAGAAGCATTTTTTAACGTTTAGCTAGAAAAAATTAGGAATAATTTTTTATTCCTTATTGAGATAATTTTGTGTAATGAATACATTTTTTCTTATTCACGTTATTCAATTATTCTTGCTAGTCACACAAGTATACTTTTTCAAAAATTGATTTTTCGAATACTTTCCCAAATTAGGAAAGAATATTTGCCCGAATCTGAACCGAATGTTTTCCCAAATACCGGATCCGAAACCGAACCCGAATACTTAACCTATTATTTTTCTAATAATTTCCCGAATCCGAACCGAATATAAATAAACATGAACCCCTGGTAATAACTCAGTCAGTTTCCAAGCGAATTTAACAAAACTTTGCACGTGGCTGTATCCTACTATTACCCTAACCTTTTCTAAAAATAATCGAAATCGATATATGGTTTTGATCCTTTATTTGTTTCTAACTCCGAAAATAGTCATTCCGCGCAAAAAAGTAACATAATCACTTTCATTCAAAATGAGTACATAAACAATTTCTTCATATACGGTTTCGACGTATCTGCAACATTTAATTCACTTTTGTGCAACCAAAGTCAACATTTCACAATGACCATTTTTTTGGAGCTCGTTAACACACGTATTCTATTGAATGAATTAAATTAGCTTTATATCATCTTACAGAGAATTAAAAGAAGTATTATCCAGTTTTGAAATCGTGAAAATACATGCACTTATAATGATTTAATACCTATTTGATTAATTTTTGTTTGTTAAATTTTCATAAAATTTTCTTCCAAATAATGCCCAAAAGTATGCTTCTATATTTTTCTTACGACTGTTTTATCATGATTGGTTAAATCGTGTGAACGAATGAGAACAAATTTGCCACTTTACTTTTATGTACAAATGTGTAGCAAATCAAAAGCTAATAAATCAGGCAAATCGTGTGAACGCAAAGCAAATCATTTGCACATCGATATCAAAATGGGCAAATGTGGACAAATTTAAATTTGTCATTTTGCGCAAATCGTGTGATCTCGGCTTAAAATTTATATTTGGAAATGAATATTAATTGTTTGAAATTCCTTTTTTATATCGTCGTACCATACGAAAACTAGCATATTTAAAATTTCTGGCGAAAGCTATCAATAAAAAAATTCTGTACGAAAAGTAACAAGTTCGACTTTTGGCCGACGAAAAGTATCAGTAATTCTATACTGTTTTTACATTAAAATTGTTGTTGTTTAAACGAAATTGATAGTTTTCGTCAGCCAAAAGTCGATTTTGTTATTTTTCGTCAGCCAAAAGTCGAACTTGTTACTTTCGTCAGTCACAAAAAAACGTATTTTAGTTTTCGTATGTTACGACGATATGAGAAAATTTTCTTTTTAATATCAAAGCTAACTCATTACCTTTTTACATTTTTCAAATTAAATTCAAGTAGATTCACATTGTTAATGTGTATGAATTGAATTCTCAAAACCAATTAAACTATTTTAAAATTAATAAAAGTAAGTTATATTATTTAGTAATTTATTTATATGTAAATTATATTTATGTATACTAGTACCTTCTACCGGTTCTTGTAATCTTTTCAAGTTTAAGTTCAGAAAGTTACAATTGAAGTTCAGAAAATTATAATTGAAGTTCAGAAAGTTACAATTTAATTTCAGAAAATTACAATTGAAGTTCAGAACATTACAATGGAAGTTCATTTGTAAATTCTGAACTTCAGTTGTAATTTTCTGAACTTCAATTCTAACTTTCTGAACTTAAACTGCAAAAGGTGTAGACCTTTTATATTTTCTACATACATACATACATATATAAGAGAAATCCATTAGTTTTCAATATAAACTGCACATAATACTTAATTTTAGCTCGACCAGGATTTTCGTTTAAATGCGAGAACGCAAATGCGCCCACCGTAGCTATAATATACATACATACTTATATATACATGTATTTTTCTATCATACTTATAACCATAAATTCGATGTACTCGTAATAGCGGCTAATAATAAATATTATGGAAACTTTACTTTATTGCCTTTACTAATTGTCTTTAGAGATATTTTAATCACAGTAAAAGGCTGCAGCGCGTGTCACGGCGAAATGACTTTATTTGTGCGCCGCGTTGCTACTCTAGCCAGCCGCCTTGCGAAGGGGCCATAGCGGCTGTAAATAGAATTTTAATTAAAAACAAGTAAGACAGTGGATGTTTTCGGTGCCGGTGTAGGATAAGGTTTAATACCTTTAATGAATGGGAGGAGTTTCTTTTTGGCATTTGTTGGACTAACTATGTTTGCGTACAATATTTTACAGCTGCATGCGCTTCGGGATTTAAGTCGTAAATTATATACAAACTGGTGTTTGGGAGATATATAAGTATATCTTTTAGTGATATGAGACTTTTTTGCATACAAACGGCTGGAAAGTCGTAGGGAAATGGATCAATCGACTCAGGCGTTGATTTTGATCACATCGGTGTATTGGTCTATCATTTTTTTTCTACTAAGTACTTAAAAAATATTGTATTTTAAACGAAATTCATGTTGAAATTTCATGTTCATGAAAGGTATAATAATGTAATTTTATGTAAATAAATGTAGCCACTCTTGCATACATACGCAAACATTGTAAAATTCGCATACATATATACATACATACACACTTACATAGAAACATACAACGCTTTATCTGCAGCGCGTTTTCGCATTTTTTCATAATATTGAAATTAATTTTGACATGAACGTGAATGTGAAATTTTGGTGAAATTACCTGAAATGGAAAAATAGGCTTAACATATTTGTTGCCTCACAAGTAAGTATTTGTAACAAACATAAAATTTAATGATATCGCTAGCTTAGAGTGCAAATTGTGTAAGTCCTTTTTCAAACTTTGTAGGAGAGACAAAAAACAAAAAAATAAAAAAATTTCGAAATGAAAAAAAAAATTTCTGTTCATGTAAATATTTTGGACTTACACAATTTTCTTCGCTTTTTGGACTTACACAATTTGCGTATCACTGAATAACAACGAGTAGAAATATGACAAGAATCACAGACTTGTTTAGCGAAGTGCGTATTTGATTTTTCTAGCGTTTACATAAAAATACACTTTTTCATAAAAGTGGACTTACACAGTTTGCACTCTAAGCTAGCGACAGGGTTGGGCACAGTGCATTCAATTTTGATTGCATCCAGCCTTGCATTCTCCAATAACTGATGAGTGGGAGTGAAAATTTGATTTGCATTACCATTCACTATTGAATGGTAATGCAAATGTGGCATGCACTACCATTCAGTAGTGAATGGTAATGCAAATGTGGTTTGCACTACCATTCAGTAGTGAATGCGAATGCAAATGAGGCTTGCACTACCACTCATTGCATTCCCACTACAAGTGTGATTTGTGAAAACCTATGATCGTAGTTTAGGCATGAAGTAGCCAATCTATTTAATAACGGGAAGGAAGTTTGTGAGATATTTTACACATGGAATTAGCTTAAAAAATTGATAATTTTATATTAAAGATGAAATGTGTTTATGTTTTTTAATTAATGTTTTTGTGTAGTATGAAGCTTCAGCTATCAGATCATGTTAAAAATTTTCAAATGAATTCGAAAAAATAGACGAATTTCCAATATTTTCTCAACAAATGCAATATGCAAAATACCTCTGTGAGCCACTGTATAAGTATAAGTATTTTTTTACCTACGTGTTTAAAAGAAATTTATTAACAACCTTAAAACCTATTGATATACACAGGACATATTGCAATGCCGCGTTGGTTTCCAATCAGTTTTCTAAGCCTTATTCCATGTGTAGAATATCCCATAAACTTCCTTCCCGTTATTAAATAGATTGACCACTTAATACCTAAACTACGATCATAGGTTTTCACAAATCACACTTGTAGTGGGAATGCAATGAATGGTAGTGCAAATCACATTTGCATTACCATTCACTACTGAATGGTAATGCACTTTGAATGGTAATGCAAAAATGCCCATCCTTGGCTAGCGGTATGCAAATACAATAATAAAATGTAACAGATGTTTCGCTTGATGGTTCGCATACACCAGGTCCAATGCTAAGATCCTCAAGAAACTTAGAGATCTCAATTTTCGATCAGGCACACTGGCAAAATAGAAGCCCATATTCTGTAACTATCTACTTTAGTTGTCTGTTAGCAGATGGCTCAGAGTTTGATGATGAGAAAACTAGGGTTTGCATATTTGGGCTGAGCTTTAGTAACTACCCCACTATCTTTCTAAAGTACAATAATAATAATATGAAATATGAAACAGTAAAAATTCTGCTAAAACGCTTAGGCAGCTAGTGACGCGTTAACCCATCGCAAATACTCCCCTACTTGTGTATCTAGTAAAATATGTATGTGAATTTATCTACGTTATGCTACGTGTTTATCAAATCTTCTTTCTTTCGGTTCATTGCACCACATACAATCCACAAAATTGCTATTGTTCACTGCCAGCTTTATGGCACGTTTGCTTAAGCGCTGCACAACCGCTTGAAGAGGCTTTATTGTAATCGCATTTATTTTTACGCGATATTTCTAAATCAGATTTGTTGGTCTTGATTTCATTTACATTATTTATTTGCGCTTTCGTGAAGGAAGCCATGTGCGGCGGCATTCAAATTGTTGTTGTCATTTTTGACTAAAACATTTCCATGCCATCAAGCAATTTCATTTCAGCAAGAATTTTCCTAAATCATATGCCTTTTATGAATTGTCGTTTACCTTTTTTTGCGGCAATAAAACACATACTCGTACACAATCACAGTCACTCCCCCCTAGAACTCACTCCCACGCGATTATATTCCACCACAAATCGTATAATACAAAAAATAACTATGAATTCTTTTGTTATGCTGTCTTCATACCTTTCTGCCAAACAATTGCACACTTCAAGACCCGATTTACTCTAACATAAGTGAGCCTTTTATGTATGTAAATCAGAAAATAAAAATTGGTTGGCACATTGAGGGGTTTCGGCTTACAGCTAAATACAACAAGATCAAGCCTGCATGTTGTGTGCTACGATAAAGGTCAATTGCTTTTATTTTTATATACGGCAGCATGATTTGTAAAACCAGAGCTGGGCGATAAGGATTAAATGTGCAATCGATTACACATAAGATTACGATTACATTAATCGTAATTTCAAAATTTCTTAAATTACGATTACAGTAATCCTTTTTTTCTGTAATCCAAAATTAAAAAATTTAAGACTTACATGTACAAAGTTATTAAAATTGCTTTTTGATACTAAACGGTGTAGGGAGCAAAATATGCTTTGCACTCAAAGAAGTGCAAAATACTATAAAAATATGTAAAGCTTTCAATTTCACACATTATCTATACATTTTCAAATATTTGCGGTTGAGATAGCAACTTTTAGTGGACTGAAGACAATGGGCCTAATGCATAAAATGTGGAATTTCCGTGTATAAAAATTATCGCAATTGCTAGATTTTACTAAAGAAATTAGGTTTATCTCATTGTGCGATAGATTTTTTAAATATTTCACATTAAGCCCGGAAATACACGACGCTATAACTGCTGCAGTCCTTATGCGGGAGGTGAACATGCGTTGGTATAAAATACTAGCTGTACCCGGCCAAGCTTTGCTTTGGCCCACTTCCAATTATAGGAATTTGAAGCGAAAAACGGCACACTTTAAAATAAGTTGGAAGTATCTAGAAACCGAACTTACCTCGAGCTGCAGAGCTCAGCAAAAGTCAGTATAAACAAGTAAGGAAGCCTAAGTTCGAGTGGAATCGAACATTAGATACTCAGCTGTATGCTTTCATTGTTTGTTTGCGTTTGATGGAAACACGGTGTATTTTATATAAAGCGAGTGCTGCATAAAGTGGGCGTAGCCACGCCCATTTTCATCATTTTTATCAGTCGATCAACTAAGCATATGAATATTATTCTTTGTGCAAAATTTCATTCCTTTTTGACTTCTAGTTACAAAGACTTCACGTTACAAATTCCAAAAGGGTGTTCCAGAAATATCTTTGTTAAAAAGTAGGCGTGGTCATAAACCGATTTCAATAAATTTTTGCGTGTATATTACCACAAGTTATAAAACGTATAAACAAAGTTTCGTCATAATATCTCAATTATTTTTGGAGTTATAGGCTAAGAAATCTCGTATATTCCTGCTTCTAAAAGAAGGCGGTGCCACGCCCATTTTCCAAAATTTTTACGGTTTTTGTCTTATGTTCATAATTAGACTCCTGCCATAAAAGTTTAATGATATATCTTTATATTTGACAGAGATATCGCTTAAAATGTTTTTATTAGGTCACTTTATAAGACCCATATATAAAAGTGGGCGTGGTCGTCAACCGATTTTGGAAATTTTTCGTTCAAACATTTGCCTAAGTAAGTATATCACGCGTACTAAATTTCATTGATATATCTTCAATGGTTTCTGAGTTATGACTCATAAAGCTTTCAATATTTGCCCCTTAATAAGTGGGCGTGGCACCGCCCATTTTCCAAAATTTTTGTGTTTTTTGTTTTATGTCCATAGTTGGACTCCTGCCACAAAATTTCAGTGATAGATCTTTATATTTTACAGAGATATCGCTTAAAATGTTTTTATTAGGTCACTTTATAAGACCCATATATAAAAGTGGGCGTGGCCGTCAACCGATTTTAACAATTTTTCGTCCAAACATTTACCTAAGTAAGTATATCACGCGTACCAAATTTCATCGATATATCTTCAATGGTTTCTGAGTTATGGCTTATAAAACTTTCAATGTTTGACCCTTAATAAGTGGGCGTGGCACCGCCCATTTTCTAAAATTTCACCAAATTTCTTCATAGGGGCCTGAGCTCAACACGTGGGTAAAATTTCATCGCTCTAGCTATATTAGTGGCTGAGATACCAAATTTCCGATTTTTTCTATATAGGAAAAGTGGGCGTGGTCATGGTCCGATTTCGCCCATTTTCAATACCAACCGTCCCAGTCTCGATACCAACTTGCATTTCAAATTTCATCAAAATATATCAATTTTTGCGCGAGTTAGAGTGTTTACAGACGGACGGACAGACGGACAGACGGACGGACGGACGGACATGGCTCAATCGATTTCTCTTTTCACCCTGATCATTTTGATATATATAAGTCTATATCTATCTCGATTATTTCATTCTGTTACAATCCACCGTTATGTGATTAAAACTATAATACTCTGTGTACTAGTACAGCTGAGTATAAAAAGTGAAGGAAAAAATTAATATTTTCAAAAGTTTGCCCTCTTCATGTTCTTATAAATTTTTTCTTCGTATTAGTCTCCAATTCCCTTTCCCTCTACTATTCGCTTTCTCATTCTTTTTCTATTTATCTTTCCTTTCATTTCCGCTTCCGTTTTCTTTTTCCTTTCCCGTCACATTTCCGCTTCCCTTTCCTTTTCTCTACCGCTCTCCCTTACTTATCCTTTTCTGTCTTTCTCCCTTTTATTCCCCCTCTTATTCCTTCTCTAATTCCTTGTCTTACTATCTCCCTCCCCATCCTCTTCTTTCCATTTTCATTATCCGTCTCCTTTTCTGCCCCTTTGCCTTTGCCTTTTCCTTTCCCATTCTCATTATCCTTCCCCTTTTCCATTTCCTAGGGAACTGGCTTTAGCATAACAGACCCCCTTATACCAGTTCTCATTTGATGCCATCGTTGCTTGAAAACATTCCGCGGCATCCGGTTCCACTCTTTTACCAAATCTTTTACAAAAATATTACTGAATGTAAATAATGCAAACAGCATTCTTAATTTTGTATCGTTATTATTTGCGCTAATTTTCCCTCTGCTTTATACATATCCCAGTTCTAATTGTTTACTTAATGTGTAACAAAACACATATATATGTATGTAAAAATTATTATTATTTCTTGGAAAACGATGTTGGGTAAGTATATCAATGTTTTGTACACATTGTACTCCCAACCAACGATAATAGTAATCGTAATTTCAAGTTTCTTACGATTACGATTACAGTAATTCTTATTTTTGTAACGACGATTACGATTACAGTAATCGTAATTTCAAAATTTCTAAGATTACGATTACTGTAATCGTAATCCTCATGTAATCGTAATCCTTATCGCCCAGCTCTGTGTAAAACACTAAGGAATCAAGAAATTAAATTAAAAAAAATATTACTAACTATTTTAGAACTTGAACAAAATTCAAAATTTATTGATTTTGGTACGAAAATTTTGCGCGTTGCTAGAAACATATGTTGCACAGCGGCGGCCCTAGCATAAAATGGCCGGGCAAGCCTTTGTATGAAGCATAGCCATTAGCCATATATGTAATTTTAGTTGCTGTATTATCTGAAAGTCTGATTTTGGTTCCGCCATTGACTTTGATTAAATTCTTTTCGCATAGTTAGGTACTTCAAGAGGACGCAATGAAGGTACTTTCGGAACGTGAGAAAGTAAAATTTTGTCGTGTATTTATATTTAGTTTCTCGCTTTCTGAAAGTAATTTCATGTTGTTGGTGGGCTAATGCGCAACTTCAGTAGTGAATATACTGAAGAACCTAAATAGCAAATACATTTCAAGCGTAAAATACGCAGATTTGAAAGAAATTCGTAAAATTAAATGAGCGAAAATATTTAGGCAGGCCGGGCTTTTTGGCTTGCATGAGACGTCCGCCACTGGTACATATATATATATATATATATTATTTTAAGAACATAGTAAGACACGGCGCCAGCTCAATCTCTTTTTAAGCTCAAAGCAGGTGGTATGATTTTTAATCTAATTTAAGCTATTTTTATCTTCATACTTCTTTTTTAAGTCTGTATGTATGTATATGTTAAGGCTCAATATCTGAGCGAATTGCGCCAATATTAAAATTTTCCACAAAATATCAGCATGCCAAAAAATTGTTGCTCGAGCCTTAAATCCTTCGTGTACGTATGCAACATATGCAAATAAATTAAAGGGGAGCGTGCAACGTGTATGCACTCATATATGTACATATTGCATGAAATTAGAAAATTTTTCTTAACAAACGGTGTAGATATATCTTTATTTTTCAAAAACACTATGGAATGAGTTGATGAAATTTCGACACATGACAACACACGCTGGTTACACACAGAGAAAAACTATTGTACAATCAACTCAGAATCGCATATAACCCAACTTAAAACTTAGGTATAATTTACTTACTAAGTTTTTTCGTCATCTTAACGAAAATAATTTTGTAAAAAATTCAGCAAAGTAATTTAGTAAAAAATAAAAGTAAAGAAGGTTAACTTAGCCAAAACAACTACTTTTTTGGTAGCCAAAGTGCTTGGGTAATAAATCACCTAAGCTTTGTTTTCCATGGTCGGGTACAAATTGTGTAAGTACTCTGGCGACTTATACAAGTTTCTTGTGCCCCATACAAATTTTTTTAACTAAGTCAACTTTGTTAGATTTACTATAGTTTTTTCTCTGTGTGTACAAGCGCATATACTAGGAGATGCTTTGCTTGTGTGCGTATGCAATATAGAAGAAAATAATGAATTTAGATATGTTGTCTGAGATAAAATTTAAATTATTTTTTACGCCAATTTCCATCAAAGCAAAAATGCTAAAAGCCTAAATTCTAAGAATGATTTCATTTTAATTTTTTTATTTGTAATGTTTTTTATGTTTAATTTTATTTTATCTTATTTTTAAATTCCATAAGCTTTAGTACATGCAATTACGTACGTAATTTGCTTAAATGCTTATGGCTTGCTAGATTTCTTGATTACTTAGATTTAATCAAATGACTAAAACATCTAAGAAGCGCACACCAGACCGTCTTGTGTTGTATTAATGCTTATAATACAACTGCAAATCCATTTGCATGCAAATTTCCTAATTAAAATTTTGTCTCATACGAGTAAGTAATGTATAATGCGTTCAAATGCTTAATGCTGTGCAAATGGTCAACGCTAAAGTTAGTAATTAAGCTAGTTTATACTTGTACAATGTACATATATGTATGTATATGTGCAAACGAGTAAAGCAATCAGCGTTGCCACTTTGGTTACTTTTTACCAAAATTGGTTACAATTTTTTCGTTTGGTTACGTGGTTACTTTCGGCTGATTTTGGCTACCTTCAAGGTCCATTCTATTGAGCACACTATGGTTACATTCAATTTTTAGTAATACGCTCTTAATTTTTCCAAACTACAAAATATTTTTTATCCAAATTGTTTTGTTGTATTTTTTTTTATCAAATTCCAAATAATTTATTGTTGAGTGTAAATGGAAAAAATTCAACCTTATTTCCAGCGAATGTTGAGTGTATAGCTGTTTCATGAAAATGAATAAGGCAAAAGTGGTAAAAATTCAACAGCTTTCACAGAGTCTCAGTGGTCGAGCGTGTAAAAACGTTCGCTCATTGCGGCTGAAGATGGAATGTATCGCGGGTTCGATCCCCGTTATGAGCATCCACTTCCGAAAAGGGTGCCAATGATCGAAAATGGTTTTTCGTGAAATAGCTATACTCAACCTTCGCTGGTACTAGTTGTTGAATTTTTTTCATTTAACCCCAACAATAAAAAATTACACTTTCATAGCCTATGTACGAAAATCGTACACTAAGAAATGCGAGATTGAATAGAACAATGGCATATATAAGTGAAAAATCCACCACCTCAGCAGGACCATGGGCAGCCGCCGTGCTTAGCGTTTCGCTAATATTCGACTACTGATGGCTGGAGCGTAGGTTCAATGCCTGGTGTGCTCCCGAGAAGATGTGTGATGATGAAGAAAGTGGTTTTCTTCGATAAAGCTATCACATCTACCATCGCTGTATGAGCTAATTGGATTTTTCCGCTTATCCCAAAGTATACAAATTAAAATTAAAAAATAATAATTTCGTGCTAGACACTAGCATACAAAATAATAAAAAATTAAATTAAATAATTTTCGTACTAAGCACAAAAAGCTTTTAAGTCCAAATAATTTATTCGACAGGAGCCAGCGACAATATTAGAAATAAATCTATTCTGGCGAATTTTCGTCGGGCGATTTTCGTCAGCTTTTTGGTTCTGTTCATTCTCATATCTGGCGGTGGTTTTAAATGTTGATAGAACGCTACGATCGGGCGATATTTCGCTCGACGTTGAATCTGTTTAAGGCATAAATATGTAAAACAATTGATATGTTTTAGTTTTTGTTAAACGTATATATTGTTTTGCTTTCAACTAAATAGCTCTAACATTAATGGAGCATATTCTTATACTATTAATTTATTTTGGTTACCTGTTTCTGGTTTTGGTTACTTTTATTTTGTATTTTGGTAAATTTTAAATTTTTTAAGTGGCAACGCTGAAAGCAATACATAAAGCAAATTAGGTACAAAACAGTCGCCTCAACCCACTGCTTAATGTTAATATTAGTGACCATGTGGTGAATAAACTGCAATGTGCGTACCACGAGTATTCACCAAATCACGCAAAGTTTTTGCCGTCGAAATACTTAATATATGAAGTCAAGTATTTCAAGTCAAGTAACACAGTAAAATCCAAAAAAACAATAAAGGACATTCACTTTTGTTTTGATAGCAGTAACCCAAATATTGATCAATTAATTTCTACACACACACAACTAACTGGCACTCAAGCAAAACCAGCCCATATGCACGCACAAACACGACACACCGCCATGTGCGGTTAACTCTATATTTCACCACAGTTCATTGCCAGAGCAATACGACATGCATGAAACTGCGTGTGCAGAACAGCAAGCAAGTTCCATTATGAATTCATCTATGCCAAAATCTATTAAAGACCAATCAGAAAAACACTTCAAAGATCAACCAAACATTAACTTCGCCTTTGCCCTATTGAACCCTCTTTGTTAAGTGATTGGTAATTGAAGTGAAAACATATTATGCACCATTGTGATTTGATGCGTGGTTAGTGAAATGGTGACAGTTTTAACTTGCTTAGCTTAACTCCAATGTTATTAACTATTGTATGCAAATATATTTGCCAAATATTTAAATTGTGAATATACCAATGTCTGCATATGCACATATGTACTTAATACGCACATACATATATAAGTAATAATAATAATATATATATAATACAATGGCGCTATTATAACTCTGACGAGTTTTATGGCCGAACTTCTCTCCCAATTCGAGGTGTGCTCCTTTTTGTTTTTACTACTAATTGGGTGGACCTACAGTGGGTTTACCACGTTATCCCCAAAATCAAAATCCCCAAATCAAAATCCCCAAATCAAAATCCCCAAATCGAAAATCCCCAAAATCAAAACCCCCAAAATGAAAATCCCCAATATCAAAATCCCCAAACACAAAATCCCCATATTCTGTGTGAAATAAATTAAAATTAGGTTAGAAATCGAGAATTCTACATTGGACATTATTTCTCAAACTGAAACTCAAAAGAAATTGTATACGTGATGATTTCACAAATGTTTATTAATAAATTCATCTCAATAACTTATGATTACATATTTACATAGGGTTGGGTACGAAATGTCGAAAAAAAAATATCGAAATAATGTCAAATTAATGATGTGTAAAATTTGCGCGAGTAGAAAACTTTTTTGCATTGGCGGCCTTTGGCCGCGCTTTAAAAAAATAACCCTCAGCCGGCAGAATTCTCTTTCTGGAATAAAACGTATAGAGCAATCCACAGTACTTTTGAGTAGAAAACCTTTTTGCACTGGCGGCCTTCCGCCGCGCTTATAAAAACTAACCCTGGGCTACGACATCCAAGTCCGGTCGTGTGCCATAACCGTGGCGGTCCTTATGCGTAGTACACACTTCAGCGCAAGCGGCCTTCGCCTTTATTTATTCATTTCATTTATTTAGATGAACATATTTTTTATAAAATATGGAATCTCTTAGACACCCCGTAGGTCGCATTATATCGAAGCCGGCCCACCTACCGAAAATAAAGAAAAAACACGCCAAGTATTTTTCCACATTTTATACATTTTTCGTCATTTTGCGACTTTTTTATTTCGGTAAATTAAAATTCGACATTTTTTTCGACATTATTAGCGAGAACTCCATGGATTAGCGAATGGAGTACTCCGAATTTTTGCAGGGATATATATGTATTTTATACGTATGTATACATATATGTTATTACGTATCAGAGCTCAGATAAGACTCGGCATGCGGTTTTTTAAATATGATATATAACGTTGTTTATTTAGTCATCTTTTGGGGATTTTGTGACGCTATCCCCGAAAAAATGTGGGGATTTCGTGTTTGGGGATTTTGATTTTAAGAATTTTGATTTTGGGGATTTTGATTTTGGGGATTTCTTTTTTTTTGGGATTTTGTGCGTTGGGGATTTTGTTTTTTGGGGATTATGTGGCACTCCCCCTACACAGTTTAATGCCGGCTCCGAACGGCGAATACATTTTTTGTGAGAAGCTTTTTCATGGCAGAAATACTCTCGGAGGGTATGCCGCCCACTGCCGAGAGATGACCGCTGCTCTTAAAAACCCAATAATCGGATTTTTACTAATTAGAAAAATTTGTTTGGTGTTTGCTCGGACTGGGGTTTGAACCCGAGACCTCTGGCATAGCAGGCGAGCACTCTACCCACTGCACCACAGCGGCCACATATATATATAAGTACATCTACATATATATTTTTCTCTACATTTTCTTGTTCCTCTATAATACCTCTTAATGTCCCTTGAATCGTTTAAATTCTATTAATGAATTACTTAAGCAATTGCAAATATGTATGCTAATGTGATTTAGGTTTACTTTGCATGTGGTTCAACGTATTCTTCTATAGTCGATTTTTCTTGTAAGCGATCTGAAGAAGAACGCCCAACCTGCTAAACTTTAATTTTACTTTTGTAAAAGCACTCCACGTTAGGGGAGACAATTTCGAATTTTTGCAGTTCACCAGCAGAGTTCGGTTGTACTGAGCTAGTTACCAGTAGAATCCGCTGATGTAGCGAGTGCATAAAAGCATACGATTGGTTGATATTCATGCTATTGATTGATATTCATGCTATTGATTGATATTTACGCTAATAGTTGCTATTTATGCTACCCACATCTATGTCAGTGGAAGTTTTCTATTCACAATAGCTTCATTGCATTCACTTTGCAACACTGCTGTTCAGGTCAACTAACAGCTAAGCGCTTTCAGCTCAACTCGTGTAACGAACCTAGCTAGCTAGCTTGGTTTTTGTTGTTGCTTTCCATGTTATTCGCTAAGGTTGCTAGTGTTTTTTCGAACTTGCTTTCAAAAGAAAGTGGTTTATATCTGTATGTGATAAATACGTATCTACATACTTACATACATACACAGATAAAAAAGTACTATTTTCACATGTAAAAAGAATCAACCAGATTTTTGGTATATATTACAATACTGATTTTTTTATATTAAAATCAAAATATTGAAAAGATAAACTATGAAATATTTAACTGAACTCAAACTTATTCCATATGAACCAATTTTGGGTTATTTTTTTTGTTTCTAAAAGGAAATATTGCATAAAATCAGAAATTGTGTTTTAACCAAAACTCTGGTTTATTTAATTTTTAATATAAAAACTAGCTGACCCGGCAAACTTCGTTCTGCCCAAAATAGATTTTTTTATTAATTTCATTTCAAAAATTGTTATTACACCGGTATTGTTTTTAATAGAAAATTAAGGATTTTTCACTACTTCATTGTGTATACAACTTCAAAAATATATAATTTTAGTATTCAGTTTAAGGCTGCACGATACACAACATTTTTAGTTTTCTGTTCCGGATATTTATTTTCACTGAGATTGGCTATTTTAACCAATTAAGTAAGAGTATTGATACGTATAGTATACCTCCATAATGGTTTTCAGGCCCTTCCTTCAACCCTTTTAGATATATTCAGCCTCAAAAGTTTAGTACGTATGGGAGGTGCAATGCCCCATTTTTATACTCAGCTGTACTAGTACACAGAGTATTATAGTTTTAATCACATAACGGTGGATTGTAACACCATAAAATAATCGAGATAGGTATTGACTTATATATATATCAAATTGATCAGGGTGAAAAAAGAAATCGATTGAGACATGTCCGTCCGTCTGTCCGTCTGTCCGTCCGTCTGTCTGTCTGTACGCACGATAACTCGCGCAAAAATTGAAATATTTTGATGAAATTTGGAATGCAAGTTGATATCAAGACTGGAACGGATGTATTGAAAATGGGCGAAATCGGACCATGACCACGCCCACTTCCCCTATATAGTAAAAATCGGAAATTTTGTACCTCAGTCACTAATAGAGCTAGAGTGATAAAATTTCACCCACGTGTGGAGCTCAGGCCCTTATGAAGAAATTTGGTGAGTTTTTGAAAAATGGGCGGTGCCACGCCCACTTATTAAGGGCCAAACATTGAAAGTTTTATATGTCATAACTCAGAAACCGTTGAAGATATATCGATGAAATTTGGTAGGCGTGATATACTTACTTAGGCAAATGTTTGGACGAAAAATTGCCAAAATAGGTTAACGACCACGCCCACTTTTATATATGGGTATTATAAAGTGGCCTAATAAAAACATTTTAAGCGATATCTCTGTCAAATATAAAGGTATATTATTGAAATTTTATGGCAGGAGTCCAACTGCGGATATAAAACGAAAAGCATAAAAATTTTGGAAAATGGGCGTGGCACCGCCTCTTTTTAGAAGCAGGAATATACGAGATTTCTGAGCCCATAACTCGACAAATAACTTAAATATAATGACAAAACTTGGTGTGTACACTTTTATTAGTTGTGGTAATATATGTTCAAAATTTTGGCGACCACGCCCACTTTTATATATGGGAACTATAAAGGGGCCTAATAAAAATATTTTAAGCGATATCTTTGTCAAATATAAAGATAATTCATTCAAATTTTGTGGCATGAGTTCCACAATAGACCGGAAACAAAAAATAGAAAAATTTGGAAAATCGGCGTGGCACCGCCTCTTCTTAGACAAAGGAATATACGAAATTTCGGAGCCCATAACTCGACAAATAATTGAGACATTAAGACGAAACTTGGTTTATACACTTTTATAACTTGTGCTAATAGACACGCAAAAATTTATTCAAATCGGTTTATGACCACGCCTACTTTTTAACAAAGATATTTCTGGAACACCCTTTGGGAATTTGTAACGTGACATCTTTGTAATTAGAAGTCATAAAGCAATGAAATGTTTCACAAAGAATAATATTCAAATGCTTAGTTGGATGACTGATAAAAATGTTGAAAATGGGCGTGGCTACGCCCACTTTATGCAGCACTCGCTTTATATAAAGTACACCGTGTTTCCATCAAACGCAAACAAACAATGAAAGCATACAGCTGAGTATCTAATGTTCGATTCCACTCGAACTTAGGCTTCCTTACTTGTTCTATAAATCTTTTCTTTTTTTGGGTGAACATGGTATTGATATCGTATATCTGCATAGTGATTTCTACGTACATGCCATGAGCGCTTTTAGGGATATTTAGCCTTAAAACTTAAGAACGCATGGGAGGTGCCACGCCCCCTTTTCCCAAAACTACTGTTTTTTTCATAAGCATACTATTGATATCGTTAATCTCCTGATCAATTTTCAGGTCCCAACCTTAAACGCTTTTATAGATATTCAGCTTGAAAAATTAAGTTTGTATGGGAGGTGCCACGCCCCCTTTTCCGATAACGTACACTTTTATGCGCAAAAATTGTTTTGATATCATATAGCTCTGTACCAATTTCTAGGTCCCTGACTTAAATCCCTTTAAAGATATTCAGCTAAAAAAATTAAGCGTTGTTGGGAGGATCCACGCCCCCTTTTCGTATAACTCCTATTATTTTGCGTTAATATGGAATTGTTATCGTTTATCTCCACACCAATGGTCCCTAGCTTAAACAATTTTATAGATAATCAGCTTTCAAAATTAAGGTTCTATGGGAGGTGCCCCCTTTTCTGATAACCCCCACTTTTCTGTGTGAGAAGGGTTTTGATATTACCTACCTCTATATCAACTTTCAGCTACCTACCTTAAACTGTTTTAGAGATAATCAGCTTTTAAAATTAAGGTTGTATGGGAGGTGCCACGCCCCCTTTTCTGATAACCCCCACTTTTCTGATTGAGAAGGGTTTTGATATTACCTACCTCTATACCAATTTTCAGGTCCCTACCTTAAATTGGTTTAGAGATAATCAGCTTTAAAAATTAAGGTTGTATGGGGGGTGCCACGCCCCCTTTTCTGAGTGAGAAGGGTTTTGATATCACCTACCTCTATACCAATTTTCAGCTCCCTACCTTAAACTGTTTTAGAGATAATCAGCTTTAAAAATTAAGGTTGTATGGGAGGTGCCACGCCCCCTTTTCTGATAACCCCCACTTTTCTGATTGAGAAGGGTTTTGATATTACCTACCTCTGTACCAATTTTCAGCTCCCTACCTTAAATTGTTTTAGAGATAATCAGCTTTAAAAATTAAGGTTGTATGGGAGGTGCCACGCCCCCTTTTCTGAGTGAGAAGGGTTTTGATATCACCTACCTCTATACCAATTTTCAGCTCCCTACCTTGAACTGTTTTAGAGATAATCAGCTTTAAAAATTAAGGTTGTATGGGAGGTGCCACGCCCCCCTTACATTTTTTAATTTTTTCTTCGTCTAAACCTTCGCGGGGTAACAACAAACAAACCCCCTTAAGGAAGTATTTGATTTGGTTCAGCCGTTTTCAAGTTTTAGCGTTACAATTAAATACCAAATCATTTTTATATATATAGAAGAATAGTACCAATTTTTGATTGATTCTTTTCTCAGTGTACGGTTTGCTGTTCTGCATAAGTATCAGCAAGTGTACTTCTGTGCAGCAACAAACACTTTAACATGGACAAAGGATACATATGTATACTGTATGTAAATTTTTCTCGGCATGGTGTGCACATACACATATATACATACGTATTATGTACACATATATACATACGTATTATGTGCATATAATATTGTAATTTCAAGATGTCGCAAATTACCAAAGCAAATAGAAATCATCTTCTACACCATAAAGTGATTTTGAAATGCTTATGTATGCACATATATATTATGTGCGTAGTTAATCATCCAGAACCAAGTATCAATTTCAAGAGTGAACAAATAATAAGTAACAAATCCAGAAGTATGTAGTTTATTAGAGAACTTGTACTTACTGCTCCTAGTTTTTGCAGTGCACTTAAGCTACTAAGAAAACAATATTTATATGCGTGTGAGAAAACCGCCAATTAAACATAACTCCCCCTTGGCTTGCATTTCGATTTAGTCTGCACATATCGTAGATCGTATTATGGAAAATTTTCAAGTTTTGACCAGGGACCGTAACCATTATGAGTTTTATAATAAAAATTGCCATTTCATCAAAAATAATTATTATTTTTGAGTTTTATTTTTTTTTTTTTTGATCAGAAGTAACACTTATTCCTTGAGTGATATATTTATCGTTCAGAAATAATCATTATTGTGTGAGTTTTATTTTTTTTCGATCAAAAATATCACTCATTCACGAAGTTTCCAGCAGTATTTATCAGCTGGAAAACAGCACATATTTCCTACTGAATATTCAGTAGAGATGTAGTTCTAAAATCTGAACTTTCTCTTTCGTTTTTATATAAAGGTGGCGTCGAAAATCAACTACCTGAAAACTGCAGATCGAGAAACTGAATATGCAGGGAGAACTTCCATAGCATATATTTCAATACACCTGATGGCTTAACTTCGTGTTCAGTTATTTTTTCAGCAATGAATTTTGAACTCAGTTTCAGATTATTTTTCATGCTGAATATTCTACTGAATATGCACCTCCTTACCTCAAATACTGCTGGGTTATATCGATGGGAATTTTTTTAGTAATTATGTTCCAGAGCACTTTAGAGACGATTTGAGTTTTTCGACCTAAGCAAAAAAATAAAACTCAAAGAATAATGATTATTTCTGAGCGATAAATATATCACACAAGGAATGTTTTATTTTCAATAAAAAAAATAAAACTCAAAAAATAATGATTATATCTGAGCGATAAATATATCCCTCAAGGAATAAGTTTTATTTTCGATCAAAAAATAAAATGAGCCATCAACATTCATGGCTATTTTTTCGCTGTTTACCACCAAAATATGGGTGAGCATGAGTACGAGCTTGTTGCTATTTTAAATACATATCAAATGCAGCCGTACGGAAATTGCTAATAGCATTGACAGACGGCAGCGATAATCCGGAATATCTAGCTAATTCGGACTTAACCTGAGAATTAACTGGGGTAATCCGGAATATCTCTTGAGTTAGTCCTAAAATTTTAGCGGATTAGAGCATTTTGTAATGACATCCCTGGTGAAAAATGTCTATTTTGAATGAAAGGGAAGAAAAAGAAGAACCCAAGGCAGATCTAGGAAGGTAGGCGCATAAGTGAATTCAGAAATTTTGAATGTAAGTTGTTATTGTAATTGGTAGAGTGTAATGTCAAAATGATATTTCGCCTTGGTTGAAATTTGAATTCGCTTGCGACTCGCCCATTTCTATTGACCATGATGTGATTTCGTTTTGATTTTGACGTTACCCTACCTTTGGAAATAAAAAAAGAAGTTTTTGAATTCGCCGCTGCGCCTACCTTCCTTCAGCTGTTTTGTTAATCCGCAATACTTGCCGTCTGTCAGGGTAAAATTTTAATCGAATTAAGTGTTGTGGTAATCGGGATTATCGCTGCCGTCTGTCAATGCTATAAGGGAATAACAGACAAGCATAGCAGTTGTTTGTCGGTCGTCAGTCACTAGACTTGCGGTTGTTGCTTAGCAATTCTAATCGCAAATGTAATTTATTGTCTGAACACAACAAGACAAAAAGGAGCTAAGTAACTCTAAAGCCATTTATGTATTTTGTTAAAATAGTTGAAATGACCATAAACGCTGACGCAAATTGAAGACCACAAATATTAAAACAGTTCATTATGTACAAGTAAATATTTCAAGGTTACACAAACAACACTTTATCTAAGATTATTATCATCATCAACGTAATGATTATTAATTATTACTAGTATACATAGATACAAATCTGTGTATGTCATTTTCTATGTAGCAACTAAATAACCAGAAAATGGGTTATTATAAACTGCAAAATTATGTAAGACGAAAAACAATAACTAATGGCAAAGAATAATGAAAGAGGAAGAATAAGAAATATGAAGGGTATATGAAGAGCTATCAAACGGAGTGTAGATTGCAGTGAGAAACCGATGAACTGCTTATTAATACAAGGAGCTGTGAATGCTTCGTTGGAACACTTCATGGCCTTGCCAGATCACTTCCGCTCTTCCGATAGGCCCTTATTTAACAAGAATCAGATAGGGTAGATAAATGCAAGAAATCGAATTGTTTGCACAAATCCCAACAGCAACTATGTTATGGGTTTGCTGGAAGAAGTGCAGGGCAGGGCCGCGGAGAGGGGGGGGGGGGCAGCCAGGGCAATCGCCCTGGGGCCCGGAAGGTTTTTGGGGGCCCGGAAAGGCAAAGCAGTATTGACAGTACTCGAACTAGGATTTCATAGATACATACATAGGTATTTTGTTGCTACAAAAAATTGTTTTAAAAGCACGGAAGGTTTTCCTTGGATGACTAAAGCTCTTCAAATGTATTTAAAAAAGTTAATGTAAGCAAATCAAACAAAGAGATCTTTTTTTTTTTTTTTTTTTTTTTTTTTTTTTATAGTAGGGGGAAGCATCGAAAGCCGAAGTGCGAGACTTTAACCCGCTAAACCTAACCTACTCCCACCCAAAGCCACTCCTACGGAACCACCGGACAGGTATTACTTCGTAGGAGGGCGGATAGACTAAAAGTCTTCTTTCAACGGACAGGACTATTAACGCCTACTACATTGGTCAGAGTATCTCAGTTGGGCTAATATTGACGCTGACGCGTCGCTAACTGCCTCCCACATAACAGAGGACTGACACATAAGTGCAGTCAAATTTTCCAGCGAAACTCTTGTTCCCGCGATCTCGTTCAGCCGTGATCGCACAGCTGAGAAACGAGGGCAATGAAAAAACACATGTTCTGCGTCCTCTATCACGTCGGAACACTGAGGACAGAAAGGACTATCATTTCTCTTGAATCTGTAAAGATACGCCCTAAAGCACCCATGTCCGCTAAGGAACTGAGTAAGGTGGAAATTGAGGTCGCCCTGCTCTCTATCTGCCCAACTGTTTATATTAGGAATTAACCTATATGTCCACCGACCTTTAAGCGAGGTTTGCCAGCGTTCCTGCCACATTAGGCGACTTTTCTTCCTTTCTTCGGTTCTGTGTGAGTTTAGCACCGGTTTCGTTGCACTGTATATTTTGCTAGTTTCTTGGGCTTGAATGTCTATCGGCGGCATGTTTGCTAAAACTTCAGCAGCGTCACCAGAGACTGTTCGAAATGCGCTTATAACTCTGAGAGCGGCCATGCGGTGTACAAAGAGATCTAACATTTCATTTATGTATGTAAGTGCTCTAGTAAATCTTATTTTATCTATACATATAATAAAATTGTAACAAGTCTATGTCTGTACATTGAAGATATTCAAGAAAAACTGATGGAAGAGGTCGTTATTGGACCAGCGAAACCCAAATCTACAATTTTTAGAATTCTTTTCTGTCTGTCCGTCCGTATTATGCGCGCATCACGCAAAAACTACTGAATAGAATTGCATGATACTTTCACCATTCTATCACTTAACGTCTAACTTAAAATTTAGGACAACTTTCATTTGGATATCTCATCCAGTTCCCGAGTTGTTAACCAAAATGTGGGAAAAATGTGACCAAAAATGTGGTTTTTTATCATAACGCGCGCGTCACAAAAAACGACTGCATAGAAATGAATGAAACTTTCAATAATCATTTTCTAGACGACTCCTCGAATCGGTTTTAGGCTACAAAAAATTTGAAAATATTGAGGGGGCGTGGCACCTCCCATACAAACTTAATCTTTCATGCTGAATATCTCTAAAAGTGTTTATGGTAGTACCCTGTAAATTAGTACATAGATAAACAAAAACTGTACTATACTTCCGAGAAAAAATGGAAGCTATCGGGAAAGGGGCGAGGCACAACCCCTACAAACTTAGTATTTAATGCTGAATATCTCTGGAAGTGTTTTCCGTAGGATATCAAAACTTGTACACAGTAAAAAATGATAGTTTATTTCTAATATCATTTTGTACTTAAATTAATCATTCTTGGAATTAAATATGAATTTTAATACCAAAAATTCTTATTTTAAAACAGGGCTGCTCAACGCTCTCGTATTGAAAGTACAAAACTCAATACATCTACAAATTTTGTATATGCACTGAAAAATTTTTTTGCTCATTTAAATTTTTTTATCAATTCCAATAAAATATTATTTTAGAATTTAGTTTCAAATGGTAGTATCACATACATACAAATTTTTTTAATTTTTTATATGAAAATTTTTTGAATACAAATTTTTTACAGTGCTTTCATTTTTTGAATTTTTTTTTCATTACACATTTTTTATTGTAAATTTCGATTTCTTACGGCAGTGCTCGAGCTCCTATACAAAGTGCTTTTGCTCTGCACATTCAATATGAATCATAGGCACATACATATAAATTTTTTTTGATATCTGAGTGCTTATGGGAGTGCACAGAAAATTTTATTTTCATATTTCAAGTGCGAATATGTATCTGTGCCTATGATTCGGAACAAAACAAAAACAATTGTGCTTTGAGTGCCTATGAGGTGAGCAGCCCTGTTTTAAAACTATGAGAAGTTTTACAATTTTATTTAATTGAAAATAGTTTAAAAATAAAGTCTTGAAAAGTATTAAAATTCCCTCTTTCTCACTTTTGGTTTGAAATCAAAACCAAAAAAATATTAGAAAAAATTTGTCAAAATATGTAAATACAAAATGTTTTTTAAAGTGAAATAGGTACGATGGAGAAATTAAATTTAGTAAAACAAATTAGCCGCAAAGCGAATTTTACAAGCCTGATGGAACAATTGTATCAAGTAAGTAATACAGGAGATTAAGTGAATATTTTGAGGGTAATTTTTTTTTTTCAGTCTTGAGGCAGCTGGTGGTCTATCTTAATACCACAATATCCCTGCATGACCGCAACGGTGCCGAAATTTCTCTGGCAAAGGCCATTAGCTGTAGCAGTTTTTTACTGACGGTGGTAAAATTCGACAAGGGAGCAGCCCATCCTATTATCGAGGAATGCAAACAACAAAGACTATAATAATTTCTATCTTTGTAATATTACATAAAGTATATGAAATAAAATGAGCATTTCTACATATTTTTGGTTTTGATTTAATTCCAAAAAAGTATAGAATTGACTCCAATTTTCGGATAGATCTGATACCATTTCAACTAATTTTAATACCAAAAATATTCTAAAAATAATTAAAATTTGGTTTTGATTTAATTCCAAAAAAGTATTAATTTGACACAAATAATAATTTCTGTCTCTCATATTCTCCTTTTTTTAAACCAGAATGGTTTTAATTTTATACTTTTTGGCATTGTTATATATAAATACCAAAATGGTATTAAAAGTAAACTTAAATTTTTACTGTGTAGGGATAGGATAGGGATTAGGGATAGAGATTAGGGATTAGGGATATGGATATAATGGTGAGCAACACGGTAATCTAGGACTTTTTCTTTAGGCTTTATAGGAATAAATTTTGGCGGGTCAGCTAGTATGAAATAAAACTGACAAAGTGAATTGAAAAATTTTTGTATGTTATGTATGTTTTTTTACTAGATTGAGTTTATTTTTTATGGGGGTTCGTAAACGCGAACTGTCCAGGGGCCCGGTTCGGCTCTCTGCGGGCCTGGTGCAGGGAAGAGCAAACAGCGACCCACAGACTATTCCATTCAAATAATGCTCCATGTCATCTAAGATATTTATTTAATTGAGCTATATATGTAGATGAACTAGTATTTACAAAACCAAATTTAGCGGTCACAACTACAAGCCGCACTGTTGGGCATGACAAATGTACTGTGCTGAGAATATCAAACCTTTAAACATTTTAGATAGCTGCATATAGTGATACACACAAGCCTGCTTCCTCCTCGTAAAAAAAAACAAAACAAAAAACATGCACACATACACTCAGGGAAAAACAGCATTTTAAAATCCAAAATAAAATTTTTGTTTTCATAATGCACGTTTTAAACCAAACGATTTTTATTTTAACAACGAAAATTTTTAAATCAAAAATGAAATTTTTGTATTAAGAATGAAATTTTTGAAGTAAAAATGCATTTTGCATTTAAAAAGAAACATACTTAAATTAAAAATGAAAATGAATGCTGATTCAAAAACTCGCTCTTTGTTCAAAATTTTTTTGTGAGAAAATATTTTTTTGTGAGAAATCCAACAAAAACAATAATGAGAATCGATTTTTTTTAAATTTTGCTTTTACAATGATTCATATAATTCATGGATTCTTTTTTAGGAAAAGGGAAGTATAAATAGGTTACTACAATTCAATATAATGTTTAATGTTCCACTATGTGATGGCGCTGGATTGAATTTCAGGTTGATGTCATGGTTCGAATGCGGAGGAGAATATAAAATAAAGAAAAAAAGGAGAATAAGGAGAAGAAGAATTAAAGATTGCAAATAGGTAAGGCGAAGTAGAAAAGAAGAGTTGAACAAGCGGAGGCTATATTTTTGTAGTTGGGACTCGGATTGAGAGAAGATGAAGAGAATGCTGTTGGATACAATTTCGAATCCGAAAGAGAAAATGATATAGAGAACACTGCAGCGTTTTTGTTTCTCATAGTGATTAAAATAAAAATAAGCATTTTTAAATTTAATATGTTTTTTCTTGATTTAAAAATTTTACAATGAACATTTTTAAAATAAAAATGTTGTTATTTACATCACTTTTAAATATGTTTTTGCCCATTTTAAGCACGTTTTCATATGTTTTTATAATTTTTTTTCCCGGAGTGTATGTACATGCAAATATTATATATACAAATAAATAAGCGGCCGCAATCCTTTCGACCACGAAGTTGCCAAACAGCCAAACCGACAGTCTAAATACCAGCCAACACACCACAAATTGCCATTGAGAAATAGAAGATGAGCCATAACTACTCAACATATGTATGTACATATTTGCATACATATATCATGCATAAGCACCGCACACATACACAACCAAATAAATAAAGTACCCTGCAAATAAATGTGAAATTAATACCGAAAGATATTTGTCCCGGATTCATCTCTTTCGAGAACAATCGGTCCACAATTAGTCCCCGATTGTTCCCGTACGAGTATAAATGTAGACTAATTGTAGACCAATTGTTCCCGAACGGGTATAAATGTAGACTAATTGCAGACCAATTGTTCCCGAACGGGTATAAATGTAGATTAATCGCTTCCATCCCGAACGGGTATAAATGTAGATTAATCGCTTTCATTCCGAACGGGTACAAATCTAGATTCCTTAAATGTAGAAATTTTACAAGAATATGCAATGTATTTAAAAAATTGTAGAACAACCGGTAAAACGAATTGAACACCCTTTTTAATAACAATTTTAACAAAATGTTACCTAAAATATCCTATGAAAAAATCCTTTACATTACGCTCATATAATGCATACTCAAAACTTACAATTTTTTAAATTTATTTATTGAGATTTTTTTACAAAAGTAAAACATTATATAATCTTTATTTAAATATGCATGAACATTTACAATTTTTTAAAGATTGTTATTAAAAATTGCCTTGGCTAACAACTTGGAAATATCTACATTTGTACCCGTTGGGGATGAAAGCGATTAATCTACATTCGTACCCGTTCGGGATGAAAGCGATTGATCTACATTTGTACCCGTTCGGTATGTTAGTGATTAATCTACATTGGTACCCGTTCGGGTACACAAGTTGAACAATTAGTCTCTTCATAGGACATGCTCGAACAAATGCGATCAATTCACACCATATAAAGGGATGTAAAATTCTATTAGTCTCATGCTCCCTTGCGATTGATCCCGGACACGTCCCGGATTAATCGCATTTTTTGCATGGTATGCATATAAAGAATTTAAAGCGCTCTGTGTTTTGGCCACATCTATGTCTATGGCTTGTGGCCGCTGTGGTGCAGTGGGTATAGTGCTCGCCTGCTATGCCAGAGGTCTCGGGTTCAAACCCCAGTCCGAGACAAAAAAAAATTTTCTGATTAGTAAAAATCCAATTATTGGGTTTTTTAAGAGCAGCGGTCACCTCTCGGCAGTGGGCGGCATACCCTCCGAGAGTATTTATGCCATGTAAAAGCTTCTCACAAAAAATGCATTCGCCGTTCGGAGCCGGCATAAAACTGTAGGTCCACCCAATTAGTAGGAAAAACAAAAAGGAGCACACCTCGAATTGGGAGAGAAGCTCGGCCATAAAACACGTCAGAGTTATAATAGCGCCATTGTATTATATTATATTATTATATTACTATGTCTATGGCTTTGTTTAATGCCTATGCTGTGTGTGTGTTGTTGTTGTTGTCGTTATTGTGTTGCTAGCAGTGTCGACTTAATAATTTACAGACTTTTGCCGCCGTTATATCCTGCCAACGGCACTTTTCCGGACGACGCTGTTGTCACTGCTACATACTCGTATACTGGAGACTTGGCAGCAAAGATGTGAAAAGTGGGCTTTTTCTACCAAAATTGGTTGGTTTTTTTCTTGTTGGTCGGATGGTCGCACTATTTGAATTTTGGTAGGTTTTTACCTTCCTTCAAGTAACATCACTGATTTGCTAGATTTTGCCACAACACTGTTGAAAGAACGTTTGAAAGTTCATGTATTTATGTCTCTTCTCGCAGCAACAGTTTGCTTGAATACTTTTTGTGTTTCTCTTCGGCAGAGTTTTGTGTAAAGTGGATAAAAGAAGGTGAACGCATACGCATGAAAACCCTTTCTTCATTTTTTAGTTTGATGAAAACTGCGCTTAATGAAAATTGCTTTGGCGGGCTCACAAAATTTATTTTTAATCTGCTTACACTTCCACACAGCTCTTCTGCACCGGGGCGCAGATTTTCTACACTTTCTTTAATAAAACCAAACTCAGAAACAAATTAGAAATAAGCACTATGCACAAAAAAAGATCTTAGATTCAATTTTGATATTTAATTAAAGTTCTGATCTCATTTGGATACCTACTTGGACCTACCTGTTAAACCATAGCCGTAACTATTTTAAAAGGTTAACATAGATTACATACACAAATTAATGTACATACATATGTATAAACGCATTCGTATATTATTATTTTAAGCTAAAACATGTGAAAATACTTGAAGAGTGATATGTATGTATAAGTTCCTATATATATACCAGTTAAATGAATATATAAAAATACATAAATTTTCAAAAACAAGCTTATATGACGAATTTTGTGAAAAAAAATTTTGGTCGGCTGAAAGCTATTTTGGTAGGTTTTTGAGACGAATTTGGTCGGAAAATAAATTTCAAAGTGGCAACCCTGCTTGGCAGTGGTTTTCAACAAAAAATATGTACATATAGTATAGAGTATCGAGGCATTTCAAGCCACTATTTGTGAAACCTTGCAAAACAAATTTCGAATTAAATGAACCATTCCGCCGCTTATGCCATGACTTTAATAATCACTCCAGCACGTTTGACACTTCAGACTCGCTTTTTATTATAAAAAAAATAGTTCTAGCCTCACTTAATAAATGATATACAATCAGCTGATGAATTTTGTTCTGTAGCTGAATAGTTTTAGATCTCGACACCTAACAAACCCCTTCCTGTACGACTCGGCACAAAAAAAAAAAAAAAAACAAAAAAAAAACATATCCGTGCGTCATGCGGATTGGCGCCCCTCGCGTCGGTCGGGCGGGATATGGAGGGTAAACCGTTGGGTATTATTATTATTATTATTATTATTATATCTGCATAAATTTATATATACTTAGTTGCATATATTTGTATGTAAATATGTATATTTACGAACTATGAATTAATGTTGATTATTGCCGAAGGTTTTTTTATACCCAGGGTGGGATATAAAATAGAGTGAGTATAATAGGCTTGACAGACGACAGCGATAATCCCGATTACCCCAACACTTAATTCGATTCAAATTTTACACTGACAGACGGCGAATATTGCGTATTAACAAAACAGCCGAAGGAAGGTAGGCACAGCGTCGAATTCAGAAACTTCTTTTTTATTTCCAAAGGTAGGGTAATGTCAAAATCAAAACGAAATCACATCATGGTCAATAGAAATGGGCGAGTCGCAAGCGAATTCAAATTTCAACCAAGACGAAATATAATTTTGACTTACACTCTACCAATATTACAACAACAAATTACATTGGACATTTCTGAATTCGCCCATGCGCTTAACTTCCCAGATCTGCCTTGTATTCTTCTTTTTCTTCACTTTTCATTCACAATAGAGATTTTTCGCCAGCGATGTCATTACAAAATGCCCTAATCCGCTAAAATTTTGGGGACTAACTCAAGAGATATTCCGGAATACCTCAGTTAATTCTCAAGTTAACTCCGAATTAGCTAGATATTCTGGATTATCGCTGCCGTCTCTCAATTCTATAAGCTAATAATAATGATAAGAATATAGTAATCTACCCATTGCTTTTTAGTTGGTGTTTCCTGTATTGTATTTAATAATGAAACTTTGTAATATTTTGCAATAGACTTGCAGCAGCAGCTGAACCATATTCTCTCAAGCTTATTTCATGAACATCTGGTGCTCTAGGAAAGCCCAAGGTAGTGCCAAGTTAGGCCTAAAACTTTCGCGTAATGAATTCAAATGTTTTGGTGAAATAATCCCAAATTTGTATTTGACTAAGGTAAGTAGTTCTGACATGATTCCGATAACATCCACAGCGAATATACATATTCATGGTCGTCAAATTATTTTAAGGTAAAACCATGGCGATCACTTTTATTTTTCCAGCTTTTATCTTCAACTTTTTACTATCCATTTTTCAAGTCACTTGATCAACTCCAAAACATATCTAAATAAAATATCTGATTTCAGCCAGTCATATATGTACATAAAGGTGTGTTGGCACGTATTGAAGCTAACGAAAATTATAAACAGAAATCGCAAATAGTTTTTAGTTTGGAGCTGCGCTATAAACGTTTTCTAACGATGTTTACTTGACACGTTATTTACTAGAGACTTTCAGTGTTATTTTATTTAGAATTCAGCCCTTCGCTAGTTTCGCTCTTGGCATAGCTCTTACATAAATATATAATAACTTTGTACACTCTAATCAGTATCACTCTTCGCTAACTTTTTTTTTTGTAAGTAGTTTAGCTCTAAACTAAACATAACCTAAACCTCACAGTTGGTTATTCAATATCACATTCAAACCGAATCGACGACACCTTTATTACATTCTGCATTTTGTTTCCTTGCTGTGCTGTGTGTCACTTAAATTTATTAATTTCACTTTTTGTACATAATGCTGCCAGCAATGACAGACAGTTTTCCATCTTGCATTAAATTGAAATGTTTGCAAGTTTTTTTTTTTTTTGTTCATTGATTGCTTTTCGGTTTAATTATTTTCAAATTTAAATTGCGTTCGTAGTTTTTAAATAGCATACATTTGCATAATTTAAAATTAATGATAACCAAAAGTATAAAAATAAATATTTAAATCTGCAGCACGCTTCGTTGAGTAAAAACTTTACTTAAAAAGATATTTATATAAGATTGTGGTAGTTGAAGGTAGGATGTCATCTCAGGTTCGCTTAAAATAATATATGTACAAACCTGCTCGTTTTTTTGCTCTTTTGTAAAGAATCTACTGCTGATGGTAGACACCATTTTAAATTTCTTGAAATTGGTGTTGTACTAAAATCCGCCATTGCGGCCCAAAATGAGCGGAAATCGTATGCAATTAAATATTAGTACCTGGATGACCGATCTTATCTCGGGCTGCCATTTTTTCGCAGGTCCTCGCAAGCGAAATAAAAAGTTAAAATAAAAAAAATTAGTGGAAAAATTAAACTTTTCAGAAGTTTGCGCCCGAGACCCCTTGTATACTAAATTTGATAAAAATTGTTAAAGCCATTTGTGAGATCTAGAACTAAAGTAAATCCGCCTCGCTTGGTCGTGATACCTCTACCTTTTCATGTTCTTGTCCCTCTACTTTTCTTTTTCCTTTCTCTTTCTCTTTCTCTTTCTCTTTCTCTTTCTTTTTGTTTTCTCTTTCTCTTTCTCTTTCTCTTTCTCTTTCTCTTTCTCTTTCTCTTTCTCTTTCTCTTTCTCTTTCTCTTTCTCTTTCTCTTTCTCTTTCTCTTTCTCTTTCTCTTTCTCTTTCTCTTTCTCTTTCTCTTTCTCTTTCTCTTTTCTTTATCTTTCTCTTTCTCTTTCTCTTTCTCCTTCTCTTTCTCTTTCCCTTTCTCTTTCTCTTTCTCTTTCTCTTTTCTTTATCTTTATCTTTCTCTTTCTCCTTCTCTTTCCCTTTCCTTTCCTTATCGCTCTCCCTAACCCCTCATTTTGTCTAAACCTCCTATTCGTTCTCCCTTGCCCTGTCCCAATCTCACTCTCACACCTTCCCTCTTCCATTCTATTTTGGTTTCCTCTCCCTTCTCCCTTTCCCACCCTTTCCCATTCCCATTCCATTCCATTCGACTTTCTTTTTCCTTTTCATGTTCCCTTTACTTAGGGAACCAGGTTGAGAATTACATCGAAGAGATCTCTATATTGAAGCCATGATTCCTAATTTTCGGAGTCATCTATGTTCAAGTCCCCATTAAGACCTTTAATTTGATACCAATATCGCTCAGAGACATTCGAGGGCCATCCGGGTCCACGTTTTGACCCATATCTCGGGACCCGGAATAGGTACGACAATTAAAAGAGTTCTATGTTGTAGTCATCATCAAAACCTTTCATTTGATACCCATATCGCTCAGAAATATTCGAGGGTTATCTGGGTCCACGTTTTGACCCATATGTCGGGACCTGGCCTAGGCACTACAATTAAAAGAGTTCTATATTGTAGTCCTCATCATTAACTTTCATTTGATACCCATATCGCTCAGAGACATTCGAGGGTCATCCGGGTCCACGTTTTGACCCATATCTCGCGACCCGGGATAAAAGTTAGTAAAAAAATTAAATTTTTCGAGAGCTCACCTCCCTGCATATCAAATTTCATGAAAATCGTTGTAGCCGTTTTCGAGATCCTGATCATGAAATTTAGTATGCAGGGAGCTTCGGAGGTGAACTCTCGAAAAATTTAATTTTTTTTACTAACTTTTATCCGGGGTCCCGAGATATGGGTCAAAACGTGGACCCGGGTGACCCTCGTTATACAAGAATTGCTCATTTAAAGGTATTAGATATGTAAATACTTATTTTAGTGACATTTCGCTTATCTTCCATTTCCTCTCCGTGGAGTATCGTTTTCTTATTATTTGCCAATGCTAAAATGAGCTTAATGTTGTATCAGGCTCATGCCTGAACATAGTATTAGCAGCAGTTCTTTTAGCATTATGAAACGTTAATGAGTGTGTATCGCGTTTAATTGATTTCAGTGCACCAAAACCAATTGCAACCAACTCAATGACATTTTAAATGATACCAATAATTTCAGTTTGGTTTTCATTATGATGCGCTATTATTTTACGTTTTAAATGTGTTTACTATTTAAGTTCTCAATAATATAGCCCCCACTGTAACATACGGCGCCTAAAAGTATTCTAAGAAAATAGCGCATATACACCATTAATCCACCTCACAATGTGTATTTTGTTTGTACAGCCAATCACAGCACAGTGAGCATGCTTCAACGTTTCCACACATTAGCTTTTACGTGGCTTTCAAAACAGAATAACATAGCTTGTTTTCTCGCTTTCGCTAAGGAGAAACCAATTGCTTATTTTCAGACTTAAATTGAAAAAAAAAACTAGCAAAGCACTTTTTTATTTTTCACATCAAATTTGCATGCGAATATGAAGCTGGCTTCGGCATTCAAAAGTTCAGTATTCACAGCCATATGCATATTTGGTTTGATTTTCGATTGCATGTAGGTACATACTTAATAATATAATATAATACAATGGCGCTTGTATAACTCTGACGAGTTTTATGGCCGAGCTTCTCTCCCAATTCGAGGTGTGCTCCTTTTTGTTTTTCCTACTAATTGGGTGGACCTACAGTTTTATGCCGGCTCCGAACGGCGAATGCATTTTTTGTGAGAAGCTTTTTCATGGCAGAAATACTCTCGGAGGGTATGCCGCCCACTGCCGAGAGGTGACCGCTGCTCTTAAAAACCCCAATAATTGGATTTTTACTAATTACAAAAATTGTTTTCGGTGTTTTGCTCAGACCGTGGTTTGAACCCGAGACCTCTGGCATAGCAGGCGAGCACTCTACCCACTGCACCACAGCGGCATAGGTACATACTTATGCACATAATTTCTTACATCTGCATGTGCATGCAAACATAAATATCAAATACCAGATTATAAAAGGGTTGATTGTGATTTTTGGCGACTATTGGCACAATATCAAGATAATTTTAAAAAGCGGTGGAAATCAAATTGGACCTTTTTTTGATTCCTTTTCTATGAGTATACAACCAAAAAAATGTGTGTCAGGAAAACAAAAATAAAATAAACGAGAAAAAACGATCTTCAAATACCCGAATTGTTCAAATGCCCGTACAAACATACGCGTAATAAACAAACAAACGAGCGTTCGAGCATTGAAAACCATTTATTCGGGCCACTCGAAAATGTTAAAAAGAAATCGAGAACTCTAAATCAAAATCAATGACGGAACGCAATCAGACTTTTAAATAATACAGCAAAGGAAATTACATAAATGGCTAATGGTTATGCTTCACACTTAGGCTTGCCCAGGCAATTTATGCTAGGTCGGCCACTGATATATATGTATGCAGTTTGAACTAAACTTGCCATCAAAATTATGACATAGGTTACATAATAATAAATTGTAATTAAATTTATTGTCTACAACTAGGGATTTAATACAGCGAATTATAATAAGCGTGAATGGAAAAAAGTAGCATAATTAATTTTATTAGCAGAAAATAATCAAAAAACAAGTAAGGAAGCCTAAGTTCGAGTGGAATCGAACATTAGATATTCAGCTGTATGCTTTAAATGTTTGTTTGCGTTTGATGGAAACACGGTGTACTTTATATAAAGCGAGTGCTGCATAAAGTGGGCGTGGCCACGCCCATTTTCTAAATTTTTATCAGTCATCCAACTAAGCTTATGAATGTTATTCTTTGTGCAAAATTTCATCCCTTCATGACTTCCTGTTACAAAGATGTCACGTTACGAATTCCCAAAGGGTGTTCCAGAAATATCTTTGTTAAAAAGTAGGCGTGGTCATAAACCGATTCCAATAAATTTTTGCGTGTCTATTAACACAAGTTATAAAAGTGTATAAACCAAGTTTCGTCATAATATCTCAATTATTTGTCGAGTTATGGGCTCCGAAATCTCGTTGATTCCTTTGTCTGAAAAGAGGCGGTGCCACGCCCATTTTCCGAAATTTTTCTATTTTTTGTTTCCGGTCTATTGTAGAACTCATGCCACAAAATTTCAATGATATATCTTTATATTTGACAGAGAAATCACTTAAAATGTTTTTATTAGGTCACTTTATAATACCCATATATAAAAGTGGGCGTGGTCGTCAACCGATTTTGGCAATTTTTCGTCCAAACATTTGCCTAAGTAAGTATATCACGCCTACCAAATTTCATCGATATTTCTTCAATATAAAACATATAAAACTTTCCATGTTTGACCCTTAATAAGTGGGCGTGGCACCGCCCATTTTCCAAAATTTCACCATATTTCTTCATAGGGGCATGAGCTCAATACGTGTGTGAAATTTTATCACTCTAGCTCTATTAGTGACTGAGATACAAAATTTCCGATTTTTACTATATAGGGGAGGTGGGCGTGGTCATGGTCCGATTTCGCCCATTTTCAATACCATCCGTTCCTGTCTTGATACCAACTTACATTTCAAATTTCATCAAAATATCTCAATTTTTGCGCGAGTTATCGTGCGCACAGACGGACAGACGGACAGACGGACGGACATGGCTCAATCGATTTCTCTTTTCACCCTGATCATTTTGATATATATAAGTCTATATCTATCTCGATTATTTCATTCTGTTACAATCCACCGTTAGGAAATCAAAACTATAATACTCTGTGTACTACTACAGCTGAGTATAATAACCGAAGGCAATCATTTAATTATTTTTTTCTGATTAATTTTGGTTATTCTGGGATAACTTTATGATTTGCTTGGTAAGCAAATTTATATACTTACTTATTTGTTTGCTTAGCTTAATGACATTATTTATTGGCAAAAATAATCGAATTCGTGTTTCTGTGATTATTTCTAATCCACAAAGGAATAGTTGCGTTAGAGCTGGTTATGGATTTTGTTCACTTGTTTATTGTATCTGAAAAAGTATTAAACCAGCTGAGAGTGAAGAACATTAATAAAATCTAAGAAAGACGAAAAGGTTCGTTTCCTTGCCTGCCGTTGACTTGTTTTAAAATCCGACCAATATATTCCGCTTTTTTACTCACTGCAAGAGATACATCAATCGTTTATTCATTTTTGTAATTCCAATTATATTCAGGTTTTTTTTTTTTGAAATCTGAGTTTGGTTGTTTTTGTAGGTGTGTGTTGATGCAACCACCAGAGAAACACATTGTACAAGTAAAGTGAAACGCTTTGAAGATAGTGTGAAGGAATGTTGAGACTTTTTTTGAACCGAATTCGAACTTCATTTGATCTTAACAAAACGTAGAATTTAAATTTTTTCTCATATGTGTATATACGTCCAGCTATAGATTTACTTATACTATAACATATACGTATGTACATATTTACGCTTGTGGTTAAACTTTCTAGACAACGGCCACTTGCTTTGATTTCAACTGCATTTAAACATGAAAAGCGTAAATGCAATTGATTGCGTGTACTTAATATATGTACATATGTATGTATGTGACTATTTACATCATTATGTATGTGGATAAGTGGTGAGTATAAAATTGCTTGTGTGCTTGTGGCGGTTGCTTGTGCCGTGGCTACGCCAACCAGCAACATTGGCAAGCAAATTCGAAAGCACTTTGGTGATTGGTGAGCGGTTGTTATGCTAACGTTGGTGATTCGTATCATAATACCATCCTGAAACATTGACGTGCTGGTTCCTTGTTTCACCCAGCAATCTGTGCTGAGAGTTTGAAAATTCTCCCACTCGGTTGGAGTGCAAACCAACAATTGCGCGGTGATTGCCAATGTTGCTGGTTGGTGTAACCACGGCATTATCAAATTTTACTTGATCGTTTGAGGTGTTACCTGCAACCGTTTGTAAATATGTACGTACGTACATTATGGCGGTCCTTAAAATCAAATTAACGATTTTATTCAGTCTCCATCAGTAACAGTATGGTCAAAGCTATCACAAATAAATTTGACGCCGATTGAACACGGTTAAGGGGTTTTGTGCAGATATCAAAATTTACATTTCCTGAAGGCTACTAAAAGTAATAGTATGAAATTTATATATTTAAATTTTTTTAAACTTTGAAGGATGTTAGGAGCATTCAAACTAAATTTTTTTTCAAACTTCCCCAGTGTACTATGCACGTATTTTTATTGGAAAATGCTACGGTTATATGGTGGTTTTATAGCGAAACTGTATGAAAAATTGCGACAAAAATTTTCAGTTGCAAAATGCTACTTTGCATTCGCTATTATTACTACGGCTGAGTAAAAGATAACCCTCTTTCAAAATTTTTTTCAAAAACGCCTTATTTCAGAATTTTCTTCAACGCCCTATTTCAAAATTGTATTCGACAACATCCTAGTTCAGAGAAAATTTCATACATATTTTTCTGACTTAGGGCGTTTTTGAAATAATTTCTGCATTGTTATCGAACTGTTATATCTTTAAAAAAAAATCTACATAACCTTAGTAAAAAGTTACTTATATGAGATTTTTCACTAAAAGAAGATATGGCATTTTGCCCTGAAGAAAAAATTGCTAATGTATTTATTAGCTAAACAAGTAATTCAGAAATTATTTCAAAAACGCCCTATTTCAGAAAAATATGCATTAAATTTTCTCTGGATTGGGATGATTTCAAATACAATTTTGAAATAGGGCGTTAGTCGCTAACAAAATGCGGGGATAGCGCCGAAAACTACAACTTTCTAAAACCCCCTCCATTTTGTGGGTGGTCTAGTTTACATATAATATATATATGTATGTACGTGTATGTTTCATATTTGCATCGCCTACAGTGGGGTCTATTTTTTATATATTTTATGTGTTTTTTTATGTACAATATCTTTTATTTATTTAGAAGGGTTGCTTGCCATTAGCTTTACGTGCGCACGAGTTTATGTAGTAACAAAAATACATAAGTACGAGTACATACGTTAGCATAAAAGCAATATAAATTATACCAAAGTAGGCGACTTGCCATTTGCAAGTGGCGTGTCCGTAATAATTTCTACATTTGTATGTATGTAATCACAGAGTAGAATGTCATACGAAGAGTGAAATGAAACAGAGTAAAAATAAAATATGATAACGAAAGGGAAATAACAAAGCAAAAAAAAGGGAACAAAGCAAGAAATAAAATATTCCAACTGAACTCCTTTACTGGTCATATATAATATTCGCACATCGTTTTTTCACACATCCGTTTTTTCTCTAAAGAAATTGTAATAAAATTATAGCATGTAAGGTTTGCTCATACAAAGACATACATATGTATGTACCTACATACACGTATACACATATTAAAGCACGATCTGCTGTGCAAATTGATGCCTGAATTTGTTGGCTGAACTCGCTTGCACTTTAGAAAAGGGTTTTACAGATGGCAAACAATTGTTTTGCTATTTTTTTTTATTTTTTTTTTTTTGCGTAAGATGAGGTGAAATACAAAAGGTGTTTCAATCAATTTTAATGAGCCAAATTTACATCAATTGAAAATAAAATAATGACTATTGTATTCTACACTTTTTTAAGTTGTACTTTAGAAAATTCCAAGTGTATTTCAGAAAATTCCAAATGTATTTCAGAAATATTCCATACATTTCACTTGAAAATTTTTTTATTTTTATCATTTTAAATTTATATTTTTTTTATTTTGACAGACTTCTTTTAGTGTAATATGAGTGGTTAAAGTTCACAACGTACCCACTGATTGGTGTTCGGATGCATTTGAAAAAATGTAAGGAGGTTTATTTTTCTTTACAATGGTTTAATATACGAAGTGTTCCTTTTAACGAGTCTTCGCTGAAAGTTAAAATTTGCTAGAATAATTTGAGCCGGAGTTAGGGAAATCACAGTCATCAGTTTGTTAGAATCAGAATCCCTTCAAGGTGCTCATTTTCATGATCGCATATCACTATTTACTTCAGCTAAACAATCTCTGCTAAGTATTATCGTATTTGACAGCTTAATATTTAGTAATATTTTAAAAGTGACGTGTAAGTTGATTAAACCGTCTTTAGCGCAGAAAATTAAGTTTATTGCGTATACAGCATATTCATCAGAAATAGTCTGTCTTAAGTGAGAGTTGGTCACTAAAGTCTTTGAGATACAGATGCACGAGTATATTCAATTTCAAAATTTCCTCTTCCACAAATGGCAAATGATAAAAGTATGTAATTACTTTAGTTTAGGTAAAATCGCAAACGGTTGCTGAATTACAAGTTGTTTTGGTCACAAGTTTTGAAAAAAAAAAACATCAACAAAAGCACAGAAAAATAAACTATAAACTATTTTCACTGCGTGTGTAGTTTTGAGTGCGACGGTAAATGTTCGAGAGAAAACTTTTTATTTCATTTCAAATTCACATTTTTTTTTGCATTGGAAATTTGCAAAATAAATTTGTATATACATACATATGTTAGTCTGTTTGTAGATATGCATCGGTAGGTACACTCGATGGAATTGAATTGAAATTGTGTTTTTGCTTATTTTTTGTACCTATAAGCAACAAAAGAAAATAAAAAGAACAAATAAAAATATATTCAATGACATTTCAAAATTGCAACCGAATGCAACAACTTTTCAATAGCATTTTTAATTACTTTGTACATAAAAGTGAGTGAAATTGAAAGGTTTTCAAAAACAAAGTTGCGTAAAAGTTTTAGAAAAATTGCGTGTTTTACGAAAAGTTAATCAGTCAGTGTTTTATTGACATACTATGTATGTACGAGGGTTTTATTGCATCATGTGTACGAGCATGCATGAGTTAGTTAAACGAATTCATTCAAATTTGAGGTTTTGTCAAAGTTTGTAAACAAAAAGTGTATTTGGTGCATATACCGCAGTGAGATAATGTAATGAAATGAGAAGCTGTGCTTATCAATTGCTTGCATATATATATATATATATATATATATATATGTGACTCATATCTGCGGAACTGGCTCATATCTGCTTGCTTGGCTGGAGACCAGTACGAGTTGGTGCGAATCATCGTATCGATCTAGGCGTTATAAGCAAAGAAACTAACATCACTTTCTTTTATATATTTACATATATACTGTATTGACTTATTTTTAAGAAATTTGCAAAAAAAAAAAATGTAAGATATTTTGTACACAGCAAGAGATAATATCGAAAATATGCGATTTTGGGCATTAAGCCTACATAATCAGAAATCAGGCTATATCTCGAAAAGGGATCATCCGATTTTAATTCCGATTGCAAAGCTGGATTCAGCATAAAATAAATTCTGCTTCTACTTGATGTGCATATTGGCCTGGTTATTTTTTTCTCGATTTTTGCCCAGTTTTTATTTTCAAAAATTCTCCTTGGTACATAAAACCAAAGTCCGGAACGTCAAAATTAGTTTTAGACAAATATCGTGGAGGAGTTTTCTAATCAGAAAAATGAGAGAAATCCAAATTTCAATGGCGCGGTATCGATTCATTTTCCTCTTTACAAATCGCTCCGGCCTAATATATATGCATGGATATATTTTTGAATATAAAAAGACGAACTCACTCAACCATAATTAACTTAACTCAACTTAGCTTAGCTTAATTATACATAATTCAATTTAACTTAACCTAACTTGATTAAAGCTAATTTAGCTTGCCTTTAAATAATTTAACTGATTTACTTTCATCGATGGCACGTCTACACTGAAAAAAAAAAAAATTATATGGAGGGGTCAAGTAATTGAACACTATTTTCTTTTTTTTTGAGTAAAAAAAAGGATTATAAAATAAATTTGTTTACATGCGTTGCCATGGTTTCATATACATACATGTTTTAACAATTTTTAAGCGCCATTCCATTCCCAACTTTTGCTTGTTTTGTAGATTTGATTTCTTTAATTTTGATAAATTAAATTCCCATATAAATCACCATGGCAACGAATTTGTTTGAATTTTTTTGGATGTTTTTTCCACATTTTTGAGAAAATTTACTCAAAACAAAGAAAAGTTTGTATTGGAACGCTTATTCAAAATATGGAAAAATATGAGTAGTCCACTCTCAAAGGTCCCTATGTGAATTTTTCATATTAAGCCACAAAGTAGAAACAAATAATATAGAATTTTGAATGTGTGCATATTAAATCTATAGAGATTTTTGAAAGTGTAATCGTATTTAATGCTATTTTTTTCAGAATACGGAAGAATTTTGAAATAAATTTTTAATGGACATTATACACCTTACAATGCTGTTATAAAACCCACCAAAAACTCAATATCGAATTTCAATTTCACATAGCCAGTGCACTATCTACTCATATGTCTTTGATCGAGAGAATTTTTTTTTGAGTGTATCTTTGAGTGTAGTAATTTGCTTTGCTTGTTTGCTTAGCGTGTTCACAACCTAATTTTGTCTTATCTGCTTTAATTAAACCACAATATCAATTTTTTGGCAAGAAATTTAATTTGAAACACGACTTTGCGCTTAAAAATTCTATTAAAATATATTCGTAAAAAACTATGAAAAAAATCCGCTTATCATACAAACACACACACACAGCAACCATTTTTTCATCACAGATAAGAATTTTCCTTTGTTTTACCTTTTTTTTTTGTACATATTTTCTTTCTCTTTATTTACTTTTCTCCTCAGCAAAAATTCTTACTTTGCTTGCCGATACAGCAGAAGAGTTGCGCGCCCGAAGATGGCGAGTATAATAAGCTCACCAAGGCTAATTCGAAAAAAGTTGCTGCGCGACGGCGACCAATGCAATTTAACTTTAATGAAAAAATCAATAAATTACGAACTTTTTGGTGCAAAATGCGGCACACAATCAAACAAACAACCAGAGCTTGATCATGCAGCAAACGTCAAAAAATAATAACAAAAACAGAATAAGAAGAAGAAGAAAATAATTTGGGTGGCATGATGTAAAATGCTGCTGATTAGGAGCGCTTGTTGTTGTTTTTGCTGTTGCTGTTGCTACTGCAGAAGACTCATAGATGCTCTAAAAATATTGCTGAACATGGTAGAATTTGATGCGGAGCTGCAGTCATACTTACATACAAACACACGTACAAATAACTCAATGCGTAAGTAAATATGAATTGAATGTAAGTTTCACATGCTTGCTTGTTTCTTCGAACATGTATTTATACACATCTAAGAGGGGTTATGTGCTGTCGCCCATCCACAAGGTGCACGAAATGTGTGCGCCAAAGCCGAACATGTAATTTATGGCAAACTGTGAAATTGATGAAGGCTAATTGCGAAAAACAATCACGTATTCATTAAAAATTCTCTGAAAATTTCGTATACGATCGAAAGAAAGCACGGTTTGTTGTTGTTGGATGGAGTGATGGAACGACGAGCAAACGATGGGATAGCGCGATAGAGGAATGTAAGGAATATTTGGCAGCTAACAAAGGAAGCAAGTCAGTATACGTATGTACATATGTATGTATGTACATATTTACTGGTATGGCAAAACAAAAACAAAAAACCCCGAAGAAATATGTATGTATATGCGAAAATTAGTGAAGGAAAATTGCAAGGCATACACTGCGGAATACAAACACACATACATATGCGTGCACAACTATACATATATGTACGTATGTGTGTATACAAACTCATTGCCAACTCAGCATCAAAGCAGAATCCGCAGTTGAAGCGCGCAAATATTTAATAAACATGTTGTTAGTTAGATACATACACTCAGGGAAAAACAGCATTTTAAAATCAAAAATAAAATTTTTGTTTTAATAATGAAAGTTTCTATAAAAAAATGAAATTTTTGAATTAAGAATGAAATTTTTGAACTAAAAATGCATTTTGGATTTAAAAAGAAACATACGTAAATTAAAAATGAAAATGGATGTTGATTCAAAAACTCGCTCTTTGTTCAAAATTTTTTTGTGAGAAAATATTTTTTTGTGAAAAATCCAACAAAAGCAATAATGGGAATCGTTTTTTTTTTATTCTTTTTTTACAATGATTCATAAAATTTTTGGATTCTTTTTTAGGAAAAGGGAAGTATATATGTATAAGTTACTATAATTCAATATAATGTTTAATGTTCCACTATGTGATGGCGTTGGTTTGAATTTCAGGTTGATGTCATGGTTCGAATCCGGAGGAGAATATAAAATAAAGAGGAAAAAGGAGAATAAGGAGAAGAAGAATTAAAGATAGCAAACAGGTAAGGCGAAGTAGAAAAGAAGAGGAGAACAAGCGGAGGCTATATTTTTGTAGTTGGGACTCGGATTGAGAGAAGATGAAGAGAATGCCGTTGGATACAATTTCGAATCCGAAAGAGAAAATGATATAGAGAACACTGCAGCGTTTGTTTTTCTCATAGTGATTAAAATAAAGATAAAAATTTTTAAATTTAAAATGTTTTTTCTTGATTTAAAAATTTTACAATGAACATTTTTAAAATAAAAATGTTGGTATTTACATCACTTTTAAATACGTTTTTGCCCATTTTAAGCACGTTTTCATGTTTTTATAATTGTTTCCCTGAGTGTACCTACTCGTATGTTTGAAAGTTGGTAAACATGTTGGTTGAAATGTGCGACTCATTCATACTCGTTTTGTTTGTCTGCAGAAATAAAAGGCAAATTGAAGGCACAAATGAAATGCTTAATCCAATTTCTTTAACAATGACAAGCTTGACGTTTCATGAGGGAGTGAAAAGAAGAAGAAATGTTTTTTTTTCAGCACACATCGACTTTCGAACGTACATGTTTATGTCAGGGATGCCATTTTGGGCTTTTCCTACCAAAACTGGTAGGTTTTATTCCTTTTGGTAGGTTGGTAGGACGATTTGAATTTTGGTAGATTTTTGCCTTCGTTCAACTAACATCACTTATTTGGTACATTTGGTCACTTTGGCACAACACTGTTGCGAAAACGTGTCTTCTCAATAGAGTTTTGTCACAAAGCTCTGCTAAATAGAAACGTTTTCTTTGAGCTTCAAGTACACTTGCCCCCACAGACACAACTGGAGGAGATTGAAAACAGAAAGGCATCTGACATTTTACGCTATATGAAGCAAACAAGGTTGTTGGTCGACATGGAGTATAATAAAGAGCTCCATGTGGTATCACAACAGGCCATCAGGTCTACCTGGGTAGTAAATGTGTTTGCTGTACCAAGTGGAAACAATGTCCGCTATTTCGCTCGATAAATCTTCTTACGTTTCCTTCAGGATCAGTTGCCTGCCCTCATTATTCCTCAAATGTTATTCCACAAAATCTAAATCCTGATATCCTCCGTACTGGACGAGCGGTGGCAGCCACTAATATCCAATCCAACCTTGTACGAATATCATTTAACGCCAACTCAAGCGTTTCTTTATCGGGAAACTGCTGCTTCCTCCTCTTTTCCTTCACATTTTTATCACTCATTCTAAAATTAATTTAAATTTGTGCAAATAATATATACTAGTTTTCAAAAAAAACAAAAAAAAATAAATAAATAAATAAACAGTTTTTTTTTTTATTTTAAAAAATCAAAAGTGTCCGGTTACTACAGGATGGTCGGTTACTGGACAGTGAAGGACGCACAACACGTGTTTTTTCACTGTCCTAGTTTCTCAGTCGTGCAATCACGGTTGAATCAAATAGCAGATACTAGAGTAACGGTGTAAAGTTTGACTACACTTATGAGTGAGTCTTCCGTTATTTGGAAGGCAGTTAGTGATGCGTCCTCTTCAATATTAGCCCAATTGAGATTTACTGGCCAAGGTAGGCGTGTCATGGTTTTTGAAAGAAGACTTTATGTCTAACCACTCTCCAAAGAAGTATTGCTTGTCCGGTGGTTCCGTAGGCTTTGGTTGGGAGTAGGTTGGGTTTAGCGGGTTAAAGTGTGACACTTTTCGGCCTTCGATGCTTGCCACTACTATAAAAAAGAAAACACTGCTTGTTGACAGACGCATATGTTACATTATATGTATATAACTACACTTAGAGAAAAAAAATCATAAAAACACATAAAAACGTGCTTAAAATGGGTAAAAACGTATTTAAAAGTGATGTAAATACCAACATTTTTATTTGAAAAATGTTCATTGTAAAATTTTTAAATCAAGAAAAAACATTTTAAATTTAAAAATGTTTATTTTTATTTTAAGCACTATGAAAAAAAAACGCTGCAGTGTTCTCTACGTATATCATTTTCTCTTCCGGATTCGAAATTGTATCCAACGGCATTCTCTTCATCTTCTCTCAATCCGAGTCCCAACTACAAAAATATAGCCTCCGCTTGTTCTGCTCTTCTTTTCTACTTCGCCTTAACTGTTTGCTACCTTTATTTCTTATTCTACTTTTTCTTCTTTATTTTATATTCTCCTCCGGATTCGAACCACGACATCAACATGAAATTCAATCCAACGCCATCACATAGTTGAACATTAAACATTATATTGAATTGTAGTAACCTATTTATACTTCCCTTTTCCTAAAAAAGAATCCATGAATTATATGAATCATTGTAAAAACAATATTAAAAAAAAATCGATTCTCATTATTGTTTTTGTTGGATTTCTCATAAAAAAATATTTTCTCACAAAAAAATTTTTAACAAAGAGCGAGTTTTTTAATCGACATTCATTTTCATTTTTAATTTAAGTATGTTTCTTTTTAAATCTAAAATGCATTTTTACTTCAAAAATTTCATTCTTAATTCAAAAATGTCATTTTCAATTTAAGCATAGACAGATTCGTTTGGTCATTTGCCATGTTCAGTGGAGGCGTCGCAGTCGTGCCAGGCAGCGCAGCGTAGGCGACTCATATGTTTGTTTTTGCACGGTTTGTTGTTTGTCTCGGTGGCAATCAAAAACCTGTTTACACATGCATACTATATGGATCAAAACGTATACTCGGCTGACCATCGAATGTTTCTGAGCGATGTGGGTATTAAATGAAAGATCTTGATCAGGAATTCAGCACAGAATTCTTTTCCCCACATATGGGTCAAAACGTGGAACCGGATGGCCCGGAATGTTTTTGAGCAATATTGGTATCGAATGAAAGGCCTTGATCAGGACTTCAAGACAAAACTTTTTTAATTGTGGTTCCTACGCAGGGCCGCCGAGAGAAAATCCGGGCCTGGGGTCAAAATAACTAAGGGCCCCCATACTAAATGAACAAATTCTCAAAATCAAAATTCAATGAATATATAGTTACGAACTTTAATTTATCTATACATGGCCGCTGTGGTGCAGAGGGTAGAGTGCTCGCCTGCTATGCCAGGCTTCTGTTTTAGCCACTAAAAAAAAATGGACGTGTTTTTGTAGCGTCCGGAACGCAGTTTAAGTGGCTAAAACAGAGGCATTAAACTAAATTTCTGTCGCTAACATACTTTAATCATTAGCTGTGGCCTAAATCTTTCCTTTTATCATAAAACGATACAATATTTCGCGATATTTCTGCCTCAAAAGTTCAAAAAATCGTGCGAACATACCGTCCGAAACGCCCAGGATATACCCATATCGCTGTATAAGAATTTGCATCATACCGAATTTTTCTGTTGCAACAGAAAACGAATTCAAATTTATGCTGCAAAGTCGACGCCAAAAACCAACAATTCCTTAAGTGGGGTGCAGACACTTTAAGAGATTTATAAAATTTGTTGAAATTTAAAATGATTGCTATCTACGAAAGGTGATTAAAGGTGTTGTTCGTTTATTTCCTGTAAGCAAAAACTTGGATATCATTTTGAGATTCCCGGGCCCTCTAAAGCCCGGGCCCGGGGCAATTGACCCCCTCAGCCCCCCCTCTCGTCGGGCCTGTTCCTACGCCGGGTCCCCAGATATGGGTCAAAATGCGGAACTGGATATTTTTCAGATATTGGTATCAAATGAAAGGAAACGGCTTCAACATAGAGCTATTTTCATTGTGATGCCTAGGCCGGGTTATCGCGTGTACCCAGATAACCCCGTAATAACTTAACTTAACTTAACTTAACCTAACTTAACTTAACTTAACTTAACTTAACTTAACTTAACTTAACTTAACTTAACTTAACTTAACTTAACTTAACTTAACTTAACTTAACTTAACTTAACTTAACTTAACTTAACTTAACTTAACTTAACTTAACTTAACTTAACTTAACTTAACTTAACTTAACTTAACTTAACTTAACTTAACTTAACTTAACTTAACTTAACTTAACTTAACTTAACTTAACTTAACTTAACTTAACTTAACTTAACTTAACTTAACTTAACTTAACTTAACTTAACTTAACTTAACTTAACTTAACTTAACTTAACTTAACTTAACTTAACTTAACTTAACTTAACTTGACTTAACTTAACTTAACTTAACTTAACTTAACTTAACTTAACTTAACTTGACTTAACTTAACTTGACTTAACTTAACTTAACTTAACTTAACTTAACTTAACTTAACTTAACTTAACTTAACTTAACTTAACTTAACTTAACTTAACTTAACTTAACTTAACTTAACTTAACTTAACTTAACTTGACTTAACTTAACTTAACTTGACTTGACTTGACTTGACTTGACTTGACTTGACTTGACTTGACTTGACTTGACTTGACTTGACTTGACTTGACTTGACTTGACTTGACTTGACTTGACTTGACTTGACTTGACTTGACTTGACTTGACTTAACTTGACTTGACTTGACTTAACTTGACTTGACTTAACTTGACTTGACTTAACTTAACTTAACTTGACTTAACTTGACTTGACTTAACTTGACTTGACTTAACTTGACTTGACTTGACTTGACTTGACTTGACTTGACTTGACTTGACTTGACTTTACTTGACTTGACTTAACTTAGATTAACTATTATTCGTCATTGCGAAGCAACGGGTATTTGCTAGTATATTTTTAAAGCCATACTTTTTTATACTTTTCACATAAATGAACATAAGCAGCTACATATATATGTATTTGATCCTTATAAAATCTAATTATTTTTCCCAACTAAATATCCATTTATGCACATACATACATATTTTCAATTTCATTTAAATTTAGGTTCCTCACTTTTTGCTCAAGTGGCCGTAATTGTTGCGCCAGCACTCGTGCACACTTCATTAGCATTATGAATTACAAGTGCGTTGTAAATATGCACATAAGTATGTATGTATAAAATTATTTTAATTCATATACATACTTATTTGCGCATATATATATGTGCATATACATACGTACATATGTATATGAAAATACGTATGTGCATGTTGATCTTTTCAAGTGCCCGCTTGAAACTGAATTCTGTAAAGTTACGCCTTTGTATACGAGTAGGTACGTATGTAAATTAACTAAATAAAGGTTTTTGTGTTAATATGCCCAGCAAAAACTCTACGCCTTATTTAAGAATTACTATTCCAGAAGATTTAAAAGGCTTACGAAATAAGGCCTCAAAATTTTAAGGGAAGCTAAGTTGTATGGTCAGGGCGTAAAATAAGGCTGACTATCTTGTGTTGATGTCATCAAACCATAAGGAATACTCTCCCTCTCTGAGAGCTAGGGTTGCCAGACGTGCTTATTTCATCTGTACAATACTGATTTTCTTTGAATATTTCTTATAACGTGGCCGCTGTGGTGCAGTGGGTAGAGTGCTCGCCTGCTATGCCAGAGGTCTCGGGTTCAAACCACGGTCCGAGCAAAACACCTAAACAATTTTTCTAATTAGTAAAAATCCAATTATTGGTTTTTTTAAGAGCAGCGGTCACCTCTTGGCAGTGGGCGGCATACTCTCCGAGAGTATTTCTGCCATGAAAAAGCTTCTCACAAAAAATGCATTCGCCGTTCGGAGCCGGCATAAAACTGTAGGTCCACCCAATTAGTAGGAAAAAAAGGAGCTCACCTCGAATTGGGAGAGAAGCTCGGCCATAAAGCTCGTCAGAGTTATAATAGCGCCATTTTATTATATTATTAATAGGCGCATTTCTGTCGTACCCAAGTATGAAAAGAATACTCGCTTATTCATCAAATTACCTTCAAAGCAACAACAGCAACTCGACTATTTTAAAAATAGTCCAGTTGTTGTTGTTGCTTTGAAGGTAATTTGATGAATAAGCAAGTATTCTTTTCATACTTGGGTACGACAGAAATGCGCCTATTATTATATTATTATTTCTTATAACATTTATGTCTCTGCTGATTTTTCATGGCCTATACTGATGGCTTTAAACCCCTTAATAAATACTGAGACGACAATACGCAATTTTTACGTTCGCCACACATTGTACTTTGCTCATAGAAACTCAATAGCCTTTCGCTCTTGTTGGGATATGTTAGAATCATGTATTAAAACGTTTGGAGCAGAGAGAAAGGGTGCAGCAAGCAGCAGCACTGCCAGCGTATTCCAGTTTAAAAACTTAGCTTCAGCTTAGGCTTATGAGTCTGTTTGCTGGGTAAATAAAGGTTTTTGTGTTAATATATGTATTTGTGTGTACATAGTATGTGTGTAAGCTATTTTTGTATGAGCATTACGAGCAACAAACATCAAAGTGTTTTTTAGTAGTTTTTCAAATGAAAACATAAGGCACAACATTGAGGCAATGTTTGTTAAATATGTTAATAACATAGAACTTTGAAAAAGCTGAGAAAAAGGCATTATACATAATATTGAGGCACGGCCTTAATTGCCTCTATATATGTACATATGTATGCACGTTTATAAATAAAACTAATTAAGGTATGTATGACGCCATCAGCGGAGCATAACTCTATGGAGGCCGAAGTACGTTTCTGTGCTGCGAATATTACGTTTTGCCGAGCAGCCCGACGCCTCTCACTTCTGAAAGAAAGTTATAGTGCTACTATAAACCCCCAATGAACACATCATTCTACTTAGGGATGCAAGAACAGCACTTACAAGCCCAACTATGGTGTATGGCAACAACGCTAAGCATACATACATATAGCAGCGTGTTCATGTGCCAACTGATTTAAACTAAAGTGTGTTGCTGCAAACTCACAAGCCGCGCCTCTTTTCACTTGTTGGAAATTGTGAATAAAATTAAGAACAATCAAATCAAATTTCCGCGGGTGCCATAAAGTCGTTTTATGTAACAAATTATTCATTTTCAATTATTGACTTCTAGGAAACAATTGTAGGGAATGGCTTGTGCGGAAAAGCGAAATTATTTTCAAAAGTATTCTTTAATAATATTAAGCACAATTATTTCCAGGAATCTTTACAATGCTCTTGCTGCTTTTAATATCCAGTTATGTTAGAACTTAAGCTGCTCTTGAAACTTGATGGTTTGTTGCAAGGTTTGGGCGATAAGTGGGAGTCAACGCGTTCTGTACAAAGTTCACGAAATTATATTTTAAACATGTGATGAACACTTCTGTAGAGAATTAATAACAAGAGAAGCCATCAACAATAAATGAGAGAAGCTGTGTAAAATATTTTCGTCACCAAAATTACCACTTGCTTGAGAGTCTTTGTGATAAAGCCCTAATTGAGTTAGACGCTCGCGGTGTGAAAGGCAACTGCTGAAGGGTAAATTAAGTTACGTATGTCTGTTTGTACGATTACTTTGAGGTGAGTGTGTGTCAGGAATGACACCTAAAGTTTTAAGAATGTTTACAATTGTGTATTTCATTTATTTGCTGCTATTAAATATGTTGATTCCTGCTTTTGATTTCCACTAGAAAACCCAACAAGGCACACCCAGTCGCAAGCCTAACAATATTTTATGTTCATATAGGTACACATGTCTGTATGTAAGTACGTAGAGCCATTTGTTTGCGTGAAATTTGTGGTGCTAATTTAATTTAGACAAATACGTATGTGTTCCATTGTCATCATAAAATTTAATTACAACGTTTGCCACAAATAGTTTACTTAGATTTTTATTAACAAAGCGATATTACTTCTTGGAATTTTGTTACTAATGAAGTGATTGTCTTCTTCTGGAATTTCAGAAAACATACAAATATGTATTCTAATGAATTAACATACATACATAAATGCTAAAATTCATTTTCGCTAAGTGGTTAATGGAATGAAAGATAAGAAGCGGACATATACATGTACATACAAATGTTTGTAGATATATTTATGTGTGATTTGGCATATCCAAAGACCGCCATATACGCTGAATAAACTCCGGGTACTCCATTGACCCGTCGATGCCATTGTGGCACTGTTAATATTGCGATGTCATAGGATTGCACCAAATAAATAATCCGCATATGGAGTACATAGTCTATTGCAGTCCTATGGCATCGGATTAGTTAATTGGACCATGGATCAATTTTTTATGTGAAATGTGGTCAATTGTGGAGCACTCCTATGTTAATTGCAGCGTATTTTCATATTTCCACATACCTATACTAAATGGTTTTCACAACACAAAAATTGTTTGATTAATTAGAAAGTCAAGCGGCTCCATGTAAAACCGAATACCGAACCGATAATAGGTACCTACTTATGTATGAATATATTTTTGTGTGTTTTGTGGTAAACACAAAAGTGTCACGCAAACAATTAACACGCAATTACGGCATTGCGCGGAAAGAAGAAAAAGGTAAATCTTTGAACATGCGAGAACATTTTTGTTGTTAATTTTTGTGGCTGGGCTGTTACCATAGCTAATAAATATATGTGTGTAGCTATGGATATATGTATGTACATATGTTTGTATGCATGGGAATTTTATTCGCCAAGCAACCGCAAAAGTATACGCTCTTCTTCCACGAAAGCCTTTTCAACAAAAATATGGAATTACGGATTCTTTGTGCAACAATTTGTGAAAATGTATGCCAAATAATTTTTGTAGAGTGTTTAACCCTCTAACGGTGTTCAAAATGTAATTTTATTTTGATTATTTAAAAAAGGCCTCCAAACGACGCTTAAAGGCTTAAAATATTATGCAAAATTGTTGCTCCTTAAATTCTACTAAATGCGCTTTAAAAACATATTTCACCCCGATATGTATTCTAACTATTTTTTCATTCATTCTAACAACAACCACACAAAATATTGCCAATTTATAATAAAATATGGGAAAAAAGAATATTAGCAATGTATTACTTGTAGTGAAAAGTGCCCATTTATGCCATGTTGCACATATGTATATATGTACATATATAATACGTGCTTTATGAACATATTTAACTAAAACAACGACAGTTCAACATGCCCAATGAGTATGTCACACACGCATGTACTAAACTACATTATTTATTATGTTTACAGTCAATGTACGAAACGACACGGTATACAAACACCTTAGCAATCCTACTCCCAAAGGTCTTCTCTCACTCCAGCTAAAAAAGTTAAATTAAAATTTCTTGAATTCGCATTGGCGAGCGAATGCTTTTGTCACATATAGGGATTGTGTTTTGGCCAGCAGCTGTAAATGAAAACTAAAAACCCAGAATTGTTAGCGATGACAAAATACATAAAAGAGAAAACAGAAAATAAACAAACAACAATAACAGCAGTCACATTATGACTATCTACTAGATACTGTTCCCGAAAGACGGCGTTGACGGCAAATCAACAATGAAGAGCAGTTATTTTTCTACTCAGCTGTACTAGTACACAGAGTATTATAGTTTTAATCACATAACGGTGGATTGTAACAGAATGAAATAATCGAGATAGATATAGATTTATATAATTTATTGAAATCGGTTTATGACCACGCCTACTTTTTAACAAAGATATTTCTGGAACACACTTTGGAAATTTGTAACGTGACATCTTTGTAACTGGAAGTCATAATGGAATGAAATTTTGCACAAAGAATAATATTTAAATGCTTAGTTGGATGACTGATAAAAATATTGAAAATGGGCGTGGCTACGCCCACTTTATGCAGTACTCGCTTTATTTAAAATACACCGTGATTCTATCAGACGAAAACAAACAATGGAAGCATACAGCTGAGTATCTAATGTTCGATTCCACTCGAACTTAGGCTTCCTTACTTGTTTTTATTATACTTATGTGTGTAGCTATGTTTATATGTGTATTTGATTTGGTAGTATCAGCCACCAACCCACCCATGGTTTACATATATACTTAATGTTGCGCAATAACATTTACGCCCTTATTTTACAAAACGCCGTGACTCCTTGCGTCGCAGTCACTCACGTTCACTCACTTTCACCTTCACCTAAAAGTTGGTATTTTATAAGCTTTTACGTTTTCTCGTTCACTCCGTTGCGTCGTCACGACGATTTTCAAACACTTTACGTAGCCTATTTACCACTTTTTTGGTTTTCATCATTTCCTTAGTAATTTTTAGTGTATTTTTTTTTAATTGAACTGTTTTATTGAGTGGTTAACCTTGGGAAGTTGGCAGCTGGCAACCCAATAACCATTTTTCTTAATTTTCAATTAGAGGTTCATTTAAGAAGTAACCCTATTTTCAAATATCAAACGTTAGTTATCAAATGCACCTCAAATTTCTCTTGATAGCGTTCTCAAACAAAAACGCACATTTTTAGTATGGGATTTTGGGCTGATTCTCAATTTAATAAATTTAATTTTCTCAAATCAATTTCAAAGGTGGTACGAAATGGAATGCAATCAATAGATGTATGTACATATAAATTACATACTAGTAAACCCGACCACGCGATGCTGTGGCTTTCAATTACACTGTGCGACAATATGAGAGTAGAAGACCACTTATTGCCACATTTGAAAATTTTTTGACATACCTTCATAGCTACTGGTTTTATTTTCTGTGGACCTAGATTTTTTATACAAAGATTTTGACCAAGGAGCCCCATAGTGAAGTTTTCTGCCGAATATTTTTCTAGACTATGGTAACCTTAAAGCGACCTCCAAAAGGCCATTTAGCGCGCTCCTCCTTTTCTTTCTAGTTCTCTTTCTCTTCCCCTTTCCCCTTTATTTGCGCTTTATTTTCCCTTTATCCATATTTTTCATATTTCCTCTTTCGCTTCCTGTACTTCGCCATATCCCTCCCTTTCATTTTCCTCTTCCCTTTCCTTTTATTACCCATCTTCAGTGCTAAGCCTTGCATGACACTTCAAATTTAAAAATGAGATAAACTGTAGCGTAAAAATGGATTATTGAACGGTGGCACCCTTTTTGTAAAAATTTTAATAAATTACTCATTTCCATGTTAAGTCCTTTCATATGACACCTCAAATTTAAAAATTAAACAAACTATAGCGTAAAACTGAATTTTTGAACAGGCGGCAACCCTTTTTGAAAAATTTCTATTAAATTGCTCAATATCAGGTCCAGCCCCTTCATATGGTAACAAAAATTTTAAAATCAAACAAACTATACAGTAAAATTAAATTTTCAAACATCTGGCAACCCTTTTCAAAAAGATTAAACCTTCCTGCACATCTACAGGTCAAGCCCTTTCATCTGACACCACATTTTCGAAAATCGGTATAACGGTGTAAAAGTTGTGGTGCTTACAAAAAATCGCTTAGCGTAATATATATAAAGATAAGATAAACTGTAGGGTAAAAATGGATTTTTGAACAGGTGGTACCCTTTTTGTAACCCTTTCCATGCCAAGTCCTTTCATAAGACACCTCAAATTTAAAAATCAAACAAACTATAGCGTAGAACTGAATTTTTGAACAGGTGGCAACCCTTTTTGAAAAATTTCTATTAAATTGCTCAATATCAGGTCCAGCCCCTTCATATGGTACCAAAAGTTTTAAAATCAAACAAACTATACAGTAAAATTAAATTTTCAAACACCTGGCAACCCTTTAAAAAAAATTAAACCTTCCTGCACATCTACAGGTCAAGCCCTTTCATCTGACACCACATTTTCGAAAATCGGTATAACGGTGTAAAAGTTGTGGTGCTTACAAAAAATCGCTTAGCGTAATATATATAAAGATAAGATAAACTGTAGGGTAAAAATGGATTTTTGAACAGGTGGTACCCTTTTTGTAAAGATTTTAAGAAATTACTCATTTCCATGCCAAGTCCTTTCATATGACACCTCAAATTTAAAAATCAAACAAACTATAGCGTAAAACTGAATTTTTGAACAGGCGGCAACCCTTTTTGTAAAATTTTTATTAAATTACTTAATATCAGGTCAAGCCCTTTCATATGGTACCAAAAGTTTTAAAATCAAACAAACTATACAGTAAAATTAAATTTTCAAACACCTGGCAACCCTTTAAAAAAAATTAAACCTTCCTGCACATCTACAGGTCAAGCCCTTTCATCTGACACCACATTTTCGAAAATCGGTATAACGGTGTAAAAAGTTATGGTGCTTACAAAAAAACGCTTAGCGTAATATATATAAAGATTTGTACTCTAGAGTACAGAAAATTGAGGGATAGTGAGAGAGTTTGTGTTATGAGCGCAGAAATGGAATGGAATAAATAGATGTATGTACATATATATTACATATTTGTACTCTGCTGTGATGTTTTTCATTTACCCGTGCGGGTGAATTTCGCCGGTGCCTTTTGTACAGTCTCATTAGTATATTAATATCTTTTTTAATATGCATACACACATATGAGAAACAAACTATGTTTTTAATAAAGTTTGTGTAACTTCACAAAAAGCAACAAACAAATAAAATAAGAGTAAGAAATACAGAATCATTATTACACACAATCATTTTCAACCATCATCATTTCAACCGTTAAAAGACTGCTCGAGTAGAACAACGAACGCTGATTGAAATTTGCAAACATATAAAATTTCTTCGTTATTCTAAAATTGATAAACAATGTTTGATGAACACTTGAAAATATGTTTATTTTCAAATTATATATATGCTGATTCTCAAATTTAGAAACCATATTTTTTCAAACGTTTGAGAATTTCTTTTTCAGTGTTTAATGGGAAGTCAACAAAAATAAAAAAAAAGTATTTTTTGACATTATGTGTAAATACATACATACATACGTGTTTTGTTTAGTTTGTTTTTTTGAATAAAATATATTATTTATGTACATATATGCAACATGTGTATTAAGAAAATGTGTGTGTAATGCAGTTAATATAAATATATGTACGTGTTATCCAATGTTAAAAAATAAGTTGCATTTGTGTGTTCGTGTGTGTGCAAGAAGCAAGACAATTATTAATAACTGTTTTATTTAAATCAAAGAAAAAATTAGTTCAGCATCATGTTCGAGTTCGCGAGATTGAACCGCGTCGATTGATACCCGGTTTTTTTTTTTAATTGGCTAATAGCGTTTTCTTTTCTACACAAAAATGTCGCACTCATGTAGTGCCTTCAAAAAGTTGTGTTCTTTTGTTAAATGAGTGCAATCATCGCAGTCCACATCGCTATCTTTTCTCAAAGGGCAATCCTAAAAAAATTCGAAAGGGCAAGATTTCTTGCCCTCTGTGCTATCGACGGGGCATACAATGACCCTGTCAAACAGCTGATCAATAACAATAACGAATAAAAAGTATACCTTTTATGTCTCTTTCTAGCACACATAATATGTATTATATAGATTGCGTCATACCAGAAAAGCTAAAGTATACACAATTGTGACATTTAGAGTGTATTCTATTGTACATACATATGTGAAGGGCTGCACTGAATACGAAGAGGACGGCAATTCGACAGGGTGTAGTGCAAATCTGAGCTATTATTGCGCTTCGCCATGACAACCCTTTTGTGTAGAAAAGAAAACGCTATAATATTAGCCGTTGCAAATCAAACTATATCGAATGCTCACTCGAACAAAAGGAAGTGAGTCTTTGACAGTTAAAGTGACCGTTTTCGTCACTTTGCGTTTTATAAAATACCAAAAACGCAACATACTCACCAAAAAACGTAACACATTCACTTCGAGTCACTTACAGTCACTTTCAGTCACCTAAAGAGATACAAAATACGAACACGACAATAAGTGACTCTGGGTGACTCGTTGCGTTGCGTTTTGTAAAATAAGGGCGTTAATAGCTTCGCGCATTGTTTTGCTCATACGATATCTCGCTGCTATTTTAATCTTTGGTGGGTATCTCAGCATTTGTCTTCAAACTTTTACAAAAACTTTGACATTTACAACTTTGAACTAAACAAAAACAACCAAAGTTTTGCTAACAAAACCAACGCTCCACAGATTCGTGGAATATCATATTAAAGATGGGCACTTCTTAAAAAACTGCTTAATTAGTTTTTAGCGTAAAAAAAAACAAGGTATTCCAGGACTTAAATAATTCCTTAAAAAGTAGCGTAAAATTCATGCAAATCACGTGTCTCCTAAGTCGACTTACGCGCTTATTAGCTGCCATTAAACAACATTTGGTTTTAATACATTTAAATCTTTCAATGTTACGTATACGCCATGTCATGCTTGTGGGATTGTTGTTGAAAATAACACACAACACGCAGTTAATTGTTGAGCTGGCGAGATATGGAAAGAAATAGACATTTCGTCAGTTTTTCTTTTTTATGCAGAGTAAAAAAATATAAAATATAAATAGTTAAGCGCTACTTTGAACAACATAGTAGACAATTGAAAAGTAGAATCTTCTCTCAGCGAGAGAGTTCTCATGAACGCGCAGAGGCATGGACAATATCAAGATCAGCTGAGATGACACTTGAAGTATTCGAGAGAAAAGTTCTTCAGAAAATTTATGGACTTTTGCGAGGGCGAGTATCGATGGATCTTTAATGATGAGCTGTAAGAGCATTACGTCTAGACAATTACGCGCCAATTAAGAAGAAGAAACAAATATCAAGCGAGTGGCATTTCTAAAAAAAATTTTCGTCAGAGCACCCAATGATAAATATGCAAGTACCCATTTTTAGCCATAATTGTGTTAGCAACAATTGATGAAATTGCGACTTGGCAAAATCTGTTTTAAATTTGCGAAAAATTTACATATCTGTGCTTGTCCATATACTCGCACATACATACACACAAATGTGTCTGGGCTTTCAGCGCAGGCTTACTTTTATGGCAAATAACATTTCGGCGTACGTGACACATCCGTGATTAAATTGCCTGAAAGTTTTGCATTTCATTTTGATATTCGAAAAATATACACGCCAACCAAAGCGTAACCCAATTAGATTTTAAGCCGACATGCCTACAGACATACACAAATACATACACACAAATATGTATTTTAGGTGGTCCGTTGATCTGCGTTTGCACTTTCTAAATAAATTGGCTCAATTCTCCGTAGAATTTGATTTCGTTTTTGATTAAATACTGCCAAAAAAACTAAAATCCAAAAAAAAAAAATATATACCAAAAACCCACATCAAGAGCATTTGAAAGTTTTATTCATTCAAAGAATAGAAAATGCAGAAAACGGCGTTTTCCAAAAGAACTTTTTTGTTGCCAAACATATATACACGCAAGTGTATATGCGTGTATGAATGTATGTACTATGTATAGTAACAAAGCGCAAAAGCGGCACTATGTTCATACATATGTAAGAGCATTGATGGAACAATTCATGAATTTGAAAAAATGTATGCAAAATGCCACGTCAGAAAATTCGCTTGCCATTGAAAAGTTTTGTGAAACAAAAGCCTTTGGCAAATATTAAAAGCCGCAAAAACAGAGCGGCGACTGGCTATGGACCCTCCACACATACAAGCAGACATACCTACGTGTGAACGTAATATGTGTTTCAGTGGCGCACACAGAAAAATATTTTGGGGGGGTTTTCAATATCCAACGGAAAATTAAAAAAAAATACTTAAAACTCGTCCAGACAATTTTTAAACAAAGGCACCTTTTAAATCTCAATTCATTGCATTTTCTCTGTATTTAAACTAAAACTAACAAGTAAGGAAGCCTAAGTTCGAGTGGAATCGAACATTACATACTCAGCTGTATGCTTTCATTATTTGTTTGCGTTTTTTCGATTAGGGTGTATTTTATATGAATCGAGTGCCGCATAAAGTAGGCGCAGCCACGCCCATTTTTTAAATTTTTTCCAGAAATATCTTTATTAAAAAGTAGGCGTTGTCATAAACCGATTTCGCTAAATTTTTTAGCATGTATTACCACAAGTTATTAAAGTTTTCAAACTGATTTTCGTCATAACATCTTAATTATTTGTAGAGTTATGGGTTCCGAAATCTCGTAGATTCCTACTTCTAAAAAGAGGCGGTGCCACGCCCATTTTCCAACATTTTTATATTTTTTGTTTTTTGTCTATAGTTGGATTCATGAGACATTTCAATGAATTATCTTTATTTTTGACAAAGATATCGCTTAAAATGTTTTTATTAGGTCACTTTATAATACCCATATATAAATTTGGGCGTGGTCGTCAAACAATTTTTGCAATTTTTCGTCGAAACATTTGCCTAAGTAAGTAAATTACGCGTACCAAATTTAGTCGATATATCTGCTACGGTTTCTGAGTTATGACCTATAAAACTTTCAATGTTTAATAAGTGGGCGTGGCACCGCCCATTTTCCAAAATTTCACCATATTTCTTCATAAGAGCCTGAGCTAAATACGTAGGTGAAATTTCATCGCTCCAGCTACATTAGTGGCTGAGATACTAAATTTCCGATTTTTTCAATACCAACCGTCCCAGTCTCGATACCAACTTACATTCCAAATTTCATCAAAGTATCTCAATTTTTGCGCGAGTTAGAGTGTTTACAGACGGACGGACGGACGGACATGGCTCAATCGATTTCTCTTTTCACCCTGATCATTTTGATATATATGAGTCTATATCTACATATGTCGACTATTTCATTCTGTTAGAATACACCGTTATGTGATTAAAACTTTAATACTCTGTGTACTAGTACATCTGAGTATAACAAACCTCAGCTAATATCCACAGCATACTTTTAGGGAAAGGTCTCCACACTGCTTGCTAATAAACATAATCAGTAGTTGTTGACAAACATTGGCAATGTACATCTACGAATATTCATAGATTTTACAACATGTATTTACACAAATATTTGTAAATGTACAATCTTTTATAAAATAATTTTTTGTATGGTGTTGTCAAATTTTGGGGGGGGGGGGGTTAAACCCCCCCCCCCCTTGTGTGCCCAATGATGTGTTTCACATAAGATACATACATACCCGCCAAAAAATTGTTAAGAAATGAGGACTAAATTTTTACATGTTTTTTTTTTTAATACTAAATAAGTTACAACGTTTAAGTTGTGCAGAAAATGTGAATTATGCAGTTAACCAAAAAATGCATTTTTATAATCCCTTATAAAAGCCTTATAATAAAATAATTACACTACATACTATCTCTTATTATAAGGAATTATCTAACTTTATTTGCTATGGCGAAGAAGCCTTAGGAATAAGCTTTCCTTTCAGAGAAAAAGAGAGAGTGCTCTGAAAAAAACGTTGTAAATCTAAAGACTTTCACTGTTAAACCAACTACACTACCCGACAAAATTTCAAAAATTTTCATATCCTCGACATTTGATACATGATTCCTATGTAGAATTTTCTGCTGATTCCAAATATGTAATCAGATGGTTCAAAAGTAGAACAGTTTTCGAGATATTTTGAAATTTCAGTTTTTGAGATAAGAAAAAAAGTAGGATTACTTATTAGTCAATATCTCCGCCATTACCGTCTTGATTTTTAAGTTATTTAATCTTGTTTTGAGAGGATAGAATAACCTTTCCAACAAAGCCAAAATAATTAAAATCGACGTTAAATTGACGGAGTTATGGTGATCAAAAATTTTTTTTAATGAAAATTTTCACTTTTTTTCCGACATTCATATATTTTTTGTAATTTTTTTTAAAGAAATATTAAATATCCTCCTGGTTTCATACTTTGAGTCAACAGCCTATTTATTAGTGAACATTTTGGCACTTTCCGGATTATAATCCGTAGAAAAATTACAATCCTTTAAGAGATTTAATGAACAAACCTATGTTTATTTTTTATCACAATCTTGTACTTAACCTCCATTTTTTTATTTTTATGTATGTTAAAAGTGTTTAAATGTTGATAGTTTTCGCAGTTTTGGTACATTTTGTTCTTCTCGAAGAAGGAACCAGCAAAAATGGCTCATCATTCAATGTCCCTGACATTCCAATGGCTTTGGTATCGCAATCCCATGTTTTTTTTTTTATTTCTCCGTAAGAACGCTCACCGTTGTAAAAGTCATCACTTATATATGAAGCTTATTTTGAGAGGGTTTCGGGACAATTTTTTTTTTTTACCGCGAAATACCGCAGAAATATTTTTTTTTTTTTGCAACTTTTTTATTTGAAACCCGATTTGTAAAATTGATATGTCATTATTTTAGTCTATTGGAGCTCTATATATCGCTCTAATGTCCTTTTGAGCTATGAAGTCGTTTTCACATAGTTGGGTCACTCAACCAAGTTTTTCGTCTACAAAATATCCTTTTCGTTTCACCTGAAAAAAATCGCTAAAATAAAGTACTAATGGGATCTTGGTAACCTTACGCTTAAAGTGTTTGCAATTTAATAGGCTAATTTTTAAAAATAAATCTTTTGCTGGTTTTCCCAACTTCTTATAAAAAACCTATTTTCAAAATCAAAATTAAAAAAAAATTGCAAAAAATCCATAAAATTTTGACTTTGACCAGCTATCGCTCAGTGAGTTTTTACTCAACCACCACAAGTTGTATGTCGTTAAAAGCGTGTTTTAATTACCTTTTGAACGAGGTACTGTTATCTGTTATCGCACATGTAACTTAAGCGAAAAATATTTTTGACTAAAGTGATAACCAAAAACGCAAAATTACCGTTATTTCAAAAACCTAACCGTGCAAAAAATAAAACTAAATAGTTCTGAGCTCAAGGGGCCCATGCCAATTTTCCCCCATACCCCGATTTCTTGGTATTTTTTTCTGTAAACTAGTGTTATTGTTATAGTGGTTTACATTTGCCAGATTTGGAAGTTCAATGAAAATATAAATATAGGTTTCTTCACTTAATCTCTTATAACTTTGCCATTTCTCCACAGATTATAATCCGGAAAGTGCCAAAATGTTCACTAAGAAATAGGCTATTGACTCAAAATGTGAAAACAGGAGGATAATTAATATTTCGTAAAAAAAATTACAAAATAGAAGATGAATTCGAAAAAACCCTGAAAATTTTCATTAAAGAAAATATTTTGTTCGCCATAACTCCGTCATTTTAACGGCGATTTTAACTATTTTTGCTTCGTTGGAAAGGGTATTTCATCCTCTCAAAACAAGATTAAATAACGTAAAAATTGAGACGGTAATGGCGGAGATATTGACTAATTAGTAATCCTACTTTTTTTTCTTATCTCAAAAACTGAAATTTCAAAATATCTCGAAAACTGTTCTACTTTTGAATCATCTGATTACATATTTGGAATCAGCAGAAAATTCTACATAGGAATCATGTATCAAATGTCGAGGATATTTTTTTTGTCGGGTAGTGCTACTTTCCACAGTTGAAATGTGCCCAGCAACGCTCCGTTGTTGTTTCAAAGGTGCGAGCGTTGCTGATTTAAGTCAATAACGGAGATTGTTGGAAAACATTTTCACCTAAAAATAAATTTTTGTTAATAAATTTTGCTCTTCATCTTCTCTCCGCCCGGGTCCCAACTGCAAATATGTAGCCTCCGTTTGTTCTCCTATTCTTCTCTCCTTCTTATCATTCTCCTCCGGATTCGAACCATGACATCAACCTGAAATTCTATCCAATCATCACATAGTGGAATATTCAACATTATATTGAATTGTGTAAGAGCGGCAACTCAGTTTGATCCGTATAGTCAATATGTAACAGCGGCAACCTTGGTTACTGGAGAGTTAGTCAAAAACAGCGAGCGGTCGATAAATGACGTGAACGGAGAGACTATTATTTTTCTTTATTCTTAAATACTTATTATCAATATATATATACTTTGAATATTAATTAAAATGAATTATCATCAGTGCGTTGAGTGATTATTTGTTTAAAATACTGATATCCCCTCCCCAACTCTTACAATTCAGAGTGGGATAAGAAAATCCACAGCAACGCCTACAACGTTTTACATATACAAATATATGTATAGAAATCTACGGCTGTACGACAGCACAAACAACGAAAAAACACACGTACGTAAGTATAATTGTGGCAGAGCAGAGTCTCCACGAAGCAACGCAGCAACGACGCATTGAGTGCTAAGTATTTGGAGATACATACACACACTGCAACGGACAAGTCGGCAGCGCAAACGGGCACGTATTAGCAAACGGCGCATGTCAAAACTTGTCAAACGAAAGTGAGACTCCGCTGATAAAACAAAATGCCTGCAGTGAGAATTAGTAGTTTAAAGCTGACGGAAATAAAAGAGCTGCTTGATGAAAGGGGGTTGGATACGGAGGGGAATAAAAACGAATTAATTTTGCGATTAACTGAAGCAGTTGGTGGAGACGTTATTGAATGTGCTGTAATGAATGTGCAAGCGCAAATTAGTGAGTTGCGTGAAATGTTTACTTCGGTTATGCAGATGGTGCAAGCAAACGCGAATACGGCACATAGTGTAAACGGAAATAATTCAAACTCGAATAATGAACAGAGGCGCTCTGAGTCGCCGGTAATAAACGCAAATAGAAGTAAATATTCGGTGAAAGAAATTGCCGAAACTATACCCGATTTTGATCCTACAAATGAATCGTCAATTACGGTTGAACAATTTATAGACAGAGTAAACAGTGTTATGAGCGCGTACCAATGGGAAGAAAAGTGTTTGTTGTTGGCGGTGTATAGCCGTCTAAAAGGCGCCGCGAAAATCTGGCTTAATTCGACAGATAAATTATATTCGAACTGGAATGAATTGTCACAACGTTTATGTGAAGAATTCAGCTGTGTGCCAGACGAAGCTGACATACATTACAAAATGTGTCAAGCAGGGCGTAAGCAAAATGAAAGTCTATTGGACTATTGCTTTCGTGTTAGTGCATTAGGTAAACGATTTGGGTTAAGTGAGCCCGCAATTGTTAAATATGCTAGAGATGGGTTGAAACATCGTGAGTTGCAAACTGCTATGGCGGTCACTCGATTTAAAACAATGCGCGAATTCCGTGAAGCAATCACAGATTATACGAAAAATATTCCAACGCGTTCGAATAAATTTGAAAAACCCATCGAAAGTGAGAAGAATGCTACCGAAAAAAGTGACAAAAGCAAACAAGTTATTTGCTATAATTGCCAAGAAAAAGGGCATATATCTAGTAAGTGTCCTCAACCACAACGCAGGCGAAGATGCAATGACTGCGATAAAGTGCATCCTAAAAGTGAACCAGAAAACTGTGGTAAGAAGAAAACGGTGGTGAGAAAAACAAATACACCGAAAGAAATAACCAATAATATTTTTGAACAAAACGTTAAAATAAACGGGCAACAATACGTCGCATTTATCGATACGGGAAGTGAATGTAGCATGGTTAGAGCTACGGTAGCGAATAATATAAATTGTGAACATGAAAAATGCGTGTTAAAGATAAGTGGATTTTGCGGTGGTGTAATATATGCTCACGCCAAAATTCGCGTTGAGTTACAGATTGAGAATCTAAAGCGATTTGTTACGTTGTACGTGGTGGACGACAAATTTTTAACGGCCGATTTGCTACTAGGCCAAGATCTTTTTAACGACATGCGTGCGGTTATCGAAGACGGGCGAATTACCTTTGCGAGCGACAATAAATTTCATATTGATAATATAAAGTGCGATGCTGACGATATAAACGTAAAGAACGAACTTGTTGATCTGTTAAATAAGTATAGTGATATATTTGCCACCAATATGTACGAGATTGGTAAAACTGATTTAGTGGAAATGAAAATCGAACTTGATACCGACGTTCCAATAGCGCAGAAACCGTTTAGGGTTCCTGAACCGAAAAAGAAAATAATATCCGATATGATAAACGAACTTTTAGCAACGGATATCATTCAAAAGTCAAGTTCTGAATATGCGAGTCCAATAATTTTGGTGAAAAAGAAGAACGGTAGCGATCGCTTGTGTGTCGATTTTAGGCGTTTAAATCAGCACACGCGTAAAGAAGTTTTCCCAATGCCAAACATTGAGGAACAACTACAAACAGCAAAGAAATACGTTTATTTTACGGTGTTAGACTTGAACAGCGGATATTATCAAATACCCATCGCGGCTGAAAGTCAAAAATATACCGCATTCGTAACGACAGAGGGGTTATTCGAATTTAAGCGAATGCCCTTTGGACTTAAAAACGCACCGGTTGTGTTTCAGCGATTAATCGGTAAAATAAAAGAACGGGTTAAAAGTGATGATATGATGAATTATATGGATGACATATTAATCGGAAGTCAAACCATACCCGAAATGTACGACAAAATGAATCGAGTGCTTAGTGCTGTGCAACCTTAATTGGTTGCCGGGTGCGTCCCTTTTTATAATTTTACCTTCTTTCCGCTGTTCCTTACTCCTTGCTATATTCCTTTTTTTGATTTAATTAAAGTCCTTTTATTTTTAATTTAAACACTTTATTTCTGTTCTTTATTTAATTTTTCTTGTTAAATTTCACTTTTATTTAAAACCTTTTTCTTCTATCTATCTATCTTTATTTTAGTTGCAGCGCCCGTCTGTATCCAAGTCGTCCAAAATAATAATAATTTAAAATGGCGAGCCAAGCTCTACACCTGTCAGGCACAAGGTGGGCGCGTTTACGCCATGACCCAAAAGGTGGGCGCATTTACACGATGCCCCACAATATCGACGCGTTTACGCGATGCGTTGGCGTTGCGTTGGCGTTACACCATCCTTCTTAATGAAAAATATTGAAGTCGGCAAATTGGTCAATTTGTTAATTTCAATCTTTTTGAATGCTGAATAATTAAATTGGTCTGCTTGAACGAACATTGGTTACGGTGACCATTCCTCCCCTTATTGCGTTCAAGCAGAGCAATTTAATTAGATATGACAAAATTTAGTTTGAAAATATGTATTTATATAAAATGCAAGGTAAAAAAAAAATTAAAGTTATTGAAATGAAAGTTATTGGAATGACTATAAGAATTAAAATTCGAATTTGAGACATGGAACGAATTGTTGTGAATCAAAAGTTAATATAATGAATGTAATTACTGAAATTTGACTTCTAGACGCTGCAGCTTTATGTGGTAACTTACATCAACGTAATTCTGATATATAACTAATTTTACTATATATATATATATTTTTTTTTGTATTGCTTATTTTAGTACTTAAGTGATACATTTTTGTTTGTTTGTATGTACATATATAAATATTAAAAATTTAGTTTTGTTATTTTTGCAATTCAAAATTCGATTTTGCTATTTACATAAAACTTATACATATCTGATTTTTAATTTCTTTGATAATATATTTTGTACTTCCTTAAGCTTCTAATTTTTACATCTAGATATATAATATTATTTATGTTTGTATAATTTATGAATGATTTTGAAAAATTTATGACTTTACTGGCTCAAAGTATGTACATTTTAAATTTCATGTTATTTTTCGTATACGGTTTTTATGTACCGTTTTTAACTTATTTTTTTCTTTATCAAATACAGTGACGTTCACGCCGTCTACTGCTTTTACTTCGTGAGGACCTTCATATATATTTTCATGTTTGAGTCTTGGCTCTTTTTGAATTAATACAAGGTCACTCTCTTTAATTTGTAATGGCCGGGAATTTTTATCATATTGCTCTTTATTAGCAAGTTTATGTTTTTCAACGAGTTTTTTAACTAATACATGCGATTTTTGCATGCGAAATTTTGCTTCTTTTGCGTAATTATCCGAATTATAAAGTGGATCTATTTCTGTTTTATTTACTTCATTTGGCAAAGTGGCTTTTTTGCCAAAGATAAGCTCAAATGGAGTAAATTTGTTGTCAAAAACGGTGTTTGGTGTTGTATTATACCAAAAGGTAAAATACTTCAAATAAGTGTCCCAGTCAGAAAAAGTTTCGTTTATGTATGCTCGGATGTATTCATTGAATACCCTATGGTTTCTTTCTATTGTACCAACAGTTTCATGGTGGTGCGCTGTTGAGAAATTATGGTCTATATTTAAAATACGTGTTAACTCTGAAAAAATTTCATTTTTATATTCTGTACCTAAATCGGTTCTAATGGTTTTCATTGTGCCATATACTAAAATAAAACTTTCAAAGATTGCTGAGGCTACTGTTTTGGCACTTTTGTCTGGTATGGCTACTGTAATTAAATATTTTGTCAGATCGCATATTATAGTAACAGCGAACTTGTTACCAAATTTGGATTCTGGCAAAGGTCCTATTGTATCTATTATGACTTCTTCAAATGGTTTGCTGGGTGTTGGCGTTATAACAAGATTTTCTTTTGTTTTTGGTTTGACTTTATTTACTAAACATTTTTGACAATTTTTAACAAATTTTGACGTGTCACGCGTCATGTTTTTCCAAAAATATTTTGTACGAAGTTTAGCATATAGTTTCTTTGCTCCGCAGTGTCCTCCACTAATCGGATCATTATGGTAAATTTCTAGTAATTTTTGTTTCTTTTCATCATCGATGACTGTTTCGACAGGATCTGTTAGCATGATTTCTAAAGTTTTTAAAATTTTATTGCCATGGACTTTAAATAACTGAATCGAAATGTGATTAAAAAATATATCATCTTTTGGCCATTCTAATATCTTAATATTACGCTTGTTGGCTTCTAATTCAAGCCGCGAAAACAACTCATCGAAATTTGTTTTTTCGTTAACAGGCGTAAAGTTAAGTAATTCTATCTTTTTATGTTTAAGATGCGCGCATATTCCTAAATTCAAAATGGAATTATTTTTATCGTATTTAATGTATGTTTTTACTCTCGGTATCTTTTTTAAGTAATCGTAAGAAAATTTATCATAAACATGTAACTCTATATTTTTATCTTTATTAATTGGTATTGCCGTTTCCTGTTGTTTCAACTGTTTGGTCTTTGATCGCGTTTGTACCGTAAGAATGCTTTTTGTTGCATCTTTTAATTCGTTCATTGTAATACGCGAAAGGGCGTCAGCTCCTACGTTCGATTTACCTTTAATGTACTCTATGGTGAAATTATACTCTGAAAGCTCTAATCTTATTCTTGCTAATTTAGATGCTGGATCTTTCATGTTAAAGAGGTATACTAACGGTCTGTGATCTGATTTTACCGTGAAATGTGTACCGTACACATAAGGTCTAAACTGTTTTATTGCGAAATATATGGCTAACAACTCTAACTCGATTACTGGTTTTTTCTGTTCTGCGTTATTAAAAGATTTTGAAGCATAGCAAATAGGTAAATCGTTGCCTTGATGTTCTTGGCTTAGTATTGCTCCACACCCAGTTTTTGAAGCATCTACTGTAATGATAAACTGTTTGGAAAAATCTGGGTATTGTAATAATTTAGGTGACATTAGGGATGCTCTTAATGCATCAAAGGCTTCATCACATGTTTTGTCCCACTTAAATTCGACTCTTTTTCTACTCAATTTATTTAAAGGTGCTGCCAGAGATGCAAAGTTCGGAATAAAGCGTCTGTAGTAGTTCGCAAAAGCGACGAAACGTCTTACAGCGTCTTTGTCTGTTGGTTTTGTATATTTCCTAATTGCATCTATTTTTGAATCGTCTGGTAACAATCCTTTAGCTGAACATTTGTGACCTAAAAATGTCACTTCGGGTCTGAGAAAATTACATTTATTTGGATTTAGCTTGAGATTGAAAGATCTGCAAGTGTCGAATACTTTAGTCAAATTTTTAATGTGATGTGATTCGTTACAGCCAATGACGATAATGTCATCTACATAAAGAAAAGCTACGTTTGATGGTACGCCTGAAAAGGCAATGGTCATCATTCTTGAAAACGAGTTTGGTGCAATATTCAAACCAAATGGCAATACTTTCCATCTATAAGCTCCGCGATCAGTAGAGAATGAAGTTATGTCACGTGAATCAACATGTAAAGGTATTTGGTGAAATCCAGAAAAAAGATCTAAGGTGGAAAAATATTTGGCTCTGCCAAGATTGTCTAAAATATCATCAATTCGTGCTAACGGAAATTTGTCAGCTATAAGCTTCTTGTTAACTGCACGAAAATCAACACACATTCTGTAAGCTTTTTCACCATTGATTTTCTTTTTAGGAACTAGTATAAGAGGGCTGTTATAATTTGAATAACTTTCTTCGATTAAATCATTTTCTAATAATTTTGTTACTTGTTTGTTTATTTCCTCTCGCTGAGAATATGGTAATCGATAGTTTTTCACATACACCGGCTCGTTGTCAGTTACACGTAATTTTTGCTCATAAAAATTATTTAATGTCATTTTGTCGTTGTTAAGTGCAAATATGTCGGCATATTGTATGCAAAGGTCTAAAAGTTCAGATGGATAATTTTTAGGAAATTGATTTTTCAAAATTGAAGTGAGCTCGTTAATACGTTTCTCATCTGCGTTTGTTTTATTAATAACATAGACGTGATAATTTGATAATTTTTCCGTCCGAATGGAATTTTTCTTTACGAATTGTATGTCATTTGTGGTATTGATTAATTTTATTACTGGGTTGTCAGAATTAGCAATGCATCTTGCTGTAAATACTCCTTTTTGTATTTCTTGAGATTCAACGAAAAGTGGAGTCGTTGAGTGACCTAAGTCAAAAATTCGAAAAACTTCACACCTTGGTGGTATAATACACATATCGCTTTCTGTTCCGTGAAGGATTGGCATATTGACTCTTTCATTGTTTGCCCAGAATGAGATGCTATTATTGGAATAATTTATAACGCATTTGTTATATTTGAGAAAGTCTTTACCCAATATACCATCTGATGGGATGTTAAAATCATCATTTACCACATGTAAATTATGTCCGATGGGAATATTTGAGAAATGTAAGTCTATGTTTATTTTACCTAAAGTAGAAACAGTATTTGATGTCACGCCAGTGATGTTAACTATATCGTCTGTATTGATTGGAATATTCTTATTGAGACTTGAAACTTTAATCAAAGAAATATCAGCTTGTGTATCTAGTAAAAATGTGCATAATTTGTTAGATCCGGTTATATAAATTTCGACAAAATCCGAGTAATTTAAATTCAAACAAAAAATATTTTTCGCATTTAATCGCTTATCTCTTCGTCGTCCCTCAGTGTTCGCTGCTGAGGGGCTTCCGCGTTTAAAGCGCGAACATTTGTGTTATTTCGCGTATTTGAATTTTCGTTGTTGTTGGTTCTATTTTGATTGTTGTTGTTATTACGCGAATTGTTATTACCCCTATTGTCGTTATTTTGCCGATAATTGTTGTTTTGTCTATTTTGGTTGTTGTTGTTATACCTGTTGCTATTATTGTTGTTCCTATTAAAATTGTTGTTGTTGAACCTATTAAAGTTATTGTTGTTATTGTACCTATTGAAGTTGTTGTTGTATCTGTTGGGATTATTGTGGTAACTATTTCCATTATTTTGACGAAAATTATTTTGATTGGAAAACCTTGAACGAAAAGCTAAAACCTGTCTTTCTGTCGCCTGATTATTCTGTTCTACGATCATCTTTGCTACTACGTCTTTTGCATCAGTGAAGGAAGTCGATGCCAGAATTGCTTTCACTAAGTCAGAGCGCGTATTTAATCTGCAAACGTTTACTGATTGCTCGACTGCCATTTCATGCGCTTTGGCCTTGGACATGCCTTCAATTATTAGAGATCGTTCTAAAGCATCAGCTAGTTCTTCTACACGTTTGGCAAAATCTGTTAAGTTATTATTGGAAACTCTGAGTGAAGCAATTTTTCCTGCTACTACCTTGGAATTGTCCGGTTTAATACGAATTCTCAGAGCGTCTTTAATGTCTTGTATTGATGTCACATTAGTCGGAATTGCTTCCCGTGCTTTTCCTTCAAGTTTCGATTTGACAAAAGATATAAGAGTTGTCTCAAGGTTTGCTTCTGCTAGACTTTCTATTAATTCGATTTTGTCTAGGAAGGAATCTAACGCTAATGGATCGCCAGCGTAATTTTCTCTTATAATTGTGGCGCAATAACTAATAAAAGACTTCTTTTGTTCGACTGTAGCCATATCGGAAAAGTTATTAAATGGTTCTGCAAAATTCGATGAAATGTTCTCTAAATTGTTGGGTGAGCTAGTGGCTTTTAATAAATCGTCTGAAAAAGCTATTGAATCTTTAAAATCGTCTTCAGATTCAGAATTCTCTAAATTGAAATCTTCTATGAGCGCCAGAGGATCTGACGAAATTTCTAATTTGATGTCTAATTTTTCGAAACACTCTTTTAATTTCTCCTTGTTACGTGCGATTCTCGATAGTACTTCTGAATGATTTTCAACTTGACTTTTCTTAACGTGTATCAAAATAGCATTAAACGTATTTATTAAATCTTCTTTATATTCTTTAAGCTTTAATTCGTTTGTTGTTAATTTCCGATTTTGTAAAATTCGCTTAGTAACTTTTTGAAAATTCTCTTGGTTTTGCTTAAAAACTCCGACAAAGTCTGTCATAACACGATAATGTTAAAAAAAGCACAAGTCGTAATTGACAAAAGCACAAGTCAAATCTTCAAAAGCACGTAACACGATAATTGTAAAAAAATTTGTAAGCCGTTTCTAGTTCACCACATCTTTTGAGAATTCCTGAAAATGTTGACTATTTGTATGATTTGCCAAAATGTGGAAGTTGAATTGATAGTTGCTGCTATTGTTGTTGAAATATTGAATGATTCGCCGAAAATGTTGAATTGTAATGAAAAATTTATGTATGTAAACTATATGATTAAGTCCAAGCCTTTAAAACTGTGAAAATCCTGTAAAATTTAGAAAATCCTGTAAAATATGTCTGTTCCAATATAATTTCAAAGAGTTAAATATGTTGTACTGGCCATGTATGATATTTTATTAGAAATTGAAAAATCCTGTATTGTGACAAAGCTGTTTTATATATATATCACGGACGCACCGCTTTCATCAAAAAAAAGTAATTGTTTTACGTGACGGCCGCACCGTGGCACAAGCAAAAAAAAAAGTTATATTTTAACGTGACGGCCGCACCGTTGCACAAGCAAAAAAAGTTATTGTTTAAATATTTACGGACGCACCGTTTTTATCCAAAAAAAGTTTTAGTATTTTAACGTGTCGGCCGCACCGTTTCACAAGCAAAATGTTTTATAATTATTAAAAATGTATTAAATTTTCTTAAAGCTGCATGTATCTATATGCATATGCATGTACACATACGACGCAAATTTATTTGATCCACCCTAATGTGCCACTGTATGTATTTATATACATATATGTATGTATGTACACATACGGCAAACGTTATGTGATCACTATTAAGGTGGAACTGTATGCATATACATACACGCACTTTTAGAAAAAATGTTTTCAAACTTTAAATTTTCACCAAATTTATACGTAGTTGTGCGCATGTGTATGTACACATACTGAATCTGTTTGAATTAATGTTACTTATTAATTAAAAAAATAAATTTTAAAGTATACATATGTATATATATTGTTTGAATTCATGAATTTGAGCCAATTAAGCCAATATATTCTTATGTAGTAATATAAAAGTGATATTAAATTTGAATATTTAGTTTATGATAAATGAATGAATGATTTTTAATACTATTATGATATTGAAAATTTGTGGGTTTGTAGTTTAAGTATTTTTAAATCTTACACCTTACGTTCGAGAGAGATTTTTTTTTTGAAGTTAAATTTTACAAAAAGATGAATGTATAATATATTTAATATTGATGAAGAGATATTTATAGTCGTAAATAATTAATAAGTATTACGATATATACTTGAAAAAAATGAAAGTAATTTTGGCATACATATTTACATACATATACATACATATATACTTCTCAGTACATAGGCGTTCTGCTGCTGCCCGTCTGCTGCGGCGTTCTGCTGCTGCCCGTCCGATTCTGCTGCTGCTGGTCTTAATTTAAAGCGAACATCTTAAATGGCGCGTGCCGTTATGATTTGCCGTTTTCAGGTGGCGTTATTTTTGCCAAAGGCGGTACAGTTGGCGCATTTTAAAGTAGTTGCAGAAAATGTATGTATGTAATGTTTGTATGTATGTGGCCAGGTCCAAAGATCGAAAAATTGAAGGGCGTAATTCATGACCCACACCAGTACAAGTTATATTTTAATTAATTTTTTTTTGAATTTTGTAGTTTTTAAAAATTTTTTTGGTTGTAGGTTTTTGTATTTTATAATTTTTTTTTGTAGGATTTTGATTTTTTATATTTTTTTTTTGTAGATTTTTTTTTTCGTTTTTATATATTTTTTTGTAGATTTTTCATTTTCTTTTTCTTTGTTTGTTTAAATTTGCGTTTTATGCATATTCGTATGCATGTTAGTATTTTAATAAAAAATTTAATTAAATTAAAATAATGTTGTTGGCACTCCCAGGTGGCTTCCTACGGGAATACGCCATCTTGACCGGTTTTAGGCTACCGGTCACGGTCGCCATGTGCAACCTTAATTGGTTGCCGGGTGCGTCCCTTTTTATAATTTTACCTTCTTTCCGCTGTTCCTTACTCCTTGCTATATTCCTTTTTTTGATTTAATTAAAGTCCTTTTATTTTTAATTTAAACACTTTATTTCTGTTCTTTATTTAATTTTTCTTGTTAAATTTCACTTTTATTTAAAACCTTTTTCTTCTATCTATCTATCTTTATTTTAGTTGCAGCGCCCGTCTGTATCCAAGTCGTCCAAAATAATAATAATTTAAAATGGCGAGCCAAGCTCTACACCTGTCAGGCACAAGGTGGGCGCGTTTACGCCATGACCCAAAAGGTGGGCGCATTTACACGATGCCCCACAATATCGACGCGTTTACGCGATGCGTTGGCGTTGCGTTGGCGTTACAGTGCTATTCGTAGCGCAAACGTAACGCTTAATATACAGAAATGTGAATTTTTGAAAAATAAAATCGAGTTTCTGGGCCATGAGCTAACCCCAGATGGTATTGCACCTGGCCTCGCGAAAACAATATCAATACGTGATTACAAACCACCAACAAGTGTAGCTGAAATAAGACAATTTCTCGGACTAAGCGGCTACTTCCGTAAATTCGTGCCGGGTTATGCATTAATAGCCGAACCGTTAAATCGATTATTACGCAAAAACGAACAATTTGTGTGGTCAAGTGAACAAGATAACGCCTTTAATAAACTTAAAACGATTTTAGTGTCTCGACCGGTAATGACAGCGTTTCGAGTTGAGGCAGAACACCAAGTACATACAGACGCGAGTTCGGTTGGGCTAGCCGGCGTATTATTACAAAAAGAAAACGAACATTGGAAACCCGTCATATATTATAGTCGTGGTACTACAGACGCGGAGAAAAAGTATCACAGCTACGAACTTGAAACACTTGCGGTGGTCGAGTCCGTCGAACGGTTCCGATATTATATTTACGGAAAACGAATTAAATTAATTACCGATTGTAACGCGATAACAACTACAATGAAAAAACGCGAGTTAATACCACGAATCGCACGGTGGTGGTTGCGCATACAAGACTATGATCTCGAAATTGAACATCGCAGTGGGCAACGAATGGCTCATGTCGACGCGTTAAGTCGCGCGCCGGTTGAGGAATCGCGCGAAATCGAAACGGCAACACTACGAACCGACAAAGTGCAAATAACCAATGAAGATTGGCTGTTTGGCATGCAGTTGCAAGACGAAAACATTCGAGCGATGGTCGACAAAATCCGACGAGGTGATAAATCCATTACGAAAGATTTCAAAATTGTCAACGGCCGATTGTTTAAAGTTGCGAACGGTAGCAACCTCTGGGTAGTACCAAAGACTCTACGATGGCAAATTGTAAACAGCGCACATGATAAAGCTGGACACCTTGGGCTTGAGAAAACACTTCAGCGAATCGGTGAGTATATGTGGTTTGCGCGTATGCGTAACTTTGTAAAATCATATATTCAGTCTTGCATCGAATGTACATATAACAAAATCCCTGGCGGTAAGAAAGAAGGTAACTTGCATGTTGGCGAAGTTGAGCCAATACCATTTAAAACGGTGCATGTGGATCATCTTGGTCCATTTCCCAAAAGCGCAAAACGAAATGAACATGTACTCGTAATTATCGACGCATTCACACGATTCGTTATTATACGTGCAGTTAAAAGCACTGCAACCAAGCACGTTATTGACGTATTCAACGACATCAGCAGTTTCGTAGGTATGCCTGACCGCATTATATCTGATCGCGGAACGGCATATACCTCCAAGGAACTCGAGCGGTTTTGCAAAGATAACGACATCAAACATATTTTAAACGCGGTGAGAACACCTCGAGCAAACGGGTTGGTTGAGCGTTGTAATCGAACCATACTTTCAATGCTTTTACCAACTGTAAACAACGAAAAACGCTGGGATGAAACGTTACGAAATATTCAATGGTCCATCAACAGTATGAAAAACAAAACAACTTTACGTTCACCACAAGAGTTACTCTTTGGCTTCCGTCCACGTGATATCCTTCAGAATAAAATTGTCCTGGCGTTACAACATGATGAAACATCAAATGATGATTTGGATGAACTACGAAAAATAGCAGCAGAACGTATAAAAGATGAGCGTATTAAAAGCAAACAACGATTTGACCAGAAACACGCCACTCCTACGAAATATAAAGTAAACGATTTGGTGGTAGTCGAATATGAATCGCCGAGCACAGGTACGTCACGTAAACTAGAACCTCGGTACAAGGGTCCGTTCCAAATTACCCGAGTACTCGACAATGACCGTTACGTTGTGCAAGATATACCTGGGTCTCAAAGAACTCAACGACATTATTCGTCCGTATACGCCAGCGATAAAATTAAACCATGGTGTGCTTTACCGAAAATGATTGACGACAACATCAGCGACATGGAAGACATCGAAGATCCTCTAACTACGGAACGGGGTCGTCCCGAATCATCAGGAAAGGCCGAACTGTAAGAGCGGCAACTCAGTTTGATCCGTATAGTCAATATGTAACAGCGGCAACCTTGGTTACTGGAGAGTTAGTCAAAAACAGCGAGCGGTCGATAAATGACGTGAACGGAGAGACTATTATTTTTCTTTATTCTTAAATACTTATTATCAATATATATATACTTTGAATATTAATTAAAATGAATTATCATCAGTGCGTTGAGTGATTATTTGTTTAAAATACTGATATCCCCTCCCCAACTCTTACAATTGTAGTAACCTATTTATACTTCCATTTCCCACAAAGGAATCCATGAATTATTTGAATCATTGTAAAAACAAAATTAAAAAAAATTTGTTCTCATTAGTTTTGTTTACAACGGAAACTGTTGGGTCAAATACTTTTGCCTTTAAATCAACAACTGGGAGAAAATTGTTGCTAAAAAGAAACTTTTGTTTGGATTTTTCTCTTCATCCTGTCTCCATCATTATTTTTTTTTTTGTTGGTTTTCTCACAAAAAAATATTTTCTCACAAAAATTTTTTTAAAGGCAAGCAACCTTTTGAATCAACAACGCCCGCTTTTGAATAAATTGTTGGATGAAAAACTTTGCTGTAAAAACAAATACTTTTGCTGTTGAATCAAAGACGGAGGCGTAGCCACGCCCATTTTCAAAATTTTTATCAGTCATCCAACTAAGCATATGAATATTATTCTTTGTGCAAAATTTCATTCCTTTATGACTTCTAGTTACAAAGATATCACGTTACAAAATCCTAAAGGGTTTTCCAGAAATATCTTTGTTGAAAAGTAGGCGTGGTCATAAACCGATTTCGCTAAATTTTTGAGCATGTATTACCACAAGTTATTAAAGTGTACAAACTGATTTTCGTCATAACATCTCAATTATTTGTAGGGTTATAGGCTCAGAAATCTCGTATATTCCTGCTTCTAAAAGTAGGCGGTGCCACGCCCATTTTCCAAAATTTTTGTGTTTTTTATTTTATGTCCATATTTGGACTCCTTCCATAAAATTTCAATGATATATCTTTATATTTGACAGAGATATCGCTTAAAATGTTTCTATTAGGTCACTTTATAATACACATATGTATATAAAAGTGGGCGTGGTCGTCAACTGATTTTGGCAATTTTTCGTCCAAACATTTGCCTAAATAAGTATATCACGCGTAATGAATTTCATCGATATATCTTCAACGGTTTCTGAGTTATGACGCATACAACTTTCAATGTTTTCCCCTTAATAAGTGGGCGTGGCACCGCCCATTTTCTAAAATTTGTATGTTTTTTGTTTTTTGTCCGTAGTTGGACTCCTGCCGCAAAATTGCAGTGATATATCTTTATAATTGACAGAGATATTGCTTAAAATGCTTTATTAGGTCACTTTACAATACACATATATAAAAGTGGGCGTGACCGTCAACCGATTTTGACAATTTTTCCTCCAAACGTTTACCTAAGTAAGTAAATCACGCATACCAAATTTCATCGATATATCTGCTACGGTTTCCGAGTTAGGGCTTGTAAAAGTTTTACAGTAAAACTTTCAATAGTTGCCACTTAATAAGTGGGCGTGGCACCGCCCATTTTCCAAAATTTCATCAAATTTCTTCATAAGGGCCTGAGCTCAATACATGGGTGAAATTTTATCACTCTAGCTATATTAGTGGCTGAGATACCAAATTTCCGACTTTTTCTATATTGGAAAAGTGGGCGTGGTCATGGTCCAATTTCGCCCATTTTCAATACCAACCGTCCCAGTCTCGATACCAACTTGCATTCCAAATTTCATCAAAATATCTAAATTTTTGCGCGAGTTAGAGTGTTTACAGACGAACGGACGGGGGATGACAAAACGATTAATACGCCTTTAAATATACATGTATATTAAGATAAGAGTTTGACGCAGTTGTGAAAAAAGCATTGATTGAGATACTAAGATATTTATTCCTAATTTTTTTGCTATAGACACAATCTATTGAGATAGGAATTTGTTGCAGTTATAGAACAGAAAAATAGGAATCGTTTGATATGAAAATCTCAAAATCGCATTTTTTAAGATACGAGGTTGAGAAAGTAAGGCATCGATATGTCCCTTAGAGATTTCAGGCATTATTTTTTTGCCTTATCATCAATTGAAATAAGCCTTAAATAATATATTCGCATGAAAAGTCAACAAAAAGTTTAAAAATTTGTATGTACATAAATACATACATATGCTTGTAGTATGTTAAAAGTGAATGCCTTAACCCTTAAATGCATGAGGTCAGCCCCCAATATTAAGACGTGACGCCCCCTACGTAAAATCACCCACTAAACACGAAATTGACACTAATTTTTCGATTACATGCGCGGTTTTCTAGAAAAAGCTGAATTTTGTTGTTTTTCTAATTGTACCATATATGGTACACTATGCATTGAGACCAATAGCATTTTTTGTATGCAAATTTTAGTTGGTTAATTAAAATGAGATGTTTTCCCTGCAAAACTTATGTGGCTATGCCAAATGACGTTGACTAACACCACGAGCTCCGTCAGTAACCTTTTGTGAAACATCGTTCAGTCTAGAACGGCTCGAAAGGACCTCTCCGATGTTTAATGCAAGGTGAGCCCCTTTTTGTGTGGTTTCTTCAGCTTGATGCTGGAAAAGATAATTCGAGCTGCAGAACTTAACGTCATAGGAAACATCTTATACCAATAGAGTGTGCAACTGCTGGTGTACGTCAATGATATTGAAATCATGGGCACTAACACTCGCGCTGTATATTCTGTCTTCTCCAAGCTGGAAAAGAGGCTAAGAAAATTTCAACAGCTAAATTGACAAGGGATGACGGAAAATCGTTCTAACATAAATCTAAGAAAATGTGTTTGTCGGTTAACGACGACAAAGCGAAGTACCTCCTGCAATCACACACAGAGAAAGCTCAATTGTGTCTTGGCAGCCACTTCACTGTTGACATTTACAAATTCGAAATATTTAACGGTCTAAACGGTTTTCGTCTATTTGGGAACTAGCGTTAACACTAAAAATAATGTCAGCAAGGAAATCCAATGAATCATTCTAACGAATAAATGCTACTTTGGATCTAGTAGGCATTTGAAAACAAAAGTCCTCTCTCCACGAACAAAAATCACGCCCTACAAGACTCTTATCGTTGCAGTCCTAATGTACGGCGCAGAAGCATGTACGATGTCAAAATCAGATGAGATGGTACTTGGAGTATTCGGGAGAAAAGTTCTTCGGAAGGTTTATGGACCTTTGCGCGCTAGCGAAGGCGAGTATCGACGGAGATTTAATGATGAGCTGTACATTGTTCAGCGAAGAAAAATCCAGCGGCTGCGTTGGGCAGGTCATGTTGTAGGAATGAATGAAGGTGCTCCGGCCCAGAAAGTATTTCTATCGAAAGCCGCTAAACGCAGGAGAAGAGGAGTCCTCCACTTCACTGGGAAGATCAGATGAAAACTGACTCGTCCTCCCTCGGTATTTCTAATTGGCGCCATGTAGCACGAAACAGACACGACTGGTGCGCTTTATTGATCTCGGCCAAAATCGTCTAGACGTGTACGCACCAATTACGAAGATAAAGGTAGAATCTTAATCCAATAGTTCATACTCGTTTTCGGCTTGATTTCTAATACGAAACGGTTTGGTGTTTCATTTATTAGTTCATCTAATTCATGCGTGAATTTCCCTTTATCAATAGACCCATTTCCATCTTTCGGAATATCTACATACCTCAAAATCATTAGATAGCGTACTTTCCACATCCTCTGTGTTATGCCTCTTTCCATCAATTATTATGAGATCCATATCCGCACACAAATTACATGTAAAACAGCAAGCGCTGGGTAAAATATTTGGCTTAGATGCATGAAGTACCATATATGGTACATACGCAAAAAGGCAACAAAAAATAACAAACGATCGTGTTTAATCACAATTGACTTTATATGTATATAAAAAGGACTAATGTACTCATCTGTAATATTTATATACCAAAAAATAAAATAAACTATGTTTTATTGACGAATGAATATCACATTTAGAATATTTCTCAAAATTTTTGTTTGTCCAATTGAACTGCCCACTGTCAACTGAATATGAAACTCAGCAAGCTTTGATACCATTGAAATAAAAGCTAGCTTTTATAGCTCCAACTTAAATTATCCCGTTATATGATACATATTAATTTGATCGATATATTAAGAGCTAAATGCGCGTACCATATATGGTACGCCATGCATTTAAGGGTTAATATAAAAATATATGCATCTGCATACATACATTTATGTATTGACGTACATATGTATGTATGAATATTGATACATATACGCGGTGGCACATATGCTTTTGCATTAAATGTGCTGAGCTCTTGCAACAACAAAACCAGTTTGGTTACAATTAGATACATTAATGTAGATGTGTACCTCTTTCAGCTGGACAAAATGGTTGCATTGCAGGACTGTTCTTTATTTTTCAGAGCTCTCTATCCATTTTGTTTTGCACTTAAAAAAATAAATAAATAAATATTACTCGCCATAACATACTGATTACCACCAGCGAATTGCATTTTTGATTGTTCAACTTATTATGAATGATGATATAATGAACTCAACACAAGGGCATTCAGATTTCGATCTCCGACCGGTAACGCCGACAAAAAGTTTTAAAATGTGCTCGTGGTTCTTTATATGTTACACATTTTTGCTGGTTTAGTTTCATTGAGCTACATATGTATATTTACTAATGTATGTAACTACAATAGACCACCCATGAATTGTATGATATGAAGTGATGTTGAGCAAGTGAAAAGGTTACTCTTACGTCACGTCATATGGCTGATTTGTAGGAAAATTATATGAAAAATTAAAAAAAAATTGCATTTAACACCCTTTAGGGATGAACAATAACGAATTGACGGAAATTCTTTCCACAATACATCTTAATCCTACCCTGTCGGAAAAACAGACAACAAAAAGGAAGTATGAACTACTTTTAAAATTATGAAATTCATAATAGATACTATGTACTTTCAATTATATATTAAATGATATACAGGTCATCTAATTTTTACTAATCTCACACATTTATCTAGACCGTTAAAAAGCAAAAAAGAAAACGGAAAATTCACTTTAGCAGTTAATAACCATAAAAGCAATTAACCATTTTTGGTGAATTTTTTTTTTTTTTTTTTCAAAAGCGGCGGGAATTTTTTCACTACAAACCTTGTCTCTCTGATCTCGAAAAAATTAGTGGTCTAATATATACATATGTATAAACATATGTATATTCTCATACTCATACTTAGAAAAAGACTGTCTGCAAACTGAAGGACACAGAATTGGCCTTCACTTGCTCATCAAATGACGGCACTCACTGCACTTCGCGTTAGCTTCGCTTATAAATTTAGTCTCATGTTGGCACTCGACTTGACTATATGAATGAAACTAAAATAACTGGCGCCTAACTGTTTAACACACGAAATACATACATACAGATGTATTTTACTCTTGCATGCACAAATGGCAATCTTTAAGGTGCCAAAAAATGGTATGGACATTTCTAAAACTTAACAGTTGTCAAGTAAACGTGTCCCTGTCGCCGTCGTTGGCCGTCTTTTCCATCGTTCGCTGCTCCGATATAGATTTTTGCGCTTAGTTCAATTGTTGAAATGTTTCAAACAGTTTCGAGGATATACACTAGGGTGGGGCGATTTACTAACCTATATCGCGCGATCGAAATTTGGATTCCTCTCATTTTTCTGAGTAGAAAACTCCTCCACGAAATTTGCCTAAAATTAATTTTGATGTTCCGGAATTCGGTTTGAATGAACCAAGACGAATTTTTGAAAATAAAAATTTGGCAAAAATCGACAAAAAAATATCCAGGTCAATATGCACATCGAGTTGAAGCAGAATTTTATGCTGAATCCAGATATGAAATCGAAATATATCCTCATTTCCGGTTATGGAGGCTGAATGCCGAAAACGCACATTTTCGCGATTATCTCTTGCTGTGTACAATACATCTTAAATTTTTTTGCAAACTTCTTAAAGATAAGTCAATTCAATATATGAGCAATATTTAAAAATATTAATTTATCTTCCTGTATAGGAAAACTAGAATGCACTCTTTTTTCCTTAGCCCAAAATCCCAGAATGGGATCTCCATGTTATAGTCATCCGATACCGATGATTTTCGCCGTCAGCGCTTTGTGTACAATAAATGCTCTAAATACAAAATTTCAGAATTTTACCTGCAAAAATTGAAGAGTTATAACCCAAAACGTAGACGTATGCTGTTTGGGACTTGTTTTACCGAAGCATAAATACAAATACATAAATACAAGTACATACACAAATGTGGGCTGCTTTCAAAAGCAAAAACCATAAGAAATAACAAATGGATGCAGCATATCAGCGAAGCAAATGAAACTGCCAATTGACCAACGAAGCAGCCATGCATCACGTCCAACTACACACACGTATCAGCTGTGTTATGTGCATGTATGTATACATCCATCAACCAAAATATGGGTAAACAAATAACAATAGACGAAAACAAAAAAACACAAAAACAAAGGGAAAAGAAAAATGAAAACTAAATCACATACTACAATTCTATGTGAAAGAATACAATAAAACGTTCGTTGAGGATTTTACTGCATCGCTTAGATCTCTATTTCTCATTTATGCCGAGTTCCAAGCTTTCGTTCTAAGAGTTTTAATTCGCTTCTGTTCTGGACGAGGTATGCTAATAAGCCTTTAGGGTAACCACCTGTTGGCAATAGCATCATAGTGGACCAGAGGCTCTGCATATGCATCAGATGCGTATATCACAATAATTATATAGACTGTTGCTGGACATAATGTCACTAATTTTTCATATGGCTTTTCAGCTTGCGGTATCCTATAAGGATTTAATAGAATGTGAATCGCTTAAAAAACGTTTCATATTGTACCATTCAATTAGTGCCTTTGTCTGCTGCCAACGATCTTCTCTGGGCCACCTTTCTTCTTTCTTGAGCTCATTCTTCATTTTATGTGTACCTATTGCGAGGAATGGCGGTGGTTCTGTGCGTATGTGCAGGGCTGTCAGACTGCTCGTTTCTCTCTACACCTTGCGGCCTGATAGCCAGTTGCCTGGTTAGTGAGTTGCGAGTGTATTCAGTATACTTATTATTATTCAAATGTTTATGTTATAGTCTGAATACCTTTCCAGGTTGATGTGACATATTGCGTACCTACCTCACCGCCTGAAAGAAGTGGGTTTTCGTCTTCTTCTTTTCTAGAAATAAGTAACCCGTTGAATATCACTATTAGAAATTGAGCAAACGAGAGCTCCTCCTTTTATTCTTACCATATTTTGGCTGATATTTAAATTATATAAAAATTATAATTTTTATATTCAAAACTACAACTATTTTTTTTTTTGTTACTAAATTTCCCTGCTGGGCTACATATGTATGTACACAGGCTTCCATTATGCGTGTGTAGAGGATATTTCTACGCACAACCACTTTGCATGCTTCGCTTAGCGGAAAAATACTAACATTTCAAAACGTTCGGCCATAAACAAAAGTGCCGAACCGAACTGAAAGGAATACAAAAACAAAAACTCTGTGCAAAAAAGCAAAAAGCGAAAAATCCATTGAATGCCATCTGCAGGCGGGCGAGCAACACACAGCTTTTAAAAATAAAAGCATCATGGCAAAAAAGCAAAAAAAAAAAAGAATGTTACAGAAAATGGCGAAAAAACAAGGAAAACAATTGTGTAGAATGCGTGTTTTCACAGCCTTTGGTTGATACACAAAAAGCTAAAGAGCTATCAAAGCGGATATATATGTACAGTATAATATCTGTAGATTCATATGCGATTTATTTTATGCGCTTATTATGGGTTATTGACAAGTCGTTAGAAATTTCTTCGTTCTCTAGCTGGATATATGTATAAGGCCATAGATACGATGGATGTGCCGACATGTGCATAAATACACAAATACACTTATTTCGTGTGCCTATAATGGTATTAGAAAAACATGACTCGCTTTTTTGTCCTGTTCAAAAAAAAAAGCATTTAATCAAAGAGATTTATTGTATATGACTTTCTTTGAGATACATTTAGGTCCATTTCGGTGCAGTTTGAAAGAAAATATTTAAGTCTATTTCGCAATGTCAGCGAACTCCCATAAAGAGAGCGGCAGCTAAAAAAGTGGTCAACTCGTGACCTCATTCAATATTTTTGAACTTTTTATTTTTTTCTCTATTTTAGGGCACAGCCAGAAGACGCAAGAAATTACTTTCAGAAAGTAAAAAATTCAAGCCCTTATATTAAAAGGAATTTTTAAATAATACTAGCTGACCCGGCAGACGTTGTTCTGCTAAAACTTATTCCTATGAAGCCTAAAGAAAAGTCTTTGATTACCGTATTGCTAACCATTATCTTAGAGTTCATCTTAATGACTGCGAATAACAAAAAATTGTCTATTCTCTGAATAAAAGTTATAGATATATTCGCCGCGACAAACCTACTTCCCCCGATCCCTATCACTATCTCAATCCCTATCCCTATCCCTATCTCTATCCCTATCCCTATCCCTATCCCTATCCCTATCCCCATCCCTATCCCTATCCCTATCCCTATCCCTATCCCTATCCCTATCCCTATCCCTATCCCTATCCTTATCCCTATCCCCATCCCTATCTCTATCCCTATGCCTATGCCTATGCCTATGCCTATGCCTATGCCTATGCCTATGCCTATGCCTATGCCTATGCCTATGCCTATGCCTATGCCTATGCCTATGCCTATGCCTATGCCTATGCCTATGCCTATGCCTATGCCTATGCCTATGCCTATGCCTATGCCTATGCCTATGCCTATGCCTATGCCTATGCCTATGCCTATGCCTATGCCTATGCCTATGCTTATGTCTATCCCTATCCCTATCCCTATCCCTATCCCTATCCCTATCCCTATCCCTATCCCTATCCCTATCCCTATCCCTATCCCTATCCCTATCCCTATCCCTATCCCTATCCCTATCCCTATCCCTATCCCTATCCCTATCCCTATTCCTATCCCTATCCCTATCCCTATCCCTATCCCTATCCCTATCCCTATCCCTACCCCTATCCCTATCCCAATCCCTATCCCTATCCCTACCCCTATCCCTATAGCTACCTATCTTTAACTTACCGGGACCGTCCATCACCTTCCGGGCCCACTACTTTAGCCATCTCTGGGAAACAGCCTTAGAAATCACAATGAAAATAGCTGTATGTGGAAGCCTGCTCAACGCTTTTCATTTGCTACCAATATCGCTCGAAAACATTCAGCGGTTATCCGGGTCCACGCTTTGACCCAAATCTTGGAACCCGGCCTAGGCATCACTATTTAAAAAGCTCTTTGCTGAAGTCCTCCTCAACAGCTTTCATTTGATACCAATATCGCTCAGAAACTTTCCAGGGTCACTCGGTCCCACGTTTTAACCCATATCTGGGAACCCGGCCTAGGTATCGCAATAAAAATAACCTTATGTTGAAGGCCTGTTAAACACCTTTCATTTGATACCAATATTGCTCGAAGGCTTGGTGGATCGATCTGGGTCCTCATTTAGGCCTGTATTCCGGGAAGCTCCCAATTTTTCGAAATTCTATATACCCTACTATGTGAACTAACACCACATGAATCTACTGTGAAAATTTCATAAAGAACTGTTGGTTACTTTGGGAATTTATAGAGGACACACATCCACAGATGCACACATACGCACATACACACCGATTTTTCCAATTTTCGGACTTTTCCGGAGGGATTTTCCAAAATTTTCTTCCGTACGAACCATCTCCTCGAGAATACGAACAATTGACCAAAAGTTTTACAGAAATCGGCCCAGCCGTTCTCATCTGATGAGGTTAGTAACATTTTTTACACCATTTTTATATATATAGATTTTAAAACCAAGAACCAAAATTAGTTTTAAATTATTTCGTGTACTCTGAAAAAAAAAAACATTGTAAATCTAAAGACTTTCGCTGTTAAATCAACTACTTTCCGCAGTTGAAATGTGCCCAACAACGCTCCGTTTTTGTTTCAAAGGTGCGAGCGTTGTTGATTGAAGTCAATAACGGAGATTGTTGGAAAAAATTTTCACATAAAAATAAATTTTTGTTTTCATTTCACTCTTCATCTTCTCTCCGCCCGGGTCCCAACTGCAAATATGTAGCCTCCGCTTGTTCTCCTATTCTTCTCGCCTTCTTATCATTCACTGGTTGCGATCTTTATTTCTTTTTCTGATTTTTCTTCTTTATTTTGTATTTTCCTCCGGATTCGAACCATGACATCAACCGGAAATTCTATCCAATAATCACATAGTGGAACATTCAACATTATATTGAATTGTAGTAACCTATTTATACTTCAATTTCCTAAAAAGGAATCCATGAAATATTTGAATCATTGTAAAAACAAAATTTAAAAAAATTTTTTCTCATTAGTTTTGTTTACAACGGAAACTGTTGGGTCAAATACTTTTGCCTTTAAATCAACAACGGGGAGAAAATTGTTGCTAAAAATAAACTTTTTTTTTGGATTTTTCTCTTCATCTTCTCTCCATCATTATTTTTTTGTTGGTTTTCTCACAAAAAAATATTTTCTCACAAAAATTTTTTTAAAGGCAAGCAAATTTTTGAATCAACAACGCCCGTTTTTGAATAAATTGTTGGATCAAAAACTTTGCTGTAAAAACAAATACTTTTGCTGTTGAATCAAAGACGGAGATTCAACAGCCGAAAATTGTTGGTTTAACTACGGGTATTTTTTTCAGAGTATGAAACGGGCCCACTTATACCATTTATAGGACATTTTAAAAGTAAAAACACACAACACGTTCCAAACTATTCTCGAACATATACAAATACATCCCGAATAAATCGCATTTCTCACAGTGTACTTATACACGGGCTCACGAATTCATATATACATACATACATACATAAGTACCCTGTAGGAAATTCAATTACTTTTAAATCACTTTATAAACTACTTTATTTTCAATAAAAACTAATTGAAACTGTGACTTTTTCCTTTGCAATGAACTGACTTTTTTAACACGGCGATGTCATAGCAAGCAGTCAATTGCCCTATCCTGCATTTGTTTTCAACTACTTTACTAGTAGTTGAAAATAAATAACTTTATCTTGAGTTTCTTTTCAACTACTTTACTTGTAGTTTAATATAAATAACTTAATCCTGCATTGGATATGTCGAAATTCAAGAAATGGTAAAAATGCGAAACAAATTTTCCTCAAATTTCGCAAATAGTTCTCAAGTTGATAAACAATATTTCAGAAACAATTGAATTTATGTTAATTTTCAAATGATAAATATGAAACAATATTTTCTCCGTTTGAGAATTTCGTTTTCAGTGTTTAATGGGAAGTGAAGCTGAAAAACGGTAACCAAAAAAGGAAAAAACAATCTTGGCATACTTACATCTGAAAACATGTGTTTACATATACATATGTACATATACAAGAAACTGACCCGCGCTGCATTTGTTTTAAGCTACTTTATAATTAGTTGAATATAAATCACTTTTTAATACATTTATCTTTGCAACTAACTTTTTTTTTTCCGTGAGGGAAACGAGTACGCATTGGTAAATATATATATATGCATAGTTACCCTGCAGCGAAAGTCCAAACTAGTCAGCCAACCTACCAGTTAACTGACTAGATAAATTATGGGAGTTGCCCAACTAGATTCATAGGGGACAAATTGAGATTAGTTATGAAACAAGAAGTTTTGCCAAAAAAAAAGGGTTTTAAATTAAAAACGAATGTATGCGGGGTTTCTGGAGGTTGCAATTAACACGTATGCAGTAAAAGTAAAGCAACTTCTTTATTGTTGTTGTAGTATTCGAACCCTGCGTAGTAGACCCCTTGTAGATTTAGTTGGTTGCAAATTGATAGATCATTAAATCAGGTGAATGCCACAAATATAACATAGTTTGAGATGTTAATATAGCCGTATACATTAGATACTACTTCAGCCATAGAAAAAAGTACATGATATGTTTGTATAAAGTCAGAAAATCATCAATATAAATGTCAAGCTTAGAATGGTCAACGTGTTACTTATTCACAATGTTAATGTTAATTTACCTAAATATTTAATATGCAAGATCACAATCTAATGTGCCTGAGTTCTTTAATTTAAATATCATATTCTAACTAAATAAATGTATTAGAAACTTTATTTTGCAACTTTTATTTTCATTGGAGTAGCATGTAAAACTAGTCAGTCAACTGGTATAGTTCTAATATCTACACTGACTAGTCAGTCAAGTGGTATGACTCTGGTGTGGATACTGACAATTGCCATTTCCTAGGTCATCACCGTGTTAAAAATACCAGTTGCTAATATGAAAAAAAGATAGATGGCTGACCAGTTGAGCTGTATGGCCAACTAGTTGTCAATTAGTTTACAACTAGTTGATTTCGCTGCAGGGTAGTTACTTTCCCACAAAAGTCTACCTCTTTTTTGCAAAAGAAATCATAATTAGATTATGGTCGCATATGAGTTGGGTAAAAAAACAAAGGAAAAAAGGTTCGATCGAACAGCTGTCTCTTTGTGCAGAGGAAAAGAAACATAATAGTTAAAGTGAAAATGTTTACGTATGCTTGTCAGGGCCGTGCGCAGGAATTAGCCTTGGGGGGGGTTTTAATTTTGGTTTCCATTCGCATACATTTTTCGCTAAGATAAACATATTTGCTGAAACAGATATCCAGACCCATACACCATAAATTTAAATGTTCTTTAACTTTTCTGAAACTCATTCTGATTCATCAAAACCTAGTTAACCAGGTCCTGAATAGTACACGGAAAGAATTTTTTACTATCAATGCCGAGACAAGAAAAATTAGACTTGATTTTGAACTTAGAAAATAATTTCTTAATATCAAGATGATCCAAGAAAATTGGATTTTAAATAAATAAGAAAACATTTTCTTGCTTCAAGTAAAATTGGATTTTAAATAAATAAGAAATAATTTACTTAGGGTAAGTGTTTTTTTCTTGTTTTTTTGAAATAAATTAAGAAATTATTTTTTTGTTGCAAGTAAAACTTTTCTTATACGAGCTTAAGTAAGTAATGCGAGAGACACACATCGTAGTATAGTAATAATATTTCGATCTATACCACATATGTGTCACCCTCATATTGTAGTTTAATTGAAAATTTTCATAGCATAGCCAAATCATAATATTGATATTCTAATATTCATACCACATGTGTGTCTGAGGCATAAGAAAATATTAAATATTAAATTAAGCAAATATTTTCTAAAAATATTAAAAACGTAAAAAATAAGTAAAATGAAAACTAATCATGAGGGATTAGAAAACCATAATTAGTCAACTAGTATTTTCCTAGGACTTGTTTATTGAAATGACAACATTTTTATTTAATATAAATGAAGATGCAAATAGTGAACTCCTTATACCAAATGCTTCACTAACAATCTGAGAATTGCAAAAATATTCAGAAATATGCCAAGCGGATGGCAAATGAAAAAAAAAATACATGTAACTTTGGAAATGCAAATTCAGCAAGAAAAATTTTACTTCGCTCAAGAAAACGTTTTCTTATTCATTTTACATTTTTTTTTCGCTGTATTTTGTTGTTCCAATTCGTCGAAACACAATTTTCTTAAATTCTTCTTGATATTAGCAAAAAGATTTTCTTCATTTAAGTAAATTTAAGAAAAGATGTTCTTAGGGCCGATTTCATAATGAAATTCTTAAAGCTTCTTTCCTTAAAGGAGCCTTTTAGTTAAAGAGCCATTTAAAAGTTCTTTAAAGTGGGAGTGATTTCATAATAATATAATATTAAAAGGCTCCTTTAACGTCAAATAATTGTCATAAATTTAAAAATATTGAAATTTGACTTTTATTTTTTTCTGAAAATAAATAAATTTTTTGATTATGGCTTTTTTATTTTTTTTTTTTTTTTGAAAAAAAGAAAAAGAACAAAGAAGCATAATTTGGAAACCCAGTGCAGAAAATATAGGAAGCGGTCATCCAACATCACAAAAGAGAAGAAGATGAATATTGCATTATACGACTCAACAAACAAAACAACAAACAAAATCGGTTCAAAAATTTTAATAAATTTTTGATATTTGATTTTGACACATTACAGAAATGAAATTTTTTTCTGGCAAAAGGAACCTTTAAATAACTTAAATGCCCGTTTTTGGGTATTTAATTTTAAATGAACTTTTATGTTCAAAAAGACTATGAAATCGATCAGAAAATTAAAGGCTCCTTTAGAATTTAAAGGAACTTTTAATTTGATTATGAAATCGGCCCTTATTTATTTAAACATTTTTTTTCAACATTTTTTTTCTATAGATTTTGTTAGTGTTCTTGAATAAGAAAATAATTGTCTCATTTTTGGAAAACTCAATTTCTTATTTCCAGTAATAATTAAGTCAATTTTTCTTATTTCCCTAAAAATTTTCTAAATTGAGTTCAAGAAAGCATTTTTCTTGATTCAAGTATACAAATTTCTTTCCGTGTACTGAAACTGCTCACTGTTTTCACAAAATGAACATTTTTTGTTATCAGTACAATTTTTTTAAAAATGCCAAACGAACATATGCTACACAATTTTGTAATTTCGGAAAGCTCCAAGTGCAATTCAAAGTGCCGAACCTATGTATTGGCCAACCTTATTTTTTGCAACTTTTACCAATTCTTCTTCCGTAAAATTATATTTATAAAATTTATAAACTGTATTTTGAAAATTTTTGCAAAATCATTGCAACTTATTTTGGTCATGGGGGGGGGAGGGTTTAACCCCCAAAACCCCCCCGTGCGCACGGCCCTGATGCTTGTATACATACTACTTAAATATGTATGTATGTATGTATGTATGTATGTATGTATGTACATATGTATTTAACGATATTTCGTTTATAGACCAATTTTAAGTTTAGTAAGAATTTCTGGATTGCGGCCAAACCCGAAAGCTAATAAACTGAAATAACTCTGAAGGCAAATCAATTGCCATATTTGAAGAAATAGACAAACTTTTCAACGACAGCTGGCTTCCCTCAAGGTAATGTTCTGGGCCCAAAGATTTAACTACATCTAAAATGCGTAACGAATTCTAGAAACATCTTAGCAACGTTGCTTTCCAAATACTTCAAGTGTATATCGACGTCTCACAGAGCACTTTTTAACTTAGAATCAGGAAGTAAACACATGCGACAGCCCCTTTATATACCGTAGCGAACACAACTAAAACATATACGGAAAATGGTTGCCTTCCTCCAAAAAATCTACGCCTTATTTCAGATTTACTCCAGAAGATATAAAGGTTTACGAAATAATGCATGAAAATTCTAAGCGAACAAAAGTTGTATGTGCAAAGGCTTGGAATACGCCTGATTTTTCTGTGTTGATGGCATCGGTTTGTAAGGACTACTCTCTCTCTCTCTCTCTCTCTCTCTCTCTCTCTCTCTCTGAGACAACTTTATTTCCAAGGTTTATCCGCCACTGAAATAAAGCTTAGATAATTGCTGATAATAAGGTCTTTTATATAACTTATAATAATTATTTGAAAATACACTTTAGCGGAAATCGGCAATGTGTGCACGTACGAAATTTTTTACGCTCGCCAATTGTTCTCTCTTTGCCAATGCTTTCTCATAAAACTTAATGCCCTCTCTCTGAATTTGAGGTATGAGCACATAACAGAAAATTAGATAAATATTAAAATGTTTGTAGCAGAGCGAATGATATAACAGCAAGCAGAGCTGCCACCGTATTCCGTATTCCGGCGTATTGCTTAGTGACCTTTTTGCAGGGCTGTAATCATATGTACATCGCGAATCTCCAGCCATACAACGCAGCTTGTTGGTATGTTGAAATCCATTAATCCGTGAAAACCACCGATGCCCGATTGTAACTAGGCGAAACGTACGCGTGTATATTTATGCAGAATCTTTGCACAGTTACACATACAATATGGCTTACATAATAAATAAACAGAAAACAAAGACAAAAAAAAAAAAAAACATGCACATTTGCTTAATTACAAAAGCCCAATATTTGTTGTGTTTTATTATGAAAAGTAATCTGCGGCCTTACAACCAATTTTTTTTGGCTTCGGTATCATTCTCAAGCGATTTCATGGTCACGCCACAAGCAACAATCCTTACCTTCCTTTCCTTTTTTGCTCGTTTCTTTTTTCGCACATTTTTTAATGAACTTTTAATGAACCCATTTGTAGTCTTTGTAAAATTATTCGACTGTGTTGTGTTTCGGCAGTCGATTTAGGTAAAGGTAAAAATCGTTTTTTTTTTTGCGCGTAAAAAGCGTAAATATAAAACCGGCTAGAGACTATAAAGAGCGAAAGGATAAATACAACAAATTTATGTACGTTGGAGCATACACCTACATAAAGGTTGACAAAGCCATTTGTTGTGCGCGTGGCACATATTTTATGCTACTTTTTTTTTACTTTTTGGTCATTCGTTACACCTAAAAATCATCACTTAAAAATCATTCTCGTAAATATTTAAATTTAAATATTAAAATTTGGCAATCCCAAGAGGATTTACGAGCACGAATTTTTGCTTTATTTGTACCTTTTAGGTATTTAAAAAAGAATATTGGGGAATTTATAATTAGGTAAAGTGACAGACAGCAGAACTGGAATTTGGCATTATATTACGAATGTAAGAAAGAGAAAAGGAGTTTCGCAACGCAGAGATCACAATGCGAAGCATTTTCCAAATGTGGGCGTTTAACGGAAGAAAAAAGCTTAAGGAGCAGAAAACTAGAAGAAGTTACGACCTAAGAAAACAAGAAGGATATAAATGTGACTATGAAATGAGAATTTTGTACCAAAAATCACTGCAAGTTTTTTTAATAAAATTGTCTAGAAAAAATTAGCAATAGAATAAAGTGACGTAGCAGTATTCTGACGCCAAGTGAATGCCAATTGGAAGCATTGTGGAGTTTGAATTTTAAACAGCATGAGCGAATATTATTCAAGTGATATTGCAGCATTCTAGCATCAACTCCTTAATAGTAACAAAAGTTTACAAGTCATCGTTATTAAATATAAGGAATAAGAGGGGCCTAAAATGCCAACCTGGTGTATGCCTCTTCTTCCCCAAAATTACCACATCATTGTCATTTCACAAACAGCTTTCTATATTTATTTTATTTTTTATATACTAAAATAATAACTAAAGTTACCTTTTTCTTATTAAGTTAACCCTTGTCTTCGTTTCTTAAATTTACAATTTTGACATTAATTTGTTAACCCTTTTCAATTTCTTACTTAGCAGTTTTATTTTCAAATTCAATTTAAATTTCTAGCTTATTTATAATTTACGCTCTTTTTTTACGTATAGAAACATATTTGGAAGATGTTCAGATTAGAAGGAAAATAAGGTAAAATTGGATCAAAAATTAAGCTGAAATGTTTTGCCGGTTTTAACAACGCTCATAATTTGAAATCATAAGCCTTTTGAAATATTTATATGCATATTTATTTACACATATTTAATATACTTTTTTTTATATAAACTCTTTATGGTTGTGTTTGCTAACTAGCTAGAATTTTTCTATATTGTCCAAGCAGCATTAAGTCGTGCAACAACAATTGTCTATGCAGGCGATATAATGAGGGAAAGTTAATATACATACAGTCCGTAAGTAAATTTCAGTAAACGAACTAATTTTTGCCCGAGGTATTTTCTTTGATATTAAAAATATACGGAACTGGTGAATAGATCTTTTGATTGTTGGTTTTACACGTACGATTCAAAATATACTCATCAATCGGGTCTTAGATTATGGACGTAATTGTAACTGCCAGTTTACGAGTAATTAGAAATAATAGTATGTTATATTATATTATACATAAGGAATATTTTTTTGGGCACTTCGCTGCCCGCTTATACTGGATTCTGCTCTTTTGGCTGACAGTTTCCATACAAAATGTTAGAGACCTTAAGAGACTTTTAGAGAGTATGCCAGCTACTCATTAAACTGATCTTTACTGATTACGCCAAATTTTTCTATTGTGAATAAGTGAAATGGTTTCAAATTTTTGTCAATAGATGTCTCCCCTATTTCGAAACCATCTTCGAATATATCCAAGACTCAACGCAATACCGTTCATTAGAAAATTTTTTCCAATTCCGTACTTTAACGAACGGTGTTGGGTTGAATCTTGGCTAGATTTGAAGTTAGTTTCGAAATGCCTCAGACATCTATCGACAAAAATTTGAAGCCATTTCATCAAATAAACACACGTTTTTTACAATTCCTTTACTTTAACGAACGGTCGTATAATTTTCAATTGTTTTTATACTCAGCTGTACTAGTACACAGAGTATTATAGTTTTGATTTCCTAACGGCGGATTGTAACAGAATGAAATAATCGAGATAGATATAGACTTATATATATCAAAATGATCAGGGTGAAAAGAGAAATCGATTGAGCCATGTCCGTCCGTCTGTCCGTCTGTGCGCACGATAACTCGCGCAAAAATTGAGATATTTTGATGAAATTTGAAATCTAAGTTGCTATCAAGACAGGAACGGATGGTATTGAAAATGGGCGAAATCGGACCATGACCACGCCCACCTCCCCTATATAGTAAAAATCGGAAATTTTGTATCTCAGTCACTAATAGAGCTAGAGTGATAAAATTTCACACACGTATTGAGCTCAGGCCCTTATGAAGAAATATGGTGAAATTTTGAAAAATGGGCGGTGCCACGCCCACTTATTAAGGGGCAAACATTGAAAATTTTATGAGTCATAACTCAGAAACCGTTGAAGATATATCGATGAAATTTTGTAGGCGTGATATACTTACTTAGGCAAATGTTTGAAAAATTGCCAAAATCGGTTGACGACCACGCCCACTTTTATATATGGGTATTATAAATTGACCTAATAAAAACATTTTAAGCGATATCTCTGTCAAATATAAAGATATATCATTGACATTTTATGGGAGGTGTCCAACTATGGACATAAAACAAAAAATACAAAAATTTTGGAAAATGGGCGTGGCACCGCCTCCTTTTAAAAGCAGGAATATACGAGATTTCTGAGCCCATACACTTTCACTATTTGTAGCAATACATATTCAAAATTTTAGCGAAATCTGTTGACGACCACGCCCACTTTTATATATGGGTATCATAAAGTGGCCTAATAAAAACATTTTAAGCGATATCTTTGTCAAATATAAAGATAATTCATTAAAATTTTGTGGCATGATTTCTAAAATAGATCGGAAACAAAAAATAGAAAAATTTCGGAAAATGGGCGTGGCACCGCCTCTTTTCAGACAAAGGAATCAACGAGATTTCGGAGCCCATAACTCGACAAATAATTGAGATATTATGACGAAACTTGGTTTATACACTTTTATAACTTGTGTTAATAGACACGCAAAAATTTATTGAAATCGGTTTATGACCACGCCTACTTTTTAACAAAGATATTTCTGGAACACCCTTTGGGAATTTGTAACGTGACACCTTTGTAACTCATAAAGGGATGAAATTTTGCACAAAGAATAATATTCATAAGCTTAGTTGGATGACTGATAAAAATTTAGAAAATGGGCGTGGCTACGCTCACTTTATGCAGCACTCGCTTTATATAAATCACATCGTATTTCCCTCAAACGCAAACAAACAATGAAAGCATACAGCTGAGTATCTAATGTTCGATTCCACTCGAACTTAGGCTTCCTTACTTGTTATACCAGTGGTTGTTTTTTCGCAAGTCTGTAACTCTTGCCCAAACGAATGCGGTTATATTATATTATGCACATTAGGGCCGTTTTCTGAACCTCCAGTTAACTCGAAACCTCTGGTAAGCATTAACGGAAGTTTGAGGGAATGGCCCTTAGATACTGAAAAATACGTGTAAAGGATTTGTGAGATCATTGAATTCTGTCAATGCTCGAAATATTTGTTGTCACAAGCCATAACCGCTTCAGTCGACTTAAGACAAAATTCAGTTATATATACCACGTTCTTGTACATTAAAAACTCTATATTTCTGTAAAACCTCCATACCTATACCTTATTTCAATCAAAAGATATTAATAAAAACATTTTGGCTTAACTCACAATAGAAATATATTAAACTTGCTATAACAGTCCAAATGTGTGTATTAAGGTGGAGTGAAATTTTTTTTTTTTGTAGCCCAGAAATAAGCCTGTAAAATTTTATTGACCTACTCGCATGTTTAGAGGTGCCCCCCCAGCCCCACAAAGTTGAAAAAAATAGCACGATCTGGTACAAATGTAAAATTTCTAAAATTATAAAATAAAAAACGAAGTATGAGGATTGATAAAGATGATCAAGCTGAGTATTGAAGTGAATTTATTTTTTTTGGAAACAACAACAACAAAAGTTATTAAAGGTCAAAATTTATATTATGCATTTTTTAAATTGCAATTACTTTAAAACTACTGAACCAATTTCGAATATTTTTATACCATTCGATAGGTATTTTGATTCCCTTTAATTTGATATACATTTTATGTGGGTTCCATAACACGTCCACCTCCTGGGGTCAACCCCCCTTTTATCCCCCTTACTTTTCATATATAAAATGTATATCAAATTAAAGGGAAGCAAAGTACCTATTGAACGGAATAAAAACATTCGAAATCGGTTCAGTAGTTTTTAAGTAATTGGAATTTAAAAAATGCATAATATAAATTTTGACCTTTAATAACTTTTGTTGTTCTTGTTTCAAGAAGAAATAAATTCACTTTAATACTCAGCTTAGCCATCTTTATCAATCCTCGTACTTCGTTTTTTGATTTTATAATTTTGAAAATTTCATATTTGTACCAGATCGTGCTTATTGCTCTCAACTTTGCGGGGCTGGGGGCAGTTCAAAACGTCGTCCTATCGCCATAAAATTTTGTGGGGTTCATTAACTCGTATAAAGGCAACTTTTCATTGCTGGTACGTTCAAAAGAACAAAGAAAAAATCTCCATATGTTTTCACTCCACCTTAGTGTGTATGTACTTAATGAAATTTCTTCATAACATTTTGTTTTATTTGCAAACTTGAATGGTAACATTGTGGGTGGCTCATCGATTTTGCATTCATAATTTTAATCGACTTTTATAATTTTTGAAAAAAACGTATTCGAATATAAAAAGCAATTTATCTCGAAAGCGTATTTTACAACTTATGTAGGTGATTATGCCTTTTGGCCACAGATATGCGTACGCTATCAACTTAGAGAATTCGGGCTTACCTGAATCATCTCCGATCGGGACCAAAATTTATATGTGCTATCTTTCACTCTGTTGTTACCGATGTGAGGGGTGAGACCGAAGAAAATCCTAATTTGATTTTTAAGGGCCACCCTAATGTGCATATATGATATGCACTTCTATACAGTTTTTAGCAATAAAACACAATAAATTCATTATAAAATGATTTTCCTAAAATTCTTAGGAACAAATTTCTCTATGGAAAAAATCGGAACGTCTGAATGGTAATGTCCGAACAACTTTCAGCCCCTTTTTTACAGATATTAAACATAGATAGAAAGTTTAATTTTACGGATTGACTATTCCTAACTACTCTTTTAACAACCATTTATACATAATTTTTTTGTGGCACTGACTGATTCGCAGAGATTAGCAAAAATCTTCAGTCATCTTCAATATGAATTCCTTTTTGGTAACGTCCGATCGGAAACTTTTTATCACTACATATATATTTCCTATCTAACATTTTTGTAAACTTTTTTCGTGGATTTCAATTAGCTTATAATAATGACACTCCATAACAAAAAATGGTATTCACTCAAAGCCTACTTTCGTTTTTATGAACAAAAAATTTTCCCTAAACGGAACGTGCGTAACGATGGAAACACCTACATATATGTATGTATGTAGGTATATTTTACATAACAGAAAGTCATAATCAAATTTGTAATCCAATCAATTTTTGTCATATTCTTTCCTGAATCTTTCTCTCCAACAGAATATGTTTCGCTAATATATATTGACATCCTGGAAGCATGACTGAGCTCGTACATTTACATCATTATGAAATTTTGTTAAAAAAAAAAGTTAATCAAATTAATCTTAATTCTGTAAGTTAAATCCCCACTCTTCACATTTAATGTGTATTCATAAATATACTCGTACATAATATGCAAATATTTAAGGAGCTGTCAAAAAATATGAGTATCACAAGATACAAATATGCATAATCTGAAAGTTGGTTATGCTAATGCTTTGCCTGACTGTGTATGTGTAAGTACAAAAAAAAAACCCAGCAGCATTTATCAGCTGGAAAACACCACATATTTCCTACTGAATATTCAGTAGAGATGTAGTTCTAAAATCTGAACTTTTCCTTTCATTTTTTTTTTATATAGAGTTGGCGTCGAAAATCAAATAACTAAAAACTGCCGAACGATAAGGGAGGGTTTCTGTATGAAAAAAGGGCTGAATACGCACGGAGAAATTTCATAGCAGTTATTGTTTCAGCAATGAACTTTGAACTCAGTTTGAGCGTATTCTTCATATTGAATATTCTACTGCATATGCACCTGCTTACCTCGAATACTGCCGGGAATACATACATGATTACATACATATGCAATACGCGTTCGTATGCATGAATATGAACTCTTATATGTATATGTACATATGATATTTAATGTATTGCTAACTTAATAAAATTTTGAAAGAATTCATGGCCTACATGCATACATATGTACTAGATAAGCTCCCAAGTAAGAGGAAAAAGCTTTAAATGAACTGATTTTGTTGACAGTAAGTCAATAATAAAATAATATATCGCTAGCTTAGAGTGCAAACTGTGTAAGTCCATTTTTATGAACAAGTGTTTTTAAGTGTAGAAAGCTAGAAAAATCAAATACGCACCACGCTAAACAAGTCTGTGATACTTGTCATATTTCTACTCGTTGTTATCCAGTGATACGCAAATTGTGTAAGTCCAAAAAGCGAAGAAAATTGTGTAAGTCCAAAATTTTTGTATGAACAGAAATTTTTTTTTTTTCATTTCGAAATTTTTTTGTTTTTTGTCTCTCCTACAAAGTTTGAAAAAAGGACTTACACAATTTGCACTCTAACCTAGCGATATGTAACATTGAATATACACTGAGAAAAGAATCAACCAAAAATTGGTTAATAGTACTATTTTTATATTAAAAATGAAATCAACCAGAGTTTTGGTTAAAACAAAATTTCTGATTTTATGCAATATTTCGTTTTAGAAACAGAAAAATAACCCAAAATTGGTTCATATGGAAGAAGTTTCAGTTCAGTTAAATATTTCATAGTTAATTTTTCAATACTTTGATTTTAATATAAAAAAAATCAACATTGTAATATTTACCAAAAATCTGGTTGATTCTTTTTACATGTGAAAATAATAATTTTTTCTCTGTGTATTTTTTTATTGATATTCTTTGTTCTGTGTTTGGGTATACGCCCATATGTATGTAACTATAATGTACATACACGTCCATCCATATAGGGTACACACATATTATGATGATATAACAATTGTTAAAATATCGCGAGCATATTAAATCGCGGATACATATACATATGTTTACATTTCACCATTTCCCTTTTACGATTTACTTCTCTTCCATTGAGTTGTTGATTTATTTCTTTGAAGCAAAATAATATTGAAAGCAAATGATGTTAAGACTGAACACTTTAAAAGCGTTTAAGAATTGCGGCCGAGTTTCGTTGCTAAGTTTTATCTGTTTTTAGCATTGAAAGACGGCAGTGGTGATCCGGAATATCTAGCTAATTGGAAGTTAACTTGAGAATTAACTGGAGGTAATTGGGAATATTTCCGGAGTTAGTCTCCAAATTTTAGCAGATTAGGGCATTTTGTAATGACATCTCTAGCAGCGTTGCCACTTAAAAATTTTAAAATTACCAAAATACAAAATAAAAGTAACCAAAAGTAGAAACAAGTAACCAAAATAAATTAATAATATAGGCATATGTCCCATTAACGTTAGGGCTATTTATTTGGTAGCAAAATAATATATACGGTTAACAAAAACTAAAATATATCAATTATTTTACATATTTAAGCTTAAACAGATTCAACGTTGAGCGAAATATCGCCCCGTCGTAGCGTTCTATCAACATTTAAAAACACGGCCAGGTATGAGAATGAACAGAACCAAAAAGCTGACGAAAATCGCCCGACGAAAATTCGCCAGAATAGATTTGGAAAAATTAAAAGCGGATTCCTAAAAATTGAATGTAACCATGGTGTGCTCAATACAGTGGACCTTGAAGGTAACCAAAATCGGCCGAAAGTAACCACGTAACCAAACGGAAAAATTGTAACCAAGCTAGGAAGGTAGGCGCATAGGCGAATTCAGAAATTTTCAATGTATTTTGTTGTTGTAACTGGTATACATAATATATATATATAAATAATTTTTGAATTCGCCGCTGCGCCTACCTTCCTTCAGCTGTTTTGTTAATTCGCAATATTTGCCGTGTGTCAGCTTAGAATTGAATCGAATTATGTAAGTGTTGCGGTAATCTGCTTTATAGCTATCAATCTTGCTGTTTTTGTTCGTTTAATTTTTTTTTGTTTTTTTTTATGCTAAATTGTACATACACTAGGCCGTCTCGCCTTATATATACCAAAAAAAAGTCTAACGCGACCCAACACGTACAATTTCTTTTTCGAAAACATTTCCAGGAAAAATATTAATAATAATAAATTTTTTCATATATTCGATGTTTACAGTCCGATCTCTAATCACCTATGTCTTTATATTGAGAGCGCGATTATTACTATGTGATCGTGTTAACCCTATGTGCGCCATTGGGGTCACTACCACCCAGTACTTCGTTTATACTACTTTGCCTATTTAGTTACCACTTTTTGCTGCACGTTAAACGCCATCAAAAATCATTAATCTTTTGCTTAAAAAGCATTTCGATCGCTTCTGTAGAACCGTAAATAAAACGCATTTAACATTCCTAGAGTTATAAGTCTTCCGTTTCCATTCTTATTTTAGGTTAATTTTACAAATTTTTTTCTAAGGAGGTCCTAATGAAAATTTATGGCGAACAATTTTCTAGAATGTTTTAACCCTCTAGCATCCCCACAAAAGTGTTATTTTGACACCTTATTAGAGTCAGAAAAAAATAGATTTTTGAGGGATTTTAGCAGCATCTAGCGGCGTCCAAAAAAAAACTACATAAATACATACATATATCATTTCAAATAGTATATATAATTAAATGAATCATAAATATGTATATATGTACATTGTACCTATCGCACACTAAATCAAAAAGCGTTACAACTCAAAATTCAAAAATTTTCAGGAGAGACAAAAAACTTTTTAATTTTTATAGGCAATGATATGGGAAAAGGCTACGTATAATAGTGATTTCTCAGTTAAAAGAGACTCTGATGGAAAAGATTTTTTGGCAGCCGCTAGAGATATATTCTGTGTACCAATTTATGGAAGAAACCCGATTTTGAAAAATTTTGAGTTGTAACGCTTTTTGATTTAGAGGTGCGATATGTAGATAATTGTATTCAGCTGACAGCGCTCTTTGAGTTTATTGAGTAGAAGAATACTATAACAGGAATTTCATAGCAAAATACTGGAAATGTATAATGCAATAAATATGTAATTATAAACTCAACACACCTGTTTACTTCTCAGATAATGCGTAGCGTGTTCTGTTCGGCTGGTAATCATAGCTTTTTATGAAAATTGTGAAGTATGTATTTTTTTCTTCATTTCGGCATTTAGTCTAAGACACTAACATTCTTCAGCTTCATACAATGTTAAATTGTTTTTGTTACAAGAATAAAAAAATAAAAACACTTTGCTTTTCTAAGTCGTCATCTTGTTTTGACAATAAGCCGGCACTGAGCAGGTGTACGCTCTATTTTGCGCACTGCCACAGCAACAACTACAACAAAAAGATTTTGATTTTTCAACACACCTCTTTAGCTTTGTTCTACCTTTTCTAACTCTCTCGACTTGCCACTTGTTCGCCAGTTGCTCACCTACTTAATATTTTCACCATGGACAACACACAGCACAGCACATTTCAACTTAAAAATTTCTTTGGATTTCACTTGTAAAATTTGTTTACAGTCGCAATCGGCAAACAAAAAGAAAAATCGGTAGAAGAAAAAAACGAACGAGTAACCAAAAAATTACATTGCTTAGTTGGGTAAATAAATGCTATTGTGAATTACAAATCTATATCAAATACTTTAACTCTTCATGTTTTCTTTTATTTGCTCCTACTTTGCCTTTAAATGAATCTTGTAATCGCGCACACACACAAGCCGGCTTAGCAGAAAAAATACGTCCAAATGCGCGTAGTCCGTTCGGCAAACTGAATTGATGATAAATTCAGAATGTTTATCAGACCAAAGATGCAGCCGTGTGGTAATCGTGGGCGCACAGCGTCGACGCACGCCGAACGACAACGAAGCCGAAGGCAAAAAGCGGCGGCGGCAGCAGCAGCAGGAGCAGCGACAGCGGAAGCAACATCTCTGACAGCAGCGTCGGAATCATTGGCAGCGAAAAGGCATCTCCATGATAGCAGGAATGAGCTTAAATTTGCCTGGAAAACGCTTGTGGACTATCAAATAAGAGTAAAGCTAGAAGTGAGAAATAACCAAAAAATTTGCGGTTGAAGGCACTAAATGTGTACTCAAACTGCAACAACACGTTTGCGCTGCCGACTGCGCCGCTGACAATGAAATTTTTAATAAAATTTTACACAGCGCAGTAGCTGTAGCAACGCTAACTTCTATTCTATTGTGTTGAGCAGCCTTTTTTGCCTTCAGACTGGGTGTGCTGCCACATCCGGCGGCGGGGCGTATACGTAACTTCGAAAAAGCCATGCATACACATGCGCTACTTAATTTTTACGTGTAAGTACGCATGTGTGTTTGTATAGGTATGTATTACAAACACTCGGTACATTCTCCAATTCGACTTTCGCTTGTTTATGTTTGCTTTTTCGTAGACTTTTTGCAGATTTTCTGTAGACTTTGATGCAAACAGTTGAATGGTGTACGAAATGTATCCGTTTTAAGAGCGCACAATAAGCTCTCTTTGTTAGCTTTCGAAAATTGTTTTGAATCCAGAGTTGCTTTGGTATTTGTTTTTCGAACTCTTCTTCTTTGTTTTCATTCACGCGCTAAGCTTTTTTCGTCTGAGCTTTGGCGGTTTGAAATTCAAAATGTTTCTTTTTGCGGTAGTTGGAAATTAATTTTGTTTTTCGATTTTCTCTTATTTTCTGTGTTTAGAAGTCAAGCGAAGCAATTATTTTCATGCACCGTACTAGAAGATTGATAATGACTGTGACTTCTCCACTGAGTCCAAACCACTTTGTATGCTGATCTTTGAAATAAAAGAAGGAAAAGAATCCTGCTGCATAACATTAATTTGATGTTTTTGATCTTTCACAAGTCGTTTTGCTTTTATTAATAGCACTGTGACACAAATTGTGAGTTGTTGTCTGGGGATGGAATAATTCCCACACAGAAAGAATAATACCACTATCCATATTATCAAACCTCTCAAAACCGTTTTGCTCTCTAGGATACATGTTTTTTATTGCCATTTTAAATTTGCGAAATTTCACCTGGAGATATTTTTAAATAAAAAATGGGTTAGAATACGTATCGCATAGAAATGTAATAATAGAAAACATATATTATAATTGCACGAGCTTTAATTTCGTAAAATACTTTAACCCTCTAATACCCCCACGAAGAGGTCATTTTGGCGCCTTTTTTATAAAGTCCGAAAAAATATTATTTTGAAGGTGGAGGTTTAAAATGTTCAAGAAAATTATTCCCTATAAAATTTCATTAGGGGTCTTCTCAGACAAAATCTTGGTACAAGGAAACCGAAAGACCACAGAAAGCAAAAAAAAAAAAAAAAATTCCTTGGACCTAAAAAAAAACTGCAGAAGAGTAATTAATACCTACTTATTTTGAGAAAACCAAAAACCTAAAACCAGAATTGCATTGGCTGTTGTCCCTACCGGCGTTTCTGAACACTAATTTATATAAACGGCAACAACTCTTGTCATCCTTTTCAAAGATCATAAAATCGTGTTTGTAACTCAAACCGCTTTCGAGCCAATAAAAAAGTGTCAATGTTTATAAATAAAGAAAAAGTATAGCTACAACTCTCCGCTTAGCATATACACATGTATTTATGCGATTGCGACATGCTTTAATATTTTTGCACACTTATAAAAAAAACCGTTGTAAATAATGGCATTGTTGTTGCAGTGTGTTATATTCACCAGCTAAATTTCATATCTAAATTCACAACATTTTACTGATACTTTTGTTTACTGTTTTATTACGCTATATTTTCAAAAACATTAACGATTTGCTTTCTATCATGACATTGTTTTTGTTTTTCCTGCAATACAAACGATTATAGAAATTCAGAATAAAAAAATATTTATTAAGCGGATTTTAAAAAATTCGCTTTAAGTAGTTTTGTTTGATTGTAGGCAATTTTTATATGATTTTAAATGTATGTATCTTGTTTTAGTTCCCATCAGTATTTATCAGCTGGAAAACAGCACATATTTCCTACTGAATATTCAGTAGAGATGTAGTTCTAATATCTGAACTTTCCCTTTCGTTTTTATATAGAGGTGGCGTCGAAAATCAACTACCTAAAAACCGCAGAACGAGAAGGGAGAGTTTCTGTAGGAAAAAAGGCCTGAATACGCAGGGAGAACTTCCATAGCATGTATTTCAGTACACCTGATGTCTTCACTGCGTGTTCAGTTATTTTTTCAGCAATGAATTTTGAACTTACTTTCAGGCTCTTTTTCATAATGAATATTCTATTGAATATGCACCTCCTTACCTCAAATACTGCTGGGTTTTCTATAAAAAACACATTTATATACATATATGTATGCACACATATCTATATATCAGTGGCGGACCTAGCATAAATTGCCTGGGCAAGCCTATGTGTGAAGCATAACCATTAGCCATTTATGTAATTTCCTTTGCTGTATTATTTAAAAGTCTGATTACGTTCCGTCATTGACTTTGATTTAGAGTTCTCGATTTCTTTTTAACATTTTCGTGCGGCCCGAATAAATGCTTTTCAATGCTCGAACGCTCGTTTGTTTGTTTATTACGCGTATGTTTGTACGGGCATTTGAACAATTCGGGTATTTGAAGATCGTTTTTTCTCGTTTATTTTTTTTTTTTTTTGTTTTTTCCATATGTATTTCTTATTTTTGTTTTCCTGATACACATTTTTTTGTTTGTATACTCAGAGAAAAGGAATCAAAAATAAAATTTTTATTTTTATAATGCACGTTTTAAACCAAGTCATTTTTATTTTATAAATGAAAATTTTTAAATTAAAAATTAAATTTTTTAAATTAAAATGTATTTAGGATTTAAAAAAAAACATGTTTAAATTAAAAATTAAAATTAATGGAATAAAAACGAAAGTTTTTCCTTCAAAATCTCATAGTGCTTAAAATAAAAATAAACATTTTTAAATTAAAATTGTTTTTTCTTGATTTTGCAATTTTACTCTGAACATTTTTAAAATAAAAAATTTCGTATTTACATAATTCTTAAATATAAAAACGTGCGCTAGGCAAATCTTACACGAATGCGCAGAGGTATTTTTAGTTTCCTTATATCGACGGAAATTTCAGCAGTAGCAAGTGTATTTGCTTATTGCCTAAAAAATTGGTGCTTTAGTGTTTGAAAAACTGAGGTCCAATTTGATTTCCACCGCTTTTTAAAATTATCTTGATATTGTTCCAATAGTCGCCAAAAATCACAATCAAACCTTTTATAATCTGGTATTTGATATTTATGTTTGCATTCACATGCAGATGTAAGAAATTATGTGCATAAGTATGTACCTACATGCAAACGAAAATCCAAATCAAATATGCATATGGCTGTGAATACTTAAGTGATTCACAAAGTGTCATGAAGTCATATGTCATATTAAAATATTGTACGGAAATAGTTATAAAAGACTTTTCCGAAGCCCTGTGAAGAAGTAAACAAAAACAGCTAATCAAATACGACGACTCAAAAACATATCGTGCAGAGTTGTATTTATTTAGTACACATATAGCCTAGAATGCAACAACAAAATATTATGACTTATGACGATATGACGCAATATGACAGGTTGTGAATCCCCTAACTGAACTTTTGAATGCCGAAGCCAGCTTCATATTCGCATACAAATTTGATGTGAAAAATAAAAAAAGTGCTTTGCTAGTTTTTTTTTTTCAATTTAAGTCTGAAAATAAGCAATTGGTTTCTCCTTAGCGAAAGCGAGAAAACAAGCTATGTTATTCTGTTTTGAAAGCCAGGTAAAAGCTAATGTGTGGAAACGTTGAAGCATGCTCACTGTGCTGTGATTGGCTGTACAAAAAAATACACATTGTGTGGTGGATTGGTGGTGTATTTGCGCTATTTTCTTAGCAGGCTTTTAGGGGCATGTTACAGTGGGGGCTATATTATTGAGAACTTAAATAGTAAACACATTTAAAACGTAAAATAACCAGATTTTAAAGAATTTCGTATGAAATGAACGAAAATGTGTACGCAAGCCGGTCTTCTCGGCTTGTATGAAGCAACCGCCTCTGCTATATATGTATGTACAAGTAAATGTCTATGTATAGCAGCCACAAAGTCTGCCCATTGAAATAATAACAAATTGAATATTTGATGCAACATTTTAAGCGCTTTTCAAATAACAAATTCAATTACAAGGACGAGGTGTGAAAAACTAAATTGCATCTGGCGAAATGAAAATACTTTACAGATATTTCCAATTGGCATTAATGGCAGTTTATTGTCTCTGAAACGAGTTGCGCATGTTAGGATCATATTCAGATAACATACATACATATGTAGATATAAATAGTTGGTATATTATCGACATTATATGTATGTACGTATGGATGCATGTACACTAGAGATAGCCGAGCCTTTTGTTTTTAAGGAACAGTGTGTTACTTTACAGTCACGGTGACTTTTTTTCGGTGACAGTGACTTTTAACGTGCCTACTTCTCCAGCAAATTCGCAATACGAGCTCGGCGAGAATGATTTCCAACATGCAATGGTTTGCTGGAATAGTTTCAGTGTGTCATTACCCAAAGTTGCAGTAAAGAACAATAAACAAGCAACACATCAATATTTACGGTGCTTTTGCATATTCCATGTCACCGTTAATAGTTAATCTGTCACTGCAGCGATCAGTGATTTTCGAGTGACGTTAACGGTGACAAACTCACAGGCTTGCAAATAGATATTTTCCTGCTTTAATGTATACATTGAAAGCAAAAAAGCGTGCATGAATTGAAATAACATTTTTTACAAGTAAAAGGAAAAAAATAAACACTTTAACTACTCATGTTACACAAAAGGAATTTTTATGTGTAAAAAGGAAAAATTTTTGATGAATTTTATGGCAGCACATTCTTCTGCTACTCGGCACGTGGCATTCATACAATTGCCCACAATATAAAAAATATTTATCTGCACGTAAACAGTACCTAGTAGAGCATAATGATCTAATGAAAAATAAAATAAAATAAAATAAAATAAAATTTTCACTCCAAGATTTTTATGTCAAATTCACCCACGTGCTCCAATGCCGTCCTACCTCTTTCGGGTCGCATCCGCATGACGACCGGAGCTATATATATATATTTTTTTCACACTCTTTGCTTAAAATTAACGTGTTTTCCAACAAGTCTTTAATACACAGACAAACCCTCTTTCATAAATACATTTATTTGAGCACGTTCAAAGTTTTTTTTTGATAAATTTAGCACATAATTACTTTATGATAAAATTTGGTTTTTGATATTTTAGATAGACATTATAAAATACGTTTATAAATAGATATAATGGCAATGGCAAGGTGAAACTAATTAAAAAACGTTTCTAGAAATAATCAAAAGAGTTGGGAGAAAGACTGGAAATAAATAAAAATGAGTAGTAGGCGAAAGGGGTATATAAAAATTTGCGGTTACCTTTGCTCTACATGTAAATATTTTTATGCCAAATATTTTTATAATAAATACGTTGATATGTATGTACGTACATACATACTTATACAAATATATCAATATTTTCAATATATTTACTAACATCATAAGTACTTACAGTGAAACATTAAGTTTTTAGGCGTACAAATATAACAATTAAGTGACAAGATCAAACTTAAACTAAAATAGTTATAATAAAATTATGTTGTACATAATATGTACATATGTATGTAAGTATGCAAAAATGTTTTTATATAACCTTTTTTTGAATGAAACGTGTTTACCGCTTGTTTCTGTCTTAATATTATTTCCTTCCGCACAACACAGATTTTGTTACAAACTTATACCAAAAGGTAAAGTAACCGATGCTGCTATTTAACGTTTATATGTATAGATTTATCAGAGAGATTCAGCGTTTTGACAGTTGCTGATTCTCAACTGACAGATTGCTGATATTTTCCGTAAAAAATGAGATTGACGGTGAGCTAAAGCACAGAAGGACCGTCTGCAAACTGACGTATCAGATGTAACTAAATCGGCGACACTCAAAAGCTCAACCAACAATATCAAAAAAAAAAATATAAAAAAACAATATAAAGAACAATTTTCCGTCCGTTTGCAGACAAGCCAAATTTGACAAGGGATGATGGAAAATTGTTCCACAATACATCATATTCCTACCCTGTGGTAAAAGCAAGCAACCAAAAGGTAGTAAAATAATCTGCTTTAATCTTAGCCTTGCCATCTGGCCAGACTAAATCTTACAATAGGCCTATGATGTTTGTATGATATTTATATTCGCAATGGTCTACTGGAGGGTTAAGTTGAAATATTCGAAGCGAGCTAATTGAGATTCGCAATAATAATTCAGAGTTTTATATGCCACTCTCTGTACGTGGGACTCAGAATCCATAGTTCCCACCGCAATCGGCTCTAAGTATTGGAATGGCCGGATTTTATATCTGCACTCGTCAAATTAGTCCGTCTCATTAAACCGCCGCCGTCTTATTGGCACGTATCAACGGGAATGCTTCTGGGATAGCTCGCATCGTAGTATGTTCAGATTTCTAGCAGTTGATACTCTTTTAACTACATACATATGGTCAAGATTTTTGACTGCCACGTTACAATCGTACACTGTTTAACCTCATATCTCCGGAACCATATTTTTAAAATGAGATCTTGTAAACGCATATCGTGAGTCTCCCTAGAGGCATCATATTGAATATAGTGATGGGCGAGTCCGAGATGTTTTATTCGATTCTCTCGATTGTTGAAACATCTCGAATGCTCTCGATCGTTTTCATTCGTATTCGAGTCAAGTCGTAAATGGCCGTCAGTCAAAATAATCGCTAAAACATCTCGGACTCGCCAACGCTTCCTCTCGTTTTCAAAGCAACCCTACAACATCTCGGACTCGCTGCAAAAATACATAATAATTGTTGTTGCCGCTTGAATATTAAAATTGCTTTACAAAACATACAGAGTGGTACAAATCTATTGCCATTGTTGCTACTCGTAAAATTCATTTGTGTCATAAGCGTCTCACTTCAGAAAATTTATTAATGTTTAAATAATTAATTATTATTATTATGCACGACACTGTTTAGTTGTGATTGCAATAATGCAGCGTCTATGTATAGCATATTTTTCAATTTGGTTAATTTATTTATGTATTTGTCTCACTTCCATTAAAAATCCTACTTTCTTTATCAACAAACCTCATTCAGTTTATTTTATCAACTAAAACATATCATCAAAACAACAGCCGGCCCGCCGACTCGGAACAATCGCAAAAACATCTCGCTTGTGTAGTCGAGATGTCATCGAAACAACCTACGACTCGCTGACTCGGAACAATCGCAAAAACATCTCGCTTGTGTAGTCGAGATGTCATTGAAACAACCTCCGACTCGCCGACTCGGAATAATCGCAAAAACATCTCGATTGTGTAGTCGAGGAGCGAGTCAACTTTTGACTCGATTGTGATTTTGCAACGATGGCGATTCTCTCGATTGTCTAAACATCTCGGACTCGCCCATCACTAATTGAATATTACCATTTCTCTGTAACTTTAGTAACTAAAATGTTAAGCCAAATTTCATCGGACTGGAACGTTATATAATTTTGAAAGTGTATTCCGATGTGACTGTATATTTTGCGAAAAATATGCGAATATAACCAACAGATTTTTTTGCTTTTCTTCTATGTCCCATATAAGAGCTAAACCCATAGATAGAGTGGTTCAGTGTACCTAAAAAATACATTTTAAGATGATTTATGAGCAATAAGGTGCGGACTGCCACGTTACAAGAATTTGTCTGCCACGTTACACGTACGAATTTTCGTTACATTGTATGAACAAAGCAGTAAATAAAAATTCAATTTATTAGAAAAGAACATTTTTAAGTCTTCATTTTAAGTTTACAAATATCCTTGTTTGGATTTAGGAAAAGTAATGATACTTTTTGGTTGCTTGTTTTTCCGACAGGGTAGGAATATGATGTATTGTGGAACGATCTTCCGTCATCCCTTGTCAAGTTTGGTTTGGAGGCAAACCAGTTTCGGCTAATATGCGCCATCTTCAGTGTCTTTTTTCGATCTTAGTTATTCTGTGTAAGTTCGATAGTACTTATAGTAACCAACTTCCATCGTTTGGTCACGTACTTCGTGTTCGTGTGTTGTGTTCGTGTGTTCGTGCGTTCGGGCGACGTGCATGCGTGCGAGTCTGTGCGTTTAGGTATGTAAATCTATTTTTGTATCCTCATTAAACAGGCAGGTAAAAGTCCGTTATTGTCCTCTTGTGTGTTGTTTTGTTTATGTCGGTTTTAGGTTTTCTGTCCTCTTTTCGGTATAATAGCTTAAGCGGTTCAAATAATGTATCTGATGCGGTGTTTATTTGTTCATTTATTATTTTACCTACGAATGTCTTCTCTTTGTATATCTCCATATTTTCTAATACGTTAAGTCGTTTCCCTTGTGTTGTATGTGGAGAATTTTAGCTGTTTTTCCTATTTTCATGGGTGTACATTTGTTTTCTGCCATGTGGTTGGCGAAATTTGATTCCACTGTCGTTGATGATTTCCTTATTTTCTTATTGTAATCTCTTACGTGTTCTCGATATCTCGTCTTGATTTGGCGTCCTGTTTGTCCTATATAGCTATTTTGGCATTCCCAAGTCAATTTGTATACGCCTTGTTTGTCAAAGGGGTCTTCCTTGTTAATGTTGTTTCGTAGAAGTTTTTCCATGCTGTTCCTCGTTTTAAATGCTGCATTAATGTTATATTTTTGGAAAACTTTAGCCAACTTGTAAGATGTTGCTCCGGTATATGATAAGACTGCCCATTTCTTCTCTACCTTTTCTTTGTTTGGATTTTGGATGCAGTCATTGCAGTCATATGAAATGCAAGTACAAAATCATATGCATTATATACAACAACAGTAATGTGTTTTGAAACAATATTTTTTACGGTGGCACCTATTCCATCTACACATCCTTTTCCATGTGATGTTGCAAAATTGCGGTGCCAATGTAGATATGTGAAAAATTAAATCCGTCAATAGTCCGTTTCCCTCTCGTCTTTCAGTTCGACTCACACAACAATTTTTTTTCCATTTCATCCACGATGCTTGCATATCGAGACTAACGTCACCCACCAAATCAGTCACCTTCGAAACAGTTATTCCAGCGCATGTATTACACTCCCCATACCAACAGCTCATTGAAGATGCATCACATAAAAATTGCATTATAAAACCGTTTTCATAATCTGGCACTTTGGGAACAATTTTATAATTACTTTAGTTATTTATTTAGATTTAAACTTTCCCAATCAAAGTAAAATAAATACGAAATTATAACATAATTTACCATTTTACCCGGAGTCGATTTTTTTACCATATATTTTCAGTTCTGAATCGAATTTCTTAAAATGGACAATAAATATGTAAACTGCCAACATTTGTCACCCCTTGCCATGAGAAATGCTGGGTGCTTCGCGAAACAATGTTGCATATTTAACAAAATTTAAATTTAGTTAATAAAATCTTAAATTTTTCCTGTAAAAAGACTGCCACGCAAGGCCGTGCGTACGGGGGGGGGGGTTTGGGGGTTAAACCCCCCCCCCATGACCAAATCTAAGTTGCTATGATTTTGCAAAAATTTTCAAAATACAGTTTATAAATTTTGCATTGAATTTTGACTCATAATTTTTTACAATATTAGTTACAATAATTTTACGGAAGCAGAATTGGTAAAAGTTGCAAAAAATAAGGTTGGCCAATACATAAGTTCGGCACTTTGAATTGCACTTGGAGCTTTCCGAAATTACAAAGTTGTGTAGCATATGTTCGTTTGGCATTTTTAAAAAATTGTACTGATAACGAAAAATGTTCATTTTGTGAAAACAGTGAGCAGTTTCAATTAACAAGTACTGTAAACAGTACACGGAAAGGAATTTGTATACTTGAATCAAGAAAAATGCTTTCTTGAACTCAATTTAGAAAATTTTTAGGGAAATAAGAAAAATTGACTTAATTATTACTGGAAATAAGAAATTGAGTTTTCCAAAAATGAGACAATTATTTTCTTATTCAAGAACACTAACAAAATCTATAGAAAAATATGTTGAAAAAAATGTTTAAATAAATAAGAACATCTTTTCTTAAATTTACTTAAATGAAGAAAATCTTTTTGCTAATATCAAGAAGAATTTAAGAAAATTGTGTTTCGACGAATCGGAACAACAAAATACAGCGAAAAAAAAATGTAAAATGAATAAGAAAACGTTTTCTTGAGCGAAGTAAAATTTTTCTTGCTGAATTTGCATTTCCAAAGTTACATGTATTTTTTTTCATTTGCCATCCGCTTTGCATATTTCTGAATATTTTTGCAATTCTCAGATTGTTAGTGAAGCATTTGGTATAAGGAGTTCACTATTTGCATCTTCATTTATATTAAATAAAATGTTGTCATTTCAATAAACAAGTCCTAGGAAAATACTAGTTGACTAATTATGGTTTTCTAATCCCACATGATTAGTTTTCATTTTCCTTATTTTTTACGTTTTTAATATTTTTAGAAAATATTTGCTTAATTTAATATTTAATATTTTCTTATGCCTCAGATACACATGTGGTATGAATATTAGAATATCAATATTATGATTTGGCTATGCTATTAAAATTTTCAATTAAACTACAATATGAGGGTGACACATATGTGGCATAGATCGAAATATTACTATACTACGATGTGTGTCTCTCGCATTGCTTACTTAAGCTCGTATAAGAAAAGTTTTACTTGCAACAAAAAAAATAATTTCTTAATTTATTTCAAAAAACAAGAAAAAAACACTTACCCTAAGTAAATTATTTCTTATTTATTTAAAATCCAATTTTACTTGAAGCAAGAAAAGGTTTTCTTATTTATTTAAAATCCAATTTCACTTGAAGCAAGAAAATTTTTACTTATTTATTTAAAATCCAATTTTCTTGGATTTTCTTGATATTAAGAAATTATTTTCTAAGTTCAAAATCAAGTCTAATTTTTATTGTCTCGGCATTGATTCTAGTAAAAAATTCTTTCCGTGTACTATTCAGGACCTGGTTAACTAGGTTTTGATGAATCATAATGAGTTTCAGAAAAGTTAGAGAACATTTAAATTTAAGGTGTATGGGTCTGGATATCTGTTTCAGCAAATATGTTTATCTTAGCGAAAAATGTATGCGAATGCAAACCAAAATTAAAAACCCCCCCCAAGGCTAATTCCTGCGCACGGCCCTGCTGCCACGTTACACATGTTTGGTCATTTTTTATTCCATATTACCGGCCTTTTTCCAGGCTTTTTTTTCTACCGGCACCAACACGGGAAGAAGCCTGTTTAAGAAATATATAGTACATTGCATTATATAAATGCATTCCGCTAAAAAAAGAAAAATATGTATTTTTGACGGGAACGTTACACAAAATTTGCTACCCTAATCTTTTCAGCCAAACATGTAAACCAAAGATATTTCGCTCTTTATCTGGTTGGATTTAAATAATAACAATCATTTCCTAGGCCTCAAAGTGGATACAATACGAAATAAACCAACAGGACAGAATTTTATTGCCATTTTCTCTGGTGATGAACTTCTTAAAATTTTAAAAATTCTGAGGTAAGTTTGCAAAGATGAAGAAATATCATATAAAAACATCTTTAACTTCCTGAAATTTACTTTTACCAGGTATTTTGCGGAATAACGTTTCATATTAAACACCGTTTTATATAATATTTCGACAAAAAAATTCTTTTCTGGTTACATTTTTCGCGATCTTGACCATATGTGGAATGAATTGCTCGCGTATTTTTCAACATATCCTTCAACGAACATTGTTATCTTTCACATTCTGTTGCTATAAGGCTATATTTATTTATTCATTTATTTATTTAAAATTGTTTGTACAAGTAAGACATAAGTCTTTTAGGTAGTACATCAATCTGGTAAAGAGATTTGTTTTGAGCCAATTCTACTCGATGTGGCTATGTTCGGCTTTTCCTCTATAGAGACTAATCGCATTTTGTTTGTTTGCCGGAGTCATAGCTAAAGGCACAGCTTGAGTTAAAAATTCTACAAGCAAATCAACTTCCAAGCAAACTCCCTTCTTTTCATCCCTCTCTTTCCCTATTTCGCTCCCTTAAACGCAAAATCCATAGAATTCAAAGTCCATTTATACCCTTATGTAGAAGTCAAAGCTTTTATTCAAGGTCATATAAAATATTGTTTGTCCAAGCGCCTTTTAAATTATGGAAAGCAGGCGAAATAATTCTATGCGACCTCACGAAACCGTCCCTTTGACTTTCAAATTATTCCAAAGTATAAACTTGTTTATCCACAAAACATATCAAGTCACTTTTATTTTTCATCTTTTCATCCAGAATTTGTATCCCTTTTTGCGATTATTTTGTGCTGTCAACCTGAGAGAGATTTGCAAAATATAAAAATAGATACATATTGTGTACACATGTACGCATGCAGCCGACAGGAAGTAAATGAACGAAACTTGTGCGCATCTATTTATTACAAAATGTCAGCAACACAATTCATTTCATCAACTGGATGACGGTTTCCGTGTACACAAACAACACATACATGTGTACATATGTACATATGTGTATGCTCATGTGTTTGACGCTTCTTGGCCTAAGTATCTACACGTGGCTGCCAAAATAAATATTGTATCTTTTTCAAATTTAATAAATACACATATTTGCGCAAGAATATTTACATACATACATATACGCATCTGTGCATATTAGAGTGGCCCTCAATTGACCTTTTTTTCAGTCGCATCCCCTAAATCGGTTAAAGATACCACATATAACATCTGGTCCCAATTTTGAGACGATTAAGGGTGTCGCAGAGGGGTCAAATTTAATATTACCATATGGGACAGGGTATCGTTAGCCATCTCCGATCGTGGCCACAATACGCATTTGGTATTTTTATACTCAGCTGTACTAGTACACAGATATTATAGTTTTAATCACATAACGGTGGATTGTAACAGAATGAAATAATCGAGATAGATATAGACTTATATATATCAAAATGATCAGGGTGAAAAGAGAAATCGATTGAGCCATGTCCGTCCGTCCGTCCGTCTGTCCGTCCGTCTGTCCGTCTGTAAACACTCTAACTCGCGCAAAAATTGAGATATTTTTATGAAATTTGGAATGCAAGTTGGTATCGAGACTGGGACGGTTGGTATTGAAAATGGGCGAAATCGGACCATGACCACGCCCACTTTTCCTATATAGAAAAAATCGGAAATTTGGTATCTCAGCCACTAATATAGCTAGGGCGATGAAAATTTACCCACGTGTTGAGCTCAGGTCCCTATGAAGAAATTTGGTGAAATTTTAGAAAATGGGCGGTGCCACGCCCACTTATTAAGGGTCAAACATTGAGGGTTTTATAAGCCATAACTCAGAAACCATTGAAGATATATCGGTGAAATTTGGTACGCGTGATATACTTACTTACGCAAATGTTTGGACGAAAAATTGTTAAAATCGGTTGACGGCCACGCCCACTTTTATATATGGGTATTATAAAGTGTCCTAATAAAAACATTTTAAGCGATATCTTTGTCAAATGTAAAGATAATTCATTGAAATTTTGTGGTATGATTTCTACAATAGACCGGAAACAAAAAATAGAAAAATTTTGGAAAATTGGCGTGGCACCGCCTCCTTTTAGACAAAGGAATCTACGAGATTTTGAGATTATGATGAAACTTGGTTTATACACTTTTATAACTTGTATTAATAGACACGCAAAAATTTATTGAAATCGGTTTATGACCACGCCTACTTTTTAACAAAGATATTTTTGGAACACGCTTTGGAAATTTGTTACGTGACATCTTTGTAACTGGAAGTCATAAAGGAATGAAATTTTGCACAAAGAATAATATTCATATGCTAAGTTGGATGACTGATAAAATTGTTGAAAATGGTTGTGGTTACGCCCACTTTATGCAGCACTCGCTTTATATAAAATCCATCAAACGCAAACAAACAATCAACGCATACAGCTGAGTATCTAATGTTCGATTCCACTCGAACTTAGGCTTCCTTACTTGTTTAGTATAGGGCTATTGATTTTGGGCATTAAATAAACAAAAAATTAAACTTAATTTTTTGGGTCTTCATAGAGTTTTCTGAACCATTCTGGCCATTGTGTGACACCCCTTAACCGTCTTCGACTATATTAGCATTAACCTAGAGGCGTGAAGTTGAGCAAATATGTTATAGGTACAATTTGCCTCCATACGTTTGGGGATCACCCTAATAATATATATCACACATTAAATCGTAAAGTGGCACAACTTTAAGTTTTTTCAAATCGGTTTTTCATACCTTTCATGTGATTGAAATGGTATTATAACTCTGTGCCGAAACACGAATGGTGAAAGTACCAGAAGAAGGCGTGACAGACCTACCAAAATATGCACTAATATGATCAGGATCATGAGCTGAGTCGATTAAGCCATGCGTTGGCTTCGTGAGCAAATGTGCTAAGTCCATTCAAGGTAACTTTTCAGGAGAGGCAAAAAACCTCCTAACATTTTTTTGCTGTTACTATTTTAAAAATCTGAAAATGCAGTTTTCTTCCTCAGATGGTCGTGCTAAAATACCAGTTATCGGCACATTTTAATATAAAGCTTGTACAAAGTTATGAGCTTCTTTAGGACTTAGCACATTTGCTTTCTATGATTTTGTATTTTTTAGGTGGACTTAGCACATTTTCTCACAAATTATTATACTCAACTGTACGTAGTAAAATTAAAATATTTTGATGAAATTTGGTACAGAGGCTCCTAACAAGACAGAGAAGGTTGGTATTGAAAATATGCGAAATTGGATGATAACCACGCCCACTTTCCCTATATAGTATATATCGAAAAACACGCAAAAAGTGATAATGGATGAAATTCCATCCATGCAATGAGCTTACGCCGTTATAAAGAAATAAATTGAAATTCTCGAAAATGGGCGGTGCCACAGCCACTTATGAAAGGATAAATTCTAAAAGTTTTATAAGTGATAAATAACTCAGAGACCGTAGCAGATATATAGATGAAATGTGGAAGGCGTGATATGCTTACTTAGGCAAAGGTTTGAACGAAAAATTGTCCAAATCGGTAGACGACCACGCCCACTTTTATATATGGGAACTATAAATGGAACTAATAAAAACATTTTAAGCGACGTCTTTGTCAAATATGAAGATAATTCATTGAAAGTTTTTGGCATGAGTCCAACTATGGACGAAAAAAGAAACCATACATATTTTTGAAAATGGGCGTGGCATCATGAATCTAAGACATTTCGGAGTCCATAACTCGACAAATAATTGAGATATTACGGCGGAACTTGGTGTTGGTACATACATATGTACTTTTATTACTTGTAGTAAAAATTTAGCAAAATCTGTTTGTAACCACGCCTACTTAAAAAAAAATTGTAAAAATCCCTTTGGAAAGTGTGACGTGGCATCTTTGTAACTAAAAGTCATAAAGGGATGAAATTTTGCACTAACAAGAATATTTTCAGCTTGGTTTGATGAGAGATCAAACTGTTGATAATGGGTGTGGCCACGCCCACATTATGCTGTACCCTCTCTATATAAAATAGGTGCACCGCGTTTCGATCGAACGCCTACAATTATAATAAAAATATAAGAAGTAACGCAAACTAGTTTGCATATCAAATTGGTGGGAAAGCTCGCCACTCCCGCAAATTATTAACGTTTACAGTCCCAAGCCATGCTTATTAAAGCAATGTAGTAATAATTCTATATCATTCTACCAAACAAATAAAAGAAAAACCAATAATTTCTCATTTTCACCTGGACTTAGCACGTAGATTTTTGAAAAAAAATTTTTTTTATGGACTTAGCACATTTGCATAACACTTCATTACACCATGAAAAACAGGCATTATGGTAACTTCTTTTTGGCAGACGATGTAATTTTAGTTGTACTATCTTACTGCATTAAAATCTCAGTTTTGATAAAAATTGGACTTAGCACATTTGCTCACGAAGCCAACGCATGTCTTTCTGTTTGTCTGTCTGTTTGATCACAAACTAGTCTCAGTTTTTGAAATACCTGCTTGAAATCCGGAATGTGAGTGTATTTTTAGGAGAAGCTGATCATTTGTCGGAATAGGCCAAATCGGACCACTATAACATATAGTTGCCATACAACCAATTGTTCAGATATGGATATTTTGAGGTATAAATTCTCCATTTATAAAGCTAAGGCCATGAAACTTTGAAGCATTTGTACCCATACAGACCTAAATAATGTCACCGAAATTTGTCAAGGTCGGACAACTATAACATATATGTAGCTTCCATACAGCCAATTCTTCAGATATATATATTTTCTCCATTTAAATCATGACACTTCTTTTTCTAAGGAATCTTTGCATAAATAACGCACAGAATTGAAAGTACAAATTAAACAATATCAACCCATGTAAGGGTTATTTTGACCCCTTTTCATACAGTCAAGAAATAGAGTATTGTCAGGAATTAGTATTTTTAAGGTCGCTGGAGGGTAAAAATGTTCTAGAAAATTATTCGTCATAATATTTCAGTAGGAGTCTCTTCAGAAAAAATCTTTGTAAAATGAACCTAAAAGAACACAGGAAGCGAAAAGCTTATACTCCTCGGAATGTTAAATGTGATTTATTTCCGGTTTTAGTGAATCTATCTAAATACTTCTTTTACAAAAGATTAATGCTTTTTAACGACGTTTAACATTCCGGAAAAAAACTTACATAGGGTTAATGCAATTAGAAAGTGGAAACGCTCCTCTCACGCCAAAGAGATTTGTGTATCAAACTTAGGCATCGGATCATAAATACCGAAGATATGAAAAACAAGTAAGGAAGCCTAAGTTCGAGTGGAATCGAACATTAGATACTCAGCTGTATGCTTATTGTTTGTTTGCCTTTGATGGAAACACGGTGTACTTTATATAAAGCGAGTGCTGCATGAAGTGGGCGTATCCACGCCCATTTTCCAAAATTTTTCTATTTTTTGTTTCCAGTCTATTGTAGAACTCATGCCACAAAATTTCAATGAATTATCTTTATATTTGACAAAGATATCGCTTAAAATGTTTTTATTAGGCCACTTTATAATACCCATATATAAAAGTTGGCGTGGTCGTCAACCGATTTCGCTAAAATTTTCTACATGTATTGCTACAAGTAATAAAAGTGTATACACCAAGTTTCGTCATAATATATCAATTATTTGTCGAGATATGGGCTCCAAAATCTCGTATATTCCTGCTCCTAAAAGGAGGCGGTGCCACGCCCATTTTCCAAAATTTTTGTGTTTTTTGTTTTATGTCCTTAGTTGGAATCTTGCCATAAAATTTCATTGATATATCTTTATATTTGACAGAGATATCGCTTCAAATGTTTTTATTAGGTCACTTTATAATACCCATATATAAAAGTGGGCGTGGTCGTTAACCGATTTTGGCAATTTTTCGTCAAAACATTTGCGTAAGCAAATATATCACGCGTACCAAATTTCATCTATATATCTTCAATAGTTTCTGAGTTATGACTCATAAAACTTTCAATGTTTGCCCCTTAATAAGTGGGCGTGGCACCGCCCGTTTTCCAAAGTTTCATCAAATTTCTTCATAGGGGCCTGAGCTCAACACGTGGGTAAAATTTCATCGCTCCAGCTATATTAGTGACTGAGATACCAAATTTCCGATTTTTACTATATAGGGGAGGTGGGCGTGGTCATGGTCCGATTTCGCCCATTTTCAATACCATCCGTTCTCGTCTTGATACCAACTTGCATTCCAAATTTCATCAAAATATTTCGATTTTTGCGTGAGTTATCGTGCGTACAGACGGACAGACGGACAGACGGACAGACGGACGGACGGACAGACGGACGGACGGACGGACATGGCTCAATCGATTTCTCTTTTCACGCTGATCATTTTGATATATATAAGTCTATATCTATCTCGATTATTTCGTTCTGTTACAATCCACCGTTAGGAAATCAAAATTATAATACTCTGTGTACTAGTACAGCTGAGTATAAAAATGGATTTTAACGACATCTAGCGGCTTCCCAAAAAATTTTTTTTCCAGAAATGTTTTCGAAATAGAAATCATATGGGGGCGTACGGTGGACTTTTTTTTTGGTCTATATAAGGCGAGACGGCCTAATGTACATACATGTGTAACATACGTACAAAATAAGATATCTTTATCAACTTTCAGGTTCACTTGTCATCATTATTGTTGCGCGTTTCACAAAAAAGTGTAAAATATATATATACATACATATATGTAAGTCAACAAAGTCAAATAGAAAGGTGTCGTTCGCACACATCAAATTGTCAGCCGCGTGCACTCGTCAGTCAGTCAGTCAGTCAGTCAGTCCAACAACAAACAAGCGCGCCCGCCATTCATGCCCTTCTGTGTTTGACTTTTCTACTTATGCATATGTATGTGTGTTTATCATTTTCTTTTTCGCTGTTAGTTTTCTTCGAAATGTTTGTTGTTGTTTACATTTAGCATGTACTATATTTGTGATATAGTTACATAAGTACATACATACTTAGATAGTGGTGTTTTGCGGTTTCTTTGTGTATCGTAAATTAGTCGTTTTTATTGCCTAAACGTGACGTTTGACACATTTGGATAAACGAAAGATTAGCATTGCCACGGCAAACGTTCCCCTTATTTGCGCTACTTTTATGCAATTCCATTTCGAAAACTAAAACAATTTCATGGTCTTTGCTTTTCGTATAAGCAGTTTTTCTTTTTGAGTAAAACCTTCAATCTTTTTTCGAGCGGCAGTTTCGCGCAAAAGCAATGCTTTTTGTTTAACAGGAGTGCTATGCAGTAAAAACATTTGCTTGTTTCGCCCAAAACTACACTGTTATAAATATTGGAATATTTTTTAAAGTTTGATTTGGTTTGAAAGAAATTTAAAACTTTTTTTGTGTTAAATTTTGAACCTTCGAAAGTTTAAAAGTTTTTTATTTCTTTTTGGTTTAAAAAGCTCATTTATAGTTATTAAACAATTTGAATGAATGACTGTGTGGCGTTGTTTGAATGGAGAAAAAAACAAAGACAAAATGATTATGGAAACAGATAAAATGAAGAAGGAAGAAAAGGAGAAGAAGAGGATAGAAAAAAGGCATAATATGGAAAAGGATTAAGGGGATGTCGGAGGGAGAACAATATGGAAGTAAAGGAGAAAAAAGGAAAGAAGATACAATAGGGAAAAGCATGAAGAGGATTTGGGAGCAGAAATTTTTTTTTAATTTAAACCAAAAAAAGGTTTAAATTTTAAACTTTTGAAAGTCTTAAAATACATTTTAATTTGGAATAAAATCTAAACCTTAAAAGTTTAAAAATCTTTTAAACTTTTCAAAGTTTAAATTTTAATAATTTTTCGGTCGTGTCCTATATATCGACCAAAAAAGTTTAAAATTTATATCAAAATTTATTTGAGTGTAGAGTCTATGCAAATTTCGAACGATGTTTCCATCTTATTTTCTAGATGAAAAATGGGATACAATTAGCATTTTCTAACAGGATAGGATAGTAGTGGCGGATGGTTCATACAAGCCGAAAAGCCAGGCTTGCCTAAATATATTCGTTCATTTTATTTTACAAATTTCCTTAAAATCGGGTTATTTTTCGCTTGAAATGTGTTTACTACTTAAGATATCATGACACCCTCTAGGAAAATAGCGCATACACATCACCTACCCATCTCATTGCATGTATTATGTTTAACAGCCTGTGTTAGTGAGTATGCTTAAACAGTTACACACATGGGCTTATAAACGCTTTCAAAATAGAATAACTTAGTTTGTTTTCTCACTTATTGTCAACAGCTTATTTTCAGACTTAAATTGAAAAAAAAAAAGTAGCAAAGAACTTGTTTTATTTTTCGCATCAAATTTTAATGCGATTGAAAAGATTGCTTTGCATTCGAGATTTCAACATTTCAACAGTCTAATAATTGATATTAAAAAAAAAAATAATTATTCTTCGTTATCTTCATTTCCTCGATTTATTTCAACACATTAAGCTTTATACGGTATCAATATAAACAACAAACCAAATATGTAATGGCTATGCTTGAAACATAGGCTTACCCAGCCAATTTATGCTAGGGCCGCCACTGTATTATAGGCCTGCACGTTCTCAGGGGTACATATAAGGAAGGAGGTAAGCTAACTTTGATGTGGATTGGAGTGCATTGAAAATCTTTGGAGCTGCATGTGACTCGAAATTTATGCACAAAATCTATCTTATCTTTTGTGGAGGGAAATGTACTAGGCTTACTTTATTTTACGTATGAAAATATTCCGTACTGTGGGAAAGTCTTTAATAAGCACATGGTATGTTTATATGTACATATGTATTTATGTATATTCTAACAGTCAAAATTTCAAACATTTTTCTAACTTAATTCCTTTCATAAGTGCATATATTTTCCTCTTTTCCTTGTTTGACATACCCTACATTGGAATAAAATTAATTAATTACCGCAGCGCTCGTGTTGTTGTACATTTGTATTTTCGCTTGCCTTCAGTTGCTTTTGTTACAATATACTCAAGACATTTTCCCTTGAATCGCTACCAAATTAGCAATTCGTTGATGGAGGAGATGAAAGCAAATCTAAAGTAATAAACATTCCCACAACTACTTAGTTGGAAACACAAGACACGCTGACAGCGAGGGGATGCAATAAAATATTTCTAAGCAGACAACCTTAGCGAAATGTAACTTATTGGCAATGCGCTAAATGCAATACAGCAAACGCATCCAATGCTGCTCGTTGACGTACCCCAACTTTAGCGATAAAACAAGCTACTTATGTATGAAATGTATTATCTTACAAAATATTATATACTCTTGCGAGGATAGCGATTGATTCGCAGAATATTAGTTACAACTTTAACTAAGTACACGCAAAAATGGAGGGAAACGTGAACATTTCATACAGAAGTGAATGCAGTAAGCAGCTTTATAGGAGAGTATATCAGCAAATATAAGGAGAAGGAAGGTAAGTTCAGAATTAGGACAGGTTGGTGTTAAACTCAGTGAACGTTGCACAGTCAGTCGGGTATTGCATCCACATTTCTCAAGGTCTTTTTTGTTAAAAATATAAGAAATGTCTTTAAGCAAAATTTGTATTAATGTCAAATATTCAAATTACATGTTTGTAGTATCTAAAGTATAATTGGGGTTTTTAATTGCAGCGGTCTCCTCTCGGAGATAATAATAATAATAATAATAATAATAATAATAATAATAATAATAATAATAATAATAATAATAATAATAATAATAATAATAATAATAATAATAATAATAATAATAATAATAATAATAATAATAATAATAATAATAATAATAATAATAATAATAATAATAATAATAATAATAATAATAATAATAATAATAATAATAATAATAATAATAATAATAATAATAATAATAATAATAATAATAATAATAATAATAATAATAATAATAATAATAATAATAATAATAATAATAATAATAATAATAATAATAATAATAATAATAATAATAATAATAATAATAATAATAATAATAATAATAATATATATAATAATAATAATAATAATAATAATAATAATAATAATAAAAAAAAACAATGCATGTTTGTTTGTTCGAGCGCATCCCCATCTAAACTGATTTCTCAACCAAGCTTAAGCAACAACAACAAAGGAGAGCTGCAGCGATATATATATGTATATATTTATGTCTTACTGTTCGTCTTATTCCAATGTATTGTTGTTCCTGTATATTCTTGTTTACCATTACGGTATATTTTCAATTGTTTACATTTTCATGCTTCTTATATATGTATTTATGTCTCCAAATTTTGTTTACATTGCTCATTTTTCCAATGTTACCTGTTCCATATTTTTTGTTGATTTTCTAGTCAGTCGATTAAAACAAGGGATTTGTGTAAGTTTCGCTTCTCTGTTTATGTTTATATTTAAGCATATGTATCAATACATATATGTATATAAATGTAATCATTGTGTTTGTTTTTCCAGTCCTGATGATGATCTCAGGCTGAGATCGAAATATTGACAAATAAAAATTAAAATTAAAAATTGTTTTTAATTTAATTTGTGGCCTGGAGCTCAATAAGGAAAATATATATATTATTATTATTATTATTATTATTATTATTATTATTATTATTATTATTATTATTATTATTATTATTATTATTATTATTATTATTATTATTATTATTATTATTATTATTATTATTATTATTATTATTATTATTATTATTATTATTATTATTATTATTATTATTATTATTATTATTATTATTATTATTATTATTATTATTATTATTATTATTATTATTATTATTATTATTATTAAAGTATATTACTTAGACTCGCCTTTCCTCAAAATAATCGCCAATTTCATTATAGTCATACAAATTTAGATATGCATAAGGGTGGGTTGTTAATGGCCCTTCTACGAAAAGCTCTTCTGCTTATAGTATAGTGTTTCTTGTTGCAAGCCTTAGCTATATTTTTCAAAAACTAAAGAACACATATAATCTGTACTTTCATCAAACCTTCTTAGTATGACATTTTCTTGAAAGATCGTAATCTATTTTCTTTGCAAATTCAGCGCATTGGCAGCATTTACGAGGGCTGCTCTATATATTTTTAGCCTAATTATGAAAATTTGAATATTAATCATCAAAAAAGGTTTTATTATTTTTCAAAGTATTCTCCAGCATTATTTATTGGCTCAAGCCAATTGTCGAAGCACTTTTTGCACTCCGATTGAGACACAAAACATGGTTTTTGAACGCTTGAACAGCATCTTCTGGCGACGAAAATCGTTGACCACGCATTTTTTTCTTGATGTGCGGGAATAATAAGAAGTCATTGGGTGCCAAGTCAGGGCTTTACGGCGGATGACCCATCAATTTGACGTTTTTGCCGGCCAAAAAGGCGTTGGTTTGAGCCGATGTGTAAGAGCTGGCATTGTCATGGTGAACAATGATTCGTCTTCTCTTCTTCGTTTTTCGAATTTCTCCGAAGACTTCCGGCAAACAAATTATGGTGTACCAGTCAGGATTGACCGTCCTACGCTGCCCAAGCGGAACAGTCGACACAGATTTGCCGAAGAAACAGGCGACCATTTGCTTCGAAGTGCTTCTTCCACGAACAACTTTCGTTGGATTTGGCTCGTCTTCGAAGACCCATACGGTCGATTGTTGTTTGGTTTCGGGTTCATACGTGTAGATCCATGATTCGTCACCTGTGACGATTTTATAAACGTCTTTTGAAGCACCGCGACCGTAGTTTTGCAACATTTCTTTGCACCAATTGACACGGGCCTTTTTTTGAGCGATAGTCAAATTGTGCGGGATCCAAAGAGAACAAACCTATTTTATGGCCAGGTGTTTATGCAATATCGAATGTATGCTGGTGGGAGAAATGTCCAAGGATGTCCCTATCTCACATGATGATGCTGCATTATGTATTCACGCACGGTATCAATGTTCTCTGGCACAACGGTCGTTTTTGGACGACCTTCGCGGAATTGGTCTTTGAGCGAGCGTCGGCCACGATTGAATTCATTTTACCAATTTTTCACAGTGCAATGTTCACGAGTTAATTCCATTTTTTTGCCAAATTAAAATTTTCAAGTCACTGTAAACAACACAAATGATCGTCGTACGTCAAAACGTTCTGAGTACGATTATGCTAAAAAATGTCAGACTTTCCAATGGATATGTCCGATTGCACCTGGCAACACTTTTTCATTATTAGGCTAAAATATATAGAGCAGCCCTCGTGCAATTTAAAAATGATTTTGCTTTTAAATTAATCGCTAGTGACTAACAATTTGTATAAACTCTTTCTCTAATTATATTTTTTGCATAATCCAAATTACATCCTTTATCACTTTACTTTACTGCAATGGGAAAATACACTCATGTATGCAATAAACTCAAGCGAGAGCTCAGAAGCTTAATAAATCCTCTAAGTTTGTTATAAATCACTTTAAAGAAATTAAGACCTCGTCTTTATTTGCCAATGCCGAAGAATTAACAATTACCATTCTATTGCGCCATGTGTGAGTATAAAATTGTAAATCAAGGAAATAAAGTTAGATTTAATTGCTTGCATTAGACAAAGAAGAAGTGAAATAGCACAGTACGGCCATTTTCATTGCTGTTGTCGTTGATCCCATTTTTTCCAAAGCTTTTAGCTTAAGCACATCAAAACCATTAAACATTAGATTAACTTTTAATTTACTTATTACTGACAATTGTTTGGCGTGAAAGCAATTTAACATGTTAATCGTTAATGCAAGGGTTAATGGCCTTCAAGGAAATTGTCGCATACAAATATTAACATATGTATATTAGGGTGGTCCCCAAATGTATGGAGACAACGCCACCCCTAGGTCGATGCTAATATAGTCGAAGATATCACATATAAAATTTTTTCCCAATCGGAAACGGTTAAGGAGTGTCGCAGAGGGGTCAAATTTCCATTATCATATGTGACCCATCTCCGATCGGGACCAAAATCTATATGTGATATCTTTGGCTGTGCTGTTACCGGATTAAGGAGTTATAGCGAGGAAAAACGGACTACCCTAATGTATATGCATAATTTTGGAATATAGATTCCAAAGCCGTAATTAACACTTGTCTATGTATATATGTATGTTTGTAGGCTCTGGGGAGGGATTCTTTGTAAGACTTTAAAAACTCACAAAAAAAAACACGATTTTAGGCCTTTTTTTATTAATGTTTGACCCAAAAGAGAGAGAAAGTCAGCACCACTTATTTCTATCAAATTTAAGAGGGAAAGAACAAAATTATATTGCATTCGGTTGGCATACTTATATATCTACATACACGCATATATGAAGAAAGCTATGCTTATCCATGGTATGGACTTTATTTTCAATTCATATGGTGACTTAAGTAAACTCTACCCTTGCGCCGTGATTGCTCCATTACTCCGCCACTGTCGTCTTGTTGTTGTTCCATTTATTGGCGCTACGCACAGTGTGTTTAATTTCCGCCGTGTGCAAGTTGACATGATGGACAAACCGATAAGCAGAAGAAGACGAAGCAGCGAGCGGGGCGAGTGAGTAAAGTCGTTTGGTTATAATCATATTAGCACCGTTACCTATAATTTGCTCTTATGCATTGAAGTGAATGTATGAACATACGAACATACATACGTACATTCATATGTATACAAATAGATGTACAAAATTGAGATTCTGCAGCAGTTTGGATTGATACTAGGTTAGGTTAGGTTATACTGGCTGGCCACTAATAGCCTCACATAGACTAGATAAGTCCGTAGTGTTACCAGAAAGTTCATTGAACATGAACACCTATACTTCGAAGCCCGGACTCAAACTAAAGAACATTCCCGTCCCTTTGGCAAATGCCAAGAGTTTCTTTACCTCTACCGTGGATACATGTTTAATATCATTGAAGAAGACTTTCCCTAGTAGCCGAAGTCTTAGCCTAGAAAACGCAGGACAGGAGCATAGAACGTGCTCCACTGTCTCCTCCTGCAGTCCGCATCCTCTGCATTCACTTTCATCAACCAGTCCCATTTTTAACGCATGTGATGCTAAAAGACAGTGTCCTGTGAGGAACCCGATTATAAGTCTGCATTCTTCCCTTTTCAGGGAAAGCAACCATTTCGTTAGTTTCGGATCGAGCGACTTACACATAATTTTGGACACTCTACAGCCATGCGATTGTTTCCACGCCTTGTCAGCCTGGTCCATCATATACCTATAGTTCCTATGTTTAATTTCACTGAGTAGAATCGGGACGTCCAAAGAGTGTTCCGCTCCGAGACCTGCTCCCTTCTTTGCTAGCTCATCAGCCTTCTCATTGCCATATATCCCCTTGTGGCCTGGGATCCAGTACAGATGGACATTATTATCCCTACAAATTACCCTTAAGGCCTCTTTACAGTCCTCTACACACCTAGATGAGGTGCGATGCGACAGTATCGACTTAAAGCCGCCTGAATATCTATATATAAGTTGATACGTCCCCTTCGTAAGGGATTACAGACTAACTTTTCCGCTGCCCTCTTTACCGCTAATACCTCCGCCTGAAAGACACTACAGTGATCTGGCAGCCTAATACTGATACTGATATTCAGTTCACTGCAGTAGACCGCAGCCCCTACTCCTTCTGATGTCTTAGACCCATCTGTAAACACATGTATAGCGCTTTCCTTCATGTCTACTCCCTTACGCCAGCCTTCCGCCTCTATTGTGGCCTCAAGAAACTTATCGAAGCGCAGGCATGGAACAATGTAGTCAGTCTGCTCGCCTGACGACGGCGCTATACTACTGTGTCCCCTATGCCTGCACTCAAGCTGCCCCGTGGCCATAAGTCTCGTTGCAGTTGTTAACGCTATGTTCCTGGCCGCTAGATGTACAGGTGGCATGGTTAAAATAGCACCTAGTGCAGCGGTTGGAGTGGTTCTTAAGGCCCCCGTTATGCCTATCATGGATAGCCTACACACTCTCTCCAGCACCTTTACATAAGTTGATTTCTGAGTGGCTGTCCACCATACAAGAATTCCGTAGAATAAGATCGGCTTAACAACTGCCGTGAAAATCCAATGTGTCAGGGAGGGGGAGAGACCCCATTTTCAGCCCAGCATCCTTTTACATGCATATAGGGCGGCAGAGGCTTTTCTCGCCCTCTCCTCCACATTGAGCTTCCACATCAGTTTGCTGTCCAGTATGACACCTAGGTACTTTGTGCTACCTTTGGGTTGCAGTGTCTCCCCGCCTAACGTGGGCTTAACCCAATCTGGTATCTTATAACGTCTGGTGAATAAAACCAAGTCCGTTTTTCCCGCATTAACAGTCAGCCCAGGTATTTATTCTCGCGAGCGTCTGGCTCATAAGACTGCTAATTGTTGTCAGGCATCTGCCTCTTATTATTACCGAGACATCATCCGCATATGCCGTCAGCTTTGCCGGTCCCTCCTCAAGCTGCCTGAGCAGTTTGTTGATGACTAGCGTCCACAGCAATGGCGATAAAACACCCCCCTGCGGCGTGCCCCTGTTTACCGTTATTGTGGCCTCATGTAGACCCCATTGGGACTTAACTTCCCTATAGCTTAGCATACAGTTTATCCAGGACAAAAGCACAGGGTTTGTCCCAATAAGCTGAAGACCGCCTAATATGGCATGTTTTGAGACGTTGTTGAATGCCCCCGTAATGTCTAAGAAGACACCTAAGGCAAATTCTCTACACTCGAGACTCTTTTCGATATTTATTACCACCCTATGCAAAGCAGTATGTACCGATCTACCTCTGGTGTATGCGTGTTGATTTTTGGACATGCAACTGCCGTCCATATTTTCTCTGATAAAGGTGTCGATCAACCTCTCAAATGTTTTAAGCAGAAACGATGTTAGGCTTATCGGTGTATAATCCTTCGCATACATGTGGCTAACCTTGCCCGCTTTTGGTATATATACAACGTGTGCGGTTCTCCATGATCTAGGCACATAGTTCAGCCTAATGCATCCCTCAAAAATAGGGCCAAGCCAGTCCACCACTTTGTCCCCTGCTAGTTGAAGCATCGCAGGGATTATACCATCGGTTCCGGGCGATTTAAACTTGGAAAAGGAGTTCACCGCCCATATAATTTTGGATTTCGTAATCAGTCCCGGAACGAACCGCTCCTCAATGGGTATATTGTTTGCTACGTAATTCGAGCTTTATTCTACTTCACCCACCGGAAAATGGACATCGAAAAGAGCATTAAGGGATTCCTCACAGTTATGTGTCCACCCTCCATCTTCCCTCATAATCAGCCCTTGGACTGTCGGGTTCCTAGATAGAACTTTCCTTAACCTTGCAGTCTCTGTGGAGCTTTCGATTTCTTCACAAAACTTCCTCCACCCAACTCTTTTGGCTCTACAGATTTCCCTCTTATAGATTCTCAACACATCCCTGTATTCCTTCCAGCATTCATCACAATCGGCGACTTTTGCCAGCTTAAAAAGCTCTCTGGCCTGCCTTCTAAGGGCTCCGAGCTCTGCACTCCACCATGGTGGTTTCGTTTTGCCTCTGAATCTCCTAAGTGGGCAGGCCTTTTTGTAAGCATAAATTAAGGTGTTTGTTAAGACATTATTGGATTTCTCCAAGTCCTCTATATTGATAATATCTTCGGTTGCCGAAGCTTCTTTCCCACCAGTGACTTGAATCTATCCCAGTTTGTTGCCCTAGGGTTCCGGAAGCTTTGGATCTTCTCTGCCCTCTTCAGGGAAATGTTAAACCCTATGTAGGCGTGGTCGGAGAAGGAAGGTCTGTCAAGTACCCTCCACTCGGACACCTCTACACCTGGTTCTGTGCATAACGTAATATCAAGGACGTTGCTAGAGGTTGGCCCCCTGTAGGTTGCAATATCCCCCTATTTAAAATATGAAGTTTGCTTTGTAAAATGTAAGTGAAAAGTGACTCACCCCGATCATTAATGTTTCTGCTACCCCAGATAGTGTGGTGGGCGTTCGCATCAGCCCCTATCACTAGCGGCTGGTTTTTCGGTACCCTCCGTACGCATTCCTTTAATTTATTCGGTGGTGCCTCCGATTCGTGAGCCATGTAGCAGGATGCTAGGATTAAGTCCTCCCCTTTCTCCCGTCTAATGGCTACGACCGTTAGGTCCTCAGAGCTGAAATTAGACAATAAGCATGAGTATAGTTGCTTCTTTACCATAACAGCGGTTCTCACCCTTCCCTCCAGCTGGGCATAGTAAACGCTGTACTCCTGCGCGTTTAATCCAGAAACCCTTCCTCCAGACGAAAGCCATGGTTCCTGAATCAGCGCCACATCAAGCGAACCCTCCTTCAGAGTACGGAGGAGCTCGCTCGTCGCCACCCTACTGTGCTGGAGATTCGCCTGCAGGACCTTCAGCATTCGACTGCTTGATACTACCCAGCAGAAGAATTTGGTAAGGCCTTGGTAGCGAAGGCATAAAGTAAAAGCAGTGTCATTTAGAGGTCAGTTCATGAATGAAAATGAACACAGTGACGGCATGGGAAATGTAAGGTATATATGTCAGTAAACCGCTTCCACGTAGAGAGAGTGTTTACTTGCGGGTACTTAAAATACTCGTTTGCTACATTAAGAGAAATATTCCTATGTGCATCGCCTCCGTGGCTGCTAATGCACGCGAGCTTGTTTTTTTTTTTCAAGGACATAAATCCCTTTTTTGAAATAAATGCGCAACTTGCCACTTAACTTCCCAAGATACAGACTTCGCCGCTTTTCTTAATGTAAATACTTTGTATGGATGTATGTACATTTATATTAACGTACGCACGCGTCGACAAAGTCATTTAAGTTGCAACAGAAATTAATTGCATTGCCACCGCACACACAATCACACACACACACACACAGGTAGCGTTAAAAGCGCGAGCAATTTCGCTTGCGATAATTAGATGATGCATGTGTGCGTGTGTGCATGTGTATTTGTATGTGTGCAATTGTGTGTTTGTGAGTTTCGCGAAAATGATGGCAAATAATTTTTCTAGTTTAAGAACGTTTTGTGACTTATGGTTAATTGGCGCGGATGGAGCAAAAGAGCAATTGGAAATATCAACTGGATAAATGTGTTAGTAAATAAATAAATAAAAAAGCGTGCATTTGTAGAAAGTTTATATATCAGTAATTATAAGTGGTAAGAAAAAGTTTATCATAAGTTCAGCAAAATTAATTTCATCAATTTATTGTGTTTTCTATGTAGTTTATAAGCCTCTGCACACGGGCATGATTTAAGGGTGATTTAGGCAAAAATCGTGTTTTCGGCGTTAATTACCCTTAAATAACGTTGTTTTGCCATACAAAAATACCAGCTGAAATTACCCTTGAAATGCGCATTTCGCGCTAAAATAAAAACGGATATTAAATTTGTTCGCGACGGTTTCTTAGAAATATTCTCATTGTATATTGCATTAGCGATTCTTTAATTATAAAAAATTTAATTTGGTGGGAGTATTTTATTAATGATATTTTCATTTAAGTTGACCATGTACAAATTTTTATTTGGCGCAGGAACAGCGTAACTGAAACCCGACTAAATTAAATTACTCAAAAACGTGTGTGAATGCGCGTGATTTCGGAAAGTAATTTCAGCTAATCAACGTAATTTCAAATGCCGTGTGCAGAGTCTATACCTACTTATGAATAGTTGGGTATATACAAATGTAGATATGTGTACACTTTCGACCATCCACCAGGGTAATGTGTTACCTTTCATCGCTCCCTTTGCATTTCTTTAGATATTAAACTACACCATTTCCAGATGGCAGAGCTGTAAAAAGCTGCAATCAGATTGTATTGCAATCATAAAAAGAGTATATTATTGTAAGCAGCTTTGATTGTAAATCATATTGCTAGTAAATTTTTTGATTGTAAAAATAAAAAATTTAAAAAATTTAGAAGTATGTTATTGCAATCGACCTTCACCATCAATCATTTTGATTTCAGAAATTAGAATTGCAATAATTTACAAAAGTTTCATTGCAATCAACTTTGACCGTAAATCATTTTAATTGTAAAAATTACAATTACAATAATTTAAAAAAATTTCATTGCAATACACTTTTCTCGTAAATCATTTCATTACAATCATTTACAAAATTTTTCATTGCAATGAACTTCAAACATAAATCATTTTCATTGTAAAAATTACAATAGCAATAATTGTATTGTAATAAATTTTCATCGTAAATCAAATTTGATTGAAAAATGTTTGATTGCAAAGCTTGCAATAGCAATCATTTTCCTCATAACTTTATACGCATGCATTGGGACTGATGAAAGGCAATCGCCTGGGTAATTGGAGTAATACCCGGCATTCATATCACACGCTTAGCCGCGTAATAGCCCATGTCCGGGGTACAAATGTATGTACATATGTAGTTATGTACATATTGGATGGTGCGGAGTACATGGTACTGGTAATATTTGTAGTCTTCAATTTGTATAAAGTCTGGATGATAAGATGATGAGAAAGAGGATGAGGGTGCGGATGGGGATAAGGATATATATTTATTTTTGTACCATTTGCTTTTTCATATATAAACATTTATTGCAATAAATGGAGGGTAAATTATGGCTGATTGTAGTTATTTTACAATCGAAAATTTTATATAAATGTTTATTGCAATCTATGGAACACAAATTATTTCAAATTGCAATTTTTACAATCAAAAAACTGCAATAAATTTTCATTGCAATAAAATTGGAAGAACAATCAATGATTGCTGGGACGAATGATTGCAGCTTTTTACAGCTCTGCCAGATGGATTTTAGAAAGCGTTAACTGGATTTTAGAAAAGACAATTGGATTTCAGAAAGGGGAAATTGGATTTTAGAAATGTCAATTGGATTTTAGAAAGGGGAAATTGGATTTTAGAAAGCGTGAATCGGATTTCAGAATGTGCGTGTAAAATAAATTTTACACAGAATTTTTCGAATAGAAATTCTTTATTGCGTATGAAAGTATAATGTACATATACGTAATTATATAAATTTTCGAAAATCCAATTTACAGTTTCTAAAGTCCAATTTCCCTTTTCTAAAATCCAACCGACATTTCTAAAATCCAACTTCCTCTTTCTAAAATCTAATTGACATTTCTGAAATCCAATTTCCCCTTTCTAAAATCCAGTTGACGCTTTCTAAAATCCATCTGGAAATGGTGTAGGAATGTAAAGAAAAATCTACACCATTTCCAGATGGATTTTAGAAATGCCAATTGGATTTTAGAAAGAGGAAATTGGATTTTAGAAATGTCAATTGGATTTTAGAAAGAGGAAATTGGATTTTAGAAATTTCAATTGGATTTTAGAAAGGGGAAATTGATTTTTAGAAATGTCAGTTGGATTTTAGAAAAGGGAAATTGGACTTTAGAAACTGTAAATTGGATTTTCGAAAATTTATATAATTACTATATGTACATTATACTTTCATACGCAATAAAGAATTTCTATTCGAAAAATTCTGTGTAAAATTTATTTTACACGCACATTCTGAAATCCAATTCACGCTTACGAAAATCCAAATGACATTTCTAAAATCCAATTTCCCCTTTCTAAAATCCAACTGACATTTTTAAAATCCAATTTCCCCTTTCTAAAATCCAATTGACATTTCTAAAATCAAATTTCCCCTTTCTAAAATCCAATTGACATTTCTAAAATCCAATTCTCTCTTTCTAAAATCCAATTGTCTTTTCTAAAATCCAGTTAACGCTTTCTAAAATCCATCTGGAAATGGTGTAGGAATGTAAAGAAAAATCTACACCATTTCCAGATGGATTTTAGAAATGCCAATTGGATTTTAGAAAGAGGAAATTGGATTTTAGAAATGTCAATTGGATTTTAGAAAGAGGAAATTGGATTTTAGAAATTTCAATTGGATTTTAGAAAGGGGAAATTGAATTTTAGAAATGTCAGTTGGATTTTAGAAAAGGGAAATTGGACTTTAGAAACTGTAAATTGGATTTTCGAAAATTTATATAATTACGTATATGTACATTATACTTTCATACGCAATAAAGAATTTCTATTCGAAAAATTCTGTGTAAAATTTATTTTACACGCACATTCTGAAATCCAATTCACGCTTACGAAAATCCAAATGACATTTTTAAAATCCAATTTCCCCTTTCTAAAATCCAATTGACATTTCTAAAATCAAATTTCCCCTTTCTAAAATCCAATTGACATTTCTAAAATCCAATTCTCTCTTTCTAAAATCCAATTGTCTTTTCTAAAATCCAGTTAACGCTTTCTAAAATCCATCTGGAAATGGTGTAGGAATGTAAAGAAAAATCTACACCATTTCCAGATGGATTTTAGAAATGCCAATTGGATTTTAGAAAGAGGAAATTGGATTTTAGAAATGTCAATTGGATTTTAGAAAGAGGAAATTGGATTTTAGAAATTTCAATTGGATTTTAGAAAGGGGAAATTGAATTTTAGAAATGTCAGTTGGATTTTAGAAAAGGGAAATTGGACTTTAGAAACTGTAAATTGGATTTTCGAAAATTTATATAATTACGTATATGTACATTATACTTTCATACGCAATAAAGAATTTCTATTCGAAAAATTCTGTGTAAAATTTATTTTACACGCACATTCTTAAATCCAATTCACGCTTACGAAAATCCAAATGACATTTCTAAAATCCAATTTCCCCTTTCTAAAATCCAACTGACATTTTTAAAATCCAATTTCCCCTTTCTAAAATCCAATTGACATTTCTAAAATCACATTTCCCCTTTCTAAAATCCAATTGACATTTCTAAAATCCAATTCTCTCTTTCTAAAATCCAATTGTCTTTTCCAAAATCCAGTTAACGCTTTCTAAAATCCATCTGGAAATGGTGTAGTACATAGTTAGTAGCAAAAACATCGCCACTATTTTGCTCTTAACAAGAAGTCCTTTTGTTGCAGTGGCAATCAATTTGAAATAAACGCCTCGAAGTTTAAGCAATCAAATCTTTAGCTAGATGTAGAATGTTTACTTACATACATACATATTAAAAAAAAATCCAACAACCGGCAAGCGATGAAGCAAAACACAAAACCTGAAGCATATGTAGCCACTCATTCCCAATTCAAGCGGCAATAAAGTATCACTACTGCAACTGAACCATATCCACAGGCCAAGCCTCAACCATAGCCATGGCATTAACTATTGCTTTCCTTCCGTTTCCGTTTCCGTTGCTGCAGTCATTTTCCTGGCGCCCAGCGTCCATTTATATTCCCACGCTGCAATATGTGCAAATTCGTTTAGCTTGTAGTGTCCGAAACACACACAAACTAGGCAGTTTTGTACCAAGTACACGCGAGTATGGTCTAGCGAGCTCAACCCAATTGAGACGCTAAGCATTGTGCAATGAATTTCATTTTGAACAACGGAAATTTCCCATCTTGCCTTTTTGAATGGTCATATATATATGTATGTATGTATGTGTGTACATGTGCATGTATGTAAACATAACGAAGGAAACAAAGGTTGGGCTAAATTCGAAAAGAAATGTTGGTTGGCAAAGTTTGCAGAATAAAAAAAAACGAAGAAAACAAAAGAATATTCATAAATTTTCGGCGTATTTTATGTGAAATAGATGCAATAAGCGAAATTGTCTCTTTTTAGTTCGCTTTCCCTAAATATACCCAGCATTTGCTAGCAAATGCGGTATAATAAAAACTTTTAAAGATTGCCCCAACCAACTAATATGCTGCCGGAATTCGTATTCCAGATTGTCGGCACTTTACACTCACCACAACGTAGGTATCCCGTAAAATTAAACATTCTGTTCACGTAAGCAGAACTTTTGTGGTGTTAGCTAAACAGAGCACGCGATGTAGATGGTGTTTGTTTGCATGTATGAAAACACTTATATATGTAAAACTCATGCTTAATGTGGGCATTTTTCAGCACACATTCGAAGATTAATTCATTAATCTAAAAGCTTCAAAAAACCAAAAAAACTTTGTCTTCTATACAATTACGAGGTTAATGTTTGCTTATTGGTGTTATTGTTGGAGAAATAAAACAAAAAACATGTTTTGATCAAATTACTCTTACCAACACCTTCATTGATTGATATATAAATATAAGGGTTGCATTTTTTATAAATGTGCTATAAAAATATAGGTCATAAAGAAGTTTTTCTAAAATTGTATTTCCAATTTTGAAGCTCAGAGTGCATACGTATGTCCTGCTTTCGGGCGGAGATACTCATACTATCTCTAAAAACGATTTAAGATAATTTGATAATTTTGATCACCAATTGAATGTATTTGGGCATAGAATCTACATTTTTAGCAGCTTTTGAATAAAATCATTTCAAGTTTTCTTGTTGGCCTCCTGTAGCTCAAGGAGGGCCTTGTACTGATGTCCTTGCGCTGTTTGTCCATACATTTTGTGTCACATGCAGCTCCAAAGTTACCTCAGCTGATTACAATCGAAACTAAAAGCGGTTAACTTCATTTGTAAAACTTAATCCTGTGTTCCTTAAGCCATCTCAGATATATGCTTAGAAACGTGTATGGCTGTTTTTATAAATTTTTTCATCCAAGTAAGATTACTAGAGCATTTTCCAGCAGTTTCATATGTATTTATTTTATCGTTCAGTTTGACTTTTCTTCCGAGATTTTTGGCAGAACTCGCCATTGCGTATATGAACTTTTTGATAACCAAATGTATTTTTTTTTACATTTATGAGGGGATGTGGTGGTCTCCGAAATGGATCCATAACTTCTACCAATGGACTACCAATCGAACGACTAAGTTCGATTCTCGGTTGAGGCCGCTTGAAGAAGTCTGATGAGGGGATGTGGTGGTCTCCGAAATGGATCCATAACTTCTACCAAAAAAATTTTTTCAATTTTTCTTCATTAAAAAAAAAAAAAATGGCCAATAGCTCATTTAAATTCAAATAAAAATAATTATTTGTATTTTTTTGTTTTGAGTCAAGTTTTCTCAGTGGGCCACCTAAAATCGGCTTTTCGATATTGTATGGTTTATGGATCAATTTTGAAAGCTAACAGACATTGTAATATGATCGCAAAAGCGTTTTTACTAGTTTTGATTTTTCAGTGAGTTATTCGCGGTCGAAGTTTTCTTAACGGTTTTTAATTTTTTTGAATAACTCGGTAACCAATGCTTCGATTCTATTGGTTTTTCGGCATTAGTTAGGAAACTTATTTAGCAACAAGATGTAGTGGTCAGTTTTTGAAATTTCAAAAGTGGCATAACTCAAAAGTTAATTTTTTGAAAGTAATCGCGCTTTTTCCCCGTTTTTTTCCACGTTCTCATATGTTTAGGAAAAAATACCAATCAGCAGTCTATGCGCTTAATATCAGGCTTCATTTTGCAGAAAAGAAATTTTGGTAACTCCGTACCAAAAAAAAGTTACAACGTTTTTAGTGAAGGCCGGTTGAGGGTTAAAATAATTTTTTTTTAATATTTTTAATTTTTTTCCACTTTACAGCTCAAAAGCACGTTAGGGGGAAATATAGAGCACCACAAGACTAAAATAATGACATATCAATTTTAAAAATCGGATGTAAGATAACAGAGTTACAAGAGAATTGGTAAATTTCAAATAATTGCATTTGAAGAATAACTAACGTTACCCTAGACGTGGGGTAATTTTTACACCACCATCATCATTTCTCGTCAAATGTTACACCTTCCACCATTAAAACAAAACGGGTCAATAATTACAACGAGATGGGAAGATACTAAGAGAGTAAACTTGCTGGACGGTAAGTTAAAAGAGATATTTAAAGAAACTGTAAGTCGGTGTAAAAATTACCACCACGTCGTAAGTTAAAGGTTAAATAAGGCTTTGATTTTTTGCTGGGCTATGTTAGGGAATGGATGGTAGGGATAGGACTATTCGAATAAAAAGTATTCGAATAAAAAATCCTTTTATTCGAAAGGTATTCGTAATTCGAATAATATTTATTCGAATAATTTATTCGTATATTCGAATAAATACTATTCGAATAGTACTATTCGAATATCACTATTCTAATACCATTATTCTCGAATAGCTATTGTATGTATATATGTATGCTTTTGCTTTTGTAAGTGCATACATATGTATGTACATACACATATACGTACTCTGGCTTGCGCGGAGGCAAGTGAAATTCCCAAATTATGCATGTGTAACATACTACTATTCGAATAGTATTATTCGAATTTTTTCCCTCGAATATAATTATTCGTTTATTCGAATAATATTTATTCGAATATTATTCGAAAAAAGTCCCACTACTAATGGATGTTTACTTTTTAACACGCTTTTATTAGCTTCACCTGTATGTATGTATGTATGTATGTATGTATGTAACTTCATCCCATCCTGAAAGTTGCAACATTTAACTAAATTGTTATATCTTTCAAACATTCACTTTTATTGTGTTCTCTCTATTATTTCTATTCTCCTCCGGATTCGAAACATGACATCAACGGCATCATATAGTAAGACATTCAACATTATACTTTATGCTTCATTGCGGCTTTTAAGCTACCTTTCTTCAAAATAGCCTCTATGAATTTCAATTCACTCCCGTATACAAGCCAATAAGTAACAAGCTTTCAGGGTATGGAAAAACTCGCTCACGGACGCTCAAAAATATATTCTTCTCAAATCACAAACAAAGTTTCAAAGAAAAACGTATAACCACTCAAATAGCGAGCGAACTAACGCACAACAGCCAGCGATCGCTCATGGCGATGGCGATAAACTCAATGCATAAATTCACTCAAAAAGGAAGCTTGACGCTTTTTGTTTTGGGTTTGTTGTATTTGCAATGAAATCAACCGCATGTACATACATACGTATGCACAGCAGGAACTGGTTTTGTTTGTTCAAATTCTATTTATAGCACTTGTTGCCGCACTTGGTAATTACAAAAATTGGTTATTTTTTCGCTGCTGGTTTCTTGGTAACTTTCACATGTGTTTGGAAATTTTTATTTTCAAGAAGTTGTTTACAATATTTGTGGTATACAAGAAAATATGGAAGTGATTATAGGACAATGAGAATATTTTGGAGCGCTGACTGTTCATTGTGAATATGCACAGGCAAATAAAGAAGAGCATATCTCCATTTAAAAACCGAAATAGTTTTGCTTCGATACACATAGTTTCGTTTCGTTTAGGCTTCATTTTTCAGCTCTTATGACCAATATTTTTTTTTTATAAGGAAAAAATTTATGTGAAAAATTAATATCTCAATATGCAAAATACATTTGTTATAAGTTTACAATAAACTTACTTCAGTAAGCAAAACGTTTGGAAAATCTTTAATATAAAACTTGTAATTCATTTAATAGTAATTGCTGAATCAACGAAAAGGAACCCTAATTCTATAATTGCATTTCATTTGGAAAGCAATTCTTAATAAACATTTTTATACAACGTGAGGTGAAAAAAATTTCTCAAAAAAAAAAAAAAAAACAAAAAAAAAATAAAAAATGCGCTACTCGGGACTCGAACCTGCGTTCCTTGGTCCGTAGGCAGCATACCTCACCATTACGCTACAATCGTATTCGGAATTTTGTTGTCTAAATTCGGATTTATTCAATCAGGTTTCTTTTTTTTGTTATTTTCAAATGCTAACGCTCAAATGCTTCACCTCAATTTGGGTATGTTCAGAAACACAGCACAAAACGCAACAGCGGCAGTATATATATTTTTGATGATTGCGATGAGCGACGCTTGATGAAAAATTTGCGTTTATGAACGCTCTGCTTGTACTAAAAAAGCAAATTGCACTTCAAACTGAGTTTCTGAACAAAGCCCTCCTCTTCACCTTCTGATTGTAAAACATAACAAAACGTTTGGGAAATTTTGTATTTCCAAACTAGTTTGGAAAACCTTGAATAAAAGGGTGTGGAAATTATTGCATAATAAGCTAGTTTACTTCACTGCATATTGGGATTTTTGGTAGAAGTTATAAATACATATGTATGTATGTAGATCTATTTCGGAGATCACCACATCCCTTCATCAGACTTCTTTTTACTTTTATTCTTGCGTCCGCATAAAACATCCTTTAATGAAAAATTTCACTAAAAATTTAAAAATAAATAATAGCTTAAAAAACTAAAAAGCACGCTTTAATCTTAAAAATCGTACTAAAAATTTAGAGATACAGTAAAACCCGCATAAGTGCCTTGTCTAAAATTGACAGGAATTTGAGGTACTTAAGCGGGTTGTGTACTTATGAGAACCCGCTTTAGTACCTCAGGTTGGGCACTTAAACAACCCCGTTTATGTACCTTCTATTGGGTAGTTAACCATTTAATAATTTTAAGAATATTGAAAATAACTTATTTAAACACAAACAAAAAATTTATTCAACATAAAATATTTTGATTACATATTAATTAAAAACGTATTTCATATTGCATATACGCTCTTTGTTTTTACGAATCTTTATTTTATATGTATATATTTATCTTGATTTTCGATAAATTAGTAATGGTATAAATAAACAATCGATTATAATTAGTTGCCGCTTGAAAAAAGCAATTGTATTCAGAAAGGTACTTAACCGGGGGAAAACGTACGCAAAATTTTATATAATGCACAACAAATTATGGTACTTAGGCGGGTTGAGTATTTAAGCGGGGAGGTACTTAAAAGGGTAAATTTGTTCGATATTTTTTACAAAAGCCATAGTGTCCGCAGATGTTGGGTACTAAAACGGGTTAGGTGCTAAAGCGGGGAGGTACTAAAGCGGGTTTTACTGTAATTTAATTGGAAACAAAATGATGAACGAAAATATAAGTATTTAAGGAAAAGCGTGGGGGTGCTCAATAATATTTGAACATGAAAATATTCGATTCGTACAACTAGTACAAAAGTATACCTAGTTTCGAAATTAAAGAGTACGATATATGAAATCTCAAAAAGTCAAAATAAAATTATTAGTAAAAACACCGATTTTAAATGTTTTTTGACATACTGAGCACCCACGCTTTTCCTTAAATACTTATATTTTCGTTCATCATTTTGTTTCTAATTAAATTATTTCTCAATTTTTAGTACGATTTTTAAGATTAAAGCGTGTTTTTTAGTTTTGTAAGCTATTATTTATTTAACGCGCTTTTATTAGTTCCACCTGTATATGTATATGTATGTATGTAAACATTGCATACTTTTAGGCGAAAGCGTGTGTATTCATACACTGAAGTATTTTAGTATGAGATGTGCTTCTACGTAATTTTTCATATATCTTAACCTTAGACCTATGTTGTGGTTGAAAAGACACAAAGGCTATTCTAAGTGCATATAACTGAGTAAGTAGTGGAATTAGAAGTCTGAAAGTTTTTGACTTTTAATTATTGTTTGGGTGGGGCCTGGAAAAATACTCCATAATCCCACGCCTCGGATCGTTTTCGAGCCGAACTGAAATGGCTTTTTATTTTACCGAAGGCTGAAAACAGAAATGGAGGAGCAAACTCATTCCAAGAGATTATCGAAATCTGAAAATGAATGATGAAGTCACCAAAAAATGAGAAGCTCAAGGCGGCAACAATCGGAGCCGCCAAAAAAAAGGGCACGCTGTCACTATTGTTTGGCAGAAAAATAAGCTGATTTAGAAATTATGAAGGAGACGATATACATACATATAAACAGTTATAACGCACTTAATTGAACTATTTCAAATGCTTAGTTACTTAATTAAGACACTATATGAATGAAGAATGTCATACAAGCTGAAGATTTAACTTTTGAGCGCTAAAACAACAACAACAATAACAACCATTAATAACGACTGCAATTGCAGACATTAATTTCTCCAACTTGTCGCAGCAAAAACTTCATTTCAACCACAAAACTTTGACAGTGCACTTAATGAATTTATACACGCGATGCGAGTGGGGCCATATGATGGTGGTGAATATAATGGTGGTGGCAGTTAGTTTGTTGGTACGTTTTGATTAAGTTTGAATGCATATACTGTGTTGATACATCCGTTTTTGTTGACTCGAAAGTAATCAAAGTAAATTGTTACTTATACGACATAGAGATCAAGTGATATACATATGTACATATTAAGTATTTACATTCAACTAATAAATTATTTATTGCAATAACGGCTTAAATAATCTCTTAAGGAAACCAATGGCAATGTGGCGAAGTGGTATATTTAAAACCATTGTGGTAATCAGGAAAAAGTTATTACGGAGAACAGACTGGGATCGCTGAAAGTAAAGTAAAAGGTAAAATGAAATTACCCTTTGCCAACTCATTTCCAAAAATAAATTCTGTATTTCCAAATTCGTATAGACGTATGAACGTATGAACCTAGCTTTGAAAATCAGCTTTAGGTTGCTTAGACTTAGAATGCCCAAATACGCCAACTTTTTGTTATAATAACAATCTACTGAAGAACGGCACCGTGTGAAAAATTCCACGAAAGTGGTAGTAGTTTCTGTTCTCTCGAAGTTTCGGTTTCAAACGAGCGTCTGTCTCGGAGCAAGCGGTTCGCTATAAAAACGAGTAATCACTGACCCTACAACGTAAAAAAAAACACGGAAAGGAAAAACGAGCCTCGGATGAGACGCACTTTTTTGATGACAACCACCGAGCATGTTTTAGGAATTATGAGCTGAGGGCATGTACTTGGAATGTCTAAATCCTTGATAGGGAAGCTGCCTCTGTCCAGCTGGTTGATGACGGTGTCAGCAGATGATTTCAACAACTTTCCTTGTACAACTTTTGGCATGAGAATAATGTCTAGACTTCGAGACTGTAGCAACAGCTCCCAGTAATAATCACACATACAGAGTAACAAGAACAAAAGCGAATGTAAATGTGTACATCCTTCAATGGCGGTGAATGCTTTTTATCGCGCAGCTAAATGTATATTTGTAAGTTGTATTATGTTGAGTTGAATTTAACAAATGAAAAAAATTGTGCTTTTGAAAGGGTATTTACTTTTTGCTACATTTGTAATAAACAACAAACTACATTCAATTGATGGCGCAAGTGCAATGCAATTCGTTACCATAATATATCGTCGCTATAGAAGAAAAAAGACGCAAACTGTTTTGTTGAGGAAGAAAGACGCAATCTTTTTTTCCTTCAAAGAAAGACGCATTAAAAATATTTTTCGAAAGAAAGTGTCAAGATAGTCAAGATTGTGAAAAGTAAATTATATTTTAATTTAAGGAAAAAAAGTAATTTTTAAAACAAAGTTTAGGAAAATACAATGATTATATTTATTTTTGTGATATTGTGACCTTCCGTCATCGTCGCTGGTTTTCTGCTAACTACTCATTCGCTCTTTCTTTGTACTCTCGCTACCTCATGTCGCCAAGGTTGTCGGTTTAACTTGACAAAAGACTCTTTATTTTTATACTCAGCTGTACTAGTACACAGAGTATTATAATTTTGATTTCATAACGGTGGATTGTAACATAATGAAATAATCGAGATAGATATGGACTTATATATATCAAAATGATCAGGGTGAAAAGAGAAATCGATTGAGCCATGTCCGTCCGTCCGTCCGTCCGTCCGTCCGTCCGTCCGTCCGTCCGTCCGTCCGTCCGTCCGTCCGTCCGTACGCACGATAACTCGCGTAAAAATTGAGATATTTTGATGAAATTTGAAATGCAAGTTGGTATCGAGACTGGGACGGTTGGTATTGAAAATGGGCGAAATCGGACCATGACCACGCCCACTTTTCCTATATAGAAAAAATCGGAAATTTGGTATCTCAGCCACTAATATAGCTAGAGTGATAAAATACCCACGTATTGAGCTCAGGCCGTTATGAAGAAATTTGATTAAGTTTTGGAAAATGGGCGGTGCCACGCCCACTTATTAAGGGTCAAACATTGAAAGTTTTATATGTCATAACTCAGAAACCGTTGAAGATATATCGATGAAATTTGGTATGCGTAATTTGCTTACCTAGACAAATGTTTTGGCGAAAAATTATCAAAATCGGTTGACGGCCACGCCCACTTTGATATATGGGAACTATAAAGGGGCCTAATAAAAACATTTTAAGCGATATCTCTGTCAAATATAAAGATCTATCACTGAATTTTTGTGGCAGGAGTCCAACTACGGACATAAAACAAAAAGTACAAAAATTTTGGAAAATGGGCGGTGCCACGCCCACTTATTAAGGGGCAAACATTGAAAGTTTTATATGTCATAACTCAGAAACCGTTTGAAGATATATCGATGAAATTTGTTTTGCGTAATTTGCTTACTTAGACAAATGTTTTGGCGAAAAATTATCAAAATCGGTTGACGGCCACGCCCACTTTTATATATGGGAACTATAAAGGGGCCTAATAAAAACATTTTAAGCGATATCTCTGTCAAATATAAAGATCTATCACTGAAATTTTGTGGCAGGAGACCAACTAGGGACATAAAACAAAAAATATAAAAATTTTGGAAAATGGGCGGTGCCACGCCCACTTATTAAGGGGCAAATATTGAAAGTTTTATAAGCCATAACTCATAAACCGTTAAAGATATATCGATGAAATTTGGTACGCGTGATATATTTACTTAGCCAAATGTGTGGACGAAAGATTTCCAAAATCGGTTGACGACCACGCCCACTTTTATATATGGGTTTTATAAAGTGACCTAATAAAAACATTTTAAGCGATCTCTCTGTCAAATATAAAGATCTATCACTGAAATTTTGTGACATGAGTTCTACAATAGACCGGAAACAAAATATAAAAAAGTTTGGAAAATGGGCGTGGCACCGCCTCTTTTTATACAAAGGAATCTACGTGCCTATTACTCGACAAATAACTGAGATATTATGACGAAACTTGGTTTATACACTTTTATAACATGTGTTAATAGACACGCAAAAATGTATTGAAATCGGTTTATGACCACGCCTACTTTTTAACAAAGATATTTCTGGAACACCCTTTTGGAATTTGTAACGTGAAGTTTTTGTAACTAAAAGTCATAGAGGGATGCAATTTTGCACTAACAATAATATTTATATGCTTATTTGGATGATTGATACAAATTTTGAAAATGGGCGTGGCTGCGCCCTGTTTATGCAGCACTTGTGTCATATAAAATACACCCTATATCGAACAAACGCAAACAAACAATGAAAGCATACAGCTGAGTATCTAATGTTCGATTCCACTCGAACTTAGGCTTCCTTACTTGTTTTTAATAACGAAGAAAGACGTTTTATTTTAAATACTTTTTGGTTGCTTGTTTTTCCGACAGGGTAGGAATATTATGTATTGTGGAAAGATCCTCCGTCATCCTTTGTCAAGTTTGGTTTAGAGACAAACCGGTTTCGGCTAATATGCGCCATCTTCAGTGTCTTTTTTCGTTCTGCTCAGAACCAAACTTGAAAATGGATGACGGAGGATCGTTCCACAATGCATCACGTTTTATTTTTTTTTACTATAAAGAAAGACGCATTTAAATATTTTTTAGGAAAGAAAGACGTATTCGATTTTTTATTTTTCTTTGTCAATATTAATGCTAATGCGTCTTTCTTCGTCGAAATATTTTATAATGCGTCTTTGTTCGTCGAAAATTTTTTTAATGCGTCTATCTTTGTCGACATGTTTTGTAAAGCGTCTTTCTTCACCGACATATTTTTAATGCGCCTTTTTTCGTCGAAAAATTACTGACATGCGTCTTTCTTCTTCCGGAGCGACGATATGCTGTTGAAATTATTTTTAAGTACTAAGCACAACAACAACAACACAAATATTATTGCGCAACAGCAAGTGCAAGAGCTAATCTACTGTTAAACGTAACGGCGCATTGATACACACAAATGACACACAGTCTTGGGATTTAAAGTTCAACTGCAACTGCAAAACTTGTGTTAGACACATTCAAACAAGTGTCGGAAATGAAAAACGTATGTAAGTAAAACAAATAAAATGCGGTTGATTGCACGCGTGTGAGTCGAGTCAAAGTGCAACAGCGCACAATACAAATGGAACTAATAAAATTGCAGTCGAAAAGTTGCACCGCTACGAGTTGACCCAAAGAAACTTTGCCCTTTGCAGTGACTTCGTTCTATGTGAATTAGGTGCATACACACTTATATAGAATGTAAGTAACCCACCAAAAAAGCTAAGTCTTAAAAAATAGAAGATTTAAAGGCTTAACGAAATAAGTTCTGAAAATTATAAGGGTAGCAAATTTGTATAGCGTAAGGCTGATTTTCCTGTGTTGATGTCATCAGGCCATAAGGAGTACTCAATCTCTGAGACTTATTCCAAAGGCTTATCCGCCATACGAAATAAGGCCTAGATAAGTATTAGTAAGTTAGGAGCAGACGGAGTGTGTGCATAACAGAGGTAGCGCTGCCAGCGTACTCCTTTTTTAGACCTGATTTTTCAACGATAAGCGAAACTTTTTTGCAGGGTAGTATGTATTTGTATATTGGTTTGTATGAGTTTTAGATGTATGTTCATATGTGTGAGTGTTACATTTTTTAGCTCAAAAGTTACAAGTTACAATTTGTCCCAAAGATTTATAAATCCCCAGTGCTAAACGGCGAATGCAGACTCTTTGTACAAAGGTGCTATGTATGCGTATGTGTGATTTAAAGCACCAGAAAGCAGCGGAAGTTTAGAGTAATTTGTTATTGTTACTTGCACCTAATCCCCTCTAGAAATTTGTAATTCATATTTCTTAACTATGTTTTTTCAGCCATTTCAGCACACGGCGAACTGCTTTACAATTGTGGGAGAATGCAATTGAACGTAACTGTGGATAAACAGGCAAAATACGAAGTTTTAGTCAGAGGTTTAGTTGAAAGCTGTAAAGAATATGCATTGTTAGAATGTGACCTTTTCGTTATTATATCTGCAAGTATTTTCTGCATGGAAAGCAAATAAAGGATGTTTAAATTAAATTTAGGAATTGCCCGAAGCGAATGAATCATTTTGCTACCATAATCGAGTTTCTAAACTAAGTAAAATAATGGATGGTGAAGTTTTCCAAGCCCACTTTGGAGTTTTGTGCCTAATGCCAAAACATTGCTATGTTTATCAGAATAATTGAGAGCAAGCGAAGTATACTTCAATCAAATTTTTACAGTTAAGTAGCTGAAGGCTTGTAAATCTACCGTTAGAAAATATGAAATGATGAAAGAGAACAAGTAGGGGATCAACTTTCATCACTTTTGAACACCCAATACTTAAACGAACAAGTAAGGAAGCCTAAGTTCGAGTGGAACCGAACATTAGATACTCAGCTGTATGCTTTCATTGTTTGTTTGCGTTTGATGGAAACACGGTGTACTTTATATAAAGCGAGTGCCGCATAAAATGGGCGCAGCCACGCCCATTTTCAAAATTTGTATCAATCATCCAACTAAGCATATAAATATTATTGTTAGTGCAAAATTGCATCCCTCTATTACTTTTAGTTACAAAGGCGTCACGTTACAAATTCCAAAAGGGTGTTCCAGAAATATCTTTGTTAAAAAGTAGGCGTGGCCATAAACCGATTTCAATAAATTTTTGCGTGTCTACTAACACAAATTATAAAAGTGTATAAACCAAGTTTCGTCATAATATCTCAGTTATTTGTCGAGTTATGGGCTCCGAAATCTCGTAGATTCCTTTGTCTAAAAAGAGGCGGTGCCACGCCCATTTTTCAAACTTTTTTATTTTTTGTTTCTGGCCTATTGTGGAACTCCTGCCACAAAATTTCAGTGATAGATCTTTTTATTTGACAAAGATGTCGCTTAAAATGTTTTTATTACGCCCCTTTATAGTTCCCATATATAAAAGCGGGCGTGGCCGTCAACCGATTTTGACAATTTTCCGTGAAAACATTTGCCTAATTAAGTAAATCACGCATACCGAACTTAATCGATATATCTTCAACGGTTTCTGAGTTATGACATATATAACTTTCCATGCTTGACCCTTAATAAGTAGGCGTGGCACCGCCCATTTTCCAAAATTTCATCAAATTTCTTCATAAGGGCCTAAGCTCAATACTTGGGTGAAATTTCATCGCTCAAGCTATATTAGTGGCTGAGATACCAAATTTCCGATTTTTTCTATATAGGAAAAGTGGGCGTGGTCATGGTCCGATTTCGCCCATTTTCAATACCAACCGTGCCAGTCTTGATACCAACCTGCATTCCAAACTTCATCAAAATATCTCAATTTTCGCGCGAGTTAGAGTGCGTACGGAAGGACGGACGGACGGACGGACATGGCTCAATCGATTTCCCTGATCATTTTGATATAGGTATATAAGTCCATATCTATCTCGATTATTTCATTCTGTTACAATCCACCGTTATGAAATTAAAACTTTAATACTCTGTGTACTAGTACAGCTGAGTATAAAAATAAGACAATTCCTCAGCAAGTACCACAGCCTGTCGTAGGCATCGATGGCTAGGCTTGCCGTATGTACTACTTTAAAGCCCATACCAAGGGAGCTAAAGCAGACCCCAGCAAAATTACGAGAGAGAGCGTGTGGGAGAACGCAGAACCATTTGCGTTAGATTTGTTAAAATGTGTTTGATGTTTATCATTCACTCACATGAGTTAAAATGCTGGGATCTGATCAAAACCTGCAAAATTGCATTTCCTCCAGGAGGAGCAGGTGTGACTACTAAAAATTCATCATTTTATCCAGAGAGAGAGAGAGAAGGAGAGAGAAAAAATTGCCGCTGAGAACCGTAAAATAACGGTTAGCTTAAAATTATAATAATTAACCCATCCGTACGACCTCTGGCTAAAAGACGCTCGATTTCTTAAAGCAGAAACATATCTAAAGGGAAACAGCGCTTGCAACAAACAAACAAAGCTTATGCCAACATGCATATAATATTGTACAAGACGTACTCTTATAATAACCGTTGTATGGCGTGCAAGCATGTATACATACATATATCCAGAGCACGTAGCCACTTCCACTTGAAATATGCACATGTGTTCACTTGCATGACCACAAAAGGCGAAATCGTGCACAAGTCAAATCAGATTGTCTATCAGAGCTTTGCCTCAGATTGCCTTTTGTACTTTTCATTGTCATTGTGTGTGCATGCTGTGTGTTGCAGGTGTTGCATCTTCTGGAAAACATAATCGCAATGCGAACGTGTTTGGGAATTCTCTCTCTTAATACATGAATGCAATGCCAGCGAATTATCGACATATATACATATTTCGCTAAATACCCTGAAGGGAAATCAATAACTAGCAAGACAATTTTTTAGTTCCGAACTAGTGAAAAGTTGTTTAAGAGGCACTAGTTCAATTGTACTTAGACCCTAACAAGTTCAAAAGGAGTGAATTGAGTGACCATTATAAGAAACACGTTGATTTGTAAGCAATTTCGAAGTGACAAAAATTCTATTTCTACAATTCTCATACTTTAAACCATCTTCAATTAATGAGACGCAATATTCCCCTTTAATTGAGCAAGTCCTAGTGAAATACTAGTTGACTAATTAGGCTTTTCCGATCCCTCAGACTTATTTGAGGCCTTCAGCGCAATTATGGACTAATGACCGATTTAATAATGAAGCTCTTAAAGCTCAGTTTGTTAAAGGTGCCTTTTAGTAAAAGGCTTCTTTAAGCGAAATTGTTGCAAATAGCAATGCCGTCTTCGACAGTTTTACGTCAAATGATTGTGATAAATTTAAAAATATTGAAATTCGGCATTTTTTTTCTGAAAATAAATAAATTTTTTGATTGTGGTTTTAATTTTTTTTTTAATATTTTTTATATTCCTTTTTATTTATTTTTTTTTTAATATTTGATTTTTTATCACTTAAAAAAATTAATAAAAAAACTTGCAGCCGTCTCCGACACGATTCGAACCGCGGACGCCACATTGAAAGTCATCGCGATACTTGCTGTTGTAAGGTAAGCCTGCCTAGATACAACCCTGTACGTATTTGACTCTTTTACAAATAATGCAGAAATTGAATTCGCCGCAAAGAACGGCAGCTAATGCTAAGTTCGAGATAGATAAGTTGTAGATAAATAATGAAGTTGAGCTTTACTGCAGAGAGCTTTAAAATAAAGATGGCAGAGTTGTATGAGTTGTTAAAAAGAACGGGCGTGTATTTTTATTGCTCCGGAATAAGAATAATGTTCTCGCGCATTACAATTATAAACATTCTTTATACTGTAAGCGTGTCAAATGCTGCATTTAAGTCGCAGGTGTAAAACTGTGGAATTTGTAGGAATTTTTATCTAGTTCAGAACTTTCGAAAAGGTAATGCAACGGTGGATAATTGACACCGCCTATGACATCGCCATGTTAAATTCGCCAGTTGCTAACATGCAAAAAAAATTTAACTCGCCCAGGCAGTTGCGAAAAGTGCACTAATTGGGCACCAGTAATGAGTAATGAAATAAAGCACTTAACATATGTACATATATATGTATGTACTTATATAGTAAAACAAACATGATTGATAATTACACAGTGCTACAAAATCAGAAAAAAAAAATATGCAGGGGCTCTCACATAGTTCTTTGATTTCGTCATGGCCCATAAAACACTACCTTATTTGCGGTTTTTCCCCATCACTTCGTTTTTAAATTTTTTGAGTACAAATATAATACAACTCTGAAATTATTGAAATTACAACTTCGAGATGCTATAACTTTCTTGTTTCTTGATCGAATTCAATTTTTTTTCTTTTATTTGAAAGATGCTACTTTTACCTTTCAAACAAGCAAAATAGTTTGCAAATCGACCTAAAAATTACCAAGTTTTGGTCCTTTATTCCAAAAAAAAAATAAAATTTTTCTAAAAATATTGGTTTTCGGCACGTTTTTATTGGATTTTGAAGTTACAAACAATGGGTTTTAAACCTTTATAACAAAATACATAAAATCAGCTTTCCAAAAAGCAAAAGTAAATTAAAATTGATTCAAAATTACGGTAGTAGTGTTTCATAAAGTGAGTAAGCCTTTATTTTTGTGTTTTAAATTTTTTTTTTTTATAGATTAATATTTGCATACAAAGTAAGGTTTGCGCACGATGAAATTAGTGCATACATTTCGACTTGTAAAAATTTTCAACCTCCAAATTTAGTTTTTTTGTAACATAAGATGGCTTTACTAAATGTATACAAATACTAGTGCCAAATTTCTAAAGATTCAAAAACGTTTTGTGGCAAATATGAACAGAGAAATAGAAGTGCGTGAAAAAATAATTCGATTTCATAACGAAAATCCGAACTGGACATTTAAAAAAATCGCTAGGAAACTAAAGGTTTCCAGAAATACAGGGTCGCGTGTTATCAAAACATATAATGAACGTCTAACTGTCGTTGGGAAAGGTGGAAGTGGTAAAAACAAGGGCTTTAAAGATCTGAACGTCGTCAAAAGGATTATAACCCTTCTCAGGAAAAATCCCAACATATCTGGTAGAAAAGTGGCTGAAAAAGTGTAATGCTCCCAGGCATTCATCAGGAAGGTTAAGAAGGAGGAAGGGCTTAAGTCTTATAAAGTACAGAAAGTGCCTGACAGAAATTCAAAAAAGAACAACACGGCAAAAGAGCGGGCCAAACCACTACACTTATGTAGATTTTCTCAAAATTTTTGATTGATTTGAAACGTATGTGCTTGGAGACTTTTCACAACTACCAGGTGTTGATTTTTTTGCCGTAGACCGTAGAGGAATGTGCAGGAGGAGTTCAAGACCCAAAATAAAACAAAGTTTCCTAAGAATTCTTGGTTTGGCAAGCCATTTGTAGCTGTGGTAAAAGAAGCATCTCTTTTGTTACAATGGGAACAATTAATAGTGAATTATATAAAAGGGAGTGTTTGCAAAAACGACTTTTGCCATTCATAAGACAGGATGACGTATCTACTTTTTTGGCCTGACTTAGCTTAGTGCCACTATAGCAAATCGGTAGACCAGGGGTATGAAAAGAACCATATAGTTGTTGTGCCCAAACAAGCCAATCCGCCTAACTGCCCGGAGCTCATACCCATCGAAAGATATTTGGCTCTAGTAAAAAGGATTATGAAGGGCACAAAACAAGTTACTGAAACCACTAACAATTTTGTAAAAAAATGGCTATCTTCAAGCGAAAAAGTTTCCGAAGTTACAGTTTGAAGGCTAATGGGAGGCATATTGAAAAAAGCTAAATTGTGCATAAAAACGCATTAATTTGAAAAATGTGTTTAATAACTATAAACATAAATTTAATTTATTTTAGAATCCCGTGCATTAACTTTTAATATATTATCTAACTTACAAGTTATTTCAAATATTTTGTGCACTAATTTCATCGTGCGCAAACCTTAGGTACGAACTTTCACAAAACTGAGTATAGAGCGATCTGAGTGTGCTCTTTGTTACTTGTCAGAATTGGTCAGTTTACCTACTTTAAATTTTTTCCCAAGAGATTGGCGTCTATTCATCGACGGTTCGACAAAAAGTACACTTGAAATGTTTGTTATGTAATTGCATATTCAGGTTTCATTTAATTTTTAAGGTTTGAAGGCTGTGCTTTTACACAACACTGGCATATATCCATCAGTCCCACTGGCATACGCTACCGATATTAAAGAATCATATGACAGTATGGCTAATTGTAGCTGACTTCAAGGTACTCAATATTTTAAATGGTATTCAGGGTGGAAATACGAAGTATCCATGCTATTTCTGCGAATGGGACAGCCGAGCAATTAGCCTACACTACAAACAAAAGGATTGAGCTCCACGTACATCGTTTGTAGTTTTGAAAAAAATACTATAAATATTCCCTTAGTTAATCCAAACAAGTAAAAGCGCGGCTGCCTTCGGCCGTACCGAAGACTTCATACCTTTCATGAGTGGGGAAATGAAAAGTTACCTATGCATGTATGTACATAGCCTGATTTAGTACGTATAATTTATAATTTCAATTGTGTGGGTTATTTATGGAAGGATTTATTAGAAAAAATGGTGTCTGAGCTATTTAAATGGAGGAGTTATACGACAAAATGTGTACATTTGAACAATCGGTTGTATGGGAGCTATATGTTACAATGGTCCGATCTTGACAATTTTCGGTAACTCTATTTCGGCCGATATTGGTAAAAATACTTCAAAGTTTCATGTCATTATCTGTTAAAATTGAGAGGTTATACCCCAAAATGTCCATATCTGAACAATCGGTTGTAGGGGAACTATATGTTATAGTGGTCCGATCTTTACAATTTTCGGTAACCTTGTTTAGGCCAATATGGGTACAAATATTTCAAAGTTTCACGCCGTTAGCTGTTAAAATGGAGGAGTTATACAACAAAATGTGTATATCTGAACAATCGGTTGTAGGGGAACTATATGTTATAGTGGTCCGATCTTTACAATTTTCGGTAACCTTGTTTAGGCCAATATGGGTACAAATACTTCAAAGTTTCATGTCCTTAGCTGTTTAAATGGGGAAGCTATGCAGAAATTACACCCCAAAATTTTCATATATGTATATCTGAATAATCGGTTGTTTTCTATATGTTATAGTGGTCCGATTCGGCCGATTCCGACAAATGATCAGCTGCATATAACAACCTACCTGTATTCCAAATTTCATTCAGATATCTCAAAAACTGAGGGACTAGTTTGCGTTCACACAGACGGACGGACGGACAGACGGACATGGCTTAATCGACTCAGCTCGTGATTCTGATCATATCGGTATATATTTTGGCGGGTCCCCCACGCTTCCTTCTGGTACTTTCGACAAAAATTTTTTGGCACAAAGTTATAATACCATTTCATTCTCATGAAAGGTATAAAAACAAAAAAAAAAAAAAAAAAAAAAAAACAAGGCCTACTCACTTTATGAAACACTACTACCGTAATTTTAAATCAATTTTAATTTACTTTTGCTTTTTGGAAAGCTGATTTTATGTATTTTGTTATAAAGGTTTAAAACCCATTGTTTGTAACTTCAAAATCCAATAAAAACGTGCCGAAAACCAATATTTTTAGAAATATTTTATTTTTTTTTTTGGAATAAAGGACCAAAACTTGGTCATTTTTAGGTCGATTTGCAAACTATTTTGCTTGTTGGAAAGGTAAAAGTAGCATCTTTCGAATAAAAGCATCTTTCGATCAAGAAACAAGAAAGTTATAGCATCTCGAAGTTGTAATTTCAATAATTTCAGAGTTGTATTATATTTGTACTCAAAAAATTTAAAAACGAAGTGATGGGGAAAAACCGCAAATGAGGTAGTGTTTTATGGGCCATGATGAAATCAAAAAACCATGTGAGAGCCCCTGCATTTTTTTGGTGTAGCACAGTGTTATGTACCTTTCTTTGAACTTGTGATAAGATGCAATGTTTGAGAGCAACATTTTGGGCGCTTAAATGGATGAGCAGATGGTGATTGTGGGCAACAGCAGTGCATACGTTGAGTTTCTAAATAGAATGATGGCATTTTTGTGATGAGTACGTGAGTTGTTGCTCGTAATGGTTATTAAATTACCACGCCAAGCAAATCCAGTCATCAATTCATCAAATGACAAACTAAATCGTTTCAAATCGTTTGAATATGCCTTTCAAACGCTGTTGTGGGCAAATAGGCTTTATTGCAATATCAGCATGAACACTCGCTGGCCAGCTGGCTCGATGGCTGAATGGCTAGCCTTAATTTTTATTACATTGCACACTCTACTATGATTTGGGCTTAGCTGTTTCCACAAATTATTGAAGCTACATTTGTACACTGATACCAGCCTGCAACAACCAACATGCAAGGTGAGCACCCACCCACTAAATACCTTCTTAATCCATTGGCGCTGGCATGACTGGAATTTGCATGGGCAAGTATGAAATATTAAAATGGCATATTAATATGCCAATGCATGGGAAATTTGTTTGAAAATATTATTATTATCATGTACGCCAATGTGGCTATTTAAAATGCATGGATCATTACGTTTATTTCAAATGATTTGAAGCTTATTTTCTTTGATATGACTTTTTGTAACTTTTAACCAATAAATTATGTTAATTGGCATACAAGGGACAACCGCAATATAGACACACATACAACATATAACAAACAATCATATCAACCACAAATACCAGCAACAACCACAACTCAGCGCTATTTGGCTTTTTATATTTTTCAGGTACAAATATCTTATTTTGCAATGCCAAAACGGAAGTAAAATGAAATGAAGAAGCGCAAATATCTGCGAGTATGTTCAATCATACACGCTGCCTCTTGGTAATTTGGAATTTGGCTTACAGCCATAAAAAGGCACTTAAATAAGAATATGTGATATGGACATAAAAAGAATAAATGGAATGCTGTTAGTTAGTGATTCGTTAGTAAAATGCGCATGCAAAGAAAAGCTTTAAATTGGCCTTAGCTTAAAACGGAAACACAAACAAAATACATATATATACATTTGTATGAAAATCCATTTGATTTGCTCTATTTATAGCGCTTTCAAAGCACACACACATACATATACCTATATATACCCTGCAGTAAAAATCCGAAATGAATCCTTCATCAATCACTGATGAAATTCACTTATAACTGAGGAGGCATCAGCGCTTTCCTCAGAAAAAAAAATAAAAAAAATAAAAATTTTACTCAGTTATGACGACAGTGATGAATACTCAACAAAGAATCATCAATGATCGTTCAGCAGTGAAACAAATTTACTGCAGGGTATATGTATACATAAGTAAATATATGTATGTATATTTAGGCTTAAGTGAATATATTTACGATAGTTCGCTTGCGCTTAAGCACAGGTAAATTTTATTTTTTCATTTTACGAGGGCTGCTCTATATATTTTTAGCCTAATAATGAAAAAGTGTTGACAGGTGCAATCTGACATATCCATTGGAAAGTCTGACATTTTTTAGCATAATCGTACTCAGAACTTTTTGACGTACGACCATCATTTGTCTTGTTTACAGTGACTTGAAAAATTTAATTTGGCAAAAAAATGGAATAAAACTCGTGAACATTTTCGTGCGATCATTTTTGACAAATTTCGACGTGGATGGCGATGAAGCATCATCCTATGGCACTGTAAAAAATTGGTATAATGAATTCAATCGTGGCCGACGCTCGCTCAAAGACCAATTCCGTGAAGGTCGTCCAAAAACGGCCGTTGTGCCAGAGAACATTGATGCCGTGCGTGAATTCATAATGCAAGATCGTCATGTGACATACCGCGAGATAGAGACATCCTTGGAAATTTTTCCCACCAGCATACATTCGATATTGCATAAACACCTGGCCGTAAAAAAGGTTTGTTCTCGTTGGATCCCGCACAATTTGACTGTCGTTCAAAAAAAGGCGCATGCCGATTGGTGCAAAAATACGGTCGCGGTGCTTCAAAAGACGTGTATAAAATCGTCACAGGTGACGAATCATGGATCTACACGTATGAACCCGAAACAAAACAACAATCGACCGTATGGGTCTTCGAAGACGAGCCAAATCCAACGAAAGTTGTTTGTGTAAGAAGCACTTCGAAGCAAATGGTCGCCTGTTTCTTCGGCAAAACTGGTCATGTGGCGACTGTTCCGCTTGAGCAACGTAGGACGGCCAATTCTGACTGGTACACAATAATTTGTTTGCCTGAAGTCTTCGGAGAAATTCGAAAAACGAAGAAGAGAAGACGAATCATTGTTCACCATGACAATGCGAGCTCTCACACATCGCACATAGGTAGATTTTCAAGTTTTATTATCTATTATCTATTCCAAATTGCTTGTTTAATGCAAAATTTTAATAATTTGTGTTAAAAGTCGATTTTATTGAAAAATATATACAGTGACTCCAAAAAAAATCATACGCCAGAGTTTTTAAATTTATTTCAAAGAGTTCTATCGAAAATATTACTTTCTTATTTTCGTTTAAAAATATAGACAATTTTTCAATAAAAATCGTTTTAAGCAGGATTTCTAAGCTTATGGAAAAAATCCGAAAAATCGTAGAAATTTCTAAAAGTGGATTAAAAATTTCAAAGCGCGGCCAGAATTTATAGAAGATTTTTAGGAGATTTCTAAGTGTACTGTTATGTAGCCAACCAATTTTAGTGTAATAAATTAAATTCTCAATGCTGTGAAAAATTCCGTCGATTTTATAAGTTTTTTTCTGTAGGGTGTTTGCCTTATATGTACGTGAGACCGTTCCAATTAAAATTTCCGAAAAGCCAATGAAAATTTTCAGAAAGTTGAATGTTGCATATTATTATATTAAAATTGAATGGGCTGCAAAATTGCATACTCAAAAATCTTCTTAAAAAAATGTAGCTTTAGAATTCTTAGCCCCTTTTAATTTTATATTATATTAAAATTGAATGGGCTGCAAAATTGAATACTCAAAAATCTTCTTAAAAAAATGTAGCTTTAGAATTCTTAGCCCCTTTTTATGATAAGTATTTTCTTGACTTTGAAAAATTGAAAATACTAAAAATACTGCCTAAAAAGTTAACAATAATCGGTCATATATATCGCGGCTACTTTCGAGCATCACCTACATTAACCAAGATATGCGTTAGAAATATAAACATTAAAATCAAATATAAAACACAAAAAAGAAAATTATTGTAGGTACATATGAAAAACCCTGTATCTAGTAGTGAAGTGCGGCTTTATTCGACGTAATTTTTTGGCGGAAAAATACTTATTGTACTAGATATCATTTCCGAGGGTTAATTTGACTGAGTCTGACAGAGCAATATAACAAAATCAATTTTGAACACAAAAAAGACTGAAATTTTTTTTTAAAATATCCCAACTTTAAAAGCTTAAAACTGAAAACTTAGAATTATTGGAAATCAAGGATATTATTGAAAAGTATTAATAATTACCTGAAGATTTTGGATCCATCACGATTACTTAAATATTAACTTTAGATATGCTAAGTTTCGACCATCTGCGAGCAAGTGCAGAGTATGGGGTCGGGAAGAAAGCGATGGATTATTGTTCCCCAGTCTATTTCCAATATGTGGGTATGTTTTTTTCTGTAATTGTAACAACTTCACAAAATTCAATTTTGGCCGCATAAAACATGAAAATCTACCTATGTGCATCGGCTCAAACCAACGCCTTTTTGGCGGGCGAAAACGTCAAATTGATGGGTCATCCGCCGTACAGCCCTGATTTGGCACCCAATGACTTCTTGCACATCAAGAAAAAAATGCGTGGTCAACGATTTTCGGCGCCAGAAGAAGCGTTCAAAAACCATGTTTTGTCTCTCAATCGGAAGGGAAAATGTGCTTCGGCAATTGGATTGAGCGCATGCAAAAGTGTATAAATAATGCTGGAGAATACTCTGAAAATGAATAAAACCATTTTATTTATTTATTTGTTTATTTATTTATTTATTTAAACGCCAATCGGCTTTTTACGTATGGAAGATATACACAACAATATAACATAGAATATCAAAAAAAGAAAAAAGTTACAAAAGCCAAACATTAACAAGAATATAAGTAATTAAAGTAATTTAGATAATTTTCCGTCGCTCCAAAGAATGAAATGATAAATATTCGCACTTTCATTATTAGGCAAAAAATATAGAGCAACCCTCGTATTAGCCGCTGTCAGTAGACGAGCTCACATATGAAACGGGCATTTGATATTTGAATACAAACATTTTCATTCATACTTATTTGGCTAAGAGCTGTTCAAATAAATTTAAATCGTTTAAAAAATATTCAGCACATTTATTTTGTTCAAAAATCTACGTACTTACCAAACGAGATACGTGCAAATTATTTTTTCCAAGATATACATATGACTTCCCTTTTAGTGCATTGCAATCACTTAAATAATTGTGTGACTTGCATTCACTCTATTGAATGTCCAAATTGCGTCCATGCAACCCTGTTTTACTACCATCTATTTGCATCACTACCATAGTTGAAAGTTGGAAAGCTATAGTGAAGTTGCCTTCCAAGTTTGGCGATCGAACACATAAAAGACAATGTCCTCATTTAACATCTTTGTCCTTTGCCAATCAGACCACCAGAAGCTGCCATCAAACCTTTTTTCATCAACACAGAGAGGGCTTACAACATCTAGAGACCTCTTCGCCCCGCCTACAATTTCAATACCCTAGCCTTGAGGTAAATTTGATACTATTTTTGAAGAATATCCCACTCAATTCATAAAAATTTCGCTCTTCCTAATTAAGTGTGTGCTTCAGCCTTCCGTATTACATATGAATATGTGTATACATATGTATGCCATAAACGATACCTGCAACTCCCCAAACAAGCAAACAAAGTTATTATGCTTATTTTTAATTATTTCATTTTCAATTATTGCTTTTGGGAATCCAAAACACATTTTATTATTTGTCGTAATTGTAATTATAAATATCTCTTTATTAATACACAAACGCATTAGTGCTTTAGTCAGTCTAAAATTAAAATATCTGCAGGCGACACAAAACTTTAGCTCCCCTTCTGCCAAGCCCCCGCACAAACGAAGTTTTATGCATAATTAAGTTATAAGCGCAATTAATTTATAAATGGTCGGTTATAAACAGCTTTCGAGCAGCACATACAGACAATTTGATAGGGATTGTAATACAAGAGTGAAGTGATAATTCGCTTTTAATTTTGAAATAAGGGAAAATTGAAGTTTTTTAAGATAAAAGTTTTCAGCAAAATTAGGGTTTAAGATACATAAATATTTTAAGATTTTTTACAAGTTTTTGAAAGCTTTTAAGTATTAAAAAAAGAGTATCTAGTGAAATTACATGACTTAAATTTCAAACAAAAACTAATTAGAGTTTCGGTTAAATACGGACATATTCAACTTTGCATTCGAAACACGAACCTTTATAAAATTTATACGAAAAGTCTAAACAATTTTGGCCGAGTCATATAAAACTTGTCTCTCTGTTCGTTGATAGCTGATACCAATTCATTGTCCCCTGCTCTCTGGTATCGGCTGAGTATACGTAAAAAAGTTGGCTCCACTTGTTTGAAAATGTCCTTATAAAAGCAGAATGACATTTCACTGTTCTCATTTGAAATCTTACCCATCCCATAAGGGATTGCCATTATGTAAAAATCTTAGCATTTTTACTTAGTTCACATTAGACAGATAGGCGAATAAATGAAAGTGTGGGTAAGCATTGGATACCCTGCAAAAAATGCGACTAATCCGGTATGTGTTCCGCAAGGGAGCATGCGGCTTGTGGTCTCTTTATATGGAATGAAGTGTTCGCTTTTGTTTGAGCATGTTCTATGGGGAGACTAATTATTCCCTTTTATAACCGAACGAGTACGAAGGTAGACTACTCCACTTTGATGCCAATCGGATATCAAATGAAAGTTGTACCCTTTTATACCTGAACAAAAGCATATTTCGAAGTTCATTTATAATAATAATAATAATAATAATTTTACCCGAAAGAGAGGAATCCGCGACAAATCACTTTCGAGAGTAATCGTACATTTTTTTACATGGTAAGATCTATGCCATGGCAAGTTAAATCTTCACCATTTTTTCACTGGGATATTATAGAAATCGGTGGAAATGGCGTGTGCGAGCGGTGTCATTTAAATTAACTTTCTCTTATCATAATTACATTTACCGAATTACATTGAATTTCCTCGTGTGTATGTATGTATGTATATAATTACATATATCGCTGACATAATTTTATAAACCCAATTAATTTATTTAACCTTTTGCGCTTAAATTGTGTTTAAACGAATTATTAAATTTAAACGCGACAAAAAGTAGTCGCAAAATTGCGCTACGAAAGTCATTCTAGTTTTTTTTTTTGTACGTGAGACTTTCAAGCGAAACGAATGTGAAAGAAAATTTAATTGGGTGACTATATAGAAAGTTTGTATGCACATCGATTAATTCATCTTTGTATGTGTGTATGTATGACAGCCGAAGCTCCTCTCTTTATATACAACGTATGTAGCTTCAAGTAGTTTGGTTTGAGCTCAATTGGCGTAGTCTTAATAGATAGTGATAAGGGCAATATTAAAAAAATAATATCATTTTCACCTTGTGTAGCACTGTCTGTAGATGTGTTTGTATTTAGATATGTATTTCAAATTGCTTTTACGAACTCTAGTACAATTGGAACAGCTCTTAGTATTAGCAATTACAGTCACGCTTGAGCGATGTAATTTAATTTCATTTAGTTCATTGACAAGGGTAACTAAGTGCACAACGGTTTCAAACAACATAAATGGAATTATCATCTGATGTTGTGTTATTAAAGGAGCATTCTCGCTTCCTCCTAAAATAACAACAGCACAGGAAAACAATAACATTGTGACAGCAAAGATGAGGAGTTGCACAGCAAGTGAAACCAACTACGCATATTATAAATGTCATACATACATACATACATACATACATACATACATACATACATACCTACAAGTATATGTAGTTAGTGGCCGAGTCACCGAGCTCTTGTAGAAACCATTCACCTTACAAATTCACTGAACAAACAAACAATTGAAATGGCATAAAGTGGCTCAAGTTTAAAGGAATTCAGTGGCAGTAACAATAACCTCCTCTCGGTGCATCTTCGCAGCTGTCTCGTGTGTGCATGTGACGAATCATAGCTATGCAACCGTACTTAGTGGTGTTTAATGAATTCGGCCATGTAAGTTACACTCTTGATTTCCGTGACTTCAAGATATGGAGCTCGACCGCACCCTCCCTACCTCACACTCGCTTTATTGCACCGCTGCGCTGTGATTTCTGTAGTTGCGTAATGGTCTTTAGTATCACAATGATGTGATATTGCAGGATGGTGTAATTTGCAATGGCATTACCATAAAGTGAAACGATGTACAAACCGTAAATATCCATGAATTACTCACCTTCTCGCCCGCACATCCGCAGAGATATTGGATAGTAAATATGTATGTATATATCTTTGTACATTTGACAGTTACACAGAGCCAAAAGACCACCTAAAATGGCCTATAAATTAGAACAAAGTTTAGCGGATTTCTCTACGCTTTCTCTCCAATAAGATGTCCGTCTTATTATGACTGGATGTCTCATTTTAATAAAACTTAGTAGATAATCTGTAAAACTAATATGAAAACTTTTCAATATAATTAAGAAGATAACCCGTGGATTTTAGATGAAATCATTTTCAATAAAATTTAATAGACAACCGATAAAACTAAGATGAAAACCTCTTATAAAAATTAAGAAGATAATTCCTAGAATAAATATGGAAACCTTTTCATATAAATTTAGCAGATAACCTGTAAAATTAAGAAGAAACCCTGTTTAATATTATTAGGAAGAGAATCTTGATTTTCATTAGAAACTCCTCTTAATTTTAATAAGCCGATGATCTTATCAATTTGAAATGATTGCCACCTGAATTTAAATGCATTACTTTCTGAAAATAAATAGCACACTGTTTTTATACTCAGCTGTACTAGTACACAGAGTATTATAATTTTGATTTCATAACGGTGGATTGTAACATAATGAAATAATCGAGATAGATATGGACTTATATATATCAAAATGATCAGGGTGAAAAGAGAAATCGATTGAGCCATGTCCGTCCGTCCGTCCGTCCGTCCGTCCGTCCGTCCGTCCGTCCGTCCGTCCGTCCGTCCGTCCGTCCGTCCGTCCGTCCGTCCGTACGCAGGATAACTCGCGTAAAAATTGAGATATTTTGATGAAATTTGAAATGCAAGTTGGTATCGAGACTGGGACGGTTGGTATTGAAAATGGGCGAAATCGGACCATGACCACGCCCACTTTTCCTATATAGAAAAAATCGGAAATTTGGTATCTCAGCCACTAATATAGCTAGAGTGATAAAATTTTACCCACGTATTGAGCTCAGGCCCTTATGAAGAAATTTGTTGAAGTTTTGGAAAATGGGCGGTGCCACGCCCACTTATTAAGGGTCAAACATTGAAAGTTTTATATGTCATAACTCAGAAACCGTTGAAGATATATCGATGAAATTTGGTATGCGTAATTTGCTTACCTAGACAAATGTTTTGGCGAAAAATTATCAAAATCGGTTGACGGCCACGCCCACTTTTATATATGGGAACTATAAAGGGGCCTAATAAAAACATTTTAAGCGATATCTCTGTCAAATATAAAGATCTATCACTGAAATTTTGTGGCAGGAGACCAACTAGGGAAATAAAACAAAAATTATAAAAATTTTGGAAAATGGGCGGTGCCACGCCCACTTATTAAGGGGCAAATATTGAAAGTTTTATAAGCCATAACTCAGAAACCGTTAAAGATATATCGATGAAATTTGGTACGCGTGATATATTTACTTAGCCAAATGTGTGGACGAAAGATTACCAAAATCGGTTGACGACCACGCCCACTTTTATATATGGGTATTATAAAGTGACCTAATAAAAACATTTTAAGCGATATCTCTGTCAAATATAAAGATCTATCACTGAAATTTTGTGACATGAGTTCTACAATAGACCGGAAACAAAAAATAAAAAAGTTTGGAAAATGGGCGTGGCACCGCCTCTTTTTATACAAAGGAATCTACGTGCCTATTACTCGACAAATAACTGAGATATTATGACGAAACTTGGTTTATACACTTTTATAACATGTGTTAGTTGGCCGCTGTGGTGCAGTGGGTAGAGTGCTCGCCTGCTATGCCAGAGGTCTCGGGTTCAAACCACGGTCCGAGCCAAACAAATTTTTCTAATTAGTAAAAATCCAATTATTGGGTTTTTTAAGAGCAGCGGTCACCTCTCGGCAGTGGGCGGCATACCCTCCGAGAGTATTTCTGCCATGAAAAAGCTTCTCACAAAAAATGCATTCGCCGTTCGGAGCCGGCATAAAACTGTAGGTCCACCCAATTAGTAGGAAAAAACAAAAAGGAGCACACCTCGAATTGGGAGAGAAGCTCGGGTAACTAAAAGTCATAGAGGGATGCAATTTTGCACTAACAATAATATTTATATGCTTATTTGGATGATTGATACAAATTTTGAAAATGGGCGTGGCTGCGCCCTGTTTATGCAGCACTCGTGTCATATAAAATACACCCTATATCGAACAAACGCAAACAAACAATGAAAGCATACAGCTGAGTATCTAATGTTCGATTCTACTCGAACTTAGGCTTCCTTACTTGTTTAAACTGTTTTTTATTTAATCATACAAGTTTTACTTATAATTATAATACGATCAAGTACTTACATATATATTAAGTATAAGAATATACTTAACATATTTGCCTATAACTTGTATAATATATATTATACTTTGGCACAAATTGATGGTAAGGGCGGAATAATTCACACACACACAGAGCCAAAATACCACCTAAAATGCCCTATAAATTAGAACAAAGTTTAGCGGATTTCTCTATGCTTTCTTTCCAATAAGATGCCCGTCTTATTATTACTGGATATTTCTTTTTAATAAAACTAAGTAGATAATCTGTAAAACTAATATGAAAACCTTTTCAATATAATTAAGAAGATGACCCGTGGATTTTAGATAAAATCATTTTCAGTAAAATTTAAGAGATAACCTATAAAAATAAGATGAAAACCTATTAAATAAAATTTAGAAGATGACTCCTAGAATAAATATGGAAACCTTTTCACATAAATTTAGCAGATAGCCTGTAAAATGAAGAAAAAACCCTGTTTAATATTATTAAGAAGAGAATCTTGATTTTCATCGGAAAACATAATTAGTCAACTAGTATTTTCCTAGGACTTATTCAGACAAAGGGCAACATTTCATTTCATATAAGTGCAGATGGACATAATAAACTCTTTATACCAAGTGCTTCATTAATCGTTTGAGAATTGCAGAAATGTGCAAAGCCGTAGTGAAATTGACGAACGGAGGAAATACATAAGAGCTCTTTTAAAAATAAAAAGTTCTCCCTTTTAATTTCTTGAACATGTAATCGCACGCATAAAACGTGGCTGATGCAATAACTGTTATGCATACTTCTAGTATGTACGAGTATATATGTACATATGTATGTATGTACGTATGTTAAGACGTTTAAAGCAAAATTTGAATTAATAAGGGCTCTTTTAAAAATAAAAAGTTTTCCTTTTTAATAAATTCAAAAAGGTTCAAGTAAAAATTAGAGGATGTCCTTATTGATTTGCTTTATACAAATTTTCTCCTAAAAACAAGCAGATTTCTTCTAACAATTTAATTTTTTTTACAAAATGACATAAAAAATTAATAAACAAGAAGTTATCTCCTCGTTTTCAGACGATATCCTTTTAGATAAATTTAAGAAGAAATTCAAGCTAAAATCCAGAAGAATTTCTAGCAAAAATTTCTTCAATTTTGTCCCCTCTCCCTCTCCTCGGCCAAATAGCTTTTTTAGGTGGCAGTCTCTTTGATTGTAGGTGAACTTTTTGGCTCCGTGCAGAACCAAAGACCACTATCCTTATAGTAAGACCTCCAAACCGTTTTGCTCTTTGAGGTCAAATTTTTTTTTAGCCATTTTAATTTTGCGAAATTTTGTCTGAGGGAATTTTAATAAATAAAAAAGAGTTAAATATAAATTTTAATATAAGATGGTGATCGGCGCTGTTTCCATTTCGGGTCAGTCGGCTAGATAACTGCGCATTTGTTTTCTCTGCCTGTGAACCCATACATACTTATGTATGTATGTTAAGACGTTAATGGAAAATTTTGGATTAGGTACATAATAAGAGCTCTTTTAAAAATAAAAGTGCTTCCTTTTAATTTCTTGAACATGTTATTGCACGCATAAAAGTGGCTGAAGCAATAACTGTTATGCATAATTCTAGTATGTACGAGTATCTACATACATATGTACATATGTGCGTATGTTAAGACGTTTATAGCAAAATTTTAATTAATAAGGGCTCTTTTAAAAATAAAAAGTTTTAATTTTTAATATACTCATAAAGGTTAGAGGATGTCCTTATTGATTTGCTTTATAAAAATTTTCTCATAAAAACAAGCAGATTTCTTCTAACAATATAATTTTTTTGACAAAATGACATACAACATTAATAAACAAGAAGTTATCTCCTCGTTTTCAGACGATATCCTTTTCAATAAATTTAAGGAGAAGTTCAAGCTAAAATCTAGAAGATTTTCCAGCAAAAATTTCTTCAATTTTGTCCCCTCTCACTCTCCTCGGCCATATAGCAATTTTAGATGGCAATCTCTTTGATTATAGGTGAACTTTTTGGCTCTGTGTACATTACAACGGCAAAGCAGCTTTAAAATCACTAGGCATCACCAATATTGTTGTTGATGCAGCAGCAGGAGTAACGGACAAAATTACCATGCAATTTTTTGAAATGCTGCAACAAGCATCTCGTCATCTAGTCAAGTAGCTACATCAGCAGCTGCTGTTGCTATTTTCCGACCATCGTTTACGGTGCTCGCTTACGGTGCTCCTACAATATCACATGCGCGAAGTCTGCGGTTGGAAAGCTGGCCCGAGTAAGCATTATTTGTGCTTCAGCACATGCTGTTCGGAGTGAACATAAAGCTGCCAGTTTGTGGCAACAAAATGAAGGTGCCAATCGGGAATTGCAGCAGAAGCGCGGCCTTAAATTCGCTGCAGTTATATTCTCACCAATGTCTTATATTATGTTTAGATACATTGTTATTGCTTCTGCACGAATTTGCTTACAATTTTTGCCTTGCTTTACTTTGCTTGGCTGCCAACATCTAAGCGAGCCCTAAAGTTGCTACTAAGAGTTCATAGAAGAAGCTCTTGTCCACATAAACGACATCGCCAGCGTCAACATCTTGACTGTGTTGAGTCATTTAAATTGCGATTGTGTACCAAGTTCGCTTTAAGTAGTATTCACCTTTTGTTGTTATTGTTATTGTTGTCGTTGCTCGTCCTTCTCCAGCATCATCATCTTATTGTTTTTCTTTCGGTGTCTATTATGTGTTCACTTTGTGTATGCAAAAGTACGCAATTGTTGTTGTTTGTGTGGTTTGTGTGCAGCATCTTTTGATGCACAAATAATATGACTTTCAAGTGGGCAAATGTATGTGTGCGTAAGTGTGTGTGTGTGTGTGTGCATCGACAGCCAGCCAGGAATAATAATAAGCGAAGCGCAGCCGGTTGCCGTTGCCAGACGATGGTGGACGTGCAATAGTGTTAAGAAGCTGCACTGTGATGGTACTAAAACAGCCCGTTCGCAGCGAACGTTACTAAACATTCAAGAGCCCCAGCACCAACAAAGTACGCCATTAGCATACAAGCGAATATATCGTCGGTCTCCTGCCAGAAACACGAATGTGAAAATTTTTTTAAGTGCGATGTCTGCTCTTTATCGGGTGTATATTGATGTAATAGCAATTAATATTTGTATAAATTCTCGTGTAAACATACATGCATAATATGTACTTGTATGTACATAAGCATATATAAAAATATCAATTGGTATTATATCAATATATACCCGATAAAGAGCATACATCGCACTTAAAAAAAATTTCACATTCGCGTTTATGGCAGGAGACCGACGATATGTACATACATATACATATGTTTAGTATACATGTACAGTTGAGTGCAATAAAATGGAAGCAGTGAATATGAGATATTCCGCTGATTACCTACTGCTACTAAGGCAGCTCTCTTAGGACGCGCTTCTTCTTTAAAACTCGAAGGATTTTATTGATTACAGCCGTGAAGCGACCGCAGTATATGGTTTTATTTCTCTTTTGATGCTACAATCAAAAGAAAAAAAACAAGTAAGGAAGCCTAAGTTCGAGTGGAATCGAACACTAGATACTCAGCTGTTTGATGGAAACACGGTGTAATTAATATAAAGCGAGTGCCTCATAAAGTGGGCGTAGCCACGCCCATTTTCAACATTTTTATCAATCATCCAACTAAGCATATGAATATTATTCTTTGTGCAAAATTTCGTCCCTTTATGACTTCTAGTTACAAAGATGTCACGTTACAAATTCCCAAAGAGTGTGGTCATAAACCGATTTCAATAAATTTTTTCGTGTCTATTAACACAAGTTATAGAAGTGTATAAACCAAGTTTCGTCATAATATCTCAATTATTTGTCGAGTTATAGGCTAAGAAATCTCGTATATTCCTGCTTCTAAATGGAGGCGGTGCCACGCCCATTTTCCAAAATTTTTTTGGTTTTTGTTTTATATCCATAGTTGAACTCCTGGCATAAAATTTCAATGATATATCTTTATATTTGACAGAGATATTGCTTAAAATGTTTTTATTAGGCCCCCTTATAGTTCCCATATATAAAAGTGGGCGTGGCCGTCAACCGATTTTGACAATTTTCCGTCAAAACATTTGTCTAAGTAAGCAAATTACGCATACCAAATTGCATCGATATATCTTCAACGGTTTCTGAGTTATGACATATAAAACTTTAGAGTGCGTACGGACGGACGGACGGACGGACGGACGGACGGACATGGCTCAATCGATTTCTCTTTTCACCCTGATCATTTTGATATATATAAGTCTATATCTATCTCGATTATTTCATTGTGTTACAATCCATCGTTATGAAATCAAACCTATAATACTCTGTGTACTAGTACAGCTGAGTATAAAAATTTATCATATTATGGAAAATGGGAATGATGGGTAAGTAGAAATTTAGCAATTTTGGTATGGAAAACTCCATGGTAGAAATTGATTACAGTAGAGTATCCTAGGAACCCCTACGCGAATATGCAAAAGTTATATGTTGTTACAAACAGAATTAATAAGAGATTGTTCTAAAATACTTAGTTTTATATGTACATTGGTTAACACATTCATCCGTGATTAAAAATTAAAAAATAAATTAACAAAAAATTGAATTTGTGATACATATGTATATTTTTTACAGTTTCTCTGGCATTTATCAAGATACATTAACAGTTCGTATACTGTTAAGAGCTGTGAAGTGTCGACATTAAAATCAAACAGAGAAAAAGCTATGGTACAATATATGTATGTATGACATAACCTATGAAAGGGGGGAGGGGAGAGGGTTTGGCCCCTATCTCCAGATTTTGGGGGTATATTGGAAATTCTAAGTATGGAGATTTTAAATACCTGACAAGACCAACAACCTGAGGTATGTCTCGCCAAAACTACTTTTTCACTGTCACAGGGTGTAATTATTATTACCTATTATGATTATTTTGTCACAAGTACCCTTTTTCAGCATTTCAGACCTACATTTGTTTTAAATTACCATTAATAAATTTTATTTCTGTACGGGAAATGACATTCATTAAGAGCAGAAATTGCTGAAATCACCTTAAAGGTCTATTAGGTCATCAAGTAATGAACGCTGGAACACTTTAGCATAGCATTCCGATTGGCATAGCGTATAAAACATCAGCTACCGTGTTTTTTGTGACGCTCTAGATTTGATATAAAATGATTATGCTACATTTTTACACATCACTGTAGACACGAGCAGGTCTCATGTGCATTCGCACATTCAGAAATAAATACGCACAAACACTTATATACATAGTATGTATGTATGTATATGAATGCAAAGTAAGTGGTTTTACAACGCTTAGTTGGACAAGCTCTGGGGGATTCACGAGCCATTAGTTGAGTAACATGAAAATTCCTCAGCAACAAAGAAATGGTTTACAATTTCCAAGTGAAAATGACAGCATTTGGAAATTTGAAAAGTGATTTCAAGTAAATAAAATTAACTATTTGACAGCTTTTAATATCCATTTGCATGTACATACATTCAAGTTTTAACTGTCTTCACTGATGAAGTGCAAGCTATAAAATGATATTCAATTAAGTGTGTGTATTAAAAAAAAATACTAAAATAGCTTTTATATTATGCGCTAAGATTGCAGTTGAGAATTTGCAAGTTGACTGAGAATATTTACACGCTGAGATACAAAAAGAATGAAAGCTTTCCCTATAGTTCAAAGCTCGTTAAAGGCCGTCACAAAAATGTCTGATTGCTTAGAGGATATGGTGATCTCTGAGATATGCCTACAACTTTCATAAACATCGTATAACCATCAACATAATTGTTAACTCATAACCATATGTGTATGTATGTATATAAATATGTATGTATGCATATTTACATATACATGTATAAATAACATTCGCTACTAAACTTCGCTGCATGATGTAATACATAAGTTGTTATAAAATATTAAGCTAATCCCTTTGACAGGCTCATATCCAAACTTTTTGACAGGTCTATATTTACACATATAACTTACAAACAAGGTGAATTAAATTAAAATGGAATAGTGAGTGAGCGGCGGCAAGAATAAACGAAACAAGTAAGGAAGCCTAAGTTCGAGTGGAATCGAACATTAGATACTCAGCTGTATGTTTTCATAGTTTGTTTGCGTTTGATGGATTTTATATAAAGCCAGTGCTGCATAAAGTGGGCGCAGCCACGCCCATTTTCAACATTTTTATCAGTCATCCAACTAAGCATATGAATATTATTCTTTGTGCAAAATTTCATTCCTTTTTGACTTCTAGTTATAAAGATGTCACGTTACAAATTCCCAAAGGGTATTCCAGATATATCTTTCTTAAAAAGTAGGCGTGGTCATAAACCGATTTCAATAAATTTTTGCGTGGCTATTAACACATGTTATTAAAGTGTATAAACCAAGTTTCGTCATAATATCTCAATTATTTGTCGAGTTATAGGCTAAGAAATCTCGTATATCCCTTTGTGTAAAAAGAGGCGGTGCCACGCCCATTTTCCAAAATTTTTCTATTTGTTGTTTCCGGTCTATTGTAGAAATCATACCACAAAATTTCAATGAATTATCTTTACATTTGACAAAGATATCGCTTAAAATGTTTTTATTAGGTCACTTTATAGTTCCCATATATAAAAGTGGGCGTGGTCGTCAACCGATTTCGCTAAAATTTTCAACATGTATTACCACAAGTAATAAAAGTGTACACACCAAGTTTAGTCATTATATATAAATTATTTGTCGAGTTATGGGCTCAGAAATCTCGTATATTCCTGTTTATAAAAAGAGGCGGTGCCACGCCCATTTGCCAAAATTTTTGTGTTTTTCGTTTTATGTCCGCAGTTGGACTCCTGCTATAAAATTTCAATGATATATCTTTATATTTGACAGAGATATCGCTTAAAATGTTTTTATTAGGTCACTTTATAAGAGCCATATATAAAAGTGGGCGTGGCCCTCAACCGATTTCGGAAATTTTTCGTCCAAATATTTGACTAAGTAAGTATATCACGCGTACCAAATTTCATCGATATATCTTCAACGGTTTCTGAGTTATGACATATAAAACTTGCAAGGTTTGACCCTTAATAAGTGGGCGTGGCACCGCCCATTTTCCAAAATGTCATCAAATTTCTTCCTAGGGGCCTGAGCTCAACACGTGGATAAAATTTCATCGCTCCAGCTGTATTAGTGACTGAGATACCAAATTTCCGATTTTTTCTATATAGGAAAAGTGGGCGTGGTCATGGTCCGATTTCGCCCATTTTCAATACCAACCGTCCCAGTCTCGATACCAACCTGCATTTCAAATTTCATCAAAATATCTCAATTTTTGCGCGAGTTAGAGTGTTTACAGACGGACAGACGGACGGACAGTCGGACGGACGGACGGACATGGCTCAATCGATTTCTCTTTTCACCCTGATCATTTTGATATATATAAGTCTATATCCATCTCGATTATTTCACTCTGTTACAATCCACCGTTATGTGATTAAAACTATAATACTCTGTGTACTAGTACAGCTGAGTATAAAAAGAATGAATGAGTTAATACGCGCTACTTCAGGTTCCACATAAAATAAAAGCAACTTTTTGCACTTTTAAAGAAAACTTTGATGTACATATGTTGCTCAAAAGGGTTTTCGGAAGTTTTGCTCATTTTTTATTGAGCTAAACAACTTTAAGCTTAAAGGTAACCAGGGCCGTGCGCAGGAATTAGCCTTGGGGGGGTTTTAATTTTGGTTTGCATTCGCATACATTTTTCGCTAAGATAAACATATTTGCTGAAACAGATATCCAGACCCATACACCATAAATTTAAATGTTCTCTAACTTTTCTGAAACTCATTATGATTCATCAAAACCTAGTTAACCAGGTCCTGAATAGTACACGGAAAGAATTTTTTACTAGAATCAATGCCGAGACAAGAAAAATTAGACTTGATTTTGAACTTAGAAAATAATTTCTTAATATCAAGAAAATCCAAGAAAATTGGATTTTAAATAAATAAGTAAAAATTTTCTTGCTTCAAGTGAAATTGGATTTTAAATAAATAAGAAAACATTTTCTTGCTTCAAGTAAAATTGGATTTTAATAAATAAGAAATAATTTACTTAGGGTAAGTGTTTTTTTCTTGTTTTTTGAAATAAATTAAGAAATTATTTTTTTGTTGCAAGTAAAACTTTTCTTATACGAGCTTAAGTAAGTAATGCGGGATACACACATCGTAGTATAGTAATAATATTTCGATCTATACCACATATGTGTCACCCTCATATTGTAGTTTAATTGAAAATTTTCATAGCATAGCCAAATCATAATATTGATATTCTAATATTCATACCACATGTGTGTCTGAGGCATAAGAAAATATTATATATTAAATTAAGCAAATATTTTCTAAAAATATTAAAAACGTAAAAAATAAGGAAAATGAAAACTAATCATGAGGGATTAGAAAACCATAATTAGTCAACTAGTATTTTCCTAGGACTTGTTTATTGAAATGACAACATTTTATTTAATATAAATGAAGATGCAAATAGTGAACTCCTTATACCAAATGCTTCACTAACAATCTGAGAATTGCAAAAATATTCAGAAATATGGAAAGCGGATGGCAAATGAAAAAAAATACATGTAACTTTGGAAATGCAAATTCAACAAGAAAAATTTTACTTCGCTCAAGAAAACGTTTTCTTATTCATTTTACATTTTTTTTTTCGCTGTATTTTGTTGTTCCAATTCGTCGAAACACAATTTTCTTAAATTCTTCTTGATATTAGCAAAAAGATTTTCTTCATTTAAGTAAATTTAAGAAAAGATGTTCTTATTTATTTAAACATTTTTTTTCAACATTTTTTTTTCTATAGATTTTGTTAGTGTTCTTGAATAAGAAAATAATTGTCTCATTTTTGGAAAACTCAATTTCTTATTTCCAGTAATAATTAAGTCAATTTTTCTTATTTTCCTAAAAATTTTATAAATTGAGTTCAAGAAAGCATTTTTCTTGATTCAATTATACAAATTTCTTTCCGTGTACTGTTTACAGTACTTTTTAATTGAAACTGCTCACTGTTTTCACAAAATGAACATTTTTTGTTATCAGTACAATTTTTATAAAAACGCCAAACGAACATATGCTACACAACTTTGTAATTTCGGAAAGCTCCAAGTGCAATTCAAAGTGCCGAACTTATGTATTGGCCAACCTTAATTTTTGCAACTTTTACCAATTCTTCTTCCGTAAAATTATTGTAACTAATATTGTCAAAAATTATGAGTCAAAATTCAATGCAAAAATTATAAACTGTATTTTGAAAATTTCTGCAAAATCATTGCAACTTAGATTTGGTCATGGGGGGGGGTTTTAACCCCCAAAACCCCCCCCGTGCGCACGGCCCTGAAGGTAACTAAGTTTGCTTATAGCTAAATATTTGATAACCTAATGCGATTTGATTGCTTGTTTCAGCATCTGCTTTATGTTTTGTTACTTCTAAGGCCTCAATAAAAGTATCATTTCTGCATGGGCTCCGAGTTTAAACCACAGCCGAATAACACTAAAATTTAATTAAATTAATTTTCTAATTAATAAATTCCCATTATTGGGGTTTTAAAAAAAGCGATCACATCTCGGCAGTGGACGGCAAACCGCCCGAGTGTAATTCTGCCATGAAAAAGATTCTCAAAAAAAATGTATTCGTCCACCCAATTAGTAGAAAAAAACAAAATTGATGAGCGCGCCTCCAATTGGGAGAGAAGCTCGACCCTAAAACTCGCTAGAGTTCTATTAGCGCCAGTTTATTTTACATATATTCTTAATTTTGTAGCATATTTTAACCCATTATCACTCTCACGGGAGGCTTGTTTGGATACCTTTTCATAATAAAATGGTATTCTGGAGGTACCTCTAGCGACCTTAGAAACTTGTAGACTTTCATATTCACGTTGATGTGGTAAATAATGAGTTGAGTAAATAAATATTAGCGAATGCATTTTATTTAGATGAGGGTTTAGTGGTCGCCGTTATGCGCCGCATAATAACTACTTACGCATAACACATCTTAGGTGGTTGAGTGAAAGAGCTCTTTAATGTATGATGATACTTAGTATGCACATGAGAGCTGCTAAAGTCTGGGACTGCTGCAAAACGAGGCAATAATAATAAATTTTACTAATTGCATTTTTGTAGCAAAACTTCGCGTATATAAATAACATTTTTTTTATATTTAGGTTGACGAGTCAACGACAGTGACAATTTCATGGCCTTTTACACACAAGCACGTCTCCCGCATCCGCACATATAGCCTATAATGTAAATTTATTACACAACATTATACATACTTTAGTACGAGCATTTTTAAAAAGCTGAAGCATAATTTTAAGTGCAAATAAAAATTCACACTTCGTTATGGTTGGCGCCATTTTTGAGTAATGAACTTGTTTGTCCGCTAGTTAGTCACACATCTTAATTAAGGCCTAACGGCATCCCATTAATGGTAAAAGTTTTTTTCTTATTTTTTTTTCTATTAAATTAAAACAACGTAAATTATGCTGCGCCTAGACGTATGTAATATAATATTTATACTAAGAAAGCTCGGAGACTTTATCACTTGATAGCAAAAAGGTGTGCAAAATATAAATGCCTGAACGATAGTATGTACATAGAGTTAAAACAATTTAAAAATTTCACTTTCGTTTGCTTTTCAAAGTTTTTGTTACTCAAATTTATGAGCAGCATAAATCACTAAAAATGCTTAAAATTATAAAACTCTAACTCGGCAACGTGCCTGAAATGTTTGTCAGGTGAAAGCGATAGAGTAGAGAGAGAGAGAGAATGTTTGTTTCATATAATATGTAATAGCAATAGTCTCGCTTACAAACATTTATTAAAAGATGACTAACAAGCGGCTTCCCCCATATGCTCAAGTAAATAAAGGCGGTTGCTCTGGTATTTTTAAAATTAAAATTTAAATAGTCATATCTTCTCGTCTAGGTTGTCAGCTAATGAAATAAAATCATCTATATGTTGTCGAGGAGAGCTATCGCATTTTTCTTTTTGGCTTTAAACCGATTTTGTCTACTTGTCTTCCGTTGTTGTCACTTACAAGTATATAGTAAATACATACATATATCCTGCCTGCAGAATTTAATTGGTAATTAGAAGATTACAAATACTTCCATACATACATATCTGTGTTCATACAGAACAGTAGCTTATGTCGAAAGACAAATTTTCAATATACTCGTAAATTTGTGTAATTTTCTAGCAGTTCCACGCACACGATTATTAAGTAAAATCATTTAGACTGAAGCTGGTTGAAAGCCCGAGAAAGAGCTTAAGCAAAAACTGCAGAATGTACTCTCTGAGATGCATTACTTTTTCCTTAAGTACACTTAAGCTACTGTTCCATATGAACACAGATATGTATCTTCATGCTGAAATTCTGAAGGACTCTGCGAGCAGTTTTGAAATTACATAAATTACATTGATGACACAAATTATATATGTATGTATGTGTACTTGTGCACACACGCATATAAATATATATGCATACATAAACATAAATTTCTCATACCAAGCATTGTTTGTTGTTTAATTGATCAAAGGACACACAAGTGCTTTGTCCAAAATGGTAGTTAATTAAAGCAATCAAATGATGTGATTATTGCAACGAGAGGGCAACAGGGAGAGGGTATATATTATTGTTATAGAGCTATATATACGTACGAATATACAGATATATTATTTAAAGTACACACGTGCATACATATGGCGAAGGAAAAATTTCCAATTTAGGACCGATGTGCTTTCATTAAATTACTATAGTTATACGTACTGCATAGAGCAAAACTGAGAAAGAATTTTTACAGAATCTTAATTTGAGGCTATTTAAAAATAAGACAACTTTCATAACTTACTTAAAATAAAATCGAACCTGCAAAATATTATTGGCCTAGTCCTTTATTTGGAGGTGCCCCAATTCGATTAAAGAATGGACAAAATGCTCCAGATGCGTAAAATTCATTAGTTATATATAATAATATTTTGCAGTCTTACTTTTGTACGAGAAAGGTAATTTTCTGCAGGTAGAGCAATAATGATTTAAAAAAAAGCCCCAATTCACTCCGCCCTACTTTAAAGGCATTCCACAATTGCTTAACTTTACACTGAGGCACAGCTGCAGACATATGTACTTACATATTTACTTTGCAAATATAACTTGCATTTGGAAATAAACAAATTTCAATTAAACAAACCCCCAGCTCCCATATTTGTTATTTATTTTAAATACGTGCCACTATGGCGTAGTTGATAGAGTACCTGCCTGCTATGATAGAGTGGACATCAGCTATCCATTCATTGGATTTAAAAAAAAATAGCGGTAACTCCTCGACAGTGGGCAGCATAACCCCCGAGTATATTTCTATCATGAAAAATCTACACAAAAAAGGCATTTGGTACTTGTCACCAACATTAAAATGCAGGTTTTCCCAACTAGTAGCAGATAATTTTTACATAACGCCTAGAATTGGGAGAGAAACTCGGCCTAAAACTTGTTAGAGTTATATTTGCGAAACTACATTATTATTAGCAAATACATATATTATTTGCGGTTATTTATTTTACAGCTTAACAATTTAAATTTTCTTTGTATCTTATATTATAAATGTGAAATGGAAATTGTGTTTAAACTCAATTGGCGAGAAAACCGCTGAACGGATCCTCACGAAACTTTGCACACCTAGGTATTTTCACCCGGTAATTGCTATAGGCATATTTTTAATGTGATTAAAAGTCAGGGATGGGCACCTCCCATACAAAATTTTCCTTTTTAAACGGTTTTATTTAGCTCACCCCGTTTGTTTTATTATTTATTCTTTATTCTTGGGTCAAATTTAGTAATTCAAATTTCACCCTCTTCCTGTCAACCGATTAATCTGAAATTTTGCACGCATGTATAACCCCGATGACAATGCAATATTATGAAAAAAAAATTCCGATAGGTGGCGCGTGGGTCGCTATATTTACAAAAATCGCATTTATGGTCCTATTTGGCTGAAATTCGGAACATGTATTGCTACCTTGAAAAGAAATATTTTCTTAAAAAAAAAATTCCGCTAGGTGGCGCGTGGGTCGCTATATTTACAAAAATCGCATTTATGGTCCGATTTGGCTGAAATTCGGAACATGTATTACTACCTTGAAACGAAATATTCTCTTAAAAAAAAAAATTCCGCTAGGTGGCGCGTGGGTCGCTATATTTACAAAAATCGCATTTATGGTCCGATTTGGCTGAAATTCGGAACATGTATTACTACCTTGAAAGGAAATATTTTCTTAAAAAAAAAAATTCCGCTAGGTGGCGCGTGGGTCGCTATATTTACAAACATCGCATTTATGGTCCGATTTGGCTGAAATTCGGAACATGTATTACTACCTTGAAACGAAATATTTTCTTAAAAAAAAATTCCGCTAGGTGGCGCGTGGGTCGCTATATTTACAAAAATCGCATTTATGGTCCGATTTGGCTGAAATTCGGAACATGTATTACTACCTTGAAAAGAAATATTTTCTTAAAAAAAAAAATTCCGCTAGGTGGCGCGTGGGTCGCTATATTTACAAAAATCGCATTTATGGTCCGATTTGGCTGAAATTCGGAACATGTATTACTACCTTGAAAGGAAATATTTTCTTAAAAAAAAAAATTCCGCTAGGTGGCGCGTGGGTCGCTATATTTACAAAAATCGCATTTATGGTCCGATTTGGCTGAAATTCGGAACATGTATTACTACCTTGAAAGGAAATATTTTCTTAAAAAAAAACTTCCGATAGGTGGCGCGTGGGTCGCTATAGAGGCGTTGGACTGCAATAAACTAACGGGCAAGAAACCTTGCAATAATGAAGCACTAAATGAATTAAACAGAATGCGAAATAAAAACTAAAAACTAGAAAATAAAAATAGGTAAAAAAAACTTTTTAAGTTAAACGGTTTTATGTTATACATACATTGCAATGTTTAAGATAAATGTACTAAAAACCAAAAAATAATAAAATAGATACAGTCGTGGGAATTATAAACATTTGCATAGACTAGACTAAAATAAAACCGGGGGGCACGTCAATTGTCTACAAATTATCGACTTAATGTGCGATAGAAGAATCGTTTAATTCGTCGTTAGGCAGTTGGCCCGCAGACGGTGAGGAAATTACTTACTATTTTCTTGCTCATGGAAATTCCAATAGTTATACACTCCATGTTAATAAAAGAGATGTTTCAACTAGTTTATCGTTGGACATTCACACGAGGAATCGTTTCACTGCTCGTAGTTTGTCTTTAATCGACAAAACATATGATAAAAGTACTACTCGCTCACCACTATGAAACCCTAAAACTCGCTTATAATCGAGCTTGCTAGCTTTTTTCCACATTCTATCCCTACTTATCACACGTCCATCGTTGTCGGTTGAACAACTGCCTAATTACAGTGTAACATTACAAAACAAACATTTTAATCAACGATTGTAGACAATTGACGTGCCCCACGGTTTTATTTTAGTCTAGTCTATGCAAATGTTTATAATTCCCACGACTGTATCTATTTTATTATTTTTTGGTTTTTAGTACATTTATCTTAAACATTGCAATGTATGTATAACATAAAACCGTTTAACTTAAAAAGTTTTTTTTACCTATTTTTATTTCGTAATATCTCTTGAAATATTTGTACTAGAATAATGAAAATTTTTGTGAAAGAATAATACAAAAATATATACTCAACGGATAAACAATTTAGGTCTTGGTAAAGCAGGGATGGGCACTCTCCTCCCATATAAACTGAAATTTTCACATCGAATATCTCTGGAAATATTTGTAGTAGGGTACTGAAAACTGGTGTGAGGTCATATGAGATAACTATGTATTAAACGGGAAAAACACTAGGTCTTGGTAAAGCAGGGATGGGCACCTCCCATACAAACTGAAATTTTCACAGCGAATATCTCTGGATATATTTGTAGTAGGGTACTGAAAACTTTTGTGAGGGCATGTGAGATAACTATATATTAAACGGGAAAAACACTAGGTCTTGGTAAAGCAGGGATGGGCACCTCGCATACAAACTGAAACTTTCACAGCAAATATCTCTGGAAATATTAGTAGTATGGTACTGAAAACTGGTGTGAGGGCATGTGAGATAACTATGTATTAAACGGGTAAAACTGCTAGGTCTTGGTAAAGCAGGAATGGGCACCTCCCATACAAACTGAAATTTTCACATCAAATATCTCTGGAAATATTTGTAGTAGGGTACTGAAAATTGGTGTGAGGGCATGTGAGATAACTATGTATTAAACGGGTAAAAACGCTAGGTCTTGGTAAAGCAGGGATGGGCACCTCCCATTCAAACTGAAATTTTCACATCAAATATCTCTGGAAATATTTTTAGTAGGGTACTGAAAACTGGTGTGAGGGCATGTGAGATAACTATGTATTAAACGGGTAAAACTGCTAGGTCTTGGTAAAGCAGGAATGGGCACCTCCCATATAAACTGAAATTTTCACATCGAATATCTCTGGAAATATTTTTAGTAGGGTACTGAAAACTGGTGTGAGGTCATATGAGATAACTATGTATTAAACGGGTAAAAACGCTAGGTCTTGGTAAAGCAGGGATGGGCACCTCCCATACAAACTGAAACTTTCACAGCGAATATCTCTGGAAATATTTGTAGTAGGGTACTGAAAACTGGTGTGAGGGCATGTGTGATAACTATATATTAAACGGGAAAAACACTAGGTCTTGGCAAAGCAGGGATGGGCACCTCGCATACAAACTGAAATTTTCACAGCGAATATCTCTGGAAATGTTTGTAGTAGGGTACTGAAAACTGGTGTGAGGGCATGTGAGATAACTATGTATTAAACGGGTAAAAACGCTAGGTCTTGGTAAAGCAGGGATGGGCACCTCCCATACAGACTGAAATTTTTACAGCGAAAATCTCTTGAAATATTTATAGTAGGATACTGAAAATTGGTGTTGGGCATATGAGATAATTACGTACTCAACGGACAAAAAAAAAAAAATAAGAAAACTATCTTTGACGTCAAGAATGATATTTTTCTATGTAACTTTTTTGGACTAACTCAGTATGCTAATATTTTTAAAAGCACGTGGTGTGAAACCCGCGGGTAACCTCTAGTTAAACTATAAATATTTACTTGAGGATGACGGATTTGTTGAATTATGTATTTGGTAAAGATGAGTGCATAAGTCGCAGAAAATGTGTTTGTCGCCCATTTGTGTGTGCTGGCGTTAACAGAGGAAGTGTTAGGCCCCCATTAGGGATTCCAATATTTCCGATTTTTACAATCCCGGGATTTTCGAGATTTTTTTTTCTAATCCCGGGATCAAGGGATTTATCCCGGGATTTGGACATTAATTATACAGGCCGACAAAATTTCCAAAAAACTTTCTAACTCAAATAAAATTCTACTTTTCTAAAGGATTTAGGTGCCCTGAATCTGAATCTGAATTCGGCTTTTCGGTAATATTTGTAGGTTTTGAGATATTTATGCGATTTTTTGCTATATTCACTGCTCAATCTGTTAAATTACTTACTTTCATTAAAAAATGATTGCAGCTATTGAAAGAACGATCAATTCTCTTGAAAACAGCGCTTTGCTTTCTCGGGTTTCTTATTTATATATCTAGAAATATATGTTTTTGTACAATAAGGTATTTTTCTTCGAAATCAACGGCAGTATTTGTAGCGCTGTTTTAATCGAAATCAAGTTTTGTAGCTGCTCTGCCGAACTATTTTTATTTCAGTATAGAAAATATATACATAGTAGGCCACTGATTGGAATTTTTGTTTCAGTCATCCAAAATTTAGTCGTATTTTCGATAAATTAATATAAATTAATTCACTTATTTCATTCTAACGCACAGTTTGTTGTTAATATAATAAACTGCCCAAAAGCGTGCTACAAAATTTTTATTTGCAATATTGCAAGTTACAAGCAAGATATCCGAAAAAGCAAAACATTGTCTTCAAGAGAAATGATCGTGCTTTCAATAGATTTAATCAGTTTTTAATGAAAGTGGGCAATTTTAAAGATATTGAGGAGTGAATATGGCCAAAAACCGCGTTTTTCGCCTCTTTGGATATGAATATATCAAAAAGTGCACCGAAATCCTTTTGAAACGTAGAATTTTATTTCTGTTACAAAAATTTGTCGACCAGTATTATTTTCCCACATTTGAGGTTGAAAAAATAAATATGTATATTTTCGAGAAACGCTACAACTTTAACATGCAAAGAAAAAATAGATTTTTATTGCTATTTTTTATTATTTCATTACTAACAAAATAAAATAGGAACGTAAAATCATGCGTATTATTTAATAACACTTAAGAATTACTTTAAAAAACACAATCAACAAAGAAAATTAAATACATTTGGTGAACAAAACATTTTCCTTTATAGTTGGTACTTTTAGGGTATTAGGATAAAACGGTTTGCGATCGTTTGATAATTTCCAATAAAAAATTTTAGAATTTAACGACACACTTCGTTTAAGCGAATATTTCCAAGCTTGCCGAAAAATTCTGAAAATTAATGCAACTTCCGAAAATATTTAAAAATCGGAGGCACATATTTTGATATGAATTCCGAGGATGCAGCTGCGTATTTAATTTTAGTAGAGTAATGTAAAACTATCAAGTCTAATTAAAATTTTGTTTGCATTTTCTTCCATTATTTACTTTCCATATGGGAAAATTCCAAAAACCATTTGGGAAATAAATGACCAAAAATCAGGAAATAGAAATTATCAAATGAATTTTACCACAAGAATTGTAAAGGCTTTAAAAATACCTAACGTACGTTTCTTTACAACGCGTACTTCACGACAAAAAACTTTGATTATTAAAAAAAACATCAATAATATTAATCCTTACTTTGACTAATGGGCTTTTTTATTCTGGCAAAAATGTCGCACTTTCTTCGGGCTGTAACATTTTTTTGTTCTCTTCCACACAGACTCAACACTTTTTTAGGGCTGTTTGTTCTACTCTGAAAAAAAAAACGTTGTAAATCTAAAGACTTTCGCTGTTAAATCAACTACTTTCCGCAGTTGAAATTTGCCCAACAATGCTCCGTTGTTGTTTCAAAGGTGCGAGCGTTGTTGATTTAAGTCAATAACGGAGATTGTTGGAAAAAATTTTCACCTAAAAATAAATTTTCGTTTGCATTTACTCTTCATCTTCTCTCCGCCCGGGTCCCAACTGCAAATATGTAGCCTCCGCTTGTTCTCCTATTCTTCTCTCCTTCTTTTCATTCACTGGTTGCTATTTTTATTTCTTATTCTGATTTTTCTTCTTTATTTTATAATCTCCTCCGGATTCGAACCATGATATCAACCTAAAATTCTATCCAATCATCACATAGTGGAACATTCAACATTATATTGAATTGTAGTAACCTATTTATACTTCCATTTCCTAAAAAGGAATCCATGAATTATTTGAATCATTGTAAAAACAAAATTAAAAAAAAAATTGTTCTCATAAGTTTTGTTTACAACGGAAACTGTTGGGTCAAATACTTTTGCCTTTAAATCAACAACGGGGAGAAAATTGTTGCTAAAAATAAACTTTTGTTCGGATTTTTCTCTTCATCTTCTCTCCATCATTATTTTTTTGTTGGTTTTCTCACAAAAAAATATTTTCTCACAAAAAATTTTTTAAAAGCAAGCAAGTTTTTGAAACAACAACGGCCGTTTTTGAATAAATTGTTGGATCAAAAACTTTGCTGTAAAAACAAATACTTTTGCTGTTGAATCAAAGACGGAGATTCAACAGCCGAAAGTTGTTGGTTTAACTACGGGTATTTTTTTCAGAGTATTGACAAAATATAAAACTGGCCCGACTACGGGGCATCATCTTCTGCTCTTATCACATTGCATTATTTTTGTTTCATTCATCGCATGAAAAATGCAACATTTATAGAGCACAGGGCACATGTTGATAATGGTGCAATGTAATAATGCAACATTTTCATGCAGAATAGGAAATGCTATTAGTATACAGATCTGAGACCACTAAAAATTATATAAAATACAACTTTTCTTTGCTATAATACGGGAATATTCTGTCTTTATCTTATCCCAAAAATCCCGGGATAAAATTCTACCGATCCCGTGATTTTCGGGGTGTCCAAAAGGGCGGGATCCCGGGATTGGAATACCTAGCCCCCATACATTTTAAAAGGTGGTTATACATACGAGCAATAGCATATATACTTTTAAACTTTAATGTGCATTTAAAATGTGTTTATGCAAAATGTTCCATTTTAAACATTAATTTCATAAACACGTTGTGGTATATGTAGATCTATATTATTAATACGCTAACATAAATTTTGTTCCATCTTCTCCGTCGAAACTACTGAATCGATTTTAAAACTAAGCACACCATTAGAAAGGTATTGCTCTCAAATAGAACTGCGCCAATTTTCATGAAAATTGGTTGGAAAATGCGTCCACAATCGTCGTTGGAAAATTGCCGTGTGGTTGTTGTTGCATGCTTTTGCACATAACAGAGCTGTCTCAATGCGCAAGCATATGTAGCTGACTTTGTGCGTTTTCACCAAATTTACCATGCAATTCTGAACATGTTTGGCTGGATGGGGTGTGTAGTTTCAAAGAAGTAGAAACGTAAAAAGGTAGCAAAAGCACTACAACAAAAACATAAAGTCAAGGAATAAGTATGATAAGAAAGAATACGTAGGAAAGAAATTGAGGAAAGAAAAGAGCGGAAATAGAAATAAAGAAGTAGGTAGGAGAATTTGGAACACCAACAACATAATAGTAGCAGTGACAGTAGCAACAAACAATTATACAAAAACTATAGTTGCACTTTAGTTATAAGAAAACATCTAGAAAAACTGTCGAGTTTCGACAGTAGGCAGCACTCTAGTTTTAATAAATTTTGTAATAGCTTCTTATCCAAATAATTTCAAGCTCTCTTGGTAGCCAACATGTCGCACACTAAAGCAAAAAGCGTTACAACTCAAAATTTTTCGGAATCGGGTTTCTTCCATAAATTGGTACACAGAATATATCTCTAGCGGCTGCCAAAAAATCTTTTCCATCAGAGTCTTTTTTAACTGAGAAATAACTATTATACGTAGCCTTTTCCCTATAAAAACTAAAAAGTTTTTTGCCTCTCCTGAAAATTTTTGAATTTTGAGTTGTAACGCTTTTTGATTTAGTGTGCGATGTGTTCTACCATCGGAATACAAATTATTAACTCAAATTAACTACATCGACAAGTGCAGTGAGAGTATTATGGAGCGATTTTCCGTAATCCCTTGTCAAGTTTGGTTTGGAGACCTACCATGTCGGAAAAGCAAACGATCAAAAAGTAAATGCAGTGAGAGTACTGTCTGGCAATTTATTACATTATTCGCTATTATGTTGCGAATAAAGTCACATGCATTAATAAAACATTGTTAATAAATAAATAAAAATTGTAAGTTATTATTTTTTTAATTTTAGATCTAGTTCATTAGTTTCACTGCTTAATAAAACACTAATGATTTGCAATATGAAAGAAAAACACACAAAGACTCAAAGATGAAAGGATGCAATATAAAATGATAGAAATGCGCTTTGTTAATGATACTGCCATGAAGCTCACTTATTTTGTGATATGAGTAAAAGAAATAAAAAAATTGATGGGAAGACACTTCAAAGGAATTGAGAAATGAGAAACTCATTTGAATGCTAAATTACCGAAAATATATCAAACTGTTAACAATGGTTAGCATATTTGAATGTATGTATGTACATGTATGTAGATTTGTATTTCTATAAATGCTTGTATACCAGAGGGGCAACAAAGAAACTGCTGCTGCAATGGCTGCACTAGAGTTGCGTATACGACCCGAAGGGTTGGTTGTGACTATGAGTGCAATGCGAGCATGATGAGGAAGGTGGCTTGCTTGGAAAGATGCGTGTGATAAAATTTATGAAGATAAAATAGTGCAATACATTTAACCGACAACAACAACAATACAGTGGTGCTGGTGTTGTGCACTGAATGGAGTGGAGAATATGCACACGATACAGAGCACAGCACAGCACACAGCGATGTAGGAATCAAAGCTGAATAGAAGAATATGCAAAAATATTGAAGCATAAAGAATCATGATGAAGCACAATACAATGGCAGTGCCAGTGTTTGCGTTTGTCACAGAATCAGAAAAAGAAAGGCAGAGAAATTATGTGATAGAGATTTTTCTTATAATGCAAGCAACCAGCGAAGAATTAACTAAAGATTGACGGGGGGCGGTATGTAGACAATAATGTGCAGATATGCGATTCACGTACGTGCATGTATGCATAAAAGTCGTCTGCGAAAATAATGGAATTGCTGTGATGGGAAATCGGAATTGAAATTTATGAATTATGCTCTATCTTGAATTATGCATTTTTACGCAGACAAATATGAGTGTGATAAAAAATAGAAACAACAAAAAACGTAGCGATTTTATTATTGAGCAGCTAAAACAAATTGCATGTATTTGATGTGACAGATTAAAGTGGAGTACCACAAACACACACGCAGATACACAAACATATCCCCTGGGCAAAATGTGTTGATAAAATGAACATAAATGAAAAATGTCTGAGCGATTATTCGACGTGTCGCCATGCAACGCATTAAGGCGAGACATTTTCACATTCGCTCTTGACTGACTTTTGGTGTCATTGCATTAGAAATGAGCTATAACTAAAATTGCACTGTTACTGTAGGATGAATGAGATTTATCATTAAAATGTGCTCTTTTCATTCACTCTGGGGAACAGAGTATGTTCAAGGGAACGGTGCTAAAGACCAAAAGATAAATGCTGGAAATGGCACTGGTTGACATTAAGAATGGGCTGATTAGTTTGGAGGAACTTTCAAGCACTCTATCGGTTCTGCCTTTCCGCACAAAGCACAGTCTTTCAATAACTGTGATTTTGAACTTTCAGCAAAGATTTCCAAAAGCTAATATTTGAAGGTATGAGCAAGATACAAGAACAATGTCTCGAAAACAAATTAAATACGGCTGCTTGAACTAAAAGTTGAAAAATCTAATTCTTAGGACAGAAAAACCCACAAAAAAAACAACTTATACTTTTAGTTGCGTCCTTTGTCTCGTGCTGCCACATCAACTCATCATCCAGCAAGCAAAAGAATCAATTCACTTTGTGTAAATGTCGGAAGGTTATTAAAGAATTACACTCAAGTGTCAACTGTGCAAAAGTTTTGTAAATATTTGCGTTGACAATTGCACCAAAGATCTTTGTCTATTGTATACTTTTAGGCGCTAAGCCCCACAAATAAAAAATATCAAAGTTGCGCTCGACAGAAGTTCGACGCACAGCGCGGTCCTTTGTTTATTTGTGTCAATAGTGCAGCGGCGGCAACAAATTATCTAATTAATCTTTTGGGAAATAAGGCATTAACTTTGGCATTTGGAACGACGACGCGCCACAAAGAGAAACAAACAAAAAACTGTAAACAAAAAACAGTAAACAAAAAAAGCAGTAGGCAAAAAAGCAATAACAATAACAATATTGAATAGAGCACGCTTGGGAATAAACATAACTGATATCAATAATGAAAAGAGACGACAAAAATAAACAAAGAACAAAGAATTTCGCAGAGCACTAAAATCTTGTCGAAAGTAAATATGGTATATCAATAAGCATGTACATAAGTGGAATTTATGGTAGTGGTGGGAAATGGTGGTCATTTGATTCGTCATTGAGACACACAAACGAACAATGAAAATTAATTTAAGTATATAAGTGGCAAAAATAGCGCAAGCAATCAAAGAAACGCGACAAAGCCAAGTTATTCGAACCAAATACGTTTTAAATCAATGACAACAGGAGAAACAGCAAAATACTAAAAAAAAAAGAAAAAAAAAAACAGAAGAAAAAATAAAGAAAAAACACAGGAAGTACTCGTAATACAAAGAAAATTTCAAATAAAGATATTATTTTCGACCATTGTGTCAACTCTCAAGGGTGTAAAACGGGCACACATAAAATTAATATTGTCAGCTTTGAACATCGCAGGACATCCCTAAAGGACATTAGCCATCAACGTTTGAGCATAAGATTAAATGTGGTCTTAGCTTGAAATATTTGTGCAGAGAATTCTTTGCAAACTAAGCGATTTAGTGGTGCTGAGTTCGATTAATAACTTTGTATCAAAACTGAAATAAAGCACACTCAGGGAAAAAAATTATAAAAATATGTGAAAACGTGCTTAAAATGGGCAAAAACGTATTTAAAAGTGATGTAAATACCAACATTTTTATTTGAAAAATGTTCATTGTAAAATTTTTAAATCAAGAAAAAACAAATGGGTATTTTTATTTTAAGCACTATGAAAAAAAAAAACGCTGCTGTGTTCTGTATATCATTTTCTTTTCCCGATTCGAAATTGTATCCAACGGCATTCTCTTAATTTTCTCTCAATCCGAGTCCCAACTACAAAAATATATCCTCCGCTTGTTCTCTTCTTCTTTTCTATTTCGCCTTAACTGTTTGCTATCTTTATTTCTTATTCTCCTTTTTCTTCTTTATTTTATATTCTCCTCCGGATTCGAACCATGACATCAACCTGAAATTCAATCCAACGCAATAACATAGTGGAACATTAAACATGATATTGAATTGTAGTAACCTATTTATACTTCCCTTTTACTAAAAAAGAATCCATGAATTATATGCATCATTGTAAAAACATTTTTTTTTGTTCATTATTGTTTTTGTTGGATTTCTCACAAAAAAGTATTTTCTCACAAAAAAAATTTTCTCACAAAAAAATTTTGAACAAAGAGCAAGTTTTTGAGTCAACATTCATTTTAATTCAAAGATTTCATTCTTAATTCAAAAGTTTAATTTCTAATTTAAAAACTTTCATTGTTAAAATAAAAGTAGTTTGGCTTAAAACGTGCATTATGAAAACAATAGGGGTATTCGCTATCCCTAGCAAGATAGCAAGATAGCACGGATTGCAAATATCCTAGACCAAAATATGCTACACATAGAGAGCACCCCATTGCACAGTCGTAGGAAATTTTAAGAAGAAGCTTTTCTTTTTAGCCAAAGGGACGCGTTCATCACTCACTTTTTAATAAATAAATCATTTTATTTTAGTAAATTTAATAATTACACATAAAAAATAACATTTTAGCAATATTCGAATGCTCAAATTGAAATTGAAATTAGCAATTGGCGAATGTCAGCTGACGCAGGGTCGCAATTAATTTCCTACACTTCATAGCAAATAAAGATACATAGGTTTTGGTGTAGCATATTTTTGAGGTCTAGCATATTTCTGCGCGCCTGTATTTAGTTGTTGTGCGTTGTAAAACTTTGCAATCCGTGCAATCCGTGCTACGTGCTAGGGTTATGCTATGGATAGCGAATATCCCTAATAATTTTATTTTTGATTTTAAAATGCTGTTTTTCCCTGAGTGCAGAGACAATGCATAATCTTTCCAATTGGAAAATAAGCTTTTGTAAATATAAAAGTAAAAAAAGTTTCAACTTTAATGCAAAAAAATGTCTAAAACTAAGCAAAGAAAATCGTTAACTCTTTCGTGCAATTATTTAAGTCATGCACTATTGTTTTTGGCTTTTTATTTTGCTGTCAATATGATGGCAGTGAATTGAATATTACCCTAGAATATTAAGGGCCGACATATAAATGAGGCTTGAACGGTGAACGGACTTGAACGGTGAGTGACAGCTGACACAGAACTCATCTCGCTACTACGTTACTCGTTCTCAATACTCTCGCCAACGGCGATGCCTTCTCTAAATTTGTACTCTGAAAGAAATACCCGTAGTTAAATCAACAACTTTTCGCCGTTGAATCTCCGTCTTTGATTCAACGGCAAAAGTATTTGTTTTAACAGCAAAGTTTTTGATTCAACAACTTTCCGTAGTTAATTCAAAGACAGGCGTTGTTGATTCAAAAACTCCCTTGCTGTTGAAAATTTTTTATGTATAAAGAAAGTAGGCGTTGAAAAAAAAAATAAACCAAGGCTTATCCAATACAGGTTAAGTTACTTGCGTTTGCTTTATCTTGTTTCTTCTTTAAAAATGTCAATGTGAAAGAGGAGAGAAATGAATTTCAATGTAAAATTTTTCCCAATTCGTTTTGTCTGACATTCACACTTTTTAGTATACATACACAATTCCAATCAGCTTAACTACTACGATATCCTTCTTTAGATAATTCTTGAAATAAACAAATAGGAAAACATTTTTTTTTTCAAACTCGACACATTTTCAATGTTCCGCCTGTGCTTTTGATGATTTGCGACAACGTTATGCCAATTTAAGTGGCAGTGGAGATTTTATGACAACCAAGCTGCTGGCCTTCATGCTGGGTGTCATTCGCCCAAGCGCAGGAATGCATTTTGGAGAAATCATTGATTGATAATCGCAAACCAAATATTGTCGCCAAGGTTACAGCGCAAATTGTTGTGTACCTACTATGGCGCGGCGTTGGCAGCGCTGTTGACGGGCGGGGATGATGGATCGGTGGCGCAAGTGGTGGATAGTTTGGTGTATAAGTTGTGCAAGAAATAGGCTGAGGAGCAACAGAAAATGGGTGAACGGGTAACGTTGTATCAAGATATGAAAATCAAATGAAAACAATATATGTAAACATGCTTTCCCTTTCTGTAGTCAACTCCATAGGCCGCTTGAGAAAAGCTAGAGGAAGCATGCAAAGAATCCAAAGGTTTACCAGATCAAAAAGAAATCAATGAACCTCTCATTTTCACCGTTGACATTGTCGATGGCAAGCGTAAAAATGCAAAAAAAAATATCTGTGCCTGGAGCTATCCACAATCGCTGCTGTGCAAGGAGAAGGCTGCTGAACTCGGAAGCTTCATGAGCTCACTAACATTGGACAACTTAAATATCAATGAAGAGAATGCCAACAAGATACCACAAGGACATACCCGATTTGATTGCCGCCATGTCACAATTGGCTGAGATATGCGCTGAAGTCGAGACGAATCTCAAAGAAATTTCTACCATTCTCGCTGAAGAAGAACGCCAAGCAAATGAGTTTCAAAAGCTGACAGGTGTCCAACGTACGCCAAATCCACATAGAACCGAACCGACACGTGAGTTTCAGAAATATACCGAAGGGCATGCGCGCGCTGGTGAATCAAATCACACATTGCGCAAAGCAGTGGAATTGCATGTAAATAATTTAAAAATTGCATCATAAAATTTTTCAATTTTAACAGTTTTATAAACCTATTTTATAAAATAAAATAATATTTATTATTTAAAAAAAAAATACTATTGTTTAAATTTTGTTTGAGGTTAACTTATGTAAATGCGTAAGTATTTGCTTCAATGGTGCCCGTTTTTGGACCAAAAACTTTTGCGGTTAATTCAAAAGCAAAAGTTGTTAGGTTAAATACGAAAATTATTTAAATCAACGGTGTCCGCTGTTAATTCAAAAGCAAAAACTGTCAACTTAAATGTAAAAGTATTCGATCCAACAGGTTCCGTTGTTAACTTAAATACGAAAAGTATTTGAATCAACAACACTCGCACCTTTGAAACAACAACGGAGCGTTGTTGGGCACATTTCAACTGCGGAAAGTAGTTGATTTAACAGCGAAAGTCTTTAGATTTACAACGTTTTTTTTTTTCAGAGTATAGAAAATCTATCGAAACACAGAACAAAACAAAAACGCGAAAATAAACAAAAATACATACAAACTGTACGGCGATCAGCAACGTAGAGACAGGTTTCTTCGCGAGATTGTTCGCACGATTATTCGAATGCAATTTAAGTTTTATGGAGACGGGCTTTTATCTCAGTCGCAATTTTGATGTATTCGGTTTCACCACTCGTTCTCTACTTCGTCACAAGTTAATCAGCTTTTGTCTTGGCTAAAAGCAAACTAAGGGCCGGTTTCACCATCTCCGGTTAATTTAATCGCTGGTTAATTTGACGTAAATTGTATGGCGAGCTGTCAAATAAATTGCTTAACCGGGCAAAAATCTCTGGTTAAGTGCTTAACCGGAGATGGTGAAACCGGCCCTAAGAATTTGAGTCGCTTAAGCCAATTCAGCAACCAAAAAGTAAATTCAAAAACCAAAAGAGCAAATATGACAAAAAAGAAAAATTAGCAAGTACAGCAACCAAACCACCAGGCTGGTAGGGTTGCTGCGTCGAAACCTATTTAGTTAGACTAGGCTGTGAAATGGAAAAGTCAATTTAGCACATAATCTCGACTAACTTAAGTCGTGACAAAAGCTAAACTTAAGTATGGCTTGTGAAACGGGGCTAAAACATATTATGTGCGATTGTCCGGCACTGTGGAAAATGCAGCTGAAATATGTACATGGGATATTGTTATTTTAGGAATTTAGAGGGTATAATGAACAATTTTTGTATAAAATTGTGTAAGAATCATTGAACGATGGAAGCGGAACACTAAAATTCTGTGCTTTGAAACTGATTTCGATATGAACACAATTGGGAGTATCTGTAGCATGAACATACTTCTTAAATTTCTAATCACTTTATTTCATATACCTATAAAGAAAAGTTGACACGTAAATATTTGTTTCAAGTTTGTTAGTCACTCCTTATTTCGTATCTTATTAAAAACAACTGTTTTTGATATAAGAGCCTAAAGCTGAAATATATTTTCAAAGATTTGCCAACAGCCAACCTCAGTAAAGCCCAAAAACATCAAAGACCATGAAATTGAATCGCTGAATATCATCACCATACTTACTACAAATGCAACAAAAAGAATCGATAATTTACTAAATATTTACAACAATAGTAACAAAACAATGGCAGCATGGATATCTATATATACACAGTTCAGGGCCAACTACAGACAAATATAGATGAAGGCTGAAACGTGCGGTGAAATATGCTAGCCGTCAGTGGATGGCGTGGTAGGAAAGTCTGTGGATTACATGCATAAATGTGTACTACGAATTTTTACCAAACAACTAAAGTATGCTATATTAAATACAAAAAAGGAAAAACGACAACAAACATCCATATATACTAAATTATGTACAATATATTTACCAATGCATGTCTGATTGTTTGCAACCGTAGGTAGGTAGACAAAGTAAATGTACTTGCTAATGCGATGATGAGAAAAATACATTTTTCAAGTACCGTTTAATTAGTGGGAAATGTGATGATGAAAAGTGTATTTATGTATGTATGTATTTATGTATGTATGTATGTATGTTTCCGGCGAGCGCACTTATAACTTGGCAGTAACTGCTTATTAGTTCAATTAGTTTCATTTATTATTTCATTTGGATGGATTGCTTAACGTACACATAGACGAGCTTTGCGCTTTCCGCAACTTGTTAGTTGTTGGAGAAAATCGAAAGGAAAACAAAAACGAAAGCAAAAAAAACAAGTAAAAGCGCGGCTGTCTTCGGCCGTACCGAAGACTTCATACCTTTCATGAGTGGGGAAATGAAAAGTTACCTATGTATGTACATAGCCTGATTAAGTTTAATTTATAATTTTAATTCTGTGGGTTATTTATGGAAAGATTTATTAGAAAAAATGGTGTCTTGGCTATTTAAATGGAGGAGCTACACACCAAAATGTCCATATCTGAACAATCGGTTGTATGGGAGCTATATGTTATAGTGGTCCGATCTTGACAATTTTCGGTAATCCCGTTTGGGCCCATATGGGTACAAATACTTCAAAATTTCACGCCGTTAGCTGTTAAAATGGAGGAGTTTTACACCAAAATGTGTATATCTGAATAATCGGATGTTGTGGAACTATATGTTATAGTGGTTCGATCTTGACAATTTTCGGTGACCTTATTTGGGCCAGAATGGTTACGTCTACTTCAAAGTTTCATGTCCTTAGCTGTTTAAATTGGTAAGTTATGCACAAATTACATCCAAAAATTTCATATATATCTGAATAATCGGTTGTTTTCTATATGTTATAGTGGTCCGATTCGGCCGGTTCCGACAAATGATCAGCTGCATATAACAATATACCTGTATTTCGAATTTCATTCAGATATCTCAAAAACGGAGGGACTAGTTTGCGTTCACACAGACGGACGGACGGACAGACGGACAGACGGACGGACGGACAGACGGACATGGCTTAATCGACTCAGCTCGTGATTCTGACCATATCGGTATATATTTTGGTGGGTCCCCACGCTTCCTTCTGGTACTTTCGACAAAAATTTTTTGGCGCTAAGTTATAATACCATTTCATTCTCATGAAAGGTATAAAAATAATAAAACAAGAGAAAAAGGCAAAGCACAAAACAAAAGCAATGAAAACTAAAAGTGCATTAAAAACAATAAAGTGAACACACACAGTGTCTACGTTTCAGAAACAAAAATGTTTAATAAAGACATAGCATACCTACATTCGCTTAAGCGCACTTTTCAGTTTTAAATTTGCTTTCTGCTCTTACTTTTTTCTATGCTTGAAGCTTAAAAAATTCTTAATTATTTTTATAGTTTTTTGAACTAAAGGCAAAAATATGTCTGTACATTTTGGCATAGGTTTGGTTATGTTGGAGTGGCCGTAGAGGCCCATTGTGATACCACGATAAAACATATTACTCCTCCTTTTTGTAGCAGCTAGAGCTGCAAAACCATCGATAGTCAGACCACTCGATAGTTTCGATAGTCGAAAAAAAAACTATCGATAGTTTTTTATGAATATTTCACTAAAATAAAAAGAGGGATGGTTTTGTTACAGTTTTCTTTCCAAAAAGTCTTTAATTTTTTACGCAAAACAATAATTAAATAAAAGATCAAATAAGAATTAGATATTTCATTTACACTGAGAGAAAAATCAACCAAAAGTTGGTTAATAGTACTAATTTCACACTTGATGTGGAATCAATGCGAATTTTGTTTAATATTACCATTACCATTGTTGATATATTAGACAGTGTTTTTGGTTATATTAACCATGATATTTGTTGATATAACAAAATGTTCGTTCAAATCTTCAACCAATTTCTTGTTACTATTAAACAATTTGTTGGTTATATTTTTATGCCAGTAGCAGCACTGCTATGTATGATCTATAAGAGAGTGTTAATATGTTAACTGAATAACAAAGAAAATTCCAAATACTCACTCTCTCGCTCTCTGCAATTCGGGTCCAGCCATTTAACTTCGTCAAGCACAAACGGGGTTGAAGGCGATGGTAACAACAGAGCCGAAGCCATAAAGCTTCGTAAATATTTTTACTTTTTTTTTTAGATATGAATTAAGCAAAATTTTCGCTAATATAACAAATATACACGTTGGGGAAACCAACTTTCTGTTTGATATTGATTGTTACCAAAATATTGGTTAATGGTACAATGAAAATGTACATATTACATTTTTTCCTTTTGACATGAATAAATCAACCAATAAAACACTAACCAAGAAGTTGGTTGAAAAAACCATTGCACTTTTTTCTCTGTGTATGTATATAGCATTTTCTGGTTAAATTAAACCTTAAAAACAGGGATTGTTTTGTTTACATTTTCCTTTTCAAAGTCTTTTTTAACGCATAACATTAATTAATTAACAAAAGAACAACAAATAGGAATTAAATACTTCACTTATACGTATAGCATTTTTTGGTTAAATTAAACCTTTTTCAATTTAAAATTTGCACTTGATTTAAAAAGGTTTCATTTGACTTGAAAACGCTATAGTAATAAAACTAGAAGTAGTACATTTGTTTTTAGCATCTTTGGCGCTGACTAGTACATAAGGCACATTGTTTATACATTTCATTAATGTAAAATACCGATAATCAAAAGGCACACTGTTTTAACATTTCATTAATATAGAATACACTATGCTTTAAATAAATCAAAAAATAAAAAAATACGAAGAATTTCAGTTATGGGGGAGGATAGGTATGGGCCTGCTGAGCACAGAACATTTTTTTTTTTTTAATTTTTGTATGGTTACATTTTTGAGATAACGGTAATTTTGTGTTTTTTGTTATCACTTTATTCAAAAATTATGTTCGCTGGAGTTACGCTTCTAACAATATACAACTTGTAGTAATTGAACCACACCTCGCTAATGACATCTGGTCAATGTCAAAATTTTTAATTTTTTGCGATTTTTGAAAAAGTTTTGATTTTCAAATTAAGTTTTTTATAAAAACTTGTAAAAATCAGAAAAGTTTTATTTTTTTAAAATTTAGCCCGTTTAATTGTTAACGTAAAATCAAGGATATCTGATAAAAACATTATTTTTAGCGATTTCTTTCATGTGAAACAAAAAGGATATTTTATGGACGAAAAATTCGGTTAGATGACTCATCCGTGTATAGACAAAAGATAAAATTTGTTTGTGACTTCACCCTCTCATAGGGTTAGCGTTAATCAGAGGTTGAGTAAACGGCCCTTAAGCTAAAGATATAGATACTTATGTATTGTGGAACGATTTTTCGTCATCGCTAAAAATAATGTTTTTATCAGATATCCTTGATTTTACGTTAACAATTAAACGGGCTAAATTTTAAAAAATAAAACTTTTCTGATTTTTACAAGTTTTTATAAAAAACTTAATTTGATCAAAACTTTCAAAAATCCGAAAAAATTAAAAATGTTGACATTGACCAGATGTCATTAGCGAGGTGTGGTTCAATTACTACAAGTTATATATCGTTAGAAGCGTGGATTTTAGTCGCCTCTTACGACAGTCATTCCTTACCACGGGTATATTCTAAGCCCCCTAACCCGCTGGGGTATTAATTTGACCAATTTGATATCGAAATCCAACTCCTCCCTAAAATTCAGTATTCTTCTCTTGGGACAAAACTACAAGAATGAATATGGATAACCATCGATAGTGGAAAAAAACTATCGATAGTGACACGAAATAAAAACTATCGATACTGTCGATAGTGCCATCGATAGTTTTGCAGCTCTAGTAGCAGCGTCTGATCCAGATCTTCCCGAGTTTCCTTAGCACCCAACTTCAGTTCTAGGATTAGCCTGCACTGATAGCCTTATGCTTGTCGGCTCTTCAGTTCATTTCTATCGAAATTAAATTTAGTTTTCTTCATAAATTCTAGCTTACTTATTGTGCTCCTAAAGCCAACGCAGTTTTAACGTTATCAGCGGGCGAGTGTGCCAACTTTAAACTGTTACAAAATACTGTTTTCATCAGTTTTGTCTGCCAAGAGAGTGGATACAAACATTGTGCAGCAGTTTTGTGTGTTTTATAGTCCAATAGAGATTATTTCGATCGGTTTTGTATAAAATTTAAAATTTTCTATTTATTAAATTTTATTTTACTAACGCAGAATATTCAAAATTTAAATAAATGAATTTCAATTTTTAAACACTGTTCATCCCCACAAAGAAAAAACAGAAAACAGTTTTTGCAACAGTTGCAATTTGTAGGTTTTGTGTTTATGTTCATCGGCGGCAGATTTATAGTTGTTTATTTTCATTGGCAATTTCAAGGTAATATTAGCCGAGATTATTTTTGTTGGGAAATCTGTTTCCTATGCCAGCCGTACACATAAAAGTACTACACATGTACCACATCAAGCTGTTTACTTAATTAGGCAAGGAAATAAGCATTCAAAAGTTAAAATTTAATTATTTTTATGTAAAATGCATAACCAATATACGCGCTGAAAGGCACATTTTTGAGCGTATTTGCGATTAATTAAATTCCGATATTTACTTAGCCAATAGCAGAGCTTTTTCAATGAATCTGGTATACATACATTTTAAAAAAGTTGTAAAAAAAATAAATAGTGTTGCTTTTGAACAAATTTCTTTCAGAATTTTTAATTAATGTATCCTTTCTCCTTTAACTCTTGTGTTTCATAATCTATTTGCGCTTTTGTTATTTTTGCAGAATTACTCCAAAATTGAACGATTTCAAATAGAAGAGAAGTAAATCAATATAAGTGCAACACCTATGGCCATCGTAAGATCTATTTCGTATTAAATGAAGCGGAGTATATTCTTTATAAAAAGTTTTAGATCTAAAAACATATAGATCTAAGTATATGCATATATACTTATGTGCATTTATTTAATCATACATACATATATTCATATCTAAGTTATTTCTTTCATTTATGTACATACATACATATTTTAATAATTCTATTTTACTGCTTGCTATACATAAATATTCTTCACTACCAAACGCAAAACTAATTTCCCATCATTCTTAGCTGCCAACGGCAACAAACAAACTATTTCGTGGAATTGGAATTCTGCATTCGCGCCAAAGACGCTACCAGTCAAGGCTACGCGAAAAATCTTTGCAATAAACAACTAAAAATTGCACCAAAGGGAGCAATAAGTTATTTACGCTGATGTAATACAATTTCTCGAATATAAAAATAAATAAAAGGAGAATTTAACACAGGAAAATTCCAAATGGCGAAGCAGAAATGTAAGTGCACATTATTTTTCACAAACAATATTTTGAATCACTTCGAGTATAACAAACATTCAAACATTATTCATTTAAAAACGATTATGTTATTGTTGAGTCCGCCCCTATTGGAACGCTTGGACCAAAGCGCATGTAAAGCAGTTCTTTAAAGCTAAATTCAAGGGAATTCTTTAAGGCTTTAAGAGAACTAAAATTCGAGAGATGATGCTGATGATGACGATGTTGATGATGATGATGAAGATGATCATGTTGATGATGATGATGATGATGATGATGATGATGATAATGATGATGATGATGATGATGATGATGATGATGATGATGATGATGATGATGATGATGATGATGATGATGATGATGATGATGATGACGATGATGATGATGATGATGACGATGATGATGATGATGATGATGATAATGATGAAGATGATCATGTTTCTGATGATGATGCTGATGATGATGATGATGATGATGATGATGATGATGATGATGATGGTAATGATGATGATGCCGATGATGACGATGATGACGATGATGATGATGATGCTGGTGGTGATTATGATAATGATGATGACGCTGATGATGATGATGATGATGATGATGGTAATGATGATGATGCCGATGATGACGATGATGATGTTGATGATGATGATGATGATGATGATGATGATGATGATGATGATGATGATGGTGATGATGTTGATAATTATAATGATGATGACGCTGATGATGATGATGATGATGATGATGATGATGATGATGATGATGATGATGATGATGATGATGATGATGATGATGATGATGATGATGATGATGATGATTATGGTGACGATGTTGATGATGATGGCGATGATGAGATGATGATGATTATGGTGACGATGCACACTGGTCAGTAGGGTGTCCCGTTCATGTATGAAAAAAAGTTTTTTTCGAGCTACGCTATCGTAAGAGGTATCAAAAGTTGCGTAATTGAATACAGATCACAATAAAAGTAAAAAACCCGGAATTGAATTAGATCTTGAGGGCTCTACCGAGATCTGAAATTTTGTTAATTTCATATATTTAGAAACCTAAACTTTAGAGCTAAAGCCGATATGACACTACGTTTTTTTCTGGTATTCTACCAGGTTTTTTGTGTGAAGGAGATGGTCAAATACAGTTTTGCGTTGGTGTAAGCGAGCAAGCTATATCGAAAAAAAACCAAACAAAATACCATCTAGGCGATTAAAAACCAACGAGCCAGCTTGTATTTCGGTAGGTTTTTTGGCATTCGGTCATTTTTTCTGACAATTTTTCCAATTTGACAACCATAAAATAAATTAATTTAAAATAAAAAAATATATGGAAATACAAATTTTAAATTTGCCTCTTGTAAGCTTCTGCTTTGGCCGTAAGGGTAAAGAAGAAGTCCGCAAGAAAAATTATATTGCGTACTGGCTTCCCTTTATAACACGGAATACAAAGCTATCCTGCCCTTTGGGTTTCATAACTTTTTTATTTCAGTAATTTAAACCAAATTTCCAAAAAAAATAATTTTTAAAATAAATATTATTTTCATTTAGTTTGAAGTTTAATGACAATCAAATTATTTTTGAGGAAGTATTTGTCTCTTTTCAACCTATAGAAGAATTGCTTTTGTATTTTGACTTTCGGTGGGTTTTCAAAACCAAAAAAACCAGGGAAATAATGTAGTGTCATATAGGCATAAAATAATAAAAATGTCATACTCAAAAGTTATTTTATTATTGAAAATAACCATATAAGTACAGAGAAACAAATTTATTGCATTTAATTAATTTAAAAAACTTAGAATTCAAATATATTTTTGTGTCCAAATTTTGGTACTTCTGCTTGAGATTGCGACTATAATATTCCTTTGAACCAGTGGGGATATTTTTGGCTTCCGTCCGCGTGTTTATACCTTTGGATTATATTTTTCAGCATTTTCCAATATTATTTCAAAGCAATTTCACATTTCGTCAATTTTCCGGCAAGAAAAACACTTATTTTGGAGATTTTTTCTTTTTGCTATAAGTTGAATAGTGCAGGGGTTTCCTCGATCCATTCTGAGTCCCTGATGGCATTATAGGGTTAAAAACCTAGTATATTATAAAACTTTATTTGATATTCAATGAATTAGTTTTCTATTATCTACAAAAATCTCCACCCTTTCGAAAAAAATTTTAATTGAAGTTTGGTGTCCCTATTATTTTTCACAATCTGAAACGAACTCACTCCACAAAATCATCAGCCATTATGAAACTTATTATTTGTAGCATTGGCAACAAATAATTTATTGTTATTGTTATTTTCTAAACAGGAAAGATTCAATAAAAACAAATATGAAGAAAAAAAAAAAAAATATGAAACGACGCAACAAATGGCCGATTAAATAACTGTTCCTTACTTCGGAGACATCTGAGCAAGAAATTAATGTATAAGTTTTGACCATTGTTTAGAAGCAGGATCGATCTTTGAAATATTTCAAGGCAAGTGTCCCTATTATTTTTCATATGACTGTACTACCTAAAAAAATTAATTGAATAAAGAATTTTTAACTGAATTATTTTTAAAATTGAAAAAAAAGTGCTGCAAACCTATTTCTGTGTTCAGGGGATTTTTTTTTATCTGATATGACTTTCGTTTAAATAAATAAAATAAAATAATTTTAACATAATTCGTTTTAGTAAAGTACATTATTCAATTATTCATAATTGCGAATTCTGTAAGGCTGCCAAAGAAAAATTTGTACACCTATTTTAGTGTCAATATATGTATATTTGAATTTGATGGATTTTTTTTTTGCATGTTAGAAATAATAAAAAATAACATATCGTTATGAAGTTAAAGCATTTTATTTTATATGAAGTTTTAATAGTTTTTCTCTGAGATGATACTTAAAAACAATATACATATATTATTCTGTTTTTACGATCCAAATTTTCTTGAACTCGCGGGAACACTGAGCGTATGAAAACCCATTTTGCGGTGACAACACTACATACTAGTACCTTCGCCCAGGGCTTGTAGTCTCTTCTAAATCTTTTCTGATTCCAGAATATGCGTAACGTTATAAAATTAAACTTTACGTAAATAAGAACTTTATGCTTTAGTTAAAGAACCGTATTGTTTTTTTTTTTTTATCGAACTGATTCTCCACGATTGAAAGGCAAATAAAATGCAGAAGCCGAAAAAAACCCATTGTAGAAAATATGTGTATGTACGAGTATTTTCATTGTAACTACATGGAATTCAGATTTTTGCACTTAAAAGTAAGTTGCATAAAAAATTAAGCGAATAGAACTTATAAGAATGAAAAGAATTACATAGTAAGCAAGCAAACAATATGCGGATGTAATATATGTTGTGGTGAGTGGGCGTTCTGCATGAATGACAAAACCGCAAAACTTTGAAGATCGGTAGAGCCCTGAAGATCTAATTGTATTTAGTTTTTAAAACTTGTTTCATAATTTGCGATCAAAACCGCAAATTTTGAGGGGTCTTGCGTTAAGGAAATCCAAAAAAAATATTTCGGGACACCCTACTGGTCAGCCCCCATACACAAAAGTCAAAAACGTTGGTGCTTGAAAAAGAAACTTCTGTAATGCATTTCCGTGGGAAATATATTGAATTTTATGGAAAACCTCCTTCTATACGCAATAGCCACCACTAAATGTTACTTTGTCTCATTTAAAGTCAACACATTTGAAAAAAAATTTTTCTGGAAAAAGTTTGTGTAAATAAGTGTATTATTATTTTTGCGATATTTCATGTTTGAGTGCTAAAAAAATGCGGATAACTATGGAAACGTAAGAAAAACGTATGTTTCATGATTTAGCGAAAGAAAACAGTGAAAACAATTTATTTTTAGCAAAATATAAGATGAAGAAATCTTGGCTTTTCTATGCGCGTAATTTTCAAGCATTAGCATTTTCATTTAAACTTTTAACAATTAAGGACCACTCTGGACCAGGTCTTATAAGCAGATTTGAGTTCTTTCAAGTCTTCTCTTAAGAGGCCTGTTTCTACATTTTTCCCTTTTTATCCCTTTTTCTTAAAATATCATATTAAATGTAACCAGTCTATACAAAATATTGTTGCGCTTTTACGATTTTTGTACATATTTACATCGACTGTTTTCGATAAAACTTTATTTTCGATAAAATCTGAGTAATTGGGTTTTGTCCCACTCTCCATAAAATTTTTTTTTTGATCCCGCGAAATATCGCGGAATAATTTTTTTTTATTGTAACTTGGTTATTTGACATCGGATTTTTAAAATCGAATAGTCATTAGTTTAGTCTTTGGAAGCTCCATATTTTCTTCTAATGTCCTTTTGACCTATGAAGTCGTTTTCACATAGTTAAGTCACCTAACCAAGTTTTTCGTCCAAAATATGCTTTTTGTTTCACAAGAAAAAAATCGCCAAAAATAAAATATTTATCGGATCTCTCTGATATTACGCTTAAAGTCTTTGCAATTAAACGGGCAAATTTTTAAAACAATAAAACTTTCCTGATTTTTACAACTTTTTATAAAAACTTAATTTGACAATCAAAATTTTTTCAAAAATCGCAAAAAATCCACAAAATTTTGACTTTGACCAGCTTTCGCTCAGCGAGCTTTTATTAGACTACTACAAGTTGTATGTTTGAAGCGTGTTTTAATTGCCTTTCGAACGAGATACTGCTTGCGTTTATCGCATTTGTAACTCCAGAGAAAATAATTTTTGAATGAAGTGATAACAAAAAAACACAAAATTACCGTTATCTCAAAAACCTAACTATACAAAAAATTAAAAAAAAAAAATAGTTCCAAGCTCAGCAGGTCAATTCCTATCCTCCCCCATTCCTGGTTTTTTTGTTTTGTTTTTGGCTGTAAACTAGCGTTAGTGGTGGGCGTGGATTACAACATATATGCTTTTAATTTTTCTGAAAGATGAGTCGTATAGTGGAACACCAATGTGCCAAATTTGGTTTCGGTAGGTCCATCCGTTTCCAAGAAATTGAGTTTTGTCCCACTCTCCATACAAATGAGACCAGTGTGCGATGTTGGTGATGATGACGATGATGAAAAGAGTTGTCGGAAATAATAATATACCTACATAGCCATTTATGTTGGTAATCAAGTTGCAACTAAGACCTCTGTCTCATATAAATTCAGCGGAAAATCTTTTAACGAGGTGACAAATTACGTTTCTTTAATACTGGTGCCTGAACACTAAAGAACTGCTAAGTAATGAAGTTTGGATTTAAAAGTAGTATTTTATAATGCAACCGGTTGCATGTGAAACATCAGCAGTAACCTAAGCTAACCTAAACTAATGCAATTTTGCTTGTTCTATTACACTTTCACTGGCTACAAATGTCACAAGTTTTCAATATGTTAGTCTGCCTTTCGAAATTAAAAGCAAAACTTTCACTTGAAAAGACTTTACGAATGCACGTATGTACGTACATACTCAAAGAACGCAATGTGTGATAAAACTAGACATTAACATTGCTCTTGTTCGCCCTTTTTTTGCAATTGCTGCCTTTTTATAGTGCAAAAATAGTGTCAAAATTAAAAAATGTAAATCCAAATCCATGCAGACGTAAACCCGCTAGGCTAGCAAATGCCAGTCAGTGCGTGCATAAGTACCCAAGCATGTACGTACGCATATAAATATCTGTATAAGCCAGGGATCGTAACGATTATGACTTTTATCGAAAACGTCAAAAAATAACTATTAAATTTTGACTTTTATTTTTTACGTCAGAAAATAACGATTAAACTTTGATTTATATTTTTTACGTCAGAAAATAAAGATTAAACTTTGATTTTTATTTTTTACGTCAAAAATAAAAATCAAAATGGCGTAGTTTAATGAATATTGGTATCTGGGTCATATTTGGTATATAGGTCGATGCATATACCAATACGTAAGCGAATGCGAATACCGAATATCGAATACGAATACCAAGTACCGAGAACCGAATATGCATACGAATATGCATATGAATATGTATGAATATGAGTATGAAAAGTGTGTGAAGGGGAATACGACCACGCAATGCATATTGAAACGAATACGTATAGCGAATTCGAGTCCCGAATCCAAATATCGAACACCGAGTACCGAATATTAATATGAAAAGTAGGAGGATGCGAATACAATGTGATGTCATGATATGATGTCATGATGTAATGTCATGATGTGATGTGATGTCATGATGTGATTTCATGATGTGATGTCATGATGTGATGTAATGTCATGATGTGATGTGATGTCATGATGTGATGTGATGTCATGATGTGATGTGATGTCGTGATGTGATGTCATGATGTGATGTCATGATGTGATGTCATGATGTGATGTGATGTCGTGATGTGATGTCATGATGTGATGTGATGTCATGATGTGATGTGATGTCATGATGTGATGTCATGATACATATGAATATGTATGCATTCACCTACTTTTCAGATTAATATTCGGTGCTGGTCGGTATTTGAATTCGGGACTCGAATTCGCTATACGTATTCGTTTCGATATGCAGTATTCGTGGTCGGTATTCGGTATATGTACGTGTTCATACTGGTATCCGTATTCCCCTTCACACACTTTTCATACTCATATTCATACATATTCATATGCATATTCGTATGCATATTCGGTTCTCGGTACTCGGTATTCGTATTCGGTATTCGCATTCGCTTCCGTATTGGTATACGCATCGACCTATATACCAAATATGACCCAGATACCAATATTTATTAAACTACGCCATTTTGATTTTAATTTTTGACGTAAAAAATAAAAATCAAAGTTTAATCGTTATTTTCTGACGTAAAAAATAAAAGTCAAAGTTTAATAGTTATTTTTTGATTTTTTCGATAAAAGTCAAAAAAATAAAAATCACATCGGATTGACCATCTGTGGCCCACGAGCATCACAATGGTATATATAAATGTTAAAAATATTAACCCTTTCCCTTTGACTTTTTGAGTTGAAATTTCAAAAATAACAATTATTTCCCATCCCTGGTATAAGCACATCGTGCTGTGATTTGCGCACGCAACAGAGTACATACATACGCGTGATATATAAAGTTGTTGCTTTTTTTTAATTTCTGTAGAAAAACTTGCATTCAACGGAAATTAAGCAGTGCAAGTTTTGCGATGAGCAGCAGCAGCAGCAGCACTTGGGTAACTTTTGCAAAAGTGGATATACATACATACATACATATGTATGTATGTAAATATGAATATGTGTGTATGTCTTTTAAGTGAAAGCTGTGTTGGATTAAAATTATGTAGATGTTTATGCATATTTACATACGAGTACTTGTATCCGGCGACGTTCTGCGAGTCAGTCAACCGGATGGTTGGGAAGTAGGTATTCGTGCAACAGTTGCACAGTCAGCAAAGCAACTTCAATAATTATTCATGCAACGGCATTAGTTAGATATACACACACAAATGTACTTAAGTACATAAATGTACACACAATTGCAAACATATGTAGATATGTATGAATGCATTTGGTAGCAGTTGCGCATATTAAAGTGCAAATGTACACTGGCAAAATATTTACAAAATGCCAAAAATTGCCGGCAGCGAAAATGCGAAAATGCACTAGTTCCGCCAAATTCCAAAAAGATGTATAAATGTACACACACTCTGAAAAAAATACCCGTAGTTAAACCAACAACTTTCCGCTGTTGAATCTCCGTCTTTGATTCAACAGCAAAAGTATTTGTTTTTACAGCAAAATTTTTGATCCAACAATTTATTCAAAAACGGGCGTTGTTGTTTCAAAAACTTGCTTGCCTTTAAACAATTTTTTGTGAGAAAATATTTTTTTGTGAGAAAACCAACAAAAAAAAAAATAATGATGGAGAGAAGATGAAGAGAAAAATCCAAAAAAAAGTTTATTTTTAGCAACAATTTTCTCCTCGTTGTTGATTTAAAGGCAAAAGTATTTGACCCAACAGTTTCCACTGTAAACAAAACTAATGAGAACAAATTTTTTTAAATTTTGTTTTTACAATGATTCAAATAATTCATGGATTCCTTTTTAGGAAATGGAAGTATAAATAGGTTACTACAATTCAATTTAATGTTGAATGTTCCAGTATGTGATGATTGGATAGAATTTTAGGTTGATGTCATGGTTTGAATCCGGAGGAGAATATAAAATAAAGAAGAAAAATCAGAATAAGAAATAAAGATAGCAACCAGTGAATGATAAGAAGGAGAGAAGAATAGGAGAACAAGCGGAGGCTACATATTTGCAGTTGGGACCCGAGCGGAGAGAAGATGAAGAGTAAAATGCAAACAAAAATTAATTTTTAGGTGAAAATTTTTTCCAACAATCTCCGTTATTGACTTAAATCAACAACGCTCGCACCTTTGAAACAACAACGGAGCGTTGTTGGGCACATTTCAACTGCGGAAAGTAGTTGATTTAACAGCGAAAGTCTTTAGATTTACAACGTTTTTTTTTCAGAGCACTCACATTAGTAACTCACTATAGATATGCAAAACTAATAATGAACTCACTTCCCATTCAAATGTCGCAGTTTTATTACTTTTGCACATACATACATATGTTACAAACATACATATGTACGTGCATGGAAATATTAAAATATACTTGTGTATTCTCGCTTTCTAATGTTGACCTTTTAGTGTTTTTGTTAGCGAAACTTTAATAAAATTTACATTTGAAATTTTCGCGTGCTTAAGCAAAAGCAAAAGAAGATTAAAATGCGATTTGTGCGTAAATTAAGTTTTCCTTATTATAACAGGCACTTTAATTGTTTTTGAAAACAGCATTTCGTCAGCAGCACATCCCTGCAAAAATTCCGAGTACTCCATTCGCTAATCCATGGAGTGCTCGCTATGGACCAACCGATTACTCCATAACTTGCCACATTTCATACAAAAAATATGGTCCATTTAACATTGCATGTCATTGCAATGGAGTATATACTCCAGTCCCGCATAACAATCATATTAATCCATGGAGTACCTACATTGGATTAATTGATGGAGTACCTAACAGTTAGCCGAACATAACACCAAAAACCAAATCTTTATCGCGACGACGACGAATGACGTGTATACATTCAAACATATGTATGTATGTAGCTATGTATGGATACACATATCGTCTTCGTCGCGATAAAAATTTGGTTTTTGTTATGTTCGGCTAACTACGAACCGATGCAGATACATGAATCGGTCGTTTGGGCTATGTTAGTGGTCACTTTGAAAGTACTCCAACTTACCACAAATGGAGCATATAATCCAATGATTTTTGCAGGGATGCGCCCGTATGTAGATGCACATAAGATAAAATGATTAAAATATGTAATATATGTTACTTGTGGGAAGTTTGTATAATAAATAAAATTCAGATGTATGCCAGTATCACGAACACCGAACGAACTACCGAAACGCCGAAAGCCACGGTGCCGAACTCATCGAAAATCGTATCAGCTACCCCGTCGGTTCGAAGTTAAGTGTTGCCAACTATATGAACTATGTTCGAATCAGCGTTACCAAGTGCTGATGCGAAATTGAGCGGGTTTTTCTCAGGTTTCTTATCTTTTTGATAAAAAACTAAAAACATTTTTACTTTATTTTACTAAAAACAATTTATTTAAATAATCAAATAATGGATTCTATTGCGATAGCAGCTTTATTAGTAGAGGAAGAGAAGCAAAGGATTTCTCTGAACGAAAGAAAGTTTTTGAGAGATCATAGCAATCCTTTTACTTTAAGTAAACAAGCGTAAATTTAATTACAGGCTGAAGGTAAAAAAATAGTCTTAATTTTGCGTGAAAGAAATCTTTACCTTGTCCTTTTTTCTGTTTTTCATAGAATTATTTTGAACTACATAAAAGCAAATTGTATACAAAAACCGAGGAAAATTTCAATAACAATGTACCCGGCACTGGAATTTTCGTTTCTGATAGATCACTAAAATGCAAACGAAATCTTGCGGAAACTTATAGTTCATTAATAAAACAGTATTTTGGCGTAGAGCACCCTTATGCATTGCGAAGGCTGCCTCGCCTTGAAAAGTAACCATCAGCCGACAGAACTCCCTTTCTGGAGTTAGATCTGGAGAGATTTATAGTAATTTTGCGTAGTCGGGAGTGTTATAACTAGTAAAATTATCATTCACAGAACTTTTCCTGAAACATTCTTAGAGGTTTGAAAACAAATACTGCGGGCGCATTATACTGAAGCCGACCTTCCACCACTTGCAATATTTATTTGAACGCGTCTTTATTGAGACGAAAATTTTTACTAAAGTCGTAAATTGTTGGTAATACACATTCATAATTCGTTAGTTGCTTTTTTATAGTAGTCAAACAATAATTATCAACTTCAGAAAATGCATTATTATTCTTGGGTGAAAATATGTTTTAATTTCCAAAACCTACATACGCACGCAAATCACTCTTCTTATCATTTCACAATTTTTTCTTTGAAGTTTTTCTTTGCATATAACAGCAATTCAATCGCGGTGGAAAATGCAATGGACCCACGCCATGTTTGTGTCTTCTCGCGACCGGTTGATTAATGTATTTACATATATTCACACTCACTAACACTTATTACAACTTCATACATGCATTTACATAATTTATTTAAACTTTTATTGTAATTTTTGATATTTTGTTAATATCGCCGCAACCAAATACTTGCGGCAAATTTCGACACGAAAAACTGTCAAAATGTTCGCTCATTCGGTGTTCATAATGCCGAAATACCGAACTTCGAAAGATTCGGCACGCCGTCGGTTGTCATAATGCCGATTTGCCGAAAACGTCATTTCGGTACCGCCGACAGTGTTCGTGATAGTGGCAGTAATTGCAGCTCAGCTTATGTTGAGATAATAATGGAGTTATGGCCGCTGTGGTGCAGTGGGTAGAGTGCTCGCCTGCTATGCCAGAGGTCTCGGGTTCAAACCACGGTCCGAGCAAAACACCAAAACAATTTTTCTAATTAGTAAAAATCCAATTATTGGGTTTTTTAAGAGCAGCGGTCACCTCTCGGCAGTGGGCGGCATACCCTCCGAGAGTATTTCTGCCATGAAAAAGCTTCTCACAAAAAATGCATTCGCCGTTCGGAGCCGGCATAAAACTGTAGGTCCACCCAGTTAGTAGGAAAAACTAAAAGGAGCACACCTCGAATTGGGAGAGAAGCTCGGCCATAAAACTCGTCAGAGTTATAATAGCGCCATTGTATTATATTATTATATTATTATAATAATGGAGTTAAAATGTTGTTTTGTAATTTACTCGCGCATTCTGCATACAAAAACTGTTTACCATACAAAAGCTTCATTTACTAATATTCTATTAAAATTAATTTAACCACAAATTGAGCAAGATTCTCTATGCAACTCCTAACTATATTGTACCGTACCTGTGCTTCGATAAGTATATTGATGCCACAATGGCGGCGGAGGGCTAGCGGAGGGCTAGCGGAGGTGTGCTGATATAAAGAGGAACGTAGGGAGTGAGAATCCTGAGGAGCAGGTCTCGGAGTACAACACTCCAGGGACTTTCCGATTTAATGCTCTCTGCTCCTGTCCAGTCTTTTCCAGGCTACGGATTCGACTACTAGGGAAATTTGCATTCAGAGATCTCGAATCTGTAATGAAACTGGGCATAAAGAAACTCATGTTATTTACCAAAAGGACAGGTTGTTTTTCAATTTGAGTCTAGGGGTATAATGTACAGGAGTTCATGTTCAAGAAGTCTTCTGGTAACACTACGGACTTACCTGATATATGCGAGGCCTTTAATGGCCAGCCGGTTTAACTTAACTTTATAACGCAATGTGTTTATTAAGAAAATGAGATGGAATGTCGTTAAAACATCTACATTCCGGTCAATCAGAGAAATCCATAGAGTTCTTCGTGAGTAAATCCAACTGAAGAGGTGTAGCCGACGAGGAAAAGTGCTGTTTAAAAAAAGTGCTCTTTGAAAATGTGCTCCTTTAGGTTTTCTTAAAATATTTGTTAATTTCAAGCTAAACTAACTTTGTTAATTGGCATGTCTAAACATAGTATAACTTCCGCTTTCTAAGCAGTTGAGCCATATTACGCGAATATCTAGCACTTGCTTAAAAGTATTCAATATTGTAATTAGTGAAATTTATATTTTATATCTATTTCTACAACTTTGTAGACACAATCCCTGCAGTAAAAATCCGCAATGAATCCTTAATTTTTTTTTTTTTTAGCATCCAATATATTTTGCCAACTGTATAAGGAAAATACATCTAACAATTTTGTGGTTCGTTAAAAGTAATTAGTAATTAATAATAACTTAATAAACATGGTGGGCATGTATGGATTGCTCTCAGTAGCGCATCCATTTATTGCAGTGCATCAATAAAGATCAGTAAATGATTTTCTTTTGAGGCGTACGAAATTAATTGGTCTTGCCGTTAGGGCTAGAACGAGTGGGTTGGGGTGAGCTAATATTCTCATTTTGTATGATGCAGCATACTTTCTGATTTCTTCAGCGATAGTAGGTATCTTTAGGTCACGATGTAGTTGGTCGTTGGTGACGTAGTAGGGCGCATTTACAATCATTCTAATGGTTTTCGATTGAAATCTTTGGAGAATCTCTATATTTGAGTTTGCTGCTGTTCCCCACAGCTGTATGCCATAAGTCCAAATGGGTTTTATGATAGCTGAGTAGAGCAGGAGTTTGTTGTCGACTGATAGTTGGGAGTTTCGATTCATGAGCCAATAGAGATTCCGCAGTTTTATACCAAGTGCTTTTCGTTTGGTGAATATGTGGGTTCTCCATGTTAGTTTTCTGTCGAGGTGCATACCAAGGTACTTTGTTACGTCACTTTGCGGTATATCAATGCCGTTGAGTTTTACGGATGGGCAATTGTTACGTCTAGTGGTAAACGTCAGTTGGACAGATTTTGATTCATTTGACTTTATCCGCCAGTCTTTCAGCCAATGGGTAATTTTATTTAAACTTCTCTGAAGCTTGAGTGAGGCCACGTTAGGGTTGAGGTCTGCAGCCAGTACGGCAGTGTCATCGGCAAAAGTGCCGATAGTGACTCCTTATGCTATTGGGAGATCATATGTGTAAAGTAGGTACAGTATTGGGCCCATTACACTACCTTGCGGGACGCCTGCTAAGCTCTCGTAAAGCTCAGACTGCTCTGCTCCTTCTTTGACGAAAAAGTTGCGATTTTTTAGATAAGATTGTATAAATAGAAAGTAATTTGTAGGGAGAGTATTTTTTATTTTATAGAGTAGGCCGTCGTGCCATACGCGATCAAAAGCTTGGGATATATCTAGAAAGGCAGCTGTACAGTATTGTTTTTGCTCAAAGGCAGAGTAGATTTTCTCGGTAAGTCTATGTACTTGTTCGATTGTTCCGTGCCCTCTTCTGAAGCCAAACTGGTGATTAGGTATAATGTTACGTTCTTCTATTTTGGGTAGGAGTCTTTTAAGGAAAAGAACTTCCAAGACTTTTGAGACAATGGGCAGCAGGCTAATGGGTCTGTAAGCCGCTGCCGAATCGGGGGACTTTCCTGGTTTCAGAATCATTTTCATCTGAGCGACTTTCCATTGAGGGGGTATGAATGCAGTTATTAGTACTGCATTAAACAGTTGGGTGAGAAATTTTGTGCCTTCGTAAAGTAATTGTTTTAGTACATTGCCATTAATAATATCGTACCCAGGAGCTTTCTTTGGGTTGAGTTTCGCTATTACTGTTTTTACCTCCGATATTGCGAATTTTTTTATGGGGAGGTCCATTTGATAGGGATGACTTAGAGTATTTTTCACTTCTGTTGTTGTGCTTAGTGAGGGTTCAATATCATGTGGGGTGAATACTGATTTTAGGTGGCGTGCAAAAGTATTTGCTTTCTCTGCGTCACTTTTCGCCCATTCGTTATTTTCCATTCGTATAGGAGAATTGGAGAGAATCGGCCTTTTTAGCTTACTAGCAGCTTTCCAAAGGGAGTAATCAGTTGCAGCTGTTGCATCAATATTACTGAGATATTGTTGAACTTGTCTGTTGTGTTCAATTTTGAGGATATTTTTGAGTTCTTTGGTGAGTGCATTCAATCTTTTCTTGTCGTCGGGGTGACGGGTTTGTTGCCACTTTTTCCTTGCGAGTCGCTTTTCTTTGAGCTTAGCTTGTATGTTGTGTGTAACGCTTGTCCTTTTTTGTCTGATGAGGGTGGGAGTTGATTTCCATGCAGCTTGTTGGATGCAGCTGTTAGAATGTTCGACTGCTGCCTCTATATCTTCAGCAGATTTCAGCGCTAATTTCAAGTCAAGATTAGACGTGATGATGTGTCGGAAGTATTCCCAGTCAGTCTTCCGATGTCGGTGTAAAATTTTTATCAATTGTTACCAGGATTGGAGAGTGGTCGGAAGACAATTCAAAGCACGTTTTGCAAGTTATATCTGAGGAAAGCACGCCTTTCACCACGCAGAAATCGATTAAGTCGGGTATTTTATTTTTATCTGTTGGCCAATAAGTGGGAGTTCCAGTAGAGAATGGAGTTAAACTGAGCTTGCTAATAGCATTATATAGTTGTCTTCCTTTAGGGGTAATGAGACGAGAGCCCCAGAATGTGTGTTTGGCATTGTAATCGCCCCCAGCTAGAAATCGATTTCCAAGAGTTTTGAAGAAATTTTCATATTCTGCAGCGCTGATAGAGTGCCTCGGCGGGCTATAGATAGCAGAGAGTGTAAGCTGGCCGCTCGGGTCTTCAATGACAATATTTGTGGCTTGTATAGCATTTGTACGGAATGAATTCGTGCTGTAATGTTTAATACTTTTCCGTATCAAGATACCTGAGCCCCCATGAGCGTTATTACTCGGGTGTTTTGTGGTAAAACTTGTAGTTGGGTACTTCAAAATAGCTTTTGTCAGTAAAGTGAGTCTCAGATATGAGGAGTATATCTATATCGTGGGCCTGAAGTAAAACTTTAACTTCAAGTATGTGTTTGGAAAGGCCATTGGCATTCCAAATAATAATTTGTAACGGGTTGAAGATGCATAATTTTTAGTCGTGAAGGTGACGAGCAGGCTCATCATTGCTGTCATTTGTTGCATGACTTGTTTTAGTAAGCCTATCATTTCTCGCATTTCGTTAGTGTTTTGCGTTGGGGTGTGGATTTCATTACTATTTGGAATAGCATTATTAGGGTTCGAACGGGGTGTTACGCCTTTCTTTGCTGCTTGAGCATATCTGGCTGGGTATGCGTCAATTTGAATTGGGGTTTCAATTTGAATTGGGGTTTGACTTGGCTGTTGTGGTTTGTCCTGAGGCTGTGCAGGAGCTTTTTTCCTCAGAGTTGGGTATTTGGCGCTTTGGAGGTTTTTGTATACCATACAGCCTTTATAATTTGCTGGATGGTTACCTTCACATAGAGCACATTTGACATCTTCAGATCTTGTCTTTCGCTTACAATCAGCGGAAAGGTGGTTTCCAGCACATTTTATACATACTGATTTTCGACGGCAGTAGGACTTTGTGTGGCCATATTGCTGACAGTTGGCGCATTGCGGTATTTCACGCTTCGGGTGTGGGGGCTCGAAAGTAATTTTTGAGTGCAGGAGACTTTTAATTTGATATATCATCTTGTTGTTGGAATCGGGTTTGAGTTCAATGATAAACATGGGGAGAGGCTTTTTTGTGACTCTGTGTTTTATGTTCCAAATGTTTGTAACTGAGTGACCGAGATCTTTTAGAGAATCCACAATTTCTTTTGTGTCTATTGAGGAATGCATGTTTCTGAGAACCACTCTGAAGGTACGTTCTTGTTTTGTTTTATAAGTATAGAACTCTGTGCCCTTCTGTTCCAGTTGTGATACTATGGTTCTGTAAGCATCCAGGGATGATGCTTGTACTTTTACTTGACCTTTGCCTGTGAGCTTTAGATCATAAGAGTTTGGAGCAACTTCTTGTAGTAAACTCATTAGGGGGGGAATGTTTAGAACTTTGTCTATAAATATTGGCGGCGGCTTGGGTATTTTTTCAGTTGGTTGGTTTGTTTCCTCAACTTCAAGGGAGGCAAATCTGTTTTCATTTTCATTTTCATTTGGTTGGCGGGTTGCAAGCCAGTAATTGTCAAGCGTAGCCTGTTTTTTAGAGACAGTATTTTTACCTGGGCTTTCGCGTTGGCGTTTGGGATTGACGATCTTCCATTCGTCGGTTGGGGTAGCAGATGTCAAGTTTCCTGCAGTTTGGGGTTTCTGGGCTTGTTGTTGTTGGGCATAGAGAAATTCCAGTTGCCTTTGCAGGGTTTCGATCTGCTGTTGTACGTTTGGTACGTTGACACTGGGCAGGCGGGATGGGGTTACCTGTTGGGGCATTTGTTGGGGTGTACCTAGGGATCTCGGGGTTTGGTGCTGTAGTTGCACTTGGGTTTGTTGGGCATCTCGCTGTTGGGAACCTCCTCCTTTAGTAGGAGTATGGTTGAGGGGCATCTCGCTGGTGCAAACAAATATTTTAGTCTATATTCATTTGCACCCGGCTGCGCTTGTATTACAAATTTTTATGATTGTAATACAATCTGATTGCAGCTTTTTACAGCTCTGATACTTATGTATAAACTTTACTTTACACCACTCGAATGGTTTGTGTCCACACTAAGTTGTGAAAAACTAGTGTGTGGTGGAGTTTAGTTTGTGGGAGCTTTTGCTATTGTGCGATCAATGCAACAACAATATGCACAATCACTCAGCAATAACACTTAATTTACGCTTTAGAATTTATATAAAGCAGTTTTATATTACTTTGATAGCACACTAAGTTGCGACACTTTTTCCGACACTTTTTCACAATATTATTGAGTTAAATTGATCAATTATATATTTTTTTAGCACAAAAGTACGGAGGAACAAATTTTTGACAACTTCACAGCGTGACCAGTGTGAATCCTTAATGAATCACCGATGCAATTCACCTATGACGAGGAGGGATCGGTTAATACTTTCATATAAAGAATGCTGAATTTTTCATATAAATGGTTTGCTTTCCTCAGAAAAAGAAAACAAAAACAAATAAAAATATACTGAGTTATGACGACTGTGATGAATATTCAACAAGGAATCATAACTGATCCTTCAGCAGTGAAACAAATTTACTGCAGGGCTCAGAAGTACAAATACAGCAAAAAGTGTCAGAATTTGCGACTGATTTAAAGTGCTCAAACCCAGAAAAAATCTGGTCATCGCTATTACCTGTCAGGCATGATAGAAGGCCTTGCCATGGAACATCTGGCGAGTTCATCACTTCTTTCATGCATTGCCAGTAATGCAGAGTGGAATGAGCTTCCATTACCTATTCCATGTAATGCAAAGTAGAATGGAGCGCGAAAAATGAACTGGAATAAATACCCCTGGAAATTTCGATCATGCCTTACACTTTTCGCCTTCTTTCTCTGCTTCCCTGTAAGGTGTTCTTTATTTGATTCACTAGAATGCTTGCGGTATTGCGTGATTGCGTTCGGCGGTAATGCATAGGGGAACTCCTTCCCTCCAATGACAAGCCCATGCTAATGTCAGGCATTATGTCAACGAATGTGGAAGCGATTGCCAGGGTTTTTCTGGATTACCCTCTTAATTCCACGGTCATCGAGTTTTTTGGTGGGAAGATATAAATATTTTCAATAGCATTAGCCGCTGTGGTGTAGTGGGTAGAGTGCTCGCCTGCTATGCCAGAGGTCTCGGGTTCAAACCTCAGTCCAAGCTAAACACAAAAAAAAAATTTTTCTAATTAGTAAAAATCCAATTATTGGATTTTTTAAGAGCAGCGGTCACCTCTCGGCAGTGGGCGGCATACCCTCCGAGAGTATTTCTGTCATGAAAAAGCTTCTCAAAAAATGCTTTCGCCGTTCGGAGCCGGCATAAAACTGTAGGTCCACCCAATTAGTGGGAAAAACAAAAAATTAAGGAGCACACCTCGAATTGGGAGAGAAGCTCGGCCATAAAACTCGTCAGAGTTATAATAGCGCCATTGTATTATTATTGTTATAATAGCATTATAAGAAATCTTTTATAAGAAAAAATATAATTAAAAAATGGTATGCAATTCAATGCAAGAGCAGGGTGTATTCAGGAGCAGGACTTTCAATATAATAGATATTCAAGAGAAGCTCTTCTCCACGACTTTGCAAATTACATTACGCTTTAACTCCCAAAAATTGTACACGCTTTCCTATTAACTAATTAGCTGCAGTAAACTTTCTGAAAACTACATATCAACACATGTGCATATACATATATGTACATTTAATTAAGTAGAAATATACACAAGTGAAGCCTTCTCTCTCTCTTTGATAAATTAAAGGCTAAAACTTTCGAAATTTGTAAAACATCAAAGTGGCCGTAACAATCAACTGGCAAAATGACTTTCTAATTTACTGTGGCAAGTTTGCCTGTTAATGGATGCACGTGGGGTTTGATGCGGCTTTGCATTTACATATGTGAGTTCATACCCTGCAGGAAGAAAAAAATCAATTCCTAAAAGCAGTTGGCATTTTGAAACAATTGAAAAAAAAAATAATCAATTTGTATCAAACATCAAGAAACCCATTTTTAGTTAGTTGCTTTGTCATACAGGAATATTAAAAAAAAAAAAAAAATGTAAAGTGTGCATTGACAAACTTCCTGCAGGGTACATATGTACATATGTACATACATACATACAACCATATGTACATCTGCAAATAAATACCAACGCAAATACAAGTAAAACACAACCCAATAAACACAAAAGCGAGGATGGTATCGTGGCAAACTCGAGATGAATTCGCGCATAGCTGGGGAACTTCGATTAGAATTAGAAATCATTACGATTAGAAAAATTAAGTAATCTAATCATTAGATTTTTTTTGATTCTTTATATTTTGATTACTAATTGATTAGATTAGAGCTAATCAAAAATCTAATGGCGATTAGCGACGATTAGCATATCTAATCAAAACTAATCAAAACTAATAAAAATAAAAATCAATTGGATTTCTCGATTAGTTTTGATTAAATTTGATTAGATCAACTGTTTTAAAATATTTTTTTTTGTCATTTAATTTATAAAGTATAATATATAATACAATGGCGCTATTATAACTCTGACGAGTTTTATGGCCGAGCTTCTCTCCCAATTCGAGGTGTGCTCCTTTAGTGTTTTCCTACTAATTGGGTGGATCTACAGTTTTATGCCGGCTCCGAACGGCGAATGAATTTTTTGTGAGAAGCTTTTTCATGGCAGAAATACACTCGGAGGTTATGCCGCCCACTGCCGAGAGGTGACCGCTGCTCTTAAAAAGCCCTCAAGAGCCAATGTAAAATATGGTTTAAACCATTCTCTCAATTGATGTTCTAATTGTACTGCTGTTGAGTTAACATTGCTCAAAACTTCGGGTTTTCTGGATAATTTTAGCGGTTTATTACTCAAAGAAAATAACGCAGGATTAATACAACCATATTTCACATTGGCTTCACCTTGGAGAAAGTCCAAAGTTTGGGCAATAGGCTCCATTAGCAGCTTTTACGACTCCAAATATTGAAAATCACTTGATGTAAAAGGAGACAGATTCAGCTCATCGGAAAGCTTATTCAATTTCTCTTTGTACTGTAGTAACTTCACGATTGCAAATATTTCAAAATAGTTGATCTAATCAAATCTAATCAAAACTAGTCGAGAAATCTAATCGATTTTATTTTTGATTAGTTTTGATTACTTTTGATTAGATATGCCAATCGTCACTAATCGTGATTAGATTTTTGATTAGTTCTAATCTAATCAAAAAGTAGTCGATTAGAATAGCCATCTAATCCTAATTAATCAATTAGGATTAAAAAAAAAAGTTTCTAATCCGATTAGTTATCATTAGGATTACTAATCATTATTCCCCAGCTATGAATTCGCGGAGGTGAATGTTATTTTTCGGATTCGTATCGAGTTCGAGATGGACTCGAGAAAAATCAACTATCGCAATAACATTTATTAATTTTGTTGGATCTTGCTTTAGACGAAGAAATTCCCTGTTGGGCTTTAATTTACTCTTTAAAACTCCACTCGAGAAATTTAAAAGTTCGGATGATATCGTGGGGAATTCGAGGCGGATTCGCAGAAGAAGATTTTCTAGAATGTATTCGCCAATGATCCCAAATCTCGAATTGCCAACGATCCGAGAACATAAAAATGCGCGAATCGCTAATGAGAGGTGACTCACCTGGGAATTCGGATTCGCTGATCTATCGTCGCGAACTATCGCCGCGATAATATAATCAGAGAAGCGAACTCGTCTCGAATTCGAGGCAAATCCGTTGTGTTTATTGGGAAATTACCGCAAAGTTGTTTGCCTTTATTGCACAACAAAGTTGCATTTGGGCTGAGATGCAATACTTGTTGGCCAGAAAAGCTTTAGCATATAGACAGGCAATACGAATACTTATGCATACATATGTATGTATGTATATTAGGCCGTCTCGCCTTACCCTACAAAAACCAAGAGTTAACCGGATACCAGCTCATATAATGTAGTGTATACAAATTATAGTGATCCATAAGTTCGGCATTTATAGCCGGATCTTAATGTTTAATACATCAATGCAATGATTATTTCACTTACTACACGGAACTCTTTAATATCTTCTACTTTTCACAAATTACACTGGATTATAAAGTGAAATTTGTTGTCTGTACTTTGGACGTGACTATCCTATCTATATGTAAACTCGGTCGCTGATTCCGAAAATCGGGTTCATTTTTAATTCTATGCGAAGGTTTTTGAGATATCGGCAATTTACCGTTATTTGGCCAATGGCTCCACTTAATCCTGAATGTCTCTTTAACGCAGTGAGCTATCTTCCTTGTGGTAACACCAAACGAGGTATTGGTGGTAGGTATTGGTACAACATGCATAGAATATACCCGTGCAGAGGCATTGCGCGACGTGCCTGTATTTACTTGATCGCCTATAACTTTTCCATTTTAGCATGGATTTTCTTCGTTGATAGCTTATCTTTTTCCCAATAGACATTGGTTTTAAAGATATTGCCTGACAAAGTCAATTTTTTCTTCAAAAAATCGTAAAAAATCGAAAAAATTCAAATCTAATCGTCAATATTTCAGAAACTATAAGAGTTAGGAAGATAGCTCATTGCTTTAAAGAGACATTCAGGATTAAGTGGGGCCATTGGCCAAATAACGGTAAATTGCCGATATCTCAAAAACCTTCCCATAGAATTAAAAATGAACCCGATTTTCGGAATCAGCGACCGATTTTACATATAGATAGGATGGTCGCGTTTGGAGTATTTTTTGGCTGTAGAGCAGTGTTTTTTACTTTCGAAATACGAGTCTACATGCAAGAAAGTTTCTAGTTTAAGGCTTTTTAGTTCGAGTAAAACATCGATTTACTAAAAGCTATTAGTTCCGTAGGACAATTAAATATGGACAATTAGAGAAAATTTATAATGACCTTAATCAGTCTAAAAAATATCTTCGAAATAATGAGCTGCTTTAAAAATTCATTTTAGAATGCAATTCTAACCGCTTTTGGTGAATTCCGTTAAAAAAAAAACAAAATACTGTTAAATTTGTTCGTTTTCCCATCACGCAAGTACGTTTGTGAGCATCATAATAATAAACACATTATAAATTTATTTAATTGGTAAAGAAACTTGATCTACCAGCCTTTGTCAGAGTAAAAGAGTTATGAACTTAACTTTTTCTGCAATATATATGTATGTATTTATATATATGTCTGAATATATGTACATATGTACGTATATAAATGTGTGCACTATAGCGCTATTTATACAAAATATGAATGTTAAGTTTGGCCAAGTTGCTCAACCACAAATGCAATCAACAGCCAACAGCTGCTTATGGCGTGCCAAACTTTTAGTTGACTTTCATTAGCCATTTTTATATTTTTGCTATTTCTACATTTATTTATTTTATTAGGTGTGATAATTCATATGTCCGTATATAAAAGTTTCGTTATATATACCCAGCAGGCGCAATGATCACAAATCAGCAATACTTTGCTCCTTACATTTCCTTTAGGGAAGATAACAACCTCCATGACTATGGCCGCACGGCAATGGCCGCCTTCACATGAATGACTTTGTATAGTCAAAAAAAAAGCAAAGAAGCGAAAGCGTCGGACTTTCATTCCAAACTGCATGCTTTTTTCATATGGTCGTTATTATATTCTAGTTATTCAGCATGAATTGTAGCAGTATTGTAGTGCTGATTATACAGCTGCGCACCATCTAACTTTGTTATGTACTTCATTCGTGTAAATTTTTCTGTTTCGGTTTACTCTTCTTAACTCCTACTTTAGTCAGTGAGAAAATGATCTGTGCTCAATTTGTGCGTACCGTTACTCTGAAAAAAATACCCGTAGTTAAACCAACAACTTTCGGCTCTTGAATCTCCGTCTTTGATTCAACAGCAAAAGTATTTGTTTTTATAGCAAAGTTTTCGATCCAACAATTTATTCAAAAACGGGCGTTGTTGATTCAAAAACTTGCTTGCCTTTAAAAAATTTGTTGTAAGAAAATATTTTTTCGTGAGAAAACCAACAAAAAAAAAAAAAATAATGATGGAGAGAAGATGAAGAGAAAAATCCAAAAAAAAGTTTATTTTTAGCAACAATTTTCTCCCCGTTGTTGATTTAAAGGCAAAAGTATTTGACCCAACAGTTTCCGTTGTAAATAAAATTTTTTTTTTTAATTTTGTTTTTACAATGATTCAAATAATTCATGGGTTCCTTTTTAAGAAATCCAAGTATAAATATGTTTGGGCGAGCAGCCCAAACCAAATTCATAACCACCATAACGTGGTTATTAATGCTCCCCCCTTGTGGCAACCCTGCAAGAGCAACCCTGTCAAACGTCAGTAGTTTTCGAAATAACATTTTTTGTTGTGGTGAAAATTATTGACGTTTTCCGGTTTGCCATTTTTTTTTGCCTTTTCTATTCGATTGCGATCCCGATCAACAACCAAGCCATCAGCGCCCGTAAGTTTTTCTGTTCACTACGTGAATATATATACATACATCTCTATTTATGAGCTTATATTTCAATAAATCAACTGAATCTCAAAAAAACTAATTCTTCTGATATTTTTATTTATTATTCCCGGTTTACTGCGGAAACAAATAGGTTACTACAATTCAATATAATGTTGAATGTTCCACTATGTGATGATTGGATAGAACTTCAGGTTGATGTCATGATTCGAATCCGGAGGAGAATATAAAATGAAGAAGAAAAATCAGATGAGATAGCAACCAGTGAATGATAAGGAGAGAAGAATAGGAGAACGAGCGGAGGCTACATATTTGCAGTTGGGACCCGGGCGGAGAGAAGATGAAGAGTAAAATGCAAACAAAAATTAATTTTTAGGTGAGAATTTTTTCCAACAATCTCCGTTATTGATTTAAATCAACAACGCTCGCACCTTTGAAACAACAGCGGAGCGTTGTTGGGCACATTTCAACTGCGGAAAGTAGTTGATTTAACAGCGAAAGTCTTTAGATTTACAACGTTTTTTTTTTCAGAGTAGGAGTACCTGCGGTATATCCAAAAAAAGCAGGCATCCTGACACGAATAAAACTCGCATCACATTACAAATGTGCCTAGTTGGTATATATAGGAGTTAAAAATATCCACACATTTGTGTTTATTGTGGATGGAATTTGCTGACAAAATATTTTGTTTCTTTGATTTATTAAAAAAGTTTGTTTGGTGAAAAGTTATAAAAGGGAATTTCGATTAAGTGAATTATACTCTTTCACAATTCCATTCCTAACTGTTATTTTGTCACGTTGATCCATGTGCACATTTCACACATTTCTCCTACATTTTAGTATATACACAGTAAAAAATGATAGTTTATTTCTAATATCAGTTGGTACTGGATTTAATCATACTTGGAATAAAATTTGAATTTTAATGCCAAAAAGTCTTATTTTTAAACTATAAGAAGTTTTACAATTTTATTTATTTTGGAATAAAAATAAAGTCTTGGAAATTATTGAAATCCTCTCTAAAGAAGTTTAATCATTTATGGTTTAAAAACAAATCCTGAAAAGTATAAAAAACTGTCTCTTACTCAATTATATTACCATCAAAGCATTTTTGGTTTGAAATCAAAACCAAAAAAAAAAAATATTAAGACAAAAATTATTAGAAAAAAAAAATCAAAATAAATCAAACAAAATGTTGCTAAAAGTGCAATCCGGAGGAGTAATTAAATCTACTAAAATATATGGCCCGAATCGAATAATTGTATCAAGTAAGTAATGCAGGAGATTAATTAAATATCATGACGGCACATTCTGATTTATTTTTTCAGTCTTATCGCAGTTTAGGGCCCTTCTTTCAGTATCACTGCAATAGCCACGACGGTGATGAAATTTCCCTGCACATCTCCAAAATATTGGTGTAAAAGTTGACAATATGAATATATATCGAGCCCTAACCGCCATAAAAGTGTATCCAACAAAATTATCGATTTCAGCCTTTTTATGGAAATCAAAAATTTATTATCACATGCGTCAACTCCCAAAATTTCATAGCTGTGAAATGTGCAGTTTAGAGGTTAGAGACTAAACTTTAACTTTATTCAATTTCTCATTAATCTTTGGGAGAACTAATGGATTATTTGCGGTATATCCACTGGAAATTTTATTGAGGTTTATTTTAAAAAAGTGTAGAATTTATTCCAATTTTGGATTGATCTTATACCATTTCAACTATTTTTAATACCAGAAATATTCTAAAAATAATCAAAATTTGGTTTTGATTTAATTCCAAGAAAGTATTAATTTGACACCAAGGACAATTTCGGTCTCTCAATACTCTCTTCTTTTTTAAACAACAATGGTTTTAATTTTATGCTTTTTGGCACTGTTATATATAAATACCAAAATGGAATTAAAATTACACTAAAATTTTTACTGTGTATTAAACTAACTGTTGTTCGTTATATTGATTAACATTAATAGCAAAAACTTTTTTTAATTTTAGTGTCAAGAAAATATCACAGATATATGTACGTACATATGTATGTATGTGGGATTCATGCACGCAACGATGACCCGCCAGCAGGAGTTTGTTACTTAGTAAAGAAGCGAATTGAGCCATACAAATGCAAGCTTGACTTAAATTGAACAAATTGTACTAAAAAACGAAAGAGATCATTATAAGTGAAGCCACCAGCAAACGAAGTTTAGTTGTGTTAATCGTAAATCGTAAAATAAACTGTTGCGTAAAATTGTATAGATAAACGTGGGTTTTATCATTCATGAGTTGAATTTTTCTGCGAAATAATGATCGAAGCGATAAAAAGTTTTTACTTTATCGCAAATCTCTAAGAAAATGTCCGAGTAGCGTAGAAAATTAACACTTTCTTAAATTTTGTACATTCCATAATTGGTTCATGCACCTTTTGGAGCAGTTTTGGGCATAAAAAAAAAGTTCTGCGAAAATGTTCGCCGCTCCACGGTCAATCAAATCTTCAACAAATAAGAAATACATATTCCACGCTAAATCATAAAGTGACACAACTCAAAATTTTCTGAAATCGAGTTTTTTGCATAAACGGGTGTACAGAACATATCTCTAGCGACTTACAAACAAAAAACCTTTCAATAAGTGTCTCTTTTGACAGAAGAATTACCATTTTACGTGGCTGTTTGCCATTCGATTTTACTTTTGGCTCTCCTGAAAATTTTTGAATTTTGAGTTGTGTCACTTTATGATTTAGGGTGCGATATGTTACCCCAATAATTTATGTTACATATACTCATTCCTATTAAGTGTATTGTTATTGTTCTTGCATTTCTTTTTACTGCATGTAATTATTGCTAATACTTGACTGCTCCTGTTACAGCTCACTGCATCGCGTACACTCCACTACGTGCATATTTGTTGTTGTTATTGTTGCTGTTCATGCCATAATTAACTTCACGCTGTGCTGCATCTCAAGACTCTGATTATTAATTAAAATCCTTGGCGTATTTAATTTTAATGTCCCATAAACGCGATTCACATGCCATGCATCCCCTGGCTAAGAATATTTTCATATTTACTTGCTGCTTACTGCTGCCTGACGGCATGGTACGGCACGGCATGCCCGCTGACTTGACTGGAGTAGTTGTCGAAGTCGAAGTTGTCTAGTTACATATAACTGCAAGTGTTGGCTTTAATTATGCTGATCCTTCATTCGCAATTTGTTCTTGTATGTGTATATATGCATACATATGCATTTAAATATTTTCAAGTATACCCAATAGACCAAAGGGCTTGAGAATAATATTATAACAAGCTTACAAATATAAGCGTTAAGCTTGAGGAAAGCTTGTGTAAAGTATTGCAAAAGTCTTAAGAACAATTGTAGAAAAATCAAAACGGCACCCTTTTTATAAGCTTACAAATGTAATTGTAGAAAAATATTACTTGTGAAAGCTTGTTGTAAGCTTATAAATACAATTGTATGTATAAATAGTAGAAAAAACAAAAAAAAATAAATTTTTATTTGCATTTTTCTTTTCATTTTCTTTCCTTCTTCACCTTTACTGCAATGTTCTTTATTTTATATTCTCCTCCTGTTTCGAACCATGACATCAACCTGAACGGTATCATATAGTAGGACATTCAACATTGAATTTTATTGAGGCTTTTATACTTCCCTTTTCTGAAAGAGGAATAATGAATTATATGAATCATTGTAAAACCAAAATTTAAAAAATTTTACAGCAAGCTTAAAACAATCTTATTATTAATAGTTTTTTAAGCTTTCATTGCAAGTGTAAAGTAAGCTTATTGTAATATTGTTTTCAAGCTTGTGTTCCTCAATTATTACAATCATGCTTGTGAGTAAGCTTACAATTAAGCTTATAAAAACTGTATTCCAATAAGCTTACAATGGACAATTTTTATAAGCTTGTTCTCAAGTCCTATTACATTTCGCTTACTTCCTGGTCTGTTGGGTACTTACTCTTATTTCAAATTAACATTTGCCATTTCTCCTTTCATATTTCGTAGTTTATGGTTGAGCTAGCATTTAGGGAGCACCATTTGATTTTGAAATAATTGCCAACAGATGAATTGATTTGTAATATCCATACACACATATGCGGCACTCTGATTACAAACATTATTAGCTTACCGTGCAAGTATCTATATATTAATAGGCTAACATTTTTCCCATACAAACAATTGCCAGGCTGTTTAGCACATTTAAAATACTCATATCCACATAAAATTTATATGGATGTCTTCGTATGAGTCAGGAGCAGTGCATAGGCATATAATTTTTTTTATAAATTATTTAATTTCTTTATAATTAATAAATAAAATTTTTAGTTAAGATAAATATATATCGTAAACGTGTTTACAAATATCGTAAACACAGTTGAAGAGTCGCTTTAATTTAAAAGCGCTCACCACCGGGCCTACCTTCCTAGATCTGCCTTGATTTTGACCATGATTTCGCGTCGGACCGTGATCAAAAGGGCAAATCAGTGTTGCGGTATAACTGGAATTTGGAAAGTGTTGCTTATCTCCGCGAAAAGGAATAATTTTTGTACCAATACAAAGTTGAAAAAATAAATTGCATGGTCGAATTTCGACCACCGGCGATACTAGTATGCATAAACATGGTATCTTTTAAAATTCTTAGACGCAAAAAATAAAAACGTATATCAATCATCATGTTCAAGGTGGCGTAACCAAATAAATCGAAGAAAATATATTATTTAGTAAATTGCATAAAACCACAAGCACACACCGTAAATACACACACACGTACAAATACATACATACTACATACATCAACTTTCTTAAAATAATGGTAACAATTTGGGCGACCGGCATAATGTTGCGTATACGCCATGTGTCACGTACGCGCCTGGCATTTTTATGTAAATAGATATTCAAGAAACACATACATATCTATGTTAGTATGCTGTTGTTATATTTAATCGTATATACACAGGATAAACAAAATATTTATATGCATGCACGTGTGTGTGTTCATACCTTTAACTGTACGCGTATGCATGCATCCCTGCAAAAATCATTGGATTATATGCTCCATTTGTGGTAGGTTGGAGTACTTTCAAAGTGTTCACCAACATATCCCAAACGACCGATTCATGCTGCATCGGTTCGTAGTTAGCCGAACATAACAAAAACCAAATGTTTATGGCGACGACGACGATATGTGTAGTAGAGCGTATCACCAAAAAAAATTTAAAATGTTCCCCCCTGGTTCCAATATTTACTTGTTGGAGATTTCAAAAATGGAAAAAAAATTTTTTTCGGCACCCTGTAAAAACAGCGAAATTCGTTTTTTGCTTATAACTTTTCTATTTGGTATTTGATTTCAACGAGCATTATATTGTTGTAAAGGTTTTAACCCGTGTCATATTTCGTCCATATAAGCCATTAACCTGCGACACCGACTTTAGCTTTTATTAAAATTTATTTAAAAGCAACACCCTGTATTAAAAATTTTTTTTTAATAAAGTAAATATAGCCTTGAATATAGTTTTGACATCATTATATGAGTAAAAAAGATTATTATTTATTAATATTAGCTCTGTTTAATGAACAAAAAAAAGTTCAGAGCAGGTTAGAGCAGAGCAGAGTAAGGCAGCTGTCAAAATAGAAATAGAGCAACTTAGAGCAACTCAGAGCAGAAATGCCATGAAACACTTGAATCTTTATAGTTTCCATTTATTTTTTTGTTAATCCTCAAAATTAATGCAAATGCACAAATGCACGTATGTCAAACGTGGTTTTTCTTGCAAGCTAGTTTTTTAAAACTTTTCAAAAATTCATTTTTTCTTGACTTACAATTGCTTCTCTGCTCTAACTTACTCCACAAAAAAAGCTAGAGCAGAAATTTGTGATTTAGATTAGGTACTCTAGTTTTGTTTTGAGCATCCTCGTGAAACAAAAGATAGAGCAAGAAAAGTGTTCATTAAACACAATTTTGTGAAATATCTTAACCTGGCGTAAGCTGGAGCAGCTCTTAGAGCCCGTGCACAATTGACTTCTACCTCGCTTTGCTTCAGAGTTTTGCTTTGACAGTTTCGTTCAGCATGTGCTTTTCAAAGGGACATGTTCACAATTGAGGTGAAGCGAGTAAAGCAAGGTATAAAGTTAGCCATCTTTGAACTTCTTTACACTTTGACAAACATCTCCCCTTGTGTGTGTGTGTGTATGTTTGTATAGCTACACTTATTTTAGCGATTTCGCGCAATTTCGTGAGAAGTGAACAGAGAAAAGTAAAAAATAACATTCGAATAAGCAGAAAAAAGCTAATTCCCCAAATATTTTACCAAAAATCAGGTTTATATATTAAAGCAAAGAAGTGAAGTGAAAATTGTCGAAGTGTTAATTGTAGCAAGCATCTGAAATTTCGCTTTGCTTTAAGGTTTTTTCTATCAAAGTTGGAGCAGACAAAGCCAATTGTGTACGGGCTCTTAGTTTTCAGGAAACAATTTTTTTTTCAAATACAGGGTGTTGGTTTTAGTAAAAATAGAATAAAATCTGAACTTGGCATGATGGACTAAAAGTTTCTATGGATGAAATATTGCCTTGGTGAATACCTTTCTAAAAATGTATCTCTTTTGAAAATCGAACGTAAAATATAGAAATTATAGAAAAAAACAAATTTCGCTGTTTTTACAGGGTGACAAAAAAATTAAAAAATTTTTTTTTGAAAACCTCATAAGGTAAGTGTTCAAACTGGGGGGGAACATTTTCAACTTTTTTTTCCTCCCTACACCGTGATACGCTCTAATGTGTATACATATGTACATAACTAAATTCTACATGTTTGAATGTATACACGTCATTCGTCGTCGTCGCGATAAACATTTGTTTTTGTTGTTATGTTCGGCTAACTGTTAGGTACTCCATCAATTACTCCAATGTAGGTACTCCATGGATTAATTTTATTGTTATGCGGGACTGGAGTATATACTCCACTGCAATGACATGCAATGTTAAATGGACCATATTTTTTGTATGAAATGTGGCAAGTTATGGAGTAATCGGTTGGTCCATAGCGAGCAATCCATGGGTTAGCGATTGGAGTACTCGGAATTTTTGCAGGGATGTGTACCCCACAGCTCAACACATTCGCTTCTATTGAGGGCTTCCCTGTAAAAATCATAGGATTATATAATCCATTTTGCGGTAGGTAGGAGTACTTTCAAAGTGATCATAAACATAGACCCAAGCGAGCGACTTGTTTATCTGCATCGGCTCGTAGTTAGCCGAACATTGCTACGAAAACGAAATGTATGTACATATATAGCGATAACGACGAAGCAAGTGCATACATTTGTATGTATGTTTGTATGTACATATGCATGCTCGTTTGAACGTGCACGATTCAGTAATAAAGGGTAGGGATCAGCGTTGCCACTTAAAAAATTTTAAATTTACCAAAATACAAAATAAAAGTAACCAAAACTAGAAACAGGTAACCAAAATTAATAATATAGGCATATCGCTAGCTTATGCTAGAGACACACATCGTAGTATAGTAGAAATATTACGATCTATACCACATATGTGTCACTCTCATATTGTAGTTTAATTGAAAATTTTCATAGTAAAGCCAAATCATAGTATTGATATTATAATATTTCTACCACATGTGTGTCTGAGGCATTAGAGTGCAAACTGTGTAAGCCCACTTTTATAAAAAAAAGTGTATTTTTATGTAGAATGCTAGAAAAATCAAATACGCACCACGCTAAACAAGTCTGTGAACTTGTTATATTTCTACTCGTTGTTATTCAGTGATACGCAAATTGTGTAAGTCCAAAAAGCGAAGAAAATACTGTTAGTCCAAAATATTTACAGAAATTTTTTTAATTTCGAAATTTTTTTTTATTTTTTGTTTTTTTCTCCTACAATGTTTGGCTAAAGGACTTACAGAATTTGCACTCTAAGCTAGCTATATGTCCCATTAACGTTAGGGCTATTTATTTGAAAGCAAAACAATATATACGGTTAAAAAACTAAAATATATCAATTGTTTTACATCTTTATGCCTTAAGCAGATCCAACGCCGAGCGAAATATCGCCCGATCGTAGCGTTCTATCAACATTTAAAAACACGGCCAGACATGAGAATGAACAGCTGACGAAAATCGCCCGACGAAAATTCGCCAGAATATATTTATTTCTAATGTGGTTGCTGGCTCCTGTCAAATAAAGTATTTGGACTTAAAAGCTTTTTAATGCTTAGCACGAAAATTATTTAATTTAATTTTTTATTTTTGGGGGTAAATGGAAAAATTTCAACAACTATTTCCGACGAAGGTTGAGTATAGCTATTTCACGAAAAACCGTGTTCAATCATTAGCACCCTTTTCGGAAGTGGATGCTCCTCACGGGGATCTAACCCGTGATACATTCCATTTTCAGACGCAATATGCGAAAGCTTTTACAAGCTCGACCACTCATACTCTGTCAAAGCTGTTGAATTTTTCCCACTTTTGCCTTATTGATTTTCGTGAAACAGCTACTTTTTTCCATTTACCCCCAATAATAAATTATTTGGAATTTGATAAAAAAAAATACAACAAAACAATTTGGAAAAAACTTATTGTATAGTTTGGAAAAATTAAAAGCGCATTCCTAAAAGCTGAATGTAACCATGGTGTACTCACTCAATTCATGGACATTTATGGTAACCAAAATCGGCCGAAAGTAACCACGTAACCAAACGAAAAAATTATAACCAATTTTGGTAAAAAGTAACCAAAGTGGTAACGCTGGTAGGGATGCAAATTTTGAGGACCAACATCGATACATCGATGTTCGATGTATCGAAAAAATTACGCGACACAAAAAATGCTGGTGATTGCGCTAGAAAAATTTTATTATTTTATTTTAACTAAGGAAAAGCTTACTTATGAATGTATGTAAATTGAATTGGCAGTCTTTCAAAACTGTTCAGAGATTTAAATTTCTTAAATTTTAGTACCTACTCCGTAAATTAATCCCATGTGGGTAATCCTTGGATTACTCGGGTGTCATGCGGAAATGGGAGTATGTGATCCCTGCCTGGGACATCGCAATGTTAAATGGACCATATTTTTTATATGAAATGTGGCAGGTTGAGGAGTACTCGCTTGGTCCATAGCGAGTACTCTATACACGCGTGCATGGAGTACTCGGCTTTTTTGCAGGGTTAACTTAAATATTTATGACTGTGTGTGTATTTGTGTGTGCGTGTTGTATATCGACGAAATCATTTAAGCATTTTCCTCACTCATTCATTTCCTTAATGTACAAATCGATCTTGAGGGGTTTGTTAACGAGCATAAATTAAAATGCTTTGGCGTCATCGCGTCATCGCCAACGTAATCATCATGCCATGCAATGCACTCAGTTAAATTGGAAAAAAATTCTTCGTTCATGCTGGACTGCCCCCATGTGAGTATCACAAGTAATAATCTGAAATATTGCGAAAAGCTTAAGGTATCAATGCTGCAATGACGATGCATGAAACGCACAAATTGTAGATACTCAATGACATATCAATGCCTGCGTGCATGCATACATAATGTCACGAATGAACAATAGATTTTTTGGAATTGAAGGTGTTGAAGTGATAGGATTAGATATTGTTTTTATTGTAAGCAAACTCACGCTGTATTTTCTGCGCTTGTTGTCTTTCGAATTATTAAAAGGTAGCTGGAGGAGACAAGAATATTAATAAAGCGGTTAAGATCAGGGACCCATAATAATCATTATTCGTTATATTTTCAGTGAAAAAAATCAAATACTTGCAACCATCGTAGAAGAGTATTGAGTTTGTGCGTGTGCATGTCTGAAAGAGCACTATCCGAATCCTCTTCTTCTTCTTCTTGGTTGGCGCTTAACCGTCTAGACCAGGGCTGCTCACCTCATAGGCACTCAAAACACAATTTGTTTTTGTTTTGTACCGAATCATAGGCACAGATACATATTTTCACTTCAAATATGAAAATAAAATTTTCTTTGCACTCCCATAAGCATTCAGATATAAAAAAAATTTTATATGTATGTGCCTATGATTCATATTGAATGTGCAGAGCAAAGGCACTTTGTATAGGAGCTCGAGCACTGCCGTAAGAAATCGAAATTTACAATAACAAATGTGTAATGAAAAAAATATTCAAAAAATGAAAGCACTGTAAAAAATTAGTATTCAAAAAATTTTCATATAAAAAATAAAAAAATTTTTATGTATGTGATACTACCATTTGAAAATAAATTCTAAAATAATATTTTATTGGAATTCATAAAAAAATTTAAATGAGCAAAAAAAATTTTCAGTGCATATACAAAATTTGTAGATGTATTGAGTTTTGTACTTTCAATACGAGAGCGTTGAGCAGCCCTGGTCTAGACGATTCTGGCCGAGTCCAACAGATCGCGCCAATTGCTTCTGTTTCGTGCAGCATGGCGCCACTTGGGAACACCTAGGGAGGCAACATCGCTGTCCACCTGATTTTCCCAACGCAGTGGAGGTCTCCCTTTTCTTTTGCGTTCAGCGGGTTTCGATAGAAATGCTTTCTTGGCCGGAGCGCCTTCGTCCATTCTCACGACATGACCTGCCCAACGCAGCTGCTGGATCTTTATTCGCTGAACAATGTCGATGTCTGTGTAAAGCTCGTACAGCTCATCGTTAAATCTCCGTCGATACTCGCCCACGCCAACGCGCAAAGGTCCATAAATCTTACGAAGAACTTTTCTCTCGAATACTCCAAGTGCCATCTCATCTGATTTTGAAATTGTCCATGCTTCTGCGCCGTACATGAGAACTGGAACGATGAGCGTTCTGTAGAGTGTGATTTTTGTTTGTCGAGAGAGGACTTTACTTTTCAGTTGCCTACTTAGTCCGAAGTAGCATTTATTGGCAAGCGTGATTCTTCGTTGGATCTCCGTGCTGACATCATTCTTGGTGTTAATGCTGGTTCCCAGATAGACGAAGTCCTTAACAGTTTCGAATTTGTAGCTATCAACATTGACGTGTCTGCCAAGGCGTGCTGTTTCTTTGTGTGATGACAGGAGGTACTTCGTCTTGTCCTCGTTGACCACCAAACCCATTTTCTTAGCCTCTTTATCCAGCTTGGAGAAGGCAGAACATACGGGGCGCGTGTTAGTGCCAATGATGTCGATGTCATCGGCGTATGCCAGCACTATGGTCGAAAAATTTTAAGCGATATCCATAAAAATCAAAAATAATCATTATTTTTTGATCAAAAATAAAACTTATTCCTTGAGTGATATATTTATCGCTCAGAAATAATCATTATTTTTTGAGTTTTCTTTTTTTGCTTAGTTCGAAAAACTCAAATTTTCTCTGAAGTGCTCTGGAACATAATTACTAAAAAATTCCCATCGATATAACTTCGTGAATGAGTGATATTTTTGACCGAAAAAAATAAAACTCACACAATAATGATTATTTCTGAAAGATTAAATATCGCTCAAGGAATAAATGTTATTTCTGATAAAAAAAAAAAATTAAAACTGAAAAAATAATGATTATTTTTGATGAAATATAAAAAAACTTAATATATAATGATTAAATGGCGATTTTTATTCTAAATCATAATAATTACGGTCCCTGGTTAAGACAGATTTTGCGAGATTTAGAGGATTTTGTACACGGAAAGTGAGATGCTAACCGATATTTGTAATCAAATCGATTGGCTAGTCATCAAAAAAGCAGAATATTATCTAATCACAGTTTTCCTTAATTTATGAGCGCAACACAATGAACTAAACTTTGGTCACATATTGCAGCGCAGTGTTAACGATTTTGGGCTGTTTTTTTATACGCTTAAGCCATTTGAAGCATTTAAGGCGCTTCCGGCATGAATTTCTTTTCAACAAAAGTGCATTTAAACGAAGCAATCGAAATTAAAAGCTATAAATGAGGATTTTGTTCTTTATTAATTATCAATTTCACTAACACTGCCTTTAAAGTTGCTCAACGGATTCAATTCTAAAGCTGATTCCACATAAAACTTTTTCCGCTTTGCGTTACGTCGCTTTCTATGTCAAACAACGCAAAACTGAAAAACTATGCCACAATGAACGCTGCAACATCACTCAAAAAATATTTGTTTTCTGAAAAATCTTTCATTCTCCGTTTTATTTACAAAAAAGTAAATAAGAAAATAAAAATCTATTAAATTATTTTTCAATTGTGTGAAATTTAAATTTGTTTATTTACATTTGAATTAAAGTGAAACTGAAAAAAAATTTCAACGCCCCAAAAGTTGAGATTTGGGCAACTTTGTGCTTTACGTAACTTCGGCGTTGCGTTACTTTTTGTTATGTGAGAAACCTCATATAGATACATGTATTTTAATCTCAGCTGTCACGCAGAAAGTGTCACGTAGCGCAACACAAAGTTCTATGTGGAATCAGCTTAAAGTTCTTGCGCTTTTAGGGTAAGAAAATTTAATTTAATTGAAGAGCTGTCATTCAGCTACTGAAATGTATTTATTTTGCTCCAACACAACTAGGAAATGTGCTCTCTTAGATCATAACACTGTAATATCTTCAATTCTTTTCCAATATCCCTTTAAATTATATATTTATGTACTTACTTGCTGTCTTATAATGACTATTTCTACATGAATCCTATTGAGTTTTTATAAAAAGCACATACATATGTACAAAAAGGTGCTGGAGATTGAAAGCACATTCCCCTATTTTTGTGCATTTTAAAACGAAACGAAATTGAAATTGAATAAATTTTTGTTGGCATTTATTGCTTGGTGGTTTGTGAGAGCAGTAATTCGTTTGCGGTTAGAATTTCTTATACAATTTAGGGAATTAGATTTCAACAACGATATCAATGCCATTTTAACTGCTGAAGTATGATGAGCACGTTCCGTTTGGTTGATACTGAGTTAGTGAAGCGTATTGCGTGCAGCATATTAGTTAAATGCTAAATGTTGGTTTGAGCTTTAAAATTGAAAATGCTTTGAAATTTAATATGCTTTAAATTAAAATGAGCACATGTAATTGAATTTGGCTTTTCTTCATCGAAAGCTAAAGCGTTGAAAGGAATTCTGTACATACAAGTATATTTCATTTCACTTCCAAACAGCGAAATTTAATTAAAGCAAAAGAATTTGTCACGCCACACGGAGATTAACACCAAGTGGCAAAGAAAACAGAAAAAAAGGAAAAATTGTGCCGTGTTTTGAAAAAAAAAAAAAAAAAAATACAACGGCGAAATACAAATGAAAGCGTGAAATGGAAAGGGTCAAAAGAAGGTGCGAATGTTCAATAAGAGAAAAAAGTACCAACCGACTTTCCATTGCACGAGTGACAGACTTATTGTAGCTGATTGAATATTTAAGCGGCAAGCAACCGACCAGACGATAGGCGTCTCGACACCATGTGCGTGTATATGCGTATGTATGTACGTTAGACCGTATCGCAAAAAATAAAGTTCGCCGTACGCCCCCGCATATGATGTCTTTTTGGAAAACATTTCCGGAAAATTTTTTTAATTTTTTTTTGACGCCGCTAGATGTCGCTAAAATTTATTTTTCTCATATCTTCGGTATTTATAGTCCGATCTCTAAGTTTAATACACCAATGACTTTGGCTTGAAAGGGCGGCTAATGCTTTGGAATATTATTAACCCTATGTGCGCCGTTGGAGTCACTACCACCCAGTACTTAGTTTATACCACCCTAATGTACCTTTTTTGTGTCTGCATGTTAAACGTAGTTAAAAATCATTAATCTTTTGCAAAATAATTATTTCGATCGCTTGAGCAGAACCCGAAATAAAACACGTTCAACATCCTGAGGAATATAGGTTTTTCGGTTCCTTTGGTCTTTTAGGTTAATTTTACAGGAAATTTTTCTGAGGAGACCCCTAGTAAAATTTGATGCCAAATAATTTTCTAGAACATTTTAACCCTCTATCGACCTTAAAAATGCTATTTTTCCTGATTTTCTAAAAAAGGGGGTCAAAATAACCCTTTATTGGCGGTGCTAGAGGGTTAAAATGTTCTAGAAAATTATTCGCCATTAAATTTCAGTAGGGGTCTTCTCAGAATAAATCTTTGTAAAATGAACCTAAAAGACCAAAGGAAGCGAAAAGCATATATTCCACGGAATGTTGAACGTGTTTTATTTCGGGTTCTACTGAAGCGATCGAAATAATTCTTTGGCAAAAGATTAATGATTTTAGACTACGTTTAACATGCAGGCATAAAAAATTGCATTAGGGTGGTATAAACTAAGTACTGGGTGGTAGTGACCCCAATGACGCACATAAGGTTAATAATATTCCATAGCATAAGGCGTCCTTTCAAGCCAAAGACATTGGTATATTAAACTTAGAGATCGGACTATAAATACCGAAGATATAAGAAAAATAAATTTTAGCGACATCTAGCGGCGTCAAAAAATAAATAAAAATTTTTCCCACAAATGTTTTCGAAAAATACATCATATGCGGGGGCGTACGGCGAACTTTATTTTTACGTCCCTATAAGGCGAGACGGCCTTATGTACGTGTGTTTAAACTAGTAGTGGGACTTTTTTCGAATAATATTCGAATAAATGTTATTCGAATAAACGAATAATATTATTCGTGGGAAAAAATTCGAATAGTACTATTCGAATAGTATTATTCGAATAGTATTATTCGAATAGTAATTATTCGAATAGTAGTTATTCGAATAGTATTATTCGAATAGTATTTTTCGAATAGTGTTATACATATATACATACATTGTATATGTACACACGTGCTCGCTTTTTGTGCATAGACATGTAGGTATATGTACATATGTATGTGTTTGTATGTGATTATAAATATGTATGTGGAGACATATGTATGCACGTGTGAAGGGAAGTGGATGGTTTTTTGTTATTGTATGTACATATGTATGCTTTTGGTTTTTGTAGCGCCTAGTTAGTAAATTTGGAAGTGCACGCTGGTTTGTACGAGTGTACATATTTATATGCATAATTTGGGAATTCTCGTTAGTAGGTAGAACTTTCTTTATGTTTGTAGGTGCAAGGAATTCCATAAAGAGTGACAAAAAAAGCAAACACTATGTACATACATACCTAGGTAATATAATATAATACACTGGCGCTATTATAACTCTGACGTGTTTTATGGCCGAGCTTCTCTCTCTTTGTACACTAGCACAAATAGTGAACATAAGTACAATAGTTAAGGGCAACGCGTAAAATCGCGGAAAAATGAAATTCTATATTGCTAAATATTTATTAATTTCCACTGTCAATTCGGAAATCTATGTGGATAAAGGTTATTTAGAAACGTTCTAGTAGATTAAATTTAGAAGCTATACCTACCCCAAAAAAGCTATATCTGAACTATCGGTTGTATGGCAGCTATATGTTTTAGCGGTCCGATCCTGACAAATTTTGGTGACATTATTTAGGTCCATATGGGTACAAATACTCTAAAGCATACATGGCCAGCCAATGGCTCCAGTGACTCCGTTTGTCTCCCAACAACATCGCTGTGGCTCCGAGTGGCTCCCAACAACAAGCAAATCAATTTCGACATATTAACGCACATTTCTTTTTTTCACAGAAATCGTCGTCGCGGCGAGCACTCAAACCTAACGGTCCAGCATCGACCGACATTCAATGCGTATTTACGCCTTGATACATACATACATATGTACATATGTATGTATGTTGTACATTTATATCTGCTACCTCGTTTATGTTGTTTAGCAAAATATTTGAATGCCTAGCTGCAGCATATCTACTGAAGTATGTATGCATGTATGTACATACATACATACATAAGTACATGTTGTTGCAATAAATCGTTATTTGGCAAAATAATATTTTTATAATTCCGAGAAGAAGATTGTTGCAATTTTTATTGATGTTGTTGTCGTGTGACTCCCTTACGCTTAAATCCTGGCCACCTATGCTCTAAAGTTTCAAGTTTCTCTAATATATGTATCTTGAGAAATACCTACACCTTGATTTTTAACTTTTAATTTTTTCCTCATTCTTACACAGATTCGACAATATATTGCGAGATCCCTTGTCCTTTGTCTTTATTTAAATACAATTTTAAATATGTAGGTAGGTACCTATCTATCCATATTAAGATAAATACATATTAGGTAGGTAGGTACATTGTGTTTGCTTTTTTTGGCACGCTTTATGAAATTCCTTCACTTATATGTATGTATGTACCTACAAACATAAAGGAATATCTACCTACTAACGAGAATTTCCAAATTTCTGGGACACTACGCACATATATGTATGTATGTATATTGTACACTCATATAAACCGCACTTTCAAATTTAGTAGCTAGCCAGCGTACGTACATACATATGTTTATACTTCCAAAAGCAAAAGCATATGTACATGCATACATACATACACACAATAACAAAAAACCACCACTTCCCTTCACACGTATGTGTGTATCCACATATTTATAATAACATAAAAACACGTATCTACATGTCTATGCACAAACAGCGAGCACGTGTGTACATATGTATATATATGTATCACACTATTCGAATAATACTATTCGAATAATACTATTCGAATAATATTATTCGAATAATACTATTCGAATAGTAGTATTCGAATAATTATTCGAATATACGAATAAATTATTCGAATAATTATTATTCGAATTTCGAATACCTTTCGAATAAAATGATTTTTTATTCGAATAATTTTTATTCGAATAGTCCCATGCCTAGTTTAAACACTGTTCTGTTGTAATGAAATTGCCTTTACCTTTTATTCACTTTATTGCCATGATACGCAAAGTTTAATATTATTGCTGCTTATAATCCGCCACCACACACACACACATACACGCTATATGCTCTTATTCTCCTCCCTCCCCCTTCTGTATATTTGTGCTTCGTCGCTTTCATTTTCTACAACTCTTCTATTTACATACATATTCCCTCTTGGCAACGCCAAGGAAACAAAAGGGCAAAAAAGCATTTGATTTGATTTGCAAATCCGTTCATGAAAATTTAATTTGCTTTGTGTAAGCAAAAAAGTTCCAGGCGCACATACATACATCAAATCGCACATACCCTGCAAAAAATGCGATTAATCCGGGATGTGTCCGTGATCAATCGCAAGGGAGCATGCGACTAATACAATTTTACATCCCTTTATATGGAGTGAATTGATCGCATTTGTTCGAGCATGTCCTATGAAGAGACTAATTGTTCAACTTGTATACCCGAACGGGCACCAATGTAGATTAATCACTAACATACCGAACGGGTACAAATGTAGATCAATCGCTTTCATCCCGAAAAGGTACGAATGTAGATTAATCGTTTTCATCCCGAACGGGTACAAATGTAGATCAATTGCTTTCATCCCGAACGGGTACGAATAATTAATCGCTTTCATCCCGAACGGGTACGAATGTAGATTAATCGCTTTCATCCCCAACGGGTACAAATGTAGATCAATCGCTTTCATCCCCAACGGGTACAAATGTAGATCAATCGCTTTCAGCACGAACGGGTACAAATATAGATTTTTCCTTAAAAAATTGTAAATGTTCATGCATATTTAAATAAAAATTATATATACATATACAATGGCGCTATTATAACTCTGACGAGTTTTATGGCCGAGCTTCTCTCCCAATTCGAGGTGTGCTCCTTTTTGTTTTTCCTACTAATTGGGTGGACCTACAGTTTTATGCCGGTTACGAACGGCGAATGCATTTTTTGTGAGAAGCTTTTTCATGGCAGAAATACTCTCGGAGGGTATGCCGCCCACTGCCGAGAGGTGACCGCTGCTCTTAAAAAACCCAATAATTGGATTTTTACTAATTAGAAAAATTTGTTTGAACCCGAGACCTCTGGCATAGCAGGCGAGCACTCTACCCACTGCACCACAGCGGCCACTAATTCTTTCTTTTTGTAAAAAAATCTCAATAAATAAATTTAAAAAATTTGACTCAAAACTTTTGAGTGTGCATTATATGAGCGTAATGTAAAGGATTTTTTCATAGGATATTTTAAGCAAAATTTTTTTAAATTGTTATTAAAAAAGGGTGTTCAATTCGTTTTACAGGTTGTTCTACAATTTTTTAAATACATTGCATATTTTTGTAAAATTTCTACATTTAAGGAATCTAGATTTGTACCCGTTCGGAATGAAAGCGATTAATCTACATTTATACCCGTACGGGAACAATCGGGGACTAATTGTGGACCGATTGTTCTCGAAAGAGATCAATCGAGGACAAATCTCTTTCGGGATTGATCGCACATTTTTTTGCAGGGTACATACTGCACACATACTACATATGTAGTTACTCGTTTGTATGTCCATGCGCACATATAATAGAACATTGGTGATGGTCCACGTCGTATGAGTAATCGCCAAAGCCGTTGCGGTGGCGCTGGTTCTGCTGTTTCTGCTGCTTGTATGTTTGTCAAATGTAAGCCGAAAGGTTAGGTGCCAATTGAATAATAGTAAATACATTTCTTTGATGCGGATGAAATTGAAAAAAAAAACACACACACAGCACCATGCATCAAATATTGATTAAATTTATTATTGTGCCTATTGAGAATTTGAATGCAAAATGCTTGACAAATATGTAAAAGTATATAAATGCGTAAATCATATGAGTGCATACTGGATAAATAATCTTAAAACCCATCTAATCCAATAGTTGCAGTCGTTCAATTTGCATACGCTACTAACGAAGAGGTAAAAAGGCGAAAATACATTATTTTCCCTAAAAAGAAGTTAATTTGATTTAGAGGCTTAGTTCGCATATGGGCTTCTGACAAAGTAAGTGCGTTTTGTAAGCTTAAATAAAAGGTAGAAATGAAAATGGTGAAAGAGTTGAATTACTGCGTAGGGTCAAAAGTGCTGAAAGAAATCAAACAGAATGTTCTAAGCGACTAGCGCGTAAACTTTGAACTGCTTACTCTAATCCACTAGATATACAGTATATTTGTATATGTTTGAATATACAATCCACCACAATTTATTTTGCCATATTCTTCATTTAGTATGTATAACTTAACCTAATTTGAAGCAATATACATATTTGTATTTGCCTATGTATACAATTGCTTTTCTACTTATTTTCCTAAAGATTTACCTATGCAGACTAGAAATGCCATCTGCCACTACATACAAATGGCGAGCTTGCAGACAATCCCGAAGGGCGACCTTCATAAAAACAGTAAATTAAAAAAAGGGTATACCAAAGCAAAAGTAAGACCTTTGGCAGGAGCTTAAGTATGCATATGTGTGATTGTAATGTCAAGAAACTTTTCAACAAATAAGAGATGTGAACGCTTAATCTCTGTCGCTCTCTGATGTCGAGCCATAAATTATACACACATAAATTATATTCATTTGTTTGTTATAATTCGTTTACCATTATTAATTTATGAGCGTGAATTTAAAAAAAAAATTTTTTTTTCAAAACATTTAATTTAATTGAAAAGTATAAAATGCATGAGATATTCGTAAAATAAAAAATATGTTATATTAAATTAACGTCGAATTAAAAACTGGGCTATTTAAAATAAAAGCATGAAAACATTATTAAATCACATCAACACACCATCACATCAATTCAAAATAAATACAATATCACATAACTACACCATTGGATCACCACAACACCACATTATCATATTATCATTAGGGAAGGTAAAAATATGCAAATGCATATTGCATATGCAAATGCATATTTCGACCTAAAATGCATATTTACGGTCAAAATGCATTTCGTGCTTATTTTGGCATATTTTGGCACTTAATCGAGCAATATCGAAAAATATTAAGCTGGAAACATCTTATCTGTGGTTAATTCAGATAGTTGCGTATACATACAAGCAAGGCTATTTAACTATTGATCTGGACCCCGGAGCGGAGCATTTTCCCATATAAAAATTCACCACGCCAAACACTAAGTTCTTGTATGCATACAAACAAGACTACTTGACTGTTGATCAGAGCCTCGAAGCAAACCCAGAGTAAAAAAAAAAACTTTGCTCCGATGAAGGGAACAATAATATGCAATATGTATCGACATACATAGGCATACGCTACACTGTCAATATGAATCGAGATATTTGGATCGCGATCCATATTGATGGTCTGATGAATCGCAGGCTAGTGCTACACGTTCAATATGAATATTGCGATATTTTTTTCGCTCTGAGGTTTAAAATATTTTACTTCCGTCCTTTTCACACTTTCACGTTCAATTCAGTTTGAAGGGTCGCAAAATTTTCATGCTACACAGTCAATCCGTGTTGTCAATATTGCGATCCGGATTGCGGATTTCAAAATTTCGATGCTACACGGTCAATATTAATCGTTTTCCGCATACAAGAGTTTTTTCTCGGAAAGCCACTAAAAATTTACCCTGGAAAATATAGTAAAACATATAATAGTTCAATGCAACCCTGCGCAATATTAATGGAATGGTTTCGTTTGCTTTGTAAAAAGATCTCATGTATTTACATAAATGTAAATCTAAAATTAAGTAAAAGTGTTTTATAGTATTTAAAACAAATATTTTAAATGGGGAAAATGTGAATTGTACGTTTCAATTCTTATATTATTATTACTTTGCAAAATTCGTTAAAAAAAATGTAAGCTTGAAATTAAATACATACATTTTTTGAGCATATTTCAGGTATTTTTTAGGCATATATGCATATTATGAGATTTTTTCGTGCATATTTACGAGCATATTTCAGTTATTTTTCGGGCATACTAGCATGCATATTTTGAAATTTTTCGTGCATATTTTTAGCTACCCTAATTATCATATCAGTGCCTCATCGTACCACTTAATAATTTAAAAATTTAAAAGGAAGACAACACTAATCACACTTTACCATATTGGTAGATGATTATATCACCAAATCACTTCAATCTAAGAAATCTATACTTCTATATCTATACTATCTATACTAATTATATAAAATTGATTGTATGGAAAATGTATATAACGCGATAACTCAAAAATTACTGGACCGATTTTAATAATTCTTTTTTTAAAATGTCACGAATGGTAAATTCTCGACAACTTTTTTTTGCGCATTTCTAACACTTTATTACCTTTTCCCGGTTTTAAATTTCGAAAAACTCAAAAAAGCGCAAGCATAGACAAATTCGTTTGGTCATTTGCCGTGTTCAGTGGAGGCGTCGCAGTCGTGCCAGGCAGCTCAGCATAGGCCACTCATATGTTTGTTTTTGCGGGGTTTGTTGTTTGTCTCGGTGGCAATCAAAAACCTGTTTAGTGTTGAGCAGTACTTCAACATAGAGTTATTTTCATTGTGATGCCTAGACATCCTCCCCAGTCTGGCTAAGAATGTGGACCCAGATGACTCCGGAATGTTTTTGAACGATATTGGTATGAAATTAAAGGTATTGAGCAGGGCTTTAACACAGACCTATTTTCATTGTGATTTCTATGCCGGGTCTCCTGATATGGGTCAAAAGGTGGATCTGGATGACGTAGAGATGTGTCTGAGCGATATTGGTATCGAATGAAAGGTCTTGATCTGGACTTCAATATAGAGCTATTTTAATAGTGATGCCTAGGCCGGGTCTCCAGATAAGGGTCAACAGGTGGACCGGATGACCCTCGAATATTTCTGAGCGATATTGCTATCAAATGAAAGATCTTGATGAGGACTTCGACGTAGAATTATGTTATTAATGATGCCTGCGCCAGGTTCCCAAATATGGGTCAAAACGTGACCCCGGATTAACCCGGAATGTTTCGGAGTAATATTGGTATGAAATGAAAGGTTTTGAACAAGGATTTTGCATGGAGTTGTATTCATAATGATTCCTAGGCCGGGTCTCCAGATATGGGTCAAAACGAGGACCCGGAATGTTTCTGAACAATATTGGTATCAAATGAAAAGTGTTGGGAACGGCTTCAACATAGATCTGTAGTGATGGCTAGATAAGGATAACAAGTGGACCTAGATAACCTCGGAATATCTTAACTTAAATTAACTTGGCTTGACTTGACTTGACTTGACTTGACTTGACTTGAATTGACTTGAATTGACTTGAATTGAGTTGACTTGAATTGACTTGAGTTGACTTGACTTTGGCTAACTATTATTCCTCATTGCGAAGCAACGGGTATTTGCTAGTTTATAATAAAAACAAAGAAGTTATTTAACAAAATCACTTATAACATTTTCATTTCATTTTATGAACACTACAAAATTAAGTTAGTATTAAGATAAGAGCACAAAATGCTTTTTGGAAGATAGAAAAAGGCTTCTTAATTGGAATCAAAGTCATCTTTCGACGATAGTTTTATACATACATATGTACATCCATTTGAAAGAACTTGAAGGTATTTTATTTTCACTTTTCAAATGTGGATAAGTAATATTTACACTGTGTACTAGAGCAGCTGTGTACATTAAAAATGGCAATGAACGGTTGAGATTTAAAAAAAAAAAAAAAAACTCAACATAAAAGACCACAAATCATTTGATGAAAGTGGAAAACAAAAACAAAAAAAAGAAGAAAGAAACAAAACAAAAAGAACAAAAAGTTTGAATAAGAAAATCCGTATTGGTGATTTGTAACTACCTGCGGAGGCATTGGCTATACGCCATGGCGTATACGTAATATACTAAAAATCTCAATAGAATAAAATGAAAACCAAAAAAACAAACGCAAACCATGCAAAGGTACGTATGTATCTACATATATGTACATATATAAATACATAAATACTTATGTACGTACAACCTTCTGTCGGTTGTGCCACAAAGGGTTCAGTGGTGATGATGGACACTGGCGATTGTGCTATGAGACCAACGAGAAGAGTGAAAAGTTGTGTTGTCTGTTGATGGAGGTGTAAGACTTTTCCATTAACACACACACACACGCATAGTAGTCGTACTCGACGATACTGTGTTGTTAGTTGTCGTTAGCATTCTCGTCACACACACATTTACATACATATATTTAAAACTGCTGTTTGGGGCTACTGTTGGTGTTATGCTTTGTAATATTTAATACTAAGGGTGCGAACAGAGTGGGCGCTGATGCCGAGCGGAGCCGAGCCGAGCTTATTGACGCTTATTTTCATGCGAGAAGAAAATTTGTCTATAACACAGTGAATGCGAGAATCAGCGCTGAAATTCTGTTTATTCCATGTGTTTTGCCTTTATGTGATTTAGTCTTATTTTTCATTTGTCTTTATAAAATTGCTGTACACGGTAATGGATTCATCTGATGAAGAGTATTTTGCTTCTTCTAGTGTGGTTAATGCAGTTATTATCACAAAAGAATTTGGAAAACATTCAATTACACTAAAAATATATCAATTTGGTGAATTTCATCATTTATATAATGATTTAAGAAAATATCCAGCTAATTTTTTTTAAAAAAAACCATTAAAAAACACGATTTCACGCTAAAAAGTAAACATCAACAATGCAAACAAGCGCGCAAAACGCTTTGAAACTGTTTTTCTCGCACTCATCGGCTTTGCTCTCTGCTCTTGTCGGCGTTCATTGTGTTATGCACAAGCTTATTTGTATTGACTTGTATGTAACCAGTTTTATCGCACTGACAATCTTTATCGCATTGACAATCTCGGCTCGGCTTTCAGCGCCCACTCTGTTCGTAGCCTAATGCATAAAACGGCAGCGCTTGAAAGCGGATAAAGGACGCTTGAAGAAGAAATAGCGGTTAGATTGTGGCACATGCACGTACAATGAATACTTATGAATATCACATGAACAACAAAATAAAAAGTGATTGTGTTGAATTTTCTCTCTTTTTTGTTTAAAAACTTTTCTGCTTTTTTTTTGTTTCTTCTTCTTTTTTTTGCTTTGCAAGGACTTTTTTTTAGCATTTTCCTAGTTGCTATCGATTTTTATTTTGCAATACCTATGCTGTAATATATATATGCACTCATATATATGTATGTATATATAAATGTATATATTTATGCCATATGTATGCAGAAGCAAATGCTTTTATGAGGACAGTATGCTAAGATAGCTAGTCCAGAGTTCATTGGGAATAGCGTAAATACGTATAAGGAAATATGTAAATACATTTCCTTACTATGTCTCATGCGCATGGCGACAACAAAAACTAAAACAACAATAAAAACGAAATAGATAAATAAATAAAGAGAAAACTTTAAGCAGCAAAATCAGCATGAGCAGCGACAACTTGAAAAGTGGTTCAATAATGCTAAAGATGCGTATCAGTTTTATCTGGATGTGATCAAATATGTCCTTGAGATGCCATTGCGCTATCAACAGTCACTTCAAGACAGAAGAAAATAAAATAAAATAAAATAAAATAAAATAAAATAAAATAAAAAAGGTAGAAATAAAAATAAAAATACGAGAAACCAAAACAAAAACAAAAACAAATACCAAACCAAAAGTAAAGCAAAGCAACTAAATAAATGGTTGCTAAAGAAAATAATCAGAAGCAGCAAAGAAGTGTTGCGCGTGTGCATGTCTGTATTTGTGTAGAAGTTTATATGTATGTGTTCACTTGCGAATGTGTGTAAAGTGTGCTGCGCGTTTTTTCGCACAAAATTAATGGGATTAGTGGGGGTTTGGGTCTGTGCCTTGAAGTGCTGTTTGTGACATTAAGCAATGAAAAGGGATCAATTTGCCGCAACTGTTTGCATTTATGTTTTGGAAAGAATGTGGTATGGAGCGGAACAAGTATATCATATATACATATAAGCATGTCGAAAAAATTAGAATGTCAAAGTAAGAAAAGGCTAAGATCCAAATTCACTGGAGCGCCACTTTAAAACACTTTATTTACAGCATTTTGTTAACCAATAATTTATCAAATCATAAAATTATTATAAATGTTAATCTTGGACCCAAAAATTCATTTAGTTGGTTGCATTGAGAACATTCTGCGAAGATAGCGATAAAACAGACGCCCTGAGGAAGGCGGAAAACCTGCCGAACCGCGTAGAAGAATTTAAGAAAATTGTGTTTTTGCTTCAAATTCCACCGGGTTTAAAAAGCTATGAAAAAGTTAAAGCTAAAGGGATATGATGCGGTTTATAGCAAAATTCAATGTGACCTTTAATTCTAAACATGTTCTGTTGTAGTTTTTATACTCAGCTGTACTAGTACACAGAGTATTATAGTTTTAATCACATAACTGTGGATTGTACCACCATAAAATAAACGAGATAGATATTGACTTATATATATCAAATTGATCAGGGTGAAAAAAGAAATCGATTGGGCCATGTCCGTCCGTCTGTCCGTCTGTCTGCCTTTACGCACGATAACTCGCGCAAAAATTGAAATATTTTGATGAAATTTGGAATGCAAGTTGGTATCAAGACTGGAACGGATGGTATTGAAAATGGGCGAAATCGGACCATGACCACGCCCACTTCCCCTATATAGTAAAAATCGGAAATTTTGTATCTCAGTCACTAATAGAGCTAGAGTGATAAAATTTCACCCACGTGTGGAGCTCAGGCCCTTATGAAGAAATTTGGTGAGATTTTGAAAAATGGGCGGTGCCACGCCCACTTATTAAGGGGCAAACATTGAAAGTTTTATGAGTCATAACTCAGAAACCGTTGAAGATATATCGATGAAATTTGGTACGCGTGATATACTTACTTAGTAAAATGTTTGGACGAAAAATTGCCAAAATGGGTTAACGACCACGCCCACTTTTATATATGTGTATTATAAAGTGGCCTAATAAAAACATTTTAAGCGATATCTCTGTCAAATATAAAGATATATCATTGAAATTTTATAGCAGGAGTCCAACTGCGGACATAAAACGAAAAACACAAAAATTTTGGAAAATGGGCGTGGCGCCGCCTCTTTTTAGAAACACGAATATACGAGATTTCTTAGCCTTTAACTCGACAAATAATTTAATTATAATGACGAAACTTGGTGTGTACACTTTTATTAGTTGTGGTAATACATGTTCAAAATTTTAGCGAAATCGGTTGGCGACCACGCCCACTTTTATATATGGGAACTATAAAGGAGCCTAATAAAAATATTTTAAGCGATATCTTTGTCAAATAGATATAAAGATGGCATGAGTTCCACAATAGACCGGAAACAAAAAATATAAAAATTTGGAAAATGGGCGTGGCACCGCCTCTTTTTAGACAAAGGAATATACGAAATTTCGGAGCCCATAACTCGACAAATAATTGAGACATTAAGACGAAACTTGGTTTATACACTTTTATAACTTGTGCTAATAGACACGCAAAAATTTATTCAATTCGGTTTATGACCACGCCTACTTTTTAACAAAGATATTTCTGGAACACCCTTTGGGAATTTGTAACGTGACATCTTTGTAATTAGAAGTCATAAAGGAATGCAATTTTGCACAAAGAATAATATTCATATGCTTAGTTGGATGACTGATAAAAATGTTGAAAATGGGCGTGGCTACGCCCACTTTATGCAGCACTCGCTTTATATAAAATACACCGTGTTTTCATCAAACGCAAACAAACAATGAAAGCACACAGCTGAGTATCTAATGTTCGATTCCACTCGAACTTAGGCTTCCTTACTTGTTATTTTTATTTTGTTTTATATTTGCATACATATATACATACATACATACATATGTATCTATAAATATATGTATCATCGCATTGAATTTTATTTTTTGGTTGCTTGAAGTTTGACAGCTTTTGCAACGTACACAAGGGCTTTTAAGTCAGTTGCATGTATGTATATACATATCTATGTATATATCGCCCGTTTTATGCAATAGGGATTTAACTCGAAATTTTCGATTTCTGGGATTTTGCCATATCTTTCAATAATTGGGTCGTGCCTTTGAGTATAGTCTTATAAAATACCCAAAAAGATAAAAATGGCGGAAATAAAAGTGATTTTATAGTTAGCCGTAGAAGGAAACTATTTGAAATTATAAAAGTTTATTTGCGTTTTCCCAAAAAACTTTTTTTTGGAGTTAAATCCCTATTCCATAAAACGTGCGATATGTGCATATGTTTAAAAAGATGTACATATATACTTAGTACACATGTACATTAGGGCGTCTCGCCTTATAGGGACGTAAAAATAAAGTTCGCCGTACGCCCCCGCATATGATGTCTTTTTGGAAAACATTTCCGGAAAAGTTTTTTATTTTTTTTTTTGACGCCGCTAGATGTCGCTAAAGCATATTTTTCTCATAACTTCGGAATTTATAGTCCGATGTCTAGAAAATTATTTGGCATAAAAATTTACTGGGGGTCTCCTCAGAAAATTTTTCTGTAAAATTAGCCTAAAAGACCAAAGGAACCGAAAAACCTATATTCCTCGGAATGTTGAACGTGTTTTATTTCGGGTTCTGCTCAAGCGATCGAAATAATTATTTTGCAAAAGATTAATGATTTTTGACTACGTTTAACATGCAGGCATAAAAAAGGTGTACATATCAGCGTTGCCGTTTTGTGGGTAATTCCCACATTTGGGAATAAAATAATAATAAAATTTGGGGAATTTTTTAATATTTGGGTAATTTTTGGGGAGTGCTGTGATTTGGGGAATTTTGGGAATTCGCCTTTTGATAGTTTTATATGAATAATAATACCTGTAAAAAAATTAATTATTTTCATGAGTTTCTATTACATTCGCATTGTGTGAAAGTGTGCATGAGTTTTTGCAGCATTTATTTAATCTTGAATTACCGGCTGGTCGAACATGTACAAGCAAATTTCATAAGCCCATTAAAGTAAGTTAGCTAGGAAAAAAATAAGCAATTTTATATCTTTCATGAACATGAAATGGTATAATAACACTAAGCCAAAACAGGTTTGTCGAAAGTTCCAGAAGGAGAAAAATTAGACCCACCAAAATATATACCGATATTATCAGAATCATGAGCTGGTTCCTCAGTTGTTAAGATACGCTGATCATTTGTCGGAATCGGCCAAATTGGACCATTATAACATATAGCTCCCCTACAAACAACCATACATTTTGGGGTAAAACTTCTCCACATAAATAGCTAAGATCAATACAATATTTTTTTTTTATAAATATTTGCATAAACAACCTGTTATGGTACAGCTTTCGACCTCGATTACGATCTACAATCGAGTGGAGCAGCAATGCATGGCGGTCGGCATGATCTAGGGTTGCACTGTGGCTAGTCATTGTCGGCTGGGCGGGGTTCTTGCCTACATTGCTGTCCTGCGCCATAAACAGAAAAAATTCATATCATGCCTTTTCAAACCAAAACGAGTAAAATCACACTAAAACAACATCCGGTTTGGCCGGATGCCACGGACGGACCGTTGAATAATTCAAAAATTCAAAATAACCCGAAAAATCCAAATTCAAGAGGCCAGGCATCAGTTAAATTTAAATAAATGCAAACCGAGGGAAAATTTCGTTGAAATTTGAATATGAATTTTGAATGTACGTTAAAGTCAGATGGACGTTAGCAAAACATTTAAACCAAAATTTAAATCGGACGGAAATACTGACATCAACGGAAATGTTTGAAATCGGACGTTATATTTAAATAATCGCGGACGGAAGAGAAAAGATTTAGAAATTTAAATTTGGATATACGTTGAAATCGATGTGTATTTAATTTGAATAAACACTGAAAAAAAACTGTCAAAGTGAATTTGAATATACATATATATCGCGAGAAAAAAAAATCGTTAACTTTGAATTTAAATTTGAATCAACCGGAAGGACCGGTTATTGATAGGCATCTGAAAATACATAAAAGAAGCTGAAATTTAAAATATATGAACAATCAAAAAAAAAGTTAAAGGCCGAACTCACAAGGGGGTGGCGTTGCTGATGTTGTTGCAGCGCCGGTGCGTTTTTGTCCCACCCTAATCCATAGTCACTGTCGCACCCGGGTATCAGTGACCCCTTACCTGTGGTGCGCCGCTGGTGTTGTTGCAGCGCTGGTGCTTTTCTACCCACCCTCATCCATGGCCATCGGTGCACCTATATTTCGATGACCCCGTATTATTATGCGCCGCCGGTGTTGTTGCAGCGTCGGTGCTTTTCGACCCACCCTCATCCATGGCCATCGGTGCACCTTAAATTCGATGACCCCATAATTGAAAATCCCTATGCCTCTTAAATAAGGGTGGTCAACATTCCCATTTCAGATTCACAATTTTATTTAAACCTCATTCTTCCTTTTAACTTATATCTAAATCTCTACTCTTCTTGCATTTTGTATTTAGTATACCCTATGTTTAAATATTAGCACTACCAATTATATATGGAGATCAAAGGCGCCTTTCCCCCTTTTTTTTCTTGTTAACAAAATAATATTCAGTTCACAGTACTAGGGTGATCTTCAGTTATTAAATATTCTACAGCCTGTTATTGTTGTATGGAAATATGTGCGTATTTATGTGCATCTGCCTGCGCCGACTATGTTCATGTACCAAAATTCGATCTGTAGCAATTACAGACTCCTGACACCTTCATACATATGTACGTATAAAAGCGAGCAGATTCACATAATTATACGCATACATACATTCATGAGCACATCGATCTTACTTAATTAAAAAAAAATGATATATGCAAAGTATATAAATATTGCTTACGACCTAAGCGCCGGTGACAGATGCTGCTGTTGTTGTTATGGGGGCTATTGCTGATGGGGTCCTTTTTCCCGCCGTTGTTGTTGCTGCTGCTGCGGCACACTATGTACGCTGTAGTATTGTTTTTTATTCGTTTTGGTGCATTGAATTTTTATTGCTTTTGTTGGAATTAATTTCGGTTCGCTAATAAGCTCCTATGCACATATATGCGTTTACGATCTATGCAGGTTTGTTGCATATATGCAATTTATTTTCTTTTGTATGATACCAGTAATGGGCTTCGATACACTGCGCACGCCTTATTTATTCTCAAATGACTGAACAGAAGTTATTGTGCATAGCACTTTTTGGCACAGAAATCATGGAAAATTCAGCAGACCAAGTCACTCGCACGAACACAAGGAGATAACATGGTTTTTTTTTTTTTTTTGTTTTACATATACACATGTATGTATGTATTTTGTCTATAATAGTTAGATTATTTATTTATGGTCCACAAGGAGATACAATGGTTTTTTTTTTTTTTTTTGTTTTACATATACACATGTATGTATGTATTTTGTCTATAATAGTTAGATTATTTATTTATGGTCCATTTATATAATTTGAATTTATTTTATATACTTATATACATATGTATTTATTTAGAGAAATTGTGCATTTAGTTGAATTCGATAGGTTCATTTTGCAGTTTAATTTAATTTTTTGGGTTGGTATGTATGTATGTAAATATGCCAGTAAATATTTGAATATTGATTACATGTACATGTAAAATGTATATGTTATAGTTAGAAATTAAGTTTATATTAAATTGTTCATCCACTTAATTCTTATATGTATGTTTAAGTAATACATATATTTCACTGACTGACTGCTACCGACTTCACTCATCAACCACTTTTTCCAACTCATAACCGCTGTACTAAAAATTTTCTATCCAAGCGTGCCTTCCACCTTTTTATCTATTCAGTTTGGAAGAGTACCGTTTTCTTTCGTTTATGTATGCATTAGGGTGAAAACAGAATCAGAACGTAACGACAAGACACTGCGTCAGCGACAGTCTGTCACGATTAAAATATATGCGCTATTATGGAAGCGATTACAATAAAGTCTACGCGTCGCAACGTCGTCCAACGACAAAATTACGTTGTCATCAACTTAGACTGATTTCTAATTTCGGTGACGAGGAAGAGTTGTCGCTGCGTTATGAAATATGAAAGTTTTGACAACTCAATAATTCTGACGAGCTTTACAGAAAAAAAATAAATATTTATACGCAATCAAACGTAATGAAAATCTAATGCATTACATTAATGAATTTAGCTATTTAGCTTATTGTTTTGCGTTGAAAATTTATGATCTAAGCGAAAGAAAACCTCTAATTGTGACTTAAAAATTGTAATGTGGCTGCAACAGGCATATGTAGTGACAATCGTTGACACTTTTATCATGCTTTAATCGCTGAACTCGCACTGACATTATTACGTCCAGTGTCTGTCGCTGTCGCACCGTCGCGTCGCCTCGATTTGTCTTCAGCGTAAAGTGGCGTGACTGCCGCTTGTTCAGTGGCGTGATTTTACTGTAATTTGGATGTCCATATTCTGGTGTGACGCTAGCAATAACATAAGCGAGATGGAATGCGGTTGCCATGACACACAAAAAAAAATTACCAAAACTTTCGGAATAAAATGCCTCAAGCATTTTCCCCATGAAACTATCTCAAAAAAGTCGATTTTATTCGTGCCCTAGTAAATTTGCTACTGTAAAATTTTATTAGTGTGCGTTGGGAATATTAATAGACATTGTTGTCTTACGATCGAATTATAAAAATGGTAAGAGACAAGAAAATCTGATTAATAAAACAATAGTATAAATATGTGGTAAGTAATTAATTAATTTTCTGTGAACTATGTAAAATTTTAAAATTGTATGGAGCGCATGAGAATATTTTATAAAATATGCATTTGAAAGTACCAAGTCACCGAATAACCACGTGTTACGTATTTTCACATTACGAAGTGTTCATGGCAACCCTGGAAGAACCAGTTTGTCCATCACCAATACATGTGCATCTCCCGCCATTGGAACGATTGTCAAGGTTGAGATGGGAAGTTTCTGTTAAGCTTTCCCCATGAGAGGCCTATTTATAGAGGTTGGCTCGAAAGCTTGCCTATTTGCAAATAAAAAAAATTTTCATGCCATCTATAAGGATTGAAATCTGAAGAATGAATCAAAACCACATAACCATTTAGAAGAATAGAAAAAAAAACAATATAAATCTCGGACACAATTACTTATTTAAAATTTGTTTAGACTCTTAGTGGAGGAAGAGGAGAATTAACTACAGGATTTTGAATAAAAAAAAGGTTACATTTAAGATATCTAGTAACTGAATAAGAAAATTCAAATTTTAATAATTGCCAGAACACCACCAGTGGTGAATGAAATTTATTCGAACAAGGAAATGACTCCTGTCAAAATTGTCAGCTGTTGCCATCGAGACAACCTCATAAATCACCCTCGTTTCGCAGTGCGGCCACCTGTTACACTAGCCCATAGCTCAAACGTACCCGGTTGATGCGAGGGAGAATCGCTCTTCTTCTTCTTGGCATATGTCAACTTATTGTCTGTTGCTTTGATTTTACAATTTTGCATGCCTTGTTCGTAGAAGTAGAATGCTAAGCTCAAGGTTTATCCAAAGAAGGTTATATTAGTTACGTTTTGATGTGTGCGTTTCCTTTAAATAAAAAAAATGTCAACGTGAAAGAGGAGAGAAATTATTTTCAAAATAAAAAGATTTTTTCCCCAATCGGTTCTATCTGACGTTCGCACTTTTTTTGCACACGTACCCAATTGCAATCGGCTTATCTGCCGCGAAATCCTTCTTTAAACAATCCCTGCTAAGTTGTGTGTTCACTTCTTTTTCCCTGCTTTTGACATTTGAAATAAGCCGCCTAACGTCAATCGCATATTCTGCCTCCCATGCGAGGACCTGTTTAGTTTGGCCACGCGTCAACCATTCTTCTTCACCATGTCAGCACGTCGGCCATTATGAAATGGAAGTTATTGGAAAAGTACTAAGAAAAACTACTAAAATAGTAGTGCTGCCACACAGACAAAATTAAGCAACCGAAATTAACCCGTTTATGATCGATATCAGGATTGATACCGATAGCAAACCATAACAGGCCTGCTTCGCTTCGAAGACCTGACGAGGGAGCGAACAGGAAAAATGGTTTGCCTGTAAGGTTGTTGCGATAATACTCAACTGTTAACTACGTGGGGCACGACTCACCCCTAGAAAAGAGTCTCAAATTCTACCACAGCTAACCGGGCAACAGAGGCTCCATCAGGTGATACCAAAAAAACGTATGCTATATGAACGTGTCTAATCTAGTAATATATGTAAATCCGAGATTAATTGAAAGTCAGGTATATATATAAAAAATTCATTTGGTAAAAAAAAACCAAAATGCGTAAGTCCGGTGTTGCGGTGTTTCTCTATTGGCTTAGGCCAGAGAAGCCTACTCCCCCCTAGGAGCCCTCCTCCTAGGTGCCGATCTTGGTCGGTCTTAACAACCTGTCCCCCCCGGCTGGTCCAACCCCGCACGCTGGACCCAGGACAGGCGGTCTTGAAAAAGACCCTTGGTCCGCTGGTTTCTCGCCCCCCGGAATGGGCTTTACAAAAAAATTAAATTATTTTGTTTCCTATTTTAAGGCTTCGCGGCCTTAGACATTTTTTTACAGGAGAACGCGTCTAAACTCCGAATACACTCACCCTATCAGCTGGTCTATGGTCCCTAACCTCGCGAAGCTGGACAAAAAAGAACTTTAACAGGAAAATCATCAATACTCCGTTTGAATAGACATTTTTGTATTGGAGAACTCGTCAAAACTCCGTAAGGTTAGGCATTTGATATTGGAGAACTCGCCAAAACTCCATAAAACTAGACATTTTAATTTGGGAGAACTCGTCAAAACTCCGTATAAGCAGACCAATTGGAATATGGACTTCTAGATGGTCCACGGTTCCCGGTGGGAGCGCTTGTGATCCACCTATTATTATAACTGCTCGGGGAGAATACTGGGCGAATTGTCCCCGACCGCCAAGACGCCCAGCGGAGTCTTATTGAGGACGGATATCAGAAGCATGGAATCGTCCTATTAATCTCCCTGTTAAGTCTTCTAAGTCCTACAGTGCATTGCCAGCTTTTCCACGAACTCGACACTTAATATATTTTGGCAGGAATTTCGCGTTTATGCCCTGTTTGAAGTTACTCAAGGCAAAATTTCTTCGAAATACTTCTTGACGTTCCCTATAGTTCACAAGCCTAGCGCGCTTATTGTAAACATGCTTGACTCTATCATTTGCCTGCGCTAAGTTTTTACAGATTTCCTCGTTTGCGTCCGTTCAGTCGACTGCTGACAATTTTGGGACATTTAAACAAAATCGAACGTATGAGCGCTTCAAAAAAAAACAAGGCACGCTTGAATGGTCGTATGAAATCTTAAGCAATTAACTGCCTAAATAAAATCACGTTTGGTGTTAAAGTCCAAATGCAAATATTTATACAATTATAAATTTAAATCTCTATCTCGATTAAAAATTATGTCGCATCCAAAAGAAAATTACAAAACTTTAGTTGTCGCGTTTGGTGGAAAAATCAAGCAATAATTGTAATAATTATTTGCGATTAAAAAAAAATTATCTTAAATTTTAACTAACAATATCGATTCAAAATGACTTCGCTTATAAAAAAAATATTTGTATAAATAAACGTGTTCATATACGTGAATATGTAAATGTAAAAAGATATATAATGCAAAATATATATATGTTCGTTATTCAATGGGAATGCTGACCTCCCATTATAAAAGGCACAGGTTACAGAATAAAAAAAAATATATATAAACCCCCTTGAAAAACAAAAAAAATTAAGACAGTGTGTGCTAACTGGTCTCCAGCGCACCAACCGCAATGCAGGGTTGCTCGGAAGCTAAATCCCTGAGACAGGCTGGCTAACTAAAGATAGTTAGCAATAACAAAAAAAAAAATTAAATTTTGCGAAATACTAACCTATCTCCGCCGCAATGAAAGGAACGGTTTGAATCCGCTATCCCCAGACTTGCGGAGATAGACAATACATCCTTCGGTCTCAGCTCAGCTCATCGCCATGAAGTGGTGCTAAATGTTCCAAGGCACCCAACTCAGGCATGAGATGACCTGAGGCCTGCATCGCATAACAAAAGAAAAAGACAAAACAAAGAAATTCGCAAAATACCCTCCTAATCTCCGCCGCAATGAAAGGAACAGCTAGAGGCTGCTTTCCCCAGACTTGCGGAGATGAAAAGTACTAACTCAGGTCTCAGACCAACCCATCGCAATGAAAGTGGCGCTAGGTGCAACCAACTCAGACGCGGAATGGCTGAGGCCTAAATTGCAAAAAAGAATCACGAAAACAAAAAAAAATTAAAAGGACGAATTTTCCTTGTGACCAACATCCTTGGCTCCGCCGCAATGAAAGGCACGGTTTGAAGCCGCTACCCCAGACTTGCGGAGAAGGATTTCTAGCTTAGGATCCAGCCAACTCCGACGCGAGATAAGCTGGGCCCCAAAAGAAAAAAAAAATCCGATACACAAAACTGCACAAAAGACATATTCGGCAAAAAGAAATAAAAATAAATACTGAATCTAGCGGACATGCCCCTCGGACGACAGTGAAAACAAATTTAATATTTAAACTACAAAAAAAAATTAAGTGCGTTAAACACTGCCTCTCCGGGTGAAATGCAAAAAGAAAAAAAACAGACTAGGTGACGTAAAGTCTCGTGGAGCCCTGAGCCACTAACAACAATGCCTCTCCAATCAGCCTGATCAATTCCATCATCCCGCCGCAACGCAGTGGCGGCTACGGAGGCTGCCAATCTGGGACTTGCGGAATAATGAAACTTCACTGAACGACCAGAAAACCACTGAAGCCAGTACCCCAGACACCACGTTGGGCGCCATCTGTTATGGTACAGCTTTCGACCTCGATTACGATCTACAATCGAGTGGAGCAGCAATGCATGGCGGTCGGCATGATCTAGGGTTGCACTGTGGCTAGTCATTGTCGGCTGGGCGGGGTTCTTGCCTACATTGCTGTCCTGCGCCATAAACAGAAAAAATTCATATCATGCCTTTTCAAACCAAAACGAGTAAAATCACACTAAAACAACATCCGGTTTGGCCGGATGCCACGGACGGACCGTTGAATAATTCAAAAATTCAAAATAACCCGAAAAATCCAAATTCAAGAGGCCAGGCATCAGTTAAATTTAAATAAATGCAAACCGAGGGAAAATTTCGTTGAAATTTGAATATGAATTTTGAATGTACGTTAAAGTCAGATGGACGTTAGCAAAACATTTAAACCAAAATTTAAATCGGACGGAAATACTGACATCAACGGAAATGTTTGAAATCGGACGTTATATTTAAATAATCGCGGACGGAAGAGAAAAGATTTAGAAATTTAAATTTGGATATACGTTGAAATCGATGTGTATTTAATTTGAATAAACACTGAAAAAAAACTGTCAAAGTGAATTTGAATATACATATATATCGCGAGAAAAAAAAATCGTTAACTTTGAATTTAAATTTGAATCAACCGGAAGGACCGGTTATTGATAGGCATCTGAAAATACATAAAAGAAGCTGAAATTTAAAATATATGAACAATCAAAAAAAAAGTTAAAGGCCGAACTCACAAGGGGGTGGCGTTGCTGATGTTGTTGCAGCGCCGGTGCGTTTTTGTCCCACCCTAATCCATAGTCACTGTCGCACCCGGGTATCAGTGACCCCTTACCTGTGGTGCGCCGCTGGTGTTGTTGCAGCGCTGGTGCTTTTCTACCCACCCTCATCCATGGCCATCGGTGCACCTATATTTCGATGACCCCGTATTATTATGCGCCGCCGGTGTTGTTGCAGCGTCGGTGCTTTTCGACCCACCCTCATCCATGGCCATCGGTGCACCTTAAATTCGATGACCCCATAATTGAAAATCCCTATGCCTCTTAAATAAGGGTGGTCAACATTTCCATTTCAGATTCACAATTTTATTTAAACCTCATTCTTCCTTTTAACTTATATCTAAATCTCTACTCTTCTTGCATTTTGTATTTAGTATACCCTATGTTTAAATATTAGCACTACCAATTATATATGGAGATCAAAGGCGCCTTTCCCCCTTTTTTTTCTTGTTAACAAAATAATATTCAGTTCACAGTACTAGGGTGATCTTCAGTTATTAAATATTCTACAGCCTGTTATTGTTGTATGGAAATATGTGCGTATTTATGTGCATCTGCCTGCGCCGACTATGTTCATGTACCAAAATTCGATCTGTAGCAATTACAGACTCCTGACACCTTCATACATATGTACGTATAAAAGCGAGCAGATTCACATAATTATACGCATACATACATTCATGAGCACATCGATCTTACTTAATTAAAAAAAAATGATATATGCAAAGTATATAAATATTGCTTACGACCTAAGCGCCGGTGACAGATGCTGCTGTTGTTGTTATGGGGGCTATTGCTGATGGGGTCCTTTTTCCCGCCGTTGTTGTTGCTGCTGCTGCGGCACACTATGTACGCTGTAGTATTGTTTTTTATTCGTTTTGGTGCATTGAATTTTTATTGCTTTTGTTGGAATTAATTTCGGTTCGCTAATAAGCTCCTATGCACATATATGCGTTTACGATCTATGCAGGTTTGTTGCATATATGCAATTTATTTTCTTTTGTATGATACCAGTAATGGGCTTCGATACACTGCGCACGCCTTATTTATTCTCAAATGACTGAACAGAAGTTATTGTGCATAGCACTTTTTGGCACAGAAATCATGGAAAATTCAGCAGACCAAGTCACTCGCACGAACACAAGGAGATAACATGGTTTTTTTTTTTTTTTTGTTTTACATATACACATGTATGTATGTATTTTGTCTATAATAGTTAGATTATTTATTTATGGTCCACAAGGAGATACAATGGTTTTTTTTTTTTTTTTGTTTTACATATACACATGTATGTATGTATTTTGTCTATAATAGTTAGATTATTTATTTATGGTCCATTTATATAATTTGAATTTATTTTATATACTTATATACATATGTATTTATTTAGAGAAATTGTGCATTTAGTTGAATTCGATAGGTTCATTTTGCAGTTTAATTTAATTTTTTGGGTTGGTATGTATGTATGTAAATATGCCAGTAAATATTTGAATATTGATTACATGTACATGTAAAATGTATATGTTATAGTTAGAAATTAAGTTTATATTAAATTGTTCATCCACTTAATTCTTATATGTATGTTTAAGTAATACATATATTTCACTGACTGACTGCTACCGACTTCACTCATCAACCACTTTTTCCAACTCATAACCGCTGTACTAAAAATTTTCTATCCAAGCGTGCCTTCCACCTTTTTATCTATTCAGTTTGGAAGAGTACCGTTTTCTTTCGTTTATGTATGCATTAGGGTGAAAACAGAATCAGAACGTAACGACAAGACACTGCGTCAGCGACAGTCTGTCACGATTAAAATATATGCGCTATTATGGAAGCGATTACAATAAAGTCTACGCGTCGCAACGTCGTCCAACGACAAAATTACGTTGTCATCAACTTAGACTGATTTCTAATTTCGGTGACGAGGAAGAGTTGTCGCTGCGTTATGAAATATGAAAGTTTTGACAACTCAATAATTCTGACGAGCTTTACAGAAAAAAAATAAATATTTATACGCAATCAAACGTAATGAAAATCTAATGCATTACATTAATGAATTTAGCTATTTAGCTTATTGTTTTGCGTTGAAAATTTATGATCTAAGCGAAAGAAAACCTCTAATTGTGACTTAAAAATTGTAATGTGGCTGCAACAGGCATATGTAGTGACAATCGTTGACACTTTTATCATGCTTTAATCGCTGAACTCGCACTGACATTATTACGTCCAGTGTCTGTCGCTGTCGCACCGTCGCGTCGCCTCGATTTGTCTTCAGCGTAAAGTGGCGTGACTGCCGCTTGTTCAGTGGCGTGATTTTACTGTAATTTGGATGTCCATATTCTGGTGTGACGCTAGCAATAACATAAGCGAGATGGAATGCGGTTGCCATGACACACAAAAAAAAATTACCAAAACTTTCGGAATAAAATGCCTCAAGCATTTTCCCCATGAAACTATCTCAAAAAAGTCGATTTTATTCGTGCCCTAGTAAATTTGCTACTGTAAAATTTTATTAGTGTGCGTTGGGAATATTAATAGACATTGTTGTCTTACGATCGAATTATAAAAATGGTAAGAGACAAGAAAATCTGATTAATAAAACAATAGTATAAATATGTGGTAAGTAATTAATTAATTTTCTGTGAACTATGTAAAATTTTAAAATTGTATGGAGCGCATGAGAATATTTTATAAAATATGCATTTGAAAGTACCAAGTCACCGAATAACCACGTGTTACGTATTTTCACATTACGAAGTGTTCATGGCAACCCTGGAAGAACCAGTTTGTCCATCACCAATACATGTGCATCTCCCGCCATTGGAACGATTGTCAAGGTTGAGATGGGAAGTTTCTGTTAAGCTTTCCCCATGAGAGGCCTATTTATAGAGGTTGGCTCGAAAGCTTGCCTATTTGCAAATAAAAAAAATTTTCATGCCATCTATAAGGATTGAAATCTGAAGAATGAATCAAAACCACATAACCATTTAGAAGAATAGAAAAAAAAACAATATAAATCTCGGACACAATTACTTATTTAAAATTTGTTTAGACTCTTAGTGGAGGAAGAGGAGAATTAATTACAGGATTTTGAATAAAAAAAAGGTTACATTTAAGATATCTAGTAACTGAATAAGAAAATTCAAATTTTAATAATTGCCAGAACACCACCAGTGGTGAATGAAATTTATTCGAACAAGGAAATGACTCCTGTCAAAATTGTCAGCTGTTGCCATCGAGACAACCTCATAAATCACCCTCGTTTCGCAGTGCGGCCACCTGTTACACTAGCCCATAGCTCAAACGTACCCGGTTGATGCGAGGGAGAATCGCTCTTCTTCTTCTTGGCATATGTCAACTTATTGTCTGTTGCTTTGATTTTACAATTTTGCATGCCTTGTTCGTAGAAGTAGAATGCTAAGCTCAAGGTTTATCCAAAGAAGGTTATATTAGTTACGTTTTGATGTGTGCGTTTCCTTTAAATAAAAAAAATGTCAACGTGAAAGAGGAGAGAAATTATTTTCAAAATAAAAAGATTTTTTCCCCAATCGGTTCTATCTGACGTTCGCACTTTTTTTGCACACGTACCCAATTGCAATCGGCTTATCTGCCGCGAAATCCTTCTTTAAACAATCCCTGCTAAGTTGTGTGTTCACTTCTTTTTCCCTGCTTTTGACATTTGAAATAAGCCGCCTAACGTCAATCGCATATTCTGCCTCCCATGCGAGGACCTGTTTAGTTTGGCCACGCGTCAACCATTCTTCTTCACCATGTCAGCACGTCGGCCATTATGAAATGGAAGTTATTGGAAAAGTACTAAGAAAAACTACTAAAATAGTAGTGCTGCCACACAGACAAAATTAAGCAACCGAAATTAACCCGTTTATGATCGATATCAGGATTGATACCGATAGCAAACCATAACAGGCCTGCTTCGCTTCGAAGACCTGACGAGGGAGCGAACAGGAAAAATGGTTTGCCTGTAAGGTTGTTGCGATAATACTCAACTGTTAACTACGTGGGGCACGACTCACCCCTAGAAAAGAGTCTCAAATTCTACCACAGCTAACCGGGCAACAGAGGCTCCATCAGGTGATACCAAAAAAACGTATGCTATATGAACGTGTCTAATCTAGTAATATATGTAAATCCGAGATTAATTGAAAGTCAGGTATATATATAAAAAATTCATTTGGTAAAAAAAAACCAAAATGCGTAAGTCCGGTGTTGCGGTGTTTCTCTATTGGCTTAGGCCAGAGAAGCCTACTCCCCCCTAGGAGCCCTCCTCCTAGGTGCCGATCTTGGTCGGTCTTAACAACCTGTCCCCCCCGGCTGGTCCAACCCCGCACGCTGGACCCAGGACAGGCGGTCTTGAAAAAGACCCTTGGTCCGCTGGTTTCTCGCCCCCCGGAATGGGCTTTACAAAAAAATTAAATTATTTTGTTTCCTATTTTAAGGCTTCGCGGCCTTAGACATTTTTTTACAGGAGAACGCGTCTAAACTCCGAATACACTCACCCTATCAGCTGGTCTATGGTCCCTAACCTCGCGAAGCTGGACAAAAAAGAACTTTAACAGGAAAATCATCAATACTCCGTTTGAATAGACATTTTTGTATTGGAGAACTCGTCAAAACTCCGTAAGGTTAGGCATTTGATATTGGAGAACTCGCCAAAACTCCATAAAACTAGACATTTTAATTTGGGAGAACTCGTCAAAACTCCGTATAAGCAGACCAATTGGAATATGGACTGCTAGATGGTCCACGGTTCCCGGTGGGAGCGCTTGTGATCCACCTATTATTATAACTGCTCGGGGAGAATACTGGGCGAATTGTCCCCGACCGCCAAGACGCCCAGCGGAGTCTTATTGAGGACGGATATCAGAAGCATGGAATCGTCCTATTAATCTCCCTGTTAAGTCTTCTAAGTCCTACAGTGCATTGCCAGCTTTTCCACGAACTCGACACTTAATATATTTTGGCAGGAATTTCGCGTTTATGCCCTGTTTGAAGTTACTCAAGGCAAAATTTCTTCGAAATACTTCTTGACGTTCCCTATAGTTCACAAGCCTAGCGCGCTTATTGTAAACATGCTTGACTCTATCATTTGCCTGCGCTAAGTTTTTACAGATTTCCTCGTTTGCGTCCGTTCAGTCGACTGCTGACAATTTTGGGACATTTAAACAAAATCGAACGTATGAGCGCTTCAAAAAAAAACAAGGCACGCTTGAATGGTCGTATGAAATCTTAAGCAATTAACTGCCTAAATAAAATCACGTTTGGTGTTAAAGTCCAAATGCAAATATTTATACAATTATAAATTTAAATCTCTATCTCGATTAAAAATTATGTCGCATCCAAAAGAAAATTACAAAACTTTAGTTGTCGCGTTTGGTGGAAAAATCAAGCAATAATTGTAATAATTATTTGCGATTAAAAAAAAATTATCTTAAATTTTAACTAACAATATCGATTCAAAATGACTTCGCTTATAAAAAAAATATTTGTATAAATAAACGTGTTCATATACGTGAATATGTAAATGTAAAAAGATATATAATGCAAAATATATATATGTTCGTTATTCAATGGGAATGCTGACCTCCCATTATAAAAGGCACAGGTTACAGAATAAAAAAAAATATATATAAACCCCCTTGAAAAACAAAAAAAATTAAGACAGTGTGTGCTAACTGGTCTCCAGCGCACCAACCGCAATGCAGGGTTGCTCGGAAGCTAAATCCCTGAGACAGGCTGGCTAACTAAAGATAGTTAGCAATAACAAAAAAAAAATTTAAATTTTGCGAAATACTAACCTATCTCCGCCGCAATGAAAGGAACGGTTTGAATCCGCTATCCCCAGACTTGCGGAGATAGACAATACATCCTTCGGTCTCAGCTCAGCTCATCGCCATGAAGTGGTGCTAAATGTTCCAAGGCACCCAACTCAGGCATGAGATGACCTGAGGCCTGCATCGCATAACAAAAGAAAAAGACAAAACAAAGAAATTCGCAAAATACCCTCCTAATCTCCGCCGCAATGAAAGGAACAGCTAGAGGCTGCTTTCCCCAGACTTGCGGAGATGAAAAGTACTAACTCAGGTCTCAGACCAACCCATCGCAATGAAAGTGGCGCTAGGTGCAACCAACTCAGACGCGGAATGGCTGAGGCCTAAATTGCAAAAAAGAATCACGAAAACAAAAAAAAATTAAAAGGACGAATTTTCCTTGTGACCAACATCCTTGGCTCCGCCGCAATGAAAGGCACGGTTTGAAGCCGCTACCCCAGACTTGCGGAGAAGGATTGCTAGCTTAGGATCCAGCCAACTCCGACGCGAGATAAGCTGGGCCCCAAAAGAAAAAAAAAATCCGATACACAAAACTGCACAAAAGACATATTCGGCAAAAAGAAATAAAAATAAATACTGAATCTAGCGGACATGCCCCTCGGACGACAGTGAAAACAAATTTAATATTTAAACTACAAAAAAAAATTAAGTGCGTTAAACACTGCCTCTCCGGGTGAAATGCAAAAAGAAAAAAAACAGACTAGGTGACGTAAAGTCTCGTGGAGCCCTGAGCCACTAACAACAATGCCTCTCCAATCAGCCTGATCAATTCCATCATCCCGCCGCAACGCAGTGGCGGCTACGGAGGCTGCCAATCTGGGACTTGCGGAATAATGAAACTTCACTGAACGACCAGAAAACCACTGAAGCCAGTACCCCAGACACCACGTTGGGCGCCATCTGTTATGGTACAGCTTTCGACCTCGATTACGATCTACAATCGAGTGGAGCAGCAATGCATGGCGGTCGGCATGATCTAGGGTTGCACTGTGGCTAGTCATTGTCGGCTGGGCGGGGTTCTTGCCTACATTGCTGTCCTGCGCCATAAACAGAAAAAATTCATATCATGCCTTTTCAAACCAAAACGAGTAAAATCACACTAAAACAACATCCGGTTTGGCCGGATGCCACGGACGGACCGTTGAATAATTCAAAAATTCAAAATAACCCGAAAAATCCAAATTCAAGAGGCCAGGCATCAGTTAAATTTAAATAAATGCAAACCGAGGGAAAATTTCGTTGAAATTTGAATATGAATTTTGAATGTACGTTAAAGTCAGATGGACGTTAGCAAAACATTTAAACCAAAATTTAAATCGGACGGAAATACTGACATCAACGGAAATGTTTGAAATCGGACGTTATATTTAAATAATCGCGGACGGAAGAGAAAAGATTTAGAAATTTAAATTTGGATATACGTTGAAATCGATGTGTATTTAATTTGAATAAACACTGAAAAAAAACTGTCAAAGTGAATTTGAATATACATATATATCGCGAGAAAAAAAAATCGTTAACTTTGAATTTAAATTTGAATCAACCGGAAGGACCGGTTATTGATAGGCATCTGAAAATACATAAAAGAAGCTGAAATTTAAAATATATGAACAATCAAAAAAAAAGTTAAAGGCCGAACTCACAAGGGGGTGGCGTTGCTGATGTTGTTGCAGCGCCGGTGCGTTTTTGTCCCACCCTAATCCATAGTCACTGTCGCACCCGGGTATCAGTGACCCCTTACCTGTGGTGCGCCGCTGGTGTTGTTGCAGCGCTGGTGCTTTTCTACCCACCCTCATCCATGGCCATCGGTGCACCTATATTTCGATGACCCCGTATTATTATGCGCCGCCGGTGTTGTTGCAGCGTCGGTGCTTTTCGACCCACCCTCATCCATGGCCATCGGTGCACCTTAAATTCGATGACCCCATAATTGAAAATCCCTATGCCTCTTAAATAAGGGTGGTCAACATTCCCATTTCAGATTCACAATTTTATTTAAACCTCATTCTTCCTTTTAACTTATATCTAAATCTCTACTCTTCTTGCATTTTGTATTTAGTATACCCTATGTTTAAATATTAGCACTACCAATTATATATGGAGATCAAAGGCGCCTTTCCCCCTTTTTTTTCTTGTTAACAAAATAATATTCAGTTCACAGTACTAGGGTGATCTTCAGTTATTAAATATTCTACAGCCTGTTATTGTTGTATGGAAATATGTGCGTATTTATGTGCATCTGCCTGCGCCGACTATGTTCATGTACCAAAATTCGATCTGTAGCAATTACAGACTCCTGACACCTTCATACATATGTACGTATAAAAGCGAGCAGATTCACATAATTATACGCATACATACATTCATGAGCACATCGATCTTACTTAATTAAAAAAAAATGATATATGCAAAGTATATAAATATTGCTTACGACCTAAGCGCCGGTGACAGATGCTGCTGTTGTTGTTATGGGGGCTATTGCTGATGGGGTCCTTTTTCCCGCCGTTGTTGTTGCTGCTGCTGCGGCACACTATGTACGCTGTAGTATTGTTTTTTATTCGTTTTGGTGCATTGAATTTTTATTGCTTTTGTTGGAATTAATTTCGGTTCGCTAATAAGCTCCTATGCACATATATGCGTTTACGATCTATGCAGGTTTGTTGCATATATGCAATTTATTTTCTTTTGTATGATACCAGTAATGGGCTTCGATACACTGCGCACGCCTTATTTATTCTCAAATGACTGAACAGAAGTTATTGTGCATAGCACTTTTTGGCACAGAAATCATGGAAAATTCAGCAGACCAAGTCACTCGCACGAACACAAGGAGATAACATGGTTTTTTTTTTTTTTTTGTTTTACATATACACATGTATGTATGTATTTTGTCTATAATAGTTAGATTATTTATTTATGGTCCACAAGGAGATACAATGGTTTTTTTTTTTTTTTTGTTTTACATATACACATGTATGTATGTATTTTGTCTATAATAGTTAGATTATTTATTTATGGTCCATTTATATAATTTGAATTTATTTTATATACTTATATACATATGTATTTATTTAGAGAAATTGTGCATTTAGTTGAATTCGATAGGTTCATTTTGCAGTTTAATTTAATTTTTTGGGTTGGTATGTATGTATGTAAATATGCCAGTAAATATTTGAATATTGATTACATGTACATGTAAAATGTATATGTTATAGTTAGAAATTAAGTTTATATTAAATTGTTCATCCACTTAATTCTTATATGTATGTTTAAGTAATACATATATTTCACTGACTGACTGCTACCGACTTCACTCATCAACCACTTTTTCCAACTCATAACCGCTGTACTAAAAATTTTCTATCCAAGCGTGCCTTCCACCTTTTTATCTATTCAGTTTGGAAGAGTACCGTTTTCTTTCGTTTATGTATGCATTAGGGTGAAAACAGAATCAGAACGTAACGACAAGACACTGCGTCAGCGACAGTCTGTCACGATTAAAATATATGCGCTATTATGGAAGCGATTACAATAAAGTCTACGCGTCGCAACGTCGTCCAACGACAAAATTACGTTGTCATCAACTTAGACTGATTTCTAATTTCGGTGACGAGGAAGAGTTGTCGCTGCGTTATGAAATATGAAAGTTTTGACAACTCAATAATTCTGACGAGCTTTACAGAAAAAAAATAAATATTTATACGCAATCAAACGTAATGAAAATCTAATGCATTACATTAATGAATTTAGCTATTTAGCTTATTGTTTTGCGTTGAAAATTTATGATCTAAGCGAAAGAAAACCTCTAATTGTGACTTAAAAATTGTAATGTGGCTGCAACAGGCATATGTAGTGACAATCGTTGACACTTTTATCATGCTTTAATCGCTGAACTCGCACTGACATTATTACGTCCAGTGTCTGTCGCTGTCGCACCGTCGCGTCGCCTCGATTTGTCTTCAGCGTAAAGTGGCGTGACTGCCGCTTGTTCAGTGGCGTGATTTTACTGTAATTTGGATGTCCATATTCTGGTGTGACGCTAGCAATAACATAAGCGAGATGGAATGCGGTTGCCATGACACACAAAAAAAAATTACCAAAACTTTCGGAATAAAATGCCTCAAGCATTTTCCCCATGAAACTATCTCAAAAAAGTCGATTTTATTCGTGCCCTAGTAAATTTGCTACTGTAAAATTTTATTAGTGTGCGTTGGGAATATTAATAGACATTGTTGTCTTACGATCGAATTATAAAAATGGTAAGAGACAAGAAAATCTGATTAATAAAACAATAGTATAAATATGTGGTAAGTAATTAATTAATTTTCTGTGAACTATGTAAAATTTTAAAATTGTATGGAGCGCATGAGAATATTTTATAAAATATGCATTTGAAAGTACCAAGTCACCGAATAACCACGTGTTACGTATTTTCACATTACGAAGTGTTCATGGCAACCCTGGAAGAACCAGTTTGTCCATCACCAATACATGTGCATCTCCCGCCATTGGAACGATTGTCAAGGTTGAGATGGGAAGTTTCTGTTAAGCTTTCCCCATGAGAGGCCTATTTATAGAGGTTGGCTCGAAAGCTTGCCTATTTGCAAATAAAAAAAATTTTCATGCCATCTATAAGGATTGAAATCTGAAGAATGAATCAAAACCACATAACCATTTAGAAGAATAGAAAAAAAAACAATATAAATCTCGGACACAATTACTTATTTAAAATTTGTTTAGACTCTTAGTGGAGGAAGAGGAGAATTAATTACAGGATTTTGAATAAAAAAAAGGTTACATTTAAGATATCTAGTAACTGAATAAGAAAATTCAAATTTTAATAATTGCCAGAACACCACCAGTGGTGAATGAAATTTATTCGAACAAGGAAATGACTCCTGTCAAAATTGTCAGCTGTTGCCATCGAGACAACCTCATAAATCACCCTCGTTTCGCAGTGCGGCCACCTGTTACACTAGCCCATAGCTCAAACGTACCCGGTTGATGCGAGGGAGAATCGCTCTTCTTCTTCTTGGCATATGTCAACTTATTGTCTGTTGCTTTGATTTTACAATTTTGCATGCCTTGTTCGTAGAAGTAGAATGCTAAGCTCAAGGTTTATCCAAAGAAGGTTATATTAGTTACGTTTTGATATGTGCGTTTCCTTTAAATAAAAAAAATGTCAACGTGAAAGAGGAGAGAAATTATTTTCAAAATAAAAAGATTTTTTCCCCAATCGGTTCTATCTGACGTTCGCACTTTTTTTGCACACGTACCCAATTGCAATCGGCTTATCTGCCGCGAAATCCTTCTTTAACAATCCCTGCTAAGTTGTGTGTTCACTTCTTTTTCCCTGCTTTTGACATTTGAAATAAGCCGCCTAACGTCAATCGCATATTCTGCCTCCCATGCGACGACCTGTTTAGTTTGGCCACGCGTCAACCATTCTTCTTCAACATGTCAGCACGTCGGCCATTATGAAATGGAAGTTATTGGAAAAGTACTAAGAAAAACTACTAAAATAGTAGTGCTGCCACACAGACAAAATTAAGCAACCGAAATTAACCCGTTTATGATCGATATCAGGATTGATACCGATAGCAAACCATAACAAACCCACCCTATAAATTAAAGAAAATCGGACTATTTAATGTTTCATTTCTCTCTTACTTGTGTTATGTTTCTTTATAACTTTTTTAACCACACATATACATACATATATGCACATGAATTTAAAAATACAAACCGCTATAAAGTAAAATAAATTTGAAAATACTTGTTTATTGGAAATCTCTTGATAACACTACCAGACAAAAAAATATCCTCGACATTTGATTCCTATGTATTCCTGCTGATTCCAAATATCTAATCAAATGGTTCAAAAGTAGAACAGTTTTCGAGATATTTTGAAATTTCAGTTTTCGAGCTAAGAAGAAAAGGAGGATTACTAATCTGCCAATATCTCCGCCATTACCGTCTTGACTTTTACGTTATTTCATTTCATTTTGAGAGGATGAAATACCCTTTCCAATTCCACATAAAATCGACGTTAAAGTGACGGAATTATGGCGGACAAAAGACTTGTTTTTATGCAGAAAATAAGTAAAATACAATATGTATAAAATGTCGAGGATATGAAAATTTTTTAAATTTTTTCGAATTAAATTTGTATGGGGAATTTTGGGCAATTATGGGTAATTTGAATATTTTTTTGGGTAATCTCAAGAATTTAAAACGGCAACGCTGGTACATATACATATTAGAATCCATATGCACACAGAAAAAGAAGTAAAACACTCATTTCTTTTCCCACATGCCAAACAAATGTATTGCTTTTGTATTGTTTTTTTTTTTATCTATCTATCACCTATTGTTGTTATTGTTTTTATACTCAGCTGTACTAGTACACAGAGTATTATAGTTTTAATCACATAACGGTGGATTGTAACAGAGTGAAATAATCGAGATAGATATAGACTTATATATATCAAAATGATCAGGGTGAAAAGAGAAATCGATTGAGCCATGTCCGTCCGTCCGTCCGTCCGTCCGTCCGTCTGTCCGTCCGTCCGTCTGTAAACACTCTAACTCGCGCAAAAATTGAGATATTTTGATGAAATTTGAAATGCAAGTTGGTATCGAGACTGGGACGGTTGGTATTGAAAATGGGCGAAATCGGACCATGACCACGCCCACTTTTCCTATATAGAAAAAATCGGAAATTTGGTATCTCAGTCACTAATAAAGCTGAAGCGATGAAATTTTACCCACGTGTTGAGCTCAGGCCCCTAGGAAGAAATTTTATGACATTTTGGGTCAAACCTTGCAAGTTTTATATGTCATAACTCAGAAACCATTGAAGATATATCGAAAAAATTTGGTACGCGTGATTTACTTACTTAGGCAAACGTTTGGACGGAAAATAGTTAAAATCGGTTGACGGCCACGCCCACTTTTATATATTTGTATTATAAAGTGACCTAATAAAAACATTTTAATCCATATCTCTGTCAAATACAAAAATCTATCATTGAAATTTTGTCGCATGAGTCCAACTATGGACATAAAACAAAAAACACAAAAATTTTGGAAAATGGGCTGTGCCACGCCCACTTATTAAGGGGCAAACATTGAAAGTTTTATGAGTCATAAATCAGAAACCGTTGAAGGTATATCGATGAAATTTGGTACGCGTGATACACTTACTTAGTCAAATATTTGGACGAAAAATTTCCGAAATCGGTTGACGGCCACGCCCACTTTTATATATGGGAAACAAAAAGTGACCTAATAAAACATTTTAAGCGATATCTCTGTCAAATATAAAGATATATCATTGAAATTTTATAGCAGGAGTCCAACTGCGGACATAAAACGAAAAACACAAAAATTTTGGCAAATGGGCGTGGCACCGCCTCTTTTTATAAACATGAATATACGAGATTTCTGAGCCCATAACTCGACAAATGATTTATATATAATGACTAAACTTGGTGTGTACACTTTTATTACTTGTGGTAATACATGTTGAGAATTTTAGCGAAATCCGTTGACGACCACGCCCACTTTTATATATGGGTATTATAAAGTGACCTAATAAAAACATTTTAAGCGATATCTTTGTCAAATGTAAAGATAATTCATTGAAATTTTGTGGTATGATTTCTACAATAGACCGGAAACAACAAATAGAAAAATTTTGGAAAATGGGCGTGGCACCGCCTCTTTTTACACAAAGGGATATACGAGATTTCTTAGCCTATAGCTCGACAAATAATTGAGATATTATGACGAAACTTGGTTTATACACTTTTATAACATGTGTTAATAGCCACGCAAAAATTTATTGAAATCGGTTTATGACCACGCCTATTTTTGAAGAAAGATATATCTGGAACACTCTTTGGGAATTTGTAACGTGACATCTTTATAACTAGAAGTCATAAAAGAATGAAATTTTGCACAAAGAATAATATTCATATGCTTAGTTGGATGACTGATAAAGATTTAGAAAATGGGCGTGGCTATGCCCACTTTATGCAGCACTCGCTTTATATTAAGTGCACCGTGTTTCCATCAAACGCAAACAAACAATGAAAGCATACAGCTGAGTATCTAATGTTCGATTCCACTCGAACTTAGGCTTCCTTACTTGTTTCTTTCTTTCTTTATGCATGTTGCTTGTCCAAAAACTAGCGCTGAATTTCGGTTTTTGATTCGCTCATACAATAAAGGACAAAGAACAAAGAAACACGCTCAAAAAGCTGTCTGCCACTTTGCGGTTTGTCCGATGATATGTTGCCGAAAGCATGCGGGCATTGTTGCGCGTATTGTTTGTTGTTGCTTGTTGGGTGGTGTGAAGTGAGTAAAAAGTTTTGCAAAGGCCAAGTGGAGTAAAATTTTTGGGGTCATCAAGTGAGTGCTTAGGTTCTTTGGTGGCGCGTATTTCAAGTTTAGCAATGAAAAAAAAAAAAAAACAACCAAAAAAAAAATGACCATGATGTATTGTATGATGCACAATTATATATTTATATATACATGGGTGTATAAATGCTTGTATGTCTTATATGTACATACTCTTACATACATAAATTAAGATAAGCAAATGTGGAAATTTTGGGAATTGCTTTCTGCAATTGCTCGCTATATATCGAAAATGCAATAAATTATTCAAATGCCACGTTTAGAGGTTGGAAGAGTTCACTATAGAAAATAAGCGGAACCAAAGAAAATGCATATATCTAGATGCATACATATGTGTTTGTGTATACATGAGTGGCTAGAAACTGCTGGTTAACACGCACTGCAAAAGTGTATACAATTTTGGGTGGTTCATTAGGCGTTGTGTGACGATTTTAACCACTTTTACATTGTATGCGTGAGTCCGCTCAATTTTTCTTGCTGTTAATTACATTAAAAGGCTTCTCTGCTCGATGCCTAGCAAAAAAGAGTGGCAGAAATGGCAGCTTAGCTATTCAAGTAAGATAACGTGGACCTTTTGTGCTGTTGTATGTATGTATGCATCAACTTCCCGACAGAAGATGCTCCTCCATGACATATAAATAAGGAAATATGTGAAAGCGCTTCAACGATAACACCAGCTCCGTCGAGATTAAAAAGTTGGATTTATTTGCTTGTATTACGAGCATTCAAAGTACCAAAGAGTTAAAACATAAAAAAGTAAGCAAATACTAAAGTAATAAAGTAGATAGTTACCTTTAAATCAAAAACTTTCAAAAGTAGACTAAAATCAGGCAGTGAAAATTATGAAATAAAAAAGCGATTGATCTACGTTTGTACCCGTTGGGGATGAAAGCGATTAATCTACATTTGTGCCCATGCGGGATATGAGCGATTGATCTACATTTGTACCCGTTCGGGATGAAAGCGATTAATCTACATTGGTACCCGTTCGGGTATACAAGTTGAACAATTAGTCTCTTCATAGGACATGCTCGAACAAATGCGATCAATTTACTCCATATAAAGGGATGTAAAATTGTATTAGTCGCATGCTCCCTTGCGATTGATCTCGGACACGTCCCGGATAAATCGCATTTTTTGCAGGGTAAGTACATATGTACGTATGTATGTATGTAATGAAAGTTGCTGCAAAGTGTAAGTAACAAAGTAATAAAAAAGTGAAAACGAGCATAAAAAGATGATATGTACATACATATGTACGTGTATTTACATGAATAACAACAAAAAAAGGAAAGCAAAAGTAACATTTCAGCTGCGGCATGCCGACATGTGGTGGCAAACTGTTTATGGCATATATGCCACGCATACACAATTTCCAGAAGGTCACATGGCGCATGTGGGTGTGGTTGTGTTAAATGCGAGAAGACAAAAAACTTTTACATTTTCTGCAAATGGACAAAGGAAGGCTGCGCCATTGGCAGACGGAATTTTAAGATCATTAATAGTTCAACTCGTGGACTCACATACCTATCGGCGCCTGACTAAAAGATCACCCTATTTCAAAACTTGTTTCAAAAACACCCCATTTCAGAGAACATTTCATACATATGTACATATTTTTCTGAGAAGCAGGGTTCAGAAAATATTTGAAGTATAATTTGTTTTCACAAATTATTCTTTGCCGAAAATGAATGTTTTGAATTTTATCTATCTTATGATTCTTATCATTTGAAAACTATTATACATTTTCGAATTATTTGAACACCTGGAATACAATTTTTGGGAAAGATTTTATTTTCAAATATTTGAAATTCATTTGTTTTTCGTTTCATTCGCAATACGAGTATATTCAAAAACAAAAGTTCTTTTTCATTCCAAGAATATTTTTTTGAATCTAGATAGTACATATTGTGCTTATAACATTTCTTTGTTTTTGTGAATTATTAGTGTTCAAAATGGGTAGGGTCTCAAGTATCGACAAAACAAAATATGTATGTTGAATATAATAAGGAACTAAATTTGTCGAAGTGTCTTCGTTGCCAAAAAACTTTAAAGGGGAATTCGCTAGGAAACATAAAACGGTATTACGCTGTAGTCCATAAGGTGAATTTTGGCATTTAGTTGGCATTTTTGAAGAAAAAATTGACATTGAATTGTCAGGCAATATCTTTAAAACCAATGTTTTCACCTTCGGTTTTACTCTTCTGCGTGAAGCTCCATTCCATTACCAAAAAAAAAGCTATCAACGAAGAAAATCCATGGAAAAATGGAAAAGTTACAGGCGATCAAGTAAATACAGCCAAGTCGCGCAAAGCCTCAATATTTCAGAAACTATAAGAGTTAGAGAAAAATCTTATAGGAGCCATGAAAAGGAAATTTAATTTTCTTTTGTTTGGTCACCCCAAGGAAGATAGCTCACTGCGTTAAAGATATATAAAGGATTAAGTGCAGCGATTGGCCAAATAACGGTAAATTGCCGATATCTCAAAAACCTTCCCATAGAATTAAAAATGAACCCGATTTTCGGAATCAGCGACGGATTTTACATATAGATAGGATAGTCACGTTCAAAGTACAGACAACAAATTTCATTTTGCGATCCAGTGTAATTGATTGCGAATATTTGATTTGGAAAACGATTCAAAAACTGTATTCTTCTATACGCAACTAAAGAAAGAAAAATATTTAAAAACTTAAAATAAATGTTTACAAATTTCAATTATTCGTAGCCATGAAAAGAATTTTTCGGTTTAAATTCTTTTCAAAGTGAAAAGAATTATTTGTTTTCAAATTTTTTCGCAGCCAGTATAAACAAATGAAATTCACGAATTTTAAATATTTGAAAACGAATTTTTCTGAAGCCTGCTGGGAAGGGAGTTTTTGTATTAATTTCTGAAATAGGATGTTATTGAAGAGAATTCTAAACTATTAAAATGTTTTATAAAATTAATCCTTCTAAAGTTTTATTGCATAGTTACATAATTCTCGAATATGTATGTATATTAGCCACATGAAAGATTCCTTCTTCTTCTTCTTCTTCTTCTTCTTCTTCTTCTTAATTGGCGCGTAGCCGTCTAGACGGTTTTGGCCGAGTCCAATCAAACGCGCCAGTTGTTTCTGTTTCTTGCAGCATGGCGCCACTTGGGAATAGCAAGGAAGGCAGTGTCGCTGTTCACCTGATCTTCTCAACGCAGTGGAGGTTTCCCTGGTCTTCTACCTTTAGCGAGTTTCGATAGAAATACTATCTCGGCCGGATCACCTTCATCCATTCTCATGACCTGCCCAACGCAGCTGCTGGATCTTTACTCTTTACTTAGCAATGCCGATGTCTGCGTAAAGCTCGTACAGCTCATCGTTAAATCTTCGCCTTCCAATGAAATTTCCGCTCGTATACTCCGAGAAAGATTCATTACTACATTTAAATCACAATTCAACCATTGTCACACCCTTTATCTTGCAAAGGTTATTTGATGTCTATCCTTTTTATATACAAACATACACACATACAAACATACATACACACATACAAACATACATACAAACACACATACATACATACATACATATGTATAAATTTGCCTTTTTCTTTTAGCTAACTGACATAATAAAATACAAATGTAGCAAGAAAGTTGTGGCATGAATTTTTATATCATTAAAATGTTATATTTCATTTTAGTCAAACTCAAATTTACTGTTTTTTTCTGACATTTTATTATACCATACACTGCCATTGCTCTCAGACAAACACGTGCACACATTTTACTAAGTATGCACATATAAACCGGGAAACGAGCGCGCAACTAACAGCGTCGTTTTCAAAAGAAGTTTTGCTATTTCGTAAGCTTTCTGTTAATGTGAGTAGAACGGAAAAATTGATATCGTAAAGGAAATGGAAAATGAAGAATTTTTTTTTAATATTATTTGTTTACTCGTAATGTTTAACTTGAATGTCTCTCTGAACCTCTGTCTCTCTTTGAATCTTCACCTTTTGACTTTAAAAACTATTTGAATTGAGTTCAAAGAACAAGTAATGCACTTGAGCTTGAAGGGTTAAATGCTCAGTCTTAAGTTTTTCGCCAAAACACGGTTCGAATTATTTTTTCGTCTTCTTACATTAAACAAAACATTTCTCGAAGCATACACACTGTCATAGTATGACAAAACTGTTAGAGATTTGCGCTGGTGAGCGCAGAGTACTTTGCTTTAGAATGTGGCAACCCACCTCCTATATGAAGGAATTATTTAAAGAAATTTTATTCTTTGTACTGTCTACTTCAAAGGGAGGGGGAAACATGAATGAACTGTTTATCATAAACAAGTTCTTATTAATATTATTGTAGATTAGATTCATTTTTTGACAAAATTTTATTCTACAATAAATAATGAACTTTTCGTGGGTGTAATACGAGTACAAATAGATATTTATACAAACATTTTACATACATACTCGTACATACATATAATTATTTATCAAGGATTTTCATTTGTAAGTAATTCCCTTCACAACTATTGTGCACACCCACTCATGCATATATACATTTATCTACTACATACATATATGTATGTACATATGAAATAAAGTTATTTGCTAATTTTAATAGTGCAACCCTCAATTCCTGTCATATGACTTAAGTACTTATATTAATTCTACTCACAAAATTATAAGCTTAACGTCTGTGTTACCACAGCAATAAAGCAAAACTTTTTATGGCAATAGATATGACAAATTTGTTTGTCAATTCATACAAAAGTGCTCTCGTCTCCTTCCATACAAATTTGATTAAAGTGTGAGGAAGCGGAATGTGCTGAACAAAAAGATATCTGTCAACAATAAGTATAATAATAATATTCTGATACATGTACTTAGATACATGTATATGTACATACTTAAATAAATGTATACTTGAGTACTGCAATCGTTTCATTTATTATTTGTAAACAATTCGCTTACACTTTTTCAACCATCATCAAAAGCAATTAAAGCGACAACAATTCTTTACAACAGTCACTAGGTACATATTGCATACATACATACATACATAACTCAATTATATACTTTCAACTTCTAGACTAAAGCAACACGCTTATTTTTGTTATTTAGCAAAGTTCAGTGACAAAACCACAACAGCAAAAACAACAATAAATTACTGAGAATAAAAGTACATAGATGTTATTTCTGTTGCCAAATGAAATCGCTGCGAAAGTGGGAAAACAATAAACAAACTAGAAATTAAATTAGCCCATAGTGTAAAATGTCAGATGTGTAGCTGGAAATGAATAAAACTTGATACGTTTATATTGTTGATAGTGTCTTGTACAGCGAATGTTATGAAATGCAAAATTCAAAATTAAAAAAAGAAACCCAAAATTAGAAAATTGAAATCCAAAAATTAAAATTAAATTTCAAATCCAAGTTAAAAACTAAAAATTCAAAATTCCAAAATTTAAAATTCCAAATTTAAAATTCCAAACTTAAAACTCAAAATTTGAAATCTCAAAATTCGAACTTAAAAAATCAAAATCAAAATTCAAAACTCAAAATTCAAAATTTAAAATTCCAAACTCAAAATTTGAAATCTCAAAATTCAAAATTCAAATTTAAAAAATCAAAATTCAAAATTCAAAACTCAAAATCCAAATTCAAAACACAAAACTCAAATTTTAAAATACAAAACTCAAAATTCAAAATTTAAAATTCAAAATTCCAAATCAAAAATTAAAAATTCAAAACTCAAATTCCAAAATTCAAAATTATAAAATCGAAATCCGAAAATCGAAAATTAAAATTCAAAACCAAAATTAAAAATTAAAAACCCATAATTCAAAATTTAAAAATCCAAATTTAAAATTCCAAACTCAAAACTAAAAACTCAAAATCGAAATCTCAAAATTAAAAATTAAAAATTGAATTCCAAAAATTAAAATTCTGAATTCCAAATTTAAAATTTAAAATTTAAAATTAAAAATTTAAAAACTCAAAATTCAAAATTCAGAATTCAAAACCAAAATTCAATATTCATATCGCTAGCTTAGAGTGCAAAATGTGTAAGTCCTTTTTTTAAACTTTGTAGGAGAGAAAAGATACAAAAAATAAAAAAAATTCGAAATGAAAAAAAAAAAAAATTCTGTTCAAGTAAAATTTTGGACTTACACAATTTTCTTCGTTTTTTGGACTTACACAATTTGCGTATCACTGAATAACAACGAGTATAAACATAACAAGTAACACAGATTTGTTTAGCGTGGTGCGTATTTGATTTTTCTAGCGTTCCACATAAAAATGCACTTTTTCATAAAAATGGACTTACACAGTTTGCACTCTAATCTAGCGAAAGTTCAAATCAAGTTCTAATCAAAGTTTAAAATTCAAAGTTCAAATTTAAAATTAAAAATTCCAAACTCAAAACTCAAAATTCAAATTTCGACATTCAAAATCCAAATTCCAAACTCAAAACTCAAATTTCAAAAATCAAATTTCAACATACAAAATTCAAAATCCAAATTCAAAACTCAAAATGCAAAATTACAAACTCAAAATTCAAATTTAAGTTCGGGTCGAAATCCAAAAATCAGAATTCGAAATTCTTTTCAGTTTTTCTTATGAATTTATACGACCTTATTCCATTAAACACGGCTATAAAAATTGCGGTAGGGTTCCATTTGTACATATGTACGTACGTACAAAGTGCATATGTAGACATATTAATACATATGTATGTATATTGATATATCTAGATATGTATATTCATTTTCATAGCTTCAAAAAATCTATTAGTTATTTAAGTCTTATTTAAGCTGATGATGAAATAAAATAATTTTTTTTTATTTATTTATTTATTTGTTACGGCTTATTTAGCCTAGATCGAGAATACAATTCATATATATATATATATAAGATACATTTACATGCCTTCCCGTCATTAGGGACGGGTGTTGCTGTCCTTCACAAGATATTTCCATTTCCTGCCGTCATAAGGGACGGATTTTTTATCGTTCGCAAGAGAACGTCTCATGTATTTATTCGTCAGAAGGGAACGTCATTTCTCCATACAGGCTTTAACTCCCCACGAGCCGTCACCGGCCGACACGAAAAGATAGAGGAAAAAAAGAGGAAAAGAAAGAAAAAAAGATACTCTGAAAAAAATACCCGTAGTTAACTCAACAACTTTCCGCTGTTGAATCTCCGTCTTTGATTCAACAGCAAAAGTATTTGTTTTAACGGCAAAGTTTTTGATTCAACAACTTTCCATAGTTAATTCAAAGACGGGCGTTTTTGATTCAAAAACTCCCTTGCTGTTGAAAAATTTTGAAGTAAATAAAAAATTGAAAATTGTTTTTTTTTTTCAAACTCGTTCAATTAATTTAAATTTTCGGGAAAAAAATATATATGTATGTACATATATGCAATATATAATTACAAACAAAGGTAAGTCACAATAATGATATTATTTATATATTATTATAATATATTAAAATTATATGTACATACATATATACGTTGAAAAATTTATTTTGTATTTTCAGATTAAATATGTTTGATTATCCCGTTTTTCCGATAGCGAGCAATCGAACGAGCCAAATCCGCAGGTAAAATTTGTCGGCGATGAGAAAATAATGAAGTTATTCTTGTCGTGGGAGTTATGTACAGGTGCATTGATGCAGTTCAATGAATGCGGTATCAAAAATATTGAACTGCTTGCAATGATGCACTCCCACGACATCGACGAAATATTAAATAAAAAAGAACTCATCGCCGACAGGATAAAATTCCGCAAACCTACAAATGTAGCGGTCGGCAAACAATAAAGAATGTGTTATGAAATAATAAAAAAAATAAGTTGAGTTTATGTGTTTGTGTTTGTGTAAAAAGCCCTGCAGACAGTGATAGTCATTTGATATACCATTTGAGGCGCACGATTGATGGATAATTCTGTCACACACTGCCTACAAGTTTCCATAATTTTTATATGGACGGTGTGAAAAATGTGATGAAAACCTTTGTGTCCGTGTCTCTTTTCATCAATCGCCTTGTTCAAATGATGTATCAAATGACCATCACTTGTTTGGTGAAACCGGGCCTTAGTATTAATATTACTATGAAAAACATATATTATATAAAAAAAATAAAATAATATCTATTATATTAAAAAAAAATATTACAATTGTTTACAATTTTTTTGATGTTAACTTAAAAGCGTAAGTATTTGCTTCAATGGTGCCCGTTTTTGCTGTTAGTTCAAAAGCAAAAATTGTTAGCTTAAATACGAAAAGTATTTAAATCAACGGTGCTCGCTTTTGGACTAAAAAATTTTGCTGTTAATTCAAAAGCAAACACTGTTAACTTAAATGTAAAAGTATTTCATTCAACAGTTTCCGTTGTTAACTTAAATACGAAAAGTATTTGAATCAAAAACGCTCGCATCTTTAAAACAACAACGGAGCGTTGTTGGGCACATTTCAACTGCGGAAAGTTGTTAATTTAACTGCAAAAGTCTTTGTATTTACAGCGTTTTTTTTTCAGAGTAGGAATATCACGGAATTAGTTATCGAATTGGTAATGATTTGCAATATATGGTTAGTAATTTCTTGAACTGATCTAAGTTAATACAGGTTTTTACATTGCTTGGCAATTCATTGTACTCTCTTACCCCTTCATAGTATATACTTTTTTTATCGAATTCACTTCGTACCGCTGGTAAATGAAAATCGTACCTTTTTCTTGTTTCATATGTGTGAATCTCATTGTTGTAAATCAGACGATCATTTAAATAAGTCGGCAGATTTCCTAGCTTTATATTATGTATAAATTTAAGGGTGTAGTATTTTATCATTTGCTTAACGCTGAGCCAGTTCAAAGTATCCAGTAGCTCCTGAATTGGAGTGCCATATCTCTTCTTCGTTATGAATCGCATTACTTTGTTCTGCTTTTTCTGAAGTTTTGATATCTGCGAGTCTGCTAGCATAAATTATACAGTGGGGCAGTACGTAAGGTGTGGCATGACAATGGATTTATAAACAATTGTTTTATAGTATTTGCTGATATGCTTGCATGCTCTGAACATAAATCCAACATTTTTAGATAATTTCCCTTCTATAAACTTTAGATGCTCATCGAAGTTTAGCTCATCATCTATTATAACCCCTAAATATTTATATTTATTTATTCTCTCTATAGGTGTATTCGATATTTCCAATGAAACATTACTAACATCAGTTGATTTTTTCCTCATTATCATCCACTTTGTTTTTTCGATATTAATTTTAAGTTTGTTGCGGCATAGCCACTTATAAATCGACTCTAAGTCTTCTTACATTTTTTTAAATTTCAGCATATTTCCTCATAACGACATAAGGTCATTGCTTGGATGAAATTCCATCACTCGGGCTTTATTGGTGACTTAATTACCATGTTTTACGTATTTTCGAAATACATACATATGGCTTATTTTCAACCCCAACCTTGTCTGTTCCCATTAGAATATGTGTACCAAATTTCATTAAAACTAGTATCGCCGGTGCTCGAAATTCGACCATGCAATTTATTTTTTCAACTTTGTATTGGTACAAAAATTAATCCTTTTCGCAGAGATAAGCAACACTTTCCAAATTCCAGTTGTACCGCAACACTGATTTGCCCTTTTGACTACGGTCCGACGCGAAATCATGGTCAAAATCAAGGCAGATATAGGAAGGTAGGCCCGGTGGCCGCGTTGATTTTGATCTGAGCGTAAACTGGGCCAATGCATATAAAATAGAGAGAGCGCTTTTAAATTAAAGCAACTCTTCAACTGTGTTTATGATATTTGTAAACACGCTTACGATATCTATTTCTCTTAACTAAAAATTTTATTTATTAATTATAAACAAATTAAATAATTTCTAAAAAAAATTATATGCCTATGCACTGCTCCTGACTCATACGAACACATCCGTATCAATTTTATGTGGACATGAGTATGTTAAATGTGCTAAACAGCCTGGCAATTATTTATATGGAAAAAATGTTAGCCTATTAATATATAGATATTTCTATTTTGCGCCAGTTAGATTATGTACGGCCGGCCGTTCAATCAATTTTTTTTTTTCATCCTGATCGTTTTGATTTATGTAAGTCCATATCTATCTCAATTATTTTATGGTCTTACGTACAACCGTTATTTGATCTAAAGTATAAATACATATCCATACATATATTGTTCTACGTACAGGTGTGTATAAATTAGCACATCCCTTGCTGAAAAACCCCCATTCAGCGTAAGTATGAATACACATGTGTTCGCCAAAAATAGTGTGATGTTTACATACAAACATACAGCTGAAGCTTATAAAAGTGTTTTACAATATACACGACTTTTCGACTGGAGCGACATCTACATTTGAAATTTGTATTTAACTCTGCACTCTTGTTAGAATAAAATAATTCTGAATGCATAGTTTTAGGCACAAATCTTTTAGTTTAAATTTAGACATTTTATTTTTGCTAAATACTATTTAAAAAAAGTACCACGCCCAATAAAACACCGTTTCGCATGCATAGCTAATTAATACCTTTAAAACGATGCCTTACTTATTAATTTTGGTAAATTATGTGAGCAGAAAGAGGGATATTTATAAAACACCAATTAGAAATAATATATATGATGATTTGTGAGCATCTTTAGCGTTGCGATTTAAGTTTGTAATATAAACAAAATGTATTATCGGGCTGAAACGGTCCGAGTGTATTTCTGGAATGAAAAATCTTCTCACAAAAAATGCTTTCGCCGTTCGGAGCCGGCATAAAACTGTAGGTCCATCCAATTAGGAAAAATAAAAGGAGCACAACTAGAATTGGGAGAGATACTCGGCCATAAAGCTTGCAGCACATTGTGTTCCTTTCCTCTCTCTCTCTAAGAGACAGTGGAATTTTCACTCGTACGAATAAATGCGAAACCTCACACACATTTTCATCCATGTAGCACAATGCAAACTCTCTCACAATTTTTCGGCACTCTACCTTATCCTTATCTCACTTTTTGGAGGGCACATACCAACATACATACCAATTTTCGGGTATGCATATGCGAATAAAGCATTAAAGCAATTTAGACTAAATGTCAAATGAAGGATGGAGATAAATTGTGATATGTGTGATGATTTTGTCATTTCTTAATATTGATAAACTAATGCGTTGCTGAAAGGAAAATTCCATACCGCCAACAGGTCACGCATATTCATACATAAGTATGTACATGCATACAACATATTGCGCATAAGTTTATACATATGTACAAATTTAAATGACAAAATTTGAGGTTGATGGAGGCGTGACTTTACATATTTCTTTTACTGTATATAAGATATTTGTCAATGTATTTTCAAGTCGATTTATTTGCAAGCCAACGCGTGAAAAACTTCACTTCTTCATGTTTGTGGCTAAATTTGATTTGATGTGAATAGGAGGTAAATGGGGTAAAAATGATGATGATGATGATGATGATGAAATGTGTTTTGCTTTATGTCGCTTTTTATATTTGGTAATGCCATTTAATGCATGTAGCTTCAAGATTTTTGAACAAGCGGGTGATTGTGCTTTCATACTTTTTTCTTCTTTACTTATGTACCTACTTACCATTGTAATCTGCGTTGGCAACATATTTTGAAGATTGATAAAGGAAAAAGGGGGAAAAAAACGATGGAGAAGATGGAAAAGATGACAAATCAAGTTTGATTTGCATTATAGGACTTGTGTTTCTCGGCTCTTCAACATTTTGTCACATTTTCTATGCATATGTTTAATAAATGGGATTAAAATCCAATCCAATCCAATTCTATTCTTTTATAAGTACATACATATTTACATATAATGCGAGTACTCAGCATGAAATTATGATTTGCTTGACGTGAAAAATAGTGTTGCTGGCAGATGTTTGTATATGTGTATTAAGGTGGAGTGAAAACATATAGAGATTTTTTTTGTTCTTTTTTGAAGGTACCAGCAATGAAAAGTTGCATTTATATGAGTTAATGAACCCCACAAAATATTGTGGCGATAGGATGACGTTTTGAACTGCCCCCAGCCCCGCAAAGTTGAAAGCAACAAGCACGATCTGGTACAAATATGAAATTTTGAAAATTATAGATTCAAAAAACCAAGTATGAGGATTGATAAAGATGGCTAATCTGAGTATTAAAGTGAATTTTTATTTTTTGGAAACAACAACAACAAAAGTTATTAAAGGTCAAAGTTTATATTATGCATTTTTTATACTCAGCTGTGCTAGTACACGGAGTATTATCGTTTTAATCACATAACGGTGGATTGTAACAGAATGAAATAATCGAGATAGATGACTTATATATATCAAAATGATCAGGGTGAAAAGAGAAATCGATTGAGCTATGTCCGTCCGTCCGTCTGTCCGTCTGTAAACACTCTAACTCGCGCAAAAATTGAGATATTTTGATGAAATTTGAAATGCAAGTTGGTATCGAGACTGGGACGGTTGGTATTGAAAATGGGAGAAATCGGACCATGACCACGCCCACTTTTCCTATATAGAAAAAATGGGAAATTTGGTATCTGAGCCACTAATATAGCTAGAGCGATGAAATTTTACCCACGTGTTGAGCTCAGGCCCCTATGAAGAAATTTGGTGAAATTATAGAAAACGGACGGTGCCACGCCTACTTATTAAGGGTAAAACATTGAAAGTTTTATATGTCATAACTCAGAAACCGTTGAAGATATATCGATGAAATTTGGTACGCGTGATTTACTTACTTAGGCAAATGTTTGGACGAAAAATTTCCAAAATCGGTTGACGACCACGCCCACTTTTATATATGGGTCTTATAAAGTGACCTAATAAAAACATTTTATATAAAGATATATCATTAAAATTATATGGCAGGAGTCTAACTACGAACATAAGACAAAAACCGTAAAAATTTTGGGAAAATGGGCGTGGCACCGCCTCTTTTTGGAAGCAGGAATATACGAGATTTCTTGGCGTATAACTCGACAAATAATTTATATATAATGACGAAACTTGGTGTGTACACTTTTATTACTTGTGGCAATACATGTTCAAAATTTTAGAGAAACAGGTTGACGTCCACGCCCACTTTTATATATGGGTATTATAAAGTGACCTAATAAAAACATATTAAGCGATATCTTTAGATAATTCATTGAAATTTTGTGGTATGATTTCTACAATAGACCGGAATCAAAAAATAGAAAAATTTTGGAAAATAGGCGTGGCACCGCCTCCTTTTAGACTAAGGAATCTACGAGATTTCGGAGCCCATAACTCGACAAATAATTGAGATATTATGATGAAACTTGGTTTATACACTTTTATAACTTGTGTTAATAGACACGCAAAAATTTATTGAAATCGGTTTATGACCACGCCTACTTTTTAGCAAAGATATTTCTGGAACACGCTTTGGAAATTTGTAACGTGACATCTTTGTAATTAGAAGTCATAAAGGAATGAAATTTTGCACAAAGAATAATATTCATATGCTTAGTTGGATGACTGATAAAAATATTGAAAATGGGCGTGGCTGCGCCCACTTTATGCAGCACTCGCTTTATATAAAGTACACCGTGTTTCCATCAAACGCAAACAAACAATGAAAGCATACAGCTGAGTATCTAATGTTCGATTCCACTCGAACTTAGGCTTCCTTACTTGTTAAATTGCAATTACTTAAAAACTACTGAACCGATTTTGAATATTTTTATACAATTCGATAGATATTTTGATTCCCTTTAATTTTTTTTATATAACAAAAGTAAGGGGGGGGGTAAAATGGGGGTTGACCCCGCAGGGGGGTGTTATGGAACCCATATAAAATATATATCAAATTAAATGGAATCAAAATACCTATCGAATGGTATAAAAATGTTCGAAATCGGTTCAGTAGTTTTTAAGTAATTGCAATTTATAAAATGCATAACATAAACTCTGACCTTTAATAACTTTTGTTGTTGTTGTTTCCAAAAAATAAAAATTTACTTTAATACTCAGCTTAGACATCTTTATCAATTCTCATACTTCGTTTTTTGATATTATAATTTTAGAAATTTCACATTTGTACACTCAGAAAAATAATCACAGTAGTATCAACAGTTTTCTTATGTTAATCCCTAAATTCATTAAATTAACAGAAATATATTTAAGTAGATACATTTAGAGTTATATAAACGAAAACATCTTTTACTTTAATAAATATATCTATTAAAACCTATTTGTTAGTTCAACAGGACTGATCGTCAATTATTAACAGAAATTTTCGTTGATATAACTGAGTCACTGTTAACTTAACCCTAATATCTGTTGCTGTAACCTTTATATTTGTTTGTTGATTCAACAAATCATTACTGTTGACTATCAAAAGAAAAAGTATTTATTTTTCCAACTTTCTCCGTTGTTACTTGTCGATTTGCTTGAGTGAGTGAGTTTTAAATCACGGATGCTTTTTCGAACAAAGGTAAGTATAATAGCCACTGATGTTCAATATTCAATATAAAGTTGAATGTTGAATTTCGCACTATACATATGATGCCGTTGGATTGAATTTCAGGTTGATGTCATGGTTTGAAATCGGAGGAGAATATAAAATAGAGAACACAATATAGCAAGCAGTGAAGGCGAAGAAGGTGCCGCAATGGAAAACAAGCGGAGATGAAGCTACATATTTGTACTTGGAAACAGAACGGAAACAGAAAAAAATGCAAACAAAAGATTTAAAATACTCGCCAATAGCTCTAAAAATACACATTATAAAGTAATTGTTAGAAATAAATGGCCATGTAAAACACAAAGGGATTTATTTTTAAGTGACAAAATTTCAACTACGGAAAAGCAAAAGTGTTTGGATTCACAGCGATTTTTTGTTTTCAGAGTAGTACAACAATAAAACTGTTAAAACAAAATATCGTCTGTCAATTTAACAGATATATCCTTTGGATGTGATTTGACTGTGGAATCTGTTGCTTTAACCCGTAATCCCGTTGATCTACCAGTATCTTTTCTCTCGGTGTACCAGATTGTGCTTGTTGCTTTCAGCTTTGCGGGGCTGGAGGCACCTCTAAACATGCGAGTATGTCAATAAAATTTTACAGACTTATTTCTGGGCTAGAAAGGTGCCGTTCTGGCTTTGGAACAAATTGAATTTCCAAAAAAAAATTTCACTCCACCTTAATGTGTATGTTAATTAGCACTTTTTTGTTTTGATACAGGGTTTTAAACGTTTGGTGAATACAATACCATTTTGTAGTATGGAAGCGTGTTACAATGGTGTACTTGGAAAAATGAGCGAATGAAATTATTCAAGCAATAACGCACATGTACATTAGGCCCTTCGAGAAGGAAATATGATAACTTTTCTCTCTCCAATAGAACATTAAAATGAGTATTATGCATTTAGAGTCTAAATTTTAGACTAAATTCGTACACAATTTTTCATCGACTAATGAATCACAAAATAACAACAAAAGATGCTCACCATTCACAAAAAACTTCTGTCTTTCCCTCTTTTTACATATATCTCACCACTCCTCTTTTGCTCTCTTTCTCTGCGAAGAAATTTTAAAAAAGATGCACGAGCAGCATTTCCTAGAAAATAAGCATCGACAAGGAAACAACAAAAACCTACATTGCGGAAATTATACTCAATTTCATTCTACTCAATATACTCACCATATAGACAGCAACGTAAACTTTTGCCGAAATGTACACAAAAAAATCTTGAAAAACTAAATTCAATTACAGCAATAATAACCTCAGGATATTTCATTCTATGCATCATTACGTTTTTTGTGTGAGCGCATTTAGCCCAAAAACCACAGAGGATTTCCAATAGTAGATAATGCATGTATATGCATACATGGGTGTTAGGGTGGGGCGATTAGTATGGAGGGAAATTAATCGATATCGCGCCATCGAAATTCGGATTATTCTCATTTTTATGAGTAGAAAACTCCTCCACGACATTTGTCTAAAATTAATTTTGATGTTCTGGAATTTGATTTTTATGAACCAAGACGAATTTTTGAAAATAAAAATTTGGCAGAAATCGACAAAAAATATCCAGGCCAATATGCACATCGAATTGAAGCAGAATTTTAAGTTTTAAGGAATAACTCTTCAGTTTTTGCAGCTAAAATTCTGAGATTTTTGATTTGGAGCATTTATTGTATACAAAGCGCGATCGGCGAAAATCATCGGTATCGGATGACTATAACATAGAGAACCCATACCGCGATTTTGGACCAAGGAAAAAAGAGTGCATTATAGTTTTCCTATACCGGAAGATAAATTAATATTTTAAAATACTGTTCATAAATTGTATTGACTTATCTTTAAGAAATTTGCAAAAAAAAATATGATATATTTGTGGCCACTCTGAATCGTAAATACTCACACTGGCAACACCTTGATTATGAAGTTTGTCATTCCATCAGTTTTTCATTTTTTGACGTTTTTCTTTTTTCCGTGGAAGAACTTCCTTCGTACGCCACCATCGTTAGGAACAACACGTGAATTCATTAAATGCTCATTTATTACTATTATATTGTAAATTCAGTAAAAATATTAGTTCAATAAAAGTTTATACATTTTGTTAGTTAATAAAAGAGCTAAATTGGTGACCCCGACTAAACGATCATGAGCATTCCCGCAGATCAAATCCAGCAAAACGCAGCCGCTAACAATGAAAGGAACAACGATGGCTCTCACGTGGAAGCAAACTTTGCAATTCCGAAGATCAATCCACCGAACATGGCTGATACTCACATCGAATCCTATTTCATGTCATTGGAGTTTTGGTTCGCGGCCTCAGGGATCTTATAAGACACAAAAAAGTACAACATAGTGATGGCGCAAGTTCCGCCTGCGAAATTGTGCGAGCTGCAAACCATTCTCAGTGAAGTACCGTCACAGAACAAGTACGATTATATAAAAGAAAAGCTAATAAAGCATTTCGCAGAGAGCCAGCAGCGCCGCTTGCAAAAGGTAATCTCTGAAATGCCACTCGGCGACTTAAAACCAAGCCAATTGTTTAGTGAGATGAAACGTGTTGCTGGCCAATCCATTAGCGAAAATATTCTAATAGATCTCTGGACAGCCCGACTTCCTACGCAGGCACGAGCTGCAATTATAGCATCAGAATATAAAATATTGAGGAAGGTCAAAATAGCAGACGATATAGTTGAATCGCTCAACCTCAGCGAATCCTTCAATTCAGATGCACACATTCGAGCGGTAACGAATGAGAGAAATAATAGCGAAACAGTTTCAGCGCTAGAAACTTTACAACGAGAGATCGCCCAATTATCTCAACGATTCAATAGCTACACCACTGACCGTGGCGCATTACGAAACCGCAGCCGAAATCATCCACGAGAATCTACAACTACAAATAAAGAAATGTGCTGGTATCATCTGACATATGGCAACAACGCTCGAAATTGCAGAAAACCTTGCTGTTTTCCACGGTCGGCAAACAAACAATGACGCACGCCACACTTTGAAGCTGCTACAAAAAACCATACACCATTCAAAACAGCTTCAATCAACCGCCTCAAAATCACCGACAGTCGCAATAATACAAAATTCTTAATAGATACCGGAGCTGATGTTTCGGTGATCCCCAAATCATTTAAAACCACGAACCTCAATCCGACCAGTATGCAACTTTACGCCGCCAACGGCACAAACATAAAAGTATACGGCGAAGCAGTGCTGAAACTTAATTTAGGGCTGCGCCGACAATTTTCGTGGAAATTCATCAAAGCTGATGTAAACACTTGCATACTGGGTGCGGACTTCATAAAACATTATGATCTCTTAATCGACGTCAAACGCAAACGGCTCATAGACAATTTAACGAATATTTACACAAATTGCGAATACTCCAAAACACCAGGTACGTTAATTAAATCTTTCCATAGCTCCTCGCCACTACCTTGTATTCTAGAAGATTACATGGATATCACCACGCCACAGCAACCAGGTAGCTCGACCAAAACATCTATCATGCACCGAATCGAAACTTCCGGACAGCCTGTTTTCGCACGCCCAAGAAGGATGTCGCCTGAGAAGCTGCAAGCAGCGAAAAACGAAATAGACGAACTCATGCATCTTCGCATATGCCGACCATCATCAAGTTGCTGGGCTAGCCCAATACATATGGTTCCAAAACCAAATGGGAAATGGAGACTCTGCGGCGATTATCGCGCTCTCAACGCTCTCACCGTTCCCGATAGATACCCACTTCCTTTTCTGCAGGACTTTACGTCAATTCTGCATGGTAAATCATTATTTTCGAAGATTGACTTGCAGAGAGCCTTCCATCAGGTTGCCTTGCACCCAGACGACGTCCAAAAGACAGCAGTAACAACACCTTTCGGTCTTTATGAATTTCCATTCATGACCTTCGGCTTACGAAACGCCGCTCAAACGTTTCAGCGCTTAATTCACCAGGTCGTGCGTGGATTGGATTTCGTATTCGCCTATGTTGACGATATCTGCGTTGCATCGCGTGATGTAGATGAGCACAATCAACACCTACGAATATTATTCGACAGATTACGTTCAAATAACCTAAAAATTAATCTTCAAAAATGCGAGTTCATGAAAAATAGGCTGACATTTCTCGGGCATGAGATTTCTTCAGAGGGAATCCATCCAATTAGAGAACGAGTGGCAGCAATCGAAAACTTCAAATTACCGACTACAGTAAAAGAATTGAAAAGATTCTTAGCGATGATAAATTTTTATAGACGATTTATACCCAAAGCAATCGATACACAAAGGCATTTGTTCGCACTAACTCCAGGAAATAAAAAAAATGACAATTCTAAGATCGAGTGGAATACCAAAGCCATAGAAGCATTCTCGGAGTGTAAACGCCAATTAGTTAACGCGTCAACTTTAGCTCATCCACAAAAGGATGCTGAACTGTCCCTCTGGGTGGACGCATCTGATTTCGCCGCTGGTGCTGTATTGCATCAAGTGATCAAGGGAGTTGTTCAACCCCTCGGATATTTCTCGCGAAAATTCGACAGTGCTCAAATACGGTACAGTACGTATGATCGCGAATTAACGGCCATATACATGGCTGTGCAACATTTTAAATACATGCTAGAGGGTAGAGATTGTCACATTTACACCGATCACAAGCCTCTAACATTCGCGTTCCAACAAAAACTGGAAAAGGCCTCGAATCGACAAGCCCGACAACTAGATGCCATCGGACAAATAACCACCGACATAAGACACATTAACGGTCAGAGCAATGTGACAGCTGACCTATTATCGCGCATTGAAACAATTTGCTCATCGCCCACCATTGATTTTAGCGCCTTAGCTGACGACCAAGAGGACGATGAGGAACTCCGCGAAATTCTTCAAAGCGGCAATTCCGGTAAAATATCATTAGCTCTTAAATTGTTTTCAATTCCAGGAACTAACAAAAAGCTGTATTGTGATGATTCGAAGAAAATCATTCGACCTTTCGTAACTAAGGCTTTTCGAAATAAAGTAATGGCGTGTGTACATAACCTGGCTCATCCGGGTACGCATTCAACATCTAAACAAGTAGCAGAGCGTTTCGTGTGGCCGTTTATGAAAAAAGACTGTATGAAGTTCGCCAGAGCATGCGTCGATTGCCAGAGAGCAAAGATCAGCCGGCACACTCGTTCACCACTGCAGCCCTATGAACTACCTGATAAACGGTTTACGCACTTAAACATCGACATCGTCGGACCGTTTACGCCCTGTAAAGGACAGAGATACTGTCTGACCATCATTGACCGGTTCACGCGATGGCCCGAAGCTATTCCCATTCCAGACATGACAGCGCCAACGATAGTGGATGCTCTGGTCTTCCACTGGATCGCACGTTTTGGTGTGCCTACGTATATTACCTCAGACAGGGGCCGGCAATTTTTGAGTACCATTTTTAACGAGCTAACTCGCGTTCTTGGTATCGATCACCTCAAAACGACATCGTATCACCCGCAGTCTAATGGAATTATCGAACGTTGGCATCGTACATTGAAATCAGCTCTTCTGTGCAAAGACACCAATCATTGGGTCGATCATTTACCCACCATACTGCTCGGGCTGCGGACGGTTCACAAAACTGATCTCCAAGCAACAGTTTCAGAGCTGGTTTACGGAACAACTCTCCGGTTACCAGCAGAATTCTTTATCGAGAATAACGATGTGCGTACAGAAACAGAGGTAGTGAATCAGTTACGTGAAGCTATGAAGAATATACGCCCTCAGCCCACAACTTGGCACTCCCATAAGAGCGTATTCATCCCGCAGCAACTCTCCGAGTGTACACATGTTTTCATTCGAAATGACTCGATAAGGCCTACCCTGAGCAAACCTTATGACGGCCCTTATCCTATTTTGAATAAAAACGATAAATTTTATGAAATTATTGTGGAAGGAAAAAAGACAAACGTGTCGGTGGACCGCTTAAAGCCTGCCTACAATATTAACAATAACCAAGACACCGCAAGCTATGAAGCGCCTCAAACAATAGAAAAATCGACGAGATCCGAAATAACTCAACCCATAGCAAAACCTCCACACACTCAGTCAACTCAGCCTATAGTAAAATCGACACGATCTGGCCGACGAATTAATCCTCCCAGGAACCTGAAAGACTACGAAATATTCTAGAAGGGGAGTAATGTGGCCACTCTGAATCGTAAATACTCACACTGGCAACACCTTGATTATGAAGTTTGTCATTCCATCAGTTTTTCATTTTTTGACGTTTTTCTTTTTTCCGTGGAAGAACTTCCTTCGTACGCCACCATCGTTAGGAACAACACGTGAATTCATTAAATGCTCATTTATTACTATTATATTGTAAATTCAGTAAAAATATTAGTTCAATAAAAGTTTATACATTTTGTTAGTTAATAAAAGAGCTAAATATTGAACACAACAGGAGATAATCGCGAAAGTATGCGATTTTGGGCATTCAGCCTCCATAACCGGAAATCAGGCTATATCTCGAAAAGGATCATCCTATTTTAATTCGGATTTCATATCTGGATTCAGCATAAAATTCTGCTTCAATTCGATGTGCATATTGGCCTGGATATTTTTTGTCGATTTTTGCCAAATTTTTATTGGTTCATAAAAATCAAATTCCGGAACATCAAAATTACTTTTAGACAAATGTCGTGGAGGAGTTTTCTCCGCAGAAAAATGAGAGGAATCCAAATTTCGATTGCGCGATATAGGTTAGTAAATCGCCCCACCCTAATGTATGTATGTACAATTGTAAGTATCTAACAAAATATGTCTTCACATATGCCTCATTACTTGTGTAGAAAACTTTTTATAACACGTATTCGCACACATGAACATATTTCACTTCCTTGGCTAACTCACTATTTTGCTATTTATCCGCATGCTGCAACAACAATAAAACTTATCTGTCTTTTAGTTTGTGGGCAATTATTTTCATTGAGCAAACAGTTGAGGCAAAAACAGATGAATGGAATTTATAAATCAAGGCGGCGAGCATATATATATATATAAACAGATATACATGCATAAAGTAAGTAAAAGGATAAATAAAGTTGGAGAAGTGGTAGTAGTCGGTTGGCTTCAGTTGAATTACATTAATTTCCGATTTCACTTAAAGCGGTTTCCTCCGAAAAAATTTTTCTTTGTGACAATCGTAATGTGTGATTATTTGCCATATTTGTTATGTGATGGCTTTTCTTAAAAAAAAACAAGAAAAAATTGTTTCTGTATGTGAGTTAAACTTGCTGGAAAATGCATGTAATTGTATTAGAAAAGTTTTGAGACTGACTTGTGACTTCAGAATATAGGCGAAATATTGAAATAATAAAGCGTAGTTATAAAAAACTAGAATATTTAAAGAGTTAATTTGGGCGGTCGAAGGAAAAGTTGAAAAATGCGTAACTAAGTGACTTTGATTTGCCAAATTGTACAAGAGAATGTGAATTCAAATAGAGAGGTCTAAAAGGATACAGTACAGTTATTTTCAGAAAAAAACATATTCTTCACATGCTCCCTTTCAGGAATGCAATTGTTCTAGGAGTCACCATAAAAATCGATTTTTATAAATTTAATAAAAGCAAAGGTGCCCAAAATTTATGAAGTTTTGTGTATACAATGCCCTACCGAATATAATAAAAATATTAAATAAAATAAATATATGTACGTAAAAATTAATTTGAGACCTGCGCAAAAAAGTGTACGATTTATCGTACAAAATTAGGTAACTCAAATGTACGATATATCGTACATAATTAATTTGGTCGATATATCGTACAAAATCCGGGAAAGTTGCTGCTCAGTGCTGCTTGTTACGTTAAATTCAAACGCAAATTTTTCGACGTTGCGTGGCACGTAGCTGCTTTAGATAGTTATACACAGCGCAAAATGTTTCAGAATTTGAACAAACTCAAAATTTTTAAACTAAAATGTTAATTGAATTACATATAGCCATAGGTTGCATGCGACGTGGTAGAATGACAACATTTTGGTATCCTACGATTTCAATACAGATTTTTAAGGATACGATGTCACTAAAAAGCTTCATACTGTTACGACAGAATCTACACTCAAAAAAAAAAAAAATTACTCAGATTGTGAAAAAGTGGGAATTTTCATTGTTTTGATGTACAATTTTCTTCAAATCAAGGAATAAAACCATCGTTTTAAAGAAAATTGTACATCAAAACAATGAAAATTTTCTTTAGCGCCGAATCATTCCCACTTTTCCACAATCTGAGTAATTTTTTTTTCAGTGTACATTTTATTGAAAAATTCTATAAAGTTCGTCCGTTAGTCGAATCAGTACAAAACCGTTCAATATTCACTTATGTATTTAAAAAAAAACACTAGAAATAAAATCTTTTTTCTTTCCTATCGAATAAATACATGCATATGCATACACTAAAAAAACTTCTCGCGATCTAAGATATATTTTTTTTATTATTTTGAACACGCGTTCCAATACATTATTTTTCTTTGTTTTCAGTAAATTATCTTAAAAATGTTCAAACATATTCGTTGCAATGGTGATTTGTTTGAAAATTCAACTTATCAAATTAAGAAAATCAAATATTCAAAACAAGGACAAGTTGGGAATGGAATGACGCTTAAGAAATTTTTCCTTATTTTGATGTATGAATTTCTTTAAAACAAGTATATGAAACCATGTAAGTAACTTTATTTCATAATCCTTTTAACATGTTTTAAGGAAAATTTGCTCAAAACAAAGAAAGTGTTCAATACACGGCAGTAATTCCTTTGAACGCTAAATATAACGTTTTTTCTCTCAGTGCATACATATTTTTATATCCTAAACTTAAATTACAATTTAAAAATATGTGTCGCATTGAATTTTGTATTGAGGTTACAGCTTTTAAGTTTAAAATTATATTTTTTTATTTTGTCTTTACTAAATTTTTTTTAATGTATATATGTATTTTTTATATATAATAATTATGTATTTAAGTATGAATTTTATTAAATCTGGATAGAAGTCACAATTTTTAAGCTTAATATTAAAAATATCTTTATTTCGTTGCTTTAAAAAATGTTTGTTTAAAAAAGTCTAAACAAATTATAAAAGCAAAATTTGCAAGATTTTGGCTCATTTCACGAACTTTGTACGATATATCGTACAAATTTCAAAGGGCTACCTAAACTAATTAATTTTTTTTTAATTTTCTTACAAATTATGCTTATTTAGGACTAAATGAATGAAATATGTGCCAATCGATTTTTTTCCTCCACGGGTAAAGAAATTGAAAACAAAGGGTTAATAATAAATTAATATTTTGTCCAATTGAGTTAAATCCTAATTCCATTAACTTATGTAGAGGGACAACATCTACGACCACCTGTTATCATCCACCACCCAGTGGCGTTGTCTTATCTGTCGCTGATGTATTTAAGCTTTTACTCATACATAGTTTTATTGATTGTATACTCGAGATCTGCTAGCTTTAACATCTTGAAGGAAAAATACGAGGCAGTAAGGTTAGGTTAGGTTGCAGTGGCTGCTAGTTCTTACATAGCACACTTTCGCCCCGAAGGTCCCACTGTGATACCACGTGAATCCGAAGATCTCCTCCTCTCACCCTAGCATTAAGCTCAGATTCATCGATATAGAGATGGTTCCATCTATCAACTTAAAACAATTCATCAAAGTCGGAGTCCTACACTCTTTTGATGCGAACCCACCTCACGATGTAGCCTTATATATAATAGGCCCTTATTTCGATTACCGGGTTTTTGTACAAATCATAATCTATTTCCAAACTTGTGTGTTTATGAAATTATATTCAAAATTCCACGCAGAATGCATTAGCCCAAGTAAAACCCAAACAATATCCACGTGATCCCTGAATGCACCCTAAGTAATCCGTCATGTGATCTCTTAATTCACCCTAAGTAATCCGTCATGTGAACCCTTAATGCACCCTAAGTAATCCTTCATATTTTATCAAATTAATATTTCATTCGAAAGACTGCCAATTTCAGCGCTTGCCATAAGAGAATGTCACAATGAGCTTTAAGATTGAATTCTTAATGTTAATAAGAATTTAAATAATTTCTAATTAAATTGCGTAAATACAAATATGTCTCATTACTTTTTTGATTTTTGGAAATAAACAATACATATCTATGTGCATATATCGTATTTATTCAAATGGTAATTTCAGTAAGGTTCCTAAATAGTTGAACGGCAGCTATTTTTTAATAAATATTTTATTCAGCGCGCTCTTTGCGTTTCGCTTTCCACAGCCATTCGCAGCAAGTCCAAAGATTTGTATTTCAACGAAAGTAATATAAAATCAAAGGAAACATTCTTAAAGCTACTGTTTACGTCTTCATTTCGGAAATTAGAAAACCCAAAGTGGCAGATGCGCCACCAAAAAAGCGCTTTCAAAATAAACACACTAAAAAGGAGCAACAGAAAGTAAATAGAAATGTTGGCACGGCACGTACAGTGGTCTAAATAATAATGAACTTTGTAATATACATACATATATATCGTCATACCATACGAAAAATAACATCATATTTTTTGTGGCTGACGAAAAGTAACATGTTCGACTTTTGGCTGACGAAAACTATCAATTTCGTTTAAACAACAACAATTTTAATGTAAAAACAGTATATAATTACTGATACTTTTCGTCAGCCAAAAGTCGATTATGTTATTTTTCGTCAGCCAAAAGTCGAACTTGTTACTTTTCGTACAGAATTTTTTTATTGATAGCTTTCGCCAGAAATTTTAAATATGCTAGTTTTCGTATGGTACGACGATATGTGCAATGATTTTACTAAAATTTTTTAATTTTTTACAAAGACATTCTTAGGAGCCATTCCGTGCTAATGATTTTACAAATCGTCGCTGCTCCAGCAAATTCAGGTATATGTTTTTTTCGATTTTTTTTATTACATGTTTATTTAACACTATCTGCTAGCCACATGTCTGCATTTGCCGTTTTCTGATATCTTTCTTTAGTTAGAAGTTATCAAACACAGCTATATGCTCTCAGTAGTAGAAATGCTCTGTAAAATCAGTTCTGCATCTACTTGCGTATAATTGTTTTTGATTGCAGGCGAACCTGCTTTTATTTTTGTGTAAAAAAATTATGTATTTGAAAAAAGCTATGTACATATAGTTCAGGTGTCCCGAAGACTATACATAGATATTAACCATCCTATTATTGAAATCCAAGCTTTAAAACAGGTAAAAAGTCAAAGACTTAAAATAACGCTTAAAATTACCATAATTGCACATTTTTGGACAGTTGAAATATGGAAAAAATGGGATGCAATCTCATAGAAGCATAGCTGGGGAATAATGATTAGTAATCCTAATGATTACTAATCTGATTAGAAACTTTTTTTTTTAATTCTAATTGATTAATTAGGATTAGATGGCTATTCTAATCGACTACTTTTTGATTAGATTAGAACTAATCAAAAATCTAATCACGATTAGTGACGATTGGAATATCTAATCAAAACTAATCAAAAATAAAATCGATTAGATTTCTCGACTAGTTTTCATTAGATTTGATTAGATCAACTATTTTGAAATATTTGTAATCGTGAAGTTACTACATTTCAAAGAGAAATTGAATAAGCTTTCCGATGAGCTGAATCTGTCTCCTTTTACATCAAGTGATTTTCGATATTTGGAGTCGTACAAGCTGCTAATGGAGCCTATTGCCCAAATTTTGGACTTTCTCCAAGGTGAAGCCAATGTGAAATATGGTTGTATTAATCCTGTGTTATTTTCTTTGAGTAACAAACTGCTAAAATTACCCAGAAAACCCGAAGTTTTGAGCAATGTTAGCTCAACAGCAGTACAATTAGAACATCAATTGAGAGAACGGTTTAAACCATATTTTACATTGGCTCTTGAGGGCTTTTTAAGAGCAGCGGTCACCTCTCGGCAGTGGGCGGCATACCCTCCGAGTGTATTTCTGCCATGAAAAAGCTTCTCACAAAAAATTCATTCGCCGTTCGGAGCCGGCATAAAACTGTAGGTCCACCCAATTAGTAGGAAAACACTAAAGGAGCACACCTCGAATTGGGAGAGAAGCTCGGCCATAAAACTCGTCAGAGTTATAATAGTGCCATTGTATTATATATTATACTTTATGAATTAAATGACAAAAAAAAAATATTTCAAAACAGTTGATCTAAACTAATTTAATCAAAACTAATCGAGAAATCCAATTGATTTTTATTTTTATTAGTTTTGATTAGTTTTGATTAGATATGCTAATCGTCGCTAATCGCCATTAGATTTTTGATTAGCTCTAATCTAATCGATTAGTAATCAAAATATAAAGAATCAAAAAAATCTAATGATTAGATTACTTAATTTTTCTAATCGTAATGATTTCTAATTCTAATCGAATTTCCCCAGCTATGCATAGAAGAAACCGGCTTATTCGAGGACCTCTATAGTGATAGCGTTAAAAATATGGAAGCAACGGGATGCTTCCATAAAAAAGAGACTGGATTATTTTATATGCCAGAGGATAACCCTGTCAGCGATATCGAGGATTACTTTATATAAATGGCGAAGTTAAGTTTAAGTTGCGTCATACCGGTTGCTGGACATCGTTTCCCCAAAAACCACCTGCCTTGCAGACTCAAGATAAACCTAAGTCGTTGTATGATGGTCCAATAAAAATTGACCAATCCAAATACTGTAGCCTACAATCGTTAAAACAATACATGCACAAAGACTTTCATTCATTTTATGATAGTTTACCTCAATAAAAGCTTTGTATTAAGATTTTATGCAATTGACTAGGTTACGCATGTGTTATTAAACTATAGATCAATGTTAAGAGTCGTATTCATATACGTGCATACATATGTATCTAATAAAAACTGAATTATTTGCTTATTAAAATTATAACCTTAATATTTTTAATTACATTTACAAAAAAAATATCTTGTGGTCAAGCTATTGTGCTGACCAAAGTGTTATTGCATCCCAAACAGTTTTAGGTTATTCTTGGTTAGTACACTCAGCAAAAAACGCACGTAAATCTGACTATTTACACCTTGATTTGACTATTTTTACCAATGGTTTTGCGCCTAGGATGGAAATAGTGATTCTGACTACGTTGCACTTCATACCATCATAATAAATATTAAGTAGTTAAAATGAAAATTAACCATACTCGACTTGAAGTGTTGTCATAGTAAAAACAACTATGAAAAATAGTTGTCCTAAATATGTTGAAAAATGCAGCATATTCAAATTGAATATTTTTATAGTCAAGTTAAAGTTACAACATAGTTGTTTTAAAAAATGTTCATATTGTATGTATTCACGTGGGGGGAGCGCTGTAGCTCCAAGGTTCGGCGAGAGTGCCAACCTCTGGGGTACGAAAAATGGCTTTAAATAAGCCAACTCATTTCCCGTGTGGAAAATGAGTTATATTTGAGTTGCTCAATAATGCAATATAGCTCGAACAATGTATAAACCATCTAAGAATTACGGAAATTTGAAAAGCCGCATTCAAATGAAGGAACGAAAATCTACACAGCGTAAATATCTTTTACTGTGCTAAATATTTAAGTTTACTATGAACCATATTCAAGTTGAAGCATCAACAGTAGTTAAAATAAATATGTTTCAACTTGAAGATGACTTAAAAAATTTTATAATGACAGGTGTTAATACTTGTCCAGTTGGATTAGTATTTACTAGTCAACTCAAAGTTTTTCATATTCAAGTTGAATATCTTTCATACTTGAACGGTTGAAATAATACGTTTATATTCAGATCAAGTTGTTTCATAGTCATATTTCCTTGGTTTCATAGTAAAAAAGCGAATAGTAAAGCTGAATATTTTCATAGTCATTTTTACAATGCGGGTTTTCTCTGAGTGTACAAAATGTGCCCGGCTGACATGGTTTTCTTATGCCGTTTTCGTTTCTGGAAAAACTGTTGCCCTGCTTGATTTTCTTAGCCTGGTAATTTCAGCGAATATTGACCTCTAGCTAACTCAGAGGGCAACATTATCTACAAATCCGGCCATTTAAAACGAAGACAGGTTACGTGAATTTGATAATTGAAACATTAAAGGGTAACATTTTATGCCAGAATCGAAAACGCCATTAAAGTGATATCAGCGTATCTGACAACTTTTCAAAATAGGAGGGGCGCTGGCCAATTAAATAATGCAGTTCCAAGCTATCGCTAATTGCATCGGACCCTAGCGAAGAATTGTATACATATCTTTCACGATTTCTTTACCCCACTAGCAAATTGAAATAATTTGTAAAAAGAGCTATGTGCTGTAAAACGGCGATAATGCGTTATTCGAAGTGGTTGCTCAAAACACAAGTCTATTATATATGATGTATTGTGGAACGATTTTCCGTCATCCCTTGTCAAGTTTGGTTTGGAGACAAACCGGTTTCGGCTAATATGCGCCATCTTCAGTGTCTTCTTTCTATTATATATGTGTAGTATCATTAGTTAATAATGCTGCAAAGAAAAAATATTCTCTAGGATCACCAGGAAACGGTTTTTTTGCTCTCCTGAAAAGTTGCTGAAAAACGTATAGCTCTTTTTGTTGGCGCAGCGACGAAATATACTTTGCTCCTTTATGTATGTCATACAAATCTTACGGATCTTCGATTATGGTTACTTTAATATAAGTCGATTTTTCTATAACGCGACCGTGAAAAGAACGCTCGAGTTGCTAGAAATTAATTACAGGCACTACACCTTAGAAGCCTTCGGACGGATTCGAATTTTTGCCATTCACTAGCAGAGTTCGGTTGTGTTGAGCTAGTTACCGGTGCAGCCTCTGTACAAAGGAATACGATAATATATGTTCCAAAAATATATGTTCCACAAATTCCATTTTTCTATTCACAATAGCTACGTTCTTTTACATGACAACACTGCTGTTCAGGTTGACAAACAGAAAAGCGCTTTCAGCTTTTTTTTCGAGCTTGCGTGCAAAAAAATGTGGCTATAAATACATATATATATTATAGGATATATCCAGAAATTAGCAGTTTCCTTTCACAACCTCGGTGCACAGGTAGATCTATCAGCTAAGTTAATTATCAGTTTTTATCCAAGCTCCGCGTTTTTTATAATCCAAAGCGAGGCATGTTTGTCACAAGAAATTCACGTATTTCAGTCTTAACTGCCGTATAGGTGATGAATTTTGTGAAACTATGACATCTCAGCTTATGTATTTCAAAAAAAAAAAAAACTTCACAATTCTTTGTTCTCTATGATTAAATTTCCACTGTTTGTAATTTTTTGCCCACTGTGCATTGGCGCCCTGTTTGTAGTGCCTTCAACTTTTGCGTAGCACTTTATCGCGCTAACTAGTTCTTTTATACATAAGCAGACTTGAGTGCTGTTCTATTTCTTTTACAAAATTTTCAAATAATCACGGCTGAATGCTTAAGTTTGTGAGCTCTGCGAAATTGAAAATTAAATCGCCATAAAAGCTCAATGAGAAATAGTCGACGCGTCGGCTACTATCTCAGCTTGCTCACTGTGTGCACAAAGAAATATTTTTGTTTTTGCAAGATATTGTAATACTGAAATTAATTCAAATGATTATGCTTATTTGATTCACAAAACGCCAAGTGTAAGGCTTTGCGCCAAAAAGCTATTTGAACTGCCATAAACAGGACACGCGATCTGCGAAAGATACTAACCAAGTATTTCTATACTCGTTTATTCACACTTACATATGTACATTTTCTGGCTCCTCTTTTGCAATTAGTTCATATTATTAGCCAATATATATATATACACATCTATGTACAAACATAGAAACATACAATGTTCTCGTAAATATCCCTCTTTATCTATGCAAATCTCACACTCCGCATTATTGCCCGCTTGCTTATGGCATTTCCATTTTGCGGTCCAGAGGAATTTACATACATAAATTAATTTAAATTTTTTCTTTCTACTTTTTTCTCTCTCTCGTTTTTGCTTTCTTCATTTCTTTCATGTTGTTCAATTAATCGCTCTTTGACCCAAGCAGTGCTTTCACTTGCGCCATTTCTTGCTTATTTATTATGCACAGAATTAAATGAGGCCATAAAGTGTATGTAGGTACGTACATATATATCTACTCTATGAGAAAAACGTTTTGCTCATTCGATTACACTTTCATCTAAAATTTATTAAGAAATATTTGTTATCATCTAATGAATACTTAAATGAGTGGGCATAAAGTGAAAGTTCGTTCAGCTATTACATACGTGTGTATGTATGTATATGCTTATCAGTATCCTTAAAGCATTCCAAGCTTTGCTACTCACAAAGGTGATTATATACATATATGTAGTTGGTGTGCATACATTATAGAAGCAAAAGTTCATTGTATGTTTGTGTGTACATATATAAGTGGTTCACATCTTAGAATCAAAATTTAAATTTACTGCATTTTTCCGAAAGAAAAATCCATTTTAAAATTTAAAACATTTTTTTGCGGAATGTTTGTGAGCATCCTCGGTTACAAAATGCCTTTAGGCTTGAAAGAAATCTGACATGTTGCATAAAAATGTAAAGAAAACTCAAAATAGGCATACGAAGTTCTTTGAGAACATTCTACTTCTCACACATATGTATTTTGACAGCTAATTTTTAGTATCCTTAGAAATGAATGACCATTCTAATTCTACTCTTTAGAGGCAACCAAGAACGAAAAAAGACACTGAAGATGGCGCATATTAGCCGAAACCGGTTTGTCTCCAAACTAAACTTGACAAGGGATGACGGAAGATCGTTCCACAATACAGAAACCAATATTCTTCGTTGGGAATGCTTACTAAATTGCCCACAGACGTACATACGCTTTGGTGCATTAACTAACTACATATGTACTTTGCTAAAGCTTTACTACATACATATATACATAAATAATAAATGTCTAAATATATCGAAATGTCCATCAACCTTTCGTCTCACAGCTGCGTCAATGATTGTTGTTGTTTTGCAGTGACGCAAGTTCGTGTTACATGAAATCATTGCGACCACATTTTCGCTGTATGTACATTAGAGTGGACTCCAAATGTAAGGAGAAAAATATTAGGCGCATTTCTGTCGTACCAAGTATGAAAAGAATATTCGCTTATTCATCAAATTACCTTCAAAGCAACAACACCAACTCGACTATTTTAAAAATTTTATACTTGGTCGATGCTAATATCCCTTAACCGGCTCCGATCGGAACCAAAATTTATATTTAATATGTATCTTTGAGTGCAAGACTATCTATTTCGGCCATTAGATATAAAAAATATTAATTTAATTTTTTGAATCCCCATAGAGTTTGCCGACTTTTGACCCCTGTGGGACACCCCTTAACCGTCTCCGATCGAACCGAAAATTTATATGTGGCATCTTCGACTGCGCTGTTATCGATGTAGGGGGTGAGTACGAAAAAAATCGGTAATTTGATTTTACAGACTACCATAAGGTACATACGAGAGACTGATAGGAGTGAGTTAGAAACATCTGCGCATTTTAAACAATATAGCGCAAATCGATCTACGCTTCCTGACACAATCTCTCTCACACTTTTGCCGACCATTGATATATGAACACACATATATTTATGTATGTATGTATGTATGTATGTATGTACGTGTATGTACAAACACTCTTACCACATTTTAGTGATGCTTTTGTTCTGTCTTTGTTTGCTTGATTTCTGTTGCTCTTGTTATGCCTCAAATTCTGTTGTCTTGTTAGATTTTAAACAAACAAGGCGAGCCTCATCATTGACCAACCGACCGACCGACCTTGATTATCTTGCTTTGTAAGTATGTGACAGATGCACTGTCACAAAACAATACAAGCAGATCATTGTAATTCGCTGTTGCTGCGGAAGTTGTTATTGTTGTTGCTCTTGTTTTGTTCTTGTACTATGTTGTAATCAGCAATGAGTTGCCGATGACGATGGGTGGAAAGCAACGGAAGATAGGAAGAGCATATTTTATAAAAGGGCAACATTCGAGACATGAAACCGAAATATTCCAAACGGACCACAGTTAATAATGTTGCCCTTTGTAAGGTTTTGCCTTTTTAAGGTTAAAGGCATAGCTGGGGAATAATGATTAGTAATCCTAATGATTACTAATCTGATTAGAAACTTTTTTTTTTTAATCCTAATTGATTAATTAGGATTAGATGGCTATTCTAATCGACTACTTTTTGATTAGATTAGAACTAATCAAAAATCTAATCACGATTAGTGACGATTGGCATATCTAATCAAAACTAATCAAAAATAAAATCGATTAGATTTCTCGACTAGTTTTCATTAGATTTGATTAGATCAACTATTTTGAAATATTTGCAATCGTGAAGTTACTACAGTACAAAGAGAAATTGAATAAGCTTTCCGATGAGCTGAATCTGTCTCCTTTTACATCAAGTGATTTTCGATATTTGGAGTCGTACAAGCTGCTAATGGAGCCTATTGCCCAAACTTTGGACTTTCTTCAAGGTGAAGCCAATGTGAAATATGGTTGTATTAATCCTGCGTTATTTTCTTTGAGTAATAAACTGCTAAAATTACCCAGAAAACCCGAAGTTTTGAGCAATGTTAGCTCAACAGCAGTACAATTAGAACATCAATTGAGAGAACGGTTTAAACCATATCTTACATTGGCTCTTGAGGGCTTTTTAAGAGCAGCGGTCACCTCTCGGCAGTGGACGGCATACCCTCCGAGTGTATTTCTGCCATGAAAAAGCTTCTCACAAAAAATTCATTCGCCGTTCGGAGCCGGCATAAAACTGTAGATCCACCCAATTAGTAGGAAAACACTAAAGGAGCACACCTCGAATTGGGAGAGAAGCTCGGCCATAAAACTCGTCAGAGTTATAATAGCGCCATTGTATTATATATTATACTTTATGAATTAAATAAAAAAAAAAAAAAAATATTTCAAAACAGTTGATCTAATCAAATTTAATCAAAACTAATCGAGAAATCCAATTGATTTTTATTTTTATTAGGTTTGATTAGTTTTGATTAGATATGCTAATCGTCGCTAATCGCCATTAGATTTTTGATTAGCTCTAATCTAATCAATTAGTAATCAAAATATAAAGAATCAAAAAAAATCTAATGATTAGATTACTTAATTTTTCTAATCGTAATGATTTCTAATTCTAATCGAATTTTCCCAGCTATGGTTAAAGGTTATTTTAAATAGTCTCGTGATTGTCTCCAAACAGTGGGCATATCAAAAGCTTTAACCCAATAAACGCAACGGATTCGCCTCGAATTTGAGACGAGTTCGCTTCTCTGATTATATTATCGCGGTGATAGTTCGCGACGATAGATCGGCGAATCCGAATTCCCAGATGAGTTACCTCTCATTAGCGATTCGCGCATTTTTATGTTCTAGGATCATTGGCAATTCGAGATTTGGGCTCATTGGCGAAAACATTCTAGAAAATCTTCTTCTGCGAGTCTGCCTCGAATTCCCCATGATATCATCCGAACTTTTAAATTTCTTGAGTGGAGCTTTAAAAAGTAAATTAAAGCCCAACAGAGAATTTCTAAAGCAAGATCCAACAAAATTAATAAATGTTATTGTGATAATTAATTTTTCTTGAGTCCATCTCGAACTCGATACGAATGCGTAAAATAACATTCACCTCCTCGAATTCATCTCCAATTTGCCACAATATCATCCTCGCTTTTGTGTTCATTGGGAATATGTTTCTTTATAATTCACTGAAGAACTTTTGCAAATGAACTGCCCATTTGACACAAAATTAATGGACAATCTCTGAAATATGTATATAATTAAGATGGAGTGTAAATTGGCAATTAAAATTTCAAAAAAGCGCATTTTAGATATTAGCACAAAACGCGATAGATTGCGTTTAAATATTCTCATGCTCTTCTGAAAAATTAAATTTTATTTCAACAAGAAAAATCTATTAATAAGTATGAGTGCGAATGTTGTGTGTGTGTTAGGTAAAATTCAACTTTAATTCGCTGTTTAAGTTATTCATAAGCTTTGCTCAGTCACATGCTGGAGACACAAAAGGGAATGATTCTAGAGTATAACTTGTGAAAGCATAAGCACAATAAATAAATATGAACATACTTACTTATATGCACGCATTCACATGTACGCATGCAAATATAGTACCTACCAATTAAACACTGAAAAAGAAGTTCTCAAACGTTTGAGAAAATATTGTTTCTCAATTTGAAAATCATCATACATACATATATATCATTTGACAATAAACATATTTTCAAGTTCTTCTCAAACATTGTTTATCAATTTGAGAACAACTTGAGAAGCATTTGAGAAAAAAATTATCTTTCAAAAGGGGTTTGAGAAAAGGGATTTTCTCCATTTGAGAATCAGCCCAAAATACCATATTAAAAATTTAAAACAATAAAATACATATACAAATACAAATACAAATACAAATACAAATACAAATACAAATACAAATACAAATACAAATACAAATACAAATACAAATACAAATACAAATACAAATACAAATACAAATACAAATACAAATACAAATACAAATACAAATACAAATACAAATACAAATACAAATACAAATACAAATACAAATACAAATACAAATACAAATACAAATACAAATACAAATACAAATACAAATACAAATACAAATACAAATACAAATACAAATACAAATACAAATACAAATACAAATACAAATACAAATACAAATACAAATACAAATACAAATACAAATACAAATACAAATACAAATACAAATACAAATACAAATACAAATACAAATACAAATACAAATACAAATACAAATACAAATACAAATACAAATACAAATACAAATACAAATACAAATACAAATACAAATACAAATACAAATACAAATACAAATACAAATACAAATACAAATACAAATACAAATACAAATACAAATACAAATACAAATACAAATACAAATACAAATACAAATACAAATACAAATACAAATACAAATACAAATACAAATACAAATACAAATACAAATACAAATACAAATACAAATACAAATACAAATACAAATACAAATACAAATACAAATACAAATACAAATACAAATACAAATACAAATACAAATACAAATACAAATACAAATACAAATACAAATACAAATACAAATACAAATACAAATACAAATCCAAATCCAAATACAAATACAAATACAAATACAAATACAAATACAAATACAAATACAAATACAAATACAAATACAAATACAAATACAAATACAAATACAAATACAAATACAAATACAAATACAAATACAAATACAAATACAAATACAAATACAAATACAAATACAAATACAAATACAAATACAAATACAAATACAAATACAAATACAAATACAAATACAAATACAAATACAAATACAAATACAAATACAAATACAAATACAAATACAAATACAAATACAAATACAAATACAAATACAAATACAAATACAAATACAAATACAAATACAAATACAAATACAAATACAAATACAAATACAAATACAAATACAAATACAAATACAAATACAAATACAAATACAAATACAAATACAAATACAAATACAAATACAAATACAAATACAAATACAAATACAAATACAAATACAAATACAAATACAAATACAAATACAAATACAAATACAAATACAAATACAAATACAAATACAAATACAAATACAAATACAAATACAAATACAAATACAAATACAAATACAAATACAAATACAAATACAAATACAAATACAAATACAAATACAAATACAAATACAAATACAAATACAAATACAAATACAAATACAAATACAAATACAAATACAAATACAAATACAAATACAAATACAAATACAAATACAAATACAAATACAAATACAAATACAAATACAAATACAAATACAAATACAAATACAAATACAAATACAAAAAAAAAATTTTGCCTTTTAATTTGAGATCACTATCAGAGGAAATTTGAGATGCATTTAAAATAAACGTTTGAGGTTTGAGAAAAGTGTTTGTTCTCAAATTGAGAATAAAGAAAATTTTTTATTGGGTATATTTGTATCACTTAGTACATATACATTTACATACATCCTTATATGCGTTTCAATTGAATTTTATTTTGTTCTTTGTGTTGCTTGTGTTATTTTTGTTGTCGGTACGATCGTCGTGCTGGTAATGAAGCTACTCATTTCGCATTTTTTCGTAGCATACATATGTAATGTACGTACATACATAAATCCTTTCAACTTAACTGCGTTCACAAGTTGATGCATGTAAGGAACAGCAGCAGCAGCAACAAAAAAAAATGCAACAACAGCATTCGCACATTTGACAACCCCGCCTATCCGTTCGTCTGCCCATCTCTCCGCCACCCAGCCACCTTCGCTTGCCTTCTTGCTGCTCTGCACGACTCTATGCTATGCTGGCTGTGTATGTAGGTATGTATTTGTTGTCGAGACCACCGATTGTAGCGCTGCTTGGCTGCCTGGCGTATGCTTGGCTTGCATTGAATGCCATTCAGAGCGTAAATGTCATGTTAAATGTTGCATGTGCGCGTTTATCAAATTAAAATGCAAAGCATGCATGTAAATACATACATACAAATATACATATATATGAACATACTACATGAGTGGTTAACTCTTTTAATGCATATTGTTTCTTTTCTTTTTTCACAATCACATTCAAGCATTTTTTCTGAATTTTTTTGCAAATAAGTTTCCTTTACGCCACTGCCCTTCCATTAGTAAATGATTTTCCGCCATAACTTATGCATGTGTTTGGGTGTAACTATACAGCGATGCATACATATGTACATGTGTGCAATTCTCCACCTTTTAACGCAATTTTAATAAATGCCTGCTACAAGTGCATATATATATATATAGAAAAAAGTTATCGCCTTAAGCATGAAATACTTAATATTCACATACCTCTTTATTTTTACTTCTTTTGTGTATGCAAATATAAATGTTGCTCATACGCCATGGCGTGCCGCCAATGTATACGCACATGAAAATAGCGATACCATCGAATTCGTCGGCGTGTTTCATTGAAACATTTGTGAGACTAAAATGTTTAAATACTATCTAATGTGATCATTAGCCTGGGAAAAAATTGTGAGAGCGATTGTTTTGGGGAGCGCCGAGCGAATTGCGCATCGGTTAAAATGTGTGTGAAATTCGAATGGGCACAATTGTGCTTTAACTTGCCTATGTCTCCTCCGAACTAATTAGGGAATGAAAAAGTAAATTGTTTTCGGTGAACAAAACTCATGCTCTACAATTCAATCATCGTAACCGTACTGTTATATGGACGATATCAACATCAGAAATATCGACATGGGGAGAAAAGTTCTTCGGAAGAATTTTTGCCTCTTGCGCTTCTGATTGCCATCAGTTATCACTACTCACTTAATTGGGCTTGTTTCGACGGTTAAGCAGCAGCTAAGAAGAAAACCAAGCAAATCAAAGTTTTCATAATGAAGAAGAATCCTTATTGTTTAAAATTTGTTTTTTTAGCTTTTTCTTCTCTATAAAATTTCGTAAATTTAGTTTATGTAGTACGTTATTGCTGTTGTGTGAGAAATAAAAGGTAAAAAAAATAAATTTTAGTTATAAAAAGTTAATCATAAAAAGTCAATTTAGTTATAAAAATTTTTGCATTTTATTTATTTTGTACAACAAAAAAATTATCAACTTTGTTTATCGTAATCTTAATTAAATACAGCACTTGCGGAATCATTGTTAATAGGCAACATAGAACAAAAACAAACACAATTATTGAAAATCATTGAATAATCCATATTTTGATAAGCGGAATTATGCTATACAATGAGCAATAAACGAAGTGAGAAACGATAACATTTTTACAGTGCACCAACACACACACACACACACACAAATTCATTGCCTATTCTGCTTTTGAACAAATTCAATAAAGAAATATTTGATTAATTGCCTGTCTGGCTCTTTCGATTTTTGCTGCTGCTTAATTATTTCCTTCCAATTTCAATCATTGCATGCCAATTTCAATGTAAGTATGTATGTACATTAGGTTGGTCCAAAATTGTATGAAGAAAATAATAGTTCTCCCGAAATCCGCGGAACAGCTCAAATTTCATGCGACTGTAATACAAAAATCTATAGATAAAGAAAGATTTTTCTTGATATATTAAAATTTAGAGGTCGCGCTAGGCACATATACATACATACTTCTCTTTTAACATTAGTGATGATAAATAATTTTTTGGGAAGTACTTAATTCAATTCAATTCTATTCAATCTTTATTAAAGTCTATGATTTACAATCTTACAGACTAGATATATAAAGAATTAACATAAAAAATATATATAAAGGAAAAATTATAATTTTGGTGAAAAATAATAAAGAACTGGTACATACAAAAAAGCCTAGGAGAAATACACAGTAAGATTAGACCTAAATAGAGATCTTGATGATGAAAATTCAATATCAGTGAACTTTGCGATATTATTATATTCGCAAAGAGCTCTGAAAATTGGGGCTATCGAAATATAATTAGCCTTAGCCGTCGAAATGTGAAACGGCTGATGGTAACGTAGGACTCTATGAGGGACATTGAAATTTATGAGCTGAAGCAATTCAGAGCAGTCAATATGCCCACAAACTAAATCATAAACAAACATTAGTGATTGGATATGTCTCCTATTTTCCAAAGATTGTAAGTTGATAAGTTGGCAGCGAGCAGAATACGATGGAAGCGGGTCAGAATAATTTAGAGGCTGCAGCGCGAACTTAATGAATTTTCTTTGAACTCGTTTAATTCGTGCCACATGACAGCTATAAATTGGGCTCCAAATTATTGACGCATATTCAAGCTTAGACCGTACAAGTGAATTAAAAAGAGTTTTTCTGGTATACGGGTCCTTAAAGTCCTTCGCATACTTACGTAAAAAGGCCAAATTACTATATGCTTTAGGTAGTAAATAGCAAACATGGTTTTCAAAAAAAAATTAGAATCAAAAACGACACCTAAATCAACGAAATTTTGGACTGTATCTAGCTTGTGGCTTGTAATAGAATAATTTGAACTAAATTTATTTGAAGACCTAGAGAAAGATAGGTGGAAACATTTTTTGATATTAAGTGTTAGCTTATTTTTCAGACTCCAACTAATAAGATTATTAAGATCTTGTTGTACAAGCAGGACGTCGGATGGACACGTGATTATGCGAAACAATTTAAGGTCATCTGCATAAAGCAGATATCTAGAATGTTTGAAACAGGAGCCAACATCATTAATAAAAAGAATAAATAGTAGGGGGCCAAGAATACTTCCTTGTGGAACTCCAGAAGAGGCAACAAAAGGTTTGGATTTACAATTTTCAATTTCAATAACTAAAGTTCTGTCCGAAAGATAAGATTTCAACCATATAAGAAAAATGGAATGGAAACCAATAGATTCAAGCTTACGCAATAAGATAGCGTGTGACACTCTATCGAACGCTTTCGAGAAATCAGTGTAAATAGTATCTACCTGAAACCCATTTTTAAAAGCTGATATGCAATATTCTGAAAAGACTGCTAGATTTGTGACTGTAGAACGCCACTTACAAACCCGTGTTGATGGGTCTCAACTATATTTTTGCATAAGAAAGACAATTTCTCTTTAACAACTTTTTCAAATAACTTTGAACAGACTGATAATTTCGAGATGGGTCTATAATTAATTACCTCATTTTTGGAACCTGATTTAAAGATCGTGGTGATTGAGGTTATCTTCCAACGATCAATAAAGTCACCAGCAGATAACGAGAGATTAAATAATTTGCATAAGGAAACACAGATGGAGAGGCTACATTGTTTCAAAAAGTAAGCGCAGATTCCATCATTATCACATTTTAAAGAAGCTTTAATGGAAGCAATTGCATTTATAATATCTAATTCAGAAATAGATAGTGATCCAAAATCTAAACTTTCGGATGCGGCGGTAAGAAAAGAAGTATCTTGAGTTAAATCGTCAATAGAAAAATTTGATTTAAAATAGTCGGCGAATAGTTCGACGGTATCAGGTAACGATTGTGAACGAACCCCATTGAAGTTCATGCATGTCGGGATGTTCGAACAGCCTTTTTTGGAGCGTATGAAATTCCAGAATGCCTTTGGATTTTCCTTTAATTCAAGTTCAAATCTGCTAATATATTGATTATATAGCAATTTATCAAGGTCATTAAACTGCTTTACCGCAGAGAGATAATTTTCTCTACAATGAATGTCGACAGTGTTAGCTTTATACAATTTGTGATACTTATTTATTTTATTCTTTAATGTTTTGAGCTCCCTAGTGTACCAAGGAAGTTTATGAACTCTTGGTGGCAGCATCGGAACACCAAAGACAATTATGTTAGAGATTTCTCGTAGAAACGTGTCAAAGCAAACATCTACACTTTCAGAGCAAAAAAGAGAACCCCAATTAGTCTCAGCGATGGTACGGTCTAACTCATAGTAGTTGGCATTAAGAAAATCGAATCGCGGTAACTTTTTACTATCAATTTCTATGCCCACAAAGAGATCCAGCGTTATCCATAAAGAGTTATGATGCTTATCAGTATTACTGATCGGTGAGTCACATACAGAGAGCTTAAAAATTCAATTTTCATCGACAAAGACGAGATCAAGTATCTTAAACAACTTGTTATAGATATTATTAATTTGGATTAGATTTAAGCTAAGTACGTTATCCAAAAAGTGAATTTCAAATGATTTACTGATATTAGTTGGAGTTAAAATACCATTGCTTGTAGATCAGACCAAACAATGTCGGAAAGATTATAATCACCGAGAAAACAAAAATTACAATTAGGACACATATTGTTTTAGGACACATATTGTTAAAAAGAGGACACATATTGTTTTAGGAATAATGGAATAGAAGTATCCTTGTTCCACATTGATTTGTTGTGTTTTAAGTTTTCGGACCACCCCAATGTACATATATATGTCTGTATTCGGTGCAAAGCAAATAATACGTTTTTTTTTTATCATGAAGCGCGCAATCGAATTGTAATATTTTCAAAACAAACAAATACATTTTTATGCAAATTTCACACTTTGAATTCATATTTTTTCTTTTGCACACATACACATTTTGCATATTCTATGTTATGGCGTTGAAGGAAATGAGCGTCTAAATTAGCCCTGCAGAAATGTATATTAATCCGGGATTATTATCTTAATAATAATGTCGATTGTGATGATGATGATGACAAGGATGATGATGATGATGATGATGATGATGATGATGATGATGATGATGATGATGATGATGATGATGATGATGATGATGATGATGATGATGATGATGATGATGATGATGATGATGATGATGATGACAAGGATGATGATGATGATGATGATGATGATGATGATGATGATGATGATGATGATGATGATGATGATGATGATGATGATGATGATGATGATGATGATGGTGATGATGATGATGATGTTGATAATTATAATGATGATGACGATGACGATGATGAAGATGACGACGATGATGATGATAATAACACTTGATTTTTGTGAAAACTGTTTCCATAGCACAAATGAGGAGGTCCATAACAAAACGCAATAATTCCACCAAAACAATTTTTTGGATAAACGAAAAAAACTAATTTAAGTCAATAGGGTATATATTTTTTTTAAATTGTTGTTGTAGTTTAATAGTTATCTAAAAACAATACAAATCATAAAAAAAAATTTTTATCTGGCAATTAGTTTTTAAGTTATTTAGATTAAAAAAATGGAAATGTTGCGTTTTGGTCCGTCCAATAGTATTTATTTCATTTTATTCTGAACATATATGGAAATGTTGCGTTTTGATATAAACTAGGTTTGGAATTTTGGCTTTTTGCTTTAAATATTTTTTTTTTGATTTTAATTGCTTATACATATTCTATAGGAAAATTAAAAACTGTTTTATATCAAGGGTTTTTATTGCATTTAAATATATTAAATATATTACCTTAATACGCGTACTTGGAATTAGAACACACGAGAACACATGCGTATATTTCCAGAATGAAAAATTGTAATGCATTCCAAAGTTTTCTCAAAATATTTAGCATAAAAGGAATTGGCAAATGTGTTTACAATATTAAATGCAAAGTAGTTATTCACAAAGGTAGTTTAATCAAAGAATATTTCTAACAACCATAAAAATAAAATTAATTTAATTGGATAGATATGGAAATGTTTCATTTTGGTCTCAACTAATATTTTTGGTGTTGAATAGTAAAATTATTGACCTTTGGTATGTTTTATAGCCATGGTTACACAGGTTTTAATGCGTAGAATTGGATTTAGTTAACCCATATCGTCCTAAGCAAATTTTTTTGAAGCATATCTTGATGCAATTTTCACCTTTAAGTAAATTTGAGCCTCTGAATTCAAATCTGTTACCAAAAAAATTATTAAAATTTTAGTTTTTGAGATATCATGTGTTCGATAAATCGAACACTCGGCCTATCTGTATACATTTTTATGGGTTTTTCTTCCTGCGAACAAAAGAAAATGTATGTTCCTTTTTTTGTTCATATTTTATTTTTTGATAAGTGCAACAGAAAAATAAGATATTTAAGTCAAAATTAATTTACTTTTGGTTTTTTAAATGATACATATGACTCAAAACAATGGGTATAAAGTGAAAAATGGCATCTCTTGCACAAAAAGGAACTTGGTTTGTCTTACAATTTGTATCTCCATTTCTTATTATTTTCGATTTTGACTACGAGATATTGTCCCTTGATTCGCTGCAGATTTCTCGGATGAGCATCATTTGAAAATCCAGGTCAATCATTACGTCCCTTTTGTCGCCTTCCGCGACCTCCATATCCTCAGAGTCCTTGGATTCGTCATCCGCTGTCATTAGCAGAGAATGTGCAATATCCACCTTAAAATCTTGTTGGGGGAGAATATTTATTTTAAATAACGGCGAATGAAACAGTCTAGCTTCCATGCGTTGACGATAGCTGAATTTAAAGTCGAAATCCATAAAGGCCAATACCACTCTTTGGATCGCATTGCAATATGATAATTCTGTGCTTCATTGTCGTTCAGATCTACTGCGCCAATCCCTATATTGTAATTCTTTATTAGCTGGGAGTGGTTATAGTTCACAAAACGGCCGGGCATAAGAGTTTTCCCTTCATTGTTGGTTTTCTGTTTCTTCCATTCTTTCACAGACACCATTGGCAGGATCTGCTCGAAATAGGTGTCAAGTGCAACCCCGCTATTATCCTGCCAACGACAAATCAAAATACTGTTCTGGGTATCAAAACAGAAGTCATTATTTCATTTTTCGAGTTTTCTTCCAGATTTTAATTATGCACCACCAATACCGTTTGCTCGTACAGTGCCTATGGTCCTCAGGAAAAAAAACCACTGAGTAACGCCCAGCGTTCGATAAATCGAACAGCTAACTTTAAATATATGAGCTGTTCGTTTTATTGACTTTGCAAATAAAATTCAAATTAACTAACTTAATTAAATTAACTTGAATTTTATTTTCTTTCCCAATGAGGTGTATACTAAATTTTATTTAATATTGGTATTTTTTATATATTTTGGCAATTTCAAAATCATATTAAAATTAAGGGTTTTTCTTAAACGCCCCGTTCAGAGAAAGCTGGGGGCTTAAAATTAAATATTTATTTTCAATTACAGAAAATATTCCACAGTATTAAACTACATCAAAATTTTGGGTTTAGGTTCTGAAAAACAGATCAGAAAAAATAATAAAAAATGTTGAAATTTGCTGTTCGATTTATCGAACATTAGGACGATATGGGTTAAAAACCCAAAATATTTGAAAAGTGGAATTATTGCGGTTTATTATGGACCTCCTCAAATATACTCATACATATATACACACATTTAAACCCTGCTGACCGAGTTCTTCGCCAAGAATGTGGCTCGGGAATACTCGTACTTGATACTTGCAAGCGGATCGAGCACGGATCGAGTTTGGCTAGTGAGCTTTTATTTAAAATTGTAATTTATCTAATACATTTATGGTAACGTATACCACCCGGCATACCATAATGCATCAAACGCATACATATGTACATTCATCACATATATACACAAACCACAAATGTCGTTAATTGCATGTCAGTAGTGTTTATTGAAATGAAAAGTTTCGCAAATTGGTAAAAGCAACAAATATTCACAAGAACTAGAAAAAGAAGAAGAGGCGAAAGCGAAAGTGGCCTAAGGTAAGTAAGCGAAAGTTTCAGGTTTGTTTACGTTTTGTTGGAGACTTTTTTCTTGGCGGAGACTTTTAGAATTAAGAGCGTAAATTTCGAACAAAAGAGAAATAATTACGAATTTTTCGATATTTCTCACAAAACTACGAAAAAAGTAATGCTTGTTAGAGAAGAGACAAAGAGATTTACGAAAATTTACTGCGTCTGCGCCAAGACTGTGCGTAGAAGAAAAACTCTACAAAACAGAAAACAGCTGAGTGTCAGAAGGGGAGACTGTGTATGCACGAGCATGTGTAGCTGTCATTTTGGCTATTATACTTTTATACTCGTACGTACGTTATTTTGTTTTTGTTTGCGCAACAACGTTCTTTATCAAACGTATACAAGCACAATGACGGAAATGCCAACAGTGCTGCCGCACAGTTGATTTGAGTAGTTAGTCGAGCAGTCGTCGTTGGTTTTTACGTTCAGCTCGCGTTCAGTGTTGAAGAGATACAAAATTAAAAAAAATCAAAGAAAAAGAAATAAAAAAGAATACAAAAGGAAAATCAAAAAGAAATATCAAAAAATGTTAAGAAAATTAGCCGCTTTCGCGTAATACACATACATGTTAATACATAAAATATCTTTTCCACAGCACTTTATATAACTTCGACCACTTTAAACAAACTCCGCTGTTATTTCCAGTGAAAATCGTTAAAAATAGCACTCGCTGAGAAACAAGTGTCTAAATTGAAAACAAAAAGTTCCTGATAAAATCAATTTTGCAGACGTGCGAAGTTTAAATGAAGGTTTCGCAGCGCCAGTGGCTGCCTTTAAGTGGCTAACCTTATCACAAATATGAATTGAAAGCATTGTTGGTGTACATAGTGCATTACTTTCGCATGTATGTATGTGAGTATATACGAAGCTTTTCGTGTGTGTGTGTGCGTGTGCAGAAAATCGAAGTGTCTTTTAACAAACGCTTAAAGCCAAGCTTGTGGCTAGTGTAAGGAATTGAATAAGATTAAGCAAAAGTTCAACGAAATATTGAAATATTCGCATTTGTACTTGTAAATGTACACATATATACGTGTGTATGTAAATAAAGCTCACAACTAAATTACTTGAAAATTTGTACAAAATACAAAAGCAAACAAAGAAAAAAAAAATCAAAAACAAATCAAAACTTTTGAGATATGTACATTTTTAAAAGCAAATAAATACAAATACACTTAAAACTTGAACAAAGTATCCTATTTTTTATGAAACGTCATTGAAGGTTTACTTCTAAACTGAAGTTTTCGTGCTCAGGCGTAGCTGGTGAGTAACACAATTAACATAATTGTTGTACGTAAATATGTAAGTGCTTTTAGAATTCAATGGAATTGATCACGCTGGTTGCATATACATACATACATACATACATACATACGTAAATCTGTTGGTTCTTTATTAGAAATCCATTAACTGCCATGCGACATTAAACATTTGGGATTTCTGATTAATTTATTTATTTAACGAGCGTATGTTGAGGTAATTTTTTTATAATTATTTTTTTTTTTTTTAAACTAGAAAAAAATTAAACAACATGTTGAAGCGATAGATGTAGCGACAGCTGTTTCACCTTAGATCTAAGCAACTAAGCCATTGTCTGAAGGCCGAAGGCCAAAAATTACAGGTCTATGTGCAATTTTTTCGATTTTCAGTTTTTGATGGATTTTGTAGCAGTATTTAAATCAGGGTTTGAAATACTGCCAGCAAAACAGCAACAGTCCAAAAAATAAGCTGCTCCTGTTCTGCGAAAGTTGTCATTATTTTTTTTTAGAACTTTTGAATTTTGATTTCCTTTGAAAATATCTACATTCGAAGCAGAGAGCATTCAAATCAGGGTTTGAAATTCCTTTCAACTTTATTTTTCATTTACTTTGAATTTCATTTTCATTTCAAAATTAAAAAATGAACAGCGCAAGAAAAGTAAAAAAAAATAAAAAATTCTACTGTACTGTAACTATACAGCCTTCAATTTCCAAAAATTACTGTCGACTGTTGCTGTACTGTGGAAATTTTTACAGCACAGTAAAACAACAACAAAATGCAAACATAATTTTTTTGTTTTACAGGACTTTTGTTGTTGTTTTTTTTTATTTATGTGAACACAATCGAAATTATAATGTAAAAAAAAAAAAACTTCAAAAAGCCGTACTGAAAATTGAAATTTTTGTTTATCTGTGCTTTGCTGTTAACTGAACTGTTTGAAATTACACAGCAAAGCAACAGCACAGATAAACAAAAAAAAAATGATTCGAATGCTCTCTGCTTCGAATGTAGATATTTTCAAAGGAAATTAAAACTCAAAAGTTCTAAAAAAATAATGACAACTTTCGCAGAACAGGAGCAGCTTATTTTTTGAGACTGTTGCTGTTTTGCTGGCAGTTTTTCAAACCCTGATTCAAATCATTTTTTTTTGTTTCTCTGTGCTGTTGCTTTGCTGTGTAATTTCAAACAGTTCAGTTAACAGCAAAACACAGATAAACAAAAATTTCAATTTTCAGTACGGCTTTTTGAAATTTGTTTTTTTTTTTACCTTATAATTTCGATTGTGTTCACATAAAAAAAAAAACAACAAAATTCCTGTAAAAAAAATTATGTTTGCATTGGTTGTTGTTTTACTGTGCTGTAAAAATTTCCACAGTAGAGCAACAGTCGACAGTAATTTTTGGAAATTGAAGGCTGCAAATTTACAGTACAGTAGAATTTTTTATTTTTTTTACTTTTGTTGCGCTGTTCATTTTTTAATTTTGAAATGAAAATGAAATTCAAAGTAAATGAAAACAAAAGTTGAAAGTAATTTCAAACCCTGCCCAAAATGTTTCATTTCATTTTCCTTTATTCATTTCATAAAAAGATGCTTAATTGAAAGAAAACCTTTTGTGTTTTAATGTGGCGCCAATTTGGTTTGCAATATTTAAACAAAGTCAGTGTTCGTATTAATTAACACTTTTTATATTTTTAGGGTCTGTCTCGAAACAGCAGCTGCTCTAACATTTTGCTTGGAAAAATCACACAAAGTATTTCATAAATGAGTATTAAGGAGTGCTAAGCATAATACAGCAATACACAACGTTAAATTCATTACCTCAGTAGGTTTATTTGTTTTGACCGAAATATTGTCATGTCAACACAATAGGGCCAAACTGAATCGAATTCCCTTACTTTCAGCGTAATAGCTTATATATGTACTAGTATCGCCGGTGCTCGAAATTCGATCATACAATTTATTTGTTTAACTTTGTATTGGTACAAAAATTATTCCTTTTCGCGGAGAGAAGCAACACTTTCCAAATTCTAGTTGTACCGCAACACTGATTTGCCCTTTTGATCACGGTCCGACGCGAAATCATGGTCAAAATCAAAGCAGATCTAGGAAGGTAGGACCGGTGGTGAATTCAGAAATTTCCCATGTATTTTGTTATTGTAATTGGTAGAGTGTAATGTTAAAATGATATTTCGCCGTAGTTAAAATCTGAATTCGCTTGGGGCTCGTCCATTCCTATTGGCCATGATGTAATTTCGCTTTGATTTTGACATTACACTCTACCTTTGTAAATAAAAAAAGAAGATTTTCAATTCGCCGCCGAGCCTACCTGTTAGATATGCCTTGGTAAAAATTAAAATTACTCAGTGTGCTCTCCCGCACTCTCTCTCATTTTTCGCTTTAATGGAAAAGCAATAGGAAATATTTGGCCGCGTTGATTTTGATCTGAGCGTAAACTGGGCCAATGCATATAAAATAGAGAGAGCGCTTTTAAATTAAAGCGACTCTTCAACTGTGTTTACGATATATATTTCTCTTAACTAAAAATTTTATTTATTAATTATAAACAAATTAAATAATTTCTAGAAAAAATTATATGCCTATGCACTGCTCCTGACTCATACGAACACATCCATATCAATTTTATGTGGATATGATATGTTAAATGTGCTAAACAGCCTGGCAATTGTTTGTATGGGAAAAATGTTAGCCTATTAATATATAGATATGTACCCCAGGTAGTATGGGAGAACGGACAGTTAAGTAAACAGGTTTTCATAGCGGACGTATTGACGCCTACATTGTTCTGCTAAGCACAGTTGGGCCATGTTTGAGGATGAATTTTCGCTTAGTGTTTCCAATGATTCGAGATTGTAACTGCCGCTTTACCGTGTACCCGCCGTCTACTTTTTACGTTCAATTAGCATACGTGCTGCATTTTCTACCTGTCCTGCACAGTCAGGACAAAAGTGAATTTAATATAGATTGATAAGCCCTAACTAGTCTTAAGTCATACCCATGTCAATTAAGAACCAGACGCACTGGCATCACAACTCACCCTATAAATGATTATTTAAAACGGAATATTTATAGTGCAGCTTATTCGTCATTGTTAGACATACCAACTGTTTACAAACAAGCTAACTACTTTCTCAGTAATGCCGCCTTTACACGGGTCGATTTCCTACCCGATTTTTTGTCGACAAAAATCGACTACACCATTTCCAGCTGGATTTTAGAAAGCTTCAACTGGATTTTAGAAAGGGGAAATTGGATTTTAGAAATGTCAATTGGATTTTGGAAAAGGGAAATTGGACTGGAAGCTGTTAAACATATAGGACATTAACCTATCCACAAGGATGCATCCATCTTCTACGACAGCCAAGCTGCCTCATCGGCAAGCATGCAGAGAAGCTAGGTGCAGCCTACCGCAGATGCTGCAGAAGCTGCAAGGATGGCGAGGATCGAACAACTCATTTGCCACTGACCGGCTTTTAGTGGCGCCAAACGGCGCTTTGTTGGGACTTCTTTCCTATATCGCCTAAGTAAGGTCGCGAACGTCGACATAAGGGCCTGTTGAACTTCATCCGTCTTTCGAACTGCTTCAAAAAGGAGAAGTAATCTGCTTTCTCATGGTAGAACAATGGGCCTTCCTACTGGCCTAAGTGTACCGCTTTGGCGATAGCCACTCCACCCTGACCTAAGTTAACCTAATATTTTTTTAGAGCCATGGGAAGTGAGTTCCCACAATTATTCCAGCTATTTGGCGACTTGGAGCGAACTTTTGGAAGTCTCAATTCATCATAGTTAATTTTTGAATGTCACTCAATGAACTTTTCTGTTTTCACCTCTTTCTTGTAAACAAATGAAACAATAATAATACACTCAAAATAATATTTCGTAAATATTACGAAATCTTTCGTACATATTACGAAATACTTTCGTAAAATTGAGCAACGAATGGTTTCGTAAATAGCACGAAAGCCATTTCGTACTATTTACGAAATACTTTCGTATTATTTACGAAGGCTTTCGTACTATTTACGAAATACTTTCGTAGTATTTACGAAAGGTTTCGTACTATTTACGAAAGGTTTCGTACTATTTACGAAATACTTTCGTAGTATTTATGAAATACCTTCGTATATTTACGAAGGCTTTCGTACTATTTACAAAATACTTTCGTAGTATTTACGAAGGCTTTCGTACTATTTACAAGGTACTTTCGTACTTTTGAGCAACGAAAGATTTCGTAAATATTACGAAACCGCTTTCGTAAATCTACGAAGGCTGTTAGAGCTATCAAATTGTTGTACAATTGACCAAATTATTTTTTAGCTTAAAGCTAAAAAAACCCTAATTATTACATACATATATATATGTATATATGATGTATATTTCAACGAAATTTGAAAACTTTTTCGAAATATGTATATCAATAAAATAATGCTAAGAGAAAAATGTTTTATATATGCATAAGAAAGAAGTTTAGATAATTTCATTTTAGTTTTAAATATCTACTATAATAAATTTATTCAATTAATTAAAAGTTCTTTATTAATTTAATATTTTACATTTATATTTATATTAATTTTAATAACTAAGGGCACTGCCAGACTATGCAAGAAATTACTTTCAGAAAGGCAACAAATACAAAAATTTGAATTTTTCACTTACTTAATTTCTTGCATCGTCTGGCTGTGCCCTAATAAAATAAGAGGTACATATTGCTTATACGTCTGACAACCATAGGAAACTTTGGGAATCGCAATTTGCAAATGTGGACGTCGTTCCGATCCACTTAAATAGATAACCCTGTCAAAAAGAAAGAAAAAGAAAAGAAAAAGAAAAAAAAGAAAAATAAAAATAAAAATTAAAAATTAAGACTAAGATAAAGATAAAGATAAAGATAAAGATAAAGATAAAGATAAAGATAAAGATAAAGATAAAGATAAAGATAAAGATAAAGATAAAGATAAAGATAAAGATAAAGATAAAGATAAAGATAAAGATAAAGATAAAGATAAAGATAAAGATAAAGATAAAGATAAAGATAAAGATAAAGATAAAGATAAAGATAAAGATAAAGATAAAGATAAAGATAAAGATAAAGATAAAGATAAAGATAAAGATAAAGATAAAGATAAAGATAAAGATAAAGATAAAGATAAAGATAAAGATAAAGATAAAGATAAAGATAAAGATAAAGATAAAGATAAAGATAAAGATAAAGATAAAGATAAAGATAAAGATAAAGATAAAGATAAAGATAAAGATAAAGATAAAGATAAAGATAAAGATAAAGATAAAGATAAAGATAAAGATAAAGATAAAGATAAAGATAAAGATAAAGATAAAGATAAAGATAAAGATAAAGATAAAGATAAAGATAAAGATAAAGATAAAGATAAAGATAAAGATAAAGATAAAGATAAAGATAAAGATAAAGATAAAGATAAAGATAAAGATAAAGATAAAGATAAAGATAAAGATAAAGATAAAGATAAAGATAAAGATAAAGATAAAGATAAAGATAAAGATAAAGATAAAGATAAAGATAAAGATAAAGATAAAGATAAAGATAAAGATAAAGATAAAGATAAAGATAAAGATAAAGATAAAGATAAAGATAAAGATAAAGATAAAGATAAAGATAAAGATAAAGATAAAGATAAAGATAAAGATAAAGATAAAGATAAAGATAAAGATAAAGATAAAGATAAAGTTAAAGGGAAACTACTTAAAACCTTAAAATTCAAGCAGCACGTTTTTATTTTAAAAATGAAAATTTGTAAATTTAAAATGAAAGTTTTGAAATAAAAATGTATTTTGGATTAAATAGAATCATTTTTAAATTAAAAATTAAAATGAAGGGAATAAAAGCGTAACTTTTAGGTTCGAAATCTCATAGGGCTTGAATTAAAATAACACTTTTAAATTTAAATGTTTTTTCTTGTTTTACAATGAACATTTTTAAAATAAAAATGGACGTATCTACATCACTTTTAAATACGTTTTGTCCATTTTAAGCACGTTTTCACATGTTTTTAAAATGTTTATCTCTGAGTGTAGAAATATCTCTTTATATTATTTTATTAAGTATTTATTTATGAAAATAGATAAGACCGAAAAAAGTAAAGTAAATGCAACTAATGTACTCACCCTTAAGTTGAATCAAGTTGGAAAATATCACAGTTCATTTTATATATCAATGTTGTCTTTTTATATACAATGCATTATTTTTTTATACATTATTTCATTACGCACTTACTACTTAAAATAATTTTTGATATTATTGCACCGACCCAACACTTCACAATGAAAGAAAACTTGTACGGTAAAATATTGTTGTACGAAAGTATTTCGTATATATTACGAAAGTATTTCGTAAATCTTTTAATCCTTTGATAATGTTACGAAAACTTTCGTACAATATACGAAATTATTCGTAAAAACAATTTTAAGAAAATTTACGAAAGTGTTTCGTAATATTTACGAAATATTTCGTAATATATACGAAAAAAATATTAGAAAATGGTTTACGAAAGCCCTTTCGTAATATTTACGAAAGATTCCTAAAATTAGATTTTGTTGAGAAAAATTCTTTCGTAATATATACGAAACTTTCGTACATTTTACGAAACTCTAGACTACGAAAGTCTTTCGTAGTTTTTTTACGAAATTTTATTTTTAGTGTAGCGTTTTTTATTCCTTCAGCAGCCTCGTAGTCAAGTGCTTTGTCTCGTTTTTAAACTGGATATCTGGTAAGCCATAAGCATCCGAGAGGCCGCTTCAACTTCTTTATTCATTAGCGTTTACGGGGCTTGGTTGTTTTCGCTTCAGAGGGGTTTATAGAGTTTCCACTTTATATTACTGGGGATAAATAACTAGGAAAGTTCTGAGTGCCACCAAAGTCCTATCAAAGTTGAACTTGCTTCATTTATTTGTGTGTTCGAAGGACAAAAACAACGTCTTACCAAAATAAGTGCCAAAAGTTGATAATTCGAAACTCACTACCCCATAGGCAGACATTGTTGTATGTATGTACCGTAAGTAATTTCAAAATATGTACTTACTAAAGCCATTGGCTGCTCACCAGATGAGCACAAAGAAAATTTACCCACAGCCAAAAAACTGTCAACTTTGTCATATTTATTTATTCTTTTTGTATGTACTAGATGCTCGGCCCAAATTTAACGAATTAAAAATTATAGGCCAACGAACACGTACGTAGTTACTTTCAAGAAATATTCAAGATAATAGACAAACGAGTAAATTTGAAAATTTATTGCGCGTACAATGAACGACAACAGTAACAATAATAACAACAGCAAGAAGGGCTATAACAACAATAGCAACAAACAACAAGAACAGCTGTAACAACAGTAGCAACAAACAACAGCAATAAAGGCAAAATAACAACAAACACTGCAACAACAGTTGTAATAAACACGCACATCAGTGTCAGTGCCAAATGCTGGCACAAACATACATACATACAGGACATACTAACAGACATAAACTAAAAAGTCAATCGTAAATTTATAGACTGTAAACGAGGCGTCAGCAATGCACACAGAAGAAAGAGCGAAAAATAAACGAATGCGAAAGATGATAGAGTGAAAATGTGGGTACCTACTCATGTATGTACGTTTATTTCGTATACTCGCGCACATAAAAGGAAGCAGAGAAAGCAAATAAAGGAGGCGATCAAGGAGAAAAAAAAGAAAATTAATGTTTGTTACTTTTGCGCTGCCGTGCGACGAAAATAGGACGACGAAAACATAAATGTTTGTGTGTATGCACGCGTAAGTGTACAAGTGGGGCGTAGTTGGACTAAAAATTTGTTTCTTTAAATGTAACTAATTCATATGAAAGTATATATCTGTAGTCACAAGCAATAACCGCTTAAATCGACTTAGGAGTTATATATACCACGTTATTCTTCTGTTAAAACTATATATTTCTGTAAAACCCTATGCTTATAACTTAATTCAATCAAAAGATATAAATAAAAACATTTCGTGGCTGCGGAAGAAGAAAGACGCATGCCAGTAATTTGTCGACGAAAAAAGGCGCATTAAAAATATGTCGGGGAATAAAGACGCTTTACAAAACATGTCGACGAAGATAGACACATTAAACAATATTTCGACGAAGAAAGACGAATTAGCATTATTAACTGCCAAGAAAGACGCATTAGCATTAATATTGACAAAGAAAAAATAAAAATCGAATACGTCTTTCTTCCCTAAAAAATATTTAAATGCGTCTTTCTTTATAGTAAAAAAAAAATAAAGCGTCTTTCTTCGTTATCATAAAAAATAAAGAGTCTTTCTTTCGAAAAATATTTTTAATGCGTCTTTCTTCCTCAACAAAACACTTTTTTCTTCTATAGCGACGATTTAGGCTTAACTTACAATAGAGGTATATTAAACTTGCTATAACAGCCAAAGTAGATCCATGTATTTAATCAAATTTGTTCATGACATCTTGTTTTATTTACAAAATTTGATCGTAACATTGTGGATGGCTCATTGTTTTTGCGTCCATAGTTTTTAATCGACTTTTATGATTTGTTAAGAAACGCCTTCGAATATAAAAATCAATTTATCTCGAAATCATATTTTTCGACTTAAGCGATTATTGTAAATTGCCACAGATATATTCAAGTGAGAAAGCGCAAGTAAGAGCAGAACCGAGTTGAAAGTACTGAGCTGTTATACACGAAATGATGAATGTTGAAATGGGTATTTTATGGTATGCAACAGCCTTTCCAAAGGCGCAATAATGCTAAGGCAGTTGGAAATATTAAGACCCAACTTTGTCTGAGTATTTCGGAAAAATGAAGAAAAGGGTTGAAATACAGCGAGAAATATTAGTAAATTTCATTAGGAATAAGTTTTTGGCTTAAACCAAACCCATTACCTTCCTTACGAAAAGATCGCTTTCGGTCACACTTTCTAGAAAATCAGAATAAAGCGACTTTTTGAAGTTGACTAGAGTGTTAGACTATTTCAGAAAATTATTGGCCATCAAATTCCACTATGGACCCTCTCAAAGCACTCAACACACTTAGCATCCCAACGCACTTTTGTTAGTCGCTCCTTTTCACCAACTCTATACATATATCGCACCCTAAATCATAAAGTGAGACAACTAAAAATTTATCGAAATGGGGTTTATTTCATAATTCGGTGCACAGAATATATATCTATCGACTGCCAAAAAGTTTGTTCCATCAGAGTCTTTTTTAACTTAAATATAACCACGTTTTTCCCATATCGTCCCCTCAATATAACAATAGCGTATGTGCTCATACGCCATTATTTTTTTATTGCATATTTAGAATCTCCATCATTGATTCTATGTCTGGTCAAAATTTCGTCAAATTCTACTTCCACAAAGTGGGTCAAAATGTCATTGGAAAAAATGGTGTATAATTTCTTGTTCAAAAATTTAATAGATATCTGATTTCACAAAAACTTTAAACTCGATTTTCTCAAAACCCAAAAAAAATTATACGCTATTGTTATATTGAGGGGACGATATCATTGTCTATAAAAAAGGAAAAATTATGGCTCTCCTAATAATTTTTCAATTTTGAGTTGTGTCACTATATGATTTAGGGTCCGATATGTGCATTACCATATAAGGAATTATATATGTATGTATGTATTTACATTAAACTCTTTTGCGTGCATATGCCAGTAATAATAAGAATAATTATTTGAATTTATTATTTACTTTTGCTATGAGCGACATCTGCTTATCTGCATATTTCTCACGCAGCACAGCCCATTCCTCGCAACAAACAAACAATACGCCTATCATTCTTTTTATTGTGGCATGTGATGCTGCAGTAAATTTAATAATGTTAAAATAGTAGAGAGTACTTTTACATTCGACGACAAAATTAGGTTAAAAATGTAGTGAAGAGAAGCAGAAATGTAAGAACTACAAGCAAAGCGAGAAACATTAAGCTGTAGGGGTGCGTAAGGGGGTTGCAAGTCAAATTAAGGGATTTAATTTAAGTACAGCCACACGCAAATTATTCAGCTATAGGATTTTTGACACATTTTACACAATAAAGTAGTAATTGACCCACATTAGAGCATTATGCTTTTGACGGTATTTCTTTGCCCTCTATAGCCGCATTCGTTAGAGCAAGAGTTAGAGAGTTGCGAAAAGAACAACTACTGGTATAAAACAAGTGAACGTCCGTTCGTTAAAATAAGGAAATTGAAAAAAAGGTAATAGAATAGTAAACTGGTTTCAAATTGTTGTCGAAAGATGTCTGCTCAATTTCGACAAAATCCAACATCGTTAATTACCAATACTTTTCCAATTCCTTACTTTAACGAACGGCATTGGAATTGACTCTTGGATATTGCCGAAATGGAGAAGACATCTATCGACAACAATTTGAAACTATTTTACTTATTCACATTAGAAATTGCGGTAATCAGTTAAGACCAGTTTAGTTACTAGCTGGCATACTCTCTAAAGATTTCTTAAGGTCTCTAACATGTTTTATGAAAACTGTCAGCTAAGCGAGCAGAGAAATGCCCAAAGAAACACGCCCAATGTAAAAATAAGCATGCTTCCTTTTACATATCGTCGTTTAAAGTGCAAAACCGCGTATCGATCAAGTATAAACCGCGTAAGTGACATTTTTGCCAAAAATGAGATTTTCCCCAAAAACCAGAGCTGTAAAAAGCTGCAATCAGATTGTATTGCAATCATAAAAAGTGTATATCATTGTAAGCAGCTTTGATCGTAAATCATCTTGCTAGTAAATTTTTTGATTGTATAAATAAAAATTTCAAAAATTTAAAACATGTTATCGCAATCGACCTTCACCATGAATCATTTTGATTTCAGAAATTAGAATTGCAATAATTTACAAAAGTTTCATTGCAATCAACTTTGACCGTAAATCATTTTAATTGTAAAAATTACAATTACAATAATTTAAAAAAATTTCATTGCAATACACTTTTCTCGTAAATCATTTCATTACAATGATTTACAAAATTTTTCATTGCAATGAACTTCAAACGTAAATCATTTTCATTGTAAAAATTACAATAGCAATAATTGTATTGTAATAAATTTTCATCGTAAATCAAATTTGATTGAAAAATGTTTGATTGCAAGGCTTGCAATAGCAATCATTTTCCTCATAACTTTATACGCATGCATTGGGACTGATGAAAGGCAAGCGTCTGGGTAATGCGAGTAATACCCGGCACTTATATCACACGCGTAGCCGCGTAATAACCCATGTCCTGGGTACATACATATGTATGTAGTTATGTACATATTGGATGCTGCCGGGCACACGGTACTGGCAATATTTGCAGTCTTCAATCTGTACATATAAAGTCTGGATGATAAGATGATGAGAAATAGGATGAAGGTGTGGATGGGGATAAGGATATATATTTATTTTTGTACCATTTGCTTTTTCATTTACTCCCGGATATCTCATTACTGTCATACATATGTATGTATGTATGGTTGTTTAACATAAATATATATATATACTTATCCCCATTCTCATGTTCAATTTTATCCATATCTTTATCCTTATACCCATCCGCACCCTCAACCTCTTTCTCATCATCTTATACAGATTGACGACTGCAAATATTACCAGTACCGTGTGCCAATATGCACATTAGGGTACATAGCATATTTTCTCAACCTCACCCCCTAGGTCGATGCTAATACAGTCTAAGATACCACATATAAATTTTTGTCCCGATCGAAAACCGTTAAGGGGTGTCGCACAGGTGCCAAACTCCAGAAAACTCTATCGAGGCTCAAAAATTTAAGTTTAGTTTTTTGCATATCTAATGCGCAAATCGATTGTCCTGTACTCAAAAATACTAAATACAAATTTTGGTCCCGACCGGAGGTGGTTAAGGGTTGTCGCAGAGGGGTCAAAGTTCAGACTACCACATAAAGACCAAAAAATTTAATTAATTTTTTTTATCTAATGGCCAAAATCGATAGTCTTGTACTCAAGGATACCAAATATAAATTTTGGTCCTGATCGGAGAGGGTTAAAGGGTGTCGCCCGAGGTCCCATATGGTTATCTAAACTTTTACCCCAAATTTATTTATGGTATCTTTGGTCATGCTGTTAACGATGTAGGGGGTGAGATCGAAGAAAATCGCTTATCCGATTTTAAGGACACCCTAATGTACATACATACATATGTACCCGGGAAATGGGTTATTACGCGCAAACCGTGTTATATGAATGCCGCGTATTGCTGAAATTACCCAAGCGCTTGCCTTTCATCAGTCCCAATACATTCGTATAAAGTTATGAGGAAAATGAATGCTATTGCAAGCCCATGGTGTAATAATTACAGGTGACGTAAATAGAAGAGTGCGACACTATTCTCAAATAGTAAGCTCTTTGACACGGTAGGGAAAAGGGGAAAAAATGTAGGGCTAAATTGGCCGGATCCGGTCCAAAAGGGGGAGTAAATTATTTATATATTTGCCTTATTGTTAAAAGTAAAATACTATATTTATATTATATTATTTACAATTCTTAAGAGGCTTTTATTCACTCTTGAGATACAAAAAAAAATTGGTGAACTGAACCAATATGAATATAAAAATTAAAATAAAACGCCTTAAATCGACGATATATTTCAAATTTAACTAAATATATTGAGTTCAATATCTGGTAAAATTTATAATCATGAGTATCAGGTTTCGTTTTTCCGAATTCGGTACAACTTGCCGAATAAATATAAAACTCAGCGAGTTTCGTATAAAAAGGGCAAACATAAAACGACGATATAATTCATACTCAACTGGATGTATTGAACTCAATATCTGGTAAAATTTATAATCGTTAGTATCTGCGTGTATTGTTTGGACATTCAATATAACTATCCAACTCAGGTATTGCAATTTTCGGAGTTGTGCCTCTGTAAAAATGTTTTTGACACCTTTTAATATTACTTCGTCTCGTGCCCTTTCGGCTTTTAGATTGTTATTTTCGCTTTCTAGAAGCTTTATTTGCAACTTCAATATTGCTATTTGAAGAAGCATTGGATCCTTGGGAACATATTCTTTGTTAGAGCGAACGCCGTTTTCAAAAAACTTTTTAAATAATAATACAAACGGAGAGTAATATGTAATGTTCGTTTTTTACAAATACCATGGTTTTCGGAATCCCAAAATAAGGGAAACCACAGGCATCGGCACTGCCTCCTTTGTCAGTAAGCGTCGTTTTGCTGGGTTATGCGGTTGCCGAAAATCCATTCGGCAAAATGCGGCTCGCACACTTTTGAATTTTGTGTGAGCATCGCACCGCTGCTTTCCCTAGCAGAATCATGTCAGGGTCTGTGGGTCTGTGGGAGTTCCAAACATTCTGAAACTCTACGCCGTTCATGGTTTTCTGCAATGGGCGTAGCTTGTTTTTGGCATTTTTGAAATGATGGCGCGAAAATTTAAATTTTAACGATTTTTTCTTCATAAATAATAATATTGTGAAAGGAAATAAAAATGTTACAAGACAACTATTGTTTTAAATTTTTACCAAAATACACACACCTAAAATACACATAAAAACAACACTTTTTTGGGAACAACTGGGGACAACATTGGAATTTCATTTTCAAAGAGCCGAATGACAGGAGAAAGAGGAAAACAGAATGAAATAGCTGCCTACTTACGTCACCTGGTTATTCCACCATGTTGCAAGCCTTGCAATCAAACATTTTCCAATCAATATGATTTACGATGAAAATTTATTACAATACAATTATTGCTATTGTAATTTTTACAATGAAAATAATTTATGAGAAATGTTTATTACAATGAAATTTTTGTAAATTATTGTATTGAAAATTTGTACAATCAAAAAATTTCAATAAATTTTATTGCAATGAACTTGATCCCCAAAAATTTCAATAAACATTTATTGCAATAAATGGAAGGTAAATTATTGCTGATTGTAGTTATTTTACACTTCGTATCGCCGCTGAGGAATCTATAGGATACAAGCGAGCCCACAAAAACACCTGGTACGACAAGGAATGTCGCGATGCCTCGGAAAGAAAGAACGCCGCCTACAGGGCTATATTGTGTGCGGGCGCAACGCGAAGCATATGGGAGCGTTATCGAACGGCGAAGAAGGAAGAGAGGCGCCTTTTTCGAAAGAAGAAAAGGGAGGCTGAAAGGCGCGAGTGTGAAGAGCTTGAGATGCTGGCGGGTAGGAACGATGCTCGAAAATTCTATCAAAAATTCAGGCGGATGACTGAAGGTTTCAAGACCGGGGCAAATTCCTGCCGGAATGATAACGGTGATCTGGTAACTGATGTCCAGAGCATACTTAAGTTGTGGAGGGATCACTTCTCCTCCTTGCTAGATAATGGCAACAGTGAAAGTGCGGAAGGAGAAGATGTACGACCCGAATCCCCAATAGCAGATGATGGTAGGCATGTTCCACCACCTGATCATGACGAAGTGCGAATAGCAGTATCTAGGCTTAAGAATAACAAGGCCCCGGGCGCTGACGGCTTGCCAGCCGAGCTATTCAAACATGGTGGCGAAGAGTTGATAAGGAGCATGCATCAACTCCTATGCAGAATATGGTCGGACGAGCGCATGCCCGACGATTGGAACTTAAGTGTGCTCTGCCCAATCCACAAAAAAGGAGACTCCACAGTACGCGCCAATTATCGTGGGATAAGCCTCCTGAATATCGCATATAAGGTCTTAGCAAGTGTATTGTGCGAAAGACTGAAGCCTATCGTCAACAATCTGATTGGACCTTATCAGTGTGGCTTCAGACCTGGTAAATCTACTATCGACCAGATCTTCACAATACGACAAATACTGGAAAAAACCCATGAAAAAGGAACCGACACACACCATCTCTTTGTCGATTTTAAAGCCGCTTTTGATAGCACGAATAGGAATTGCCTGTATGCCGCAATGTCTGAATTTGGTTTCCCTGCTAAACTTATACGGCTATGCCAAATGACGTTGACTAACACCACCAGCTCCGTCAGAATTGGGAAGGACCTCTCCGAGCCGTTCGAGACCAAACGAGGTTTCAGACAAGGTGACTCTCTTTCGTGCGACTTCTTCAATTTGATGCTGGAAAAGATAATACGAGCTGCAGAACTTAACCATACAGGAAGCATCTTATACCACAAGAGTGTGCAACTGCTGGCGTACGCCGATGACATAGACATCATTGACACTAACACGCGCGCCGTATGTTCTGCCTTCTCCAAGCTGGATAAAGAGGCTAAGAAAATGGGTTTGGCGGTCAACGAGGACAGGACGAAGTACCTCCTGTCATCACACAAAGAAACAGCACGCCTTGGCAGCCACGTCAATGTTGATAGCTACAAATTCGAAACTGTTAAGGACTTCGTCTATCTGGGAACCAGCATTAACACCAAGAATGATGTCAGCACGGAGATCCAACGAAGAATCACGCTTGCCAATAAATGCTACTTCGGACTAAGTAGGCAACTGAAAAGTAAAGTCCTCTCTCGACAAACAAAAATCACACTCTACAGGACGCTCATCGTTCCAGTCCTCATGTACGGCGCAGAAGCATGGACAATTTCAAAATCAGATGAGATGGCACTTGGAGTATTCGAGAGAAAAGTTCTTCGTAAGATTTATGGACCTTTGCGCGTTGGCGTGGGCGAGTATCGACGGAGATTTAACGATGAGCTGTATGAGCTTTACACAGACATCGACATTGTTCAGCGAATAAAGATCTAGCGGCTGCGTTGGGCAGGTCATGTCGTGAGAATGGACGAAGGCGCTCCGGCCAAGAAAGCATTTCTATCGAAACCCGCTGAACGCAAAAGAAAAGGGAGACCTCCACTGCGTTGGGAAAATCAGGTGGACAGCGATGCTGCCTCCCTAGGTGTTCCCAAGTGGCGCCATGCTGCACGAAACAGAAGCAATTGGCGCGCTCTGTTGGACTCGGCCAGAATCGTCTAGACGGTTAAGCGCCAATCAAGAAGAAGAAGTTATTTTACAATCAAAAATTTTATATAAATGTTTATTGCGATCTATGGAACACAAATTATTTCAAATTGCAATTTTTACAATCAAAAAACTGCAAAAAATTTTCATTGCAATAAAATTGGAAGAACAATCAATGATTGCTGGGACGAATGATTGCAGCTTTTTACAGCTCTGCCAAAAACACATTCCTGGGGTCCGATCCCATCCAATCATACAAGAATTTTAACATTGGGACAACGCGTCAAAAATCTAATTTTTGGCGAAAATGTCACTTAGGCGGTTTGTACTTGGTCCATAGGCGGGTTTGCGTGCCCTTTAAACGACGATATATATTAAATTAATTACAGGCACACAATCTTGTAACGCTGTTTTTATTAAAGCAGCTAAGACAATCCTAAAAATCATTTGTTTTTTGCTGGAGCTGGGTAAGCTTCGTTCAGTTTAAGTCAAATACAAATAAAAGCGAAGACTTCATACCTTTGACAAATGAAGAAACGAAACTTTATATCTTATTATTAGAGCTCGGAAAAATAGGTGAAATCAAGCGCCTCAAAAATGCTACATTTGGTAAATTTTGTTTGTTTTCAGTGGCGTGATTACAATTTAAATATAAAGGGGTACCATATTGGTATGGTGGGTCAAGATTTTATTAGATAATTTCTTAATCATGTTACACAAATTTGAAGTTTGAATATACATACAGTGGTGTGTTATGAAATAAAGCCAAAGAGGGATTTAGCTTCTTTGACATTTTTACTGAAAAAAAGTATGAAGAACACTCGTACGTCTTGCGTTTAGAAAAAAAAAACAAAATTTATTTAAATTTTGTATTTTACATTTTTGTACATCGTCAAGCTTTTTGAAAGCAAAACAAAACTAGTTGTAATGAAAATAAAATTTGAAAAAAAATGAAAAAATAATTGCATAGTTAATGTTCCAATAACTCATAAACAAAAATGCAAAACCGTTTTTACCACGAGAAAAATTTGCATTTTTACAGATATGGAATTATGCCGAGTATCCAATTGGAAAAATGTAAACACTGAAATGGTCATAAGAAAAAATAGGAAAGTTCAAATCAAGTTTTTTACCTAAAATATGCAAATGTTTAAAGTCAGACCACTACAAATTAAAAAGCTATGATATATATTCCATTTGCTAATATGCACTTGCCTCATTTTCATTCAAAATATATTTAGTTTGAAACTGTAATTGCTTTTCCTCCACGTGCGAAGATTTTGTCTCCAATTTAACCGAGTCACTATAAACAAGGCTTATCCAATACAGGTTAAGTTACTTGCGTTTGCTTTATCTTGTTTCTTCTTTAAAAATGTCAATGTGAAAGAGGAGAGAAATGAATTTCAATGTAAAATTTTTCCCAATTCGTTTTGTCTGACATTCACACTTTTTAGTATACATACACAATTCCAATCAGCTTATCTACTACGATATCCTTCTTTAGATAATTCTTGACTATAAATTTTTATTTTTTTTTTTATTCTTTATAATTATATATTTATCAGAGTTCGCAAATAAACTGAACCCTACGGAAACGCTACGCCAAAAAGAACACTAAACGCGCACGCTACGATAGCGTTTGTGCTCATATAAACAAACACAAACCGAACCCTGAACGAGCGAAAGAACACAAACCTAACGCTACCTATTTCGTGCTTCGCTGGCAGCGAAAATGAACACTACGCTAATCGTAGCATTCATTTGCATGTTTATACCAGAAATGCGCATATGTATGTAGCTGATATTTTTTCGTCCTGAGAGGCAAAGAGTAAAGGCCAAGAAGGATGCAATGAATATATACATACATATGTACATACATACATACATACATATGTACATACATGCATATGTACATACATATATATGTACATACATACAGATATGTACATTAAGCTGGTCCAAAAAAAAATTTGAAACGAACAAATTTCGGAATATGGCTGTTTTGATGGTATTATTCATAAACAATATGAGTTCTATTTTTTGCAAAGCATTTTTGCATGCATAAGGTGGTCCAAAAAATTAGAACCGAAAAATCATTGCTGGACAAGGCAATTTTATTTGATGATAAGCAACTTTATCTTGTTGACTAAGGACTTACCAAAAAATATGTAGCATTACTAATGTAAAAGAAGGTGAACATTTTAAGACATTTTCTTGGCCTCTAAATATGCATGTTTCGGGAGAGCTTTATTTTGTTCATATTAATTTGAACAACCCCAATGTACATAGGAATGTGTATACATCAGACCGCAGCAAAATTATGAGAGGGATTGTGTAAGAGAGCGCAGAGCGATATGTGTCACAATGGCGGTCTGATGCAAACGTCCACAGCCATATATATGTATACCCTACAAAGAATTTCAAATTAATCCGGGATGCTCTCGGGAACACAAAAATATCTGAACAGCTACCTAAACTTGCAAAAACCATTGTTTGAGTTGCAAAATCATACAATCATTTGCATTAACGCGAAATTCAATGTAATTTTTCTCTGACAACAAAACTGCACAGCCCACCAAAAAGCAATAATTTACGGTCATTAAAATTTTAGGCCTGTCAATACTTAAATATCGGCATATGTATACATACGTATAAATGCTTATACACACATACAATTTATTAAAAATTATTAATTATGAACAACGTCATTTAGATAAACTTAAGAATAGTCGCATGCTACATTGCGCGTGATCCCGAAAGCATCCCCGATTAATGTGAATTTCTTTGTAGGATATCTATATGTCTATGAATGTTGCACAAATGCTCTGCGATCTCCCACTATGTAAATATACATATATATATAGGTTTTTTTTTTTTTTTTTTTTTTTTTTTTTTTTTTTTTTTACGAGGAGGAAGCATCGAAAGCCTTTACCCCGTCAGTGTGGGACTCTAACCCGAACTAAACATCCTACTGTCATCGTACCGAACCCCCCGGTACTACCGTCAAGCTACCGTCGGGAGGTGGGTTGAGCACTAGGCTCGCAGTCCGTAATGGTCGCGTTATTGCCCTCAGTCTGCCTTAGAAGGCTTCACCCTTATTTTTTTTTTTATAAAAGTTCACAATATTAGGTCGTCTGCGGAGGCCAAAGCTCCGTACCATGCGCATTGACGGATGCAGGAGGCTGAACTCCTGTACGTATCCGTTCCACGCAAAGTATCTATGATTACCATAATAATCTGACACACCGCCGGTATATTTAGTCGCTGCTGGTGCGTCGTAATCTCTCTAGACTCCTCAGTGTTTTCATCGTGCCTGCTATTATGTCACCCGCTGCAATCCACTTTGAACTGCTTTCTAGCATATGCTTTACGAGCGACTCAGGTGAATAGTCACTTCCACATATTCTGCGGAGCTTACTTCTAGATTCGTAGAATCTTGGGCACTCAAAGAAAACGTGATACACATCCTCAACTGCTTGCCCTCCACAGTGGTCACATGCTGGATTTAACTCGTGCTTAAAACGGTAGAGATAAGGGGAAATGTTTCCATTATTCCAGCACGCCCCGAGAAAAATGACTTATACAGGGGTGTAGAGGAGCTCTCACAGATCCCAAATCCGAAAACCAAACTTGCCGGAGGCTTATGGTTTCCGAGATAGGTAAAATTTTAGACGAGTCCCCCACGGCTAGAAAAAATGGTTTTTTAGGAGGGTAGAGGGGGGCCCCCAGATCACAAAACTGAAGACCCCACCTACCGGAGGCCTATAGTTCCCGAGATATTTGCTGTTAAAGTTCCCATACAAATTTCACCACACATGGAGTTTAGCGAAAATTTTGCAAAAAAAAACTTTTCTGCGTTGGCGGCCTTCGGCCGCGCTTATAAAAAATAACCCTGGGCTACGCCATCCGTCCGGACGTGTGCCCCAACCGTGGCTACCGCCACGGTGATGTCCTTCTGCATAGTATTTTCACAAATTTAAGAAGGAATATCTCGGGAACTATAAGCCTCCGGCAAGTTTGGTTTTCAGTTTTGAGATCTGTGAGAGCCCCTCTACGGCCCTGCATAAGTCATTTTTCTCAGGGCGTGCTGGAATAATGGAAAGCCGACCCGAGATAAGCCTTGAAGCAGCCGTGCCCAGTTAAGAACTGAGTCAAGTAAAAATCGACTTCTCCATGAGCTCTTAGCAACCAGCATCTCAAGTCTGGTATACATCTATGTGTCCAGCGTCCTTTCGTGGTGTTGTTCCACCTAAGCTGCCAGCTTTGGATAGGGATAGTTAAAGATTGAGGGGGGAGAGAGAGGGAATAAGAAAGGGAAAGAGAGAGAAAGAGGGAGAACTGAAGCTTGGTGGAAGATCATAAATTAATTCGATTTTAATTTAGGTTTCGAATGGATTTCGCTTGGATTTTTATTTTGGTGTATTGCCAATTTTACTTTAAATATTTTATAATTTTAAAAAAAAAAATATTGAATTTTCTTCCGCGGAAGACTTCGCGGGTATGGATTAGTCAATAAATATAATATAACGTTATATGTATGTACATTAGAGTGCGTTTAATTTGTATGAAAAAATTAAAAGTTCATAAAAAGACTGTATCGCCCTCAATCGGTAGTAGCATGGTCAAAGATATCACACATAGATTTTGGTCCCGATTGATGACGGTTTAGTGGAGTGTCACAGGAGTAAACAAATGTAAGTTCTATGGCCATCTGAAATTTGACCCCCTTGAAAGACCACTAAACCGTCATCAATCGGGACCAAAATTTATATTTGTTATCCTTGGGTATAGAAGTATTGATTTTGGATATTAGATAATTTACAAAAATATTTTCGTTTTTCCTTCATAGATTTTTCACCTCAATGCGCCGCGCCTTAGCCGCCATAAATCTGGACCAAAATTTATCCGTGATTTCTTTAACCATGTTGAGGGGGCGATACAGTAAAATATCGTTAATTTGAATTTCAAATGCACTCTAATGTACATACATATCGACGCTTCCGGACAATATCGTACTAAGTCTGACTACCACAATGATTTGAAGATGAAGTCCTATGAGCAAAAAAAGGAACCAATTCAACAAAATAATGCTCAAAATACAACGTAAAAATAAAAAAAATCTGAAATAAAAATTAGCTATAAGCAACAGAAAAAATTTATTTTCATGAATAACTGTTATGAGGCAACGGAAAAAATAAAAATTTCAAAATAAACGTTATGAGCAACGGAAAAAATTTTTTCTCATGAATAACTGTTATGAGGAAATTGAAAAAATAAAAATCTAAATATAATCGTTATGAGCAACAGAAAAATTTTTCTTTCCCATAATAACTTTTAATTGTAAGGGAAAAATTTTTTCATTGAAATGTGCCCAACGTTTTTGATTTCAAAAAATTCAATAAGAGTTATTTTTCGTCTCTGAAATTACTAACTTTCATGCCAAGCATTTTCATATGCCCGGCAAAGCCATTTCATATGACACTTTAAATTTAAAATCAAACTGTGGAGTAAAAATAAATTTTGGAACAGGTGGCAACCCTCTTTGTAAAAATTATAATAAATTACTAATTTTGAGGCAAAGCACTTTCATATGACACCTCAAATCTAAAATCCAAACAGACTATAGCGTAAAAATTTGTAAAAATGGTAATAAATTACTCATTTTCAGGCCAAGCATTTTCATATGCCCGGCAAAGCCATTTCATATGACACTTTAAATTTAAAAATCAAACTGTGGAGTAAAAATAAATTTTGGAACAGGTGGCAACTCTCTTTGTAAAAATTATGATAAATTACTCATTTTGAGGCAAAGAACACCTCAAATCTAAAACTCAAAAAGACTGTAGCGTAAAAATTAAATTGTGAAGAGGTGGCAACGCTTTTTATAAACATTATAATAAATTACTTATGTTCACACAGATCCCTTTCATATGACACCTGAAATTTAAAAATCACACAAACTATAGCGTAAAACTGAATTTTTGAACAGGTGGCAACCCTTGTTGCAAAAATTGTAATTAATTACTAATTTCCAGCTCAGTCCCTTTCATATGGTACCTGAAATTTTTTATCATCAACTTGAAGCATTTCTTAGCTTTTTTGTTTCAAAAACTTAACGTAAAAGAGAAAGAAATTTGTTATTAAGATAATATTAAGGTAGTAAAATCATAATCGCTAACTTCTTCAAAACTTTCTCTCTTTTTTCTCTTTTCCCTTTTTGTCTTTCATCTACAGATGATGTTCATCGTACAAACACCCGACGGCAACAAACCAAAGAAGAACGAAGCAGCAAAATAATTGAAAAGCAATAAATTGACAGACTGCATAAAAAGCAACAAAAAAAGAAACTAAACTCACGGCATATATAAGAATCAAAGGAAAAGAACAATAAACAACTATACCCAGCAAACTATAAACTACAATTTTACATTTGTATATCTAAAACAACAACAAATAAACTATGTACTATTCTCAATCAATGACATCGCCATCACCATCACTATCATCATCAAATACTCGTTTTCGTCAACACCATGCATAAATAAGCAACGACGTCATCAACAACATTAAAGCAATACCACTCAGAGCAGAAGAGGGCAGAGCAGAGTAGAGCAGAAGAGGACAGAGCAGAGTAGAGCAGAACAGAGCAGCGCAGAGTATACATATATTTCAGTAAGAAGACACCTACCTCCCCAATTCACTCCACCCAATGAAGAACGTTTCTACGAACTACAAAAACAGTTATGTTGGCTGATAAGATTTCACCATCATCAATCGCCACTTGGAGTACAATACAATATTTTTATACTGATTTGACTGTTGAAGTTGACATGCCTGTGGTCCACCATCGCATCAGCAGCAGCAGCAGTGACTTGACGGAATTGAATGCACCACTGCTACTCGAAACCGCCTACAATACATTTTACAATAACAATAAAAAAGCATACGAGTACAGCGGCAGCAGCAGCAAAGACGACGCCGGCCAACACACAACCACAATCACATCAATGTTGTTCGACTTGAATGAAACGAGCGCCTATCGGATCATTTTAAATGGTACAAGTGGCGACATCACAACAAGTGGCGACCATAACAATATTTTCCTAGGATATGGCAACCTCGATGGTAGCGGCGGCAACAACGATGGTTTCAATTTATTTAATGGCACTTTGGGCGGTGATGTTGAATATAACGAATTTGATGACCAGAAACGGGCGTTGGATGATTTTTTTATTGGCAGAGGCGCCAGTGGCGGCGGCGTCGGCGTTGGCGTTGGTGATGTTGGCGTTGCTGTGGGGATTGCCGGAAATAGTACGCTGATGCGTGATCCTACAGTGGCGTTGGCCAAAATTATTGTAATGTCCGTTTTATTGGGTTTGCTCATCTTTATAACAATAATAGGTGAGTGAGTAAGTGGCTTGAGTAGTTGTACAATTTTCATGTTTTATTTGCCTTGAAGTCTGTGTAATTTAGTAATTTTTTTTTTTTTCAAAGTACTTGTTAGTCATCTGGCAGAAAGTTTTAACTTTAGATGAGTTTAGTTGCTAGAGCAGTTGAACAACCATGTCTTGGTCTAAGTTCAGAACAGTGGCATAAGAAGTAGGAAGGAATTTTCTAGATAAGTCGCTACACAGAAATACAGCGCTTAGATATACATATGGGCTTAAGTAAACTTTTTTCGTATACTTTTATCAAAAATTGTCTCCTTGAGAGTTGCAATAAAAAGCCTAGTTACATAATACTTCACTCAGAATTGAATTTTAGAAAACTAATAAATAAATAAATCAAATTAATAAATAATCTCATTCAGTCGCTCATTTTCTTATTATTTACTCTTATTTTATTTGACACAATGAATTAGATATGCTAAACTGTCAGGGAACAAAATTTGTAAAAGTTATATTAATACCCACATAAAGCTGCATACATACACAAATTTCTTATGAACGTCTTTTTCTATGCTCGTCGAAATATATATGTATATCAACATATCTGCATTTATGTCTAAGATTATTTGATATTGATTTTACACGTGATTTTATTTCAATAAAAGCCTTGTGTGTACATTAGACCAGCCACAAACAAAATCAGTTCTGTATACTTTGCAGGGTGTGAAAGTATTTCAGCTGCATTTTCCCAATACATACAATTTTGTTACAAAGAATACGTATGACATGGCGTATGAGCGACCATTTTCAGGTCATAGAAATGAAGAAAAGGAAAAATGCTTTTAAAACCCTTCAAAATATGAACAATTTTAAAATGTTGCAATTTCATAATAATACTTTAATACACTTTTAAATGGTCATTAGCTAAATGAAAAAATACCAGGGACCGATTTTAATCGTTATTTTCATTTCTTCGGATGAAAAAATCATTATGATAATAAAATAATATGCAAGTATGCCGATACAATGATTTTAGCACATTCTATCCAAATATGAGATCATCTTTATTCTAAAGATTTTTATTTTTTAAATTTTTAAATAACCATTATTTACGATTTTTATTTTTTCGATCAAAAATAATTTTTATTATTGGATTTAAATTTTTCCGATGAAACTTAATCGATATTTTATGATTTTTATTTTTTCGATCAAAAATAATTGTTATAATTGGATTTAAATTTTTCCGATCAACTTTAATCAATATTTTTTTATTTTTTCTCCGATCGTAGTAAACTTTTTCAAACGTTAGTGAATCCTATATTTGACGGCTTGAAGTTGACGATTGTGCCAACATTGGCGCAGTTCTATTTGAGAACAAAATTTGCAAAAAAAAAAACAGGTTTTTAGAGTTTATTATGATCGGAAAAATTTAAATCCAATAATAAAAATTATTTTTGATCGAAAAAATAAAAATCATAAAATATCGATCAAGTTTCATCGGAAAAATTTAAATCCAGTAATAACAATTATTTTTGATCGAAAAAATAAAAATCATAAAATATCGATCAAATTTCATCGAAAAAATAAAAATCAAATTATAACGATTAAAAATGATTTTTTTTATAAAAATGATAATCGTTACGGTCCCTGAAAAATACACTTTTAAATGGTCATTAGCTAAATGAAAAAAGAGAAAAAAAATGCATGTTGACTTATTAAAAGTCATTTAAAGGACACTTGCAGATGAAACATTTATATAGTTTATTTATTTCTGGCTTAATTTTACATAAAAGCCTTCACGTTGTTATTTCACTATATATTACTAATTTATAAGATACCAGTAATTAGAGCCATTGATCATATTTTCGGCACAGCTTTCGATTTTAAGGCAAAACTGCATGAAATTTTTGACCAAAGATGTGCAGACCTCTTTGGAGATCTTGTTTTTCCCCTTAATTCTATGAAAATACATGATGAGCGCAGAAAATTATTAGTTTCTCAAAGCTATATACTTTGGGTGGTCTAGTATACATACATACCTGCAACCAATAGCTTTAAATATTTAGATGCGCACGTATGTACATTAGAGCGTATCGCGAAAAAAAAGTGCGCCGTACGCCCCTCCATATTTTTTCTTTTTCGAAAACATTTCTGGAAAGTGTTTTTATTTTTGACGCCGCTAGATGTCGCTAAAATTCATTTTTTTCATATCTTCGGTATTTATGGTCCGATCCCTAAGATTGGTATACCAATCTCTTTGCATTTAGGGCAGGGTTTCTACTTTATAATTGTATTGTATTACTTTCACCCAGTACTTAGTTTATACTACCCTAATGTAACTTTTTTTTTCCGGCATGTCAAACGTCGTCAAAAAACATTAATCTTTTGCAAAATAAGTATTTCGATCTATGTAATAGAACCGGAAATAAAACACATTTAACATTCCGAGGAATATAAGTTTTTCGCTTCCTGTGGTCTTTTAGGTTCATTTTACAAAGATTTTTTCTGAAGAGACTCCTACTGAAATTTTATGCCGAATAATTTTCTAAAACATGTTAGCCCTCTAGCGACCTTAAAAATACTATTTCCTGACTATACACTTGTATCAAACTTAGCGATCGGACCATAAATACCGAAGATATGAAAAAAAATTTTTTCCAGAAATGTTTTCGAAGGAGAAATCAAATGGGGGGGCGGGGGACGTACGACGGACTGTTTTTTTTGGTCCATATAAGGTGAGACGGTTCAATGTACATATGTATATATGTATGTAGAAAGTGAATATTATGAGACTAAATTTGAATATTATTACGTATTAAATCATAAATTTGGGTATGTTTGTACAAGTTAAGTTCTATTCACTTGGCAGTGCTTTTACTTGTTTGGTAAATTAGTTTTTAGATGACTTGATGGAAAATAAATAAAGTTAAATATTTATAATGAAAATTGTATATTATATATAATAAATTATGCTAAGAAATATTTTCAATGAAACTGGAAATATAGTTTTAGAATTTAGTAATTTTCATAAGTACATAAGCACATAAGTAGGGTGAACTATATGCTGAAGCGCGAGCACGTACCTTTAAGTTAAATAAACGCTTTTAAATAGAATTTGAGTGACTTGCGGCTCAATTGCGTTTCCATGAAAAACTAAGTATCTAAAATAATGCGGAATAAGTGATATAATTCCAAATAGGAACATCTTAAGTTCTAGATACAGAAACTTAATTGAAAACAAAATGAAATGTTTTTAAAATGCCGGCATCTCAGCACTTCTTATGCAGAGTGCTCACCGTTCTTGACAAGCTCTTAAAAGACTCACACAAAAAAAAACGCATCCGAAGGAGAAATGTATATACAAATGTATGTATGTACATATGTAGATAGCTTTCCCCTCAAAAGCTGAGTATTGAAACCAGCCAAAACAGCTTAGTATTTGTGCGAACAGCGAACCGAATCGCTCCGAATTCGCGTAAGTTCACATATAATCACTGATTATGCACGCAATTCTATTCAAATCAAATTAAATTTATTTAGCTGCAGCCCAAGCGACCATTAGAAAATTATCAGCAAAAGGATTATTACTTGCCCTCAACTGCTATGAATCCTTTGTTTTTTACTAATAGTTATAAAAATGTCTATATTATGTATTTTCCAAACATACATACATATGTACATACAAATATATATAAATAAATAAGCACATGGTATGTATGCACACACGTGTGTATACATATAAGGGCGTAAGTGAAAAGGCGTTGACAGCAAAACGCTTTTGGGATTATATGCTGGTAGCTAGCTGCTGGTAACAATGACAATGAACAGCACCAACAACACCAACAACAGCAACAACAGTCACATAAACAACAACAACAAACGGCTCATTGTAATAAATGTCCTGTTTACAAAATCATGTGTCGTGTACTATGTACATATATATGTGGCAAGCGGCATGTGGCATATGGCATGCGGCAAGCTGCATTTTATCCTTAGCACATGCTGGTGGCTTAAGTAAAACTAAAAGTCATTAAGTGCACCAAGCAAAGGTATACGATTACTCTATCTGAATTTAAGTACATATGAACATGAGCAAAAACGTTTGTACATACATATGTACGTACATATTTATTTATGTACGTGCGTACACTTTGAATTTCACTTGAAAGCACTTTAAAATGTTTACAATTGTATTAATGTGGTGCTTAAATTTCGATATTAAAACAAATTTCTTGGTCAAAAATCTAAAAAAAATTCTATTTTTACTTTTTTTTTTGCTTTATATAGTGGAAAATTGGTGGACAGTGCTATTTCAGAAAAAAAAAAAAACTAAAGAATGTGTGCCCAATTTTCTGAGAATGATTATACCTTTAATACAGATTCTGTATAAGGAATATTTGCGATCTCTGTAAACCTCCTGCATTTGGTCTAACATTTTTTTGTGAACACATTAGACCAGCCCGTTTACTTGTAAAAAGTATTTTAGAAATATTTCACTGTTTATATTTTAAGGATTTATTCCTGGCTTAAGTTTTCACAAAAGCCAGTAAATTGTTATTTCTCTATATACACAGATACATATTAGCCATTCCAAATGTCCAGTTTCTTTTTAGTCTTCCCTAATCTCTGAAGAAAATTCAGAGAGAAGCGGAAAAAATTAAAATCTACTTTCTCAAATTTCGTACAACCGGTGTGTGGTCTAATGTACAAACTCATATGCATAGAAATGTATGCGTAGTTATGTATGAATACATTACCCGTAGTTTACAAGCTAGTCTAGCAAAAAAAAAAAATTATACACGTAATTTACATTAAGAAAATTGTTGAAACCAAAGAACGTTAGCTTTTAACATTACATTTACTAGAAGTACATGCGCACATACATATTTACATACATATGTACATATATATCCCTGCAAAAATCATTCTAGAGTATAGTTAATTTCTGGTAGGTTGTAGTACTTACATGGTGATCAATAACAAAGCCCCAAAGGACCAATTCATGTATCTAGATCGGCTCGTAATTAGCCGCGTCTAGTAAGGAACACTAACTGTTTATCACAATGATGACAAAAGAAGTTTATACATATGTATTTTTGTGTTTGAACATGCACGGTGTTATGAAAGAAAAAATTTAGAATTTCTTAAAGAAAATTATAACGGTAATAAGAAAAATGATTTGGCAGTCGCACAAGTCTTTACGAGAGATCAATTATTAAATCTCTTAAATTTAATGTACCTCTAAATTACACGAACCTAGGTAATCCATGGATTAATTCACCATCAATTAATCGAATGTGTGTTCGCAGTGGATTAAATTCATTTATGAGGGGCTGTAATCCATTCATCATCTTAATTGGACCATAATTTTTGTACGAAATGTGACAGGTTATGGAGTAGTTGGTTGGTCCATAGCATTTTTGCAGGGATGTACCTACAAACAACATAAAATGGCTAAAGTGTCAAGAATGACTAAATGTGAATGTCATCGGAAGCGAGCACAAAAACAATGGATGTTCGTAAATACTTTTTGTGTAGCCAAAGGCATTTCACTTTCTACTTCTTTTTTTCTGTTTTTTTTTCTTGGTTTATTCTTGGTTTTTTTATTTTTTGGCAACAGTTACTATGCACACACAATAAATAAAGGCATACAAACAAGCACATAAACATACATATATGCATACACGCATATGTATATACTCCTACATACAGTATACACCACTTTATGGCTTTAATAACCAAATATTTTATGCATAAACATGTACATACATACTTAGATATCTGAAAGCACTCACTGGCTGACATTCACAATCAATTTCCTTAGTCGTTGGCTCTGGCAAACAAAGTTCATGGTTGTTGTTTATTAATTCTGACCCTGAACTAAGGTTAAGTGCGAATAACTAAGCATGTATGTATACAATGATGAACTGGTGTAAATGCGCAATATTTGAAATCAACAGTAGTAAAAACAACAACAATTATGTATATTAGAAAATTTATTGTTCAAATTACACTGTGGAACAAATTCAGGTCAACAAAAGTTAACTCGGTTCTGAAAGTTGGGTGTGAAAATAGAGGCTAAATTAGAAGACCCGTATCGCGGCGTTTGCTTAGGTTAGTTCGAATTTGTTTTTAATCGACCTTTGAACTTTGCAGGCAAATGCCGATTTTCAGCATACTGTTTGTATGGTTTTTTTGCTATAACTCGTCGACTAATTGAGATTTTGGCAGCGCAGTAGATACAAGCCCATTTACGGGTATAACATGCATAAAATATACCCGTGCAGATGCATTGCGCGACTTGGCTGTATTCACATGATCGCCTATAACTTTTCCATTTTACCATGGATTTTCTTCGTTGATAGCTTATTTTTTTGATAATAGAATGTAGCTTCACGTAAATGAGTAAAACCGAAGGTGAAAATTTTGGTTTTAAAGATATTGCCTGACAAAGTCAATTTTTTCTTTGAAAAATCGAAAATATTCAAATTGAATCATCAATATTTCAGAAACTATAAGAGGTAGAGAAAAATGTTATAGACCCCTTGTATAGGAAATTTAAATTTTCTTTCGTTTGCTGTCACTCCAACAAAAAAATCTCAATTAGTCGACGAGTTATAGCAAAAAAACCATACAAACAATATGCTGAAAATCGGTATTTGCCTGCAAAGTTCATAGGTCGATTAAAAACAAATTCGAACTAACCTAAGCAAACGCCGCGATACGGGTCTTCTAATTTAGCCTCTATTTTCACCCCTAACTTTCAGATCCGAGTTAACTTTTGTTGACCTAAATTTGTTCCACAGTGTTATAGTTAGAAGAAAATTATATATTTTTGTTTTAGAAACAAATGTGTTTTATTGAGAAAATAACTGATACCCGCGACTTTGACATCGTGGACCAATACTTTTGTATATGCATACATGTGTAGGAACCCTGTAACTAATATGCGGGATAGCACCGAAAAACGACAATATAGAAGTAGAGAGTTCACAACTAGCTCAGAACTGGTTCTAAATGTATGCAGAGCGCAACAGTTTATTATTGTGACTTCATGAAAAATGTATGTTTAAACTTTAAAGCTTTAAGCTATTGCTTTAAAGTTGAGCAACGACATATGCTGCACTTTACAATAATGCCCCGATTTGCTGTCTTTTTCTGGGGTAGTACCAAATTAATATTTCTTGGCATTTGCACGTGAGTGAGGATAATTCCACCTTTTGTATGATTAAGTTGCAAAAAGCTGGTATTTTATAATATAATCCGCATTTAGTTTCAGTACGTTAAGAGTTCTGCAAGGTGAAGAATATTGTTGTAAAGTGCGGAGAAAGAATAAATATTTCTGCACTAGTTCTGAAGTGCTTTCTTTTGACCTATCACCGAACAATTTACTTTTGAACTATTGCAGGACTGTCCATATATGAAGTAGCTTAGAACGCGTTCCAAAGTTATGTAGAGGGCGATAATTGCCACTCCGTAGAACATTGCTGTGTTAAAAAAGACAGTTGAAAGCATTGTGTTGGTACACTCAAAAAAAAAATTACTCAGATTATGGAAAAATGGGAATGATTCGGCGCTAAAGACATATTTCCATATTTTGATGTACAATTTTCTTTAAAACGTGGTTTTTATTCCTTGATTTGAAGAAAATCGTACATCAAAATATGGAAATATGTCTTTAGCGCCGAATCATTCCCACTTTTCCATAATCTGAGTAAGTTGTTTTTTTCAGTGTATAGAAGGAGAACTAACACTGTTCTTTTTGAACTAGTTCTGCACTAGCCTAGAACTAGCGCGATCTTCTGCAGGGAATATATGTATATTAGGATTTTAAAAATTAAAAGGGCACCTATTACAACACAGGGACATACTGCCCAATTTCGACTGGAAACCATTAATATTCGTAAAATGTGTTTATTCACACGGCTACATTTTAAATGGGCGTTAAATGTACACCAGCTAAACTAGAACGCACTCCTTATTCACTTCAGATTCGTATCGTCGAGGGATTGTTTTCGGAGCCATTTTAGCTCTAACTTTGGATGGCTTCGGATATGGTTAGCTGGAATATTTGCAAAAAATCTCAAAAATATCAATATTCATTTGCGTGTCAGGTATAATTAAGAGTGAATTAATTAATATTTTTGATGAACAGAATGTGGGGTGCCCAAAAAAGTAGGATGTCCCGGATTCATTTCCTGATGTTAGCAAACGCCAAAGCAAAAATCTCTTCTTTGGGCTTTTGAGAATAGTGGTAACCCATCGGCAATGGTCGGCACGCCCGTGGGGGGTATTTGCGCCATGAGTAAGCTCGCTTTCATATTGTAGAAAAAATGTTTCATTTTGTAAATCAAAAAGAATATTACACCGAAAACTTTATATATTTTATGCATATTTATTCACGCAACATTATTATTACTATTTGTGTTGCTAATCTGCTCTTAAATTTTCACTCATTTTCATGCCAACACCCAAATCAAATGGATAATTTAACAACGCTGCATTCTTCAATACACAACCAACTTTAATGAATGAATATAAATGAAAAATTAATGCGTACGTAAAATCCATAAAATTTTGTTTATTAATCACAAAAATGCTGTTGCATAACTTTTATTTTGTAAATATACAACACAATGAATATCAATGCGCGCAACATTAATTCAAATTAAGTAACAACCACAAAACAAAATTGAACAAAAAAACAAATTTAAACAAAAAACGCAATTAAAAAAAATTAATTAATACAAAAAAAAAAAACAATCAAAATATAAATAAAAATAAAAACGAATAAAAATTGTTGAAATTAAAATTTTACTAATGGAAACATGCAAATTGGCATGATAAACTTTTAACGCGCGCGTGTTAACAAATGTGAAAAAAAAACAAACAAAAAAAAATAAATAATCTGTTAAATCCGAAAAAAATGAAAACGCAAAAAATGCAACACAAAAAAAAACAACATGAAATCGCAATGGCAACACAGGCAACGTTTTTGTAATTGCTGCAATTATACTCGAGCGCAACCTGCAGAATGTTGCCAATTATTTGGTTGTTTCGCTGGCGGTCGCCGATTTGCTGGTGGCGTGTCTGGTGATGCCACTCGGTGCGGTTTACGAGGTAAGCAAACGCGGGCAACTGTGTAGATTTGTATGTTTGTATACACGTCTGTATTTAGTGTCGAGCAAGTTTTAAATAAATTGGTGTAATTTTTTGACAGCAAAAGTGAGACCAGCTAAGTAGATAAAGAAAAGGGAAGTAAAACAAGTAAGGAAGCCTAAGTTCGAGTGGAATCGAACATTAGATACTCAGCTGTATGCTTTCATTGTTTGTTTGCGTTTGATGAAAACACGATGTATTTTATATAAAGCGAGTGCTGCATAAAGTGGGCGTAGCCACTCCCATTTTCAATATTTTTATCAGTCATCCAACTAATAATAATAATACAATGGCGCTATTATAACTCTGACGAGTTTTATGGCCGAGCTTCTCTCCCAATTCGAGGTGTGCTCCTTTTTGTTTTTCCTACTAATTGGGTGGACCTACAGTTTTATGCCGGCTCCGAACGGCGAATGCATTTTTTGTGAGAAGCTTTTTCATGGCAGAAATACACTCGGAGGGTATGCCGCCCACTGCCGAGAGGTGACCGCTGCTCTTAAAAAACCCAATAATTGGATTTTTACTAATTAGAAAAATTTTTTTTGGTTCGGACTGGGGTTTGAACCCGAGACCTCTGGCATAGCAGGCGAGCACTCTACCCACTGCACCACAGCGGCATCCAACTAAGCATATGAATATTATTCTTTGTGCAAAATTTCATTCCTTTATGACTTCTAATTACAAAGATGTCACGTTACAAATTCCCAAAGGGTGTTCCAGAAATATCTTTGTTAAAAAGTAGGCGTGGTCATAAACCGATTTGAATAAATTTTTGTGTGTCTATTAACACAAGTTATAAAAGTACATAAACCAAGTTTCGTTATAATATCTCAATTATTTGTCGAGTTATAGGCTAAGAAATCTCGTATATTCCTTTGTCTAAAAAGAGGCGGTGCCACGCCCATCTTCCAAAATTTTTATATTTTTTGTTTCCGGTCTATTGTGGAACTCATGCCACAAAATTTCTATGAATTATCTCTATATTTGACAAAGATATCGCTTAAAATATTTTTATTAGGCCCCTTTATAGTTCCCATATATAAAAGTAGGCGTGGTCGCCAACCGATTTCGCTAAAATTTTGAACATGTATTACCACAACTAATAAAAGTGTACACTGCAAGTTTCGTCATTATATTTAAATTATTTGTCGAGTTATAGGCTCAGAAATCTCGTATATTCCTGCTTCTAAAAATAGGCGGTGCCACGCCCATTTTCCAAAATTTTTGTGCTTTTCGTTTTATATCCGCAGTTGGACTTCTGCCATAAAATTTCAATGATATACCTTTATATTTGACAGAGATATCGCTTAAAATGTTTTTATTAGGTCACTTTATAATACCCATATATAAAAGTGGGCGTGGTCGTTAACCGATTTTGGCAATTTTTCGTCCAAACATTTGCCTAAGTAAGTATATCACGCCTACCAAATTTTATCGATATATCTTCAACGGTTTCTGAGTTATGACATATAAAACGTTCAATGTTTGGCCCTTAATAAGTGGGCGTGGCACCGCCCATTTTTCAAAATCTCACCAAATTTCTTCATAAGGGCTGAGCTCCACACGTGGGTGAAATTTTATCACTCTAGCTCTATTAATATAATAATACAATGGCGCTATTATAACTCTGACGAGCTTTATGGCCGAGCTTCTCTCCCAATTCGCGGTGTGCTCCTTTTTGTTTTTCCTACTAATTGGGTGGACCTACAGTTTTATGCCGACTCCGAACGGCGAATGCATTTTTTGTGAGAAGCTTTTTCATGGCAGAAATACTCTCGGAGGGTATGCCGCCCACTGCCGGGAGGTGACCGCTGCTCTTAAAAAACCCAATAATTGGATTTTTACTAATTAGAAAAATTTGTTTGGCTCGGACCGTGGTTTGAACCCGAGACCTCTGGCATAGCAGGCGAGCACTCTACCCACTGCACCACAGCGGCCACTCTAGCTCTATTAGTGACTGAGATACAAAATTTCCGATTTTTACTATATAGGGGAAGTGGGCGTGGTCATGGTCCGATTTCGCCCATTTTCAATACCATCCGTTCCAGTCTTAATACCAACTTGCATTCCAAATTTCATCAAAATATTTCAATTTTTGCGCGAGTTATCGTGCGTACAGGCAGACAGACGGACAGACGGACGGACATGGCTCAATCGATTTCTTTTTTCACCCTGATCAATTTGATATTTATAAGTCAATATCTATCTCGATTATTTTATGGTGTTACAATCCACCGTTATGTGATTAAAACTATAATACTCTGTGTACTAGTACAGCTGAGTATAAAAAGAAATTCAACTAGTTAATGTTATGCAATTTTTTCATACATTTCGTTAACCAAGCGAAAACAAAATAGGTAAAAACATACATAGTACCTATTTACATTAGGGTGGTTCGCAAATGTATGAAAACAAATAGTATATCATAATTAGTGAACCTCACCCTCTGGGCCGATGCTAGTAAATTCGCAGATACTACATATAAATTTTTGTCCCGATTGGAGACGGCTAAAGGGTGTTGCACAGGGATCAAAATTCATATTACCACCTTTGACGCCTATGCGACATACTACCTTAAGCCTTTCCGATCGGGAACAAAATTTAAATTTAATATCTTGTAGTGCGATTGACTTGATTTTTGGCATTAGATATAAAAATAAATTATTTAATCTTTTGAATCTCCATAGAGTTTTCGGAATTTTGACCTCTTTGCGACACCCTTTAAACATCTCCAATCGGCAAAAAAAATTTATATGTGATATTTTTAACTGTACTGTTACCGGACTAGGGAATGAGATCGCAGAAATCGCTAATTTGATTTTTTAGGACCACCCTAATATACATATATAGTTTTTTTATTTTAGTTGTTCACTATCTTCCTACCCAGCCAACTGGAACAGTCCACAAGGTTCTTGGTCAGAACATCTTGGTCGATTCATCTTGGGTGACTAATGAGAATCTACCAACGGAGATGTTCTTTTGGCACTCCAAAAATTAGCGCTTGCAAAGTTTCAAAACGTTCCCCAGGTAACTCGTAAAAGCTGCATGCGATCTCATTAAATGTCATATCTAGTTTAGGTTAGTTTGCAGTGGCTGCTAGTTGCTACATAGCACACTTAAGCCTCGAAAGTCGCATTGTGATACAATGTGATTACCAAGGGCCCCTTACTGGAACCATCGTGTGGAGAAGTCTTAGATATTTCTTGAAAACCAATGACACTAAATCTACTAGATACCTAAGTTTATATGATCCTGAGTACCTTAATCGCCTCCTTCATAGTGCTGGACAATTGCAACGCAGGTTTCTTACTGTTTCGGGGTCATCTTCGTTCTCACAAGCCCTACAGCAAGCGTAATATATGGAATTCATCCATTCTACATGCTTCCCAAGGATTATATGGACTGATATTAGGCCTGTCGTTAGTGCAAGTTCGGATATTCCGAGTGCGAGTAGACTCTTTGTCCGTTTGGCGTTCCAGTTAGGTCACAAGAGCCTAGTATGGAATCTTAGGAATTTGCAAAATCTACGCAGTTTCAAATATGTAGCGCTCTGTGGAGGAAGATTTTGGATAATTTAATTTTTCACTATTACTTTGGAGGGCTCCAAATGTCGTTGCCTGGGTACGAAGTTTATAGTAAAATTTCAGAATTTAAAACGGAATACACAGATTTATTTCCTTTTTAAAGAATTTGCATACTTTAAATTAAAGCTGCTGATAAATTTCTTTGCATGAAAGTTGTAGAAAATTGTAAAGATGGGTTCAGACCTTGACCAATGTCAAAAACGCCAATTTACGATTTCCAGTTATCATAGCTGCTTTATCCGGATCATTCAGCTTATTTCTTTATAAAATTAAAATTAATTTCAATTTTATAAGAAAAACACATTTCAATCAATATTTAAATTCAAGCATAGTACAGTCATGCAATATTTATGTATGTTTGTGTATATGTTTATCAAAAAGAAAGTGCTGTCACGTTTAATTAATTTCATTGTCAAATTAAAACAGCAAATTTTTTTTTAAAAAGGGTAAGAGAAAAGGAAGAGCGCAGTAATTTAATTAACCGCAACATGCACACACACATAAACACACACACAAACCCACAGCCAAAGCTGCCATACATTTATGTACATATGTTTTTTTTTTGCATTTCATGCAGATAAGCGAGGGTTGGATACTTGGCCCGGAGTTATGCGACATATGGACATCGTGCGATGTGCTCTGCTGCACAGCATCCATCTTACATTTGGTGGCGATTGCAGCTGACAGGTGAGATTAAGCGATTTACATATCTACATACATACTCAAATGTGTATGAATTTATTTTTATTTATTTATGTATGTATGAAGATATGTAAATAAGTACATACATACATAGGTTCAATCATATGAAGGCACATCCATCTTATGCTGTTTTGAAAATTTATTAAAAGGAATTAAAGCATGCATTTATACATTAATCTTACTTTCATCTACACACCTACATACATAAGTATAAGTCTACACACATACATATTCATACTCGCTAAAAGTACAAATACTTGTGTTCTATGTAGTTACAAAGAATCTTACGGTTAACACCATTTCTGATCCTTTTTGATGCATCATCGTTTGCATGCTCCCGATTATATCTTGATTGATGTTAGACTATACATACTTATATATATATATATATATATTGGATTTATGTATGTGGCCTTTAACCATCGAACAAAATAAAGAGAAGTAAATATTAAGCCTTTCATTTAGTTGAAATCATGTCAAATGTATTAGTTTGGGTGTTAGTTCGCCTAATGATTAACCTAATAAATTTCGCTCCTTTTCATCCCCAAGTTACTAGGCTTGAACTTTGATTAGAATGGCATGGTTACAATTTCCTATCAAAAAAAATTATTAGATTAGTTTTCATATATGCACATATAGGCCATCTCGAGATTCAGAGTCAATTTGAATAAGTATCGCACTCTGTTTTCTGGGCCTATTATTATTACTAGTATCGGCGGTGCTCGAAATTCGACCATGCAATTAATTTTTTCAACTTTGTATTGTTACAAAAATTATTCCTTTTCGCGGAGATAAGCAATACTTTCCAAATTTCAGTTATACCTCAACACTGATTTGCCCTTTTGATCACGGTCCGACGCGAAATCATGGTCAAAATCAAGGCAGATCTTGGAAGGTAGGCCCGGTGGCGAATTCAGAAATTTCCCATGTATTTTGTTATTGTAATTGGTTCGCCGTGGTTAAAATCTGAATTCGCTTGGGGCTCATCCATTCCTATTGGCCATGATGTGAATTCGCTTTGATTTTGACATTACACTCTACCTTTGTAAATGAAAAATGAAGTTTTTCAATTCGCCGCCGAGCCTACCTGTTAGATATGCCTTGGTCAAAATTAAAATTCCTCAGTGCGCTCTCCCGCCCTCTCTCTCTCATTTTACGCTTTAAGGCGGATTCATCGTTCGAGTTCAGAACTTTTTTGCCATGTGGTTGTTGTTGTGGTTTCGGAGTGTGAGAGGAATTCCGAAAAGTTCTGAACTATTTTTATTAGTTAAGTCAAATTCAACTTTAGTTCAGAACTCGAACGATGAATCCGCCTTTAATGGAAAAGCAATAGGAGATATTTGGCCGCGTTGATTTAGATCTGAGCGTAAACTGGGCCAATGCATATAAAATAGAGAGAGCGCTTTTAAATTAAAGCAACTCTTCAACTGTGTTTACGATATTTGTAAACATTTTTACGATATCTATTTCTCTTAACTAAAAACTTTATTTATTAATTATAAAGAAATTAAATAATTTATAGAAAAAATTATATGCCTATGCACTGCTCCTCACTCATACGAACACATCCATATGAATTTTATGTGGATATGAGTATGTTAAATGTGCTAAACAGCCTGGCAATTGTTTGTATGGGAAAAATGTTAGCCTATTAATATATAGATTATTATAGCGCAATACTGCACCGCGACCTACAATGAGATCTATTGTGCTATGCCTCATAGCCTAGTGTATATGGAGGCCTTTGATAAATTTAAGGACCTCCTCAGGCCTTTTGCTCCAAATTTCAAATGGATGCAGGGTCACACCTCCTAGGTGTGATAGCCTTTTCCTTGCGAGCGCATTACACTCGCATAGGATGTGAACCGATGTTTCGTCATCCAGTTCACAAAAACGACATATATGTGTTTCCGCTAGACCAATTTTATATAGGTGATAGCGGAGAAAGCAGTGTCCCGTATAGTATCCAGTTAAGATACGTAGGTCCTCCCTTCTTAATTTAACGAGTCTATGAGATGCTCGTTCTGATGGGATTATAAACAATTTGGTCTGTCTTTGTCCGTAAACATTCGCTCAATGCTGCCTGAACTGTTTATTTTCCCATTCGCGTATGGTCTCCCTAATGTATGCTTTGGTTAGCCCATAAAAGGGCTCTGGACCAGAGAATGCCGATGTTGCACCCTGTTTTGCAAGCCCTTCGGCCTTTTCGTTGCCATCGTGGCCTGCATGCCCAGGGAACCATCCCAGTAATAGCCTGTTTTTGACTCCTGGTATGTTTAGCACCATTAGACATTCGTCTACAAGTTTGGATGTTATTGTGTAGGACTGCAGGGCCTTTAAGGCTGCCTGGCTGTCCGACAGAATGACAATACTTTTCGAGGATAATCCTCTTCGAATGCATTCTCTGCAACAAATTTCTATTGCATGGATTTCAGCTTGAAAGATAGTGGGGTAGTTTCCCATTGGTATCGATTTACTAAAGTTCGGCCCAAATATACCAGCCCCGGTTCTGCCATCTTCAAGCTTTGACCCATCCGTGTACCAGACAATCGAGTTGGTAACAGAATAAGGATTCCCGTTTTTCTAACATGCCCGGTCAATGATTGAGACCTCAAAGTTTCTGGAGATCCTCAACATTGAACTTATTGTAGCTCTAATGTACAATAAAGGAGTTCCTATGAATTTCTCAGCTCTATTCATATGTCCTGTCATATTTCCTGCCTTGATTTCAGAAATGTTTTGTAATCTCAGTGCACTTAAGGTAGCTTCCTTTTCTATCAAAATAGGGAAGGGTGGTATACCTAATAGAACACTGAGAGCATCAGAAGGGCAGCTTTTCATTGCCCCTGTTATGCCAGCGCATACTAAACGATGCAGTTTGCTAAGTTTCAGCACTGCTCCCCTTTTCTTAATCTTTGGCCACCAGGCCAAGGATGCATAGGTTACTATTGGTTTTACCACAGTGTTGAAAGACCAATAGGTCAATCTTGGTGACAAACCCCAAGTTTTCCCAAATAATCGGGAACTAGCAAAGAAAGCTTGTATGGCTTTGTTTGTAGTTGAATCCAAATGACCATTCCAGTTGAGGGTTTTGTCCAATAGGACCCCCAGATATTTTGCTTCTTTGGAAAAACTGATCTTTGTACCACCCAGAGTCGGCTCCTTTAGGGAGAGCTTTCTCCTCCGGGTGAATGGTACAAGGACAGTTTTATCAGGGTTAATTTTTAGTCCTTTGTCGTCACACCATCCCTTAATGATGTTCAGGGCTTGTTGCATTCGGTCCGATAGCGTTCCTTCATGCATCCCTGATATACAGACAACTAGGTCATCGGCATACCTTGTGTGTGGGCCTAAGTATCGGTACTTTTTTGTCGGTCTATTTTATATAACAGCACTAACACCGTGTCCTATTGTTTGCTAAACTTTAAGCATTTGACATGAACAGATGGAAAAAATGCCAGCCAGCCTCAGTATAACAGAAAATATCCTCAACATTTGCGGCTTGCTACTCCTGCTTTTATCACATTTACAATTCCACACGAAACCACCAAAAAGCTCTTGTGGCATGTATGCCCTTGTGAAAAAAAAACTAAATTTCGTAAGCACATATTGTGCTCGTAAGCATAATTTAATTTACTGAATTTATTTATTCTTTGGGCGTTTCAATGAAATATGAGTATATTTAGTTCGAGTGCATGCAAACCACAACAAAACGCCAACGTGTATTCTGTCATTAGCAGTTTGTCTTTTAAATGTTTACTTCATTTAGTATTAAACCACACACAATGTGAATATATGTAAGTAACTACGTATGTATCTGCTAAGCCTTCAAGTAGATACTTTTATGCCATACTATGTGAAATAAAATATATTTTAATATGTATATTAGACTGACCACAAATGCAAAAGTACTGATTTTTTTTGCTCCCCGCGCATTTTCTGATAGCTTGACAATAGAAAATAAGATCTGCATAAAAATCTGACCATCTGTGGTGGGAAATAGCCACGCGCATTTGACCTAAAGTTCAAAAATTGACCTAAAAATTATGCATGGCTTTAGAGACCAATATCTCTTTAAACAATGTTTTTCGGAGAAATAATGTAATAATCGTTTTTATACAAAATGAAACTGGGAACATATTCTCCATATGATATTTATACCTACCGTTATCTTTTCAGGACATATTGAGTCCTTAAAGTGAAATTAAAATTTTTTTGTTTGTTAAAAAGGTAAAAATAAATATTTAAAAACTAGAGAATTGTATAAACTATACATCATTTAATAGGTTATTTAAAGTAGTTTTACACATCATAAAAAAAATAAAATAAAAAAAAAAACAAACAAAAAAATTTAAATTGCACTTTAAGGACTCAATATGTCCTGAAAGGATAACGGTAGGTATAAATATCATATGGAGAATATGTTCCCAGTTTCATTTTGTATAAAAATGATTATCACATTATATCATTGTTTAAAGAGATATTGGTCTCTAAAGCCATGCATAATTTTTAGGTCAATTTTTGAACTTTAGGTCAAATGCGCGTGGCTATTTCCCACTACAGGTGGTCAGATTTTTATGCAGATCTTATTTTCTATTGTCAAGCTATTAAAAAATGCGCGGGGAGCGAAAAAATTCAATACTTTTGCAAATCCCATATGTTTTGTGGTCACTCTAATGTATATACACTCATATATAAGAAGAGGAGGAATTAATTTATTTATAACTAGCTGTACCCGGCCAAGCTTTGCTTTGGGCCACTTCCTATTATAGGTACTTGAAGCGAAAAACGGCACACTTTAAAATATGTTGGAAGTATTTAGAAACCGAAATTACCTCGGGCTGCAGAGCTCAGCACAATTCAGATAAGTTTAAAAAAGTGAAGGAAAAAATTGATGTTTTCAAAGGTTTGCCCTCTTCATGTTCTTATCCCATTTTTCTTCGTATTACTCTCCAACTGCCTTTCCCTCTACTTTTCTCTTTCTCTTTCCCTTTCCCATCACATTTCCGCTTCCCTTTCTCTACCGCTCTCTCTTACCTCTCCTTTTCTGTCTTTCTCCTTTTTATTCCCCTCTTATTCCTTCTCTAATTCCCTGTCTTACTGTCTCTCTCCCCATCCTCTTCATTCCATTTTTATTATATTCTCCCTCTCCTTTTCCGTCCCTTTGCCTTTGCCTTTCCCAGTCTCATTACTCTTCCCCTTTCCCTAGGGAACTGGGTTTTAGCATAACATACCCTGCATTCCACTTCTCATTTGATACCATCATTGCTTAAAAATATTCCGTGGCATCCGAATCGTCTCTTTTACCCATAATTAGGTATCGGGACTAAGAATCACTATGAAAATATCTCTATATAGCAGACCCGGTCAACACATTCATTTTATATCAGTATTGCTCAGAAGCATCCCGAGCTCATCCGGGTCCACTTATTGACCCACATCTGGGAACTTGACCTAGGAACCGTAATGGGTACGGTATCTGGAGACTTGGCCAAGAAATCGTAATGGGTACGGCCCTACATGAGAGTCCGCTCAATACCTTTCATTTGGTATCAATATCCCTAAGATCCGGTGTTATCCGGGTCCACATATTGACCCGTACCTTGGGATCCCACCCAGCAATCGTCATGCGCCGTGATTAAATAACAATATCGCTGAGAAATTATCCGGGGCCATCAGGATCCACATTTTGACCCACATCTGGGGACCTGACCTAGGAATCATAATGATTTCATCTCTATGTAAAAGCCCTGCCTTTCAGTTGACACCAATATCGTTCAGAAATTTTCCGCGGCCATCCCGGTCCACGTTTTCACCCACATTTAGGGACCAGACCTAGGAATCATAATCAGTTCATCTCTGTGTAAAGGCCCTGCTCACCACTTTTCATTTGGTACCAATATGCCTGAGAAATATCCCGGTGTTATCCGGGTCCGCGTGTTGACCCACACTTTGGGACCCGACCTAGGGGTCGTAATGAGTTCATTTCTATGTAAAATCCCTGCTCAAAACCCTTCATTTGATACCAATATCACTGAGAAATTTTCCGGGGTCATCCGGATCCAAGTTTTGACCCATATTTGGGGACCCGTCCTAGGCATCACAAATAAAATAGTTCTATGTTGAAGTCCTCATCAAGACCTTTCATTTGATACCAATATCGCTCAGAAACATTAGAGTGACCCTGTCCACGTTTTGACCCATATCTCCAGACCCGATCTAGGAATTACAATGAGTACTATTCTATGTAAATTCTCTGCTCAATACCTTTCATTTGATACCAATATCGCTCAGAAACATTAGAGGGTCATCCGGGTCCACGTTTGACCAATATCTGGAGACCCGATCTAGGAATCACAATGAGTACTATTCTATGTAAATTTTCCGCTCAATGCCTTTCATTTGATACCAATATCGCTCAGAAACATTCGAGGGTCATCCGGGTCCACGTTTGACCCATATCTGGAGACCTGATCTAGGAATCACAATGAGTACTATTCTATGTAAATTCTCTGCTCAATACCTTTCATTTGATACCAATATCGCTCAGAAACATTCGAGGGTCATCCGGGTCCACGTTTGACCCATATCTGGAGACCCGACCTAGGAATCACAACGAGTACTATTCTATGTAAATTCTGTGCTCAATACCTTTCATTTGATACCAATATCGCTCAGAAACATTCGAGGGTCATCCGGGTCCACGTTTTGACCCATATCTGGAGACCCGACCTAGGAATCGCAATGAGTACTATTCTATGTAAATTCTCTACTCAATACCTTTCATTTGATACCAATATCGTCCAAAAATATTCAGGGGAAAGCCGGATCCACGTTTTGACCTTTTGACCTATATCTCGGGAACCGACTTCCGGATTTGAAAAAAATATGTATATAAACCATCTAGGGCAAGGTACTAAGCTGGTGTGTAAATTTGGTCAAAATCCCTCGACGCGTTTGGGCGAAAGCCGGCGACAAAGAAATGGGCTTGATTTTTATATATATACTAGCAGATACCCGTCCCGCTTCGCAGCGACGAAAAAATTTGTATGTTATAATGAGGGGTTCACTCTACATTTCCCTTTCTCTTTCTTTTTCCTTTAGTTTTACCTTTACCTTTCTCTTTCCCTTTCCTTTAATTTTACCTTTACATTTACCTTTACCTTTACCTTTACCTTTACCTTTACCTTTACCTTTACCTTTACCTTTACCTTTACCTTTACCTTTACCTTTACCTTTACCTTTACCTTTACCTTTACCTTTACCTTTACCTTTACCTTTGCCTTTACCTTTACCTTTACCTTTACCTTTATCTTTACATTACCGAGACCATCCATCACCATCTGGGCCCACTATTTGAGCTATTTCTGGGAAAGCTGTAGGTTGAAGCCCTGCTCAACGCCTTACATCTGCTACCAATATCGCTCGGAAGCATTCAGGGGTCATTCCGGTTCATGCTTTGACCCATATCTTGGAGAGTAGCCTAGGTGTAACTATTTAAAGAGCTTTTTGTTGAAGTCCTCCTCAACAGCTTTCCTTTGCTACCAATATCGCTCGGAAATATGCAGGGGTCATCCGGGTCCACGTTTTGACCCATATCTCGGGACCCGGCCTAGGCATCGCAATGAAAATAACTCTATGTTGAAGGCCTGCTCAACACCTTTCATTTGATTCCAATATTGCTCAAAGACTTGCTGGGTCACTCTGGGTCCACATTTTGGCCCATATTCCGGGAAGTTCCCACTTTTCCGAAAGTCTGTATACCCTATCACCAGCGCATATACCATATGAATCTACTGTGAAAATTTCATAAAGATCGGTTGATTACTTTGGGAGTCCATAAATAACACACACACACACACACACATACACACACACACACATTCATTTTTATATAATAGATATAGATTAATTCTTTATCTTAATGCTACTGTATGTACATATAGAAGTACACGCAATCATTCGTTGGATGTCTTTCTTAAATCTTGAAGATCTTCAATTTATAAGATCAAAATAGTGCAAAGCTTCCACGAATTCTTTCGGTTTAATAATTCAACAGAAATTTGCATTTCCACTACCAATTCTCTCAGAAACCTTAAAAACTTACGCGATTTCCGCTTGCACTGTAAAAAGTAAGAGTGAGTGAGAGGTACTCTAACAAACATTAATAAATAGAGTATCATTTCAAATGCGTATTATTTTCCAGTAACCTACATACATATGCCGTTTTCTACACTTGCTTTAGCATTTGTAATATATAACAATTTTTCTAAAACAATATATGTACGTGTGTTCTGTTCCCAACAGACCAGGAAGTAAGCGAAATGTAATAGGACTTGAGAACAAGCTTATAACAATTGTCCATTGTAAGCTTATTGCAATACAGTTTGTATAAGCTTAATTGTAAGCTTATTCACAAGCATGATTGTAATAATTGAGGAACACAAGCTTGAAAACAATATTACAATAAGCTTACTTTACACTTGCAATGAAAGCTTAAAAAACTATTAATAATAAGATTGTTTTAAGCTTGCTGAAACATTTTTTTTAAATTTTGGTTTTACAATGATTCATATAATTCTTGATTCCTCTTTCGGAAAAGGGAAGTATAAAAGCCTCAATAAAATTTAATATAATGTTGAATGTCCTACTATATGATACCGTTCAGGTTGATGTCATGGTTCGAAACAGGAGGAGAATATAAAATAAAGAACATTGCAGTAAAGGTGAAGAAGGAAAGAAAATGAAAAGAAAAATGCAAATAAAAATTTATTTTTTTCTTTTTTCTACTATTTATACATACAATTGTATTTATAAGCTTACAACAAGCTTTCACAAGTAATATTTTTCTACAATTACATTTGTAAGTTTATAAAAAGGGTGCCGTTTTGATTTTTCTACAATTATTCTTAAGTCTTTTTCAATACTTTACACAAGCATTCCTCAAGTTTAACGCTTATATTTTTGTAAGCTTGTTATAATATTATTCTCAAGCCTTTTGGTTTATTGGGTTTTAACAATATTTGCTTTCACATTAATCATATGTATACATATATAATGTGTGAAATGTTTGATTAATTACTTCATTTATTTATATAATTATCCTCATACACGTTAATTAGGCTTAAAAAGCCAATTCCAAAATTAAAGGCACTCCCCAGGATGGTGGATATTGCAAGAGAAAGTAATGCAAAACAAGAATTGCTTATTAATACTTTTTTCTGATACATATGAGTCGAATAGACCACTAAAAGCCTTTCAACAATTCCCAGCCCTTATACAGCTTTATTTGCCATACAAAAAAGCAATTAATTAACGGCCAATCCATTAAAATGTCAACATCCTAGCCAACCAGAGCGGTCTGAAAGTGCTTTGTGAAAACCAGTTTAGGAAGGTTTCAAAAATCCTTTAAAAGTAGTAGTAGCAGATAAGTGCGAATAAGGAGTTCTAAAGTACTTACTGAGGCAATCAGGAAAAGCTACATATGAACTTCTCGAAAGCTTTCGTTTATGCCATATGTAAATTAACAACTAAATACTTTTCATAAAAGTGTTTATATGAAAATAAACTAAAAAGTTTTTCGCAAAACAATATAGTTGAATTTTGTGTTTGTGTACATATGTATATGCCATTAAATTTTACTCTTTAATTCCTTTAATTTTCATGCTAATATTATAAATGATACATAACCTATATAGTAAGTACATACACTGAGAAAAAAATATATGGAGTGTAAAAGAAATTACTTCCCTATATTGAACACCATTTTCTTTGCTTTGAGTAAATTTCCTTACTTATGAAATAAAATTTTTTACATGCGTTACCGTGGTTTCATATACTTGTTTTAAAGAAATTCATACATCAAAATAATAAGATTTTTTTGAAGATTTGATTTCTTTAAATTTGAAAAATTTAATTTCCATACAAATCACTATGGCATCGAAACTTTTTTGAATGTTTTTTCCACATTTTTGAAAAAATTTTCTCAAAACAAAGAAAATTTTGTATTAGAATGCATGTTCAAAATAAGGAAAAATATATCTTTGATCGAGAGGTTTTTTTTTGTGTATAATATAAGTATATATGTAGGTACACAAGTTTATATGATTAATCTTTCATTTCGTGATATTTGATTAATTTTATGAAGCTTCGTGTGATGAGTACATAAAATGCCAAAGCTACATGTGTGCATACCCAGCAGGTAAATCTAATATTTGTAAACTAGTCAATTGCCAGGTTTCACTCAGAATGATGTTGATAAATTTGTGTAATTTTATAGTAGTTCCCCGCAAGAGGTTTTTAAGTGAAATCATTGAAACTGAAACTAGTTAAAAGCCTGCGAAACAGTTTAAAATAGACTGCAGAAAGTACTTTCTGAGATGCACTTTTTCAGCTTTTTCGAAGCTGACTAATTTTTTCCTTAAGTACACTTAAGCTACTGTTCCATATGAATACATATATGTAGATAAGTATTTTTATAATATTCTATCTAAGTGCCAGTCCATTACATATCATTTCGTTTTCATATTGAATACACCTGATTAACTTATAAAGCACTAGATCATCGCTGGTTGTCTTGGTCTTTTGAAAACTGATGAAATAAATAAGCCATCATTCAATTATTAAATTAGAGGTACATTTATTTCTGATGAACCATTAATAAATTTAATTTAAGTATGGTAAATAGAGCTCATTAAGAATGGTGAATTGCTGAAATCTGCTAAATAGTATATTAGGCTCAAGTCTCAACGTAGTATAATGTTAGCTGAATTTAATTTTTGTATATGATTCTGAGGTGACATATGTATTTCAGTAACCCACCTTAGTTTCCCCATAGTTTCAAAGATATTGATAGGTATGTGCAGCTTATGTGGTTTGAACATTTTGATTCTGAAAGTTGCATAGCATAACTAAGTACCTCCAATTGTCAGTGTCAAATGGCAGTAGGTCTTCTATTGAAAATTATCGAGGCATAGCCAAGCTGTCAGCGGTTCCAAAAGTATTTGAAGCAATCATTGTTAATTATCTGAAGTACTCTATTTCCTCATCAATATCGCCATCTCAACATGGGTTTTCTACTGGAAAATCTACCACAACTAATTTATTGCAGTTCACAACTTATGTTTCAAATGGATTTAGAGAAAATGCTCACACAGATGTAATTTACACGGATTTTAGTAAAGCTTTTGACAAAGTATGTCATTCATTGCTCATCCGTAAACTAGGTCTAATAGGTCTTCAACCCAGTTTTATTCGATGGATATCTTCATACCTACATGGTAGAACTCAAAAAGTTATTTTCAAAAATTGTTCTTCCGATGTCATTTTCGTTCCTTCGGGCGTTCCCCAAGGAAGCCACCTTGGGCCAATTCTGTTCCTGCTATTCATTGATGATATTTCGTCTGTAATAAAACATTCTAAGATCTTATTATATGCTGATGATGTAAAACTATTTAAATCATTTTCCTCTATAGAAGATAGATCTTTCTTACAAGCAGATCTTAACAACCTTGTTCTGGTGTAAAGCAAACTACATGCCGCTAAACTTAAAAAAATGTAAAGTTATGTGCTTTTCTCGTAGAACAGTACAACCAGCTTCTTATAAAATATCACAGCATAATCTAGATCAGGTAACTAATTTTATCGATCTTGGCGTCACAATGGACTCCAAACTCACCTTTAACCTCCATATAAACTCCACTGTCAACAAAGCTAAAGCTGTCTTTGCATTTATAAAGCGATGGTCTAAGGAGTTCAATGATCCTTACGTCACAAAAGCTCTATTTACAAGCTTAGTTAGACCTATCTTGGAATACGCATCTATTATTTGGAATCCCCACTA